>JAWZYU010000025.1:48480690-49730690 GCA_038380435.1 Ryuthela nishihirai | reverse complement strand
CAAAGAGATTAATAGTTATCCTAAATCATATCACAAGCTGATCTTAAAACATTCAAAAAATTCGTGATATACCCATAAATAAATAAATAAATATACTTACATTGGTTAATAATAGATTTATTATATTTAAACCGTGCTCAAAATTAAATTACATTGGCTACCTGGGTCCGTACTTTTTCTCTTTATTGTATTATTTATATATAATCACATTTTTAAGAGGAAAAATGAAACAGAATGTAAAGCACATTCCTAAATGAATTCGTTGAGCAGTATAAATCAGCACAAAAACAGAGAGAGAATGGGAAATGAGATTTGGGTAAACTTCAGCAGTGAACAAATTTTCTTTTAAATTCATTTTTACATAGCTTCAGTTGAGCCTTGCTAACCCAACCAATGGTACCATTCCTGATAAATAGGTTTATGAACTATTTATCAATGAATTTTGATATTTTCACCTTTCCCTAAGAAGCGAATTCTTGATTTAGAAGTACTTCTCAAATTCTAAGATGAACTAAAAACGTCTCTTGTAAACAGAAATGGCAATGACCTTCAGCCACGTGACACTCAACAACCAATCATTGATTGATAAATAAAATTTGCTAAATAACAATATATTTTTGTGATATACTTTTGTTGTCCCTACTACATACATCTTTCTGCTATCAGTTCCACTGAGTAGTGCTGGTTGACTTAATCATCACTGAAAGGGCCTCAAATTCGGATTATTTATATAAATGTAAATGCGAGAGGTTTAATGATACACATTTCACTAATCTAAAAATGTTCCAAAAAGATCACGAAGAATCCAACATCATTTAACTCCAAAGACTCCTACTGAATATCCCTGTCAAATCCTGAATGCTGGTCTCCTACTACAGTGGCTTTAACCGATTTTTCTATAATTTGGAGGTATTTGGCGAAATATTTTGCATCATCATCATCCTCAAACAGCCATGGGCTACGGAGGTCCAACCAGACCGTGCAATTTAGTTCTCCAAGCAAGTCTGTCCTGAGCTACATCTGCTGCATCTGGCCACTGCACACCAATTCTAACAAGGTCCTGCTTGATATTGTCTGCCCAACGCATCCTAGGTCTCCCCTTCCTTCTGAGGCCTCTAGGCACACTGTTCATAACCCTATTCGCCAATCTATAATTCTCCATACGGGCAACATGGCCAAACCTACGGAGTCTCTCTCTGCACAACGTGCTGCTTAAAGGAGGTTGCAGACTCCTTTGCCTAAACTCATCATTAGTTACAAAGTTAAACCACCTAATGCCCAAGATACTGCGTAAGCATCTGGAATCAATTTTGCTTTTAATATTTTTCACTTCAACTAAAAAAAAAGCCTTATTAGAATTCATGAATGCTTTTAAAATAATTAACGCTATTTAAACCCCGAATGGTTAGCGTGCTGGGCTACTGATCAAAGGGATGTGGGTTCGAGCCCCGGGTAAGAGATGGATGTTTGTGTTGTCTTTCTGCTGCGGTGCCGCCATCCTTACAGATCTTCTCTATGCCGTATTAAACAGACAGGCTCTTATCGGACCTTTGTGGCAAGCAGCTGCTGAGGCGGGTATTGTTTTTGGTTTAAATCAACTTACATCTCTTACAATATTTAAAAGTCTATATAGCTCAATGAATAATATACACAAATTTCCTGTTGACTTATAATTCAAGAAATATGATACTTTTGAGGAAAAAAATTAACTTCGTCGATGAGGTGGGATATCTACACCTCCCAGTTACCTGTTCTATCCACTAAGCTATCACCAGTTCTTTCATTCATCCACTAATTGTGACTTTTAATTCTTCCTGACTTTGTTCGTTACATTATATAGCTTCTTTATGGTATACCAAAACATATCCACCTCACTGTTCTGTCAAATTTTCCATTATTTATTAAACGCTCTGCCACGGAACGAAGGTTGAAAAACATATCCCTACCCCATAGTCGGGCGGCTCCTATTATATTAAAAATAGCAATGAGGTTTGGAAAAAAGTCTATTTCTAAACAGTACATTGAATCATGGCCTCATATTTTTAGAAAGCTAAAGTGGAAAATGATACAATGAGGCATCCTACTTTTGATACCCAGTTTCTATTGCATGTGTTTTCTTACCAGATTCGCACCCCAATAGCGAAAAATCCTCACCAAATCCAACTCAAGAAATCGTTTACTACACAAGCTTAGTTTTGGAAAAGATAACCAACCATCTACGAGTCGAGTGGTTAGCATCCTCGGAAACGAAGCAAAGAGATCGAGGTTCGAGTCCTGGTTAAAGAGTCCCTGTTGAGTTTCTAGTAATTTCTAGTCTTCCTGACGGATCTACTCTGTGAAGTATTGTACTACCAGACCTCCATAACAAGCACTTGCCTGAAGAGCAATTTTTTGAACCACTGTCTAAAGAGCAAGCACTGTTTATATTCATTTCTCCGTCAGCTAAGAGAGATTGGTCAGACTATAGCAGTGTCCAAGTTCACCCGGTTCCTCTATACACGTGTGCAGCAGTGACAGGGACCTCCTGGACGCCAGTCAATACCGGACATTGCTCGAGAGTCGCGCTCTCTCCATGCTCTCCAGGGCTTAACGTCTGACAGATTTATGAGATACGACATTCTCGGGCTTTCCACCGCGTTCGTGCAGCCGGACTCCTCCGCGAGGACAGTCTCCCTGGAAACCAGACTTTGTCGGGACAATGGTTTTATAAAGGTTGGACTGTTGTCATCGCCTGGGCCAGCCTTATCCGGATCAGTCCAAAGAGGGGGTTTAATACTGTCGTTCATGAAAAGCGAATGACAGCGTCGCCGTGCAGAAGAGGAAGACGACGGCTGGGGGTGAACGCCAGGGACGTTAGCGTTAAGCCTCTTTAGATTCATGTTAATGAAACGTTCTTACTGAGCAGGAGTTTATATCTGTTCTTACTGGAAAAGACAGCTTGACGGATAGAGATGCAGTTTACAGCTCTACTGGTTCCTGCGCTCTACAGCTCTGGGGGTGTTCTTAGGTAGAAATATTGTGAAGTTTTTTTTTTATTTGGTAAAGTGAGAACTTCACCGCAATCTAAAGTACACAAAAGCATTCCAAAAACTCTTTCACGTTTAGAGAGTGTCATAAAAGGTCCGATTGGATGTTAATCAGCGTGTTCATTTGTAAACAGGATTATGTTGTTTCACTGGTGAGTTGTAATTTTATTCATGCAATGGGTTAAGTGGCAAAGTTACAAATTCCCCAAAGGCTCAGAGGTGAAGAATATCCTCTGAGCAACAGCAGATAATTGGAAGCATTCCATCAAAGTCATTCAGGTTTCAATTTCTACTGGATTTTTGCTTCTGCTTGTTTATTTGTTTCTTTGCAGTAACTCCCAAAATGATTGTTATGATGACTTAAATCTTTGGGAAACAGATCATTGCATAAAAATGCGTTTCATGTTAGAAATTGCATCAGACCAGTCAATTATAAAAATAATAGCGGCATGCAACATTATTTTTTCGTACATATACTGCGCAATATTGTGGATAATTTATTCATTTAAAGCAATAGTCGGCAAACTTTCACAAGTGGCTGGAGGACTGACTTACGACGACGGAGACCACGTGCAGGATTAGATTGACGAGGCCGCGTGGGGGGAGGGAACTTTAATAACGAGTAGTTGAGAAATAGCTGCACCATCAAGACTTGAGAGTTTCAACTTTAACAGATAATATTTTTATTTTCCATAAAAATTTCAGATGTAGCGAAACACAGTCATTAGATAGAGTAAAGATTAGGTACCCACTTAAAATTCTAGAAAGGGAGAAAGAATACAAAATTGAAATTTAAGAAAACAACTTCTGCAAGCATTTTTTTAATAATTGTTTTTGTTCTATGACATGCAAATAAATTATATGTTTTACCAGAAAGAAATAAAATCTTTATGCTGAATGTTTTTTTTTCTTTCACCCCATCGGAATTTTACTCTGTCCTCTCACCTTGCCTCTAAACACTTCTTGTCCACGTGCCGGATAAAACACTAGATTTTGGTTATAAAATAAAATAGATACCCCCTCAAGCAGCTGCTTGCCACAGAGGTCTGACAGGAGCCTGTCAGTTTATATGCCATAGTAGAAGGTGTGAGAGGATGGCAGGACATCAACAGAAAAACAACACAAACGTCCATGCCTTATCCAGGGCTCGAACCCAGGTCCCTTAGAACAGTAGCAAAGCGCGCTAACCACTCGGCCACGGAATATTACAAAAAAAAATCAGAACTTTTTTTTTGTTCTACTTCAAAGGAAAATGAGGTTGAAATAGCAAATTCTTGAATGTTTTAGGGGCGGGGGTGGCTCAGTCGGTAGCGCGCCAGGCTCGTAATCTGTAGTTCCCAGGTTCGAGTCCCAGCTGGGTCAGCGTTGAGATTTATCTCCGCAAAATTCCCCGCCCTGCCCACGGTCAGTAGGGGACACCGATGGGCTTGGAAAGGCCGCCGTCCGTCGGATGGGACGTTAAGCCGTGGCCCCTTGTTTGGGAGAGCCATACCCTGTGCACGTTAAAGAACACGCTGGATGGCCTTGACGGAAGACTACCATCTGTCTCCCAACAGCTGTTCCAGTGGGTCCCCTCCCCCAACCTTCTCTGAGCCTTCGGGGTCCATGTGACCTGGCCATTTAGCCCATGGTGTGCAAAAAAGTGCCGCTCAGAGGTAAAACAACCCAATCCAACCCGTACCCTGTGCACGTTAAAGAACACGGTGGATGCCAAATGTCTCCTAACAGGTGTCCAGTAGGTTCCCCCCCACTAACCTTCCCTGAGTCTTTGTGACCTAGACATTTAGCCCATTGTGTACAAAAAAAAGTGTCACTCGGAAGTAAGACAACGCAACTGATGTCATGCCAATGAGGAACACTGCTTCAGAATTCTAACTTTAGAAATCTTTTATGAAAAAATGCGACTGGAGATAAATTAAAGATCTCAATGAAATCTATCCATATTTAAATTTTCAGCAGTTCTCGTTCGCTATTTAAACTCTAATTGAAAGCTAGAATATTTGACAATAACAGTGACGGTGAATGGAAAAATAATTCAAACAAGTTAAAACGAAAGCAATAATAGTTACAACTTTATTAAACTTTACCGAAAAGTAAAGAGTATACTGTATTTAGTATTTGTGCAATGATTATCACAATTTCCACCAGTCATAGTTGTAGAAAGAGTTAAATTCGTAAACGTTTCCCCTTTCATAACTCTTTAAATACTTAACGAATATTGCAGAACATTGAGGTTTGAATCAATTTGATTGACATTTGTACTTTACCTTCATTGATTGATATTTCTACTTTACCTTCAATCAAAGTGGGGCGGGGGTGGCTCAGTCGGTAGCGCGCCAGGCTCGTAATCTGTAGTTCCCAGGTTCGAGTCCCAGCTGGGTCAGCGTTGAGATTTATCTCCGCAAAAATTCCCCGCCCTGCCCACGGTCAGTAGGGGACACCGATGGGCTTGGAAAGGCCGCCGTCCGTCGGATGGGACGTTAAGCCGTGGCCCCGTGTGCGGGAGAGCCATACCCTGTGCACGTTAAAGAACACGCTGGATGGCCTTGACGGGAGGCTACCATCTGTCTCCCAACAGCTGTTCCAGTGGGTCCCCTCCCCCAACCTTCTCTGAGCCTTCGGGGTCCATGTGACCTGGCCATTTAGCCCATGGTGTGCAAAAAAGTGCCGCTCTGAGGTAAAACAATCCAATCCTTCAATCAAATTTAACCATGAACAGATTATTTAAGAAAGTACTGAACTCTGGATCTGACTCTCTATTAAGATAAACGTATAATTTTAGATTATTTAGAAGTGACTTATTAGCAAGGTGAAATTTTCGTATTCCAACTACACCTAGAAAATGAGATAAAGGAAACAACAATACTCTAAATACCTCAAAATTATAATGAATTTTACTATATTAACACAAATTTTTAAAAGAGAAATTCTTCATAATTGACTCCATTATAACGTTTCCCTCAACCAGGGAATGTAATGTGCTAATACTTTTGGCAATATAGAGTACAGAAATGTCTTATTATTCTCGTTCTGCAAAATGATCTAATTAGCTGTTCCTGTTTCGCTATGTTTCTACTAAAGAGCTTGTTAATACTTCCTGTCAACTAGAGGAGCTGGGTATCGTCGTGCTCGCTTGTTACAATACAAACTTGCCTCATTATGAACCGCAGTTGCTTACTTGCCAACTTGGGGCTGTTTACTTATCAATTATATCGTTTCATTACCATCGGTAATTGCTTACTTGCCTAATGCATTTCCTTACTTGTTGATTCAGCTGCAACGGTTCGCTTCTGAACTGCGCATGTCCGTTCGGGCTTGCTCTGCAGATTCACTAGATGACTCAGAACCTTAAGATTTGCCATGATGTGCTTCAAAATTGTAGTCGATTACCTGACTCAAACTGTTTCAAATCCATTCGTTTCTTTATTTCTATTCTATTATATCTATTCTTTCCTTGTCGCTTAATTTATTGTTATGATTCATAACTGTCCGAGTGACAAAGTCTTCTAAATACTTTGCATGTTATTTCTCGTCGATGCGTTTTACTCCGCAAAGCTTCTCAGTCGATTGCACGTGTATTGGATTGGATTGTTTTACCTCTGCGCGGCACTTTTTTGCACACCATGGGCTAAATGGCCAGGTCACATGGACCCCGAAGGCTCAGAGAAGGTTGGGGGAGGGCACCCACTGGAACAGCTGTTGGGAGACAGATGGTAGCCTCTCGTCAAGGCCATCCAATGTGTTCTTTAACGTGCACAGGGTATGGCTCTCCCGCACACGGGGCCACGGCTTAAAGTCCCATCCGACGGTTGGGTTGTTTTACCTCTGCGCGGCACTTTTTTGCACACCATGGGCTAAATGGCCAGGTCACATGGACCCCGAAGGCTCAGAGAAGGTTGGGGGAGGGGACCCACTGGAACAGCTGTTGGGAGACAGATGGTAACCTCTCGTCAAGGCCATCCAGTGTGTTCTTTAACGTGCACAGGGTATGGCTCTCCCGCACACGGGGCCACGGCTTAACGTCCCATCCGACGGTTGGGTTGTTTTACCTCTGCGCGGCACTTTTTTGCACACCATGGGCTAAATGGCCAGGTCACATGGACCCCGAAGGCTCAGAGAAGGTTGGGGGAGGGGACCCACTGGAACAGCTGTTGGGAGACAGATGGTAGCCTCTCGTCAAGGCCATCCAGTGTGTTCTTTAACGTGCACAGGGTATGGCTCTCTCGCACACGGGGCCACGGCTTAACGTCCCATCCGACGGTTGGGTTGTTTTACCTCTCAGCGGCACTTTTTTGCACACCATGGGCTAAATGGCCAGGTCACATGGACCCCGAAGGCTCAGAGAAGATTGGGGGAGGGGACCCACTGGAACAGCTGTTGGGAGACAGATGGTAGCCTCCCGTCAAGGCCATCCAGCGTGTTCTTTAACGTGCACAGGGTATGGCTCTCCCGCACACGGAGCCACGGCTTAACGTCCCATCCGACGGACGGCGGCCTTTCCAAGCCCATCGGTGTCCCCTACTGACCGTGGGCAAGGCGGGGAATTTTTCGGAGATAAATCTCAACGCTGACCCAGCTGGGACTCGAACCTGGGAACTACAGATTACGAGCCTGGCGCGCTACCGACTGAGCCACCCCCGCCCCATGGTTGCACGTGTCATTCTAATTTTTCACTAAACAACACGTTTACATAAAAGTTTTTTTCAAGATCGAAGATGAAGGAACAGTAACAATCACCAAAGCTACGCAAAACAATCAACCATTAACTAAGTTTGCTAAACATTGACCTTTTTTTACACTGAATTTCTGTTGCGACTCGTTTTTCTTTCGCTTAGCAATCGCTAACTAAGTACTGATAACAGTGGCGTAGGGTAAGCAGTGACATGGAGTGAGTGCTAATTACTAACTCCCATATTTTCTAGTAATTAGTTAATAGGGTGAGCAGTGACATAGAGCGAATGGTATAAGAGCTTACAATGTGGCGTAGGGTAAGCAGTGGCATGGATGAGCAGTAGCATACAGCAAATGGCAGGTGATTAGGGGCGTAGAATGAAAAGTGTAGATTGAGTGGCATGAGGTAAGTAATAGCATGAAGTGAGTGGCATGGTATAGTGAGTGCAAATGGTATAGGGGAATAGGGACATAGAATGATGTGAGTAATGGCAAGGAATAAATGGCATGAGGTGAGTAATGGCATAGAATGAATAGCATAGGATAAGCAGTGGCATGGAGTGAGTGGCATAGGGTGAGCAGTGACATACAGCAAATGACGTAAGCGATTGGGCTTAGGGTGAGCAGTGACATACAGCAAATGACATAAGGGATTGGGGCTTAGGATGAGAGGCATATATTGATGAGGTGAGTCAATGGCATGGAGTGAATAGCACAGAATAAACAGTGGCATATAGTGAATGGCACAGGGTAAGAAGTGCCATAAGGTGATGAATGGGTCATGTGGCATGAAAGAGTGCCATAAAGTGAGTAATGGTGTGGAGTGAGTGCCGTAGAAGAAGCAGAGGTATGGAGTGAGTGGTGTAAGGAAAGCAGTGTCATAGAGCGAATGGTGTAGGGGGATTAGGGGTGTAGAATGAGAGGCATATAGTGAGTGGCGTAGAAGAAGCAGAGGTATGGAGTGAGTGGTGTAAGGAAAGCAGTGTCATAGAGCGAATGGTGTAGGGGGATTAGGGGTGTAGAATGAGAGGCATATAGTGAGTGGCGTAGAAGAAGCAGAGGTATGGAATGAGTGGTGTAAGGAAAGCAGTGTCATAGAGCGAATGGTATAGGGGGATTAGGGGTGTAGAATGAGAGGCATATAGTGAGTGTCGTAGAAGAAGCAGAGGTATGGAGTGAGTGGTGTAAGGAAAGCAGTGTCATAGAGCGAATGGTGTAGGGGGATTAGGGGTGTAGAATGAGAGGCATATAGTGAGTGGCGTAGAAGAAGCAGAGGTATGGAGTGAGTGGTGTAAGGAAAGCAGTGTCATAGAGCGAATGGTGTAGGGGGATTAGGGGTGTAGAATGAGAGGCATATAGTGAGTGGCGTAGAAGAAGCAGAGGTATGGAGTGAGTGGTGTAAGGAAAGCAGTGTCATAGAGCGAATGGTGTAGGGGGATTAGGGGTGTAGAATGAGAGGCATATAGTGAGTGCCGTAGAAGAAGCAGAGGTATGGAGTGAGTGGTGTAAGGAAAGCAGTGTCATAGAGCGAATGGTGTAGGGGGATTAGGGGTGTAGAATGAGAGGCATATAGTGAGTGGCGTAGAAGAAGCAGAGGTATGGAGTGAGTGGTGTAAGGAAAGCAGTGTCATAGAGCGAATGGTGTAGGGGGATTAGGGGTGTAGAATGAGAGGCATATAGTGAGTGCCGTAGAAGAAGCAGAGTTATGGAGTGAGTGGTGTAAGGAAAGCAGTGTCATAGAGCGAATGGTGTAGGGGTATTAGGGGTGTAGAATGAGAGGCATATAGTGAGTGGCGTAGAAGAAGCAGAGATATGGAGTGAGTGGTGTAAGGAAAGCAGTGTTATAGAGCGAATGGTGTAGGGGGATTAGGGGTGTAGAATGAGAGGCATATAGTGAGTGCCATAGAAGAAGCAGAGGTATGGAGTGAGTGGTGTAAGGAAAGCAGTGTCATAGAGCGAATGGTGTAGGGGGATTAGGGGTGTAGAATGAGAGGCATAGAGTGAGTGGCGTAGAAGAAGCAGAGATATGGAATGAGTGGTGTAAGGAAAGCAGTGTCATAGAGCGAATGGTGTAGGGGTATTAGGGGTGTAGAATGAGAGGCATATAGTGAGTGGCGTAGAAGAAGCAGAGATATGGAGTGAGTGGTGTAAGGAAAGCAGTGTCATAGAGCGAATGGTGTAGGGGGATTAGGGGTGTAGAATGAGAGGCATATAGTGAGTGGCGTAGAAGAAGCAGAGGTATGGAGTGAGTGGTGTAAGGAAAGCAGTGTTATAGAGCGAATGGTGTAGGGGGATTAGGGGTGTAGAATGAGAGGCATATAGTGAGTGGCGTAGAAGAAGCAGAGATATGGAATGAGTGGTGTAAGGAAAGCAGTGTCATAGAGCGAATGGTGTAGGGGTATTAGGGGTGTAGAATGAGAGGCATATAGTGAGTGGCGTAGAAGAAGCAGAGATATGGAGTGAGTGGTGTAAGGAAAGCAGTGTTATAGAGCGAATGGTGTAGGGGGATTAGGGGTGTAGAATGAGAGGCATATAGTGAGTGGCGTAGAAGAAGCAGAGGTATGGAGTGAGTGGTGTAAGGAAAGCAGTGTTATAGAGCGAATGGTGTAGGGGGATTAGGGGTGTAGAATGAGAGGCATATAGTGAGTGGCGTAGAAGAAGCAGAGATATGGAATGAGTGGTGTAAGGAAAGCAGTGTCATAGAGCGAATGGTGTAGGGGTATTAGGGGTGTAGAATGAGAGGCATATAGTGAGTGGCGTAGAAGAAGCAGAGATATGGAGTGAGTGGTGTAAGGAAAGCAGTGTTATAGAGCGAATGGTGTAGGGGGATTAGGGGTGTAGAATGAGAGGCATATAGTGAGTGCCATAGAAGAAGCAGAGGTATGGAGTGAGTGGTGTAAGGAAAGCAGTGTCATAGAGCGAATATTATAGGGGGATTAGGGGTATAGAATGAGAGGCATATAGTGAGTGGCGTAGAAGAAGCAGAGGTATGGAGTGAGTGGTGTAAGGAAAGCAGTGTTATAGAGCGAATGGTGTAGGGGGATTAGGGGTGTAGAATGAGAGGCATATAGTGAGTGGCGTAGAAGAAGCAGAGATATGGAATGAGTGGTGTAAGGAAAGCAGTGTCATAGAGCGAATATTATAGGGGGATTAGGGGTATAGAATGAGAGGCATATAGTGAGTGGCGTAGAAGAAGCAGAGATATGGAGTGAGTGGTGTAAGGAAAGCAGTGTCATAGAGCGAATGGTGTAGGGGGATTAGGGGTGTAGAATGAGAGGTATATAGTGAGTGGCGTAGAATATGCAGTGGCATGGTGTAAGTGGCATAAGGTAAGAGTTGGGTATGCTGAGCTTTTGCTCTGAACACAGAAAGAAAACAAATTACATATTAGCCTTCGAGTACAGAGTTTTTCTTCTAAACACAGAGAGAGATCAAACAGTTTTTTTTCCTCTGAACACACAAAGAGAGCGAATTTTTCTGTCATAAAACTGTCGCTATTTTGAAAAGATCATTTCCACCGATTCGAAACCACTACCCTTTCTAGTGTCACGGAGAGCAAAGTCTACGTCCTGGGCAATATGAAGGGGTTGACGTCGGTGGAGATTGAATTTTATCAGCATACATCCTCGCTTTCCCAGTAGACACAGCTGAAAGATCTCAAATGACCAGAGGCTATGTAATTCCAACCCACTCTATAAGGATCCTGGAATGGGTTACGGACCCTCACAACGTGCAGAGACACCTACACAGGTTAAATTACCCACTCTTAAGTTGGACAGCTGCCACATCACGTGCAGACTCACTTTCTACTCCTTCATCCTCCACATGGCATCCGATCCTCAGGTCATGGCAATGCCGCGAACACACACGCAGTGATAGCCACTAGGTTATTGTGATCCCTGCTGAATGCATTCTGACTAGACTCGAAAAGTTCACCTGAGAATATTTATTTGACACCGAGGAGGAAAGAGTCGGCTTGATAGCTGTGTCATCGGTGCGACTGCATCGGGTTAGGTTCTTTGGGTTGTTTTACCTCTGAGCGGCACTTTTTTGCACACCATGGGCTAAATGGCCAGGTCACATGGATCCCGAAGGCTCAGAGAAGGTTGGGGGGAGGGGACCCACTGGATCAGCTGTTGGGAAACAGATGGTAGCCTCCCGTCAAGGCCATCCAGCGTGTTCTTTAACGTGCACAGGGTATGGCTCTCCCGCACACGGAACTACGACTTAACGTCTCATCCGACGGACGGCGGCCTTTCGAAGCCCATCGGTGTCCCCTACTGACTGTGGGCAGGGCGGGGAGTTGTGCAGAGTTAAATCTCAACGCTGGCCCAGCCGGGACTCGAACCTGGGTACTGCAGATTACGAGCCTGGCGCGCTACCGACTGAGCCACCCCCGCCCCAAATCACGTTTGGTAAGTAACGAATTCCAAATCTTTTTTTTTAACATGGTTCACTTGAAGAGTTTGCCCTCCGAAGCAAGATTTCACTCAAAATCGGTAAATTTTTACAACTCCCGGGAGGGTGGTGGTGGTGGTGGGGGCATAGTCTGCTTTATTCTAATTGTCGATGGAATTAATTTTCGTTAATAATAATATAATAATAAATAGCTGTTCTTCAGATTTAAATTTTCTGCAACATACTAAAGTCACAACAGTAGAGAAATTTCCGAATACTTCTCTAAGATAATGCAACTCGCGAACATTCATATTGTTCCCTCTGAAACTCGAAAGAAATAAAAATAGCACCGAGAAAATTGGATTCCGGTTCAGTCCAAATGGCTCTTTCCTCTTCAATGGGTAGCTGTAACCTGAGCAAACAGATCCAGTTTGCACATTCGCTCAATAGCAATTGCTTGCCAGCTTTAGAAGAGGCCGAGGCAGAAAGAAAGCGACTGTGGACATTCGCTGCGGAAAAGGACATTGGTTTTTCGCATTTCCTTTCGGAAGGTTCGCTCACAAACAGCTACCAGGGCTCTGTTCTCTGTCAGTCTTTTCCTACAGTCCGAAAACGAAGAAGTGCAATTAGTCGGGTCCAGTCTCTCTGTGTGTGTTTACGTTTACACACGTGCATCTCCTGGCCAACATCATGTCACTCGCTTCAATTTACTCCTTCAAATGAGGTAAACACTTCCTCGTTGACTGCAACCATCACTGAAACGACGGAGCAGAAGTGAAGAAAGTTGGGCCACTTATAGTTTCAGGTTTCATCTTCTCGTTAGGGCAACGTGCGTTCTCTACTCATTACCTCTCAACCATCGGGGGCAGATACGGAAAAATTGCCTTTGGAGACGTCATATCTATAATTATCTCCCATGTGGTAGATAGCAGGTCTATGTGTTCGTTATGATCATGAAGAATGACTGGTACGTAAAAAGTTAATTACTGTCGTGTTTCGAATTACTTATGGATGCCAGTTGAGCAGTGAAATATGGGTCTGGACACTCAGTGAAACGATAGTGATATCTCATGAAGAAAAGGGGCGGGGGTAGCTCAGTCGGTAGCGAGCCAGGCTCGTAATCTGTAGTTCCCAGGTTTGAGTCCCAGCTGGGTCAGCGTTGAGATTTATCTCCGCAAAATTCCCCGCCCTGCCCACGGTCAGTAGGGGACACCGATGGGCTTGGAAAAGCCGCCGTCCGTCGGATGGGACGTTAAGCCGTGGCCGCGTGTGCGGGAGAGCCATACCCTGTGCACGTTAAAGAACACGCTGGATGGCCTTGACGGGAGGCTACTATCTGTCTCCCAACAGCTGTTCCAATGGGTCCCTTCCCCCAACCTTCTCTGAGTCTTCGGGGTCCATGTGACCTGGCCATTTAGCCCATGGTGTGCAAAAAAAGTGCCGCTCAGAGGTAAAACAACCCAACCCAACCCACGATGGTTGAGAGGTGAAATGCATGTTGCACTAATGAGAAATTGAAACCTAAAACTATAAGTGGCCCAACTTTAGATTTTATTCGTAGACACTTCACTATCCTTAATTCTCCTTTCTTGTCTACTGTTATTCATGAATGAATATTACAGGTAATCATGCTTTTCCTCTTTGACGTCCAAGTCTCATTTCTTCCTTAGGAAGCATATTTTAAACAGGAAGAACATATCGACTCATATTGATAGGATCTATCAATCATCTATCTATCAATCACCTGTAAAAATTCTCAGAGGGTCCACTGCAGTCGGTAGTCTCTTTGTGCCACTGATTACACCATTGGTTCTCGACCTGAAATATTTTACAGTGAGCATTGTGATCGACTTCCTCATATACAGTTCAAAGAATCATGCAGATAACAATAAATGTTTATGTAGAGTTGGATTAGATTGTTTTACCTCTGAGCGGCACTTTATTTGCCTACAATGAACTAAATGGCCAGGTCACAAGAACCTCAAAGACTCGGAAAAGGTCGCGGAAATGGACCCTCTGGAAAGCTGTTAAAGAACAGAGAGAAAACTTATTCAAGGCCGCCCAGCGTGTTTTGATGATGTTAAGCCGTGGCCGCGTGTGCGGGAGAGCCATACCCTGTGCACGTTAAAGAACACGCTGGATGGTCTTGACGGGAGGCTACCATCTGTCTTCCAACAGCTGTTCCAGTGGGTCCCCTCCCCCAACCTTCTCTTAGCCTTCGGGGTCCACGTGACCTGGCCATTTAGCCCATGGTGTGCAAAAAAGTGCCGCTCAGAGGTAAAACAACCCAACCCAACAAGCGTACAGGGTATGGCTCTCCTACATACCATTCGACGGACGGCGATTTGCAGAGTGTTAGAGTGTTTGGTAATGTTAATTTGGAATTATGCAATACCACTCGCAATTTTGTAAATCGTGAATAGACTAGGTTGAGTGGTATATTAATTTTGATTGAGTGTTAAAAAAAAGGCTTGTTCAAGACTAAAAAGCCATACAACACATTAGAAGACAGCAAAATTATTGTAACGGGGGAAAAAATATTGCAAAAATATTTAATATAAAAAGAGCAAAATATTTATAAGAGCTAACAAAATTATGTTAATAACTAACAGCACGCAAAAAAAAAATTAACGGTAACAGGGGGAAAAAATTCTTTTTATCAGACCTATCTGAAGTTTTTTTCCCTTTTTTCCCTTCCCTTGAGACCGCCGTTGACTTTAGTACCAATAGAAACTCTAATCCAGCGATGAAGGATCATCCAATTGCTGTCAGAGTTAGGAAGCAAGTCGCTCCATTGGCGTGGGAAGCTTCGATAAAAGGTTCTCTATGAGAAATCATGTTTCAGCAGGAGAGAGAGAGTGCCAGTTGATGGGAATCCTTGGAGGATCATATCCGTTTGCTCTTCTGCGGCAAAAGAATGGACCCTCGGTGAAAGGGATCCAGTGACGTACTTCTCGTTTGCGTTATTCCCTGGCGATGGAGATGGCGTGTCGGAGGACGGGGGAAGGAAGTCCGCTGATCCCGGATGTTGCATTCGAGCATCCAAAGGAGAGATGATAGTTGAAGTAACTGCTTCGGAGGAATATGCGGCGTTCCAATGATCTCTAGCTTTCTCTATCTAAAGTCCCTGCTTGCCTAAGACGAAGCAACTGTAGGGTGACCAGCGTGTGGTACAGTCGCTCAAAAAAGTATCCGAACACTATGGTTGATTGCAAAATTCAGAAAAAATATCTGGCATTGATTTTTTTAAAAATTAGTCATCTGGCAACCTTCGTGTCACGTGACACGAAGGTTGCCAGATGTGGCAACCTTCGTGGCAACCTTCGTTCATCTGGCAACCTTCGTGTCACGTGACACGAAGGTTGCCAGGTGACTAATTTCTAAAAAAAATCAATGCCAGATATTTTTTCTGAATTTTGCAATCAACCATAGTGTTCGGATACTTTTTTGAGCGACTGTACTATTTCAGATGGCATTTAGAAAGAGAAGGAAAATGCTGACGATGAATCTTTGGGAGATGACGCCTGACTCATGCAGAATATTTTATTATTAAACGAAATCAAGGTGGTTTTATTGTCAGAGGAATTCGCTTCCTAATCATACTAGAAAAAAGAAATCTTTTTCTTATTTAACTTCATAAGAAAGTTGTATACTTTTATGTATTTATATGAACAATATATTATTAAGACACTTTAGTGTTGTATGGATCGAAAGCTATATTCAAAGGTTTTTGAAAAAACTTGTTTTTTACGAAAAATGTCACTGGAGATAAATTGAAGATCTCATTTAAATCTTGACTCTCAAAAATATTTAATATTTAATAATAAATACCCCCTCAAACAGCTGCTTGCCACAGAGGTCTGACAGGAGCCTGTCAGTTTATATGCCATAGTAGAAGGTCTGAGAGGATGGCAGGACCTCAGCAGATAAACAACACGAACATCCATGCCTTACCCGGGGCTCGAACCCAGGTCCCGTAGATCAGTAGCCAAGCGCGCTAACCACTCGGCCACGGGACGGCTTAATATTTAAACAATTTTTAAATAATTTGACACAGAAGACACTGCTATCATAGTTATCGTAAATGATTTCCTTGAGTGACATGTTTGAAAGAACCATTACAAAAACTTCTTAAATTGCGTATTTTTAAAATTAGATTAATGTAACAGATACTGGTGATGTGCGGCATGAAATTAACAGACGAATAGGTATTGCTGCCAGGACTTTTAAGAATCTATGGAGATTGTGGAGAAATAGGCGTATACACCTAAAGACTAAAATTAGACTGTATAATAGTTTGGCTCTTTCTAGGGTTAGTTGTGGTAGTGAAACTTGGACACTTTGTAAACAAGATAACGAAACTAGATGCTTTTGATTCCAGATGCTTACGCAGTATCTTGGGTATTAGGTGGTTCCACTTTGTAACTAATGATGAGGTTAGGCAAAGAGTTTGCAACCTCCTTTAAGCAGCATATTGTGCAGAGAGAGACTCCGCTGGTTTGGCCATGTTGCCCGTATGAATAATTATAGATTGGCGAATAGGGTTATGAACAGTGTGCCTAAAGACCTCAGAAAGAAAGGGAGACCTAGGATGCGGTTGGCAGACAATGTCAAACACGACCTTGTTACAATTGGTGTGCAGTGGCCAGATGCAGATGTAGCTCAGGACAGACTTGCTTGGAGAACTAAATTGTACGGTCTGGTTGGACCTCCGTAGCCCATGGCTGCTTGAGGATGATGATGATGATGAAAAAGTTGTTATTTTGTGTTTCATATATAATTCATTTTATATATATATACATCAGATAAATTTAGTTTCAATCTCCATAACTCTTTAAATATTAACGAATCCTGCTAAATACTGAATTTTTTGGATAAATATGGATTATGATCTTCAATTAGACTCTTATTACAGAAAGGAATAAATCTTACTATCAGTGATTTTGTAGTAATTACGCAAGTGCGAAAAATCCACTCGAACTCGGGATCTTCTGGTTACAAGCCAATTGATCTACCAATTCAGCTAAGGAGGAGGCCATTTGCAGAAGATGATGACCAATCTTTCCTAACCTCTTTAAGGTTAGTTAGGATGGTTAATCAACTCTCTTGGAACTCTACCAACTAGTTCGAAGTGTCAGGACACCCATGAACTATTTATACCGATGTTGAACCAAGTTTTTAAAACCATATATAAAGTATTAATATACCTTGGGTTGTTCAGATGTTCTGGATGGAAACAACCTTATACACGTTATGACTTTCAATCTGTTATAACATTAATTCCATACAAAGCTTATTTGCTTTGTTAGGAAGCTTGGCAATAAAATGTACTTCGCATCAGACTAAGCGGTAAATTATTTACAAAAATAATCAGCACTTCGCACGACAAAAGGAAATTTAAGTTATCCACACGTCATGATTTCATGGGTAAGTGATCGGATTGTTTTATTTTTGAACGACACTTTTTTTGCGCACAATAAGCTAAATGGCCAAGTCACAAGGATTCCAAAGGCTCAGGGAAAGTTCGGAGAAGGCGATCCACTGAATAACTGTTAGGAGACAAACAGTTAGGCCTCCCGCCAAGGCCATTCAGTGTTCTTTAAACGTGCACACAGAAACACGGCGTAACGTCCCATCCGATAGATGGCTTTTTAACAATAACAATGGGTGTTCCCTTTCTCACCGAAGTCAAGGGTCAGGGGAGATAAATCTCAATGCTGGAACAGGGTTGGGTTGTTGGGTTGTTGTTGTTTTACCTCTGAGCGGCACTTTTTTGCACACCATGGGCTAAATGGCCAGGTCACATGGACCCCGAAGGCTCAGAGAAGGTTGGGGAGGGGGACTCACTGGAACATCTGTTGGGAGACAGATGGTAGCCTCCCGTCAAGGCCATCCAGCGTGTTCTTTAACGTGCACAGGGTATGGCTCTCCCGCACACGGGGCCACGGCTTAACGTCCCATCCGACGGACGGTGGACTTTCCAAGCCCATTGGTGTCCCCTACTGACCGTGGGCAGGGCGGGGCATTTTTGCGGAGATAAATTTCAACGCTGACCCAGCTGGGACTCGAACCTGGGAACTACAGATTACGAACCTGGCGCGCTACAGACTGAGCCACCCCCGCCCCACTGGAACAGGTGCGACTAGAATCTGAGAACTACAAATTGCGAGTCTGCCGCTTCACTCCACCTATTATTTCGAGACTGTAGCGCCAATTAAGCCAAACTCCGCCCCATAGGTAAGGGAACTTTATTGGCGTTTCATCTACTAAATCACTTTTTCATATTACTGTCAAGTTTTAATTACTTTATTCTGATGTGTCATGCACCAGCGATATTTCATTGCTCTTTATCACGATGACATACGTTAAACCGATTTTTTTTTTACTTTGTATCAGCATTTCCACACGGTTAAAGTGCTTTTGGTTATTTTTTATTAATTTAATCATTTTCAGGTATTATGCTAATTAAAACAAAAAGTAATAATTTATAAAAAAACGCTAGTTAAGTAATAACTCATAATGCAAACATATTATAGCACAACATAAATAAGAGCTTGCAACAAACTTATAACAAAGCATTTTCATGTGACTAAGGTGTTTTTTAGTTACTCTACATCCGTAGATTTTGTACAGTCGCTCAAAAAAGTATCCGAATACCATGGTTACCGTTCACAGCAAACTGGAGCGGTTGCGGTTAATGTTCACAGCACATTGGATCGTGTGAGCTCACAAAGACCAGGATCGTGTATGCTCACTCACGGAAATATTGAGCGTGTGCAGTTACCGTTCACAGCAAACTGGAGCGTGTGCAGTTACCGTTCACAGCAAACTGGAGCGTGTGCAGTAACTGCACACGCTCCAGTTTGCTGTGAACGGTAACTGGAGCGTGTATAGTTGCTGTACACGCTCCAGATACTTTTCCTGAATTCTGTAATCACGTGACACGAAGGTTGCCAGATGACCAATTTCTAAAAAAATCCATGCCAGATATTTTTCTGAATTCTGCAATCAACCATGGTGTTTGGATACTTTTTTGAGCGACTGTACCAGTATTTTAAATTTCTCTAACGAATATTTTCATGCCACAGCAGAACGACTGACGCGCTTGGTTATAGATCAAAGAGACGGGTTCGAGCCATGGATAAGGTATTGGTCTTTATACTGAGATTCCTCACAGATCTTCTCTATGGCTTCTACTGATTATTATATTGACAGGCACGTATCACATCTCTAAAGCAAGCAGCGACTAAAGCAAGCGGCAATCATTCGAGACGTGACAAATTAATTTCTTATTTTAAAAAGACTCAAGAATTGTCTGTAACAAGCTCAAAATTCCTCTGAATTCAATGTTTCGTTGCGAAGTTACAGAGAAATCGCGATAAACTTATTGGTTAGCTGCAGTTGAGTCATATTCCTCAAAATCTGCTTGTAATTTGGCCACTTAGAATTAAAATATTTAAATGAAAAGCCGAAGATTAGTTCGCTAAAGAAGAATTTTTATCCGAATTTTTTCCCTTGTAGTCTAATAATTCCTGCTTGGTATTTAAATTCTAAAAGAAATTTTTATCTTTTATATATATCTGAATTTGTTACATCAGATGATGTTTTGTATTTTCTTACAAACAAAAAACGAACCAATCATACGTGCAATTTTAACTCTAACTTTTTTTAAAATGGCTCGTAGAATTATGTGACACACGCCACTTGATCCTCTCCCTCCACAAAACAAACCTATCATCCCCTGCAACCATCTACAATCTTGAATCATGAGCTCATTTCTTATTAGGAAAGAAAATATTCGAAAAAAGCACAGCTTTTTCTATTCTATTCTCTTAAAGCCTCGTTTACTTCATATGTGTTTGGTATTGAGAATATACTGCCAAATTCTCCTAGCATCAATTTAGATCAATTGTGTATTCAGTCTTTTGATTAGAAGAATGTAATATTCAGCGCACTGCAGCTATTATACGATATCGTCATATTTTTGGCAAAAGTTAAGAGGGAAAGAAATACAAACTATCAAGAAAAATAATTAATAACAAGGCTCTACTAGTCCACATATAATAAATATAATATAAATAAATAAATAAATACCCCCTCAAGCAGCTGCTTGCCACAGAGGTCTGACAGGAGCCTGTCAGTTTATATGCCATAGTAGAAGGTCTGAGAGGATGGCAGGCCCTCAGCAGAAAAACGACACAAACAGCCATGCCTTACCCGGGGCTCGAACCCAGGTCCCTTAGATCAGTAGCCAAGCGTGCTAACCACTCGGCCATGGGATACTGCTCACAAAAATTAGGGGATATTTTATCGCTTCATATTCATTTTGAAATGTCCCCTAATTTTTGTGAGCAGTGTAGATAACCAACGCTTGCCTTCAGTTGTAAATACAAACATTAAATTATGAACAGATAAAAAAATAGCATTTTAAATATGACTACACCTCTGGATTAGCAAACCAAACATTATATTCCTTATTTCACATCTTTTCAAAGGGAACACAAACATCATATTCCGTACTGAGGATTTCCTGGATGGCCTTGATAGAAGGATTTCATCTGTCTCCCAAGGATCTTCCCAGTAGATACATGTCTTTTACCCAGCTGTGATCCCTTAGGTTCATTTGCGATCTGACAACATTTAGCAAATTTTGCATGGAAAAGTCCCACTCAGGGATAAACAGCTCAATTCCTTGTAATAAATCTAAGCATCACATTCTCCTTTAAAAAAGAATAACCCGAACAAGTGTTTTAATTTTATAACAAAACCAAATATCTCATATTCCTCTTTTCGTGACAAACTTAACTATTATATTCTTCATTTCAAAGCAAACTCAAAAATTACATTCTACGTTTCGTGATAAACCTAAATGCTACATTTCTTATTTCATAAGAATTATTATTTCCTCATTTCAAAAACAACACAAATGTTATATTCTTCATTTCATCCAAGCTTAAATATCATATTCTTTATTTCGTAACAAAATCAAATGGTTTAATAAACCCAAACATCGCATTCCTCCTAATGATTTCATTCCACTTTTTATGAAAAAAAACCTAAACATTACAACAAACCTAAACATTTAAAAACAAACCTAAACATCTTCTTCATAACGAATACGTCCATTAGATTCCGCATTTCATAAAAAACCCAAACCTTAACTTCTACATTTTATAAGAAACTCAAACGTTATACTCTTCGTTTTATTACAATCCGAAAGATTTCATCCTTTTTTTTCATTAGTGTTTACCATAGAGCGCCTGACTCTTAATATACAGTTCCCAAGTTCATGTCCTCCTTGTCCCAACATTGAGTTTTACCTCCACTATACCTCCACATTTCCTCGGACAGAAAGGGGACACCGAGGACTCGGAAAGGCGACCGTCCATCGGATGGGACGTAAAGCCGTGGTACCTTGTGCAGGAGAGAGCCATATACCCTCTGCACATTAAAGAACAGGCTAGATGACCTCGATGGGAGGCTGTCATCTGTCTCCTAACAGCTGCTCAGTGGGTTTCCTTCCTCAACCTTCTCTGAGTCCTCGGGATCCTTGTGACATGGCCATTTAGCCCACTGTGTGCAAAAAAACTGCTGCTCAAAGGTAAATAAGCCGACACCTTACCACAGATATAAATCTATGAGAGCACAGAACGCCGCAAAGTCAATTTGACCGTAACATAAAAGCATATTTTTAGTTTCAAAGAGTTAAGATGCGTTTCCTACACAGCAAAGTCATGCGTCAATTCTGTCCGTCAACGCAATGTTTTTTCCTCTGCAGGGCTTTCTTGGAAATAAAAGCAGCACAATGCATTTGCTGTAAAGCTTTTAACCAAAAATAAAATTCTGTGCAGTTACTATTTCTGCTAGCTTTTTTGAATTGCACTATTGATCTAAAAGCACTCTAGAAGACAATTTTTTTTTACTATCTTTAAACCCGAGGTACGAAAACATTTACAGGGAATAAATTTCAGCTTTTAATGAAATTGCTGTGTTGGAATTGTGTGATGGGCTTCAGATAAAAGTAAATAATTATTTTTTTTTTCAATTGTCTGTAGTTTTTGGATTGTAGAAAGTTATTTACCGTCTTGAGCATTCGATCCAAATTGCTTTCGGATAATTTACTCCGTTAATTAACTCTGTGGCAAGCAGCTGCTTGAGGGGGTATTTATTTATTGGGCCGTCCCATGGCCGAGTGGTTAGCACACTTGGCTCCTGATCTAAGGGACCTGGGTTCGAGCCCCGGGTAAGGCATGGATATATGTGTCGTTTTTCTGCTGAGGTCCTGCCATCCTCTCAGATCTTCTACTTTGGCATATAAACTGACAGGCTCCTGTCAGACCTCTGTGGCAAGCAGCTACTTGATGGGGTATTTATTTTTTATTTATTTTATTTAATTATATTTGAAACTAAGAATGGTAATATGTTTTCTAATATCAAATTAGAAACGTTTGATAATTTTCCTATTTGAAAACTTAATTCCTAAAACTGATAGATTTCAGGAATTAAGTTTTAAAAAAGTTCCATTTCTAAAATCTGAATCTTTAAGACTGTTTCGAACTTTCGTGTCGTTTTCTGTTCACTATGGCCGAGTGGTTAGCACGCTTGGCTACTGATCTACGGGACCTGGGTTCAAGCCCCGGAATAGGCATGGATGTGTGTGTCGTTTTTCTGCTGAGGTCCTGCCATCCTCTCAGATCTCCTACTGTGGCAAATAAACTGACAGGCTCCTGTCAGACCTCTGTGGCAAGCAGCTACTTGAGGGGGTATTTATTTTATTATTATTATAGGGGGAAAAAATAACTCAGTCCTGAGTTATTTTACTTGAGATGGACACTTTTAAAGATCGTGTGCATACGTAATGCCCATGTGAGAAAGATTCCAACACTCAAGACAGTTCAATTTCCGTGTATAGTTCCATCAGTGCAAAAAAAAAATAATTAAATGTCCCTTCAGACAGCTGCTTGCCATAGAGGTTTGACAGGAGCTTGTGGGTTTAGCACATCAGATCCGTGAGGAAGGCGAGACCTCAACAGAAAGACAAACATCCGTGCCTTATTTGGGGCACCAACCCAGGTCCCTATGATCAGTAGTCAAGTGTGCTAACCACTCGGCCACCTATCAGTGCCAAAAACAAAAATTCCTTTGAGTTCATAATCAGCAATCCGTAAGTCTACTAATAAATAAAAAATAAATACCCCCTCAAGCAGCTGCTTGCCACAGAGGTCTGACAGGAGCCTGTCAGTTTATATGCCACAGTAGGAGATCTGAGAGGATGACAGGACCTCAGCAGAAAAACGACACACACATCCATGCCTAATCCGGGGCTCGAACCCAGGTCCCGTAGATCAGTAGCCAAGCGTGCTAACCACTCGGCCACAGGACGGCGAAGTCTACTAAACTACAGATAAAAAAATAAGATAATTTCATTTTCGCACTTACAGAGAGTGTCTCGAAGGTTATCAAAGAACTATTTATTTTGATTGATGTATTAAAACTTGATTTATTCAAACTTCATAAGAAATAAATTCGCAGTTTAAATAAGTAAACTTAAGTTATGGAAATGATCGGCGAAATAGAAAAAGGTGAGGGAAAATGATTCTGAAAGTTAAAGTTTTATTTAAGCAGATGCTAACCGAAAGCAATTAGTGTGCATCGGGGAGAATTCCGCGACTCTGATGAAACCACCAATAATCCAGCTGCGTCTCCATGGTAACCGCTCTTTGCTCCCGCGTGACTGGGACGAATAGAGACAAACATTGTGTTGCCGTTTTGGGTTTGCGTTGTGATGCTACGAGCCACGGTGAAATGGAAGGAACGGGGATTGCTTCTGAAAAGAAAACGATGCAGAAACGGAAGCAATTTTGCATTCACCAAAGATGAATGCTCATTTCTTTCATCTGTGGAAAAATGCGGTATCGGATTGGGAATTTTAGAAAATGGGAAATGGATATGAAAACGCTTTTAAAAAGTTTAAGAGTTGGCTTGTTAGATCTCTTACGTCTGAACTGAATAGTCCTTTTGCGCATACCATGGGCAAAATGGCCAGAGGGCAAACACTCCCAAGACTCAGAGCTGGACAAGGAAACAAGCCGTACAGGACAGTTGTTACAAGGGTTGGGTTTTTTTATCTCTGAGTGGCACTTTTTTGCACACCATGGGCTAAATGGCCAGGTCACATGGACCCCGAAGGCTCAGAGAAGGTTGGGGGAGGGGACCCACTGGAACAGCTGTTGGGAGACAGATGGTAGCCTCCCGTCAAGGCCATCCAGCGTGTTCTTTAACTTGCACAGGGTATGGCTCTCCCGCACACGGGGCCACGGCTTAACGTCCCATCCGACGGACGGCGGCCTTTCCAAGCCCATCGGTGTCCCCTACTGACCGTGGGCAGGGCGGGGAATTTTTGCGGAGATAAATCTCAACAGTGACCCAGCTGGCCAAGCCCATCGGTGTCCCCTACTGACCGTGGGCAGGGCGGGGAATTTTTGCGGAGATAAATCTCAACAGTGACCCAGCTGGGACTCGAACCTGGGAAGTACAGATTACGAGCCTGGCGCGCTACCGACTGAGCCACCCCCGCCCAGTTGTTACAAGACTAATGGAAAACCCTTGAAAGTCATCCAGTGTATTCTTTAACAATCGCAATTTTATATAGCGTGTCACTGCTAACCATTCAATGGGAGGCAATTTCCCAAATGTATCAGTATCTCTTTTTAGCGTGGGAGTAATATGAGGGATAGTGGAGAAAATCTCAACATGGACACAGTGGGGACTAAGCTAAAAGGACACGACAATTCTTTAGTATAGTCTTTAAGGCAATTTTTGGCTAAAAATATTCTAAAACATTTCAAAAACTGTTTAGGGATCTAAAAATAGATCAAATAGCGAAGTGTACGTTGTCCTTAACAGATAAATAAATAAAATGTTTCTGATTTAAATCTTTAAAAATTTGAAAATTATATCAATCCAGATCTTGTCGAGTTTGTGTGAAAGATATCTTTATATATGGTAAAAGAAAACCTTGCATGTTAAGAATACTAAAATTGTTTTATCCAATGTAGATTCCAAACATTGGGAGCAATCTTCAAAAAACACGACGGTCAAGAAAAGAATACTGATTAGCTTTAATGTTTGGGGGACTGTTATAACCATTTCTGATTTGTAAAAGACGCCGCCTTCAAGAGACAGAATAGCGACGGTAAGGCCTGATGACATTTTACGAACAGAATCAGGCAGCTGTGAGTAAGGATGAGACCCGCATGGCGATCGGCTCGCCGCTACCCAGCAGCCTCAGGAGCCTTCTACTCAATGCCTCTCTCCCGCTCACTAGTGGCCACCCACCCACGATCGGCGGAAGACACACACACCAGTTTCACTAAACAGAAGTCTCCTTACCTTTGACGAAAGCCTCCACGCCGCAATTCCTTTTCTTGTCGATGTCCTCAGCAGAATATCTGTGGTAAAAGTCTCTACATCTTCTCCTCGCTGTGAGGCTGGCAGAGCATCCAAGAGAGATCACAACTCAACTTGCTTCACGTAGCCAACTACGTCTCCGGCAGATCCGCAAAACGAGAGACGACAACGCTTCGTGGGTTCTTCCGCCGCACTCAAGCCCAACTACGTCGTCCGATGCTTCGCATCTGCCTTTTACTAGCCTCCCGCGCGCTCTCTCCCAGCGGCGGCTTGTTTGTGTTGCCACGTCACTCGATACGTCACGAGCACGTGGTACAGAGCCCCTCGTCAATCGATGAGAGCTTGGGGGTGACGTCAGCTGCAGGCGGTGAGCTTGAGTGAGGCGGAAACGGCGACCTGGATTTCATTACGGGCAAGTGAGCGGAGATTATCAACTGTTTGTATTCAATTCGCGGGTTTTAAGTTAATGTGTTTACCAGGCTACTGGCAGCCTGAAATATTAAGCCATATACCGGGGCCTGCTTTTATCGGGTGTTAACATAAGTCTGCACAGAAAGCACTCTGTTGACTCCCTAAGTGAACGCTAGCGTTGGATGTCCACAACGAACTGGAGCCAGGGACCATTATTTAACTCGGCTCTTAAAATATGAAGCTTGTTTTCATGTTCTCTTTGAGCACGGAGAGAGAGAGAACACTGCTTGGCAGCCGAGCCTTTTCTTTCTTGTGCAGCCATCAGCAGTGGGAAAATGATCCATAAAATCTTGATGACTGCAGCCGAGTTAATTATATTTACTTTTAATACTCATTACGTGCAATAGATTGGCACGAGGCTTTAATTAAAGCTCTGATTTGCGTGCTTCATAAAACTTTCACTATGAACTCGGTGTTAATCTGGCCTTGGACAAGGGCGGCCCGTAATGACGCTGACACAAAGCTCGTAATGTCGCTCCGAATCTCGGCAAACGATTTCTCCCCCCTCCCCCCCACCTCATCTTTTGGCAGAAAATAAAATAACTCGATTGAATATATATGATGTAATTAATGTAAATAAGCCTCTGCACTCTATGTACATACATCACAGGGATCTTCGACCAACAAACAGTCCCTAAAAGAATGCATTGTACGTCGGGAAACTGGTTTAACTACTTTGGATGACGAACTTGTTTGATAATCTTGGTGGACATATTTTGTGGATGTTAGAGGATTAAGAGAGAGAACGGATGAGTAATTTGCATCGGCGAGGGAAGAGAAAAAGTCGAAAGAAAAGGAAGAGCAAGAATTTCGGGTCGTGCGAGTTTCTAATGAGTTTCGACGGAAGAAATGCACAGATTAGAAGCTCAATTCATTTATTCCTACTTGATAATGAATCTAAAAAAAATTAATTTTGGAAATGAACACTTTGAAAATATTTATTTCAAAAAGCTTCTACATAAGGATTATTTCCCTATTTTTAGGTCGTATTAAAATTAGACTGTATAATAGTTTGGTTCTTTCTAGGGTTAGTTATGGTAGTGAAACTTGGACACTTTATAAACAAGATAACAGGAAACTAGATGCTTTTGATTCCAAATGCTTACGTAGTATCTTGGGCATTAGGTGGTTCAACTTTGTAACTAATGATGAGGTTAGGCAAAGGAGTTGGCAACCTCCTTTAAGCAGCATATTGTGCAGAGAGAGACTCCGCTGGTTTGGCCATGTTGCCCGTATGAATAATTATAGATTGGCGAATAGGGTTATGAACAGTGTGCCTAAAGGCCTCAGAAAGAAGGGGAGACCTAGGATGCGGTGGGCAGACAATGTCAAACAGGACCTTGTTAGAATTGGTGTGCAGTGGCCAGATGCAGCAGATGTAGCTCAGGATACACTTGCTTGGAGAACTAAATTGCACGGTCTGGTTCGACCTCCGTAGCCCATGACTGCTTGAGGATGATGATGATGATGATACGGAAAGAAATAGCACATCCACAGTGCTAAACATTCTACACTCTAAAGCTAATGAGAAACTAAAAATACAATAAGACAACTGTGAACCTTTGATGAGATACGGTAAACATTTCCTCCATTGTACAGTCGCTCAAAGAAGTATCACGTGACACGAAGGTTGCCAGATCACTAATTTCTAAAAAAATCGTTGCCAGATATTTTTTCTGAATTCTGTAATCAACCATAGTGTTCGGATACTTTTTTGAGCGACTGTACGGTTTGATTATCACCGTAGGCTTTTGGCACGGAGTAGGTGGATGGTTTATCTCTGCGTGGAGCGTTTCTACACACATTGGGATAAATATACAGGTCACAAAGCTAGCAGGGATCAGATGGAAGACTCCAGTCAAGGCCATTCAGCGGGATTTTCACACGGGATCACGGCTTAACGTCCCATTCGAGAGTACAGACTGCGCTGTTGATTCTTCAACAGTTGTCATAGATTGTTGGTGGATTCACAGGTGATTGATAAATCGTTGACCTGTGGTCTATGCTAATTTTCTAAACCTGAACTACGCAATCTCATAGTCTCACCATTTGTCACTCAAATCACTCGTATGATACCGGATAACAGAAGCGAGTTAATTAACAGCTCCATTTTAGCAATTACAGCAGAGCTACATATTACCAATATTACCACTCGTGACACGGAGTAGGTGGATGATTTATCTCTGCGTGGAACGTTTCTACACACATTGGGATAAATATACAGGTCACAAAAACTAGCAGGGATCAGATGGAAGACTCCAGTCAAGGCCATTCAGCGGTTTTTTCACACGGGATCACGGCTTAACGTCCCATTCGAGAGTACAGACTGCGCTGTTGATTCTTCAACAGTTGTCATAGATTGTAGGTGGATTCACAGGTGATTGATAAATCGTTGACCTGTGGTCTATGCTAATTTTCTAAACCTGAACTACGCAATCTCATAGTCTCACCATTTGTCACTCAAACCACTCGTATGATACCGGATAACAGAAGCGAGTTAATTAACAGCTCCATTTTAGCAATTACAGCAGAGCTACATATTACCAATATTACCACTCGTGTGTCCCTGATAAGATGTTGTTGTTCATGTTGTCTTGTTTGTACACTCCCAAAACATTTGTATATGTTGATTTCCAATGTCAATTTACTCCGTGGTAAATAACTGACTGGGGCGGGGGTGGCTCAGTCGGTAGCGCGCCAGGCTCGTAATCTGTAGTTCCCAGGTTCGAGTCCCAGCTGGGTCAGCGTTGAGATTTATCTCCGCAAAAATTCCCCGTCCTGCCCACGGTCAGTAGGGGACACCGATGGGCTTGGAAAGGCCGCCATCCGTCGGATGGGACGTTAAGCCGTGGCCCCGTGTGCGGGAGAGCCATACCCTGTGCACGTTAAAGAACACGCTGGGTGGCCTTGACGGGAGGCTACCATCTGTCTCCCAACAGCTGTTCCAGTGGGTCCCCTCCCCCAACCTTCTCTGAACCTTCGGGGTCCATGTGACCTGGCCATTTAGCCCATGGTGTGCAAAAAAGTGCCGCTCAGAGGTAAAACAACCCAAACAACTGACTAATTAAGGAGTTTTTTTGCCCAGCTGATGGCTCTCTGTTCTTTAAATACCCGCAATATGGTCTAGAACTTCTAAGAGAGCAAACATTTACAAGGTTGCAATTTAAGAAAACAATTTCTTTGCCTGTATTTAACCAATTTATTATTGTATTGCATGTATTAAATACTTTAGAAACAATAAATAAAAATTATTGCAGATATATCGAATTTTCTCATCAACATTATTTTTCTATCATTCCACCTCACCCGGAACAGCACGCCCCGAAAATATGTTTTCTGGTTAAGTGTTAGAAAGCTCCCTAACCATTCGCAGAAGTTTCGAGCAAAAAATCTTTCTTTCGTGTTGCTTTTCAAGATTTCGCGTTGGTTGTTTTACCTATGAGTGGAACTTTATTTGCACAAAATGGGCTACATGACCAGGTCACAAGGGCTCCAAAGGCTCAGAGAAGGTTGGGGAAGGGGACCCACTGGACGGCTGTTAGGAGACAGATTGTTGCCACCTGTCAGGGCTATCCAGCGTGTTTTTCAGCATGCACAGGATATGTTTATCCCGCACAAGGAACCACGGTTTTCGCCCGTCTGACGGACTGCGGCCTTTTCAAGCCCATCGTTGTTCCCTACTGACCCTGTGTAGAGCTTTAGCGCAGAAAAATCACAAAGCTGACCCTGTGGGAATCGAACTTTCGAACCTACCCCCCTGTTAGAGAAATCAAACAGCATGAGATGCTCCTTGAAGTGTCCATTGAACTGTATTCTCACTTTTAAGCGAATATTTCTACTGAAATCTTCTCAGTTTCAAGCGAGTCGTTCTACTGAAAAATTCTTTACTTGAAGTCAGTATTTCCCATTAAAAATCCCCAAAAAAATTAAAAATCTTCCTGCTGAAAACGTCCACTTGCAAATGAGTATTTTCTGATCATTTCCTACTTGGCAAAGAGTTTTCTGCTAAAAACTTTCCACTTTTAAATACTTTTACCAAAAACTTCTCACATTCTTTTGAAAATGATCATTTTCAAGTGAGTATTTCTTCTGAAAATTTTCCAACCAATCGTCCCGCTGTCCAGATGTGAATCATTTACTTTGCAAACGCATTCTAAGGTTGGGAGGTAAATCTCAGTGTGAAGTAGACTGCCACAGAATGTCTGCTATTAGTTATTATGATATAATTACCATTGGAAATGCAGGGAGTAAAACCTTATTTGCATGTTTAAATAAAACGCCTTTTAGCAAAATTTACAGACTCTGAAAGGAAAAGAAAATGCTTTGTTCTTGCTGTTTTACGTGTTTAAATATGACCGATTTTACAGTAGGGGAAATTTTTTAAGTATTGTACAGCCCATTGAAAATTCCGAATTCCAAATAGCAAACTAAAGCGAATGGGAAGAAAAATTGGTCCTAGTTTTACAAATCGAGTAATGTTTTAGATAAGGACATAGTAATTTAGCAATGTTTTAACCCAACAAACTTCCCGTTGAAATTCAACAGGCCCCCTGGACACCCCACCTTCATGAGGTGGAAAGCTAATAGTGGCTTTATACCCAAACTCGGATTTTATCATATCAGACACCTGAATTTTTAACACAACGTGGAGGACAAAAGAAAGAAAAAGTAGGAAAAATTTCGGATAGGTTTATCAAGTTCTTAGAAAGTTACGAAGTGGTTAAAAAGCGTTGAATTAGAGTTCAAAACAATATGCTACGTATGAAAAAGGATTGAAAAAATTTTCAGATTCTAAATCAGATTCTATTGTAGATAAGGATTGAATTTCGACGCAACGTCGTGGCATGGGAAAATCACTTTTTTTGCATGGTAAAAACACTTTTCAAATGAGTTCGGGCTCAAATTTTCGAGTCCGAAACGTTTCCGTTGTTGCTGAGCTCGAGCAGGTTGGAGGGGCGGGGGGGGGGATCCCCCCGCCCCTCCAAACTGTGAGACCTCCAGACAGTGATCTGGCAACCTTCGTGTCACGTGACACGAAGGTTGCCAGATCACTAATTTCTAAAAATAAATCGTTGCCAGATACTTTTTCTGAATTCTGTAATCAACCATAGTGTTCGGATACTTTTTTGAGGGACTGTACCGTTTAGATATTAATAAATCTCAATGCTGATATTGTTGGGACTCGAACTTCAGAATATTATCGAATTATGAGCTTGAAGCGTTAATCCTCTCGCCAATAAAAGATAGATGATACTACCTAATAACTAATGCTTTTATTTTCTGATAATAATTTTCCCTGATAATTAATATTGTTATTACTAAATATCTAGTGAAGATCTTACTTAATAAGCAATGATGTCATTTCCTAATAGCTGGTGATAATCTTTCCTGACAAGTACGATTACCTTTCCTAATAACTAGTGTATTCTCCCCTAATATTAATGCTGATCTTAGATAATAATTAATGATGTCATTACCAAACCTCTAGCCGCAAATTTCCCCGCCCTGCCCACGGTAAGGGATACCGATGTGCTTTGAAAGGCCGCCGTTCTTCGGATGGGACGTTAAGCCGTGGCTCCATGTACAGGAGAGCCATACCCTGTGCACGTTAAAGAACACGCTGGATGGCCTTGACGGGAGGCTACCATCTGTCTCCCAACAGCTGTTCCAGTGGGTCCCCTCCCCCAACCTTCTCTAAGTCTTCGGGGCCCATGTGACCTGGCCATTTAGCCCATGGTGTGCAAAAAAGTGCCGCTCAGAGGTAAAACAACCCAATCCACCAAAGCTCTAGTGATGATTTATTCTAACAACCTATGATAAACCTTTCTAGTTGAGATAGGTTGGATAACGGTTTTCTTCTCTAATAACTTATGTTACTACTAAAAAAAGCTTGTGAGGATTTTCCCTAAAAACTTATGATGATAGTACCTAATAGTCTTCTCATCTTCGGATCTATATAGAGCGTAGTAGATATATATATAATATAGAGAACAATATAGAGCGTAGGAGAGTGAACAGGAACGGATTAGAAGCCATTATCACCCACCCACATGAGATATAGTTTTGGTGGTTTAAATTTTTTCGCCTCCGTTCCCGCTCCGAAAATTATCCTAGGAGAGGAACATTTCCTTGTATTTCCCCCACATCCTGATTCGGTCCTGTTCCTAGTAACTAATTATGGTTTACCTAATGATGATCTTCCTTGATAACAGCAGCTGAGCTAGCGTTGAGATTTATCTCTGAAAGCCTACTCCCCCCCCCCCCCCCCTGCGTTGGGTTGGGTTGTTTTACCTCTGAGCGGCACTTTTTTGCACACCATGGGCTAAATGGCCAGGTCACATGGACCCAGAAGGCTCAGAAAAGGTTGGGGGAGGGGACCCACTGGAAGAGCTGTTGGGAGACAGATGGTAGCCTCCCGTCAAGGCCATCCAGCGTGTTGTTTAACGTGCACAGGGTATGGCTCTCCCACACACGGGGCCACGGCTTAACGTCCCATCCGACGGACGGCGGCCATTCCAAGCCCATCGGTGTCCCCTACTGACCGTGGGCAGGGCGGGGAATTTTGCGGAGACCCCCCCTGCTCTCGGTCAGTAGGGGATACCGATGGACTTGGAAATGCTGCTGTCCATCGGATGGGACGTAAAGCCGTGGCTCCGTGTACACGTTAAAGAACACGCTGGATGCCTTTACGGAAGGCTACCATCTGTCTTCTAATAGGTGTCCAGTGGGTTCCCTCCGCCAATCTTCTCTGAGCCCCCTCGGGTCCTTCTGACCTGGCCTTTTTATTCCATTGCGTGCAAAAAATGTGCCGCTCTGGGGTAAAACAACCACCAACCAACCTTGATAACAGATGATGTTTATCCAATAAAACTAATAATGGGTTTGCCTAATAGCAGCTAGTGATTACCTTTCTTTATAATGTATGACGATTAGAGTCGGTCTTATTCATAGATGAATAGAGCAGCCGAATCGAAAGTGATGACCAATTCTGTAATATGATTTTATAGAAGATTTTGCTAGCGAAAAAAAATAATTCATATATAACACAAAACAAAGATGTTACTATCATATTTGCTATTTAAATGAAAGATCTGATTATACGTGTAAAGAAATGTAAAATAAATATTTAATTATTAAGATTCTACAATTTATAGGGAATTTTCATAAAGGCTATGTGAAATGTGAAAACATTTTTTAAATCGAAAGAGCCGCAAAATTTAAAGATCGGGCCTGATGTTGATTACAATGATGAGCATAGACTCACTGATCATCAGGAGATTCCTAACTGATGAGCATGCTCTGAAGTGCGAAAAGGCACCAAGATTAACGTCCATCCACCGAACTGTAACGATTTCAAACTAATTACTGACATATCTCTCATGTTGTTGTTGTTGTTGTTTTACCTCTGAGCGGGACTTTTTTGCACACCATGGGCTAAATGGCCAGGTCACATGGACCCCGAAGGCTCAGAGAAGGTTGGGGGAGGGGACCCACTGGAACAGCTGTTGGGAGACAGATGGTAGCCTCCCGTCAAGGCCATCCAGCGTGTTCTTTAACGTGCACAGGGTATGGCTCTCCCGCACAGGGGGCCACGGCTTAACGTTCCATCCGACGGACGGCGGCCTTTCCAAACCCATCGGTGTCCCATATCTCTCATGTATGGCAGGTTTAGGAGAGGACTAATACTAGGGGATTAAGAAAAATAAAATTTCAAATCAGCAATGTCAGGAGTCACGGTCAAATTACTATCCTCTCTTTGTCATAACCTGAACTTGTTTGACGAGATGTTCATTGATAACAATTGACATTTAGAAATGAGTAACTTCTTAAAAACAAAAGATGAGAAAAAATATTTTAAAAACACTTTGTTTTTTCTACTAGGAAGCATACAGACAGTATTTAAAAAAAAGGGTTTAGACACTTCGATGTCCCTACAGCAGTAAACCAAATTCGATGCCTTTTCAAATGATATTTTCCGATGTACAAAAAAAAATCAAGTAAATGATCAAATTCGCAGTTAACTAAGTTGATATTCAACAACTATTCAATATCTAAAAAGTTATGGAAGCAAAAACATTTAGCATTTGCTGTTTTTTTTTTATCGTGCGCAGTGTATGGCTGTCACGCACACGGAGCCACGGCTTAATCTTCCATCCAACGGACGGTTGTCTTTTCAAGACCATTAGTATCCCACACTGATCGAAGGCAGGGACGTTTACTGCGCCACCCCTGCACTATGACTGTCCTGCACCACGGGTCACGGCTTAATACCGTATTCGACAGACGGCGTCCTTTCCAAAGCCATTGGTTTCTCCTTCCTCGTCAGGATTAGAATAAGAGTAGGGAAAAAATTCTCGACGTTGATAGAATGGGGAGTCGAACTTGAGAACACAAAATTATCAGACTGGTATATTACTAACCAGTCCTATCTTCAGAATAGAGATTTGGATATCCCTACCCATTATAATACTGACCTATCCGCACACATTCAATACACATTCAACCTGTAACTCAGCTCACATTCAACCTGTAACTCAGCTCACATTCAACCTGTAACTCAGCTCACATTTAACCTGTAACTCAGCCCTTACCATGTACGCTCCGACATTTGAGTTCTTGTAGCTGCAGCATTTCTAAAGTTGTCTTTTTAACTCTTGTAGCGAAGTAATTTTCATTGAGCACACTTTATTCGTTATGTGACCCTATAGAAAAAAAATCTAAAGGTCTAAAATATGATAACGAGGTGACCAGCCAGTATATTGGTTTTCTTTCCTACATAACCACCAATTCGAAAAGATGGCATCCAAATTTTGTCGCATATTTCCAAAATGGGGGTGGTCCCCATAATAAAATATTAAGATATCCTTCAAGCTGTGGAAGAACGTAATGTTTTGACTTATTAAAAAACCAGCATAGTTTATTGTTTTCTCTGTAAATTAAAATGGACCTAGAACTTTTGTGTTTGTAGAAAACACTGGGGCAGAGGTTGCTCAGTCGGTAGCGCGCCAGGCTCGCAATCTGTAGTTCCCAGGTTCGAGTCCCAGCTGGGTCAGCGTTGAGATTTATCTCCGCAAAAATTTCCCGCCCTGCCCACGGTCAGTAGGGGACACCGATGGGCTTGGAAAGGCCGCCGTCCGTCGCATGGGACGTTAAGCCGTGGCCCCGTGTGCGGGAGAGCCATACCCTGTGCACGTTAAAGAACACGCTGGATGGCCTTGACGGGAGGCTACCATCTGTCTCCCAACAGCTGTTCCAGTGGGTCCCCTCCCCCAACCTTCTCTGAGCCTTCAGGGTCCATGTGACCTGGCCATTTAACCCATGGTGTGCAAAAAAGTGCCGCTCAGAGGTAAAACAACCCAACGTAGAAAACACTTTTGAGACATCTCATTCAGGGTTTAGATATTCGTTGGATAAACTAGAACCACAAATTCAATAACTGTGCCTGCTCCTATCCTGAAATGTGGAATGTTGCTCAATCTCAAAATGCAGCGCAGTTGAAGAAACTGACCTCTTCCATATTTTCAAACATAATTTTAGCGAATTCGAAACGGGCTTTGACTGACAGTTTCAGTGATATACTGAACGCTTGGCACGTAATTGGGTATTGACGGCAATCTTTCTAAGCACTCTGTGAACAGTGAAACGAGGCAAGACCAACTCTAAACTTGGATGGACAGTTGTCTTCTTCAGATTGCATAAAAATGACTCCCGAACGAGCTGAACGGTTCCTTGAGACGTTCCCTTCCCGTAGATATACGTTTCTCGACATTGCAAGTATCTTTAAATTGATTATACCACAACTTGATGCATTTATCGTAATTCTATCATACCTAATAGTTTAATTTAAAATCTCGTTGAACAGGAATTATTGACTTAAATATTGCACACTATAAAACATACTGAGCTTTTTGTGGGACTGTCGCCATCTTTACACTTAATGATTAGAATTTGATTGGTCTGCATAAACTCTTTGGGGGAGCAACTACCGCGGGTTAGGTAACTATCAACAATTTAGTTTTAACTATAAACAATTATAGGTAACTATCAACAATTTCTTTGGTGAAACCATCTATTAAATATTTTAAAAGTTGTTTAAAATGGAATATTTAACAGAAGTCTCTTTTATGACCTCACCCTGCCACTGTTCTGCAAAAGAGTCGAATTCCGAAAGATTCATTGCACAAACATCTGAAATTGCATTTAATTCACTAAACCACAGTTATTGGTGTGATGTTTTAATTTAAATCATCTGGTAAGTTCTTTTGACTATCAATACTGTTATTAAATTCACCAGCTTCCATAAATATCAAATACTAAACAAACATTATTCCAAGGCAAGAATTTGACAAATTTCACTGAGATCTTCAATTTATTATTTCTTAAAATTTTCTTTATTTCTTTATTTATTATTTCCGTAAAAAGATTATTTTGAAAGTTAAGAAACTTTAAATGTGGCTTTCCATCCACATAACATGGGTTGGGATGTTGGGTTGTTTTACCTCTGAGCGGCACGTTTTTGCACACCATGATCTAAATAGCCATGTCACATGGACCCCGAAGGCTCAGAGAAGGTTGGGGGAGGGGACCCACTGGAACAGCTGTTGGAAGACAGATGGTAGCCTCCCGTCAAGGCCATCCAGCGTGTTCTTTAACGTGCACAGGGTATGGCTCTCCCGCACACGGGGCCACGGCTGAACGTCCCATCCGACGGACGGCGGCCTTTCCAAGCCCATCGGTGTCCAATTTTGCGGAGATAAATCTCAACGCTGACCCAGCTGGGACTCGAACCTGGGAACTACAGATTACGAGCCTGGCGCGCTACCGACTGAGCCACCCCCGCCCCCCACATAACATGAAAAATACTTTTGGGGACATAGTTTATATTTACAAAGACAGAAGCGATATTAAATCCAATCTAGAATTTTTAAACTTAAACTTAACAGTAGCAAAGAATATATAATCTGGAATTCATTACTTAGGTTTGAGAAACGCGCCAATTTCAGTAGGGAAAATTTCTTTTCAGCGTCGATGTAGTTACACTCCCCACAAAGGAATTGTCAGTTTGCTACATTTGCCAATCGTTATGCTAAATTACTTGCATGCTGTTCGCACATATTAACTCGAAGTGAAGTCGAGTCTCTGATATATCCATGAGCCTTCGTATTCAGATTCTCGTATAATAACTGTAAAGCAATGCGAAATAAAATCGTCTTGATAGAGCCAACTAGAAAGAAGATATTTGATTGCAACTTAGGCAATGGCGGTGCAGCAGACACACAGAGAAACGAATCACAAAATAAATTCAATTATCTACTCTCTGTGATCTAACATTCTATTTGCCTGTGTGCTAGACTTCTGAACTAACGAATCGTTGTTTCATTTGTATTAAATCTAGCTGCAACAAACATCATCTGTCTCCGAATAGCAAGGATAAAGTTAACATCGATTCTTTTTCTTTTACTTTGTTTACTGTTGTGCTTCCTATTAATGTTTTCGCCTTGTCTTGCGTATTGTGATATATTCAACTAGAATGATTTAATATCTCTGTTCTGCATATTTGCATTTTCTGTCGTAAATGCAGAGGAAATAAAAGGCTGTACGGCAAATCATGTGAGGTAAGTAAATGTCTTTCAGGGTCAGTGTCGAGTTTATTTTCCGACGCATTATTCCTGTTAAGTCACTATTAATTGAAATGCTAAATACAATTGAGTTGCTTTACCTCACAGGGCACATATTTGTGCACAATAGATTGGGTTGGGTTGGGTTGTTTTACCTCTGAGCGGCACTTTTTTGCACACCATGGGCTAAATGGCCAGGTCACATGGAGCCCGAAGGCTCAGAGAAGGTTGGGGGAGAGGACCCATTGGAACAGCTGTTGGGAGACAGATGGTAGTCTCCCGTCAAGGCCATCCAGCGTGTTCTTTAACGTGCACAGGGTATGGCTCTCCCGCACACGGGGCCACGGCTTAACGTCCCATCCGACGGACGGCGACCTTTCCAAGCCCATCGGTGTCCCCTACTGACCGTGGGCAGGGCGGGGAATTTTGCGGAGATAAATCTCAACGCTGACCCAGCTGGGACTCGAACTTGGCCAAATTGCAAGGACCCCGATGGCTCAGAGAAGGTTGGAGGAAGGGGACCCACTGAACAGCTGTTAGGAGACATCTGTGGTAACCTTCTGTCAAGGAAATCCAGCATATTCTTTAACATGCACTCTCTTCTGCACAAGGAATCATGGCTTTACGACCCATCCGACGGACAGCGGCCTTCACTCATTGGTGAGCTTGAAAAGATGGCACTCAACTTGCAAACTGCAGATTGTTAACCTGGCTGCTAATGACTGCGCCAAACTGCGTCCCATTAAGTCTAGTCTACTGCTTTATTTCTTCGTTAAGTCCAATTCATATGGAGATATGCAATATGAAAAATGCAATTACAATGGTTACATACTTCATGGAATAAGATTTACATGATGCAGAAGAAATGTATAAAGCAAATTTTAAATCTCTCCAGGCGTCTGGACGTTTTCTTCCCATCACAACTTATCTGGTCCAGTAGCGTTACTGACGAAATAACACCGACAGAGTGGGGGCGGGGGTGGCTCAGTCGGTAGCGCGCCAGGCTCGTAATCTGTAGTTCCCAGGTTCGAGTAACAGCTGGGTCAGCGTTGAGATTTATCTCCGCAGCATTCCCTGCCCACGGTCAGTAGGGGACACCGATGGGCTTGAAAAGGCCGCCGTCCGTCGGATGGGACGTTAAGCCGTGGCCCCGTGTGCGGGAGAGCCATACCCGGTGCACGTTAAAGAACACGCTGGATGGCCTTGACGGGAGGCTACCATCTGTCTCCCAACAGCTGTTCCAGTGGGTTCCCTCCCCCAACCTTCTCTGAGCCTTCGGGGTCCATGTGACCATTTAGCCCATGGTGTGCAAAAAAGTGCCGCTCAGAGGTAAAACAACCCAACCCGACAGAGTGCTTGCAACTCTTGTGGCATTTAAGAAACCGACATGGGGATAATAGTGTAACACTGGAAGGTATAAGCATAAACATCACATAAGAGTGACAACATTTTAAAGTCAACTGTTCAATTTTCATCTACACCAAATTGTGTTTTTTCATCTCTGAGAAGCATTTTTGCTCGTATGATGGACTAAAGGTCCATATCACAAGGACCTTAAGTACTCAGAGTTGAATGGGAGAAATGAATCCACTAAAGGGATTTGGGTTGGGTTGTTTTACCTCTGAGCGGCACTCTTTCGCACAACATGGGCTAAATGGCCAGGTCACATGGACCCCGAATGCTCAGAGAAGGTTGGGGGAGGGGACCCATTGGAACAGCTGTTGGGAGACAGATGGTAGCCTCCCGTCAAGGCCATTCAGCGTTTTCTTTAACGTGCACAGGGTATGGCTCTCCCGCACACGGGGACACGGCTTAACATCCCATCCGACGAACGGCGGCCTTTCCAAGCCCATCGGTGTCCCCTACTGACCGTGGGCAGGGCGGGGCTTTTTGCGGAGATAAATCTCAACGCTGACCCAGCTGGGCCACTAAAGGGATGTTAGGAGACAGATGGAAGCCTCACGCCAAGATCATCCAGGGAGCACTTTGACGTGAACATGGTATGGTTCAACTGAACACGGGTGATGATTTTTGAATGGGAGAAATGAATCCACTAAAGAGATGTTAGGAGACAGATGGAAGCCTCACGCCAAGATCATCCAGGGAGCACTTTGACGTGAACATGGTATGATTCAACTGAACACGGGTGATGATTTTTGAATGGGAGAAATGAATCCACTAAAGAGATGTTAGGAGACAGATGGAAGCCTCACGCCAAGATCATCCAGGGAGCACTTTGACGTGAACATGGTATGATTCAACTGAACACGGGTGATGATTTTTGAATGGGAGAAATGAATCCACTAAAGAGATGTTAGGAGACAGATGGAAGCCTCACGTCAAGATCATCCAGGGAGCACTTTGACGTGAACATGGTATGATTCAACTGAACACGGGTGATGATTTTTGAATGGGAGAAATGAATCCACTAAAGAGATGTTAGGAGACAGATGGAAGCCTCACGCCAAGATCATCCAGGGATCACTTTGGCGTGAACATGGTATGATTCAACTGAACACGGGTGATGATTTTTGAATGGGAGAAATGAATCCACTAAAGAGATGTTAGGAGACAGATGGAAGCCTCACGCCAAGATCATCCAGGGATCACTTTGGCGTGAACATGGTATGATTCAACTGAACACGGGTCATGATTTTTGAATGGGAGAAATGAATCCACTAAAGAGATGTTAGGAGACAGATGGAAGCCTCACGCCAAGATCATCCAGGGATCACTTTGGCGTGAACATGGTATGATTCAACTGAACACGGGTGATGATTTTTGAATGGGAGAAATGAATCCACTAAAGAGATGTTAGGAGACAGATGGAAGCCTCACGCCAAGATCATCCAGGGATCACTTTGGCGTGAACATGGTATGATTCAACTGAACACGGGTGATGATTTTTGAATGGGAGAAATGAATCCACTAAAGAGATGTTAGGAGACAGATGGAAGCCTCACGCCAAGATCATCCAGGGATCACTTTGGCGTGAACATGGTATGATTCAACTGAACACGGGTGATGATTTTTGAATGGGAGAAATGAATCCACTAAAGAGATGTTAGGAGACAGATGGAAGCCTCACGCCAAGATCATCCAGGGATCACTTTGGCGTGAACATGGTATGATTCAACTGAACACGGGTGATGATTTTTGAATGGGAGAAATGAATCCACTAAAGAGATGTTAGGAGACAGATGGAAGCCTCACGCCAAGATCATCCAGGGATCACTTTGGCGTGAACATGGTATGATTCAACTGAACACGGGTCATGATTTTTGAATGGGAGAAATGAATCCACTAAAGAGATGTTAGGAGACAGATGGAAGCCTCACGCCAAGATCATCCAGGGATCACTTTGGCGTGAACATGGTATGATTCAACTGAACACGGGTGATGATTTTTGAATGGGAGAAATGAATCCACTAAAGAGATGTTAGGAGACAGATGGAAGCCTCACGCCAAGATCATCCAGGGATCACTTTGGCGTGAACATGGTATGATTCAACTGAACACGGGTCATGATTTTTGAATGGGAGAAATGAATCCACTAAAGAGATGTTAGGAGACAGATGGAAGCCTCACGCCAAGATCATCCAGGGATCACTTTGGCGTGAACATGGTATGATTCAACTGAACACGGGTGATGATTTTTGAATGGGAGAAATGAATCCACTAAAGAGATGTTAGGAGACAGATGGAAGCCTCACGCCAAGATCATCCAGGGAGCACTTTGACGTGAACATGGTATGATTCAACTGAACACGGGTGATGATTTTTGAATGGGAGAAATGAATCCACTAAAGAGATGTTAGGAGACAGATGGAAGCCTCACGCCAAGATCATCCAGGGAGCACTTTGACGTGAACATGGTATGGTTCAACTGAACACGGGTAATGATTTTTGAATGGGAGAAATGAATCCACTAAAGAGATGTTAGGAGACAGATGGAAGCCTCACGCCAAGATCATCCAGGGAGCACTTTGACGTGAACATGGTATGATTCAACTGAACACGGGTGATGATTTTTGAATGGGAGAAATGAATCCACTAAAGAGATGTTAGGAGACAGATGGAAGCCTCACGCCAAGATCATCCAGGGAGCACTTTGACGTGAACATGGTATGATTCAACTGAACACGGGTGATGATTTTTGAATGGGAGAAATGAATCCACTAAAGAGATGTTAGGAGACAGATGGAAGCCTCACGCCAAGATCATCCAGGGAGCACTTTGACGTGAACATGGTATGATTCAACTGAACACGGGTGATGATTTTTGAATGGGAGAAATGAATCCACTGAAGAGATGTTAGGAGACAGATGGAAGCCTCACGCCAAGATCATCCAGGGAGCACTTTGACGTGAACATGGTATGATTCAACTGAACACGGGTGATGATTTTTGAATGGGAGAAATGAATCCACTAAAGAGATGTTAGGAGACAGATGGAAGCCTCACGCCAAGATCATCCAGGGAGCACTTTGACGTGAACATGGTATGGTTCAACTGAACACGGGTAATGATTTTTGAATGGGAGAAATGAATCCACTGAAGAGATGTTAGGAGACAGATGGAAGCCTCACGCCAAGATCATCCAGGGAGCACTTTGACGTGAACATGGTATGATTCAACTGAACACGGGTGATGATTTTTGAATGGGAGAAATGAATCCACTAAAGAGATGTTAGGAGACAGATGGAAGCCTCACGCCAAGATCATCCAGGGAGCACTTTGACGTGAACATGGTATGATTCAACTGAACACGGGTGATGATTTTTGAATGGGAGAAATGAATCCACTAAAGAGATGTTAGGAGACAGATGGAAGCCTCACGCCAAGATCATCCAGGGAGCACTTTGACGTGAACATGGTATGATTCAACTGAACACGGGTGATGATTTTTGAATGGGAGAAATGAATCCACTAAAGAGATGTTAGGAGACAGATGGAAGCCTCACGTCAAGATCATCCAGGGAGCACTTTGACGTGAACATGGTATGATTCAACTGAACACGGGTGATGATTTTTGAATGGGAGAAATGAATCCACTAAAGAGATGTTAGGAGACAGATGGAAGCCTCACGCCAAGATCATCCAGGGAGCACTTTGACGTGAACATGGTATGATTCAACTGAACACGGGTGATGATTTTTGAATGGGAGAAATGAATCCACTAAAGAGATGTTAGGAGACAGATGGAAGCCTCACGCCAAGATCATCCAGGGAGCACTTTGACGTGAACATGGTATGATTCAACTGAACACGGGTGATGATTTTTGAATGGGAGAAATGAATCCACTAAAGAGATGTTAGGAGACAGATGGAAGCCTCACGTCAAGATCATCCAGGGAGCACTTTGACGTGAACATGGTATGATTCAACTGAACACGGGTGATGATTTTTGAATGGGAGAAATGAATCCACTAAAGAGATGTTAGGAGACAGATGGAAGCCTCACGCCAAGATCATCCAGGGAGCACTTTGACGTGAACATGGTATGATTCAACTGAACACGGGTGATGATTTTTGAATGGGAGAAATGAATCCACTAAAGAGATGTTAGGAGACAGATGGAAGCCTCACGCCAAGATCATCCAGGGAGCACTTTGACGTGAACATGGTATGATTCAACTGAACACGGGTGATGATTTTTGAATGGGAGAAATGAATCCACTAAAGAGATGTTAGGAGACAGATGGAAGCCTCACGTCAAGATCATCCAGGGAGCACTTTGGCGTGAACATGGTATGATTCAACTGAACACGGGTGATGATTTTTGAATGGGAGAAATGAATCCACTAAAGAGATGTTAGGAGACAGATGGAAGCCTCACGCCAAGATCATCCAGGGAGTACTTTGACGTGAACATGGTATGATTCAACTGAACACGGGTGATGATTTTTGAATGGGAGAAATGAATCCACTAAAGAGATGTTAGGAGACAGATGGAAGCCTCACGCCAAGATCATCCAGGGATCACTTTGGCGTGAACATGGTATGATTCAACTGAACACGGGTGATGATTTTTGAATGGGAGAAATGAATCCACTAAAGAGATGTTAGGAGACAGATGGAAGCCTCACGCCAAGATCATCCAGGGATCATTTTGGCGTGAACATGGTATGATTCAACTGAACACGGGTGATGATTTTTGAATGGGAGAAATGAATCCACTAAAGAGATGTTAGGAGACAGATGGAAGCCTCACGCCAAGATCATCCAGGGAGCACTTTGACGTGAACATGGTATGATTCAACTGAACACGGGTGATGATTTTTGAATGGGAGAAATGAATCCACTAAAGAGATGTTAGGAGACAGATGGAAGCCTCACGCCAAGATCATCCAGGGATCACTTTGACGTGAACATGGTATGATTCAACTGAACACGGGTGATGATTTTTGAATGGGAGAAATGAATCCACTAAAGAGATGTTAGGAGACAGATGGAAGCCTCACGCCAAGATCATCCAGGGAGCACTTTGACGTGAACATGGTATGATTCAACTGAACACGGGTGATGATTTTTGAATGGGAGAAATGAATCCACTAAAGAGATGTTAGGAGACAGATGGAAGCCTCACGCCAAGATCATCCAGGGAGCACTTTGACGTGAACATGGTATGATTCAACTGAACACGGGTGATGATTTTTGAATGGGAGAAATGAATCCACTAAAGAGATGTTAGGAGACAGATGGAAGCCTCACGCCAAGATCATCCAGGGATCACTTTGGCGTGAACATGGTATGATTCAACTGAACACGGGTGATGATTTTTGAATGGGAGAAATGAATCCACTAAAGAGATGTTAGGAGACAGATGGAAGCCTCACGCCAAGATCATCCAGGGATCACTTTGACGTGAACATGGTATGATTCAACTGAACACGGGTGATGATTTTTGAATGGGAGAAATGAATCCACTAAAGAGATGTTAGGAGACAGATGGAAGCCTCACGCCAAGATCATCCAGGGAGCACTTTGACGTGAACATGGTATGATTCAACTGAACACGGGTGATGATTTTTGAATGGGAGAAATGAATCCACTAAAGAGATGTTAGGAGACAGATGGAAGCCTCACGCCAAGATCATCCAGGGATCACTTTGACGTGAACATGGTATGATTCAACTGAACACGGGTGATGATTTTTGAATGGGAGAAATGAATCCACTAAAGAGATGTTAGGAGACAGATGGAAGCCTCACGCCAAGATCATCCAGGGATCACTTTGGCGTGAACATGGTATGATTCAACTGAACACGGGTGATGATTTTTGAATGGGAGAAATGAATCCACTAAAGAGATGTTAGGAGACAGATGGAAGCCTCACGCCAAGATCATCCAGGGATCACTTTGGCGTGAACATGGTATGATTCAACTGAACACGGGTGATGATTTTTGAATGGGAGAAATGAATCCACTAAAGAGATGTTAGGAGACAGATGGAAGCCTCACGCCAAGATCATCCAGGGATCACTTTGGCGTGAACATGGTATGATTCAACTGAACACGGGTGATGATTTTTGAATGGGAGAAATGAATCCACTAAAGAGATGTTAGGAGACAGATGGAAGCCTCACGCCAAGATCATCCAGGGATCACTTTGGCGTGAACATGGTATGATTCAACTGAACACGGGTGATGATTTTTGAATGGGAGAAATGAATCCACTAAAGAGATGTTAGGAGACAGATGGAAGCCTCACGCCAAGATCATCCAGGGATCACTTTGGCGTGAACATGGTATGATTCAACTGAACACGGGTGATGATTTTTGAATGGGAGAAATGAATCCACTAAAGAGATGTTAGGAGACAGATGGAAGCCTCACGCCAAGATCATCCAGGGATCACTTTGGCGTGAACATGGTATGATTCAACTGAACACGGGTCATGATTTTTGAATGGGAGAAATGAATCCACTAAAGAGATGTTAGGAGACAGATGGAAGCCTCACGCCAAGATCATCCAGGGATCACTTTGGCGTGAACATGGTATGATTCAACTGAACACGGGTGATGATTTTTGAATGGGAGAAATGAATCCACTAAAGAGATGTTAGGAGACAGATGGAAGCCTCACGCCAAGATCATCCAGGGATCACTTTGGCGTGAACATGGTATGATTCAACTGAACACGGGTCATGATTTTTGAATGGGAGAAATGAATCCACTAAAGAGATGTTAGGAGACAGATGGAAGCCTCACGCCAAGATCATCCAGGGATCACTTTGGCGTGAACATGGTATGATTCAACTGAACACGGGTGATGATTTTTGAATGGGAGAAATGAATCCACTAAAGAGATGTTAGGAGACAGATGGAAGCCTCACGCCAAGATCATCCAGGGAGCACTTTGACGTGAACATGGTATGATTCAACTGAACACGGGTGATGATTTTTGAATGGGAGAAATGAATCCACTAAAGAGATGTTAGGAGACAGATGGAAGCCTCACGCCAAGATCATCCAGGGAGCACTTTGACGTGAACATGGTATGGTTCAACTGAACACGGGTAATGATTTTTGAATGGGAGAAATGAATCCACTAAAGAGATGTTAGGAGACAGATGGAAGCCTCACGCCAAGATCATCCAGGGAGCACTTTGACGTGAACATGGTATGATTCAACTGAACACGGGTGATGATTTTTGAATGGGAGAAATGAATCCACTAAAGAGATGTTAGGAGACAGATGGAAGCCTCACGCCAAGATCATCCAGGGAGCACTTTGACGTGAACATGGTATGATTCAACTGAACACGGGTGATGATTTTTGAATGGGAGAAATGAATCCACTAAAGAGATGTTAGGAGACAGATGGAAGCCTCACGCCAAGATCATCCAGGGAGCACTTTGACGTGAACATGGTATGATTCAACTGAACACGGGTGATGATTTTTGAATGGGAGAAATGAATCCACTGAAGAGATGTTAGGAGACAGATGGAAGCCTCACGCCAAGATCATCCAGGGAGCACTTTGACGTGAACATGGTATGATTCAACTGAACACGGGTGATGATTTTTGAATGGGAGAAATGAATCCACTAAAGAGATGTTAGGAGACAGATGGAAGCCTCACGCCAAGATCATCCAGGGAGCACTTTGACGTGAACATGGTATGGTTCAACTGAACACGGGTAATGATTTTTGAATGGGAGAAATGAATCCACTGAAGAGATGTTAGGAGACAGATGGAAGCCTCACGCCAAGATCATCCAGGGAGCACTTTGACGTGAACATGGTATGATTCAACTGAACACGGGTGATGATTTTTGAATGGGAGAAATGAATCCACTAAAGAGATGTTAGGAGACAGATGGAAGCCTCACGCCAAGATCATCTAGGGAGCACTTTGACGTGAACATGGTATGATTCAACTGAACACGGGTGATGATTTTTGAATGGGAGAAATGAATCCACTAAAGAGATGTTAGGAGACAGATGGAAGCCTCACGCCAAGATCATCCAGGGAGCACTTTGACGTGAACATGGTATGATTCAACTGAACACGGGTGATGATTTTTGAATGGGAGAAATGAATCCACTAAAGAGATGTTAGGAGACAGATGGAAGCCTCACGTCAAGATCATCCAGGGAGCACTTTGACGTGAACATGGTATGATTCAACTGAACACGGGTGATGATTTTTGAATGGGAGAAATGAATCCACTAAAGAGATGTTAGGAGACAGATGGAAGCCTCACGCCAAGATCATCCAGGGAGCACTTTGACGTGAACATGGTATGATTCAACTGAACACGGGTGATGATTTTTGAATGGGAGAAATGAATCCACTAAAGAGATGTTAGGAGACAGATGGAAGCCTCACGCCAAGATCATCCAGGGAGCACTTTGACGTGAACATGGTATGATTCAACTGAACACGGGTGATGATTTTTGAATGGGAGAAATGAATCCACTAAAGAGATGTTAGGAGACAGATGGAAGCCTCACGCCAAGATCATCCAGGGATCACTTTGACGTGAACATGGTATGATTCAACTGAACACGGGTGATGATTTTTGAATGGGAGAAATGAATCCACTAAAGAGATGTTAGGAGACAGATGGAAGCCTCACGCCAAGATCATCCAGGGAGCACTTTGACGTGAACATGGTATGATTCAACTGAACACGGGTGATGATTTTTGAATGGGAGAAATGAATCCACTAAAGAGATGTTAGGAGACAGATGGAAGCCTCACGCCAAGATCATCCAGGGAGCACTTTGACGTGAACATGGTATGATTCAACTGAACACGGGTGATGATTTTTGAATGGGAGAAATGAATCCACTAAAGAGATGTTAGGAGACAGATGGAAGCCTCACGCCAAGATCATCCAGGGATCACTTTGGCGTGAACATGGTATGATTCAACTGAACACGGGTGATGATTTTTGAATGGGAGAAATGAATCCACTAAAGAGATGTTAGGAGACAGATGGAAGCCTCACGCCAAGATCATCCAGGGAGCACTTTGACGTGAACATGGTATGATTCAACTGAACACGGGTGATGATTTTTGAATGGGAGAAATGAATCCACTAAAGAGATGTTAGGAGACAGATGGAAGCCTCACGCCAAGATCATCCAGGGAGCACTTTGACGTGAACATGGTATGATTCAACTGAACACGGGTGATGATTTTTGAATGGGAGAAATGAATCCACTAAAGAGATGTTAGGAGACAGATGGAAGCCTCACGCCAAGATCATCCAGGGAGCACTTTGACGTGAACATGGTATGATTCAACTGAACACGGGTGATGATTTTTGAATGGGAGAAATGAATCCACTAAAGAGATGTTAGGAGACAGATGGAAGCCTCACGCCAAGATCATCCAGGGAGCACTTTGACGTGAACATGGTATGATTCAACTGAACACGGGTGATGATTTTTGAATGGGAGAAATGAATCCACTAAAGAGATGTTAGGAGACAGATGGAAGCCTCACGCCAAGATCATCCAAGGAGCACTTTGACGTGAACATGGTATGATTCAACTGAACACGGGTGATGATTTTTGAATGGGAGAAATGAATCCACTAAAGAGATGTTAGGAGACAGATGGAAGCCTCACGCCAAGATCATCCAGGGAGCACTTTGACGTGAACATGGTATGATTCAACTGAACACGGGTGATGATTTTTGAATGGGAGAAATGAATCCACTAAAGAGATGTTAGGAGACAGATGGAAGCCTCACGTCAAGATCATCCAGGGATCACTTTGGCGTGAACATGGTATGATTCAACTGAACACGGGTGATGATTTTTGAATGGGAGAAATGAATCCACTAAAGAGATGTTAGGAGACAGATGGAAGCCTCACGCCAAGATCATCCAGGGAGCACTTTGACGTGAACATGGTATGATTCAACTGAACACGGGTGATGATTTTTGAATGGGAGAAATGAATCCACTAAAGAGATGTTAGGAGACAGATGGAAGCCTCACGCCAAGATCATCCAGGGAGCACTTTGACGTGAACATGGTATGATTCAACTGAACACGGGTGATGATTTTTGAATGGGAGAAATGAATCCACTAAAGAGATGTTAGGAGACAGATGGAAGCCTCACGCCAAGATCATCCAGGGAGCACTTTGACGTGAACATGGTATGATTCAACTGAACACGGGTGATGATTTTTGAATGGGAGAAATGAATCCACTAAAGAGATGTTAGGAGACAGATGGAAGCCTCATGCCAAGATCATCCAGGGAGCACTTTGACGTGAACATAGTATGATTCAACTGAACACGGGTGATGATTTTTGAATGGGAGAAATGAATCCACTAAAGAGATGTTAGGAGACAGATGGAAGCCTCACGCCAAGATCATCCAGGGAGCACTTTGACGTGAACATGGTATGATTCAACTGAACACGGGTGATGATTTTTGAATGGGAGAAATGAATCCACTAAAGAGATGTTAGGAGACAGATGGAAGCCTCACGTCAAGATCATCCAGGGAGCACTTTGACGTGAACATGGTATGATTCAACTGAACACGGGTGATGATTTTTGAATGGGAGAAATGAATCCACTAAAGAGATGTTAGGAGACAGATGGAAGCCTCACGCCAAGATCATCCAGGGAGCACTTTGACGTGAACATGGTATGATTCAACTGAACACGGGTGATGATTTTTGAATGGGAGAAATGAATCCACTAAAGAGATGTTAGGAGACAGATGGAAGCCTCACGCCAAGATCATCCAGGGAGCACTTTGACGTGAACATGGTATGATTCAACTGAACACGGGTGATGATTTTTGAATGGGAGAAATGAATCCACTAAAGAGATGTTAGGAGACAGATGGAAGCCTCACGCCAAGATCATCCAGGGAGCACTTTGACGTGAACATGGTATGATTCAACTGAACACGGGTGATGATTTTTGAATGGGAGAAATGAATCCACTAAAGAGATGTTAGGAGACAGATGGAAGCCTCACGCCAAGATCATCCAGGGAGCACTTTGACGTGAACATGGTATGATTCAACTGAACACGGGTGATGATTTTTGAATGGGAGAAATGAATCCACTAAAGAGATGTTAGGAGACGGAAGCCTCACGCCAAGATCATCCAGGGAGCACTTTGACGTGAACATGGTATGATTCAACTGAACACGGGTGATGATTTTTGAATGGGAGAAATGAATCCACTAAAGAGATGTTAGGAGACAGATGGAAGCCTCACGTCAAGATCATCCAGGGAGCACTTTGGCGTGAACATGGTATGATTCAACTGAACACGGGTCATGATTTAATTCCATCAGATGAACGGGTTTATCGTGCACTACGTACGGCTCTCCTGCATAGGGAGCAACATTATAATGTCTCATCGTATCGACGGCTTCTTTTCTATGTTCATTAGTGTCCACTTTGTCACGAGAGCAGAATAGAGTTTAATGGAGAAAATCTCCACGCAGGCACAGTAGGAACTTGTCTTTTTGCAAAGGTCTTGCCTTTTTCACAAATTTTAATGGCATATTACATTGAGAGGTTTCCGTCAGACCTTTAAGGCAAGCAGCTGATTGAGGAGTAATTTATTTATTTTTATACTAGCTGAACGTACCCGGCGCTGCCCGGGTATCACTTTTAATCTTTATATTTTTTATTTTCATGGCACTAAAGATAAATTTTGTAAACCCCCCCCCCACCCCTGGCTCTTTAACATAGTTTTTCAACAGGAAGAAATTTTCCCGTATCGTTGTTGACGTCAGCGAGCATTCCTCATAGCCCGTGGCTCAGTTTCTGCGTAAGCTATCGAGATTTTATTTCCGTTACCACAGATTTTGGCCCCCTGTGGCTCCCGTGATATTCGGTCCAAATTTCCTACAGAGCGTACCCTGTGTGGCCCGTGATTGGTTAAAAAATCAGGTTCTCACTAAGCCCTTCGTTTCGTTTCTACACAAATTGTGACAGCTCCTGTATCACTTTTAATCTGCATACTTTGTTGTTTCCTGCACTAATTTTTAGTTTTGTGAGTATCCATTCCCCCCTCCCCCGACATTTTATCACACTTTCAACATCTGCGCGCGCTATCAGAGCCAGTGGCAAACGATCGAGATATTTATTTCGTCAGATTTTGGCATTCTGTAATTCTCGATGTACTTCGCCGAAAGATCCCAAATTTCGCAGGCAGGTTTCCCGTGCCAGACCCCATGTTTGGTTAGAAAATCAAGTCCCTTGCTGCAATGGAACGCCTAAATGATGCTTTTGGAAATGTGGGGAATCTGGCAACGGCATCAGATTTGCAGCAGATTTAAATGCTACTTTAACTCTTTCACAGTTAGGAAGCAATAAATGGCAACAGTAAATTTGACAGCGATTCTCGTTTCCCGTAGGAATAGCAGGTAAATGTTTTTGGTTCTAGCAAGCTCCCCTTTTAGACTTTCGACCTGAAATTTGGCACTGCAATCCGGACCACAACCAGAAACCTTCTCTGAAAATTTGGAGTGTGTACGTTGAATTCCCGATGAGTTATGGCTGCCACAGACAGACACACCTTCTTTTATTATATAGATAAATCGCGGTTTGATAAAATAGCCAATTACGTAAAGAGGGAATAAAATAATTGCAAAAAGAATTAGATTGAAGATATAAGTAGCAGTAAGTAAAATTTATTTTTGTTATGTGTTATCCTCACCTCCCTTTGATTGGAGGACTAGTTCATCTTCCTAACTGATGTAAAGAATTGAATCGTAATTGATAAATATCAGGGGAGACTGAAAGACTAAGTTATACCAAAAGGAAGAGGTTTCAATCCAATTAAGTTAATAACATTTATTTTGCACACAATTAGAAACTGGGATTACGAACTGAAAGAGGACCCACTGGACAACTGTTAGGAATGGAAGCATCCTGTCAAGACCATTCAGCGTGTTCTTTAACTTGCACAAGATGTGGTTTTCCTGTCCGCCGAACCACTGTTTCATATTCCATCTGAAAAACGGCGGCCTTGCCAAGCTGATAGGTCTTTCCTTTCTGACAAACAGCAGGGAGATGATCTAGTAGCGATAAATCTAAACTCTAACACGGTTGGGACTCTTACGAGTCAGATATGTTACCGACTGAGCCAGCCTTCGCACCCAAACGAACGGAAATATCCTGATGTCGAACAGAAGGAATTCCATTCGTTCCTTTAACTAGTTCAGTGCAATGTAGAGATAAGAGTTCAATGCAAATGTGTCATACAAGGATAACACTCGTTACTTATGATCACATAAGTAACGACGAGTATGATTTAAGTAAGTGTTATGTTTAAATCATACTACTCAAATTCTCGGGGCGGGGGTGGCTCAATCGGTAGTGCGCCAGGCTCGAATCTGTAGTTCCCAGGTTCGAGTCCCAGCTGAGTCAGCGTTGAGATTTATCTCCGCAAAATTCCCCGCCCTGCCCACGGTCAGTAGGGGACACCGATGGGCTTGGAAAGGTCCGCCTTCCGTCGGATGGGACGTTAAGCCGTGGCCCCGTGTGTGGGAGAGACATACCCTGTGCACGTTAAAGAACACGCTGGATGGCCTTGACGGGAGGCTACCATATGTCTCCCAACAGCTGTTCCAATGGGTCCCCTCCCCCAACCTTCTCTGAGCCTTCGGGGTCCATGTGACCTGGCCATTTAGCCCATGGTGTGCAAAAAAGTGCCGCTCAGAGGTAAAACAACCCAACTCAAACCGTGTTATGGAGTAGACAATATATGGTTGGAATTTTAAATTACTTCGTAATTTGATCGCTCCTTAGCTATTGAAACTAGGCAATCTACGTGTAATTAGAAAGATTTTGTTACATAGGAAAATTCTCATATAGACAGACCTTAGTAATCATATCATCTCTAAGGAGTTTTCGAAGTTCTCAGATAAATACTCTTAGGCATTAAAAGAATGCTTAACCTAGGGTGAGGATGGATGTTTGTGTTATTTTTCTGCTGATGTCCCGCCATCCTCACAGAACTTCTGCTATGACGTATAAACTAAGACTCCTGTCAGACCTTTATTGCAAGCAGCTTCTTGAGGTGGTATTTATTATTTATTTTAATTTTCTTAGAGATGAAAGTATGCCCGTTGTGGGCATAAAAGTGAAGTTCAGACACAATGCAATTCTGAATGTGTGCAAAAATTTTGCATTCCTTATGAAGGAAGCAAAAAAAAGCAGCCCTTACGATTAATAAAAACTTCCAGTTCCGATTTGTTGATGAGTTTTATAAAAATCCTGAACTATCTATTCTTTTAGTGCCTGAGGTATATAGCCTATTTTATAAGATACTGATGCGTTACTACTATTAATACAATTCCTTCTATTCTGTAAAGCAGGTGTAGCCTCATATATAAGATGTGGATGCTTTGCAAGAGTTACTAATAATCCTGTTGTTCTGAGAAGAACGTAAAGATAAGTATAGTTTCATTTATAAGGCAAATAAATAAATAAATACCCCCTCAAGCAGCTACTTGCCACAGAGGTCTGACAGGAGCATGTCAGTTTATATGCCATAGTAGAAAGATCTGAGAGGATGGCAGGACCTCAGCAGAAAAACGACATATACATCCATGCCTTAACCCGGGGCTCGAACCCAGGTCCCTTAGGTCAGTAGCCAAGCGATATATATTCCATATTGCAATGACTTCAAATCCTGACACTCTGTGAAGAAAGTGAAACCTTATGTTTAAAAAGTGGCTATTTACAAGAGTGGCAGATAGCCCTGCTGTTCTGTGAAGGGAATGTAGTCTCGTATAGAAAAAGTGGATGAATTGGAATTTGACATCAAATCCTGTTATTCTAAAGGAAAGTAGCCTCATTTATAAGAAGTGGATGCTTTATAAGACTGACTATAATCCTACTCCTCTTTTAAAAGTAAAATAGTCTCATAGGAAGAAGTCGGTGCATAATATGGCGTAGATACCAATCCTGTTGTTCAAAGAGGAAAAAATAACCTAATGTTTATGAGGATGACTCTGTTAGAAGAGTGATTTAAAATTTACTTCTAGGCAAAGAAAAAAATTACTTCCTATGCTATAGAATTTATAATTTAATTCTCCATATTTTCACTTAAAGCAATAAGAATTTTAAGAGTAACTGCAAATACAGCTATTCGCCAAAAAGGAGCAGCCCCGCATTTAAGCAACAGTAGCTTCATATGTATGCGGAAAATATCACTGTTTAAAATAAATAAATACCCCTCAAGCAGCTGCTTGCCACAGACTTCTGACAGTTTATATGCCATAGTAGAAGGTCTGTGAGGATGGCAGGACCTCAGCAGAAAAACAACACAAACATCCATGCCTTACCCGGCGCTCGAACCCAGGTCCCTTAGATCAGTAGCCAAGCGCACTACCCACTCGGTCACGGGACGGGATTGTAAGAGTGGAAGAATAGTGTGTTGCTTGGTGGAGGGAGAGCAGCTACATATTTAAGTGAAGAATGTCATTGTAAGAATCGAAGAAAATTGTGTTCCTTCGCAGAGGAAGACCAGCTTCATATTTAAGCAGAAAGTACCATTGCAAAAAATAAATAAATACCTCCTCAAGCAGCTGCTTGCCACAGAGGTCAGACAGGAGCCTGTCAGTTTAATATGCCATAGTAGAAGGATCTCTGAGATTGACGGTGCCTCACCAGATTTTTTTAGCCAACTACACGACGGTGTTCACTAACCCAAGTACTGACCCGCTCAAAGCTGCTTAACTTCGGTGATCCGGGGTTTTCAGTTTGGTACTGCCGTTGGCTCTATTGTAAGAATGGAGGAAAAAAAAATTCCATAATTGATAATTGTGAAGAAGGACGTTATAAGAGTGGAGATGAAGAGCGGTATTTTAAGAGTGATTTAAACTGTTATTTCATGAAAAAATAGTAGCCTCCTATTTTAGTGGAAATGTTTTATTTTTATTTTAATCTTTAATATGGGTGATGATGTAGTTTGGAACATTTATGTAATATACAAAGTGATCAAGTAATATTTGACATTGAAATATAATAATTAAAAAGGAATATTTGTTTTTTTTTTCCTGAGCTTTGAGACTCGGTTATTTTGCCAATCACGCAAAAAAAAGTGAAAGAATTCATTCCAAATCCCAGAGATATAAATTTAAAATTAAATTTAGGGCGATTATATATCGTGACTACAAATGAAACTTTTATGAATGCTGTTATTTTTCCAAACAACACAATGTTTGTTTTACGTTTTAACTGGAATGGTGTTATTTTTTTTCACGGAACCTCATTCCACTCACTCCCATTCAACTTTAGATCAAACTGGCCTGTCGCCTCATTTCGCTTGCGCGATCTTCTTGAACTAGAGTCACCATCGTAATCGGCGGTTCCCAGGTTCTAGTCCCAATTTCGTCATCGTTGAGTTTTATCCCCTACCCAGTTCGTGGTCATAAAGAAGGCACTGATTGTTTTTCTTTTTTTAATTAATTAATTTTTTTATTTGGGGAGGGGGAAGCCCGATAATTCAGTATCGGGAAGGCTCCAGGAATTTTTTTTTGGGGTGGTGGGGGGGATTTTTAGTGTCGGTCATAAAACATGGGGCTAAAATTATACAAAGCAAGTGTTTTGGATTTCAAAGCAAATATTAAGTTTGGAATTTCGTACTCCAGGGCCCCTCTCCCCTTTCCCCTGGGTACGTCCTTGTACCTAACCCAACGTTGAGATTTATCTCTGCTACCTGGGTTCGAGCCCCGGGTAAGGCATGGATATGTGTGTTGTTTTTCTGCTGAGGTCCTGCCATCCTCTCAGATCTCCTACTGTGGCATATAAACTGACAGGCTCCTATCAGACCTCTGTGGCAAGCAGCTGCTTGAGGGGTATTTATTTATTTTTATTATTTTAAACCTCTGTCCTTGGTCAGAAAGAGGAATACCGATGGGCTTGGTAAGGTCGCCGTCCGTCGGGTAGGACATAAAGATATCCACCCGTGTGCAAGAGAGGCATACCCTCTGCACTTTGAAAAACGCCCTGTATGGCCTTGAAGAAAGACTGCCATCTATCTGCTAACAGCTGTCCAGCGTGTCCATTTCCGCCAATCATCTCTGAGACGTTGAAGTCCAATTATTTAGACCATTTTGTGCAAAAAAAGTGCAGCTCAGAAGAAAAACAACCTAAAACCTCAAGAATTATTTTATGTACTGAAAAGCGACAAACTTATCTACAGTACTCGCTTTCTGGATACGATATCAAGATTATCTTCAAATCCAAAACAGGGAAGATATCGAGGCTCATTGTATACCAACTACATCAAACTGTCTTGTGTTGAATCTCGTTATTCAAAGTTGAATGTTTCACGTGACATTGCGATCTCAGATACGGAAGAGTCCGGAGCAGTTGAAGAATGTTTCCTACTCGTCATGATTTGTCATTTGCTCTAAAGAGATTACTTTCCATGTTTCCTCGTTTTCGTGTTTGCTCTGACAAACAGAACCTGGAAATCACTAACGCGGAGATTTCTCATGCAAACATGCGTGAGCGACGCCACATCCGGTTAAAGTGAGCTGAACTGCTAGCGCCATCTCTTGCCGTTTGTCTCAGTTGAGCCACATTGCTTGCTTGCTTCTACGTTAGAAGAAATGTTTCCACTCCACGAAAAATTAAAGCAAACACCCTTTTTCCTTTCAACACTTTGTATCTGAGATGGGGGATGGAACAATTCAAAGTATCTTTATTAAAAATATGCAATGAAAGCAATTCAGTTAATGTTATCTATTCTAATCCGGCTTCTCCATTAATCCGTATCTTGGATTTTAACGAAACAAGGACTCATCCACTTTGTATGAGTATTCTCAGGCCTATTCAACTCGGGACGGAGGTGGCTCAGTCGGTAGCGCGCCAGGCTCGTAATCTGCAGTTCCGAGATTCGAGTCCCAGCTGGGCCAGTGTCGAGATTTATCTCCGCAAAACTCCCTGCACACGGTGAGTTGGGGATACAGATAGGTTTGGAAAGGCCACCGTCCGTCGGATGGGACGTTAAGCCGTAGCTCCGAGTGCGGGAGAGCCATACCCTGTGCACGTTGGAGAACAGGCTGGCGGGAGACTACCATCAGTCTCTCAACAGCTGCCCCCAACTTTCTCTGAGCCTTCAGGGTCGTGTGACCTGCCCATTGTGTTGCCGCTCAGAGGTAAACAACTCTTCTAACTCCCAACTTCCACTCAAATATAAACTTCAAGCTATTACTTCTGGTTAATGTAAATAAAAAAATAAATACCCCCTCAAGCAGCTGCTTGCCACAGAGGACCTTCTCTGTGGCAGCAGCTGCTTGAGGACCTTCTCAGACCTTCTACTATGGCATATAAACTGACAGGAGCCTGTCAGTTTATATGCCATAGTAGAAGGTCTGAGAAGATGGCAGGACCTCATCAGAAAAACAACACAAACATTTATGCCTTATCCGGGGCTCGAACCCAGGTCCACTTAGATCAGTAGCCAAGCGTGCTAACCACTCGGCCACGGGACGGCTGGTTAAAATGTACGAGTCATTAAATTGGCTATTGACTTTCAGTCATCAGATAATTTACAATATTTCAGAAGTTGGAAGGGAATCTAGAGAGATGCAATGATGCCATCGACCCCCCCCCCCCCCCGCTCGAGAATATAAGTAACCAAAACTGAAGCAAAAGCATATTAAGCATGCACATATAGCACATTTTTTCAATTTGTTTTTAAAGATCACTAAATCGGAGGGAGCTATTTTATACCAGAACATCGCTCTGTCTGAATAATGTCCTCCCCCTTCCCCCCCCCCCCTAGTAAGCACGTACCCAAGATTTAATTTCTGCGGGACGGGCGAGAATTAATTTAAGCTCAGGGAGGGTTCGGGGTTTTAGTTTCTGGGGGAGGGGCGAGAATTTATTTGGGGGATATGAGAATAAGATTTGAGTAGAGTTCCCCAATTACCAATTACTAAAATATTCCACCGGACAGGAAATGTTAAAATAATATTCTATATGGAATAAAATTTTATTTTTGTTTTTTAAATCTATTTTTAGTGTCGGACATATACCATGGATCTAAATTAAAATTGTCGAAAGACACCTTGTTTTGGATTTCAAGACAGCAAGCAAGTTTAAGATTTCGTGTACGACGGTCGGATTTTTTTGGGGGTGTGCCGGATACCCTAGATACGTCTCTGAATGAATTTTTGTTAAATAATGCTTTTCGATAATTGCTGAAAAAAAAGGTTATATGCCTTAAGAAACGTCTTTTCAGTCCTATTCGGTTCTATTCAATATCAGGTATCTGCCTGTTGTTTTTCCTTCTTCTTACACGTGGGCCCTCCTGCCTACAGTAGTCAAAACCCCAACCAAAAATATTAGAGATGAGCTGCCACTGTCCTACCAAATCATTAGAAAATTTTCATATTATATCAATGGTAATCTAAATTCGGAGCTCTATAACTGCTAAAATACACATTAAATGTAAAAAAGTGACTGAATATAAAGATCATAATCAAATCTATTTTAATCTAGATTTTCAACGTTTTTTATTCGTTATTTGAAAAGTTATGACAGCTGTAATATTTAATAATATATTATCTGGTTTCATAAAAAACTGTCTAATATTGAAATAATCATTATGCAAACTTTTAAATATAGAGGTATTTTATTAAATGAAATAATTGCAATAGTTTGAATATAAGGGCCAATAGTGATGAGTGGGCATTCATTTTAGAATCACAAGTGCTGTTAAGAGAGACTTTTTTATTCTATTACTTTTGGGATCGAACCAGGTGCACATTCTCAATCAGTGGGTCATGAGACATGGTTAAATTTCATAAAAAACATATCTTGCGAAGATTCCCCAGTCATCAGGAAGGAAGATCACAGTCCTCATCAATAAGTAATCATTAAAACATCTGCTAAGTGGGGTTCTATAGCACGAAAAAAAAAAATGCTGACACAGTAGACCAATGGATTAATGAAATTCTTTATTATTCGTTACGGAATAGTCCCTCTTCCCGAACAGTGGCACACCAAAGTAACATAACCGGAGAATTAAGTTTAAAGTAAATTAAAAGAAGTGAATTCCGCATCTAAGATTCTCAGTAATGAGTATTAATCTCCAACTCCACAACCGAAGCGTCAGGCTCGTAATCTGCAGTTTCCAGCTTTGAATCTCTAATGTGCCTGCGATGAGAAATTTCTCAGCTTTGCTCTCAATAAGAAAGGCAACACCGTTGATGTTGGAAAGAGTATCGCCCATCGGATGTGGACTCCTTGTGCATGATAACGAATACACTGGATGGCTTTGATGTGAGGCGTCCATCTGTCTCCTAATAGCTGTTCACCGGGTCTCCTTTCCTAACCTTCTCTGAGCCCTTGGGGTCCTTGTGACCTGGTATATTAGCCCATTGTGTGGAGAGAAAAAATACTACTCAGAGGTAAAACAACCTAACTGATAACTTGCGGTAACCTCTTGTATTATTGAGGGGCGGGGGTGGCTCAGTCGGTAGCGCGCCAGGCTCGTAATCTGTAGTTCCCAGGTTCGAGTCCCAGCTGAGTCAGCGTTGAGATTTATCTCTGCAAAATTCCCCGCCCTGCCCACGGTCAGTAGGGGACACCGGTGGGCTTGGAAAGGCCGCCGTCCGTCGGATGGGACGTTAAACCGTGGCCCCGTGTGCGGGAGAGCCATACCCTGTGCGCGTTAAACTGCTGGATGGCCTTGATGGGGAGCTATCATCTGTCTCCCAACAGCTGTTCCAGTGGGTCCCCTCCCCAACCTTCTTTGAGCCTTCGGGGTCCTCCATGTGACCTGGCCATTTAGCCCATGGTGTGCAAAAAAGTGCCGCTCAGAGGTAAAACAGCCCAACCCTCTTGTATTCTTGATTCCCAAACCTCCATAAATATAGTTTGTAACATTCAAATAACAGAAGAAAATAAAATTAATTGAAATGTTCACGGATTGTTCGATTGTAACCTCAAGCCAAGTGGCTGTTTCAAACAGCTATTAACATCCCAAATTCCATTACTCTACTTACCTGCCAAGGCAAGATGAGATAGTAATTTGATCCTCGATTAAAAGTGATTTAGGAACTACGACACTTGTCACACTTCCCAATCTACGTCATTGAGTCATGATGTAATTTCCATATCAAGAATTCTCCATCACTAGGATTGAGACTGGGTCATACTATACACATAACATAAGAATGTATATAGAGTGAGAAACGCAGACTGTCGCTTGTCATTCAAGTTGCTATCTTTTCACCTTTTCGCTACGCGGCAGAAAGAAGGCAAGCTCGCTTATCTTCTGGGAGATGTCATTGAACGGGATTCAACAAACAGGATGCACCGACATCAGTTCGTCTCACGTGAGATGTCGGCACCTTTGAGTGACGAAGGGAATATTGACTACGCGTCTTGCCCACTTAACTCCACAAACATTTCCAAGTAAGCAACAAGGACTTGCACTCTTAGGTAAACATTTTAGCGGCTTTTTTTCCCCTCTCTGCTAAAGTCAAAAAGAGTGGCGTTACTTGTAACGTTACTTATTATTCGCTCAGTATTTGCTGAAACGAATTCCCCATTTATTTGGCTCTTACTGTGAATGGCATTTCAAATAAGTTGTTTTCGAATGGATAAAACTTAAAAAAAAAAAGTTTTCACTTGAAACCGCTTTGCCTATATTACGCCATATCTGCAACATGTTATTCGTAATATTGCTCTGACTTACGACAGATTGTAGTTTATTTTTCACAAAGCAAAATACTCAATAAGAGATTATTTTCTGTCTAAAGCTTCCTTTTATTGCCTTTTCAATGTTTTTATTCATTTCGAAGCATTCTTTCTGCATTTTTTTGCTTCCTTTCTAACTTTTTTTTCTTTCCAATTTAAAATTCTCTCTCAGCTTTTCTTCTTTAAAGCTTTCTGTTTGTTTTTTTTTGCTATTCTCGCACATAGATCATTACTTCCTTTTCGAAACTTTTTTCCGCTATTAAGCTTTTTTTTATGTTATTTTCGTTTTAAAATATTGCCTTTTTTTTTTACAATAGTAAGAAGCGATTACATAAAAATCACTTAAGATTAATTTCAACTCTACAACCTTTTACCAAAATAACAGAAAAACCTGTGCTTTTGCCACTTCATTTCCTTCACTAGAGCACAAATGGCTTCAATTTCGATCTTCGCTTCTGTTTTGTAATAAGTGCTTTCTTATTCGAATCGCAGAAGTACACTTTCTTTTAAAGGTGTATTCTCTAATGCCCGGACGGGGGTTGGTTCAATCGGTAACTCTCCAGGCTCATAATATGCAGTACCCTAGTTCGACTTTCAACCTCGTCTCCATTGAGAATTATCTCCGCAATCTCCTACCCAGCCCTCGGTCAGAAAGGGAACAGCTATCGGCTTTGAAAACAGTCGTCTACCTGATGGGGTGAGTTGGGTTGTTTTACCTCTGAGCGGCATTTTTTTCAACACCATGGGCTAAATGGCCAGGTCACATGGACCCCGAAGGCTCAGAGAAGGTTGGGGGAGGGGGACCCACTGGAACATCTGTTGGGAGACAGATGGTAGCCTCCCGTCAAGGCCATCCAGCGTGTTCTTTAACGTGCACAGGGTATGGCTCTCCCGCACACGGGGCCACGGCTTAACGTCCCATCCGACGGACGGCGGCCTTTCCAAGCCCATCGGTGTCCCCTACTTATCGTGGGCAGGGCGGGGAATTTTGCGGAGATAAAGCTCAACGCTGACCCAGATGGAACTCGAACCTTGGAACTACAGATTACGAGCCTGGCGCGCTACCGACTGAGCCACCCCCGCACCTGATGGGGTGAAAAGCAGTGTTTCCCTGTATAGGCGAACCATACACTGTGCACGTTAAAGAAGACGCTGAAAGGCTTGATGGGAGGTTTACATCTGTCTCTTAACAGCTGTTCATTGAATCCTCTTCCCCAGATTTCTCTTAGTTCTTGGGGTCCAGTGGCCTGGCTGTTTAGCCCATTGAATCCAAGAAAAAAAAAAGTGACGTTGAAAGGTAAAACAACCGAAACTCTGATTCTTTTAACAGAAAATGCAATCTTAATGATAAAAAAAAGTACTTGGTTCTGTTCCATATTCAATTTGAATAAATGGCTAATTGCAATATCCGACATTACAAAAGTAGCATCTCTAAGTATCACAATTTATTTTCATATGCAAATCCAAAGTTTAATTTAAATGATTTTCCAATTATTAGTTATTTTGTATTGTCCACGCTGCTTCCTTTGCTCATTACTAAGGATAATCCAGAGTCAATTTTATTTTTTCCGGCAAAATTTCTGCAGAATTTCTGCAGAAGATCAAATCAGCGAGCAGCGTTTTCAGGATTGGATTAAATGAAAGAGTAGCCATGAGTTGGCTGCTAACTGGAGCTCAAAATCATTATCGAAACCTAGACAGAAATAGCAGAATGAAAAGAGAGAATTCTCCAAAGGACCCATTATCGATGGGATTCGGGCCTCGATGACAACCCGCGCATACCTTAATCCCACCAAGAGATTTCTACGATTTTTTAACGATTCGTTTTTGTGAAAGAAATATTTTCTTTTTATTTCTCTCTCTCAAGTGCACCCTTCAGTTATGGAGACATTCTCAATACAGTGCCAAGCTCATAAGGGCGGGGGTGGCTCAGTCGGTAGCGCGCCAGGCTCGTAATCTGTACTTCCCAGGTTCGAGTCCCAGCTGGGTCAGCGTTGAGATTTATCTCCGCAAAATTCCCCGCCCTGCCCACGGTCAGTAGGGGACACCGATGGGCTTGGAAAGGCCGCCGTCCGTCGGATGGGACGTTAAGCCGTGGCCCCGTGTGCGGGAGAGCCATACCCTGTGCACGTTAAAGAACACGCTGGATGGCCTTGACGGGAGGCTACCATCTGTCTCCCAACAGCTGTTCCAATGGGTCCCCTCCCCCAACCTTCTCTGAGCCTACGGGGTCTATGTGACCTGGCCATTTAGCCCATGGTGTGCAAAAAAGTGCAGCTCAGAGGTAAAACAACCCAAACAACAACCCAAGCTCATAACTAAACTTACAACCTCTTCGGGTTTGAGTGTAATCTCTGATATTTGTCATGAATTCTTCAGTTCAATAGAATTGTCACCTCTTCAGTTTTTACCCAAAGAGTCCGAGTTTTTGAAAGTCATCTCCATGTTTCCGGCTAAGCTATTAATTCTCTGCATTAGTTACGGCCAGAGGCGTATTTAAGGGGGAGGTTTGGGGGTTGAGTTGAGTTGTTTTACCTCTGAGCGGCACTATTTAGCACACCATGGGCTAAATGGCCAAGTCACATGGACCCACTGGGAGGGGACCCACTGGAACAGCTGTTGGGATTTGGTCCCGTCAAGGCCATCCAGTGTGTTCTTTAACGTTGGGTTGTTTTACCTCTGAGCGGCACTTTTTTGCATACCATGGGCTAAATGGAAAGGTCACATGGACCCCGAAGGCTCAGAGAAGGTTGGGGGAGGGGACCCACTGGAACAGCTGTTGGGAGACAGATGGTAGCCTCCCGTCAAGGCCATCCAGTGTGTTCTTTAACGTTGGGTTGTTTTACCTCTGAGCGGCACTTTTTTGCACACCATGGACAAAATGGCCAGGTCACATGGACCCCGAAGGCTCAGAGAAGGTTGGGAGAGGGGACCCACTGGAACAGCTGTTGGGAGACAGATGGTAGCCTCCCGTCAAGGCCATCCAGCGTGTTCTTTAACGTGCACAGGGTATGGCTCTTCCACACACGGGGCCACGGCTTAACGTCTCATTCGACGGACGGCGGCCTTTCCAAGCCCATCGGTGTCCCCTACTGACCATGGGCAGGGCGGGGAATTTTGCGGAGATAAATCTCAACGCTGACCCAGCTGGGACTCGAACCTGGGAACTACAGATTACGAGCCTGGCGCGCTACCGACTGAGCCACCACCGCCCCTACTTGTGGATGAAATCCTCCCGAATCACATAAGTAATGCATACCTTGAAAGGATTTTTCTCTATGATAGGTAAAGTATGGTGTGATAGAAATAGAATGATAGTAGCATGCAAAGCCTAATCATTTAACCAAACTAAATTTTGATACGAGTTGTCAGGAATTTCTTTGCATCATTGAGCTTGAACAAGTCAGTCTGTGAAGGTACATTACGCAAAAAAAAAAATGCATTGCAACAATTGTTAGCCAAATATACAAATCTATAGTCTTTTTTAATCAAGAATCAAAATTAGTGCTAAATCTACTTATAAAGTAACTGAATAATATTTACAATTACAAACATATAGACAAATTCATACGTAGTTTTCATTTTAAAACAATTATCGTTTTCTTTAATAACGCATCTCCCACCTTTGATGCTCCTCTATATAAATAAATACCCCCTCAAGCAGCTGCTTGCCACAGAGGTCTGACAGGAGCCTGTCAGTTTTATATGCCAGAGTAAGAAGGTCTGAGAGGATGGCAGGACCTCAGCAGAAAAGAGACACAAACAATCATGCCTTACCCGGGGCTCGAACCCCAGGTCCCTTAGATCAGTAGCCAAGCGCGCTAACCACTCGGCCATGGGACGGCTTTAGGCAACGCAATCTATAGAAATATCTCCAGACTAGGAGATCTGTCCATCGAACATCGGTTGTTTGATTTCAGGAAATAATCTATTAATAGTCTTAGAATCCCGGATTCGAAACTCAATTGCGTCAATAATGAAATTCCCTTCAGCTGCTCTCCATTAAAAAGAGGAATGACCATGGGATTGGAAAAGATGCATACAAAGGAGACATGAATTGGTTTCAAAATTCGAGTGGAATAGAGAACATCAATGAGTTTCAAAAATTAAGAGGGAAAGAGAAATCGATGTTGAAAAAACAGAGAGGAAGATGGCATCAATGTGTTGCAAGAATCCAGAGGGAGAGAAGTCATCAATATGTTGCAAGCATCCAAATGGAAAAAACGCATTAATGGGTTCCGAAAATCAAGATGAAAAGAGGCATTCAATTGATTTCAGTAATCCAAAGAGAAAAAAACATTAACAAGTTTCGAAAGTTAAAAGTGAAAGAGGATTCATTTAGTTTCGAAACGGCAGAAGGAAAGATGTCAATATGTTGTCATAAGAATCCGAAGGGAAAAAGGCATGGCGTTCAAAAATGTAGATCAAAAGATGAGAACAATTGTTTTCAGTAATACAGATGGAAAGAGAACATAGTGAGCTTCGAAAATTAAAAGGGAAGGACGAGTCGCTTTTGAAAAACCAGAAAGACGATACCCTCCAATGGACGATCAGGATGAGAAAGAAAATCTAAATCAGATAATGACCAACGTTGCAAAAGCGCTAGATATAAATAATTTTAACATTGATCAACTTGAAGCCTTACATAGACTGCCAACAAGGAACAAGAAAAAAACACCTGCGATCATTGCCCAATTTAAATCTAGAAACGAACGTGAACAATGGATGTCAAAAAAGAAATCGAAAATCTTTGCCAGTAACGTTATTGATGACGCTAAAACAACGCCAGTGTATCTAAATGAAAACTTAACTCCAATAAACAGAGAACTTTTCTGGAAAGCGAGGTGCCTGGCCAAATCAAAAAATTTTAAATACGTCTGGTTTCGGAACGGGAAAATCATGATGAGAAAAACTGATGGTGACAGCGTAATTCGAATTGATATGCAGACGAATTTCGACGAACTTTAAACGGGAAATATATTGCTTATTTGCTCCACCTTCTTTGTTCTGCCATGGCGACTTTTCGTTTTGATGACTTACCAACATTTGATCACAACGAAAATGTCCTGTGCGACTATGAAGAAGTTAAGAAATGGTTCTTGACTAGTAAATTATGTTATGAATCTGATGAACACTTCAGCTTATTGCATGTGAACATTCGAAGTCTGAAAAAAAAACTGGGATACTCTCTGTGTTTATCTTAAAGATATCTTGAATTTCTTAGATATTATTATATTAACAGAAACTAACATCCTCAGCACGGATGCTCCATTGTTCAATTTAGAAAATTTTAATCAACTTTTTACGAGAACACCTGGTGCGTTTGAACATGGGATTCTACTTTTCTTCCGCGACACATTATTAGTCAAAACGATACCTTCACTAGTAATTCCAGCTGAAACACTGAATATAAATATCTACAAGGGTAATTTAACTTTCAATTTATTTGCAATTTACAGATCACCAAGCTCGAACATTAACACTTTTCTTTCTAATCTCAAAAATTGGTTCGAAACAACTGATAAACATCGCAATCAAATACTAGTTGGAGACTTTAATTTAGATATCAAAAATATAAAAAAACACGGAGTTGCCAAATACGTAGAATTGTTAACAGAGTTTGGTTTCTCACCTATCATTACTGGTATCACCAGGGAAGATATCATTGGTGACTCACTTTCTCAGACATGCATTGATCACATTAACGTCCGACTTGACATTAAACTCGACACAAATTCAATGATTTTTGGCATTAGGATCGCAGACCACTACTTAATCGCGGCAATTTGCGGGAGAAGAAAACTTGGGAATTCGTCCAATCACACTAAAAAGCTAGACAGCAATTTTAACACGAAAACTATCTTAGATCATAAAAACATATGTAAAGAAATAAGTCTAACAGACTGGCTGGACAGAGGCACTGGAAACGAAACCCCAAATTCAGAACCAATAGACGTACTTTATGAAACATTCGTAAAAAAATATACGGCGATTGTTAACAATAACAAAATTAATAAACTATCGGATGGCTCAAAAATGAAACAACGCAATTGTAGCAAAGACTGGATAAATCAGGAAATAATAAACTTAATACGTAAAAGAGACTCGGCTTGGATTGATTACAAAAATAACAAGAGAAACAGAAATTTTAAATTACTATACACAAACTTAAGAAACACAGTCACGTCCCTTATTAGGCAGGAAAAGAAAAAATATTACTTCAAACAATTTGAGTCTTGTAAAAATAAACCAAAGCAAAATTGGGAACTCATCAACTAAATTATCAACAATAAACTTAAAACTGCCATTGACGATTTTATCATGAAGAATATGCCACAAGGTATGTCTGAAACTCAAGCAGCAGAGAAATTTAACACCTCTGCAGACATTATTGTCAATCTCAGAGACGATAACCGTATACAGAATCTCTCTACAGTTCCTAAACATATCCAACCTTCTGTCCCCTCAATTTTTATTCCTCCCATCTCAAAACAAGAAACTTTCAAAATTCTAAGTGACTTAAATGAAAGAAAATCGTGTGGATACGATCAGGTACAGATAAAGCATATTAAAATAATGCACATTAAAGCATGCAAAACCTCCTTAGCTGATCTCGTGACAAACTTTATCAATGAAAGCATATCTACAGGAAACATCCCTAATAAACTCAAAATTGCTATTCTAAAACCAATTTACAAAAGTGGAACTAAATCCGATTGCACTAACTATAGGCCCATTGCCATCTTACCCGTCCTTCACAAAATACTTGAAAGATATGTAGCTAACGTTCCAGCCAATTTCTTGAAAAAACATAACATTATTAGTGAAAAGCAATATGGTTTCCAAAAAGGTAAAAATACAATTACACTTTTAACGGAGTTTTCTGACGTCATTAATGGAACTTTAAACAACGGAAAAAAAGCAGCAGCTATCTTTCTGGACTTTCGTAAGGCATTTGATACGTTGGATCACGATATTTTGCTTCAAAAATTGTATACTTATGGTGTACGAGGTATTACCCTTAAATGGTTTGAAAATTATTTAAAAAATAGAGTGCATGTTACAAAAATTAATGGCGTTTTTAGTGAGAAGAGAACAGTGTACACTGGTGTTCCATAAGGTTCAATTTTAGGTCCGCTTTTATTCATTATTTATATTAATGATCTAGCTAACCTTAAACTGAAGGGCTCTCTTTATATATATGCTGATGACACCGCCTTGGTTAACGTGAATCACAATATAGGAGACGCAGTCCGAGATACACAGGATGATTTTAACAAAATTATTTACTGGTCCAACATTAATCGTATTTACATAAATTCAGAAAAAACCAAATGGATGAGCTTTCATTCACCAGGATACTATGATCTTTCATCTTATGCAAATAAAAACCACGAACCCTTGTGTCCCCACAACATGATAAATCATGACCCTGACTGCTGCGACTGTGATGTTATTGAGGGTGTTGAGAGCCATAAATATCTTGGACTCTACATGGACACAACCTTCCGATGGAATACACATATTCAAAAGTTAGCAGGGAAATTGCGTCTATGCGCATCTAAACTTTATGAACTACAATTTGTTGCAAGCACACATACATTATTTTGGTTTACAAAGCTATCTGTGAATCTATATTGACTTATGGTTTGACAATATACGGCTCAACTAACCTCACAAATATAAAGAAAATAGAAACTATTCAATCATCCATTGCTAAAAATATAATCCCATACAACTTAAGAAATTCATTTTATCATAGCGAAGAAAGATTAAATTATCTAGGCGTACTCTCTTTTCACAACCTTTACAAATACAGCATCACTTTAAAATATTTTTTTGATAATCAATTTAAATCTAAAATCTCTCATGGGAAAAACACAAGGTTACAATCCAAAAGTTATTTCCAACTTCCAAAAATATTAAACAATTATGGGAAATGTACAAGGGCATATACAATACCTTGCATGTTCAATCAACTGCCAAGGGAAATTATTTTATTAAACAATTTTAAAGAAATCAAAAAATAAGACAAAAAATTTTCTTCTCGGCACTAAATTTTAAATAAAAATTTCAACCACCACAATGGAGCTTCCACTGAAATTCATATAATTTGATGACATTGTTTTAAACTATATCTTGTGTATTTTCATGTAACGTTATTATTCTTCTCTCCTGCAGATAAACAGATGCTTTGCGGGTCATTTGTTTAAACTTTTGTATAACTAACATGAATATGAATAAAGATTATTATTATTAAAAAAAAAATATGTTGCAAAACCCCAGAAGGAAACAAGGCATCAATGGGTTTCGCAAATCCAGCTAAAAAGAAGACATCAGTTGTTTTCAGCAATACAGAGAGAAAGAGGACATCAATAAATTTCAAAAATCCAGAGGGAAAGAGAGCATTAATGAGTTTCGAAGACACAGAGGGAAAGAGGACATCGGAGAATTTTAAAAAATTTAGAGGGAAAGAGGAATCTGCTGGTTTTGAAAGTCGGAGGGAAAGTGAACATTAATGTGTTGCTAAAATCCAGAGGGAAAGAAACACAAATGAATTTGAAAAAAACCAGGGAAAAAGGGAAAAGAACGTTAATGAGTTTCAAAAATACAGAGGAAAAGAGGATATCAGGGAATTTCGAAAGTTCGGAGAGAAAGAGGATTCAATTGGTTTCGGAAACCAAGAGGGAGAGAGGACATCAACATGTTGCCAGAATCCAGAGGGAGAGATGTCATTAATGTGGTGCAGAAATCCAGAGGGAAAGAGGACCTCGTTAATTTTGTAAGAGATTAAGAGAAAGACGTCATCATTGTGCCCGGGAAAGCCAAGGTTTTGATGACACCAGTACTTTCGAATACCCGGGAAAAGAAAATGGAAACAATGGGTTTAGAAAAGCTAGGAAGAAACAAATGTGAACACCAATGAGTTAGAAAGGAAGAGGAGAAAAGGGACATCAATGAGTTAGAATGGAAGAGGAGAAAGGGGACACCAATTAGTTAGAAAGGAAGAGGAGAAAAGGGACATCAATGAGTTGGAATGGAAGAGGAGAAAGGGGACACCAATGAGTTAGAAAGGAGGAGAAAAGGGACACCAATAAGTTTGAAAAAGTTTCATGTGTATTATTTAATGTTACCTTCTGTCACAATACTGCATATTTTGGGGCGGGGGTGGCTCAGTCGGTAGCGCGCCAGGCTCGTAATCTGTAGTTCCCAGGTTCGAGTCCCAGCTAGGTCAGCGTTGAGATTTATCTCCGCAAAATTCCCCGCCCTGCCCACGGTCAGTAGGGGACACCGATGGGCTTGGAAAGGCCGCCGTCCGTCGGATATGACGTTAAACCGTGGCCCCGTGTGCGGGAGAGCCATACCCTGTGCACGTTAAAGAACACGCTGGACTCCCTTGACGGGAGGCTACCATCTGTCTCCCAACAGCTGTTCCAGTGGGTCCCCTCCCCAAACCTTCTCTGAGCCTTCGGGGTCCTTGTGACCTGGCCATTTAGCCCATGGTGTGCAAAAAAGTGCCGCTCAGAGGTAAAACAACCCAACTGCATATTTCAATTTCGAAATTTTGGGGCCTCTTGAACTTGACATAGCTTTGGGCATCGGAATGTCAAAGTCCGGCCTTGCCTCTCTCTTATTGGCTTTTTCAAACTTATTGGTGTCCCTTTTCTCCTCTTCCTTTCTAACTGATTGGTGTCCCTTTTCTCCTCTTCCTTTCTAACTCATTGGTGTCCCTTTTCTCCTCTTCCTTTCTAACTCATTGGTGTCCCTTTTCTCCTCTTCCTTTCTAACTCATTGGTGTCCCTTTTCTCCTCTTCCTTTCTAACTCATTGGTGTCCCTTTTCTCCTCTTCCTTTCTAACTCATTGGTGTCCCTTTTCTCCTCTTCCTTTCTAACTCATTGGTGTCCCTTTTCTTCTCCTTTCTAACTCATTGGTGTCCCTTTTCTCCTCTTCCTTTCTAACTCATTGGTGTCCCTTTTCTCCTCTTCCTTTCTAACTCATGGTGTCCCCTTTCTCCTCTTCCTTTCTAACTATTTTCATGTGTATTATTTAATAATACACATTAAATAATACACATGAAACTTATATAGTTAGAAAATTATTATAATTTATAACTAATGAAAGCTTGCAACTGCTACACAGTAAACTTTAAAATGCATTTTTCTGAGGTTCTTCATATCGTGAGAGTCTAAGCTGTAGCTTAGTTAGCTTATGCATAAGTCTGGCCCTGGAGAGAGGGCATTATGGGTTTAGCAAAGCGCAGGGAATGAAGCATCAGTGAATTCGGAAATGCCCGGGGAGGGACGACAATAAGGGATTTTGGAAAAGCATGGGTAAGAAAGAACACCAATGGGGTTGGAAAAGAAGAAACCTAAGAATAATTAAAAAAAAAATGAAAACTGCCTATATTCCTGTATGCTCCCTGAAAAATAGAAAATAAACCTAAAGCATATCGATGGTGCAATCGGTCACTGAGTTCGCATTCACTTCAAAGGAAGATAGGGCGCCCGGCAATCTTATTGAGTAGGTAAATCGGCCCCTATTTTCTTTTAAAATGAATACGAATCAGGTTCTGATTGCACTATCGATATACTCTAGGTTTGTCTTCTACTTTTTAGGGAACATGCAGAAAGATAGGTATTTTTTAAAATTTTTAACTTATTTATGTTTTTTCTTTGTCACTAAGAACACCTACCTTCAGAAACTTTCATCTGATATTTGACTCATAAACATCGACCACATTTTCCCTCCCTTTTGGCCTCGTGATTCTGGTAGCCCATGATTTAGACGTCACATTCTTTAATTTGCAATATGAGTCGTTAAAGACGAACACCGCGAAAATCCGCCCCCGTTTCATCAGGGGGGACACCAATGAGTTAGGAAGAAGAGAAAAGGGACACCAATGAGTTAGAAAGGAGAAGAAGAAAAGGGACACCAATGAGTTAGAAAGGAGAAGAAGAAAAGGGACACCAATGAGTTAGAAAGGAAGAGGAGAAAAGGGACATCAATGAGTTAGAAAGGAGAAGAAGAAAAGGGACACTAATGAGTTAGAAAGGAAGAGGAGAAAAGGGACATCAATGAGTTAGAAAGGAGAAGAAGAAAAGGGACACCAATGAGTTAGAAAGGAAGAGGAGAAAAGGGACATCAATGAGTTAGAAAGGAGAAGAAGAAAAGGGACACCAATGAGTTAGAAAGGAAGAGGAGAAAAGGGACATCAATGAGTTAGAAAGGAGAAGAAGAAAAGGGACACCAATGAGTTAGAAAGGAAGAGGAGAAAAGGGACACCAATGAGTTAGAAAGGAAGAGGAGAAAGGGGACACCAATAAGTAATAATAAGGGGGGGGGGGGGAGAATGGTGGGCAAAATTCGAAATAGTTTATGACGGTCATTATAGGAGCTTTTATTTGATATCTAACTCGTAACTGTAGGCCCTCGCATTCAGAAGATATAGTAGAACGACTTTCACATTTTTTTAGGGGAGAAGAAAGCATAAGTGGTCAATTTTTTTAATAGCCCATGACACTTCCCGCGTCAGAAGCTTTTATTTAATGCATAACTTGTTTATTTAATGTTTGTATAGCGCGCCAGGCTACTGATCTAAGGGAACTCGGTTCGAGCCCCGGATAAGGCATGGATGTTGGTGTTGTTTTCTGCTGATGTCCTTCCATCCTCTCAGATCTTCTACTGTGGCATATAAACTGACAGGCTCCTGTCAGACCTCTGTGGCAAGCAGCTGCTTGAGGGGGTATTTATTTATTTTTTTTAATGCATACTTTCTGCACTCGAGTTCTGCAGACATAGCAGAACAATCGCTTTCACGTTTTCTCTTTTTCAGGAGGTCGGGGGGGGGGGAGAAAGCATGGGAGGGGTAATTTTTTAGAGCTTCTGACACTCCACTCGTGAGAAGCTTTCATTTGACAGATATAGCTTATTACTTCCAGCACTTGCATTCCGAAGATATAGCGGCACAATCGTTTTCATATTTCCCTCGTTTTAGTGTGTGTGGGGGGGGGGGGACATAGCAATCAATTGTTTTGTAGCTTATGATACTCCCCGTGTTAGAATCTTCCATTTGACGCATAGATTGTTACTTTCGGTACCCGCATTCTGGAGATACAGCCTATGTCACTCCCCGTGTTACAGGGGGCGGGGGTGGCTCAGTCGGTAGCGCGCCAGGCTCGTAATTTGTAGTTCCCAGGTTCGAGTCCCAGCTGGGTCAGCGTTGAGATTTATCTCCGCAAAATTCCCCGCCCTGCCCACGGTCAGTAGGGGACACCGATGGGCTTGGAAAGGCCGTCGTCCGTCGGATGGGACGTTAAGCCGTGGCACCGTGTGCGGGAGAGTCACACCCTGTGCACGTTAAAGAACACGCTGGATGGCCTTGACGGGAGGCTACCATCTGTCTCCCAACAGCTGTTCCAGTGGATCCCCTCCCCCAACTTTCTCTGAGCCTTCGGGGCCCATGTGACCTGGCCATTTAGCCCATGGTGTGCAAAAAAGTGCCGCTCAGAGGTAAAACAACCTAACCCTTGTGCGGGAGAGCCATACCCTGTGCACGATAATGAACACGCTGGATGGCCTTGACGGGAGGCTATCATCTGTCTCCCAACAGCTGTTCCAGTGGGTCCCCTCCCCCAACCTTCTCTAAGCCTTCGGGGTCCTTGTGACCTTCCCATTTAGCCCATGGTGTGCAAAAAAGTGCCGTTCAGAGGTAAAACAACCCAACCCCGTGTTACAAACTTTCTTTTGCACATAAATCATTAAGTTTCTCCATCGCGTTCGAAAGATATGGTGGAACAACTGTTTTGACAAATGCACAAACCATTTTGTTAATTTCAAAAACTCTCTGAATGGTAATTAAGAAAGGACAGAGACGGACTTACGCATAAGCAAACTAAGCTGCAGTTTAGGACCTCGTGATTATGAAGGGCCTCAGAAAATTAAGTTTAAAGTTCAGTGTGTAACGAATTTTTTTATATTTAAAATAATCTGTTGTGCAAACACTATTCATTTCAGCTATACACAATCATCATTGTATACCAATAGTAGTGTAATGTTTTAACCACATCTATTTCGTTTACTTTTTGAGAAAATCTACGAAAAGTAGAGGATGACGCGATTGAGCTGGAAAAAAAAGTATAAGAGGAGACTAAAACCCTAAGCTGTGACAAGTTTAAGAGGCCCCAAAAATTCTCAAGTCGAAATCAGTCGCGAGAACTAGGAGGGGAGCATCCCCCCCCCCCCAACACCACAGCTTTGAGAATGCTAGTAATGGTAATGGAGACAAAACATGATTAAACTTGTGCAAATTTCACTATTTTCAAAAAATATTTTAAAGATTTTAAAACTAAAGGGGAAAATGATATACTGCAAAGTAAATTTAGTTTCTTGGTCTCTTTTTACACTTTTTTTTCTAGCTCAATTGCATCACATGCCCTTTCCACACTTTTCCCTAGATACTGGGGGGCGGGGGTGGCTCAGTCGGTAGCGCGCCAGGCTCGTAATCTGTAGTTCCCAGGTTCGAGTCCCAGCTGCATCAGCGTTGAGATTTATCTCCGCAAAATTCCCCGCCCTGCCCACGGTCAGTAGGGGACACCGATGGGCTTGGAAAGGCCGCTGTCCGTCGGATGGGACGTTAAGCCGTGGCCCCGTGCGCGGGAGAGCCATACCCTGTGCACGTTAAAGAACACGCTGGATGGCCTTGACGGGAGACTACCATCTGTCTCCCAACAGCTGTTCCAGTGTGTCCTCTCCCCCAACCTTCTCTGAGCCTTCGGGGTCCATGAGACCTGGCCATTTAGCCCATGGTGTGCAAAAAAGTGCCGCTCAGAGGTAAAACAACCCAACCCTAGATAATGGTGTGGTCGAAATGTAAGTTTATTATTCTGATTGAAGGGAACATATGATATGATACCGAAAAGTAAAGCGAAACAGATGTGGTGAAAACATTATACTACCATTGGTATACAATGATGATTGTGTACAGCTGAGGTGAATAGTGTTTGCAAAACAGATTAATTTAAATATTAAAAAAACGTAACACAGTAAACTTTAAACTTAATTTTCTGAGGCCCCTCATAATGATGAGGATGTAGCTTAGTTAGTTTATCCGGAGTCCAGCCTTATTTTAGAGTATAGCATTTTTCCCTTAATTTTTAAAACCATTAAAAGACTTTTTCAAAATAGTGAAATGTGCACAAGTTTAATAATGTTTTGTCTCCATTACCATTACTAGCATTTTCAAAGCGGTGGTGTTGACGGGGGCGGGGGGGGATGGGCCCCTATTACATCTGGCTTTGATTTCGACTTGAGAATTTTTAGGACCTCTTAAATTTGTCACAGAAGGTCAAAGTTCGTCCTCAGAAGGTCAATAGAATGTCACCTCAGAAGGTCAATAGAGTGTCACCTCAGAAGGTCAAAGTTCGTCCTTGGTAAAGCCCTATCTTGAAAAATAGTTTAGTGAATTTCCTTTCTTAATCTTGTTCTAAGCGTTAAGGCAAAGTGCGCTTCTCGCAACTAAAACAACTGAACGGAACACGCAATTGATTCCGACTGGCATGACTGGATTCACTATTGCGGGAACAGTTAAATATGAAACTGAACTGTAATAATTCACCGGAAAATGTCTCGTAAATGTTATAGCATGAATTAGGTAAAAAAAATGCGATTATGGCAAATTTCAAAAACTTAAAACATAAAGATTATGTTTAGAATTAAATATTCCTGTAGTCTAAGTGGCCTGTAAATGGTAGCTAGGCGTAAACTGGAAGGAGAGCTGTGTACCAATCCCTAGTGATGATGCACAGAACCGGCCAGGTCTAGCACCTAACGTCCGACCCCGCCTTCTCGTGGTGCAGGCCGTTAGTACCTTTCAAAAGAGATATTCTCTTTTGGAAGGGAACGGAAGGGGAGGGCTGCCAGTTCAGTATGGCCTACTGATCTGGTCATCTATGGCCACTTTTTTCTTTTTTTTCAACCCTGCTGAGGAGTGGTCAACTTCACAGGGTCCTGGTGCTGACCATTTATACCTACTAGACTGGACTTGTTTATGGATTTGAGCTTGATTATGGATCCTGGACTTGCTGCACTGGTGGGCTCTGTTGAGGGAGAGTCTGCCGCTGTGTTTTCTGTTTGCTTCTGAGTTGCCAGCTCTAAGTGAACAGAGGCATGGGATACCTTATATCAGCTGGTGGATAATCTCCTAATCAGAGGCCATCGCAGGTACCTGAACCTTACTTAGCTAGTTGGGCATCGTCAAGCCTAAACTGGAGTAATGTGTCTCAGGCAGGCCATATGGTTCTTGAAAAAGTCCACTTGAAAAGGTGGTGCCTGAAGTTCCTACCAGCATCGGTGACTTCAGCCTTTAGCGGAGGAGGAACAGGTCTTTGCCCCATGCCTGCGATCAGGGGGCTGTTTGATATTGTTGGCCCTACCAATCTCAATAAACCTAATTTCTTTAAAAATCCTACTAATCATTTTCTCTCTGCAGGAACGTGGAACGTGAGGACATTACATAGAGATTATTCTCTTGATGTCCTCATGCAGGAATTCCAGCGCTATAACCTAGATATTCTATGTTTGCAAGAGACCAGATGGACAGGTAAAGGTGAGATACTTAAAAATAACTTTAAATTTCTCTTTACAGGGAGGGAGGATGGAAAGCATCACCAAGGCGTGGGTCTGCTGCTCAGCAGACATGCTAGTGATGCTCTTCTAGGATATGAGTGCATTAATGAAAGGTTTCTTACAGCAAAATTTCAGACAAGCATTAAACACTTGAATGTTATCTGCTGTTATGCCCACACTGAGGATTCTGATGAGGATGAGAAGGATAGGTTTTTACGGACAACTTCAGGATATTTTGAATTCTGTCAAGAAAGGAGATATTACCCTTGTTCTTGGTGACTTCAACGCCAAAGTTGGTACCGACTCTGACCTTTGGGGAGGAGTAATAGGCCCTTTTGGTATTGGTAGCTGCAATGGCAATGGGCAACGTCTCCTACAGGTAAGTAAACTCAATGGTTTCAGAATAACTAACACATATTACAAACACCGCGACATACATAAATACACATGGGTTTCACCTGATGGGCTGCATAGGAATATGATTGATTATATATTAATTAACAGCAAATGGGCTAGTTCTGTTAGAAATACCAGGGCATACAGGGGAGCTGAAATTGGATCTGACCATTACCTTGTTAAAAGTGTCTTGCAACTTAAACTTAAAAAGTGTTGTGCTAGGGTTAAAAAATTTACCTTTAATACTGAAGCTCTGAAAGACCCAGTTATAGCTAAAGCTTACCATGATAGGTTACTTAGTCATTATGACAGTCATGGTTTGCTTAATACTGAAGTTGAGGAAGAATGGGACCATTTTAAACAGGCTTTTTTGGAAACTAACAGTACACTTTTAGAGAAAAAGGAGCAGAGGAGACAGAATTATTTAAATGATAAGGCACTTGAGCTTATTTCAGAAAGAAGGAACTACAGGAATGTCCTTAATCAGTACCCTACTAGTCCTAATAGAAAGCATTACAAAGAACTTAATAAACGTGTAAAGGATCAGTTAGCTACTGATAAGAATCTTTGGCTTGATAGCCTGGCTGACAAAGCTGAGGAAGCAGTTAGACAGCACAACAGCAGAGAGCTGTACCAGATAGATAATGTTTTGTGTGATAGAAAACGGACAAGTATAAGGGATTGAAGGATAAACAAGGTAAGGTTATAGAAGGTGAGGATTCTGTCATGGCTAGGTGGGCTAAGCATTTCAGTGATGTTCTATAAATGTGGTTAGTTCTACTCCCATTGTTTGTAATGATGATAGATGCATTGCTGGCTTTAATGTTGGCCGTATAACACAATCTGAAGTTATTTTGGCTATTTCTAAACTTAAACTTCATAAATACCCAGGGGTGGATGAAATTACTACGGAAATGCTTAGAGCTGGGAATGTTTCAGTTACCATTTGGATGACCGAAATTTTGAATAACATTTATGATAAAGGCATGGTTCCTAAAGATTTTACCAGAGCTATTATTATCCCTATTTTCAAAAAAGGTGATCGCAGTTCTTGTGATAACCATAGGAGTATCAGCCTACTCTCTGTTCCAGGTAAAGTTCTTTCCATGATTGTGCTTAATAGAATTAAGAATCTGGTTGACAGTCAATTGAGTGATGAGCAATGTGGATTCAGAAGTGGTAGGGGATGTGTAGATCAGATATTTTCACTTAGGCAGATTCTTGAGAAATGTTTAGAGTTTCAGAAACCTTTGGTTGCTAGCTTTGTTGATTTTAAAAAGGCTTTCGACTCTGTTGATCGTCATAATTTGTGGTTGATTGTGAGATCATATGGTATACCTGACAAGTTAGTTAACATAATGAAAGTTCTCTATAATAACACTGAGTCATGTGTGAGAGTTGGTAAGTCCTGTAGCAATTGGTTTAGCATTACTTCTGGTGTTCGATAAGGGTGCATTTTGTCTCCTTTTCTCTTTAGCTTGGTTATTGATTATGTTATGCGAAATTCACTTCAAGGGAAAGCTTTTGGCCTTAAATGGGCTGGAGATACGAAAATTTCTGATTTAGATTATGCTGATGATTTAGCCCTTTTGGCAAATGATGTTGATGAGATGAACTCTTTCATTCGAGCTGTTGATGAGACTGGTAGTGCAGTAAGTTTGGTGGTAAACAGAGAGAAAACTAAAGTGATGAAAATTGGTCAGGCAGGTTGTGATTCAGTTAATCTGAATGGTTGCAGTCTTTGCAGGTGTCACAGTTTAATTACCTTGGGAGCTAGGTAACTGATACTGGTGATGTGCGGCATGAGATTAACAGACGAATAGGTATTGCTGCCGGGACTTTTAAGAATCTATGGAGATTGTGGAGAAATAGGTGTATACACCTAAAGACTAATTAGACTGTATAATAGTTTGGTTCTTTCTAGGGTTAGTTATGGTAGTGAAACTTGGACGCTGTGTAAACAAGATAACAGGAAACTATATGCTTTTGATTCTAGATGCTTACGCAGTATCTTGGGTATTAGGTGGTTTAACTTTGTAACTAATGATAAGGTTAGGCAAAGGAGTCTGCAACCTCCTTTAAGCAGCATATTGTGCAGAGAGAGAATTCGCTGGTTTGGCCATGTTGCCCGTATGGATAATTATAGATTGGCGAATAGGGTTATGAACAGTGTGCCTAGAGGCCTCAGATAGAGTTGGGAGACCTAGGATGCGGTGGGCAGACAATGTCAAAAAGGACCTTGTTAGAATTGGTGTGCAGTGGCCGGATGCAGCAGATGTAGCTCAGGACAGATATGCTTGGAGAATTAAACTGCACGGTCTGGTTGGACCTCCGTAGCCCATGGCTGCTTGAGGATGATGATGATGATGATGTAGGCTAAGTAAATTGACATTTAAACTAATTAACATTTAAGTACAGTCGCTCAAAAAAATATCCGAACACTATGGTTGATTACAGAATTCAGAAAAAATATCTGGCAACGATTTTTTTTTTAGAAATTAGTGATTAGACAACCTTCGTGTACTGTACACGAAGGTTGCCAAATCACTAATTTCTAAAAAAATCATTCCAGATATTGTTTCTGAATTCTGTAATCAACCATAGAGTTCGAATATTTTTTTGAGCGACTCTAATGGGGCTCAGTCAGATGGTTAAAGAACTAGAGAGGTTTCAGAAAGTCGTACAACTCAGTTTTTACCAGAATTTTTCACTTATTCTATATAAAAACCGATCACTGACTATCAGGCCGGGATTTTGAAAAAAAAAATTAAAGGAGGGGATTGCGCCAGAAGTAACGCGATCGAGCCAGAATAAAGTTGGGAGGGGGGCAAAAGACTTAATTTCTATTGCAGAATAACATTTCCTCTCTATTTTAGAATCTTTATGAACAACTTCTTGAAAAAGTTGTTGAATATGCACAAGTTTATAAATTTTTGCTCCCGTTACCCTTACTGGCATTCTCAAAACGGTGTTTTACCTTTCGAAATAAGATTTCATGAGTAGCAACATTTGTTAATAGAGGTCCATATTCAGAGGTCGAATCTTCCTAAGCTTTTTATGAAAAAAAAAGGGTTTTTAAAACTGAGGTTACCTTTTCTGTAGTGTATAAGCTGACAGTCTCCTGTCAGACCTCTATGGCAAGCAGTGGCTTGATGGGATATTTTCGTAATACAAAAGAGAGCCATGGACTCCGAAATACAAGGGGCGGGGTGGCTTAGTCGGTAGCGCTCCAAGCTCGTAATCTGTAGTTCCCAGGTTCGAGTCCCAGCTGGGTCAGCGTTGAGATTTATCTCCGCAAAATTCCCCGCCCTGCCCACGGTCAGTAGGGGACACCGATGGGCTTGGAAAGGCCTCCGTCCGTCGGATGGGACGTTAAGCCGTGGCCCCGTGTGCGGGAGAGACATACCCTGTGCACGTTATAGAACACGCTGGATGGCCTTGACGGGAGGCTACCATCTGTCTCCCAACAGCTGTTCCAGTGGGTCCCCTCCCCCAAATTTCTCTGAGCCTTCGGGGTCCATATGACCTGGCCATTTAGCCCATGGTGTGCAAAAAAGTGCTGCTCAGAGGTAAAACAACCCAAATCCGAAATACAATCTTAGTGACTATAAGAGTAGCTTGAACGAGATTTCTATTAATGAACAATTGGGATTAATTTCCTAAGAGTTTTCAGATTTGACCATTTTTGTCGAAGATTTGATTCTATCGCTATAAACACGACAGATATTTGAGAACTGTTTTGTTTGTACTCAGAGGGGGAAGTGAGTATATTTTCCTCATCCTCACATCCGACGAAGGACCACCACGTGTTTCGCGTCAGCCATCAAAAAGTGAGTCTTCTGTGATGCATTTCGAAGGGTAGATCAACAAACGGGCAGGAAACTGCAGTGAGGCGCATGGTGCATAGATCTAACCCCCCATCTGGCAGTGACACGGTCCCCATTTGTCCGTCCACACTCCATAACCTCCCATCGTGCGTGGAACCGATGCAGCTTGCGTGGGAAAAGAAACAAACCATCTTGACCTGGAAGCTGGGATTCGCTGCGGGTTCTCCCCTTCCTGAGAGGACAAACGGGCGTGGTCAGCCCCACTACATGTGCAGCTGACATGGCAAAGCAGGAAGTCGGTGTTCGTAGCCGCCCTTCTTGGCGTGTCGACCCAACCCACCGTACTTGGTATCTTCAGCTGCACTTTTCATAGAGGAAATGGATTTCTTTCGTGGTCCTCTTGAATACCAGACTTCTCCAGTTCTCTACGCTTTTACCGAAAAGCAACAAGGATTTATGACTATCGCATTTGCCTTCACTGTAGAGACAGTGATTATTTTAATAGTAGGCTAGGGTTGGGTTGTGTTGTTTTACCTCTGAGCGGCACTTTTTTCACACCATGGACTAAATGGCCAGGTCACATGGACCCCGAAGGCTCAGAGAAGGTTTGGGGAGGGGACCCACTGGAACAGCTGTTGGGAGACAGATGGTAGCCTCCCGTCAATGCCATCCAGCATGTTCTTTAACGTGCACAGGGTATGGCTCTCCCGCACACGGGACCACGGCTTAATGTCTCATCCTACGGACGGCGGCCTTTCCAAGCCCATCGGTGTCCCCTACTGACCGTGGGCAGGGAATTTTCCGGAGATAAATCTCAACGCTGACCCAGCTGGGACTCGAACCTGGGAACTACAGATTACGAGCCTGGCGCGCTACCGACTGAGCCACCCCCCGCCCCTAATAGTAGGCTAGGACCGGGCCTAACGGAAGGGGAACAAGGGAGAGTGTCCATCCATTTCCTTGGATAGCCTTAATAATTGGAACGGAGGTGAGAAAAGCATAACATACACTATATTACAAAAGTAAACGAACACTCTATGTTATGCAAATGGGAAGCCACATTCAAAGCTCCCTAACTTTGAAAATAAACTTTTTATGGAAAAATGTTGCTAGAGATGAATTGAAAATCTCATTCAAATCTCTATTAATCTCAATTTTCAACAATATTCAATTAATATTTAAAGAGTTATTGAAACTGAAACATTTAACAGCAGACGTCGCTGTCACTTTTTCCCAAATGTTTTTCCGTCTAAATTGGTGTAAAGTGAAAACAATCGTTATCCAAACTTCAAAAATCACATTTATGTTAGTAAACAATTTGTTATAAGAGTTGTATTTTGTCATTTGAAGTAAATTTTCATGAGTAGAAAAAATTACAATTAAATGTTTCAGCTTCTGTAATTCTTTTAATATCAAACAAATATTTGAATGTGTCTTGCCATTCCCATAACATGGAAGATTACTTTTTGTAATATAGTGTATTCAGTGCTGGGTTCTTCTTGAGCTTTTTATGAAAGAAATGTAATTTAAAACTGAGATCCCGCCTTTTTTATAGACCTTCTCTATGGCGTATAAACTGACAAGGCTTCTGTCACACCTCTGCAAAAATTGCTTAAGGGAATATTTCCTTTTTTATATAATGGGAAGGTTTCAATAAAACTTTTCTAAATCTCGATATTCAGTAATATCGTTACGATATTAAAAGAGTTCTCAAAGTTGAAATATTTAATCTCAGTGCCAGTTAATATAATTAACCCGAAAAGTTCATTCAAACTGTTTGATTTGATATGAAAACATTAACCTCACTTTTGCAGAAACGAAAAGACGCAATTTTAGAAGTTTGCGGAGTGATTTTTCAATTTTCGTCAATTCTGAATGTTTTTTCCAAACGAGTGAAGTTGTTAAAAGTTGCAACTTTCATAACTCTTTGAATATTGAACTGAATCGTTGGATATTAGGATTTGTTTCCATAGATACTTCATCTTAAGCCACATTTTTTTATCGTAAAGTGGTAAAGGTGCTTATAAAATCAAATATTTTCAGATTTTTTAATCATCTAAAGTCATAATCCTCCTCTTCCTCCTTAAATCAAATAGTAAGTATAACAATGCTTATCGCCTCTGGTGATTATGGGATGCTTCTTTTCAAAGAAACTGAAGATTTTTTATTTCCCACCTTCAGTATCCTATAACAGCGGAAATTGGAAGTAATATGTGACTGAGAAAATGAGAATGATAATATTTTGTTAATATAAATAACCCCTCAAGCAGCTGCTTTCCACAGAAGTCTTACAGGAGCCTGTCAGTTTATATGCCATAGTAGAAGATCTGAGAGGATGGCAGGACCTCAGCAGAAAAACGACACGAATATCCATGCCTTACCCGGGGCTCGAACCCAGGTCCCGTAGATCAGTAGCCAAGCGCGCTAACCACTCTGCCACGGGACGGCTTTTGTTAATATACGCCTTATAAAATACAAAAACAAAATTTTTCAGTTATCTCTTGAAAGAAAAAAGTTGAGTTTTACTCTTCCCCCTTTGAGGGTAAGGGACAAATAATTTCTGCTAATGCAAATCTTTAGATCATCACAGTCTACTACCAAAGTTTAAAAGAAATAGATCGTTTCTAACATTCGTTTAAAGTACTCCCGTCCAACAAAACTTAGCGAAGAAAAAAACTCAACTAAATAAAAAAAAACTATGTTCTTAAAGAGCCGCAGGAAAAATTATCTGCTTAAAAAAAAATCATACATTTCTAATGAGTAGTGAATCGGAAAAAAAACTATATTTTTAAGTATTTAAAAACGAAAACATACGTCTCTAATAAATACTGAAAGGAAAAAAAAACAATATTTTTAAGTACTCAAAAATTGATTTAAAACAAAAATATACATTTTAAATGAGTACTGTTAATTAGCAAAATAGTTTATTTATTCACCGAAAAGTGTTCGGTCAGAAAATTTGGAAGATAAAAGCCAGATTCAGTATAATGATTATTTATTTTATGAATAGAGAGTAACATTCAAAAATCAAATTATTCATCAGAAATTTTAACATTTTTCTTCCTCGCTTTTTTGATTTGGGAGTGAACGAAGTTATACTAAATTATCAAAAGTATTCAGACATTTCCATATTGTGTGAATGGAAAACTGTATTGAAAGCTCCATAACTTTGGATTAAGCGTTTTGTAAGTAAAATGTTATAAGAAATGTAAAGTGTAAAAAAATATATTTCAAATCTAGATTTTGAGCAATATTTGTTTGGTCTTTAAAGAATTCCCGAAACTGACATATTTAGCATCAGTGTTGCTACTCGTAAGAATTTACCTTAAAATTATAACAAATCATATATTGAAATAAATTTAATTTTAAAAGTTTGGGTAATGTTTTTCACTTGGCATCAATTTTAAAACATGTCTAGTACAAGCGAAACAGCAACATCTAATGTCAAATATTTCAGCCTCAAGAAGTCTCCAAATATTGAAAGAATATTTTCTAAAACATAAATTTGGACAAATTTGATTGAGAGCTACAATTTAACTTCTGCAATAACTTTCTGTAAAAGAGTTTATTTTCAAAGTTAGAGAGTTTTGAATACAGTTTTCCATTCACGTAACATGAAAGTATCCCAGTACATTTGGTCATTTAGTGTATTGCAACCACGTTTCGATAAAGGATTTTCTTTACATAGACTGGAGTAGCGCATATTTCTTAAGAGGATCCCAGTATTCAGTCCCTGCATATCTCACAATCCACATATTTTAAGAATTCTTTTTTGCATTGTGAGGATAGAGAGTACTTTGAAAAGAGAGTTATCGCTCTCCATTGAACTTGAAAACTAGTTAAAATGAAAAAAGGCATAATTTTGTTACTTAAGTAAACGAATTCTACATTGAAATGACTGCATCCCTTATGTTGGCGCTCCTAGGCTATCGCCTAATGAATAATCTGCGCCTGCTCAAAAGCACAACCATTGAAAGGAAGTAAAGAGCACTACACTTAACTACTCGTAGTTTTCGTCACTTGAAATTTCTTTGTATTTATCACCAAACTATTTATTAACCGTTTCATAAACTAATAAAAGATTTATTCCTGATGAAACGCCAATTGAGTTTGCGAGAATATTTTCTTAAAAGTACCTTCTGTTCATGTAGAATAATTAGAATGCTACCAGATTTGTATTTGTAATTGTTCATATCAAATTGACACAATAAGATGTGTATGCAAAGTTACTTATATTTATTATTATTAATATTTTAGTTTGAAATTTTGTCAATTTGCAATTTCACGGGACCTAAATAATTAATTTTCAGGTTCATTCTCTGACAATTAGTTAATTTTGAGTTTATATTTTTTCCATACTATTTACATATACATCTGCTATTACATCTGCTATTACATTTTATTTAAATATTTCAAAGATCTTTAAAAATTAAGAGAGAAACACAAATTCTAAGTACTAACGTTGCAATTACCCCCACTCGAGAAAGTACTCATATGTCGGATGAATACGAATACTTTAAAACACAACCTATAATGCGACCGCAATATTTGTTAAAATAATAACGTAATTCGTAAAGTAATTTTTAAATCATCAAAAATCCAATTCTTCACACTGTTCACAAACTGAATACCACTGACCAAATCCTCTACATATCTACGGGCAGTATTATACTGTATTAAGCAGGCGTCGATTATCCAATAGGTGCTAGCCTAGGAGCGCCAATATAATAGGGTTGCGTCATCTCAATGCTACAATTTGTTTACTAAGTAACAACAAAATTATATCTTTTTTTTCATTTTAACCAGTTTTCAAGTTCAATGGAGAGCTATAACTCTCTTTTCAAAGTACTCTCTATCCTCACAATAAATAAATAAATAAATAAATAAATAAATACCCCCTCAAGCAGCTGCTTGCCACAGAGGTCTGACAGGAGCCTGTCAGTTTATATGCCAAAGTAAAAGATCTGAGAAAAAAGGCAAAAAGGAATTCTTAAAATATGTCGATTGTGAGGCAATACACCACATGACCAAATGTACTGGGATACTTCCATGTTACGTGAATGGGAAACTGTATTCAAAACTCTCTAACTTTGAAAATAAATTCTTTTACAGAAAGTTATTGCAGAAGTTAAATTGTAGCTCTCAATCAAATTTATCCAAATTTGTGTTTTAGAAAATATTCGTTCAATATTTGGAGACTTCTTGAGGCTGAAATATTTGACATTAGATGTTGCTGTTTCGCTTGTACTAGACATGTTTTAAAATTGATGCCAAGTGAAAAACATTTCCCAAACTTTTGAAATTAAATTTATTTCAATATATGATTTGTTATAATTTTAAGGTAAATTCTTACGAGTAGCAACACTGATGCTAAATATGTCAGTTTCGGGAATTCTTTAAAGACCAAACAAATATTGCTCAAAATCTAGATTTGAAATATATTTTTTTACACTTTACATTTCTTATAACATTTTACTTACAAAACGCTTAATCCAAAGTTATGGGGCTTTTAATACAGTTTTCCATTCACACAACATGGAAATGTCTGAATACTTTTGATAATTTAGTATATTTCGTTCACTCCCAAATCAAAAAAGCGAGGAAGAAAAATGTTAAAATTTCTAATGAATAATTTGATTTTTGAATGTTACTCTCTATTCATAAAATAAATAATCATTATACTGAATCTGACTTTTATCTTCCAAATTTTCTGACCGAACACTTTTCGGTGAATAAATAAACTATTTTGCTAATTAATAGTACTCATTTAAAATGTATATTTTTGTTTTTAATAAATATTATTCCATTAATTAACTAGATGAGTAAAAGTTCATATTGATCCAAATTCAATATTAATGGCGTAACTAGAGAGGTAATAAGAGGATGCTGATCCAAATTCGGTATTAATAATGGTGAAACTAAAGAGGTAAAAAGATTCTGCTGCTTCTCAGGCTGGGTTATTCCTGGGCAGAGCCATTTGTACATATTTCTTTCGTACATTATTATCTGTTTCACACTGAGGCATATGTAACGTTAGTTGTATTCGGTTCCAGCAAGGACATGTTAATGCAACCAGTGTTTTAAGAAGGTAATTAGCCCCCCCCCCCCCTCTCACTCCTCGGTGAGCGACTGTTGCTCCTGCACCATAGTCCAGTGAACTGTAGTACGTCAGTTTTGCTGCCTTCTGGATTGTGGCTCCTGGGGTGTCCCGTCCCTTCTAGTTTCGTCACTTCGTGCAACCCTTGCTGGAATGTAAATCGATGTGGCAGGTCCGTGAGAGGGAGGCCCAACCAACTTGGGGTGTCCTCTGACCCTGACAGGAGGTCAGCAAACTTCTCCCCGCCTGAGATGTTGGAGAAGCGAAGGAGAAAGTGTTCGTAACGATCAACGGAACAGAGGCCTAGAAAGAAGAGGACAGAGTTTTGTAAGCCGCAAAAGTTACCTCGGTAGTTCCGAGTGGAAATAACGGTGCTGGCTCTCTAGTTGGGTTGTTTTGGGTTGTTTTACCTCTGAGCGGCACTTTTTTGCACACCATGGGCTAAATGGCCAGGTCACATGGACCCCGAAGGCTCAGAGAAGGTTGGGAGAGGGGACCCACTGGAACAGCTGTTGGGAGACAGATGGTAGCCTCCCGTCAAGGCCATCCAGCGTGTTCTTTAACGTGCACAGGGTATGGCTCTCCCGCACACGGGGTCACGGCTTAACGTCCCATCCGACGGACGGCGGCCTTTCCAAGCCCGTCGGTGTCCCCTACTGACCGTGGGCAGGGCGGGGAATTTTGCGGAGGTAAATCTCAACGCTGACCCAGCTGGGACTCGAACCTGGGAACTACAGATTACGAGCCTGGCGCGCTACCGACTGAGCCACCCCCGCCCCGCTGGCTCTCGAGAAAACCAGTTGAACTGCGATAGTAAGTTGGTGTTGCATATTCGTACGAAATGAGTAGAAGTACGACTTTGTGATGCAGTGAACGTTTATGTGTTAACGTTTCGATAAAGGATTTTCTTTATAAAGACTGGAGTAGCGCATATTTCTTAAGAGGATCCCAGTATTCAGTCTCTGCATTTGCATCGGGTCGTAGCAGTCATAAAAAGGACTTTTTTTTTCCCCCATTCGCGCATTGAGATCGGACTAAAGATCAATCTCCATCGGCTATCAAATAGGAGACTGCCATCGTAATCATGTGATCGTGTTTCGTTTCATCAGCATCTGATAGCAGCAATAAGTGTCACCGAGCAGTGCTAACGACAGCACGAGCCAACCAACAGATAAGCTAAGGTTATCACACTGATCTAAATTTAAAATTGGATGTTGTAACTAGACAGGCAAAAAGATGATGCTGATCCAAACTGAGAAATGGATGGCGTAACTTGCCATCATTTCCCTGCTACAAGTTTATCGGAAATCTCTTATAATCCGTAAAATTTAAAGTCTGAATTCTCAGATAATGAACTTTTATGTATCAGAGTCATCAGAGTATCTAGTTGCGCTCCAAAGCCTCAGAGAATTTAATTTTTATTTATAAAATTTCCATTCCAGTGTTTGGTTTCCTTAGCAGTGCATTCTTCTTTGCACAAGCCCTTCGAAATTGAATGCTTCAATTTGAAGAGAAAAATCCACAGATTCAAAGAGGACTGAATGAAAATTAAGTTGAGGGGTTATGAAGTTACTAGAATAAAACTGCAAATTTTTTTTAATTCTTTCTGGTGTTCAGCGTTGGTGTAAAAAAAAGAGCCAACAAAATTCCTTTTCTGCAATTGGGATGGCACTGATGGGCTTTGAAAGACAGGCTCTATAGAATGACTGTGTCTCAGTGTGAAGATCGACATTCCCTGTGCACTGGAAGCTTCTATCTCTCACCTGACAGTTGTCCAGTATGTCCCTATCACCATCTCTGATCCCTTGTCAAGGACCATTTAACTCACTGTATTATTAAAAAAACAAACTCCGTTCAGAAGTAAAACATCCCAATACAAAAAGAATCATTTTTTTAAAACACACAGACTCAGAGAAAACAATTCATTCGTACTCTCGTGTAATAAAAAAGCAAGAATTGAAAAAAATTAATTCAGTGATTTGTAACTGGCAAGACAAATCATGCGCCAATCAAGAACAGAGTTACCTCACGTGTCTAACAAACGGAAACTGACCAGCTTGCCAACGATTAAAACGAGTCACGTGCGTTCGTGTCACGCATCATTGCGCGCGACAGTCGGGCGCGGGACAAATGTGGCGCGATTTGTCAATGTTAGGGTCCCGGCAGCCACGTGATAGAAGCTTTTTCCCCCAGCACACTTCCTTTCTTTAATGAAGCTGCCCTATGGAGAAGCACGATCTGACGCCGGGTACTTACTCTGTGTGTGTAGAGAGAGAGCCAGGTGCCCGGGCTGAAAGCCAAAAAGAGCCAGAGTCACCAAGAAAACGGTTAACAACATGTAAACACGCCAGGCGTCGTGCTCCTACTTCCAACAACTCATTAAACTCGGTACCGAAATGAACAGACTGGTACGAGCAAGGGCTTCAACTAGAATGGAAAACAAATATTGACACAGGACAGTAATGAAGGCAAGCGCTTCTTACACCTTTAATGAGATTCGTCGGCTGCTCTCTAAATATTGCCTTAATAGGCTAATTACAGACAGGTTAAAAATGAACCATGAAAAATACCTCGCTGCTGTCATGCTCGGTAAAGCTGAACAAAACTGGAAGCTTCTTTGAGCGCAATAAAAAAAGGAATCTTTGAAGTGGTCTTCGTTTCAATGCAAGTCTCCTAGAAGGAGGAATACTAGATAAAGTAAAATCTGTTCTTAGTATATTACAGTTCTTTTAAGAATGCGCATTTCAGAAAGCCTTTGGATTTCTTCTTTACAAGGAATAGCTGTTTATCTGTTTGCTTTTTACGAAAAAAAAGTAATTACGAGACAACCTGATTGCTCTTAATAAGTACTCTAATCTTTGCAGTGCTTAAAGTATGTATAATAAATAAAAAAATAAATAAATCCCCCCTCAAGCAGCTGCTTGACACAGAGGTCTGACAGGAGCCTGTCAGTTTATATGCCAGAGTAGAAAGTCTGTGAGGATGGCAGGACCTCAGCAGAAAAACGACACGAACATCCATGCCTTATCCGGGGCTCGAACCCAGGTCCCGTAGATCAGTAGCCAAGCGCGCTAACCACTCGGCCACGGGAACAGGAAAATAATTCGTATTAATTTCATCTTTAATTATTTTTCAACACAAGGATTGGGAAATATCCAAGTTATTCTAACGTTTGATACTTGCTCTGTATTTCTTAAGATACACTCAGAAAAGAACCTCCAGAATTTTTTCGTCATGTGTAAATTATTAAGTTATGTTACCTAGTCGGTTTCAATTTGTGGTTTCGTGCTCAATAAGTGACATTTGAAGATTGGAAGGGGGGGGGCGAATGGCTCAGCGGATAGTCAGTCGCTCAAAAAAGTATCCGAACACTATGGTTGATTACAGAATTCAAAAAAAATATCTGGCAACGAATTTTTTAGAAATTAGTGATCTGGCAACCTTCGTGCCACGTGGATTGGGTCTGTGATCTGGCAACCTTCGTGCCACGTGGCACGAAGGTTGCCAGATCGCTAATTTCTAAAAAAATCGTTGCCAGATATTTTTTCTGAATTCTGTAATCAACCATTGTGTTCGGATACTTTTTTGAGCGACTGTACCTCAGACTCGAGACCTGCATGTTTGTGTCTCGACTCTGCCAGTTTGGATAATTATCTCCGCTAACTCCTACGCTGCCTTAGGTCAGAAAGGGACACTGATGGCTTCGACAGATACCCTCCGTTGGCCGTGGTTTCGTAGACAGGAGAGCTGTACTCTGTGCAAGACAAATGGAAGTGACGAAGCCCCCTGACATCTCTCCAATGAGTCTCCCTTCCAAAATCTTCATTGAGACATTAGTGACCCTGTGACCAATTGTGACCCATTTAGTCCATTTGTGTGCAAATAAATGCCGCTCCGAGGTAAAACAACCCAGTAAGGCACATACCCCAGATTTAGTTGGGTTGGGTTTGTTTTACCTCTAAGTGGCGTTTTTTTTTTTTTGCACACAACGGACTAAATGTCCAGGTCACAAGGACCCCAAAGGCTGAGAGAAGGTTGGGGGAGGGACCCACTGGAACAGCTGTTGGAAGACAGATGGTAGCCTCCAGTCAAGGTCATTCAGAGTGTTCTTTAACGACCACATGGTATGGGTTCTCCCACACACGGTGACACGGCTTAATGTCCCATCCGATGGATGGCGGCCTTTCCAAGCCCATTAGTGTCTCTTACTGACTGTGGGCAGGGCGAGTAGTTTTGCGGAGATAAATCTCAATGCTGGACTAGCTGGGACTAAAACCTGGAAACTGCAGATTACACGAAATGTCAATGGAGCTATATTGAAGGTATCACTTAAATCTTTCTAAGTCTCGGTTTTTATTCAACCATAAAAAGGTAAAAATTTCTAACGTAAATAGATCGTTTGCAATATTCGTTTAAACTTTGTCTATTTTCCAAATATTTCCACCGCTAGAGGGAGCTATTAAAACTCTTAGGAGATTCAGAAATTGTCATTCTTCATATGATGACTCCTTCAGTACCTGACCAACCCCAAAAAGAATTTTTTTTCCTTATTCCTAAAAATAATAAAACAATAAAGTTGAATAAAGGATTGCAAAGTTAAAACAATAGCTAGTTTAAAAAAAATGAACAAAAAATTTAGTTAAAATTGTTGTCCTGGAAATTATACTACATGTACTTTAATAAATCATTTGTAAAAAAAATTATCTCTTAGTTATTTGATTATATAAAAAGCAATTTACTAAATGCCATTAATAGGTTACAATGTTATTAATTATAAATGTACATAGATATAACTGATATAAACTGCTTCAATTAAAACGCGAACAAGTTGAATTCGAGTTAAGTTTTGTGATTATAATCGAAGTTCAACAGAGGTGACGTACCCAAAAAACTTCCAGTGGGTTGATAATCCGCATTGTCATTGAAATGCACTTTTTTTTTTTAAATCCAGATTTCTTCCAAACCTTCCTTGGAGATGTTAATCATGATCTTGGAGAGAAGTTCCACCAAGAAATTTCGACTAGTTGAGCAAATTATAAACAAAATTTAACCCGAATGCAGGCAAGTACAGAGGATATAGTTTCGAGGGGGGGGGGGGGGTCCGAGAATTTTGTTTAATAGAGTGTGTTCAAGACTTTTGTTTCGGGAAGTCCAAGAATTCAGTTCCGGGGTGAGGAGGCTCCGAGAATTGTTAGTTACGGAGGGGGAGGGGGCGTTCTGCAAAAAAGACTTGAATAAGGTTTCTCAAATTTCTAAAACTAAAATATTCCACAGAACAATAAAGGTTGAAATGATAATCTATATGGAATGAGATTTTATGGTGTTCTCTTTTTCTTTTTCATTCTCTTTTTCATTTTATGGTGTTCTCATTTTCAATGTCGGACATAAAGTATGCGACAGTAATATTAGGCAAATACAACTGTTTTGGATTTCAAAGCATACAGACAAGTTTTAGAGTTCATATAAGATGACATATAAAACACGTATAAGGTCCCCCCCCCCCACTTCCTTTCTGGGTATGTTCCAGCCCGCATATGCCAGGAGACTGAAATCCGATATTGATTAGAAATGCATCTAATAATTATAAACGGAAATCATTATCATCCTCAAGCAGCCATGGGCTACGGAGATCGAACCAGATTGTGAAGTTTAGTTCTCCAAACATATCTGTCCTGAGCTACATCTACTGCCTCACGCCACTGTACACCAATTATGGCAAGGTCTTGTTCGACATTGTCTGCCCACCACATCGTAGGTCTCCTCTTTCTGAGACTTTTAGACACAATGTTCATAACCCTATTCTCTAATCTATAGTTATGCATACAGGCAGCATGGCCAAACCAACGGAATCTATCTCTGCACAATATGCTGCAAAAAGGCGGTTGCTGAGTCCTTTGCCTAAATTCATAATTACCTGCGAAGTTTAACCACATAATACCCAAGATACTGCGTAGGCATCTAGAATCAAAAGCACCAAGTTTCCTATTATCTTGTTTACAGATGGTTCAAGTTTCACTATCATAACAAAATTTAGACAGAACCAAACTATTATACAGTTGAATTTTAATCGTTAGATTACAGGCCTGTTTCTCCACACCCTCCATAGATTCTTAAAAATCCCAGCAGCGTTTATTATCCGTCTGTTAATCTCATGCCGCACATCACCAGTATCTGTTACATAGGGGGCGGGGGTGGCTCAGTCGGTAGCGCGCCAGGCTCGTAATCTGTAGTTCCCAGGTTCGAGTCCCAGATGAGTCAGCGTTGAGATTTATCTCCGCAAAATTCCCCGCCCTGCCCACGGTCAGTAGGGGACACCGATGGGCTTGAAAAGGCCGCCGTCCGTCGGATGGGACGTTAAGCCGTGGCCCCGTGTGTGGGAGAGCCATACCCTGTGCACGTTAAAGAACACGCTGGATGGCCTTGACGGGAGGCTACCATCCGTCTCCCAACAGCTGTTCCAGTGGGTCCCCTCCCCCAACCTTCTCTGAGCCTTCGGGGTCCATGTGGCCTGGCCATTTAGCCCATGGTGTGCAAAAAAGTGCCGCTCAGAGGTAAAACAACCCAACTCTGTTACATAGCTCCCAAGATAATTTAACTGAGACACCTGCTCAAGACTGCAACTATTCAGATCAACTGAACCACAGCCTGCCGACCAATTTTCATCACTTTAGTTTTCTCCCTGTTTATACCAAACTTACTCTGCTACCATCAGTCTCATCAACATAATTTGCCAAAAGGGCTAAATCATCAGCAAAATCTAAATCAGAAATTTTCGTATCTCCAACCCATTTAAGGCCAAAATCTTTCCCTTGAAGTGAATTTCGCATAACATAATCAATAAGCAAACTAAAGAGAAAAGGAGACAAAATGCACCCTTGTCGAACACCAGAAGCAATGCTAAACCAATTGCTACAAGCCTTACTAACTCTCACAGACGACTCAGTGTTACTATAGAGAGTTTTCATTATGTTTACTAACTTGTCTGCTATGCCATACGATCGCACAATCAACCAAAAATTATGACGATCAAAATAGTCAAAAGACTTTTTAAAATAAAAAAAAACTAGTAACCAAAGGTTTCTGAAACTCTAAACATTTCTCAAGAATCTGCCTAAGTGAAAATATGTGATCTACACATCCCCTACCACTTCTGGATCCACATTGCTCATCACGCAATTGACTGTCAACCAGATTCTTAATTCTATTAAGCACAATCATGCAAAGAACTTTCCCTGGAATAGAGAGTAGGCTGATACCCCTATAGTTATCACAAGAACTGCGATCACCTTTTTTGAAAATAGGGATAACAATAGCTCTGGTAAAATCCTTAGGAACCATGCCTTTATCATAAAAGATATTCAAAATTTCAGTCATCCACATAGTAACCGAACATTCCCATCTCTAAGCATTTTCGTAGTGATTTCATCTACTCCTAGGGAACTAGAACTTAAACTAGCCATTCGTAGCCAAGCACGCTAACCACTCGGAGAATGATAAACTCCTGTCAAGCATCTGCTTGTAAAAAATTTTTTTAATTTTTTTCTTTTATATAATATTTTTGCTTTATTTTCCAAGCGGTTACTTATGTGTTTTTTTTTTTCCTAAAATGTTATTCCTGTTTCACTTAAATCCCCAAAAATGTGGGTATTAAAGAAAACCGAGAATATTTCCTAAATCAATGTAAAAGAAAAATGCAAATAAAATATCCTCTTTCCTTCGGAAAAAAAAAAGGAAAAAGAAATTGTTGCCTAGTGTAAATTTCGAACTAAGGCGAATTTGCATCAAAACAATCTATCCATAAAAATTAAAAAAAAAAGATCACCTAACCGTTAGAGAGTTATTCCAAAATAAAATTAAAAATATTACCTGAAAATGCTTAGTTACGTCAGAGACATTTTTCTTCAGTCAGTAAAAGAGCCTTATTATTCTTCCCCTGGGCTTATAATTCTCTCCCTAGGAATGTCTAAAATTTGATGTGAATGAAAAATCAACATTTTCCTTTCGGCGTTCAAATCAGCTGTCTCTACTCAGACTCTTAGCATTAAAGAATGATAAGGTGAGTGTGGACCGAAGTTCACCATCAGCAAAACTTGGCCTCTGTCCCTTGCTCCTTATCTTACTCTCTACACAATCCCTCACCTGCTGGGCAAGGAGCCCTCGTTGTCCAGATATGCTGATCGCATAAACGCTAACAGATGCTGACTCTTTCCAATCGTTGGCGGATTGCATTCAGTTCTTGCAAAAGGCAATTTATCTTCAACATCCACTAGACGACGGATTCTTTCATCCGGTCACCATGGCGACATGCGACCACCAGCTAATCTCATACACATGATTTTTCGTTTTATAGCAAGGACGAACTGCATGGTAAACCTTCAAGGGAAACCTTCCATATCTACTGGCGCATAACAAACTGATCTCGAGTGTTTGACTTTTTTTCAAACTTGCCTAAGTATTTTATTTTTATTTTACTGAATCCAAAATTCCCGCTTTGAGTACTAACTATATGTCTATAATTATCTATACGTATATCTGTGTTCAGATTTTCACCACTAACGAAAGCTCTGTTCTCAGAGACAAAGGATTACTTTAATATAAATATTAGTAGTAAAAGTACTAATAAAAAATAATAAAAAAATAAATACCCCCTGAAGCAGCTGCTTGCCACAGAGGTCTGACAGGAGCCTGTCAGTTTATATGCCACAGTAGGAGATCTGAGAGGATGGCAGGACCTCAGCAGAAAAACGACACACACATCCATGCCTAAATCCGGGGCTCGAACCCAGGTCCCTTAGATCAGTAGCCAAGCGTGGATCACCATCTAGGATTACGTCACCAACCAACCGATCACACTGCCTTCTATTTCCGCTTTGACATATCCTGTTATAACATGTTTTGGAAACTCCTCATCCCCTTTTCAAAAGTCTCCTTATGATTATCCATTATCCAATCTTCAAAATCTCCAATTCAAAATCTCCATTATGATTGAGCAGCCATTTTGCAAACAGCTGAAAGTGTAGATACAATTGTCCATCTTGTTGCAGATTGACGCCATCAGATATTCGTGTCTAGACATGTTCCACCGTTTACCCCATAAATTCCACGTCACCCTGCCGTGTCTCAACTGTTTTGGAAAGTTGCTGAAAAAATATAACAGCATAATTTCAAATGTTTTCAATCATGTAATTCATTTTGCATTTTTTTTACTCGTTTTTATTTTATTTTATTTTTTTAATTTTCATGCAATAATATTTTTTTCATTTTCTGTGGGCAGGTAGTTTCAGTAGTTAGCAGTTGTTTCGTGTTCGTTTTTGAGAAGTTGTTTCACACCTGGCATATATCTGGGAGATGTAGTTTAGTGTTCGTTTTTGAGAATTTGTTTCACACCTGGCATATATCTGGGAGATGTAGTTTCGTGTTCGTTTTCGAGAATTTGTTTCACACCTGGCATATATTTGAGAGATGTAGTTTCGTGTTCGTTTTTGAGAAATTGTTTCACACCTGGCATATATCTGGGAGATGTAGTTTCGTGTTCGTTTTCGAGAATTTGTTTCACACTTGGCATATATTTGGGAGATGTAGTTTCATGTTCGTTTTTGAGAAATTGTTTCACACCTGGCATATATTTGAGAGATGTAGTTTCGTGTTCGTTTTTGAGAAATTGTTTCACACCTGGCATATATCTGGGAGATGTAGTTTCGTGTTCGTTTTCGAGAATTTGTTTCACACCTGGCATATATTTGAGAGATGTAGTTTCGTGTTCGTTTTTGAGAAATTGTTTCACACCTGGCATATATCTGGGAGATGTAGTTTCGTGTTCGTTTTTGAGAATTTGTTTCACACCTGGCATATATCTGGGAGATGTAGTTTCGTGTTCGTTTTCGAGAATTTGTTTCACACCTGGCATATATTTGAGAGATGTAGTTTCGTGTTCGTTTTTGAGAAATTGTTTCACACCTGGCATATATCTGGGAGATGTAGTTTCGTGTTCGTTTTCGAGAATTTGTTTCACACCTGGCATATATTTGAGAGATGTAGTTTCGTGTTCGTTTTTGAGAAATTGTTTCACACCTGGCATATATCTGGGAGATGTAGTTTCGTGTTCGTTTTCGAGAATTTGTTTCACACCTGGCATATATCTGGGAGATGTAGTTTCGTGTTCGTTTTTGAGAAATTGTTTCACACCTGACCTAGCATATATCTGAGAGATGTAGTTTCGTGTTCGTTTTCGAGAATTTGTTTCACACCTGGCATATATCTGGGAGATGTAGTTTCGTGTTCGTTTTCGAGAATTTGTTTCACACCTGACCTGGCATATATCTGAGAGATGTAGTTTCGTGTTCGTTTTCGAGAAGTTCTTTCACACCTGGCATATATCTGGGAGATGTAGTTGTTTTTTTTTTCGTTTTCGAGAAGTTGTTTCACACTGTCAAATATCTGGGAGACGTGTTCTCGAGTCCCACTCAGAGTGAAACTCATTTTTTCAGCACAAATATTTCTTGAATTAAAATCATGATGTTTGTAACCAAAGCGTTGTAACTCTTCCTATAGCTTCAACTCACATTGAACAGGTGGATACTTTATAACAATGGATATATTCGAACCAAAGGTGTTCAAAATATTACCGACGCTAATATTTCTTTTGCAACATTTCAGTATTTCCCTTAAATAAACTTCTGTATGTGTTTGTCTTTCATTCTTCGAATTGATTTGTTCTGGCTGAATGTAATGATATTGAATGACCAATATTGATTTTCTTTATTGCACATTGAAACGGTCGTCGCTACGTTAGAATTATAACATCCAATTAGAAGATAGCGCCTACATTAGAAGCAGGAATCTCATCCCAAGAATGTTGCATCCAACTGAGTGTAGAGAACGATAAGATCCCCCTGCTGCTGTTGCTATTAGGCTACAAAAATATTTCAGCTTTTACTCTCATAACTTTATGCATGCCTCGGACTGCTAACAGTTGAGTCACCCATTCATTAGTCATTGGTGTCCATTGCATTGCAATTTCCGTTTCCTCTCGCCTCTCTGGAGGTGTCGGTCACGTGTTCATAGCATGATCGGAGCTCTGCCAGGAAAGGACGAAAGCAGATTAGAAGAACAAGGTAATTGCTTCGTGGCTGCAGAGGCAATTTATTGAGCAAGCAACAGTGCTAGCTAATGCTGATCGTTGGATCTGATTTTTCTGCGTATGAGCGCTAAACTAATAACTATTCGAATGGTGCTTGAAAACTATGGTTACAGTTTTACGTTGTTTTACCTCTAAGTGGCACTTTTGCGCTCACAATGGACTAAATAGCCAGGTCACAAAGACACCGAGGACTCAGAAACGATTGGGAGACTATTAGGCTGCTGTTAGCAGAGAAATGGCAACCTTCCATCAAGGCTTGGGTTGGGTTGTTTTACTTCTGAGCGGCACTTTTTTGCACACCATGGGGTAAATGGCCAGGTCACATGGACCCCGAAGGCTCAGAGAATGTTGGGGGAGGGGACCCACTAGAACAGCTGTTGGGAGACAGATGGTAGTCTCCCGTCAAGGCCATCCAGCGTGTTCTTTAACGTGCACAAGGTATGGCTCTCCCGCACACGGGGCCACGGCTTAACGTCCCATCCGACGGACGGCGGCCTTTCCAAGCCCATCGGTGTCCCCTACTGACCGTGGGCAGGGCGGGGAATTTTGCGGAGATAAATCTCAACGCTGACCCAGCTGGGAATCGAACCTGGAAGCTACAGATTACGAGCCTGGGCGCTACCGACTGAGCCACCCCCGCCCCTTCCATCAAGGCCATCCAGTGTGTTTCTTTAGGAGTTTTCCAGAAGATAGGTATGGCTTTCCCGCACACGGTGCACGGTTTTACATCCCATCCGACGGATGGGATGTAATTCCATCCCATCCGACGATTTTACATCCCATCTGACGGCCATTCCAAGCCCATTGTGTCACCCTACTGACTGAGGACAAGATGGGGTTTAGCGGGGATAAATCTCGATGATGATCTCCGATCATCATCGAGATCGAACCCGCGCAATAGACTGAATGCTAGTTCACAACAACTCCAAGTCTCATAGCTGAGTAGGAAGATATAGGATAGCTGTTGGGGAATAGATGGAAGCCTTCGATCAAATACATCCAGTACGCTTTTTACGTTGCACAGGGTGTGATTCTCCTGCAACAAGAGGTCAGGGTTCGGTTGGGTTGTTTTACCTCTGAGCGGCACTTTTTTGCACACCATGGGCTAAATGGCCAGGTCACATGGACCCCGAAGGCTCAGAGATTGTTGGGGAGGGGACCCACTGGAACAGCTGTTGGGAGACAGATGGTAGGTCATCCAGCGTGTTCTTTAACGTGCACAGTGTATGGCTCTCCCGCACACGGTGCCACGGCTTAACTTCTCATCCTACGGACGGCGGCCTTTCCAAGTCCATCGATGTCCCCTACTGACCGTGGGCAGGGCGGGGAATTTTGCGGAGATAAATCTCAACGCTGACCCAGCTGGGACTCGAACCTGGGAACTAACTGAGCCACCCCCGCCCCCAAGAGGTCAGGACTTGATGTCCCAATCTCCTATTTTATTAAAGGAGAGGTGGGTAATATATGCAGAAAATCTTAATGCGACGACATTGTACAGTCTGACTAAAAGACTATATATTAAAAAATAAATAAATACCCCCTCAAGCAGCTGCTTGCCACAGAGGTCTTACAGGAGCCTGTTAGTTTATATGCCACAGTAGAAGATCTGAGAGGATGGCAGGACCTCAGCAGAAAAACAACACGAACATCCATGCCTTACCCGGGGCTCGAACCTGTTCAAAAAATTAAAGCAGTGCTGAATTATGTTTCCATGGGATATGGACTCTCCTTGATACTGAGTCACGGTTAATAATCCATCTGACATATAGCAGCCGTTTCAAACTCATTTATGTTTATTTGTACACTGGGCTTAGTAGAGAAGGAGATCTTTTAGAATCTTGTGATCAAAGAAAATTCTGACAATCACAATGGAGACTCGAACCGGGAAACATTAAGTTACAAGACTGGCACACTAAAGCGATCACTAAGTTGAAAGGTTGAAAGAAAGTGCAATAACTGAAATTTAAATAAACATATTATCAAAGCATTTCGATAGTTCCAATCAATGTCAATGGAAAATAAAATTCAAAGAACTCTAAATTCTGAAACAATTATAAAAAATATGAGGAAAAAAAATTGTATATCCTAGAACTCATCACATCGTATCCAAACCTTTTTCCTCTCAATCCTCTGCGTACGTCTTCCCGGAAGAGCTGTCGATTCTGGTGAACGTGTTCTAATGCGTCACTTCCTGGAAGAAAAGTGGTATGCATACTCTCTGAAAATATCACCAAAAGGTCATAGGAAAGATAGCACTGTTAATGTCAATAGAAAAAGTTCAGGTATCTAAGTTTAATCTATCTAAATGCTGCTTTTAATCATATTTATTTTACGTTGCAAACTTGCTGAAACAACAACATTTAATAGGAAGTTCCCTTATTTATTCATTCAACACTTTTTTTTTTTACCCAGCCTACTTAAAACGTAAATTATTGCTCATTACATCTTTTACTTTAGAACTTTCATTCCTGTAAGTTTTTATATAAATAAAATAAATAATTTTATTTATATAAAAACTTACTTATTTCTATATTTTTTGGAGGAATGTTATAAAGAAAGAAGTTGGCATTAAATATTCTAGTTTTCATTGCTATAACTTCTAAAAGAATACTGCTTAAAAATGTTTACATAGATTTAATCTATGTTTCTGAAACATCTCCCACAATCCAACTGTAAATATAATATAAATAAATACCCCCCTCAAGCAGCTGCTTGCCACAGAGGTCTGACAGGAGCCTGTCAGTTTATATGCCAAAGTAGGAGGTCTGTGAGGATGGCAGGACCTCAGCAGAAAAACGACACAAACAGCTATGCCTTACCCGGGGCTCGAACCCAGGTCCCTTAGATCAGTAGCAAAGCGCGCTAACCACTCGGCCATGGGACGGCTAAAAAATACCACCTCAAGCAGCTGCTTGCCACAGAGGTCTGACAGGAGCCTGCCAGTTTATATGCCATAGTAGGAGGTCTGTGAGGATGGCAGGACCTCAGCAGAAAAACGACACATACATCCATGCCTTACCCGGGGCTCGAACCCAGGTCCCATAGATCAGTAGCCAAGCTCGCTAACCACTCGGCCATGGGACAGCTTTACAGACCTCAAAACTTGGCGAAAGGATAACCAACCTTTGCCTACACTGTGGCTTCTCCTGAACCACAAGAATAAAAGACAAGATTCTCCAAGAATCTGGATTCCCTCTTGGAATCGCACCCTGACTTCAAGGGTGACTATTGAGAAAGGCGGCGTCCTTTTGACGCGTGTCGACGCGACCTCTTCACTTGACAGCTAACGCACAGGACTGATACTTCCAACTCCTTCCCCTAGCCTCATGCGCGGACTTCACGCTGCAGGCTAGTTAGTCACGTACGGCACAAACAACTTCTGGCATTGATTCTTTCCACAAGCAGCAAGCTTCAGACCCGAAAACAACAACAGTGAGTCATCCCAGCACAAACATTTCAAAGAACACAAAAAATATATACAACAATATAATACAACAAAAATATACAATAAATAAATAAATAAATATAAAATTCGAGGGACATGACACTCATGCAATCATTAGTTTTTGCTCATGGCGGAATTGGGGAGGGCGCAAAAATTCATTTAACATTTTAGGAAATTGCGGTATTAAAAAGTTTGAGAACCCCTGGTGTACAAGGACAGTTATATCCTGTGCACCTGAAAACTCGGTGGATCGGTTTTGACGGTATATTTCCATCTGTCTCCTAACAGGCGATTAGTGGATCCCTTCCTCAACCTTCTTTGAGTCCTTGGGTCCTTGTGTCCCGGCCATTTAGCTCATTGATGCAAAAAGCCCCTCTCAGAGGTAAAAGAATTCAGCTTCCCACAGTTGGGCTGTTAATGCGGTGGTAGCTGACTCGGTAGCGCGTCAGGCTCGTAATCTGTAGTTTCCAGGTTCGAGTCCCAGCTGAGTCAGCGTTGAGATTTATCTCCGCAAAATTCCCCGCCCTGCCCACGGTCAGTAGGGGACACCGATGGGCTTGGAAAGGCCGCCGTCCGTCGTATGGGACGTTAAGCCGTGGCCCCGTGTGCGGGAGAGCCATACCCTCTGCACGTTAAAGAACACGCTGGATGGCCTTGACGGGAGGTTACCATCTGTCTCCCAACAGCTGTTCCAGTGGGTCCCCTCCCCCAACCTTCTCTGAGCCTTCGGGGTCCATGTGACCTGGCCATTTAACCCATGGTGTGCAAAAAAGTGCCGCTTAGAGGTAAAACAACCCAACCCTGTTAATGCGAGCAACATTTTTTTGCTCAAAATGGGCAAGTAACTAAAACTCAAAGAAGGATTCTACAAGTGAATTCACTGGACAACTCTGATGGAGACAGTCGACTCTCCTGTACAAGAGATCACGAATTACGTCCTAAACGATTACGGTCTTTTTTAAACTCATCTGTATCCTTTCTCATCATCTGTCTAATCTGTCATCTAATCTGTCTTTAGTAATTAAAAATAAATACTATGCGGCTTTTGATTATTTTTAAGTATTTTCTATCTTTAAAGCAGGAATGGCTCTTTGCTTTTATAATGATGTTACCCATGAACTTTCTTTCAGTTTCTACTTGTATTCCTAAAATTCTTTTTTTTTTTTTCGAAATATCATTAAATTTTTTATTTTGTCATAAAATTAATATAAGTAATAATAAATTATTTTACTGGTGCCGTGTATAACAGTGTTTCTCAAACTGCGCGCATCTGGGTACGATTGAATGTGTAATGTATAAAAACGTAAGTAATCCACAATTACAACATGTATTTTACAACATGTACACTTATAAGCCGTCCCATGGCCGAGTGGTTAGTACGCTTGGCTACTGATCTAAGGGACCTGGGGTTCGAGCCCCGGGTAAGGCATGGATGTGTGTGTTGTTTTTCTGCTGAGGTCCTGCCATCCTCTCAGATCTCCTACTATGGCATATTAAACTGACAGGCTCCTGTCAGACCTCTGTGGCAAGCAGCTGCTTGAGGGGGTATTTATTTTTATTTTATTATTTCTGTATATATATATATGTCTAATGCGTCAGGGAAAATTTTTACCCAAATCATGCTCCACAACTGCCGTAATGATTAGGTCTCGGGAGAAATCCGGCTCATAATTTCGGGTTGTGGGGAACTCGGGGTCTATGACATCGGGCGAACTTTGACTTCATAACTTCGGGCTCGGGCGAACTCTGACTTCATAACTTCGGGCTCGGGCGAACTCTGACTTCATAACTTCGGGCTCGGATGAACTCGGGTGAATTTTTGACTCCGTAACTTTGGACTCGGGTGAACTCGGACTCCATAACTTTGGGCTCGGGCGTATTCGGGTTCAATAATTTCGGGCTCGGCCGTACTCGGGCTCCATAATTTCGTGCTCGGGTTCATAACTTCGGATTCGGGTGAACTCGGGCACCATAACTTCGAGCTCGGGCAAATATTCGGATCTCTGTTTTATGAACCCTTCCCTGGTAATGTGGACTGAATTTCAGGTTTAATCCCTAAGATGTTTACGTTTCACAAAAGAAAACTCCTTCGGCAATCTCGTGCCTTTGTCGACTAGAACAACAACACACAATTTAGAAAAGACTGATATTTTAAGACGTGCGAAAAAATACAGCTCTTAGTTAGAAAATTATTTGCTTGTTTTTTCTTTAATGTGCTACCTGTACACAAAAGCCCAATAAAAATAGGCCTTGCTAAAAAATAAACACAACAAAAAGCACATAATATTAAGATATATTTTCTCGATAGAATATGGATTCTTTTAATTTCTTTCTTATATTCCTCTAATATAGTTCTTCTTTCTTGTTTCGAAAGAGAAGAAAAAAAATCTGTTTTTCCGCAACACTCAACCTGGGAGGAAGTGAAGAAGGGAAAAAATCACCACTACATTTTACCAACTCCAAATCTGTAGAACGAGGAGACAATAGCACCCACGAATCACGAATAACACAGGTTTTGAGAAATACAGAACGTTATTTTGAGTTAAATTCTATCCCCATCAACTGCTAAAGTACTATTTGCATTGGAGTTAATATCTTGCTATCGGTCTCTCCATCAGTTACCTCTTCTGTCACAAGTGAGCACTTTGCTTCCTGAAGCCTTCCATCTTCCCGATGTCTCCCCATGTGAGGTGCCAGGGGAGAGCGCTCCCAACACTCTCTCGCGCCCACGCCAATAAGAAAGCGATCTGGTGAAAAATCGTGAGCACTGGCCTACTGTGTATCATCGGCTCCGAATAGCCATTGTTATTTTCTCCTCCAGCTGCAAGTTGTCTGTTTCTTCTAACAACGCAAATTCTTTCGCAAATGCAACGACAAAGAGTGATCACAGCGCCATCTGTTGACAGCGTCTGTATCTAAGATGAAGTATTTCAAGTAAAAATGATATATTTGTAATCTAAATACTTACTAAGATAGGTGTGGCATTTGGTTTTTTGAGCAAATGAAAGGTCTGAGAGATGGCGTTATGGAAAGTTCCAGTTCGATTTAGGATGCTGCTCTGAATTGATCTTAAAAATTTGCAAATATAAGAAAAACTGCAAGTGCTCCTCATGGGACTTTGTTGACATTCTTGTAAATACGAAGCCGAAAATTTTTAACAGGAGAAGTTATTTTTGCTATCCCAAACACTAAAACACTATGTCTATATTATGACAGCGTGCATATAGGATTAAGAAAAATATTAAAAAATGTGAATATACAATACAGGATCCTTGTGCCAGGATATGTTTTCTTTATTGAACATATTGAACATTCAAAAACATACAACAACTTTAGCAACAAGAGTAATCAACAACACAAATACAGTACATACACATTCTTAGAGATATAACTCTATTGGCAGGTACAATGAGACATCAGTCTCTTTACTCTTCCATCTTAAGAAAGAAAAATTTACTCTGATTATTTGAGACTCAAATGTTTTCATTCGTAGCAATTTATTTCTGTTCATTTTATTTCCTCTTTTCACAAGACTGTTTTTTATGTGTTTGATGAATTATCTTCAAACAAATCATTATTTTCTTTTGCAGTAAACATCATCATAATCCTCCTCAAACAGTCTTGGACTACGGAGGTCCAACCAGACAGTGTAGTTTAGTTCTCCAAGCATATCCGTCCTGAGCTACATCTGCTGCATCTGGCCACTGCACACCAATTCCAACAAGGTCTTGTTTGACATTGTTTGCCCACCGCGTCCTAAGTCTCCCCCTCCTTCTGGGACCTTTATGCACACTGTTCATAATCCTATTCGCTAAGCTGTAATTATCCATACGAGTCACATGGTCAACCAACGGAGTCTCTCTCTGAACAGTATGCTGCTTAAAGGTGGTTGCAGACTCCTTTGCTTAACCTCATCATTATTTTAAAGGTAGAACCATGCCAATGCCCAAGATACTGTATAAGCATCTAGAATCAAAAGCATCTAGTTTCCTGTTATCTTGTTTACAAAGCATCCAAGTTTAATTATTTAACTAATCCTAGAGAGAACCAAACTATTATACAGTCTAATATAATCCAGTCTATTATACAGTCTTTAGGTGTATATGCCTATTTTTCCACACTCTCAATAGATTCTTAAAAGTGAAGGCAGCAATCCCTATTCGTCTGTTAATCTCAGGCCGCACATCATCAGTATCTGTTATATAACTCCTAAGATAATTAAACTGAGACACCTTCTCAAGAGTACAGATATTCAGATTAACTGAACCACAGCCTGCCTGACTGTCATGTCCCTCTAATTTATTTATTTTTATTTATTATTGTATTTTTTTGTTATTTTTATTGTTGGAAATATATATATATTAAGTTTATTTGTGGAAGTGCTGATGTGGAGATGTGATTCATGAGCTGTTGTTTGGGTCTAAGCTAACAGACTTGCATATGCTCTGCGAACGAAAATCACTTCTATGACTATTTACGATCAGCCTCTGGAGCAGGGGCGGGGGTAGCTCAGTCGGTAGCGCGCCAGGCTCGTAATCTGTAGTTCCCAGGTTCGAGTCCCAGCTGGGTCAGCGTTGAGATTTATCTCCGCAAAATTCCCCGCCCTGCCCACGGTCAGTAGGAGACACCAATGGGCTTGGTGAAGGCCGCGTCCGTCGGATGGGACGTTAAGCCGTGGTCCCATGTGCGGGAGAGCCATACCCTGTGCACGTTAAGGAACACGCTGGATGGCCTTGACGGGAGGCTACCATCTGTCTCCCAACAGCTGTTCCAGTGGGTCCCCTCCCCCAACCTTCTCTGAGCCTTCGGGGTCCATGTGACCTGGCCATTTAGCCCATGGTGTGCAAAAAAGTGCCGCTCAGAGGTAAAACAACCCAACCTCTGGAGCAAGTGATAGTGCGGAAACAAGCACGGCAAAAATAAATAGGAGTCTGAGCGTCGCTGCCAAACTGGAAGGACGTTTGAACACACGTCAAGGGACACTGCTCTTACTCAAAAACAAAACCATTAAGGAGAGGTTTTAGTTCTGTGTGAACCAAGATACGGTTCTGTGCGAATCATTATTCAGTTCTGTGTAAACTGAGATACGGTTCTGAGTGAACCAGATTCTAGACAAGGATTGAATATCCTTTCGACGAGTTGAGGTTAGTAAAGCGCGAATCTGCAAAGCGCTGATCTTCACCTCATTGCATGATTGTTTGCAGCAGCGAAGCAGCAAAGGCCCCAATTTTCAGATCTCCAGATTATTTAAGACCAGAATCTTTCCCTTGCAGAGAATTTCGGATAACATAATCAATAACCATACTAAAGAGAAAAGGAGATAAAATGCACCTTTGTCGAGCACCAGACGTAATGCTAAACCAATCTATACAAGCCTTACCAACTCTCACACACGACTCAGTGTTATTATAGAGAGCTTTCATTATGTTAACTAACTTGTCTGGTATACCATAAAAAAATAAAAAAAAAATATCCCCTCAAGCAGCTGCTTGCCACAGAGGTCTGACAGGAGACTGTCAGTTTATATGCTAAAGTAGAAGATCTGTGAGGATGGCAGACCCTCCATATGATCTCACAATTAACCACAAATTATGACGATCAACAGAGTCGAAAGCCTTTCTGAAATCAACAAAGCTAGCAACCAAAGGTTTCTGAAACTCTAAGCATTTCTCAAGAATCCGTCTGAGTGAAAATATCTGATCCACACATCCCCTATCACTTCTGAATCCACATTGCTCATCACGCAATTGCCTGTCAATCAGATTCTCAATTCTATTAAGCACAATAATGCAAAGAACTTTACCTGGAACAGAGAGTAGGCTGATACCCTTATAGTTATTAAAAGAACTGCGATCACCTTTTTTGAAAATAGGGATAATAATAGCTCTGCTAAAATCCATAGGAATTATATATTAATTATCCCTAGGAACCTTATTGTTTACCTTATTATCATAAAAGATATTCAAAATTTCAGTCATCCATATGGTAATACGAAACATTCCCAGCGCTAAGCATTTCTGTAGTAATTTCATCCACCCCTGAGGATTTTATGCAGTTTAAGTTTAGAAATAGCAGATTGTTAGAAAGATTGAAGAAACTTCAGATTGTGTTATATGGCCAACATTAAAGCCACCAATGCATCTATCATCATTGCAAACAATGGGAGTAGAACTAACCACATTTATAGAACATCACTGAAATGCTCAGCCCACCTAGCCATGACAGAATCCTCACCTTCTATAACCTTACCTTGTTTATCCTTCAATCCCTTATACTTGTCCGTTTTCTATCACACAAAACATTAACTATGTGGTACAGCTCTCTGCTGTTCTGCTGTCTAACTGCTTTCTCGGCTTTGTCAGCCAAGCCATCAAGCCAATGATTCTTATCAGCAGCTAACTGATCCTTTACACGTTTATTAAGCTCTCTGTAATGCTTTCTATTAGGACTAGTAGGATATTGATTAAGGACATTCCTGCAGTTCTTTCTTTCTGAAATAAGCTCAAGTGCCTTATCACTCATATGATTTTGCCTCGTCTGCTCCTTTTTTCCTGAAAGAGTGCTGTTAGTTTCCAAAAAAGACTGTTTAAAATGGTTCCATTCTTCCTCAACTTCAGTAGCAAGCAAACCATGATTGTCATAATGACTAAGTAATCTATCATGGTAAGCTTTAGCTGTTACTGGGTCTTTTAGAGCTTTAGAATTAAAGGTAAATTTTTTAACCTTAGCACAACACTTCCTAAGTTTAAGCTGCAAGACACTTTAACACGGTAATGGTCAGTTCTAATTTCAGCTCCCCTATATGCCTTGGTATTCTTAACAGAATTAGCCGTTTGCTGTTAATTAATATATAATCTGTCATATTCTTATGCAGCCCATCTGATGAAACCCATGTGTACTTATGTATGTCGCGGTGTTTGTAATAAGTGTTAGTTATTCTCAAACCATTAAGTTTACTTACCTGTAGGAGATGTTGCCCATTGCCATTGCAGCTACCAATACCAAAAAGAACTATCACCCCTCCTCAAAGGTCAGAGTCAGTACCAACTTTGGCATTGAAGTCATGAAGAACAAGGGTAATATCTCCTTTTTTGACAAAATTTAAAATATCCTGAAGTTGTCCGTAAAACCTATCCTTCTCATCCTCATCAGTATCGGCATAACAGCAGATAACATTCAAGTCTTTAATGCTGGTCTGAAATTTTGCTGTAAGAAACCTTTCATTAATGCACTCGTATCCTAGAAGAGCATCACTGGCGTGTCTGCTGAAAAGCAGACCTACGCCTTGTTAGCGTATTATATACAGAGTGTCTCAAAAATATAGTACAAACTTTTAGGGGAGGTAACATCTAAAGGAATGAGAATTGCATAGGAACCCATAACCGGAAACGTCATGGGAAAGTGGTAGCAGAGGTACAAGATCTGAAAGGACACAAGACAGTGATTAATGGGAAAATATTTATTGGGCATAATTATTACAAATGGCGTACTAGATGATACATTTCATAATGTTACAGCAGATGCTCGAAGTCTGACCCATAATTGCACAAATTTTGATGCGCACGCGCAAACGAACGGTGGCCTGGTACATGTTTGTGTGGGAAGCGTTCTTGATACATCCGTTGCCCTCAGCCATTCCATACACTACGTACATGTCTGCCAGCTCCCTGTTCGAATACCTTTGCATGCTCTTCGTAAGCCGACTAGCGCTCGAATGAGGAAATCCGAAATTTCCCCTCTAGCGCACTGATGAACAGCGCCGCCTATTGACTTACGGTGACGTTTCCGGTTATGGGTTCCTATGCATTTCTCATTCCTTTAGATGTTATCTACCTCCCCTAAAACTTTGTACCTATATTTTTGGGACACCCTATATTTATATATATCATTCGTCTCTTACTTGATGCTTATTATCTACCCTTCCTGAAAAGAGAAATTTAAGATTATTTCTAAGCATCTGATCTTTATCTGTCCATCTGGTCTCTTGCAAGCACGAGAATATCTAAATTATAAAGATGCAATTCTTGTGTGAGGATATCAAGAGAATAAGCTTTGTGCAGAGTCCTCACATTCCAACTACCTATGGAGAGAAAATGGTTAGTGGGATGTTTAAAGAAACTATGTTTGTTGAGAGAGGGAATGCTTACAATATCAAACAACCCCCTAATCGCAGACATGGGGCAAAGACCCGTTCCCCCACCACTAAAGGCTGAAGCCATCTACACTGGAAGACTTGCTCTAATGTAGAATTTGATGATGCCAGTAGAAGCAAAGAGTTCAGGTGCCTGTGATGACCTCTGCTCAGGATTATCCACCAGCTAATAAAACATATCCTGTGAATCTATTCACTTGGGACTGTCAACCCACAAGCAAACTAAAAATACAGCAGAAGATTTTCCGTCTTCAGAAGCCCACCAGTGCAGCAAATTCAGGATCCATAATCAAACTCAGAGCCTTAATTCAGTCCAGTAAGTTTATATGGTCAGCAACAGAACCTTTTGTGGTTGACCGCTCCTCAGCAGGGGAAAAAAAAGTAGCCTTAGTTGTCAGATCAGTAGGTCACACTAATGTGGCATTTCTTCCCTTTCCGTTCACTTCCACAAGAGAGTATCTCTTTTGAAAGGTACTAACGGTCTCCACCACGAGAAGGCGGGGTCGGACATTAGGTGCTAGGCCAGGCCGGTTCTATGCATCATCACAGGGGATTGGTGCATAGCTCTCCTTCCAGTTACTACCTAGCTGCGATTTAGATCAAAATATGCACTTATCCATCAATATTATTATTGCAAAGTGCCCAGGAAAACGGATTTTTCTTATTTTATATATGAATATCATTCTTCTCTGACTGTAGAGGTATTCTTTCTTTCCCTGTTGATTTTCCCCTTTAAACGTAATAATTCATTCAGTAGGCTGAGATTTATCTTCGGTAACTACCCCCCTGCCACTGGTCAGAAAGTGGACACAAATGGGCTTGGAATGACCGCTGTCCGTTGGATGGGACACAAAGCCGTGGCGCGTTTGTAGGAGAGTCATACGTTGTGCACGTTAAAAAACATGCTGGATGGTCTGAACTACTCTCTGGGGGGTCCTCTTCTTACAACCTTTTCTGAACCTTCGGGGTCCTTCTGACCTGGCCATTTAGTCCATTGTGTGGTAAAAATGCCGCTCAATGGTAAAACAATCCAACCAACTTTGCAAAATACACTCATGGACACAAAAAGTTGCAACATCATGAAGCAAGCTTCGAACATCGGTGAAACTGAGCAGAGTGGTAGATCTTGCTTACAAGACAGTAATAATTAATCGCACCATCACCTACATGCATATTAAGGATGTGTTTAGGGGTATGAACCCCAATTTGGTGGCATGCATGCAGATCATGCATCATGGAGACCAGATGTCGAGGCATAGATTCATACAGATCCCTAAGAGTGTCCTGAATCACTTTCTGACATTCTTCCTCCAAATGGAGATGCAGGGTATCCATTGTGATTTCTGGCTGTGGTTATTTCTCTGGCTGGGTATCCATTGTGATTTTCTGGCGGTGTATACTGTAGGAGAGGTCGACCCAGCATATCCCATATGTGCTCTATAGGGGATGCTATCGGCCTTCACTAGGCACTTAGTGGGCCAAGGTTGGTGTTGATATTTCATAGACCCTGTTGGACAGCACATGCCAGGCACATAACCATGATTTACTTTCAAGGGAGGGGGGAGGCTGAGAATAAGAGTAAGGTTCCCCAATTACTAAATTATTCCACCAGATTGGAAAGGTTTAAAAGGATACAAAAAATTTTATACAGAATTAAATTTTATCGTTATTTTTTTTAATATATCATTAGTGTTGAACATGTTCTATGGAGCTGAAATAAAATTATTCAAAGAAAACTGTTTTGGATTTCAAAGCAAGTAGACAAGTTTGTGATTTCATGTAAGATGACGGATATATGATTCGAGTGGAGGAAGGAATTCAGACCACCTGTTCCCCCAGCTGTGGGTATGTATCTGACACCATGTGGGGATATACCATATGGGGACATGCATTATCCTATTGAGAAATAACACCAGGAAAGCTCTGCAGAAAAGGTAGGCAATGGCGCACCAGAATACTGTTGACATATCGTTGAGCTATCAAAGTTGTCACTGAAGGTGTTTTGGAGTCATATCTGATAGCACCCCACACCAAAACAGCAGATTTATGAGCACTCTGGTGCTCCTAGGTGCGAGCTGAATCCTGCCACTGGCCATGGCGATACCAAATCCCTGATACAACCATCATCTGCACCCAAACAGAAGTGTGACTCACTTGAGAACTAAGAAGATGAAGTAGTGCCATTCCTCCTCTCGTGATATATGCTCGATGCACTACTGACAACGTGCCTAGTGATGATTAGAAGTCAGAAGCAACCTGCATAGGGGATGCCGTGCCTGTAATTCAACTTCATTTAAACGTCATCATATAACCTGTGTGGACATTGGTGCATGCATTGCAGGTGCCACATTGTGCTGGATTCCAGTAGATGTCACAAAGGGGTCGGAGTTGGTGGATGAGGCGATCTTCTCGTGATATGGTACATCTATGGGGACCTGAGCATGTTGACATGAAGTAGTACATATTTTCGTCCACTGCTCCAAACAGCATCTATTGGGGAATAATCCACAACTCTGAATGAACGCAGTTTGTCAGGTCTTGCACCCTTGAAAAGGGTTTCCCAGTAAGTTCTTTTTTAATTTTTTGGAGACAACCACAAATCGTATGGTGCAATATCGGGTATATATGCAGGATGAGAAAGTTTGATTTTTTTTTTCTGCTACAGATCAGCAGCATTTTGCTCAGTTTTGTGAGCACTGCCATTATCATGAAGAAGGAGAATCTTTCCTTCATATACCTCCCACACAACTGCAATCTCCATATAATATCTATAAGATATTTAAGATGACCAATGGATATCTATTTGCCATCTTGAATATCTTATGAACATATACTGGAGATTGCGGTTGTGTGTGCTTTTGTTGGACACTGCTTCTTCTAAACCATTTTGAGGGAAAAAAATGCTGGTATAGCATTGGCCATTTGGATTAATTTTTTTCAACTAAGGTCATTCCTTGAGAATTTAAAACAATTGACTTTCGCTCAATTCTTTGAGCAAAAGTCTTGTCGGATGATTTGGGGCTGCGGTTCATCTTCCGCAACCCAAACATAGTTGTCGATCTTTATGAGAGTTATATAATGATAAAACCACTTCTCAGCACCTGTGTAAGTGTCCGTTAATTGTTTGGACCATTTAGGTGTAACCATTGGCAATATCTCTTTGCACGAATCGAATCTAGCCCTTTTTTGCTGTTCTGTCAGTTTGTAGGATACCCATTTGGCACAGACCTTTGGGAACTTTAAATGTTGATAAATAATTGTTTTCACACTGCCAATTGATACACTGACATCTAAAGTTATGTCCTGAGTAGTGATGTGTATATATATATATATACCCCCTCAAGCAGCTGCTTGCCACAGTGGTCTGACAGGAGCCTGTCAGTTTATATGTCATAGTAGAAGGTCTGAGAGGATGGCAGGACCTCATCAGAAAAACAACACAAACATCCATACCTTATCCGGGGCTCGAACCCAGGTCCCTTAGATCAGTAGCCAAGCGTGCTAACCACTCGGCCATGGGACGGCTTACTTCTTTCCTACGGTCGCAAGAGGTGACTTCGTCAGAACATCACACCACCCGAAGGCGGCTGGGCGTGTAGCACCAACAGTTCACGAACAACAACGCTAGTTCTCTCCTCCTCGTTCATGGCCTCCTTCGTCTGCCTGCATGAGGGAATCCCCCGAAGTCCTCCGTCCTTCTCGGAATTTTCGTATCCATCCCATAACAATGCCATATGAACAGGCATAATCCCCATATACTTGTAAAAAAACAGCATGAATTTTTGCACACCGTCCCCAAGCTACATCCTTGTGAAAAATGCCAAATCTTTCCCCGTTTTTTGTAGGCTCCATAGCAACAACGTACAGAATTCATAGACTGATCCGACAAAAAGGCTTTTCCCTTGGTGGAAGATTAGGGCTGCGAAATCATGTAGAGTAGCAAAAATACACTGCACTGCACTTAACTAGAGTTCCAGCACTGCACTTACCCTGTAAATAAGTGCAAAAATTATCTCTCAAGCATCTGCTACCAATAGAGTCTGTCACTATAATAATACAACTTAGAGAAGATTAGTGAAGGAGATACTCGGCAGGAAGACAATACAGAAAAAGGGTTTAATAATAGGGAAAAAAAAGTAAGCACAGAGAGATTGTGATCAGTCGTGAATATGCAAAGGGTTGAGTTGGGTTGTTTTACCTCTGAGCGGCACTTTTTTGCACACCATGGGCTAAATGGCCAGTCACATGGACCCCGAAGGCTCAGAGAAGGTTGGGGGAGGGGACCCACTGGAACAGCTGTTGGGAGACAGAATTTCCTCAAAGTCTAAGATAGTCTCCGTCAAGACCATCCAGCGTGTTCTTTAACGTGCACAGGGTATGGCTCTCCCAGCACACGGGGCCACGGCTTAACGTCCCATCCGACGGACGGCGGCCTTTCCAAGCCCATCGGTGTCCCCTACTGACCGTCGGCAGGGCGGGGAATTTTGCGGAGATAAATCTCAACGCTGACCCAGCTGGGACTCGAACCTGGGAACTACAGATTACGAGCCTGGCGCGCTACCGACTGAGCCACCCCCGTCCCCAATATATGCAAAGGAATGATATCCCCCGCTCCAATCGCTCCTCTCTCTTCGTTATCAGTAATTTTGGCGCCGAGCGGACCAGTAAAAATAGTTAATACATATTTCACACATTTTTCAAGAATATTTTAAAGGCCTCTAGAATGGAGGCAAAAATACACACTTTGCACTCTCCAACGAGAATAATTTCTGAAATAAAAAACCGTAGAAAACACCATACTAGTCTGCTTCCGTTCAGTTCGGTCACATGACTCATTCCAACACGCAGTGAAAAATCATATTTCACTTGCAAATTAAATCTTTCGAATGAAACCTGCACAGCAGAAAGAGGAAAAAATGCAATTCTTCTGGACACACCTGATCATTTCACAGCATCCCCCACGCCCTCAACGAGTGACGTATCCTTCGCTGCCCATTGCCTTAGAGAACCACACAATCCAAAGTCGTTTGCAATAAAAACCGCCCTCCGCGGGGCCCCCTGGTGACAATGTCAATTTGCGCTCGCCCGTGGACGCCGCCGATTGCAGTCTCCTTTCTGAGCCGCCAGAGGAAAGCCGGGATTCCGGTGGCCAAAATTAGCTACGGCGGTTAATAACGAGCCTGCATTTGTATGACGGTGGCTGGGAACCTCCATTTCCTGGCTAATGACAGGCGGACCTCCCTGTCTCAGAAAGCAATTCCTTTCCAATCAAGCGAGCCCCCGTGCGAATGGCCCAGGCAGGGGTCATGAATACTGGGTGCAGGATGATGTGATTCGCCAGCACACATCATTTGGGGACGTTACTGTTGAAATTGGAGATTCTACTTAGATAAGTAGGAAGTTTTGGCTACTACAAATGAAAAATGAAATCTTATTGATCTGATCCGAAAGTGGATTTCTTTCACTTCTTGTTTCTGATCGATAAGATCGATAATACTTTGGATTAGGCATGCAATGAATTAGCCACACTGAAGAAGGGAAGTTTACAGGATTCTCGTAGCACCCTTGCGCGACATTTTCGACTGCTATGAACAGGCCTGGAAAAAAAAATAAATACCCCCTCAAGCAGCTGCTTGCCACAGAGGTCTGACAGGAGCCTGTCAGTTTAATATGCCACAGTAAGAGATCTGAGAGGATGGCAGGACCTCAGCAGAAAAATGACACACACTCACATCCATGCCTAATCCGGGGCTCGAACCCAGGTCCCTTAGATCAGTAGCCAAGCGTGCTAACCACTCGGCCACGGGACGGCTTAGAACTGAAAAAAGAAAAAAAAAAAAACAGCAGGATGGAAGTGGGGGAGTGGGGAGGGAGTTTTTTTATTGCGTGGGTTACAAATAATTAACCTTCTCGTGGCCAAATGGTATCGCTTTGGTTCTCGGTTACACTGCTGGCGTCCTGGCAGAAACCCCAGCATTTCTGTGTTTTCCTTAAACTGCTGATGTCCGGGTTCAGATTACGGGTATGGAATAATCATTTGTCTTGTCATAACCTGCAGATGAGCAAGAAGTCTTTGAGAGTCTAATCACACATTTTGAGAAAAAGAGTGAGTAGATTGAACCTGACAAGTTTTTGGAATTTTTTCTTATTTTCAGAAATTACTTTTCGCGAAGAGTACCATGTATTTTCTCTGTTTTTTAACAGATGGCGTATGGCTCAGTCAGTAACGCGCAAGGTTCGTAATTTGTAGCTCCCAGCTATCGCGCAAGGCCGAACCCATCTGTTTTTAAAAAATATCGCAAAATATAAGTAATATATTCAGGGTGAACTGAAAAAGTGGGCAAAACTTTACGGGGTGGTAGAACGCAGGTATACGAGCAATATTCGTCATAGAATGTATGGGCGGAACGCAAACGGCTAGCCGCTAGGTGGCGTTGGAAATGGTATAAAAGGGTCGGTCCTCGCACCCAACGGCATTTCTACCGTGGATTGCCGAGAGGATGGCTGGTTATACTAACCACGAAATGGCGGATATGCACTTTGTGTACGGTTACATTCCTGTTAATAAAATGTTTTCTGAAGTATCTCCTCTCCTTCTTGTGTTCATTCTTTAAATGTGACAGTGGAAAACTACCTTTTAACTTCTCACCGCTTGCGTTCCGACCATACATTCTATGACGAATATTGCTCGTATAGCTGCGTTCTACCACCCCGTAAAGTTTTGCCCACTTTTTCAGATTCATCTTGTATATGTACGAATACGTTCATTGGCATTTTCCTCCTTCGTCATCTCAGCTACCAAATTCTTCAGTGAAGGATATAAATCTCTCTTCTACGACCCTGTATGTGGCCACAGATCTTTTAAAGGGGAGAAATAGTATTTGTATTTCCACGGAGTAGAAAAAAAATTAAGGGTACGTACATACATCCGGGCGGGGGGTGGGTCTAATTTATTTTATTCCATGGAAGTACAGATACTATTTTTATACAGTCGGTAGTACTCCAGGCTCCTATTCTGCAGTTCTCAGGTTCGAGTCCATCTTCGCCAGCGTTGAGATTTATCTCCGCAAAACTCGCCACCCTCGGTCAGTAAGGGACACCGATGGGCTTGGAAAGGCCGCCGTCCGTTAGATGGTACGTTAAGCCATCGCGCAGTCTGCGGAAGAGCCCATACCTGTGCACGTTCAACAACACGTTGGATGCCTTTAATGGGAGGCTACCATCTGTCTTCTAACAGCTGTCTAGTGTGTCTCCTTCCCCCAACTTTCTCTGAGCCTTCGGGGTCCTTGCGACCTGATTATTTAGCCATTGTGTGCAAAAAAAAAAGTGCCGCTCAGAGGTAAAACAACTCAGACCACGCATCCAAAACACAAGTGCTATTTATGTAAGTTTAATTACCTTCTGAGGCAAATATTTACGATTGATTTTGTTTTAAATATTCAAACTTCCATATTTCTTCAAATTACTGAGTGAATATCGTTAAATTGAATGTACTAATATTTTTTCAATAATGTTATTACATTCAATTTGAATGTAATAACAAATTCATTGCGACATTTAATAATATATTTCTTCAGTTATATATTTCCATAAAAAGTTATTTTAGAAGTTATTGGCTATCCTCTCAGCTAACATAGAAATTTTCTAAATTTTTCTCTTGGTAGTTTGCTTCATTAGCTAAAAAGGTATAAGTTTAAAGTTCACCAACTTGATCAGGTGTATTAAAATGTTGGCCATCTTTCCACGAAGAAATTTGGTGATGCTCGATGATACAAGAATATGCAAAATAACTAGAAGAATACCCATCGCGTCTGGCGCGATAAGTATGATGATCATTTTCAAAGATCATGATATTTTTCACTCTTTATTATTGGATATTCAAACTAATGGATAATTGGGGAAAATGCAAACAGTATTTTCATTCATGAAATCTCAGAAAAGAAATTTATTTAATGTCTGTAAAGCACAAAAAATGAATTTCGCCCACATTGCTTAAAATTAAAAAAAGAGCATTTTCTCACCCAACCTGGGTTGAAAGGGGACATATTGTTATTGTCACTGTAAACGGCTTGATCCTCAGAGTATGTTAGCAAAATTTCGAATTTCCGTCATAAATACATTGTTTGTTTCACTTATTTAGTTTACTATATTCGTCACAGGGAAATGGAATTTCTTTGGTTCCTTTTACTCTACTACAAAAAATGTTTCTCATCCATCGCTTAAAATTAAAAAAAATGCGTTTTATCACCCACCATGAGTTTAAAGGAGGCACTGATGTGTATCCTCACCATACATTGATGTGTATCCTCACCATAAGAACCGTAGAAGTTCATTCAGTAGGAGTAGATATCGCCAGAAGGAATATTTCGAGGTGCGAATTTTAACCATTTTGTCAGAGATTGTCCCAGTAGAATGAATTTAAATAAGAAACATTATAGATACAATAGCCCCGATTGTTACATAGAGCTTTGTCCATACACTAGTACAGGATCAGGCTTTCGCTAATCCGTCAGTAATTTTTGAATCTCAGGTTCGAGTCCATCTTGGCCAGCGTTGAGATTTATCTCCGCAAAACTCGCCACCCTCGGTCAGTAAGGGACACCGATGGGCTTGGAAAGGCCGCCGTCCGTTAGATGGTACGTTAAGCCATCGCACAGTCTGCGGAAGAGCCATACCTGTGCACGTTCAACAACACGTTGGATGCCTTTAATGGGAGGCTACCATCTGTCTTCTAACAGCTGTCTAGTGTGTCTCCTTCGCCCAACTTTCTCTGAGCCTTCGGGGTCCTTGCGACCTGATTATTTAGCCATTGTGTGCAAAAAAAAAAAGTGCCGCTCAGAGGTAAAACAACTCAGATAACTTGGCATTTTTCTCATCAGAACTTTTGGAATGTTCACCCATGTGAAAAGTCAGCATGAAAAAGATCCCTTAGTGAATTTCATTAAGCTAACGCTATTGTATAAGGCCTTAGAGGTTGAACTGGGACCACCTCCCATGTGTTTGGAGTAATGTGGAAGACATTGATGTCTTAAAGCGGTAAAAACGGTGGCGACCTTTTTATCGCTTTAGGGTTAGAGAATGATGAGGAAGTGAGTGGTTTAGTTGAAACTCTGGAGGACTCAGGGATGCTGCTTTTTGTAATTTTGAAGAAAAGGAGATTAGCTCGGGAGAGGGAGGCAACACAGACGAAGCTAGGAGGTGAGAACGGGAATCTAACCCCAGCAGAAGAGCCTTCAGAGAAAGAAGTAAAATTAACTCTTTAATCCCAACATGCAGTAATGAAAAGAAGTAGATAGGGATAGCGGGAATTTGGAGGAAGTAGATAATACTGTGCAGAAAAATTGCTAAGTGATCGGAGAACCCGACAGTGGGGAGATAAGATAAATTGTAAAGGAGGAGGAGGGTATAATAGATTTGAAGCATTTTTTAGCATTAGGAGAAATAGTCCCCGCTCCTCTCTCAAAGTTGTAACTGAAGTATCAGAATTTGTCGTATCTGATTGTGACACAGATCGATACGAATGAAACTAACCTGATAGAGGAAATTGGAAAGGAGGACGAAAGTCTAATAGATGTAATAAAATTAGTCCCTACTTTAGGGACCAGCATCGAAATGACAGAGTTTGTCATATGTAACTATAGCCTTCCAACACGAAGAGAGAGGCGGGGGTGGCTCAGTCGGTAGCGCGCCAGGCGCGTAATCTGTAGTTCCCAGGTTCGAGTCCCAGCTGGGTCAGCGTTGAGATTTATCTCCGCAAAATTCCCCGCCCTGCCCACGGTCAGTAGGGGACACCTATGGGCTTGAAAAGGCCGCCGTCCGTCGGATGGGACGTTAAGCCGTGGCCACGTGTGCGGGAGAGCCATACCCTGTGCACGTTAAAGAACACGCTGGATGGCCTTGACGGGAGGCTACCATCTGTCTCCCAACAGCTGTTCCAGTGGGTCCCCTCCCCCAACCTTCTCTGAGCCTTCGGGGTCCTTGTGATCTGGCCATTTAGCCCATGGTGTGCAAAAAAGTGCCGCTCAGAGGTAAAACAACCCAACGTTAAAGAACACGCTGGATGGCCTTGACGGGAGGCTACCATCTGTCTCCCAACAGCTGTTCCAGTGGGTCCCCTCCCCCAACCTTCTCTGAGGCTTCGGGGTCCATGTGACCTGGCCATTTAGCCCATGGTGTGCAAAAAAGTGCCGCTCAGAGGTAAAACAACCCAACCCAACACGAAGAGATAAAGAAAAAGCTAACCTCACAGATGAAGCGAACTCAAAAACACATACGGCAGGTAGCAATAGGGATGAAGAAACATTAATTATTAGCGCACAGATCTTGGGCAATTAAGATGAAATGTCGCCCGAAGTTCTGAAGGTGGTGGAGCTGTCAGCAAAGATTGTTCCTGCTCCCCAGTAGTAAGAGTTACGACCCTCTTTTCTTGGTTTCTTGCTTTAGCAATTGTTCTCTCTACTGATTGGCCGGTGACTGCCAGTCGATGCAGTGCCAAACTTGGACGAACAAGAACATCCTCCTGAAACGTATTTAATGCTGCAAGAAAAGCATGAAGATAGGCCAGACACCGATGACAGAAGTGATATGAAAGAAACAGAGACCTCAAGAGGGGATAGCCTTAATGTGACGAATTGTGTTAACGATAGAATAGTTTTGTCTCTGTAAGAGCAGAGCTCTCAGTGAAACTAAAGGTAACTATTTTTCATGTCTAAAAAGAAATTTTTATGTGTAGGTGTAAGCATAAAGTAGTGAAATGTATTTTGAATGTGTCTGAGAGGAAAGTAGAGAAACGTATTTAGTCTGTGTTTAAGAAGGAACCACAAAAAAAAAAAGATTATTTAGCAAGGGCTTAACAGTAACCAGAAAGAAATTCAGAGAGCGGCTGAATTTAAGTAGGATAATTGAATGTAGGTTTTTAAGATATAGAGCAAAGATAACTCACACCAAATAACTACCACAGTAGAGAGTTGAGTCTTCTCAAGTACTGCTGTTGAGTGGGGCGGAGGTGGCTCAGTCGGTAGCGCGCCAGGCTCGTAATCTGTAGTTCCCAGGTTCGAGTCCCAGCTGGGTCAGCGTTGAGATTTATCTCCGCAAAATTCCCCGCCTTGCCCACGGTTAGTAGGGGACACCGATGGGCTTGGAAAGGCCGCCGACCGTCGGATGGGACGTTAAGCCGTGGTCGGTCCCGTGTTCAGGAGAGCCATACCCAAAGATCACCATCTCCGCAGTGCCATTATAGAACATTGAGAATCAGTTCGACCATTCCTGTTGGGACCTGTTTTCGGCGGCCCCGAGTGTGTACATCAGCTGTTGGTGAATATTTTTGAGCAAGAACTTATACGTCGGATCCCTTTAGATGGACTACTACCCAAAGAAAAAATACCGGCCATCATTGAATGGTCTGGTGACTTGGACGTTAATACCTTAGCCACAAGTGTTTGTGGATACAGCCTGGAAACAAGGTCTGTTGAATTTTGTAGATTCTGGATTTGTGTGTACTCTAAAATATAATACTATTGTTGACGATGCAAAAAATGAAATGTATAAATTAAATAAATAATTGTAACCTATACAATGTGTCTGTCTTTTCATCCTGTTTCGTTTTAGTCTTGGTATGGATAGGAGAAAGAAGGTGTTAGCTAGTGTCGGTAGTGTAATCGTAACAGTGTTAACGATAGTGGTGCTTGTATTAGAACTTGTGGCCCCTAGTAAAAATATTCAGTGTGGGGAGTCAAAAGCCTTAGACGGTGAATACAAAAATCGCGTGTGTAACTTAACAGTGGACATCAGACAGTTTATAGGAGACATCCCTACAGTTACAGGTGTTACACTTTCGTTACGTCAATTGCAAAACCTGGTGGGGTACGACGTCTGGGTGAAGCAGAAAACAAAACTTTGGAATCCCATTATTTCGACCCTGAAAGAGGATTCGGTAGTGTAAAAAAGTTAGCTCTAAATACAGGGCTGCCACTCAAAGTCGTCCGAGAGTGGTTAGAAAAGCAACCCACCTACACGTTACCTAAACCTGTTCGCAGAAAGTTCCACCGTAACAAAGTTTACGTCACAGGTTTAGACGAACAATGGCAAGCCGATCTCGTAGTTGTAAAAAATCTAACTCGCTTCAATGACGGTTATCGCACATATTAACGGTCATCGATGTGTTCTCGAGGTATTGGTGGGCTGTGCCTATGAAGGCAAACACAGGGAAAGAAATGGTGACGGCTTTCAAAAAAAATCCTTTCCAAGGGGCGATCTCCCAAGAATTTAAATACGGATCAAGGTACCGAATTCACCAACAGAGTATTCCAGAAATTCCTGAAAATGAAAGGTATTCGGTTCTTTGTCACCTACTCTGACAAAAAAGCAGCTTTGGTGGAGAGATGGAATCGCACTCTACGTGAGAGACTGGGGAGATATTAATAATAAAAAAATAAATACCCCCTCAAGCAGCTGCTTGCCAAAGAGGTCTGACAGGAGCCTGCCAGTTTATATGCCATAGTAGAAGGTCTGAGAAGATGGCAGGACCTCAGCAGAAAAACGACACATTCATCCATGCCTTATCCGGGGCTCGAACCCAGGCCCCGTAGATATTATACACGCAATAACACCTACCGGTACTTGGATGTGCTGCAACGTGTTGTACGAGGATACAATGCCACAGTTCATAGTGCACACGATATGGCTCCCAAGGACGTGACCTTACACAATGAGGACGCTGTCTGGGTTCGACTCTACCGCAATCCTGCCACAGTAAAAGAAAAACCAGCATTTAAAGTGGGGGACACAGTTCGACTAACCAGTCTAAAAGTACCCTTCAAGAAGGCAGGTACGCATTTGTGGACCGAATAAATTTTTATAGTCGACAAGGTGTTACAACGTCAGCCCCCTGTACACGTCATACGGGATTCCGAGGGAGAAGTGTTGAAGGGCACATTCTATAAATCGGAACTTCAAAAAGTGACCGAACACGAACTTTACACTGTTGAGAAAATAATCGAGCGAAAAAGTCACAAGGTACTGGTCAAATTTCGCGGTTATCCCAAACCTTCGTGGATTCCTAAAAAATGGATAGTTTCTACCTGACCCTACCCTCCACGGCTAGTCAGAATATTTACCCAAACAATTCGCAGAGTGATTTCATGGTTCGTCTAGCACAACCCCTAAGACTAAGTGGAAAATGGAAAGTGGGACTAGCAGAAGTTCACTTACCCGTGATCTGGTACAATGTGGATGGTTCTAATAACACGTTTCAATATTATGCTCCTGCTTCCTTTGAAGAATACTGGAAAATCAAGCTTAAACCAGGCAAAATAACAGGAATGGAATTTTTATGGTGGAACTGAAAAAACAACTGTGACGCTGTTAATTTTTTTCCCTTGTTTGAAGTGTTAATTTTTGCTTTTGAAATCTATTTTGGTGTAGAAAGGAAAGGAAATTGAGATCCAAAAGTATTGGATCACAGAAAATTTACTTTGCACAAGTAGGAACTTTTAAAAATTCAGAAAAACTATTATTTTTATTTTCTACATTGTGATCTATACGCCCTATTCTTTGTTTGGGATAGCAGGAAGCCTAATGTTGAAGGGTTTCTAACCTTCCCATCACATTTCATCACATCACATCATCGATAACAGCTCTGCTGTTTCATCATATCAGTGATTTGTAAAGATATAGTCTATATTAATTCTACGCCACAGAGGTCTAACAGGAGCCTGTCAGTTTATATGCCACAGTAGAAGATCTGAGAGGATGGCAGGACCTATATATATATATAAAAAAAAAATACCCCCTCAAGCAGCTGCTTACCACAGAGGTCTGACAGGAGCCTGTCAGTTTATATGCTAGAGTAGAAGGTCTGAGAGGATGGCAGGACCTCAGCAGAAAAACAACACGAACATCCATGCCTTACCCGGGGTTCGAACCCAGGTCCCGTAGATCAGTAGGCAAGCGCGCTAACCACTCGGCCACGGGACGGCATATATATATATAGTCTATATTAATTCTACTAAGAATTTGAAAAATGAGAATTATAATATTTCTTTAGTACCAATCAAATTAAAAAAGTTTTCTAATTATCATTTTCATTGTTTCCAATCGAAACTTCATGACGTTCACATCCCACCACCAAAATTTCATATTTCTATCATTAATACCTCGTTACAATATTCGTTCGAAATTTTGGAGTTTTTAATCTTTTTCACCGTTAGAGGGCACAGTTATAGTGTTCGAAAGATTCCTAAAGTGCGAATCACAATATTTTATCAATTCCTATCTAACCCTAAAAAGAAGTTTTCATTTATCTCTAAACACAATTATTTGCTAAAACAAAAATCTATTTTCGCACCCACCCTGAATGTAAGAGGTGAATTCATTGTTGCCACAGGAAACGTCATGGTGTTCGCATTCCACCACCAAAATGTAAAATATGGTGATTAAATACATTGTTTGCAATATTTGTTTGAAGTTTTGGAATTTGCAAATTTATCCACCGTTACAGGGCGCAATTTTAGTTTCCATAAGATTTAAAAAAGTGTGAAACATAATGTTTTATCAATTCCTATATCTAATCCAAACAAAATTTTTCATTTATCTCTAAAAACAAACAATTATCTGCTTAAACTAAAAAGGTGTGTTTTCCCTCACCCTCTGGGTCTAAGGGGTCAACTCATTTTGCAGTGGAAATGTCGTGACCTTCACATTCCACCACCAAAATTTCGAATTTCTAGAATAAGTACATCGTTTGCATTATTCGTTTGAAATTTTGAAATTTTCAATTTTTTCCACCGTTAGAGGGCATAATTATAGCTTTAGAGAGATTCGGAAAGTGCATATCGTAATATTTCATCAATATCTATCCAACACAAGAAGATTTTTTAATTTATCTCTGTAAACAAAAAAGTTCGATGTCTTCAGACAGACACCAAATCGAAACTATTAACTTCTTTTTTTTAAAACTATGTAAAAACTATAGAAGCATATCGCCTCTGACGAATGTCTTTAGCACCGGTAAAGACTGGAAATTCGGACTAATAGGAATACTTTATTAGCATCTATATAACAACAGCAAAGAGGAAAATTTGCGTTTTTTTCCTTTAAACAAATGCGTTGTAATGCTACCACCTTGGGGTAATGATGCAACGTATTGCTACCGTCACTCTTTACCACGGGGCGGGGGTGGCTCAGTCGGTAGCGCGCCAGGCTCGTAATCTGTAGTTCTCAGGTTCGAGTCCCAGCTGGGTCAGCGTTGAGATTTATCTCCGCAAAATTCCCCCCCCTGCCCACGGTCAGTAGGGAACACCGATGGGCTTGGAAAGGCCGCCGTCCGTCGGATGGGACGTTAAGCCGTGGCACCGTGTGTGGGAGAGCCATACCCTGTGTACGTTAAAGAACACGCTGGATGGCCTTGACGGGAGGCTACCATCTGTCTCCCAACAGCTGTTCCAGTGGGTCCCCAACCTTCTCTGAGCCTTCGGGGTCCATGTGACCTGGCCATTTAGCCCATGGTGTGCAAAAAAGTGCCGCTCAGAGGTAAAACAACCCAACCCACTCTTTACCACCAAAATTTCAAATTCCTAGAATAAGTAGTTCGCAGCAATAATCGTTTCCAAATTTTTGAACTTTTCACATTTTTTCACCCTTAAATAGTGTTATTAAAGTAAGTGGGAGTTTGCGAAAATGCGAAACATAATTTTTCCTCAATACTCGTCCAATCTTAAAAAAGTGTTTAAAAAAAGTTGATTTTCTGCAGACGCAAAAAAAAGAAAATATGAAATCATTTTGTTTCAAACTAGCTAGAAACTAAACGAATAAAATTTCTTCTGTGGCAATACAGAATGCTCATTTTCAAAATACCTACAGTTGGGTTGTTTTACCTCTGAGCGGCACTTTTTTGCACACCATGGGCTAAATGGCCAGGTCACATGGACCCCGAAGACTCAGAGGAAGTTGGGGGACCCACTGGAACAGCTGTTGGGAGACAGATGGTAGCCTCCCATCAAGGCCATCCAGCGTGTTCTTTAACGTGCACAGGGTATGGCTCTCCCACACACGGGGCCACGGCTTAACGTCCCATCCGACGGACGGCGACCTTTCCAAGCCCATCGGTGTCCACTACTGACCGTGGGCAGGGCGGGGAATTTTGTGGAGATAAATCTCAACGCTGACCCAGCTGGGACTCGAAACTGGGAACTACAGATTACGAGCCTGGCGCGCTACCGACTGAGCCACCCCCGCCCCCAAAAAGAATACCTACAGATATACGCCAAAGTGGAAACATTGTTTTACAAAACGAGCTAGAGTGCAAAATTCTTACAAATGTAATGTCATCATTTATCAAGATTGGAAGAGCGAATCGCATTCTTCAAAGAATTCTTATGAATGAGTCCATCAATCTAGAACAGACATTATCCTTGAACAGACAAGTCATCTTCAAAGGATATTTACCGATAAGCAAAGCAAACATGAATTGTTTATCAGGATGGGTTTTATTTATTTTGTGAGCGTGGTGATACATTTCGTGGTTGAGAGCGAGGATCGATTAGAAATGTATGCAAGCGATGCAGCAGCCACATCAAAAGAACTACAGAAGATATAATCTCAAGGGATTTATCAACGTAGGAGTTACAAAGGGCATTTGGTAACATACAAGAGAATTTCAATAAGATTTTGATTGGGTGATAAATAGCTCAATGATGTGGGAGTGAAAACGTGTTTCTTCATAAGAGGGTCTGGAATTGACTCAGTGAATAGCGCGTCATTTATTCGTATCCTAATACTTCCAGGTTCAAGTCTTCGATGTGTTTGAGTCTGTCCACTAATCCAAGCTTTGCTCTCGGTTAGCAAAGGAACACCGAAAGGCCTCTATTCATTGAAATTGACTTTCAACAGTGATCATGTGGGCAAGAAAGCTATGCCATGTGCACGCTAAGAAAGCGCTGAATGGCCTTGATAAAGAGGGGCGGGGGGTGGCTCAGTCGGTAGCGCGTCAGGCTCGTAATCTGTAGTTCCCAGGTTCGAGTCCCAGCTGGGTCAGCGTTGAGATTTATCTCCGCAAAATTCCCCGCCTTGCCCACGGTCAGTAGGGGACACCGATGGGCTTGGAAAGACCGCCGTCCGTCGGATGGGACGTTAAGCCGTGGCCCCGTGTGCGGGAGAGACATACCCTGTGCACGTTAAAGAACACGCTGGATGGCCTTGACGGGAGGCTACCATCTGTCTCCCAACAGCTATTCCAGTGGGTCCCCTTCCCCAACTTTCTCTGAGCTTTCGGGGTCCATGCGATCTGGCCGTTTAGCCCATTGTGTGCAAAAAAGTGCCGCTCAGAGGTAAAACAACCCAACCCAAAGCCTTGATAATAGTTAGTATAATATTTTAGTGCATAATATATTTAGCATATGTTAATATGCTAGTAACTGGCCTTAACTGGTCTAGGGAATAAAACACCTGACTACTAAGCGAAAGGACGGTGTGTTTGTATCTATATGAAACCTGGACAAGCTTTGTGGTTATTACCATTCTTACCTGACGCCCGTTTTTTTTTTTTTAAATGTAATATATTAGTATATTATTTTGATATTATTTGGGATAATAATTTTAGTATTAGTTAGTTAGTACTTTAGTAATATTAAAGTATCTAGTATAATATGCTACCATTTCAGTATGCTGATTTACAACTTTGACGAACCTTTTTAAAACACATAGCACGTTCCAATATAGTAAACATATCCTGCTAAAATCAGTCGATGCCTCAGGCACCTCTTGATTTCTGGACTGTCACTTTGACCCCTTATGACTTTAAACGCAAAACCGGATCTGAAAATTCTTGATATTTCTGAGTTCTTCTGCCCAATTTACTGCCGATATTACAGATTCGCCATTTTTAACATTCTTACCACATTAGAAGTTTTGCCATTGACCTCAAAGAACCTGTTGCCCAAATTTTCACAACGCATCTCAGAAATAAGATCAAAATGTACAATCAGAAATACACAAGCCCACAAATTTTAGCTTTCTAGCACCAATATATCGGAATTTCCCTCTTTATCCTTGAAGGACTCATCGCATTCAACATTTGACATCTTTTAGATCTACAACCAAATGTTTCTCCACTAAATTATGCCAAGGTTGGGTTGTTTTACCTCTGAGCGGCACTTTTTTGCACACCATGGGCTAAATGGCCAGGTTACATGGACCCCGAAGGCTCAGAGAAGGTTGGGGGAGGGGACCCACTGGAACAGCTGTTGGGAGACAGATGGTAGCCTCCCGTCAAGGCCATCCAGCGTGTTCTTTAACGTGCACAGGGTATGGCTCTCCCGCACACGGGGCCACGGCTTAACGTCCCATCCGACGGACGGCGGCCTTTCCAAGCCCATCGGTGTCCCCTACTGACCGTGGGCAGGGCGGGGAATTTTGCGGAAAATTATGCCAAGGACCAATATTTAACTCTCTAGCACCAGTAGATAAAAATTTGACCTTCGACCTCGAAGGACACACTGGATCCTAAATTTTATAATATTTGAGAGATTTCTGCAGTCTGAAACTCCCTATACACCAATTTTTCACGTTTTTTACATTCGTAGAGAATGGTTTAACTTCTACGTGACCTCCTTTTGACCTTACAGAACACGTCAGACAGCAAAATTTTGATTTTTCCGAGCTCTCTGACCAAGATTACTTCTAGGTGCAGATTTTCAGACCCTACCATTTCTTATCATAGTTAGAATTAGCGTGATTCCCCATCACTCAAGGGACGGGGGTGGCTCAGTCGGTAGCGCGCCAGGCTCGTAATCTCTAATTCCCAGGTTCGAGTTCCAGCTGGGTCAGCGTTGTGACTTGTCTCCGCAAAACTCCCCGCCCTACCCACGGTCAGTACGGAACACCGATGGACTTGGAAAGGCCGCCGTCCATCGGATGGGACGTTAAGCTGTGACCCCCTGTGCGGGAGAGCCATACCCTGTGCACATTAAAGAACATACTGGATGGCCTTGACGGGAGGCTACCATCTGTCTCCCAACGAGCCTGGCGCGCTACCGACTGAGCCCCCCTCCCCTCCTAATACAGAAGGAACAGACAAATAGAGTGCCACATTAGTTTTCACTGCAACACGGAATCCACAGATGCAGACCAAAGTCCAAACATACAAAACACCAAGTGGTCATTCTTCACATTCAGGGAACCCATTCCGATAAACAACACGACACGCCGACTCCTCGAAACTAGCACCCCGTGGACAAAACGACAAGCTGAACCCCGATTTATTCCCTTAAGAGTGTCAGACACCGAAGTAGTATCATCACACCATAGGAATCCCCCTTTGCACAGTGCTTTCCCCCCCTATGTCGCAATCGTCCACGTTGCCTTCTTGACTTGGACACCCTATGTCGCAATCGACCGGAAATTGACCTGTGCTGGGCCACGCTGCCTTCTGAACTTTGACCCCTATGTCGCAATCGACCGGAAATTGACCCCTACGTCACAATCGACCGGAAATTGTCTCGTAATTTTCCAACGACCTCGTAAAACCCCAAGGTCACGGTTCTGGCTGTATATAACCGCTGAAAAAGGTTTGACATTTATTCTGAGCCACACGTTATGGACGACGACGACAACTTGGATTTTGGTCATAATTGGACGAGTGATGTAGACTCCGGCTACGAGAGCGATCCACAACACTTTCGAATGCGTATTCGTCGATTGCTACGTCGACCTGTGATTGTGCCTCCCCCTCCACCGCCGCCGCCACCTCCGCCCGTCACTATTAAGATGTTGCCGCGACCTGGGATTGGTGGTCCGATGCTACGGGCTGTTGTCGTGGAGGACACTACCCCACCACCACCTACAAGACTACGTGGACCTCTGGTGATGAAGCCGCCCGAAACCTGGCCCCCGGGATTACCGCAGAACGTCGTTCAGGCTCTGAGACGTAAACGACAGAGACGTCTGTAGCCTGTGTGAAGACGTCAAGTGTTTTTGTCTCCAGATACTTGAACTAGTGCAACCATGCAAAACATCTGTATGGTTCTAGATCTCGACGGTTTCCGTGTAAATGGTCGTTTCCTAGTGCGCGAACTTGGATATGCAACTCTGAATGGGAAATGTGGTGTCTACCGTTTCAATCTTCGGCATCACCAACCTTTGTCAGTAAAAGACAGAAGGACAGTCAACTACGTATCTAAACATGTGCTAGGCCTACCCTTTCGTCCTCTGCCTCGTGAAAAGGTGTGGTCGTTAGATCACGTTCCTAACATCGTGAAATATGCTTACAAACTTGCACGTACTGAAGAAGCTACTGTGGTGGGTTACAAAGGAGGTACTGTGGAAAGAATTCTCTTGGAACAATTAAATCTGCCCAGCGTTAATCTCGAACTTTACGGCTGCCCCAAATATTGTGATCTCCCAAAAGTTTCCGAGTTCGAGTGCGGATATCACACCGGAGAGGACGTCCACTGCTCTTTAGCCGAAACAGCTGCTTTCTTCGGATGGATCGATCGTCGTCGAGAACATGTCCCAACAAACACTCGCTTATCAGATCGTTCCTGATTGGTCGCCCCAGGTGACGCGGTTCTCTAGTTAAATAGGGAGCGAGCGCTGTGTGTGTGTCATTGTTCACGATGCAGCCTAGCAATCCAGATGCGTGGTGTCTCGGTGAAGATGTTTACGTTGTACCTACACTGTTCAAAAATAAGTTTTCTGTGCACGTACGTCGCTACAAGAAATATGAAAATGGTGAACTCATCTACCCTACACCTGCAGGGGTTAGCCTCTCCATACCTGAATGGGAGGCTTTGTGTGCCACGGTCCCCCACATAGAGGATCAAGTGAAAATTGGCCCCGATCAACATACATGGTACGTGACGCATGGTTTACGTGTCTACATGTATCGGACTGTGGATGGTGAACGTTGTGTCGACTTCATCAAAGAATCAGCAGACCAAAGAACTCTACAGTTCCGTGTTGTGAGACGTTGTATAACACTGAATGCTTCGCAGTGGTTCACGCTGGCTATCCACTTAGACGAAGTGATGCGCATTGTGCATAGTGTGTGCGGGTCCCCCAAAGATCACCAACTCCGTACAGCTATTATGGAACATTCAGAATCCGTTCGACCTTTCCTACTGGGTCCTGTTTTCGACGGTCCCGATTGTGTTTACCCGCTGCTGGTGAATATTTTTCAGCAAGAACTTATGCATGTGATACCGTTAGATGGACTGCAACCCGAAGAAAAAATACCAACTATCGTAGGGTGGTCTGGTGACTTGGACATTAATGCCTTAGCACAGGTATTTGTGGATACCGCCTGGAAACGAGGTCTGTTGAATTTTGTAGATTCTGGTTTTGTTTGCACTCTAAAATATAACGCTATTGTCGACGAGGCAAAAAATGAAATGTATAAATTAAATAAATAATTGCAACCTTATATAATGTGTCTGTCTTTTCATCCAATGTCATTTTAGTCTTGGTATGGATAGGAGAAAGAAGGTGTTAGCTAGTGTGGGTAGTGTAATCGTGACAGTGTTAACGATAGCAGTGCTTGTATTAGAAATTGTAGCTCCTAGTAAAAATATTCAGTGTGGAGAGTCAAAAGCCTTAGACGACGAATACAAAATTCGTGTGTGTAACTTAACAGTTGACATCAGACAGTTTATAGGTGACGTTCCTACAGTGACAGGTGTTACACTTTCGCTACATCAATGGCAAAACCTGGTGGGGTACGACGTCTGGGTGCAGCAGAAAACAAAACTTTGGAGTCCCATTATTTCGACCCCGAAAGAGGTTTCGGTAGTGTAAAAAAGTTAGCTCAGAATACGGGACTACCACTCAAACTCGTCCGTGAATGGTTAGAAAAACAACCTGCCTACACGCTACATAAACCTGTTCGCAGAAAGTTCCCCCGTAACAAAGTTTACGTCACAGGGTTAGATGAACAATGGCAAGCTGATCTCATGGTGGTGAAAAATCTAACGCGCTTCAATGATGGGTATCGCTACATATTAACAGTCATCGATGTGTTCTCGAGGTACGGGTGGGCGGTTGCCATGAAGGCTAAAACAGGGAAAGAAATGGTATTGGCTTTCAAAAAAATCCTTTCCAAGGGTCGGTCTCCAATGAATTTAAATACGGATCAGGGTACGGAATTTACCAACAGAGTGTTCCAGAAATTCCTGAAAAAGAAAGGTATTCGGTTCTTTGCCACCTACTCTGACAAAAAAGCAGCTTTGGTGGAGAGATGGAATCGTACCCTACGCGAGAGACTGGGGAGATATTATACACGCAATAACACCTACCGCTACCTGGACGTGCTACCGCGCGTTGTACGGGGATACAATGCCACCGCTCACAGTGCACACGATATGGCTCCCAAGGACGTGACCTTACGCAATGAAGACGTTGTGTGGGTTCGACTCTATCGCAATCCGACCGTAGTAAAAGAAAAACCAGCATTTAAAGTGGGGGACACGGTTCGACTAGCCAGTGTAAAAGTACCCTTCAAGAAGGCAGGAACGCATTTGTGGACCGAAGAAATATTTATAGTCGACAAGGTGTTACAGCGACAACCCCCTGTGTACGTCATACGGGATTCCGAGGGAGAAGTGTTGAAAGGTACATTCTATAAATCGGAACTTCAAAAAGTGACAGAACCCGAACTTTACACGGTCGAGAAAATAATCGAGCGTAAAGGTCACAAGGCACTGGTCAAATTTCGTGGTTATCCCAAACCTTCCTGGATCCCTAAAAAATGGATAGTTTCTACCTGACCCTACCCTCCACGGCTAGTCAGAATATTTACCCAAACAATTCGCAGACTGATTTCACGGTTCGTCTAGCACAACCCCTAAGACTGAGCGGAAAATGGAAAGTGGGACTAGCAGAAGTTCACTTACCCGTGAGCTGGTACAATGTGGACGGTTCTAATGACACATATGAATATTACACTCCCACCGAAGAATACAGGAAAATCAAACTTAAACCGGGTAAAATAACTCGAATGGAACTGTTGTCTCTCCTCACCACCCAACTTCCAAAAGAAATAATAGTTTCCTATAACAGCGGTTACTGGGTATTCAAACCGAGTGAGGGATACGGTTTGATGTTTCCTAAAACGAATTTCGGTAAACTTCTGTGTATCGGGGAGGGTGAAGTTGACAAACCCTTCCACCAACGATTTGCCAGCAAACTTTGCAATACACCAACGTTCGACATAGATGACGAGTGTTATTTCTACGTGATACCCCCAGGTAGTTTCCAAGAACGAAAGGTACCCCACGGACGATACGAAACTGCCGAATCATTATTCGATGCAATGAATCAGATGTTACCCTACAGGCTGAGAAAAGCTTACCGTTTCAAGCAACAGGCAGATCACACCATATTGATGGATACAGACAAGTCGCATTACATTAAATTTCCTCGATCGAACCCTGGATTAGGAGACATGCTAGGAATTACTAAATTAGATATACCACTGAATAAAGTCCAGGGTGACTATCCCATCGATATGAACAGAGGAATGTATGGTATTTATTTGTATTCAGACCTGATTGCACCTCAGTTGTTAGGTGATACTCACGGCGAACTGTTGCGTGTCGTGAACCCCGCCGTCAGAACCAGTAATAACGAAGCCATTGTTGCAGTGTATCAGCAACCTGATTACTACCCCCTTGCAAGGAACAGTTTTGAGAGTGTGAGAATCTTCCTTCGTACCGACACCGGAGAACCTCTGCATTTTAAATTCGGTAAAGTTTTAGTCAAGTTACATTTCCGTCATGAGGGTTAAATTCGTTCCCCCTTCTGCAGATGCCTACGTGAGCTACTACAAGAGCCAAACGGGGAAGGGTGTGTTCCGTGGTCCTCGTTATCAGAGAGGCGATGGGTTAGGAAGCATCTTTGCCACTATTGGACGTTTCATCAGCCCTCTCGTACGACCTGCACTGGCTACCCTACGTAAGGGTGGGCTACGGTTCGTTTCAGAGATGTCCCAGGGGCAAAATTTCAAATCTGCAGCCAAAGCGGGACTCCGTGAAGCGGGCGCCGACCTCTTGCAACGTGCCAGTTCAAAACTGCAGAGAGGGAAAGGAATAAAACGCCGCCGTCAGCATCCCAAGGTTCATAAAGTGAAGAGACACTGTACTGTGCAGGACGTGTTTTCATCATGAGCATTCAGAAAATTCACGCTGACTCTGGCGACTGTGCCAATTCAGAACTGGACCTGTTTCTGATCCCTCCCACAGTCTCACAATTAGAAAGAGGCTGCTATGTCAATTATTTACCTGTGGCTTCCTTGGAAGGTAATGCTCCACTCGAATTCATCGTGAAAGGAACAGATGATTACATTGATCTGTCCCGATGTCACCTACGTCTCGTCTTGAAAATTGTAAAATCCGATGGTACAGCGCCATCGGAAGTGATTGCTCCCTGCAATCATTTCTTCCATGCCCTCTTCAGCCAGGTAGACGTCTTCCTCAATGATCACCTAGTGAGTGCTTCTCACACCCTGTACCCCTACAGGGCATACCTAGAGACTCTATTGAATTACGGTACCGATGCCACACGAAGCCAGCTCGGCACCTCGCTCTGGTACCTCGACACCCCCGGTAAAATGGAACTGACCAGTCGGGAGAACGAGGGATGGCATCAGCGCAAGGGCTACGTCAAACCAACAGGTATCGAACTCATCTCGTGGATCCACGCCGACCTGTTTAATCAAGATCGTTACCTGCTCAATCAAGTCGACCTGAGACTGCGTTTATTGAGATCCAAACCCGAATTCTGCCTCGTGACAGGTGAAGCGGACCCCTCTTACAAAGTACAGATACACGAAGCTGAATTTTTCGTGCGTAAAGTCAAACCCACTTCGAGTGTCATCCTCGCACACGCTCGCCTGCTGGGTTCAGAGAGTGCCAAGTACCCTCTGCGAAGAACGGATTTACGTATGTTTTCCATTGCTTCGGGACTGACGAGTGTGAACCGTGACAATTTATTTCTAGGTCAGCTCCCCGTACGTCTGGTACTGGGTATGGTGGAAAGCACCAGCCTGAATGGATCGTACGAAAAAAATCCCTTCAACTTCCAACATTTCGACTTAAACTACATCAGCCTTCACATTGACAGCGATCACCAGTCCTACACTCCCGACTTTGCGAATGGGCGCTATCTCCACTGTTACCAAGGATTATTGGAAGCTGTGGATGCCTGGAAATCCGATAGTGGTATTAACTTATCGCGAAAAGCATATGGAGAAGGTTTTACATTGTTTGGATTCCAGTTGACCCCCGAGCAACGTGAATGCAATCAAGTGTTTTCTTTAATAAAGAGTGGGAGTGTGAGAGTCGAATTAAAGTTTGCCAAGCCGCTATCCGCATCGGTCACTGTGATCCTGTATGCCGAATACCAGAATTTGCTGGAAATCCCATTGGATCGTAAAGTCCTGTTTGACTACAGCTCATGAATACCTATCAGCTAGAATCCATTCTTTCGATGTTACCCACAAGTCTCGGTGTGTTCCCCCGTGACAGACTACCTCGCAGAATCAATCAACCAGAAGCCTTGTTTATCTACAATACCGATCCGTCCTCCATGCCTGGAGCCCACTGGATAGCAGTTTACAAGAAAGGAATGCACGTGGATCACTTTGACCCCCTAGGTACGAGTCCCGATGTCTCCATGCAAGAATACTACAGTCGACTAGGCATACGTCACGTCTTACATCCTTCAATACCTCTGCAGGACCCCCTGGGAGACACTTGCGGTGCTCACTGTCTGTATTTCCTGTTTAAAAGAGCGTGTGGTTCGACTCTTCCCACAGTACTGCATCGTGATTACACGTGTCGAGTAGACTTTAACGACTGCATGGTGTTGCGATGGCTCTCCGAACTCCTTCAAATATTATAATTGCTGCTCCTTCACAGTGTGGAAAGACGACTTTCACTCTGAAACTCATCAAAGAAGCAGCTCATGTATTCGAACCCCCACCCCAACGTGTCGTTTACTGCTACGGGGAGTGGCAGCCTGCCTTTGAACCCTTCAAGAAAACGGTGGAATTTTATGAAGGACTACCTACGGATCTGGAATTTGACCCCCTCAGACCTACACTTCTGGTACTGGATGATTTGATGGAACAGTCTGTAGCCAGCGAACGCATATCACAATTGTTTATTCGTGGGGGTCATCATAAAAATATCACGATTGTCCTGATATTACAAAATCTGTTTTTAAAGGGAAGACATTCGAGGACTATATCGCTCAATGCTCACTACATGTTTTTATTTCGCAACTGTCGGGATGCTTCACAAATAACCCACCTGGCGAGACAAGTATACCCCCATCAATCTAAACTCCTGACGGATGCTTATAGGTTAGCTACACAAGCAACCTGTGGCTATTTGTGTGTTGACCTTCATCCCAGAACGTTAGATACTGAAAGGCTCCGTGCAAAGATTCTTCCATCAGAAGAACCCGAAATACTTTACGTTCCAAATGAAAGTTAAATCTCAAGGCCCATTCCTTCAGTGCTTACCGAAACTAGGGGGAAAGCAGCGTGCAGCACTGATGAAGCACATCTCCGACCCCCAGATGTATGCTCTATGTGAAGTGTGTTCCAATTTCTTAAAAGGAAATATACCTGTTTCCCACAGAGTATTAAAGAATTTACGCCAGCACAAGACGGTCATAAGGAGTCTAGCATCCAAACGTGCATCTTTACGCCACAAGAAGCATCTCCTGCAGCGTGGTTCAGGGTTCATTATACCATTACTGACTGCTGCCCTCCCCCTGCTGGTATCGTTATTTAGAAAAAAATGATTTCAGTGAAAGCAGTGCAGAGGAGAAACATAAGAAAAAAAGTGTGTGATTTAGACTCAGAGATGAAGAAAATATTAGAGTCTGGTGATGCTGACGATAAGTCTGAAAAATATCTGACTGCTTTGAAAAATTATTTATTATTCTCAAAACAGCTTGACACTCCACAGGAAGTAAAAGTCAACATTCCCAGAAATCATATAGCTGAAGAGCGGCCTCCAAAAGACATTGCTGTTCCCGTCCGACGTAAGAAAAGAAAATTATCCGAGTGGACGGCGTATTGAAAATATCTGTAAAAAACTTTCCAAGACTTGTGTGCTTGAAGACTTGTGTTAAAAAACCATGTATTAAAAATCTGTATCCAATAAAAGAAAGTAAAACTGATAATATGCCTTTTGTCATTTTTATGTCTCTTCCCATTCAATGTTTTCACACTGATAGTTCATTCAATGTTTGACATCCGGAAGTGATCTGCATGACTGGGCGCAGTTGTACGAGTGCTGCTACACTCGGGAGTACAGCAGAGGGCGTTAGTGTCGGGGAAATGAGAATGCTGCTGCAGCAGCGAGACTTGGAGGGGAGCAGCGCATTGTGCAGATCACTGATAAGACTTACGGAGCACCTGAAAAAACAAAGTTACCTCGTGCTTTCTCCCACCATAGTGTCTTCCAGTTCTGAGAAATAAAGAGACGGATTTTTTGAAACCTTTTTTATTAAAAAATTTACATGACAGATCCACTGTTGCTTTCACATGACATAACCACTGTTGGTTTCACATATCCAATGCTGGACAGTAACATATTGTAGGTTTCAAAAATACAAGCTTCAAAAACTGCTGACGACGCCGAGTGCAAGGTCATTACGCGTGATAAATTAAGATCCATTAAGGATATTGAAATAAAAGGCGTACAGTGAAATAATAAATAAAGGTGTAATAAATAAAGATGTAATAAATAAGTTGAAAACTGTACAATGTAATAAAGGTGTAATATGAAATAAATAAGTTGAAAACTGTACAATGAAATAAATAAAGGTGTAATATGAAATAAATAAGTTGAAAACTGTACAATGAAATAAATAAAGGTGTAATATGAAATAAATAAGTTGAAAACTGTACATTTACTCATCCATGAGTTGGATAAGGGTATCCAGGCCCAGGTCATTGTAACCATAAGGTACAGTGAGAGTTGAACCCGAGCTGAGATACCGCTTATCTAGGTTAGCCTTAAACCTTTTCACCATGGGCTTATTCGTAAGTGACCCATCCACTTTATTACGAATTACATTGAAAGGGACTTCGAAGGTCTCACTGGTTGGGGAGTTCCCTAGCACCATGGATTTCAGTAGTTCAAAATTGTATGTGCACCGGTTTTTCTTCGTGAGTGATATGCCCTTGGCGCGAAGAATTTCATCCCCGTTGCTCAGCCGAAGGGCATAACTTTTGGCTCCGGCGCTGACATAGTCAGTGATGTGTACACCGGAGCCGTACTTTGAAGAAATTTCATCTACGAGACCTCCGAGAAAGGGATGTTGTGGTGGTGTGTAGGTGTCGCGAGGAGACGTTGTATAAATTACTGAATCCGTGTCCGAGTACATTGCACGACTATCTAATTTTGATAGAAGCTCGTACAGCTTTAGTCGGGCGTGACTCGTCACCATTGCGGCGAGAATCAGACTTCCACGGGTGTTCGCTGGAGTGGCAGACTCCGCCGGCTTGTGCGTGACAAGCACGGCCTGATCACTGATAACAGCGACGTCAGTGATGACTAGCGATGCGTCCGTCAAGAGTTCCATGTACTTGACAGGACAACTCACAATGGTCGTCTGGGTTCGACTCATGTTCTGCGCATGCTTCCCCCATGACGAATTAAGCGAGACCTTGGAAAGTGTACGCTTAAGGTTGTTTTTTTCAACTTCCGAGGGGAGGATCCGAACCCCCTCCGCCTGGAAGAAGGCCTCACAGAAGGCTTCCTTTTGCTCCTCGGTCTGCACGTCAGGGGGAAACCCGGAGTAGCGCTGCTTCAGCCCCAGAAAAGTATCTATGTACCCAGCATAGACACCTCCCTTTTTTGTTGCGGGATCATATTGCAGGATGGTGTTAAAATGCCACACGTCGTGGAATTGAAGAAGTTTGTATCCAGCACGCATCGCAGCGTAAATTTCGAACGTTGGCCAAGATCCTGTCAATGCGCGCTGGTTCACGGTGTGCTGACAAGGGGGTGCCAGCTGACCATCTGCACAGCTCCTGCAAAGGGGGAAAAGCAGCTTCCCATTACACCTGTAGGGCAGTACAGGGATGAACAAATCGTCGGGGGCTAACAGTGTGGCGTGTGCAATGCCAAAATAGTGGTCGAGGTCCGTGGCGAAATCAGAGGTGATCCGAACCGGGTGACCTTTACCGAATGGAGCCTTCTTGCAAACATAAGGGTACAGGCTGTTGTAATCAACGTAGTTAAGGCTACATCCTAGGCCCGCCGATGCAAAGATGGAAAACACCTCCACGCGCCCTCCATAGAGGTAGTCACGGGCCCCTATACGCCTGATAGGCTCGACGGATTTATAAATTAATGCGACGGGTGAGTTGTTGCGCATTAACTCGTCGAATTCGTGCTCCCACATAATTTTGCATGTGTACCCGTTCATCAGCACTTTCAAGGTCTCAAGACGATCCATGGTCCGGGTGTTTAGCAGACCAAATGGCTTTCTCGTGCGCTGATCTATTTTTTCAAGTTTGAAACATTTCAAACAGTGATGATAGTAACAACCTAAAAACTCGTAATAACAACGGGTACTATGGCACACGCCGTCTAATTTGTACTGCCCTATCTTATACTCACCTCCGGGTGATCGCGCAGTTTGAATTACGATATTGTCCTTGGAAGCCTCATACTCTAACCATGCGAGAGCTTTCAAGGACTGCCGGTCGTTACTCGCCGAATACCCTTGGGCGGGACACACACCGAGGGTATTCTTTTGCAGAAACTTCCCACGGAAAATTCGAAGACAAGCACCGGCAATAGTCAGGTCACGTGCAAATGGGTCTACGCCTGTGAGATTTAAAAATTCCTCACGGAAAGCTTGGGCGCCTCGCCGCAACAACTCTGTATCTGCCTTGCAGTAATACAGAAGCTGCTGTTGAAAATCCCAGGGTTCAAGGCTTGCTGCGGCATACCACTCGTTGAATGCTGACAGAGTTTCAGGCTCCATGTCTTCCGGCTGGAAAAAAAGCCGATCAGGGATGGGTCCTGCATACTGTAGATTTTCCTCCTTCACGAATTTAAAGGGGAAAAAGCCTTTCACCGTCTCCAAGTTGAAGGTCTTCGTGAATGATCGAAGAGGAGCCTGAATAAAGGACAACGTGTCAATGAACCTTATTTTAAGGCCAGGTAAAAAGATACCTAAAATCTTGGATCCATCGAACACGAGATCCGGTTTTAAAAATTTTCTGTACAGGTAACTAATGATGAACATGCCGTCAAAGCCTTTCAGATTATGTGCGAGAACTGTGGCGTCCTTGAATCTTTGAACTCCGGGACGTTCTTCGGCGAGAATCCAATCCATAAAGGCGTCCGTTTCCGGGAATGAAGCATAGACCCACTCGTCGTCCACTTGGTATGTGACCACACATAGTATCGGTTTTAGCAACCCGTCGGCACACTGCACAGTCTCTACATCAAAGTAGAGGTAAGTCTGACCGACAGGGTCAATTTTGCAGGGCTCGACGAATTTTAAGGTGTCAACCTTGCAAACGTGCTTTTTCAGGGGATTGTACATGTTGATGCACTTAACACAGCGATGTTGCGTCTGACATGCCTTCAGCAGGTGCGCCTGAAAGCATTCAGCCCCACGCAAATACACGCAACACACTGTGCAAAGCAACAACTCCCCTGCGTGAACCACATCGGTTGACAGGCACCTGTTACAGGTCCCTCTGCAAACGTGCCCGTTGTTAGACCCCTTTAAACAAATGTGACAGAACTCCTTAACCCCGAAAAACCCTGATGGTTTAGTAATCACGTCGTAATGCCCTGCACTAAACAACAAATAAAGGTTGTCCCCACCTTCGGGACCAATGAAGATGGGAAGGAAGGCGTCGTCAGCAGAATACACAACAATCCTGAACTGTGTCAGGTGCGCTTGGAAGAGATGTACTTCCGGGAGTCCACAGGGACCTTCAGGAATACCTGCATCCAAGTGAAGTTGACGCGCTTCCTGGCGTTGTAAAGGGTAGCGGTAGTTGCTGATTATGGTGTAGCTGTTCGTCAGACCTTTATTTTTTAAGCAAAGCTCTCGTGCAACGACGAGAGCTCTTGCTAGACAGATCTCATCATTATTAATGATGCTTCGGACCGCTCTTTTATTGTGGATGAAAGACTGGACATCCACGAGACTGCGTTTTTCGGGTCCTGCACGCCTCCCAATACCTCCACCATTGCCTACCCTGTCCAGGTCAGCACAGACAAAGTCAAACTCCAGCTCGCTCCCGGGACCGAGAGACTCATTTGACTGCACTACTTTGTCTAGTGCAGCCATGAATCTCTCCCCCGTCAGGGCATTACGCCGAATTAGGGCCAAGTTGACGGGGTTTTTCAAATCCCGGGAGCGTAAACATAGCCGAACATGGCTATACTCCCCTGTGGGGACGACGTCGGCCAACATTTTCTCGTGCAGGTCGTGCAGGACCGGGAGGAAATTGTGTGGTTCCACATTCTCCATACCTCCAAGTCGCACACTCGTGGAGACGAAATCTGTTTTGAATTTTTTCGAGTTGTACCGCCGAGTGTGCGACACTGTGAAGTGGGGAGACTCTGTAGAGCTGACAGGAACGTTGGAGAATCCACTGACAGGAACGTTGGAGAATGCGGACCTAGAGAGATAATTTATTTTTCAGAATATGCAGTACTTTACATGTTTTTTATCTTAGAACAGAAAATGAAAAACCAATATGCTTCAGTTTGCTAACTTGATCAAAAATCTAACTAAAGTTTGAAAATTATCATTTAGAATAAAAATGACAGGGTAGAAACAAATACATTGAACTGAACAGTTGTAATAAAACCACACTTGAGCAAAAATCTAACTAAAGTTTGAAAATTATCATTTAAATAAAATGACAGGGTAGAAACAAATATAAAACTCTATATTGAACAGTTGTAGTAAAAGCTCGCTTGACTAGCTTGATCAAAAAATCTAACTAAAGTTTGAAAATTATCGTTTAGAATAAAATGACAGGGTAGAAACAAATAAAAAAAAAAAATCTATATTGAACAGTTGTAGTAAAAGCACACTTGACTAGCTTGATCAAAAAATCTAACTAAAGTTTGAAAATTATCGTTTAGAATAAAAAAAAAAAGTAAAATGACAGGGCAGAAACAAATGAAAAAATCTATATTGAACTGAACAGTTGTAAAAAAAAAAAAGCACACTTGACTAGCTTGATCAAAAAAATCTAATATTTAACTAAAGTTTGAAAATTATCGTTTAGAATAAAAAAGTAAAATGACTTTACATGGTAGAGAAATCTATATTGAACTGAACAGTTGTAATAAAAGCACACTTTGCTAGCTTGATCAAAAAAAAAAAATCTAACTAAAGTTTGAAAATTATCATTTAGAATGACTTTACTAGTTAGAAACAAATCTATATTGAACAGTTGTAGTAAAAGCACACTTGACTAGCTTGATCAAAAAATCTAACTAAAGTTTGAAAATTATCGTTTAGAATAAAATGACAGGGTAGAAACAAATAAAAAAAAATCTATATTGAACAGTTGTAGTAAAAGCACACTTGACTAGCTTGATCAAAAAAAAAAATCTAACTAAAGTTTGAAAATTATCATTTAGAATAAAATGACAGGGTAGAAACAAATAAAAAAAAATCTATATTGAACAGTTGTAGTAAAAGCACACTTGACTAGCTTGATCAAAAAATCTAACTAAAGTTTGAAAATTATCGTTTAGAATAAAAAAAAAAAAGTAAAATGACAGGGTCGAAACAAATAAAAAAATCTATATTGAACTGAACAGTTGTAAAAAAAAAAAAGCACACTTGACTAGCTTGATCAAAAAATCTCAATATTTAACTAAAGTTTGAAAATTATTGTTTAGAATAAAAAAAGTAAAATGACTTTACATGGTAGAGAAATTTATATTGAACTGAACAGTTGTAATAAAAGCACACTTTGCTAGCTTGATCAAAAAAAAAAAATCTAACTAAAGTTTGAAAATTATCATTTAGAATGACTTTACTAGTTAGAAACAAATATAAAAATCTATATTGAACTGAACAGTTGTAAAAAAGCACACTTGACTAGCTTGATCAAAAAAAAAATCTAACTAAAGTTTGAAAATTATCGTTTAGAATAAAATGACAGGGTAGAAACAAATAAAAAAAAAAAAATCTATATTGAACTGAACAGTTGTAAAAAAGCACACTTGACTAGCTTGATCAAAAAAAAAATCTAACTAAAGTTTGAAAATTATCATTTAGAATAAAATGACTTTACTAGTTAGAAAAACAGATACAAATATAAAACTCTATATTGAACGTTAGTATGTGGTACAGTTGAGCGCCTTAAGGGCAACATTAAATAAAATTACATTTACCTGGTAGCGGTGGAGGTACCAGCGGCGATAGTGAATGGTGTCCTTATGTCGGGAACACGAACGCTCGAGGGTCCGGCACCAGCGGCGATAGTGAATGGTGTCCTTATGTCGGGAACACGAACGCTGGAGGGTCCGGTACCAGCGGCGATAGTGAATGGTGTCCTTATGCCGGTGGAGACGGGAACACGAACGCTGGAGGGTCCGGTACCAGCGGCGATAGTGAATGGTGTCCTTATGTTGGAGGAGACGGGAACACGAACGCTGGAGGTTCCGGCACCAGTGGAAGGAATAGACCTGGATAGATAATTTAGTCTCAGAATATGCAGTACTTTACACGTTTTTATCTTAGAACAGAAAATGAAAAACCAATATGCTTCAGTTTGCTAACTTGATCAAAAACTAAGTAACTAAAGTTTGAAAATTATCATTTAGACTAAAATGATTTTACTAGTTAGAAAAATCTATATTGAACCGAACAGTTGTAATAAAACCACACTTGACTAGCATGAGCAGAAAACTAACTAAAGTTTGAAAATTATCATTTAGAATAAAAAAAAGTAAAATGGTTTTACAAGGGTAGAAAACAAATACATTGAACAGTTGTAATAAAAGCATAGTTTACTAGCTTGAGCAAAAAATCTAACTAAAGTTTGAAAATTAACATTTATAGAATAAAATGACAGGGTAAAAACAAATATAAAACTCTATATTGTACGTTAGTAAGTGATTCAATTGAGCGCCTTAAGGGCAATATTAAATAAAATTTCATTTACCTGGTTGCAGTTGAAGGTACGACGGGGACGTAGGGATTTCCCATACCCGCTGCGACAGTGGATTGACGACGCTTCTTGAGGGAAAGTTTCGATGTCCTTTGCCTTAATTCCCTGCCACCTTGTTGGAGTATGCAAAGGCGCTTCGACTGTTCAGGAAGCTCAGGTGTAGGAGGTCTTTTGGCTGCCGCCTCTAGAGTGCGCACTGCCGTGAGTAGCTCTTCAAAGAAGTCGGCATCAGTGGAAGGACCAGCATCAGATCTGGATAGATAATTTAGTCTCAGAATATGCAGTACTTTACATGTTTTTTTTTTTAACTTAGAACAGTTATGTTGTAATAAAGGCACACTTTACTAGCTTGATCAAAAAATCTAACTAAAGTTTGAAAAATTATCGTTTTAGAATAAAATGACAGGGTAGAAACAAATATAAAAATCTATATTGAACAGTTGTAATAAAAACACGCTTGACTAGCTTGATCAAAAAAAAAAAATCTAACTAAAGTTTGAAAATTATCGTTTAGAATAAAATGACAGGGTAGAAACAAATAAAAAAATCTATATTGAACAGTTGTAAAAAAGCACACTTGACTAGCTTGATCAAAAAATCTAACTAAAGTTTGAAAATTATCGTTTAGAATAAAATGACAGGGTAGAAACAAATAAAAAAAAATCTATATTGAACAGTTGTAGTAAAAGCACACTTGACTAGCTTGATCAAAAAAAAAAATCTAACTAAAGTTTGAAAATTATCATTTAGAATAAAATGACAGGGTAGAAACAAATAAAAAAAAAAATCTATATTGAACAGTTGTAGTAAAAGCACACTTGACTAGCTTGATCAAAAAAAAATCTAACTAAAGTTTGAAAATTATCATTTAGAATGACTTTACTAGTTAGAAACAAATCTATATTGAACAGTTGTAGTAAAAGCACACTTGACTAGCTTGATCAAAAAATCTAACTAAAGTTTGAAAATTATCGTTTAGAATAAAATGACAGGGTAGAAACAAATAAAAAAAAATCTATATTGAACAGTTGTAGTAAAAGCACACTTTGCTAGCTTGATCAAAAAATCTAACTAAAGTTTGAAAATTATCATTTAGAATGACTTTACTAGTTAGAAACAAATATAAAAATCTATATTGTACGTTAGTAGGTGATTCAGTTGAGCAACTTAAGGACAATATTAAATAAAATTTCATTTACCTGGTATCAGTTGAGGATCCAGCACAGGAAAATTCTCGCATAGTGGACATCTCAGGTAGAGAAGAGGATCGACGAGCTAGCAGGTAGAGAAGGAGAGCGAGCAGGGTTGACAGGTCGCAAACTGACAGATGAAGAACACAGTGACAGTCGCTGAGAAGTCGGTGTTTATATACACCCTCCCCCACTGGACTTTGACCGTTGTGCAATGTGGATTCTAGGAATCATCTATTTTTAAACCTTATCAGTGTCAAATGCAGACACAGTGAAGCGCTGGACATTTGACCTTCCAGCTGATAAAGGATTGCACCATGTCGTGTGATGTGGCGAAAGTGCTGTTGCTACCCCACTAATAAGCGATCTGAAGGATGTCTACAGGAAACGTACGATTTCCGATACACCGATAACGGACTTTGTAAACTTTTAGGCTGGTGAACGTCTAAAGCTAGATCTTATATACAAGTCCTACGAATAATTTAAACCAAATTTTATTAATTTTTCTGTGGAACAGTTACTGTGTCATTCTTCTAGTAAAATACGTGAACCTTGGATCCGATGAGGCTTTTCCCCTGAAATTAACGTGGAGGTACGCTAGCGATAGAATGATTTTTTTTCCCCCGATTAAACCGATTTATTACGAGCTCTGGATGATTTTAATAAAGGTAAGTGAGAGTTTTTATTTACTAAGGGATCGATTAACGGGGTTGGAAAAAATAAATACCAGAGTTTTAATAAAAGGGAATCGTTTAGCAGTCCTGGCAAAATGAACACCAAAAGATTTTTAATAGAGGTAACTTTTAATAGAAAGGGTTTTAATTAATAAGAATACAACTTTGCGAGTTGATTTTTACAATTGAGACTTGTGTCATCCTTTTCTGTGGAATTATTCTGAGACTTGTAATCCGAGGGGGCCTTAAAATATAGGTAGGGCTTAAAATATAGGTCAACCATGGTGGGTCTTTTTTGAGGTGTTTTTACAATTGAGACTTGTGTCATCCTTTTCTGTGGAATTATTCTGAGACTTGAAATCCGTGGGAAGGAGGGGTCTTAAAATATAGGTCAATCAGGGGGGTCTGCAAAATCGAGGTTTTAAAATAAAAGGTGAGTCTGGAATAAAGCAAAATCGAGGCTATTCGAGAAGGAGGACTTAAAATTAGAGTTAAAAACTAGATAGCACCAGGGGTTAAAAGGGGGAGGAATTTTTAATTATGAATTATTAATTATGAATTATTAATTATTAATACCACGACAGTTGCTACGCCAGGGTCAATTTCCTGTTGATTGTAACATAGGGCCTCAAAGTTCAGAAGTCAACGTGGTCCCAGCACAGGTCAATTTCCGGTCGATTGCGACATAGGGGGTCCAAGTCAAGAAGGCAACGTGGACGATTGCGACATAGGGGGGGAAAGCACTGTGCAAAGGGGGATTCCTATGGTGTGATGATACTACTCACCGAATTGCCTGGTGGTGCGAATAAATGCAGACAGCGAAAATGCGACTTCCCACGGAAAACACTTCCACGAAATCGTATCCATAGCCAGCTGCAGAAATATATAGCTAAACAACATTGTCTACTGTTGATATTCACCAACGACAAATCCCTTTCTCCTGGACGGCGAGGGGCGGGGGCCGCTCAAAGGTAAAACAACACAACACATGACAAAACAATGTTAATTTTTTTTAAATACGATGATTTAAAAACGAAATTATTTTTTAAATATATAAAAAAGATTAAAAATTGCACGGAATTAGCAACGTTGTTGCGTTGTGTTGTTTAACTTCTGAGCGAAACTTTTTTGCGCACCTTGGGTCAATAGTAAGGCCACAAGGACCCGAAAGGATCAATGCTGGATAGGAAATGCACTGGACACCTGTTAAAAGAAAGATCATAGGAATTTTTCATGAGTATCATCGATCGTATTCTTTAAAATGCACAGGGGATGACTCCCTTGCACACGGAGTCAGGGCCTTGCTGTACAGTCGCTCAAAAAAGTATCCGAACGCCATGGTTGATTACAACATTCAGATAAAATATCTGGCAACGATTTTTTCAGAAATTAGTGATCTGGCATCCTTCGTGTACTGCACACGAAGGATGCCAGATCATTAATTTCTGAAAAAATCGTTGCCAGATATTTTTTCTGAATTTTGTAATCAACCATGGCGTTCGGATACTTTTTTGAGCGACTGTACCTTCTCACCGATACCATAGCAAGGAATAGCGGAGAAAATCTCAAGTCAGAAAACAGTTGTTGGATTGTTTTACCTCTGAGCGGCACTTTTTTGCACACCATGGGCTAAATGACCAGGCCACAAGGACCCCGAAGGCTCAGAGAAGGTTGGGGGAGGGGACCCACTGGAATAGCTGTTGGGAGACAGATGGTAGCCTCCCGTCAAGGCCATCCAGCGTGTTCTTTAACGTGCACAGGGTATGGCTCTCCCGCACACGGAGCAACGGCTTAACGTCCCATCCGACGGACGGCGGTGTCATCCGACCTACGGTCAGTAGGGGACATCGGTGTCCCCTACTGACCGTGGGCAGGGCGGGGAATTTTGCGGAGATAAATCTCAACGCTGACCCAGCTGGGACTCGAACCTGGGAACTACAGATTACGAGCCTGGCGCGCTACCGACTGAGCCACCCCCGCCCCCTCAGAAAACAGTGGGGAAGCGAAACAGCATGCTGCGCTACCAACTTAGTAACGCCTGAACTGTTTATATTAATATTTTAAAACTATCTAGAAAAGTAATAAATAAAAATAAATAAATACCCCCTCAAGCAGCTGCTTGCCACAGAGGTCTGACAGGAGCCTGTCAGTTTATATGCCATAGTAGAAGGTCTGTGAGGATGGCAGGACCTCAGCAGAAAAACAACATAAACGTCCATGCCTTATCCGGGTCTCGAACCCAGGTCCCTTAGTTCAGTAGCGAAGCGCGAGCTTTGTTTAAATGGTATCGTTTAATAATAAATTTAATTTCGAGGGAAAAATAAATATTCAGATTGTTTTTCTAGAGTTGATTTTTTTTATCAGAATTACCAAAATTATTGAATAAAAGCCTGGAAGGAGCAAACTGGAAGTCATCTGTGTTTCTGTGAGAAGAGTGTCGGTGATGATGGGGGGGGGAGATAGATAGCCCCCCTCCCATTACCCGGCAGCACTAAAATTATGAAATGTATTAGTTGTAAAAATATAACAGCTGTCCATGCGGAGACAGCTAGAGCTGGCGTTTCCGGTGGCATCCCTTACCTTATATTAATTTCACTTAAAATATTCACCATTTTAAAGAAAAAGAAATTGCTTTTCCGTTATCAGTTGACGTAACGAAATTTCGCTTCCGTTTCTCTTCCTCGCTTTCCGCCTCGACTTTTTCCTTTTCTAAGGAAAACTGTTCACGCCGTTTCACATTTATTACAAATGGAATGATATATATATATGCGGAATCTGAAATTTCGCTAGCAGCATCAATTGGATTGGATTGTTTTACCTCTGAGCGGCACTTTTTTGCACACCATGGGCTAAATGGCCAGGCCACAAGGACCCCGAAGACTCAGAGAAGGTGGGGGAGGGGACCCTCTGGAACAGCTGTTGGGAGACAGATGGTAGCCTCCTGTCAAGGCCATCCAGCGTGTTCTTTAACGTGCACAGGGTATGGCTCTCTCGCACACGGGGCCACGGCTTAACGTCCCATCCGACGGAAGGCGGCCTTTCCAAGCCCATCGGTGTCCCCTACTGACCGTGGGCAGGGCGGGGAATTTTGCGGAGATAAATCTAGACGCTGACCCAGCTGGGACTCGAACCTGGGAACTACAGATTACGAGCCTGTCGCGCTACCGAGTGAGCCACCCCCGCCCCCCGTCGGATGGGACGTTAAGATGTGGCCCCGTGTACGGGAGAGCCATACCCTGTGCACGTTAAAGAACACGCTGGATGGCCTTGACGGGAGGCTACCATCTGTCTCCCAACAGCTGTTCCAGTGGGTCCCCTCTCCCAACCTTATCTTAGCCTTAGGGGTCCTTGTGACCTGGCCATTTAGCCCATGGTGTGCAAAAAAGTGCCGCTCAGAGGTAAAACAACAACCATCAGAGGTGTTAAATACGCGACCTTCAAAGTAAATTTGTGCTGATCGTAAGCATTCATTCTGTCATAATATAAGAAAACTGCAGCTTACTAGTTTGGCTCCACTGAGATGATCTCACGCTAGTATAGAGAATACTAAAGCATTTTTTTATTAGCAAAATTAGGAGGAAACATTAACTCTTAAGACTAAAGTCACTGCTGACCTCTGCCTCAGTTAGAGCTAATACCACACAAATAACCATTCCAGCCAGGGACTCGAACCTGAACCCCGGTAGTTGCAGTAACATTGCGAACCAATGCGACACCGCTGCGCTGAGATGGCAGGCGAAAACACTAGAAATGAAATTTGGATTTTTTTTATATTAAAATTGTGTAACATATAAACAATAAAACAACAATATAAGTAATTACGTTTAGCTAATTACTTCATTAAATACATCCTGCCATTGATTACTTAAAATGCGACCCTCTACATGATGAGAAGTAAATGATTTGTCCCTTATATGATTTGATTTTGAAATCCTCGCTTTAAACATTCAGTGACCATTTCAATATAAAAAAAATAAATACCCCCTCAAGCAGCTGCTCAAGCAAAACACTATTTTGTTATTGACGGAAAACAGATATGACAGAATGAACGACCATGTCATGCATACCCGGGACTCAAACCCGGATCTCGTGCAGTATCCCCGCTGGCCAACGCGATACCATTGAGCCACCGAAGTAGCTACTATCTTTTGGTGGTGAGAGTTTTTATACTTTCAAAATCGCACTCCGTCTTTGGAAGCTTTGGCGTAGTTAATATCAGTTCTCAACCTTTTTCGTGCTCCGCACCCTTTGCAGCGACTTACGGAAGACTCTCACCCCCTTCAATCCACCTCTTCTGAAGTCCTAAAAACTCTTCTGATTCTGAAGACTTGCGCTAAGAACTGTCCTGAATAACTTAGAACTCTTCCGAAGATCTGAAACACCCCTGTTTACAGTCTCCTTGCTCGGTTCATTGTTGGAAACAAATGAAATCTGAATTCGAAATTTTACCCTCCCGCTCTTGGAGTTTTGGTACCCTAGATTAAATCCTCTGGGCAATATGATTACTTCGAGGCGCAGTAGGTTGATGAATGTGATTGATGACGGGTGGTAGTCAAATGTGATCGACTAAGTAATCAAAGGACTATCTTACATACATGTTGCGGCAAGTAGTATTTGAAAAATAATTCTTGACTAGGTCATTAAAAAAAAATATCCCCTCAAGCAGCTGCTTGCCACAGAGGTCTGACAGGAGTCTGTCAGTTTATATGCCACAGTATAAGATCTGTGAGGTGGCAGGCCCTCAGCAGAAAAACGACACATACATCCATGCCTTACCCGGGGCTCGAACCCAGGTCCCTTAGATCAACAGCCAAGCGCGCTAACCACTCGGCCATAGGAATATTAAATTGGGGGCCGTCCCGTGTACGAGTGGATAGCGCGCTTGGCTGCTGATGAAAGGGACCTGGGTTCGAGCCCCGGGTAAGGCATGGATGTTTCTGATGTTTTTCTGCTGAGGTCCCGCCATCCTTTCAGACCTACTATGGCGTATTAACTGACAGGTTCCTGTCAGAACTCTGTGGCAAGCAACTACTTGAGGGGGTATTTATTTATTCTTTTATTGTTAACCGACTATCCATTATTTCACTCTGATTCTGATCATGATCATTAGGAGATACCGATGGGCTTGAAATGGCCGCCGTCCCTCGGATGGGAGGTTAAGTCGTGGCACTGTGTGCACGAGAGCCATATTCTGTGCACGTTAAATAACATTCTTAAGTACCATTCCCTCAACCTTCTCTGAGTTCTTGGGTTCCTTGTAACCTGGTCGTATAGCCCATTGTGTGCAAAAACAATCCAACTCAAAAGAAACATCTCCATTTCATGTGAATGAGAATCTAATTCGAAGTGTCGTATCTTCGTAAACAGGCTTTTCACAGGAAAATGTCACTGAAGATAAAAATTTCTACCAAACAAGGATTTCGATTTTAAACAATATTCGTTCAATATTTAAAGAGTTATGGAAGGTGAAATATTAACAGTAGCAATGCCAGTTAATATACAGTACGAGCCCGTGCGTTTTGTTTTTTTTTCCCGACGTCCCTTGGCCGAGTGGTTAGCGCGCTTGGCTACTGATGAAAAGTACCTGGGTTCCAGCCCCGGGTAAGGCATGGATGTTCGTGTTGTTTTTCTGCTGAGGTCCTGCCAGCCTCACAGACCTTCTCCTGCTATGGCATATAAACTGACGGACTCCTGTCAGACCTCTGTGACAAGCAGCTGCTTGAGGGGGTGTTTATTTTATTTCATTTTATTAATTTCGAAAGTTAAGACAAATAGGTTCAGACGAGAGCAATAAATTATATGTTAAACTTTACTAAAATAGATGAGAGTATTTTAATATTTGTGTAATGATTATTTCAATTTTAGCTGATGCTTAATAACTGTTATTTTTGGCAGAACTTGATATTTTGTTAAATATTTCATATTCCATACTAAATAATGGAAGTTAGGCAAATTTCATCAAGATTTTTTATCTCCAAACATATTTTTCCACAAAAAGCTTGTTTTAGAAGTTACGGAACTTTTAATTTGATCCATTTATATCACAGAGGAAGTTCCTAATAAAGTGGACATTAAAATGTACATCAAATATCGCATGGTTAGATTTGAAATACAAATAATGAAATTAATTATTTTACAATAATTTATATGTTGCAAATGGATTTGTGCGTTTTATAATGAATGATAACGATAGCAGCATTACGATGCTAAAAAAAAAAGATCTCGATGCTCAAAAAAGAGACTATAATTTTATTTTGTACCTCAGAGATTTTAAACGAATGAAAACTACAATACTCTGATGAAGGGGCTTATCCAGAGGGGGGGGGGGGGTATGCCCACCCTCCCTTTTGGAAATGATGGTAAATGTAATAGAGGCAAAAATATACGTTGGGTTGGGTTGTTTTACCTCTGAGCAGCACTTTTTTGCACACCATGGGCTAAATTGCCAGGTCACATGGACCCCGAAGACTCAGAGAAGGTTGGTGAAGGGACCCACTGGAACGGCTGCTGGGAGACAGATGATAGCCACCCGTAAAGGCCATCCAGCGTGTTCTTCAACGTGCACAGGGTATGGGCTCTTCCGCAAACTGGGCCACGGTTTAACGTCCCATCCGACGGACGGTGGCCTTTCCAAGCCCATCGGTGTCCCCTACTGACCGTGGGCAGGGCGGGGAATTTTGCGGAGATAAATCTCAACGCTGACTCAGTTGGGACTCGAACCTGGGAACTACAGATTACAAACCTGGCGCGCTACCAACCCCGCCCCTTGTTTGAAGGGATGTTTAATTTTAGCCGTACCTGGCCGAGTGCTTAGGGTGCTTGGCTACTGATCAAACAGACCTAGGTCGAGCCCCGGGTAAGGTATGAATGTTTGCATTGTCTTTCTGCTGAGGTCTTGCCTTCCGCACAGACTTTCCACTATGGTGTAAAAACTGACAGGCTCTTGCTAGACCTCTGTTGCAAGTAGCTGCTTGAGGATGTATATATTGTTTTTTATTACATTTCATTCCTTGAGAAATCGTGAAACAAACTATTGTAGTTCAAATATAGTAAACGATCACAGTTATCTATATTCAATGAAATGTTTTTTAAAAAATGCTTCCTCGAATTCACTGTCCACACAAAAAAAATGTAAATGTGTTGTGAAAGCAAACACTGCCCCTTTTATTTCAAAATTTGAACCTCTGCTAATTAGCCTGCCTGAATCGCCAGCTCATGACCTTCACACAGAATTCAGAGTCGTTTCCTTTTCCCTACTCTCCGTTTGCGAGAACAGAGGAGACAATTGTTCGAAACTGAGCATCCTCACACACTCGACTCTCCTCTAAGAGGAGGAAGTCCCTCGAGACCAGTTGTCTGTGTGCAGTCACGCTTGGATCCAGAGTGGCATCATCACGCGGGAAATGAAGCGGCTGGAGCGCAAACGCGCACGTTGTGATAGGGTGGGAGGAGACAGCAGTGGGGGGAAGGAGCAGAACGAGGCGCGCGAAGTTTGACGCCAGACGGCGGTCACATGGTGCCGGGAAGCGCGCGATTGGGCGGCTAACGACATGTAAATGGCTGACAATGGCCCTGGATGAAGACAGATTAGGGCATCATGGCCGCCGCTCACTCAGGACCGGGTCATTAGTGTCCGGAGCCAGCGGAGGTGTCTGGTGGCCGACCGGTACTCACGTGACATCTCATGCCGTTGTGCCTGTCATTGAAGCTGGGGTTAGTTGAAATCAGAGAGGAGCAATCGGACGATTGCAGTCTCTTCGGTCTTCAACTCTTTTTGTTATTGGATGAGAGTTACGCTCTAACCTTCCGCTGCTCTAACCGACATTTTGGCCTCAGAAATCACAATCGCAGTCAGCCGCATTGTGGCCACATTTGTCTCCCTAATATGAAAGAAATAAGGCAATTTCAGGTCATTCAAAAGATAATGCTATTGGACCGCTGCGTTAAGAAATAAAAGTAAATGAATGCTAAACTAGATGGATTACTTTGGAGCTTTACGTGAACCAGAGTCAAATATTAAAAAAATTCTATCTGATTAAAGTGAATAATGTATTTTTTCATATCCTTCGTCATCATGTTGACTATTATATGAAATACATTACTCGTCAAAGGTTAAGCACGAATCACCAAAATATAAATAAAAAACTTTAGAGAAAACTGAAATTTTTTTAATGTATCTTGGTAATTTAATGTGTACTTTGGAAAAAAATCGACATTCAAATCCTGTGTAGCGTTATAGACTATGCATAACAGATGGCTTATAAAAGGAATACTCTCGTAGGCTCACGATCATTTCAAATTGAAACACTACATGGTCATTTGGAATAACCGATTGCTTCATATTTTATATATGGGGCGGGGGTGGCTCAGTCGGTAGCGCGCCAGGCTCGTAATCTGTAGTTCCCAGGTTCGAGTCCCAGCTGGGTCAGCGTTGAGATTTATCTCCGCAAAATTCCTCGCCCTGCCCACGGTCAGTAGGGGACACCGATGGGCTTGGAAAGGCCGCCGTCCGTCGGATGGGACGTTAAGACGTGGCCCCGTGTGCGGGAGAGCCATACCCTATGCACGTTAAAGAACACGCTGGATGGCCTTGACGGGAGGCTATCATCTGTCTCCTAACAGCTGTTCCAGTGGGTCCCCTCACCCAACCTTCTCTGAGCCTTCGGGGTCCATGTGACCTGGCCATTTAGCGCATGGTGTGCAAAAAAGTGCCGCTCAGAGGTAAAACAACCCAACCCATATTTTATATATGGTGTAATCGGATGGGTATATATGTATATCCATCCAAGGAATATGACCTAAACAGTTACCAGAAGACCTATTCAAGGGTATCCTAGAGTTACAACTCCGTGACACGATTGACTGCTGCTCCGATAGCACAGGAAAGCAATAGCAACATCTCTGCTTTCAAACCTCATTGCAGTCACAAATAAGCGGTTATCTGTTTGAGCTAAGGCTTAGCAAGGGTGTAATACCTGTGCGTCGACTAGTTGTATGTGTTCCTTTAACATCTAGATAAATAAATACCCCCTCAAGCAGCTGCTTGCCACAGAGGTCTGACAGGAGACTGTCAGTTTATATGCCATAGTAGAAGGATCTGAGAGGATGGCAGGACCTCAGCAGAAAAACGACGCATACATCCATGCCTTACCCGGGGCCCGAACCCAGGTCCCTTAGGTCAGTAGCCAAGCGCGCTAACCACTCGGCCATGGGACGGCTAACATCTAGATACAGACACAAAATAAATACCCCTTCAAGCAGCTGCTTGCCACAGAGGTCTGACAGGAGCCTGTCAGTTTATATGCCACGGTAGGAGATCTGAGAGGATGGCAGGATCGCAGCAGAAAAACGACACACACATCCATGCCTTAACCCGGGGCTCGAACCCAGGTCCCTTAGATTAGTAGCCAAGCGTGCTAACCACTCTGCCACCCTTCAAGCAGCTGCTTGCCACAAAGGTCTGCCAGGAGCCTGTCTATCCTGTATTCACCGATCGAAATGCTATTTTGATTTATTAAAACAATAATAAAACAAGTTTCGAGATATTGAAACAGTTTCATGTCAATGAAATTATTATATCAAAAACACGCAACACAGAAAAATTTCGTTTAAAGAAGGTTTCCCTGTTAATCCGGTTTCAATTTCAGTAACACGAGAGAGATTATTATTCTTGAAAAGAATTTCTAATATGCGAAGCATGTATATATATATATTCAGTACTCTATATAAAAAATGAAAAAAAAATAAATTAATATGTTTATTATTATTTAAATTTTTTCCCGTGTTCTCGGCCTTATTTTTAAATTATATAACATACATAGTTTAAAAATTATACCTAATGCAAAGGGTGACTTAATTATACACGAAAAGAGGATAAGAGAAAAAAATAAATACTGTTTTAACTTTCTAGTTTTCAAAAACGATAACTTTTTGTTTCCACAGCAACTTTACCGAAATTCAAATACTTTCATTGGTTTCTTCCTTTCCGTTCTTGCGACTCCTTTCCTCAACGGTGCAATTTCCTTTCCGCTCTGCGACTACTTTTCTCAACTGTGTCATTTCCTTTCCGCTCTTGCGACTCCTTTTCTCAACTGTGCCATTTCCTTTGCGCTCTGCGACTCCTTTTCTCAACTGTGCCATTTCCTTTCCGCTCTTGCGACTCCTTTTCTCAACTGTGCCATTTCCTTTGCGCTCTTGCGATTCCATTTCTCAACTGTGTCATTTCCTTTCCGCTCTTGCGACTCCTTTCCTCAACGGTGCAATTTCCTTTCCGCTCTGCGACTCCTTTTCTCAACTGTGCCATTTCCTTTCCGCTCTTGCGACTCCTTTTCTCAACTGTGCCATTTCCTTTGCGCTCTTGCGATTCCATTTCTCAACTGTGTCATTTCCTTTCCGCTCTTGCGACTCCTTTCCTCAACGGTGCAATTTCCTTTCCGCTCTGCGACTCCTTTTCTCAACTGTGCAATTTCCTTTCCGCTCTTGCGACTCCTTTTCTCAACTGTGCCATTTCCTTTGCGCTCTTGTGATTCCATTTCTCAACTGTGTCATTTCCTTTCCGCTCTTGCGACTCCATTTCTCAACTGTGCCATTTCCTTTCCGCTTTTGCGACCCCTTTTCTCAACTGTGCCATTTCCTTTCCGCTCTTGCGACTCCTTTTCTGAACTGTGCCACTTCGTTTCCACTCTTGCGACTCCATTCCTCAACTGTGCCATTTCCTTTCCGCTCTTGCGACTCCTTTTCTCAACGGTGCCATTTCCTTTCCGGCCTTGCGACCCCTTTTCTCAACTGTGCCATTTTCTTTCTGCTCTGTGACTCCTTTTCTCAACTGTGCCATTTCCTTTCCGCTCTTGCGACTCCTTTTCTCAACTGTGCCATTTCCTTTGCGCTCTTGCGATTCCATTTCTCAACTGTGTCATTTCCTTTCCGCTCTTGCGACTCCTTTCCTCAACGGTGCAATTTCCTTTCCGCTCTTGCGACTCCTTTTCTCAACTGTGCCATTTCCTTTGCGCTCTTGTGATTCCATTTCTCAACTGTGTCATTTCCTTTTCGCTCTTGCGACCCCTTTTCTCAACTGTGCCATTTCCTTTCCGCTCTTGCGACTCCTTTTCTGAACTGTGCCACTTCGTTTCCACTCTTGCGACTCCATTCCTCAACTGTGCCATTTCCTTTCCGCTCTTGCGACTCCTTTTCTCAACGGTGCCATTTCCTTTCCGGCCTTGCGACCCCTTTTCTCAACTGTGCCATTTTCTTTCTGCTCTGTGACTCCTTTTCTCAACTGTGCCATTTCCTTTCCGCTTTTGCGACTCCTTTTCTCAACGGTGCCATTTCCTTTCCGCTTTTGCGATTCCTTTTCTCAACGGTGCCATTTCCTTTCTGCTCTTGAGACTCATTTTCTCAACTGTGCCATTTCCTTTCCGCTCTTGCGACTCCTTTTCTCAACGGTGCCATTTCCTTTCCGGCCTTGCGACCCCTTTTCTCAACTGTGCCATTTCCCTTCCGCTCTGCGACTCCTTTTCTCAACTGTGCCATTTCCTTTCCGCTCTTGCGACTCCTTTTCTCAACTATGCCATTTCCTTTCCGCTTTTGCGACTCCTTTTCTCAACTGTGCCATTTCCTATCCGCTCTGCGACTCCTTTTCTCAACTGTGCCATTTCCTTTCCGCTGTTGTGACTCCTTTTCTCAATGGTGCCATTTCCTTTCTGCTCTTGCGACTCTTTTTTTCAACTGTGCGATTTCCTTTCCGCTTTTGCGACTCCTTTTCTCAACTGTGCCATTTCCTTTCTGCTCTTGCGACTCTTTTTCTCAACTGTGCGATTTCCTTTCCGCTTTTGCGACTCCTTTTCTCAACTGTGCGATTTCCTTTCCGCTCTTGCGACTCCTTTTCTCAACGGTGCCATTTCCTTTCCGCTTTTGCGATTCCTTTTCTCAACTGTGCCATTTCCTTTCCGCTCTACGACTCCTTTTCTCAACTGTGCCATTTCCTTTCCGCTTTTGCGACTCCTTTTCTCAACGGTGCCATTTCCTTTCCGCTTTTGCGATTCCTTTTCTCAACGGTGCCATTTCCTTGCTGCTCTTGAGACTCATTTTCTCAACTGTGCCATTTCCTTTCCGCTCTTGCGACTCCTTTTCTCAATGGTGCCATTTTCTTTCCGCTTTTGCGATTCCTTTTCTCAACGGTGCCATTTCCTTTCTGCTCTTGAGACTCATTTCCTCAACTGTGCCATTTCCTTTCCGCTCTTGCGACTCCTTTTCTCAACGGTGCCAATTCCTTTCCGGCCTTGCGACCCCTTTTCTCAACTGTGCCATTTCCTTTCCGCTCTGCGACTCCTTTTCTCAACTGTGCCATTTCCTTTCCACTCTTGCGACTCCTTTTCTCAACTGTGCCATTTCCTTTCCGCTTTTGCGACTCCTTTTCTCAACTGTGCCATTTCCTATCCGCTCTGCGACTCCTTTTCTCAACTGTGCCATTTCCTTTCCGCTCTTGCGACTGCTTTTCTCAACTGTGCCATTTCCTTTCCGCTTTTGCGACTCCTTTTCTCAACTGTGCCATTTCCTATCCGCTCTGCGACTCCTTTTCTCAACTGTGCCATTTCCTTTCCGCTGTTGTGACTCCTTTTCTCAACGGTGCCATTTCCTTTCTGCTCTTGCGACTCTTTTTCTCAACTGTGCAATTTCCTTTCCGCTTTTGCGACTCCTTTTCTCAACTGTGCCATTTCCTTTCTGCTCTTGCGACTCTTTTTCTCAACTGTGCGATTTCCTTTCCGCTCTTGCGACTCCTTTTCTCAACTGTGCGATTTCCTTTCCGCTTTTGCGACTCCTTTTCTCAACGGTGCCATTTCCTTTCCGCTTTTGCGATTCCTTTTCTCAACTGTGCCATTTCCTTTCCGCTCTACGACTCCTTTTCTCAACTGTGCCATTTCCTTTCCGCTTTTGCGACTCCTTTTCTCAATTGTGCCATTTCCTTTCCGCTTTTGCGACTCCTTTTCTCAACGGTGCCATTTCCTTTCCGCTTTTGCGATTCCTTTTCTCAACGGTGCCATTTCCTTTCTGCTCTTGAGACTCATTTTCTCAACTGTGCCATTTCCTTTCCGCTCTTGCGACTCCTTTTCTCAACGGTGCCATTTCCTTTCCGGCCTTGTGACCCCTTTTCTCAACTGTGCCATTTCCTTTCCGCTCTGCGACTCCTTTTCTCAACTGTGCCATTTCCTTTCCACTCTTGCGACTCCTTTTCTCAACTGTGCCATTTCCTTTCCGCTTTTGCGACTCCTTTTCTCAACTGTGCCATTTCCTATCCGCTCTGCGACTCCTTTTCTCAACTGTGCCATTTCCTTTCCGCTTTTGTGACTCCTTTTCTCAACGGTGCCATTTCCTTTCTGCTCTTGCAACTCTTTTTCTCAACTGTGCAATTTCCTTTCCGCTTTTGCGACTCCTTTTCTCAATGCTGCCACTTCCTTTCTGGCCTTGCGACCCCTTTTCTCATCTGTGCCATTTCCTTTCCGCTCTACGACTCCTTTTCTCAACTGTGCCATTTCCTTTCCGCTTTTGCGACTCCTTTTCTCAACGGTGCCATTTCCTTTCCGCTTTTGCGATTCCTTTTCTCAACGGTGCCATTTCCTTTCTGCCCTTGAGACTCATTTTCTCAACTGTGCCATTTCCTTTCCGCTCTTGCGACTCCTTTTCTCAACGGTGCCGTTTCCTTTCCGCTTTTGCGATTCCTTTTCTCAACGGTGCCATTTCCTTTCTGCTCTTGAAACTCCTTTTCTCAACGGTGCCATTTCCTTTCCGGCCTTGCGACCCCTTTTCTCAACTGTGAAATTTCCTTTCCGCTCTGCGACTCCTTTTCTCAACTGTGAAATTTCCTTTCCGCTCTGCGACTCCTTTTCCCAACTGTGAAATTTCCTTTCTGCTCTTGCGACTCCTTTTCTCAACTGTGCCATTTCCTTTCCGCTTTTGCGACTCCTTTTCTCAACTGTGCCATTTCCTATCCGCTCTGCGACTCCTTTTCTCAACTGTGCCATTTCCTTTCCGCTTTTGTGACTCCTTTTCTCAACGGTGCCATTTCCTTTCTGCTCTTGCGACTCTTTTTCTCAACTGTGCGATTTCCTTTCCGCTTTTGCGACTCCTTTTCTCAATGGTGCCATTTCCTTTCCGCTCTTGCGACTCCTTTTCTCAACGGTACCATTTCCTTTCTGGCCTTGCGACCCCTTTTCTCAACTCTGCCATTTCCTTTCCGCTCTGCGACTCCTTTTCTCAACTGTGCCATTTCCTTTCCGCTCTTGCGACTCCTTTTCTCAACTGTGCCATTTCCTTTCCGCTCTTGCGACTCCTTTTCTCAATGGTGCCATTTCCTTTCCGGCCTTACGACCCCTTTTCTCAACTGTGCCATTTCCTTTCCGCTCTTGCGACCCCTTTTCTCAACTGTGCCATTTCCTATCTGCTCTGCGACTCCTTTTCTCAACTGTGCGATTTCCTTTCCGCTTTTGCGACTCCTTTTCTCAACTGTGCCATTTCCTTTCCGCTCTTGTGACTCCTTTTCTCAATGGTGACATTTCCTTTCCGGCCTTGCGACCCCTTTTCTCAACTGTGCCATTTCCTTTCCGGCCTTGCAATCTCTTTTCTCAACTGTGCCATTTCCTTTCCGCTCTGTGACTCCTTTTCTCAACTGTGCAATTTTCCTTTCCGCTTTTGCGACTCCTTTTCTCAACTGTGCCATTTCCTTTCCGCTTTTGCGACTCCTTTTCTCAACTGTGCCATTTCCTTTCCGCTCTTGTGACTCCTTTTCTCAATGGTGACATTTCCTTTCCGGCCTTGCGACCCCTTTTCTCAACGGTGCCATTTTCTTTCCGGCCTTACGACCCCTTTTCTCAACTGTGCCATTTCCTTTCCGCTCTTGCGACCCCTTTTCTCAACTGTGCCATTTCCTTTCCGCTTTTGCGACTCCTTTTCTCAACTGTGCCATTTCCTATCCGCTCTGCGACTCCTGTTCTCAACTATGCCATTTCCTTTCCGCTTTTGTGACTCCTTTTCTCAATGGTGCCATTTCCTTTCTGCTCTTGCGACTTTTTTTCTCAACTGTGCGATTTCCTTTCCGCTTTTGCGACTCCTTTTCTCAACTGTGCCATTTCCTTTTCGCTCTTGCGACTCCTTTTCTCAACTGTGCCATTTCCTATCCGCTCTGCGACTCCTTTTCTCAACTGTGCGATTTCCTTTCCGCTTTTGCGACTCCTTTTCTCAACTGTGCCATTTCCTTTCCGCTCTCCGACTCCTTTTCTCAACTGTGCAATTTCCTTTCCGCTCTTGCAACTCCTTTTCTCAACTGTGCCATTTCCTTTCCGCTTTTGTGACTCCTTTTTTCAACGGTGCCATTTCCTTTCTGCTCTTGCGACTCTTTTTCTCAACTGTGCCCTTTCCTTTCCGCTCTTGCGACTCCTTTTCTCAACTGTGCCATTTCCTTTCCGGCCTTGCGACCCCTTTTCTCAACGGTGCCATTCCTTTCTGGTCTTGCGACTCCTTTTCTCAACTGTGCCATTTCCTTTCCGCTCTTGCGACTCCTTTTCTCAACTGTGCCATTTCCTTTCCGCTCTGCGACTCCTTTCCTCAACTGTGCCATTTCCTTTCCGCTTTTGCGACTCTTTTCTTAACTGTGCCATTTCCTTTCCGCTCTTGCGACTCCTTTTCTCAACTGTGCCATTTCCTTTCCGGCCTTGCGACCCCTTTTCTCAACGGTGCCATTTCCTTTCTGATCTTGTGACTCCTTTTCTCAACTGTGCCATTTCCTTCCGCTCTTGCAACTCCTTTTCTCAACTGTGCCATTTCCTATCTGCTCTGCGACTCCTGTTCTCAACTGTGCCATTTCCTTTCCGCTTTTGTGACTCCTTTTCTCAACTGTGCCATTTCCTTTCCGCTTTTGCGACTCCTTTTCTCAATTGTGCCATTTCCTTTCCGCTCTTGCGTCTAATTTTCTCAACTGTGCCATTTCCTTTCCGCTCTTGCGACTCCTTTTCTCAACTGTGCCATTTCCTTTCCGCTCTTGCGACTCCTTTTCTCAACGGTGCCATTTCCTTTCCGGCCTTGCGACCCCTTTTCTCAACGGTGCCATTTTCTTTCCGGCCTTACGACCCCTTTTCTCAACTGTGCCATTTCCTTTCCGCTCTTGCGACCCCTTTTCTCAACTGTGCCATTTCCTTTCCGCTTTTGCGACTCCTTTTCTCAACTGTGCCATTTCCTATCCGCTCTGCGACTCCTGTTCTCAACTGTGCCATTTCCTTTCCGCTTTTGTGACTCCTTTTCTCAATGGTGCCATTTCCTTTCTGCTCTTGCGACTCTTTTTCTCAACTGTGCGATTTCCTTTCCGCTTTTGCGACTCCTTTTCTCAACTGTGCCATTTCCTTTTCGCTCTTGCGACTCCTTTTCTCAATGGTGCCATTTCCTCTCCGGCCTTGCGACCCCTTTTCTCAATTGTGCCATTTCCTTTCCGGCCTTGCAACCCCTTTTCTCAACTGTGCCATTTCCTTTCCGCTCTGCGACTCCTTTTCTCAACTGTGCCATTTCCTTTCCGCTTTTGCGACTCCTTTTCTCAACGGTGCCATTTCCTTTCTGCTCTTGCGACTCTTTTTCTCAACTGTGCCATTTCCTTTCCGCTTTTGTGACTCCTTTTCTCAACGGTGCCATTTCCTTTCTGCTCTTGCGACTTTTTTTCTCCACTGTGCCATTTCCTTTCCGCTCTTGCGACTCCTTTTCTCAACTGTGCCATTTCCTTTCCGCTCTTGCGACTCCTTTTCTCAATGGTGCCATTTCCTTTCCGGCCTTACGACCCCTTTTCTCAACTGTGCCATTTCCTTTCCGCTCTTGCGACCCCTTTTCTCAACTGTGCCATTTCCTATCCGCTCTGCGACTCCTTTTCTCAACTGTGCGATTTCCTTTCCGCTTTTGCGACTCCTTTTCTCAACTGTGCCATTTCCTTTCCGCTCTTGTGACTCCTTTTCTCAATGGTGACATTTCCTTTCCGGCCTTGCGACCCCTTTTCTCAACTGTGCCATTTCCTTTCCGGCCTTGCAACCTCTTTTCTCAACTGTGCCATTTCCTTTCCGCTCTGTGACTCCTTTTCTCAACTGTGCAATTTTCCTTTCCGCTTTTGCGACTCCTTTTCTCAACTGTGCCATTTCCTTTCCGCTTTTGCGACTCCTTTTCTCAACTGTGCCATTTCCTTTCCGCTCTTGTGACTCCTTTTCTCAATGGTGAAATTTCCTTTCCGGCCTTGCGACCCCTTTTCTCAACGGTGCCATTTTCTTTCCGGCCTTACGACCCCTTTTCTCAACTGTGCCATTTCCTTTCCGCTCTTGCGACCCGTTTTCTCAACTGTGCCATTTCCTTTCCGCTTTTGCGACTCCTTTTCTCAACTGTGCCATTTCCTATCCGCTCTGCGACTCCTGTTCTCAACTGTGCCATTTCCTTTCCGCTTTTGTGACTCCTTTTCTCAATGGTGCCATTTCCTTTCTGCTCTTGCGACTTTTTTTCTCAACTGTGCGATTTCCTTTCCGCTTTTGCGACTCCTTTTCTCAACTGTGCCATTTCCTTTTCGCTCTTGCGACTCCTTTTCTCAACTGTGCCATTTCCTATCCGCTCTGCGACTCCTTTTCTCAACTGTGCGATTTCCTTTCCGCTTTTGCGACTCCTTTTCTCAACTGTGCCATTTCCTTTCCGCTCTGCGACTCCTTTTCTCAACTGTGCAATTTCCTTTCTGATCTTGTGACTCCTTTTCTCAACTGTGCCATTTCCTTTCCGCTTTTGCGACTCCTTTTCTCAACGGTGCCATTTCCTTTCTGCTCTTGCGACTCTTTTTCTCAACTGTGCCATTTCCTTTCCGCTTTTGTGACTCCTTTTCTCAACGGAGCCATTTCCTTTCTGCTCTTGCGACTTTTTTTCTCCACTGTGCCATTTCCTTTCCGCTCTTGCGACTCCTTTTCTCAACTGTGCCATTTCCTTTCCGCTCTTGCGACTCCTTTTCTCAATGGTGCCATTTCCTTTCCGGCCTTACGACCCCTTTTCTCAACTGTGCCATTTCCTTTCCGCTCTTGCGACCCCTTTTCTCAACTGTGCCATTTCCTATCCACTTTTGCGACTCCTTTTCTCAACTGTGCCATTTCCTATCCGCGCTGCGACTCCTTTTCTCAACGGTGCCATTTCCTTTCTGCTCTTGCGACTCGTTTTCTCAACTGTGCGATTTCCTTTCCGCTTTTGCGACTCCTTTTCTCAACTGTGCCATTTCCTTTCCGCTCTTGTGACTCCTTTTCTCAATGGTGACATTTCCTTTCTGCTCTTGCGACTCGTTTTCTCAACTGTGCGATTTCCTTTCCGCTTTTGCGACTCCTTTTCTCAACTGTGCCATTTCCTTTCCGCTCTTGTGACTCCTTTTCTCAATGGTGACATTTCCTTTCCGGCCTTGCGACCCCTTTTCTCAACTGTGCCATTTCCTTTCCGCTTTTGCGACTCCTTTTCTCAATTGTGCCATTTCCTTTCCGCTTTTGCGACTCCTTTTCTCAACTGTGCCATTTCCTTTCCGCTCTTGCGACTCCTTTTCTCAACTGTGCCATTTCCTTTCCACTTTTGCGACTCCTTTTCTCAACTGTGCCACTTCCTTTCCGCTTTTGCGACTCCTTTTCTCAACTGTGCCATTTCCTTTTAGCCATTCTGCAGATTTCTGTTTAATGACGTCATCGATTTGTTTTACCACAATTAAATTAGTCTGTCAAGTTTTTATATTCATTTTGGCCGCTTTAATTACCTGTACTATATACTATACAGGGAGCACCGGGCCGAACAAATTCGGTCAAATCTGTAAGAGCTAAAGCGTAGAGAAAAAGCCGACATCCGTTTGCTGTCGGAGGATGAGAATTAAGTTGGGTTGTTTTACCTCTGAGCGGCACTTTTTTGCACATCATGGGCTAAATGGCCAGGTCACATGGACCCCGAAGGCTCAGAGAAGGTTGGGGGAGGGGACCCACTGGAACAGCTGTTGGGAGACAGATGGTAGCCTCCCATCAAGGCCATCCAGCGTGTTCTTTAAGTGCACAGGGTATGTCTCATCTGCACACGGGGCCACGGCTTAACGTCCCATCCGACGGACGGCGGCCTTTCCAAGCCCATCGGTGTCCCCTACTGACCGTTGGCAGGGCGGGAAATTTTGCGGAGATAAATCTCAACGCTGACCCAACTGGGACTCGAACCTGGGAACTACAGATTACGAGCCTGGCGCGCTACCGACTGAGCCATCCCGCTCCCATGAGAATTAAGGAAAGTGGCGATAGACAGAGTCTTCTTTCTTGATCATCTAGCGCGTTGCTGTAGACTTTGATTAAGGGCCAGAGATCATCTTTTTCTAAGATTATCATATTTCCTCCATTTCATCTCAAAATTTATGTCCTTCCTCTAGGGGCGTATTAGCAGAAAAAAACACCCCACGCAAATAGATGGAAATCGGCCCCATACGGCCAAGATCGATCCTAAATCAAAATTTCGCCCCAGGGAAGAAATACTCTAGAATTGTCCGCGAGAAACAACCCCAGGGAACTCCTGCTATTCATTTATATGACAAAACACATTACTACGTTCTCGACCTGTTCAACTTTTTATAAACATCTCGCCTTAGAAAGCAAATTATGTCCTTTTTTTCCACAATCTGAAGACGGACTTACAAAAAGTCTAAAAGTGCAATAATTTTAGCTTTTAATTGAGCTGTGATAATTCTAATACTTATATCTCCTTTGGGTCATTCCATGAAATATAACCAGATTAGGTTGCAGCACTATTATACATTCACATTTTTTTGCTTACTCATCATCCTCAAGCAGCCATGGACTACGGAAGTCCAACCAGATTGTGTAATTTAGTTCTCCAAACGCTTAAGCTACATCTGCTGCATCTGGCCACTAAAAACAAATTTTAACCAGGTCCTGTTTGACATTGTCTGCCCACTGCATACTAGGTCTTCCCTTTGCTTACTAGGGGGGAAAATACACAAATTATGCAACGCTGTTTTAGCGGAATTTTTATGCCTATTCCTTTCTAAGTTGAGCGGGGGTAGCACAGTCGGTAGCGCGTTCCAGGCGCGTAATCTGCAGTTCCCAGGTCTGAGTCCAGCTAGGCCAGCATTGAGATTTATCTCTACATAACTCCCAACTCATGGTCAGTAGGGGACAGCGATGGGCTTGGAAAAGCCTCCGTCCTTAGGATGGGACGTTAAGCCTTGATTCCATGTGCGGGAGAATCATTACCTTGTGTAGGTTAAAGAACACGCTGCATGGCCTTGACGGGAAGCCTCCATATGTCTCCTAACAGCTGTCTAATGGTTCTCCTAACCCATCCTTCTCTGATTCCTCGGGGTCCTTATGACCTGGACATTTTGCCTATTGTGTGCAAAAAAGTGCCGCTCAGAGATAAAACAACCCAACTCTAGCCTACCGAAATGAACAAAAGAAATATATCTTATTTTTGCAACAAACCGTTTCGCCAATATTCATAAGTTTTCAGCTATAAGTAATAATGAGATCCTTTATAAAATATTATAAAAAAAAATATACCCCCCTCAAGCAGCTGCTTGCCACAGAGGTCTGACAGGAGCTTGTCAGTTTATATGCCATAGTAGAAGGTCTGTGAGAATGGCTGAACCTCAGCAAAAAACAACACAAACGTCCATCCCTAATCCGGGGTTCGAACCCAGATTCTTTAGATCAGTAGCCAAGTGCGCTAACTTTACGAAGCTCAAAATGTTCTGTATCATTTGTGATGATCCCAATCACGTTGATGGTAGTCGACAAACAATGCTAGATGTGCAATTGTCCTATTAAATCTCTTAACCATACCATCCGACTGAGATGCCTTTAAATTAATTGGATTAAAAATTCCATCTTTGGTCAGGGTTGGGTTGGGTTGTTTTACCTCTGAGCGGCACTTTTTTGCACACCATGGGCTAAATGGCCAGGTCACAAGGACCCCGAAGGCTCAGAGAAGGTTGGGGGAGGGGACCCACTGGAACAGCTGTTGGGAGACAGATGGTAGCCTCCCGTCAAGGCCATCCAGCGTGTTCTTTAACGTGCACAGGGTATGGCTCTCCCGCACATGGGGCCACGGCTTAACGTCCCATCCGACGGACGGCGGCCTTTCCAAGCCCATCGGTGTCCCCTACTGACCGTGGGCAGGGCGGGAAATTTTGCGGAGATAAATCTCAACGCTGACCCAGCTGGGGCTCGAACCTGGGAACTACAGATTACGAGCCTGGTGCGCTACCGACTGAGCCACCCCCGCCCCTAGGTGCGTAAGAGTCGCAACCTGTTAAACAATCTGAATATGATTGTTTGTAGCCAACTTAGCCAGTAGCCAACGTCAGTGCTCGGGGAGACTCTGTATATATTTTCCATAATAAACATTTTGTTATTGTTTTAAACTTGGAGTTAGTTATCTTGCAGCAATTCTCAAACGTTGAAAGCCCAATACAGAACGAACCAAAATCTTACATCTTTACCTGTGGGTGCCGAGAATCAGTTATATTCTACCAACCCCAGGAACCGACAAAGGTGAATCCTTAAAGTCAGCTGTGGTACATGACATGAAGTACGAGTGCTCCAGACTTTCCTCCCGAGCTAACAAATGTACAGTGAGGTTTGTGAATTCAGAAGAAACTGTTGAAATGAATGGTGAAATAGAACTAACCAAAGTAATACTATCCGTTTTGATAGAAATAAAAGGTTCCTCTTCAGAAACTTCCAAGACTTTTAGTGTTGGAATTGTTTCAAGACTGGGCATATTCGAGCCAACTGCAAAAGGTGGTGGGTTCAAAGTTCAAGCACGTCTAACAGGCAACACAACCAGCATAAGTAACGCGAAGGGCAAAGGCTGGCTGTTGATTGGTTGCCTCCAGGCGAAGTCGCCCACGTTTCAACACTAATGGTGAGAATAACGGATTGGTAGCTGATGGAACCACGAATGTAATGCCTTGCCGTATGATAGTAGACACTGGTGCAAATGTAACTTTACTCAGAACAGATATAATAAAGAAGATAATACCTCACCCAAACTAGAATGTTACACAGTCTAATATAATCCTACAAACAGTTACTGGATATCATGCTAAAGTCCATGGAAGGATGGAACTCAATAACAGAGTTGGTAGCTGTCTGGTACATCATTCTGTTTACATCGCTGACATCTACCATGAATGCATATTAAGTCTTGATTTCCTAAAGAAACATGGATTCAGCATTAGACCCGGTGACAGCCTACTCATCTATAAGACAGAAGAGATCCCTCTGCTTAGCCAAACATCTGATTCTTTATCAAGCATGACCCCAATATTAGTGACGGAAGACACAGAGATTCCAGTACAAAATGAAATTATAGTCCGTGGACATCGGGCAGAGACTTCTGATTGGCAGTCACTGATGCCCTTGGTAAAGGAACTTTGACTCATGTTATCCTGGTTGCAAGGACTTTAGTCAGTGTTGATAAAGAACAGATTCCTATCAGAGTGATGAACTGTAACAAATCCAATAGAATATTGAAAAAGGTCGAAGAATTAGCAAAATGTGAACCTATTACTTGGATAACAAGTATAAACACAATAGAAGTTACTGACACAAACCAACACCATACAGACATCACATCTCATCTTACTGACTTATGGAGAGAAACAAGAAGAATATTAACTGAAGACCAAGCTGCTAAGGCCGCGAACCTACTGAAAGAATTTTCCAACATTTTTTCTGCTAAATAAAATGATTATGGCCTTACTAACCTGACAGAACATAAGATCAACACTGGTAATTCTCCTCCAGTCCATCTACCGGCAGGAAGGCTTCTATTGGCAAAAAGAGAGGAGACGGAACAACTCAAAAGGGACATGGAAGCTCAAGATTTTATATAACCATCACAGAGTCCTTGGACATCATAGTGGTTCTTGTCAAGAAAAGGATGAATCTACCGATTTTGTGTGGATTACCACAGATTAAATGATATAACAAAGAAAGACTGCTTTTCTTTACCCAGGATTGATGATACACTGGACACTCTATCTGGATCAGAATGGTTCTCGACATTAGCCTTGAAGAGCGGTTATTGGCAAGTTGGTATACATCCTGAAGACCGTGGAAAAACAGCTTTCACTACAGGAAATAGACTTTGGCAGTTTAAAGCGATGCCATTTGGACTTTGCAACGCACCTGCAAAGTTTGAATGACTAATGGGGTCGGTGCTCAAAGGTTTGTCTTGGGAGGTCTGCCTGGTTTACTTGGACAACATCATCGTTCTTGGAAAGACTTTTGACTTTTTCTGTCATGTGCAGGCAGCCTGTTCAGCCCCGAAAACAACATCTGTGAGTCACATCCCCAAAATAGCACTTCCAAGAACACACTTAATACATAAAAATTTTTACAACAACAAAAATACAATAAACATGCAATAATGAATAAAAATAAATGAATTAGAGGGACATGACAGACCTGTATTCATAATTCATCGACATTGTGAGGGGGTCATGCAGAGGAATGAAGCCACCTACCAATGATATCCCACATGTTCTCTATTGGGGAGAAGTCTGGGATTCACACTGACCAAGACAGCACCTAGATACCATGTAGGCACTGTCTACTGATGTTGGCAGTGTGAGGGCTGGTGTTATCGTGTTGTCATCGATGTCTCATCAACATATCGTCGTGCTGTCATTGTACCCACTATGCACATGAGTGGTGAACAGTTGTTGAAATTTATAGTGCCCCAAACATGAAATCAGTCTGAGGAGTCGTATGATGCTCGCAGATGGCAGCAAGATCAGCCCAGTGGCTATGTTGTCTCCAAACTATCAATCTGCGATCGGCAATGCTGAGACAGAAGCAAGACTCGTCACTGAATATGGCATGATTCCATTCAATCCATCACAGATGCCTGGTCCAGCACCACTGCAATCTTGTGCTATGGTGTTCTGCAGTGAGTGGGAGTAGTCACAGTGGCTGGCAAGAGCGCAAACCTGCTTCAGCCAATCTGTGATTCACAAGTCCATATCTAATGTTGTCCACTGTGGATTGTGGGCTGCTATGGCTTTCCCTTGAATGCGCCAATCGAGCTGTTTGGAATCTGCCTACATGCACTGGTGTCCCTATGGCGACACACGTAAACCTCCCGCCAACCACTGTCGCCAAATTCGGCTGACAGTTGTCGCAACCAGATGCGACACAAGTATCAATCAGACATACGTATGATGATCCCTATGATGAAGCCTCTGGTAAAGGTGTCCGTGTGATGGTAGGATTCCCAATAACGTCGCCCACGCATTCTCACTCCTTATACGTGCTATTATCACTCCGTTGCAGTTGAGATCACTCCGTTGCAGTTAGATCACTCCGTTGCAGTTGAGATCACTCCGTTGCAGTTAGATCACTCCGTTGCAGTTGAGATCACTCCGTTGCAGTTGAGATCACTCCGTTGCAGTTAGATCACTCCGTTGCAGTTAGATCACTCCGTTGCAGTTGAGATCACTCCGTTGCAGTTGAGATCACTCCGTTGCAGTTGAGATCACTCCGTTGCAGTTGAGATCACTCCGTTGCAGTTGAGATCACTCCGTTGCAGTTAGATCACTCCGTTGCAGTTGAGATCACTCCGTTGCAGTTAGATCACTCCGTTGCAGTTGAGATCACTCCGTTGCAGTTGAGATCACTCCGTTGCAGTTAGATCACTCCGTTGCAGTTAGATCACTCCGTTGCAGTTGAGATCACTCCGTTGCAGTTGAGATCACTCCGTTGCAGTTGAGATCACTCCGTTGCAGTTAGATCACTCCGTTGCAGTTGAGATCACTCTGTTGCAGTTAGATCACTCCGTTGCAATTGAGATCACTCCGTTGCAGTTGAGATCACTCCGTTGCAGTTAGATCACTCCGTTGCAGTTAGATCACTCCGTTGCAGTTGAGATCACTCCGTTGCAGTGGTCCACACGCCCAGGTACAGACGACCAAACTCAGCTAGATTGAGCCATTTTGCCCTGTTACGTCTCTCATCATGTGATTGATTTGCAACTGCACTCATTTATATAACCTAACTGTCGACACGTACCCACCTATTTGCATGGCTCTCCTGCAAATACTTCCTGGTGTGGTATTTTCTATGTAGAGCAGTGTATATATATATATACTAGTGAATGAGAATTTCTTTGGGAGATAATGCATTGCATCCGAACTGTAGTGTTGATTCTAAATGCTCCACTTACAGAATTTTTCTCCTGAAATCTAGTAGTTGCAGGAAGAAAAATATATTGACGTCCGTGAGAAAGAAAAATACTTTACGTTGTTTCTAATAAAAGGTTAGTGCATACACAGATTACTTGTGATTAGTAAACAAAAATTTAGTGTGCAAACACATCGTTAATGGAATAAAATAAGATCAGAATATATTGTTTTGTTAACGTTTACATTTACAATTTTCATTCCCCAAGAAGGGATGTAAAATTGAAATACAATGTGGTGAGCTATTTACTTCTCTCTGAGTAACTTTTGCCATTGGCCAACGACTGGCTTTTCCCCATAGTACGGAGCGGGGGTTGCTCAGTCGGTAGCGCGCCAGGCTCGTAATCTGTAGTTCCCAGGTTCGAGTCCCAGCTGGGTCAGCGTTGAGATTTATCTCCGCAAAATTCCCCGCCCTGCCCACGGTCAATAGGGGACACCGATGGGCTTGGAAAGGCCGCCGTCCGTCGGATGGGACGTTAAGCCGTGGCCCAGTGTGCGGGAGAGAGCCATACCCTGTGCACGTTAAAGAACACGCTGGATGGCCTTGACGGGAGGCTACCATCTGTCTCCCAACACCTGTTCCAGTGGGTCCCCTCCCCCAACCTTCTCTGAGCCTTCGGGGTCCATGTGATCTGGCCATTTAGCCCATGGTGTGCAAAAAAGTGCCGCTCAGAGGTAAAACAACCCAACTACCATAGAACGATAATAACTTTGTTCTCACCATAACCTGGTGAAAGGTGCCATTTTATCTTTTTTTTTACAGAGCATTAGCATTGGTGATATGATTTCGGTCATTGGTGGATTTAAGCGGCACTCTTTTTTACACACTGGCTGCTTGAGGATCAGAGCCACAAGGAATGTATAGTTTAGGTTGAGCAATCACAATGTAAATTTTGCCATTTTGTCTCTTTGCTGTTGTTTGGATTGTTTTACCTTTGATCTGTACTTTTTTCACATACAATGGACTAAATGGTCAGGTAATAGGATTGGGTTGTTTTACTTCTGAGCGGCACTTTTTTGCACACCATGGACTAAATGGCCAGGTCACGTGGACCCCGTATGCTCAGAGAAGGTTGGGGGAGGGGACCCACTGGAACAGCTGTTGGGAGACAGACGGTAGCCTCCCGTCAAGGCCATCCAGCGTGTTCTTTAACGTGCACAGGGTATGGCTCTCCTGCACACGGGGCCACGGCTTAACGTCCCATCCGACGGACGGCGGCCTTTCCAAGCCCATCGGTGTCCCCTACTGACCGTGGGCAGGGCGGGGAATTTTGCGGAGATAAATCTCAACGCTGACCCAGCTGGGACTCGAACCTGGGAACTACAGATTACGAGCCTGGCGCGCTACCGACTGAGCCACCCCCGCCCCCAGGTAATAGGGACACCAAGGGCTCAGGGAATGTTAGAGAAGGGAATCTACTGGGCAGAGAGAGAGAGAGACGGATGATTATCGCCAAGGCCATCAAGCCTGTTCTTTAACATGTACACAGTTTGGCTGTCTTATGCACTGAATTACGGCCTAACATCCCATCCAACCGACTGCGACTCCCCAAAAAACCATCGACATCCTTTTTCTCTCCGCCAGCAGGGTGAAGTTTAGCGAGAGAAATATCAACGCTGAAACAGTTGGGACTCGAATCTGAGAATTACAGATTATTGAGCCTGGCGCGCTACCGACTGAGACAACCGTTCTGTATCTACTTCCAACCAAAAAATAAAAAGTAACATTTTTTAATGATAATTTTGCGATTTTTTTTTTTGAAATCCTATCCATCGCCAAAAAAAAAAGAGCTGATTCTCCAAAAAGAACTAAACCTCCTTTTAACACATTCTCACAGATCGATCCAAAATGCCATTCTTATTTGTTCATTTCTACGAACATTTCCTTTGCATTAACTGCATTTTGCTCATATTACGCCAAGACACTAAACAGAGCACTCACCAGCTGGAGCTTGGAATTTCTCCAAACAGAAGAGCATCGCAGTTTAGATACTACGAAGTAAAAAAAAAAACATTCCCCTCTTTCCACAATAGATCTGAGAAGCTGGAGAGATTTCTACTCTTTTTTTTTCCGGGCAATAACTTTCAACGTAACTTACTTTGACTGGAAATGTGTCCTTTTTCCAATCAACACGCATTGCCCATAAAGTGTACCCATAACCAACTTTGTGTGCATAACGGGAAGTGCATTTTCGGAAGGATAAAAACAAGATGGAAACGAAAGCGTTAAAAAGCTTATAAGGCACTTTTACGTTTAATGTGATTACGGGCAATCTGTTCATTTATTGTTATTTGCATTGAGAGCGCCAGCGAGGAGGAAAAGCGTGTCCCGTCGCTGCAGTCGGCCTTCCCCTCCCGCGTCCACCGCTGCATCCCGCCGCCGCTGCCGCCGGCCGTGAGACCGAGAGATTCATTTATCTCTCTCGCAACCTTCTATTGGCGTTTTGTGTTTCGCTTGACGACCACATTTGCAATAAAAACGGCATCCTGGGCTGCTGTAAGATGATCCCGCTTCATCTCGTGCGTCCGTGGCGGGGCGCTGCAGCTATCTGGGCAATTTATCTTGGACAAATAGAGGGTTAGTGGGGGAGGATTTAGCCCGAGCATTATGGTGCACGACGGAGAAGGTGTTAATTTCGGGCCCACCAGTAATATGAGGGGAGTGAGACGCCAATAATGAGGCCCAAGATTGAACCGCCACTGCTCTTTATTCCCACATACGTTGAGGCGGTAAACAGGAGTCTAGAGGAGGGGACCGCTGCCTTCCTTTGTCTTCCTTTTGTTGTAGACGTTCTGAGGAGTGTAAGTGTCATCCTCGAGGCTTCTCTAAGCTCTCTATTATAGTGTGCACTGAGGGGAATGGGTTCTTTGAAGGAGTAGGGTCAGCTTTATGTCCTCATTTCGTAAACGACAATATTTCGTTGTTGATTACAGAGGCTTCTTATTCCACACATATGTGTGGTGTATTTTCCTGAGTTCGGATTTTGATTCATACCTTCGAGGATCGATATCGATGTTCCACATGAATAAATTTTCAGATCTGGTGAAGTTCTTTTGTAGCTGGTTGATGGAACCAACTTACGTACTTTTGAAAAAGGAATAAATATGATTAAGGAGATTCTTAAGTGTCTTTTTTGGGAGGAGGACGAAAAAGAGCTGATGATAGGAAAAAGAATTTTCTTATGGGTAAATTCAAATAGACTTTTTATGTAGGAAATATTATTACTTTATTTTCATAAGCTACAATTACTCTGCTACAGTTGATCTTAAATCCCCAACAAATTCTCTCATAAAATTTTTAAATCTTAAAATAAATTGAATTAACTAGTTACTTTATAGTAAGTTTCTTCCGTTAAATGTGGTCTGAGTTGCCTTGCTCGTCATTAGATCCCAAACAAATAAACAAACTTTGCTTATTTTAGTTGTTTTAACTCTGAGCGACCTTTTCCTTTCCACAAAATAATGGCTTAAATGGCTAATACACAATGACCACAAGGACTCTCGTAAAATCGGAAAATAGGATAGCCATCTAGCGTGTCCTTTGACATGCAGAGGACATGTCTCTCCTGAACAGGGGTCACTACTTTTCGTCCTATCTGTCGGAAGTCTTTCCAAACTCAGCGGATCTCCTTTATTATCGAGGGAAGACTAGTTGAGAAAATCCTAACGCCACGTTAAGGCTCGAATTTGGGAACATCACATCGAGATCCTGGTGCTCTACTGACTGAGCCAGTCCCGCCCCACTTCCCTCAGTGTTTACTGGTGGCATAGTGTAAGCCCTAACTGAGAAGACCATGAGATTGCGTAGTTTACACTTCGAATTCTCATTGACAGATATTTGATAAGCTATTGGCCAATGATCTTTAAGAACTGTCGAAGGATCGTCTCCGCAGATCGTCTCCCCCATGCTAAGCCATTGGCGTTTACCACTGCTACCTCCTTCCAAAATTAGAGATAGAGCTTTGAATGTGGCATTCTGTTCACATAGCATGCAATGTCCCCACACGTTTTGAACCGCAGTGGTTTTTCAACAAAAAAATCCACAATCAGAATTACGTCGTAGAAGAATTAATAAACCTCTATTTGCCGTTATCACGTATCTTTGCGGTTTAGTACATTAAGCATTAAGGAGCGGGGGTGGCTCAGTCGGTAGCGCGCCAGGTTCGTAATCTGTAGTTCCCAGGTTCGAGTCCCAGCTGTGTCAGCGTTGAGATTTATCTCCGCAAAATTCCCCGCCCTGCCCACGGTCAGTAGGGGACACCGATGGGCTTGGAAAGGCCGCCGTACCCTGTGCACGTTAAAGAACACACTGGATGGCCTTGACGGGAGGCTACCATCTGTCTCCCAACAGCTGTTCCAGTGGGTCCCCTCCCCCAACCTTCTCTGAGCCTTCGGGGTCCATGTGACCTGGCCATTTAGCCCATGGTGTGCAAAAAAGTGCCGCTCAGAGGTAAAACAACCCAACCCTATTAATAGCCATTATTCATAATAGAAAACAATTATTTATACAGTTGATTCAATGATCGGCGGATCAGAGAATTTTGAAAAATCATTCCCTCTATTGATTTTTCGGCTAAGGTTTGCATTAAAAAATGTTTATGATTTTTTTTTTCCTTTAGTTCTGACTAGAGTGAAATGACAGGGAGGAGGTCAAAACAAGACTTCTTCAGCAATCGATAAAATCTTACAAATATATTTGATTTTAATGCAGTAATAATCAAATACACCTGCATTTAATCTCTGTTTGGTACAAAAGCAAATGTACAAATCACTTAAGTGTTTCTGCATTTATAAACAAATTATGCAGGCATTGGACACGGAAATGGGAAACAGTTCCATGCTATCTCAATAGAAAATCACATTCAGAGCTCAATAATTTCTTCAATATGATGTTTAAGGGAAAAATATATCTGAAGATAAGTTAAAGATCTCAATCAAATATTATCTGAATCTTGATTTTATAATTGTGCCGTCCCGTGGCCGAGTGGTTAGCACGCTTGGCTACTGATCTAAGGGACCTGGGTTCGAGACCCGGATTTAGGCATGGATGTGTGTGTCGTTTTTCTGCTGAGGTCCTGCCATCCTCTCAGATCTCCTACTGTGGCATATAAACTGACAGGCTCCTGTCAGACCTCTGTGGCAAGCAGCTGCTTGAGGGGGTATTTATTTTTTTTTTTATGATTTTATAAAAAAAAATAAATAAATAAATAAATAAATACCCCCTCAAGCAGCTGCTTGCCACAGAGGTCTGACAGGAGCCTGTCAGTTTATATGCCATAGTAGAAGGTCTCAGAGGATGACAGGACCTCAGCAGAAAAACAACACACACATCCATGCCTTACCCGGGGCTCGAACCCAGGTCTCTTAGATTAGTAGCCAAGCGTGCTAACCACTCGGCCATAAATATCATTTATTCAGTATTCAAAGTTAAGAAAGCTGGAATGTTTAACAAGCTACAAAAAATTGATTCCAAAATTTAATTAAAACATTTAAACAGGTTAAGAGATCAGAGTTGATTCTAGTCAGCACTGGGTCCCATGCTCCCGGTATTCTACTAGAGTCAATTGTGATCTCTGATGTCTTAATCTGTTTTAATGTTTTATTTAAATTTTGGGGTCATTTTTGCAGTTTGTTAAATATTACAGCATCAGGGTAGGATTTTGAGCTTCTGAGGTCCTAAGCTGTAACAAGTTTAAGATGCGCAAAATTTTCAAAATCGAAATAAATTATATATGCATTTATTATTCTGATTGAAGGAGCATTTAAAAAATATATAAAATTGATGTGGTGAAACATTATATTAGCATTAATATACGATAATGACTGTATAATGGCCATTCACAGAACTACAAACTGACAAATGTTAAAAAAAATTGGGAACATAGAGTCAGTGATAACAAAAGTTATATTATTCCAATAAAGGAGTGTAATCAGTTGAAAACTTCAACATCATCATCATCATCCTCAAGCAGCCATGGGCTACGGAGGTCCAACCAGACCGTGCAATTTAGTTCTCCAAGCAAGTCTATCCTGAGCTACATCTACTGCATCTGGTTACTGCACACCAATTCTAACAAGGTCCTGTTTGACATTGTCTGCCCACCGCATCCTAGGTCTCCCATTCTTTCTGAGGCCCTTAGGCACACTGTTCATAACCCTATTCGCCAATCTATAATTATTCATACGGGCAACATGGCCAAATCAACCTAACAGAGACTAAATTATCTTGTTACCTTACCGAAATTTCTATAAATATACATTAATTTTAAATAACTTTTTCTGTAAAACGTACAAAATCGCAATACAACATAATAAAAAGACAAGACTTCAATGACTCGATTATTATAAATTAGCAAAAATTAGAAATAATTGCGGAAAATGTACAAATGATTATGAAATTCCTTTTGTTTTTAACATGCTTCCAAGAGAAATATTATTATGCTTTCAAAGTTTTAATAGCGAAAGTTAATTAAAGCAAAAGTTAAAAGAGCATTTAAGAGAGGAAAATATTGAACCAATGATATAAAAAAAAGTAAATGAAAGAAAATTGTATTTGTATCTTTTTCGTAATTAGCCATTTTCAGCTTGTTATTAGCTAAATTTTGATTATAAATTATGTGTAAATTATTTGTGATATATTTTATGCACAGATTGGAATTATTCAATCTCCTGCAGATAAAGATTATAGCTTTGCAGGTCACCATATTTAAAATATATACACTGTATCAATTACTTGAATAGGGAATAATTTTTTTCTCCAAATAATGAAAAAAAGCTGAGAGGAACAATATTTGGCCAATAGATTAATTTGAATATAAAAAAACTTCGTGAGAGTCAACTTCAAATTAAAATTTTTGATGCCGCTCATAATCCTGAATCCCTAAGCTGTTAGCTTAGTTAGCTTATGCCTAAGTCGATCCCTGTCCAGCGTTCATAACTCTTTGAATATGGAATAAATATTGCTGAAAATCGAGGTTTAAATATACAGTATTTGACTGAAATCTTTAATTTATCTTTAGACATATTTTTCATTAAAAATCGTATTGAAGAATATATTTATCTTTGAATGTGATTTATATCAAGATAGCATGGAACTGTTTCCATTTTTCTGCCCAGTACTTATATATATATATACAGTAGACACTCTCTTATCCGGTCTCGGCTCAACCGGCCTCCGGTTTAACCGGTCGTTCACAGAAGCGGAAGCAAGTCAGCACATGTTATGTATATTTGCCTCAGTTCCAAGAAGCGAAAGCAAGTCGCCTCGTGTTTTGTTTATAGTACAGTACATATTTGCTTCAGTTCCTCTTTGTGAATATTACAGTGTACATTGTACTGTGCGTATCCAAGAGTGTGTGTTGCGTTCTATTAATTATTGTGTGGTACAAACTGAGTGGGTGCAAACGTAAGCGTAATGTCGTTACGATGGATATGAAATTAAAAGCGTTAGAACGTATTGACAAAGGTGATCCGGTAGAGCATGTTTGTGATGAATTAGGTGTTGGTAAAAGCACAGTAAATGACTGGAGAAGAAATAGAAAATCTTTACAAGATTTTTGTACTCAAGCGAGTCTGAAAAACGCTTTCTTCTCGGTGCACTCTTAAAAAACCGAAAAATGAAATTGTCGATGATGCACTTTGGTTATGGCTCATGCAAGAGCGTCGAAAAGGAACGCCAATCAGTGGGCCAATCTTGAAAGAAAAAGCTTTAATCCTTCATTCCAAAATCGATAATGGCGGAGATTTTTCAGCAAACGAGGGATGGCTTTCTCGCTGGAAAAAACGGCATGGTGTCCATTACCTTGGTGTTTGTGGTGAGAAATTCTCAGCTGATCCCTTAGCAACAAAGGAATTTTCAGAAAAACTTTTAGCGCTTATTGAAGAAGGCCTATGCGCAGAACAAATCTACAGATCTTTACAATGTAGATGAGACTGGGTTGAATCTTAAACTTCTTCCAACGAAAACGTTTGTGACAGCGCAAGGAACCTCACCATCAGGATTTAAAACAAGCAAAGAAAGAATCACTCTGTACAAATGCTGAAGGTATGCACAAACTTCCTCTTTTTGTAATTGGGAAATCCGCGAAACCCCGAGCATTCAAACATTTAAATTTAGCTGCTCTGCCAGTTTACTACAAAGCTCAAAAGCCTGCTTGGATAGACTCGTATTTGTTTAATGAGTGGTTCTTTACAGAATTTGTTCCAAAAGTAAAAAAAAAAAATCACTTGACCAGTCTTAAAATGCCTGTAAAAGCCCTACTCATTCTCGACAATGCCCCAACACACCCAAACGAACTCATTTCTGACAGCATAAAAGCCATGATTTTGCCTCTTAATGTAACATCTTTAGTGCAACCAATGGGTCAAGGCGTGCTTGTAAGTTTGAAAAGGCTATACAGGAGAAAGCTTCTTTCAGAAATTCTACAGCAAACTTAAAATGACGGAATAGGACATTTAAATGCTTTGAAAACAATAAATATCAAGGATGTGATCTACATGTTAGCAAGAGCTTTTGAAGAAGTACAACGTTTGTGAAGTCATAGAGAAAACTTTGGCCTGAAGTTGAAAACTGTGTAGAAAGCACCAAAGACGACAACACGAAAATATCAAATGAGCCTGCGCCTGCCGAAGATATGACGGATAATGACAATAATTCGCTGCTTAATGACTTTAAACTGCTGCCTGGATGTGACACACTTGAAAAAAATGACATTAAGAAATGGTTAAAAGGTGATGAACAGTTGGAAAATGAAACACTTAATGATGAAATTATCAATGCAGTCTGCCAAGAAGGGAACGGAGAATGAAGAAGAAGAGAAGGAAGTGAAAGAAGGGAAAGCTGGCCATATTAAAGGAAAAGAAGGTTTTGATGTTGCAGTAAGATACATTGAACACCAACAGGCCTCATCTGCGATTGATGTGATGGTTATTAAAAAATGGCAAGACTTTGCAAGTAATAAAGTGTTAAGTTCAAAGAAACAAAAAGAAATCACGGACTTTTTCAAGTGAGTGTGAGTAAATTGTTAATATTGTACAACAAATTATTAATTAAAATACGGTACAGTTAATATTTTTGTCATTTGCCGTTTTTATTTATTTTCTGACACAATTTTCGGATTAATCCGCCTTTCGTTCATCCGGCCAGGGGTGCGGTCCGTAAGGGCCGAACAAGAGGGAATCTACTGTATACTAAAAATCAATTTGTAGCCGTCACTTCGACCCCTATTTGACCTTGAATGCGACACCGGATCTGAAAATCTCTCTTATTTCTGAGTTCTACTGTCTGAGATAGCGCTCTTCACCGACCAGTGCGGTTTTACGGAATTTCGCTTTTGACCTCAAAGGACTCACCGTATTAAAAATTTGGCAGTCTTTCTGAAATCTACAACTCAAAATAACCCCGAAGTACCAATTTTTAGCCCTCTAACATTGGTATATTATATTTGACCTTTGACCCCAAAGGACTTACCGCATTCAAAATTGGGCATTCTTTCTGAAATCTACAACTCAAAATATCCCCCAGGTATCAATTTTTAGCCCTCCTAACATTGATAGATTATATTTGACCTTTGACCTCAAAGGACTCACCCCATTCAAAATTTGGCATTCTTTCTGAAATCTACAACTCAAAATAACCCCCAGGTACCAATTTTTAGCCCTCTAACATTGGTGGATTATATTTGACCTTTGACCTCAAAGGACTCACCGTATTAAAAATTTGACATTCTTTCTGAAATCTACAACTCAAAATAACCCCCAGGTACCATTTTTTAGCCCTCTAACATTGGTATATTATATTTGACCTTTGACCCCAAAGGACTCACCGCATTCAAAATTGGGCATTCTTTCTGAAATCTACAACTCAAAATATCCCCCAGGTACCAATTTTTAGCCCTCCTAACATTGATAGATTATATTTGACCTTTGACCTCAAAGGACTCACCCCATTCAAAATTTGGCATTCTTTCTGAAATCTACAACTCAAAATAACCCCCAGGTACCAATTTTTAGCCCTCTAACATTGGTAGATTATATTTGACCTTTGACCTCAAAGGACTCACCGCATTCAAAATTTGACATTCTTTCTGAAATCTACAACTCAAAATAACCCCCAGGTACCATTTTTTAGCCCTCTAACATTGGTAGATTATATTTGACCTTTGACCTCAAAGGACTCACCGCATTCAAAATTTGGCATTCTTTCTGAAATCTACAACTCAAAATAACCCCCAGGTATCAATTTTTAGCCCTCTAACATTGGTAGATTGTATTTGACCTTTGACCTCAAAGGACCCACCGCATTCAAAATTTCGTAACTTTTCTGAAATCTACGACTCAAAATAACCCGAGGAAACAATTTCTTGCTTTCCAGCACTGATAGATCAAATTTGACCTTTGACGTCGAAGGACCCTCCTAATCCAAAATTTCGTAACGTCTTCGACATCTAAAACCCGAAACACCCCGAGACTCCAATTTTCACGTTTTCGGCACTCGAAGATCATGTCTTGACCTCTATGTGACTTTCATTCACCTTTAAGGACACGTCGGAGGTGACATTTCGGATTTCTCCCCAGATCTACGACCCGGATTACTTCTAGGTGCAAATTTTCAGAGCTCTGCCATTTCTCCATCATAGTTAGAATCAGCGTGGAATATTTAAAGATTTACGGAAACTGAAACTTTTAATTACAATTTTTGCTACTCATTAAAATTTGCTTCAAAAGATAAAACCCAACTGTTAAAACAAATCGTTTTGAGTTGGGTTGTTTTACCTCTGAGCGGCACTTTTTTGCACACCATGGGCTAAATGGCCAGGTCACATGGACCCCGTAGGCTCAGAGAAAGTTGTGGGGAGGGGACCCACTGGAACAGCTGTTGGGAGACAGATGTTAGCCTCCCGTCAAGGCCATCCAGCGTGTTCTTTAACGTGCACAGGGCATGGCTCTCCAGCACACGGGGCCACGGCTTAACGTCCCATCCGACGGGCGGCGGCCTTTCCAAGCCCATCGGTGTCCCCTACTGACCGTGGGCAGGGCAGTGAATTTTGCGGAGATAAATCTCAACACTGACCCAGCTGGGACTCGAACCTGGGAACTACAGATTACGAGCTTGGCGCGCTACCGACTGAGCCACCTCCGCCCCACAAATCATTTTGATATTTGAAGTTCGTGTAACGATCGTTTTCACTTTACGTCATAACTTGGCCATCAGCCATCAGTGAATCACTATCTTTATTTGATATATATTTTGTTGCAGGAAAAATATCTCTAATATTCCCTCGTTTTCAAATACAAATGTGTTACTAGCCAATAATTATTTTCAAATTATATTCTTCGCTGCCATCTGCTGTCAGTCTTTTCGTTCATTAAATATAATTGATGAAAAATAGCTATAAACCAGATCCTCTACTAAAACAACGATTGATTCTTAACAAAGAACCACATACACTATATTTACGGTGACCATTACTTTTCCAGGAAAATACAGGACACTTATTGAAAAGTAACTTTTGTGGCAATTTTTGTCATTAATACTATTTGTTCGTCATATTTTGTCACGATAAAAATAATTTTATGCTATGGCTAGCAAAGTCATTCCGAAAAAGTGGTAAATAGCCTAAAACGTTCTAAAATAAAGCAAATGATATGCACGCATTTATTTTATTTAAAAATAAAAAAATCATTCAAAAACGTAAAAAGAAAAATGATTTTCAATTTGTCAACGGTTCACACTATTACAAGAATTGTTTAATCGTTTAGTACAATTAAATAATTCTGAATTATAAACATTATAGTGATGTGTTATTAATTGCTAAAGATGTCAAAAATAGTTAAGAAACATTTAGGAAAATTAGTGGCAAATAAAAATAATAAATACCCCCTCAAGCAGCTGCTTGCCACAGAGGTCTGACAGGAGCCTGTCAGTTCATATGCCATAGTAGAAGATCTGAGAGGATGGCAGGACCTCAGCAGAAAAACGACACATACATCCATGACAGAACGATTTTCATTTGTTGTCAAAAATATAGGACTTTTAAAGGGAAGAAGAGAAATTATAGGACACAAACGTGTTTTTAAAATTTTAATAAATATATGTGACAATATCCTTAAATAATAGCACCGTTCTTTGGGTTATTTTTCCTCTGAGTGGCACTTTTTTGCACACCATGGGCTAAATGGCCAGGTCACATGGACCCCGAAGGCTCAGAGAAGGTTGGGGGAGGGGACCCACTGGAACAGCTGTTGGGAGACAGATGGTAGCCTCCCGTCAAGGCCATCCAGCGTGTTCTTTAACGTGCACAGGGTATGGCTCTCTTCCGCACACGGGCCACGGTTTAACGTCCCATCCGACGGGCGGCGGCCTTTCCTAGCCCATCGGTGTCCCCTACTGACCGTGGGCAGGGCGGGGAATTTTGCGGAGATAAATCTCAACGCTGACCCAGCTGGGACTCGAACCTGGGAACTACAGATTACGAGCCTGGCGCGCCACCGACTGAGCCACCCCCGCCCCTCCGTTCTTTGGAATAGAGGACGCATGGTCACCGTAACTATAGTAGAAAAAAGTAAATAACACTCCATATTATGTAAAATTGAAGCCATATTCGAAGCTTTCTGACTTTGAAAATAAGCTTTTTACGGAAATATTTTCTAGAATATTCATTTAATATTTAAAGATTTATTGAAACTGGAACATCTAAAGCATACGTTGCGGTCATACTTTTCCCAAACGTTTTTCCGTCTAAATTGGTGTAAAGTGGAAACAGTCGCGACACAAACTTCAAATATCACATTTAAAATGATTTGTTATAACATTTGTGTTTTATCTTTTGAAGCAAATTTTAATGAATAGAAAAAAATTAAGTTAAATATATTGCTCACAAAATTTAAGGGATATTTTTATCGCTTCATATTCATTTTGAAATATCCCCTAATTTCTGCGAGCAGTATATATCAGTTTCTGCAATTCTTTAAATATTAAACGAATATTATCACTTTTGAGTGTTCGGTTCCATGCAATAGGTTGAGTCTGAATATAACATCCTAAACTTTATGGTTTTAGTATTATTGCAGGTTTTTATTTGCTTTTCAGAACTCATGAGTAATTTCACACTGCTTGGGGGGTGGGGGGTGGGGGTCAATCAGTTGTGTGCCAGGCTGGTTCGAGTCCCAGTGGAGCCAACGTTGAGATTTCTCTCCTCAAAACACTCCATCGTGTCTTTCATCAGTAAGGGACACCGATGGATTTGGAACAGATGCCATCCATCGGAAGGGGCATTAAGCCGTGGGTCTGTGTGCGGGATAGCCATACCCTTTCCACGTTAAGAAACACGCTGGATGGCCTTGATGGAAGGCTTCCATCTATCTCGTAATTACCTGTCCAGTGGGTCACTGTCTTCTCTGTGTCCTCAGGGTCCTTGTGACCTGGCCATTTTAGCCCATTGTGTGCAAAAATGTATCACTCAGAGGAAATATAAACCAACTCTACACATTGCGTAAGCAATGTAAACTATATTTGAATTGTTCACTATTAAAATTAAAATTTACTTTATAATATTATTATTTGATATTTTGAGAAAGCTCTTTCTTTCAATATCGTGAAGTCATGGCTGAGTGGTTAGCGCGCTTGGTTACTGATCTAAGGGACCTGGGTTCGAGGGGGTGGGGATGGCTTAGTCGGTAGCGCTCCAGGCTCGTAATCTGTACTTCCCAGGTTCGAGTCCCAGCTGGGTCAGCGTTGAGATTTATCTCCGCAAAATTCCCCGCTCTGCCCACGGTCAGTAGGGGACACCGATGTCCCCTACTGACCGTGGGTCGGATGACACCGCCGTCCGTCGGATGGGACGTTAAGCCGTGGCTCCGTGTGCGGGAGAGCCATACCCTGTGCACGTTAAAGAACACGCTGGATGACCTTGACGGGAGACTACCATCTGTCTCCCAACAGCTGTTCCAGTGGGTCCCCTCCCCCAACCTTCTCTGAGCCTTCGGGGTCCATGTGACCTGGCCATTTAGCCCATGGTGTGCAAAAAAGTGTCGTTCAGAGGTAAAACAACCCAACCCAACCTGGGTTCGAGCCCCGGGTAAGGCATGGAGGTATGTGTCGTTTTTCTGCTGTGGTCCTGCCATCCTCTCAGACCTTCTGCTATCGCTTATAACTGACAAGCTCCTGTCAGACCTCTGTGGTCAAGCAGCTGCTTGAGGGGGTATTTTTTTTTTTAATTATATCCACCGGTAACAATTTCAAAACAAAAGAAATATAAGAAAACAAGGTTTTAATCACGAAAATAGTCTTTATTAAAATGCAAAACATTCTGCTTGATTGTCTTATTTTTATTGGTTCTTAGGCGTATTTCTCTCTTAAGAAGCTGAGGCCTTTGTTCAATTCACTAGTCATCAAACAGAAGAACGAGAAACTTATATCCAGCGATTTAACTAGTCATCAGTGATTGGAAAAGGAAACCATTTCTAGTTTAGTCATCAGTGTCCAAATCACACAGTAGACGTTCAGTTTAAACGTTATTACTAGGATCATATCGAATTAAAAGAAAATTTATTAATATCTAATTAAGAAGTCATTAGCAATCAGAGCAGGAGCTATAGATCTAATTAATTATCCATTAATTTCCTTACAAGGAAGCACGTGACATGTTCAGTTAACTAACTTTCTTAGCCAGAGCAGGAAGCTCATTTCATTTTCATCAGTGGTTTTCAATCAGGTTGAGTTGTTTCACTTTTGAGCGAACTTTCGTACATACAATGAATTTCGTTTCATACAGTGAGCTAATGTCCAGGCCATAAGAACACCGAAGTTCAGAGTTGGTGAAGGGAAGGACAGCTGATAGGAGACAGAGTAGCCACCCGTCAATGCCATCATACGTGTTCTTTAACGTGCACAGCTTTCTGACGGTATTAAAGTCTATATTTAGCGAACTAGTGACCAGACCTTTGTACAGTTTAGTCATCAGTGGTCAGACCCAAAATTCAACATCCATTCAACTAGTTATCACACACAATCGAAGAACAGGAAGTATGTCCAGTTAACTAGCCATCACTAGCCAGATCAGGAAGTCTGTGTCCAATTAATTGGTCATCACTGACCAGATCAGGAAGTCTTTGTCCAATTAATGACCAGACCAGGAAGTCTTTGTCCAATTAATTGGTCATCACTGACCAGACAAGGAAGTCTTTGTCCAATTAATTGGTCATCACTGACCAGATCAGGAAGTCTTTGTCCAATTAATTGGTCATCACTGACCAGATCAGGAAGGCTTTGTCCAATTAATTGGTCATCACTGACCAGATCAGGAAGGCTTTGTCCAATTAATTGGTCATCACTGACCAGATCAGGAAGTCTTTGTCCAATTAATTGGTCATCACTGACCAGATCAGGAAGTCTTTGTCCAATTAATTGGTCATCACTGACCAGATCAGGAAGTCTTTGTCCAATTAATTGGTCATCACTGACCAGATCAGGAAGTCTTTGTCCAATTAATTGGTCATCACTGACCAGACCAGGAAGTCTTTGTCCAATTAATTGGTCATCACTGACCAGATCAGGAAGTCTTTGTCCAATTAATTGGTCATCACTGACCAGACCAGGAAGTCTTTGCCCAATTAATTGGTCATCACTGACCAGACCAGGAAGTCTTTGTCCAATTAATTGGTCATCACTGACCAGATCAGGAAGTCTTTGTCAAATTAATTGGTCATCACTGACCAGACCAGGAAGTCTTTGTCCAATTAATTGGTCATCACTGACCAGACCAGGAAGTCTTTGTCCAATTAATTGGTCATCATTGACCAGACGGGGAAATCCAGCACAGTTTAGTCATCAGTGGTCAGAACAAAATTTCCAACATCCATTCAACCAGTCATTAATGGCTGGAACAGGAAATATCTCCAGTTAATAGTTATCACTGACGAGACCAGGAAGTCTGCGTCCAATCAAATGGTCATTATTGACCAGACGGGTAAATCCAGCACAGTTTAGTCATCAGTGTCCACACCAAAAATTCGTCAATTCCACCAGTCATCAATGGCTAGAACACGATGTATGTCCAGTTAACTGGTTCTCAGGAGGCATATCGCAGATATCAGTATAAATCACTTGACGATCGAAACTATTACCCAAATTAGCACTAAAGATAAACAATATAGTGTATATCTTACACTATACTGTTTTGGAAGTCAATGGATTTAAACCGACAATAGTGATTTGCCTCCATAGTTCCGATATTATTTGATATATTGAGAAAGCTCTTTCTTAAGAGAGAAATATGTCCCGAAAGTTAATGTTTTGTCCTGATTTGGGTAATAATTTGAGTGATACTCTGATAGTACTGAGAGCTGTAATTTGCCTCTAGGATTCCAATCTGTCTCGAATGTTAAAGTTTGGTCATGATTTGGTTAATAGTTTTAGTGATCAATGGATTTACACTGACAGCAGTGATTTGCCTTCAGGGTTTCCATCTGTCTTGAATTTTACATTTTTTTCGTGATTTCTGCAATAGTTTTAGTGGTCAATAGATTTACATGAACAGTAGTGATTTGCCTTCAGGGTTCCAATTTGTCCCGAGTGTTAATTTTTTGTCCTGATTCAGGGAATAGTTTCAGTGATCAAGGGATTTTCACTGTCAACAGCAATTTGAATCCACTGTTCCCATCTATCCCGAATGTTAATATTTTGTCCTGATGTGGTTAATAGTTTTGTTTTTCAAGGGATTTATTTTGGTGGTCAAGGGATTTACACTGACAGCTGTGATTTGCCTTCAGGGTTCCAATCTTTCCCGAATGTTAATCTTTTGTGCTGATTTGGATAATAGTTTTGGTTGTCAAGGAATTTACACTGACAGCTATGATTTGCCTCCAGGGTTCCCATCTGGTTCCATCATACCTTATTTAGTGGTCAATGGATTTACACTAACAGCACTGATTTGCCACCATTGTACCCATCTGTCTTGAAGGTTAATTTTTTGTCCTAATTTGGGCAATAGTTTTGGTGGTCAAGGGATTTACACTGACAATCAAGTGGCTTCTAATTTTGCCAAGTTACCTCGATTTGGCCAGTTTCCCTAGATTTTTCCAAGTTGCCTCCAATTTCCCACCTCACCATAATTTTACAGAAAAAAATCCCAATTTTTAGATCTCACCGGAATTTTGTCAAGTCACTCCAAATTTTGCCAATTCCTCAAGATTTTTTCAAGTTAACCCGATTTTGTCAAGTTGCCTAGATTTTGCTAACTCTCTTTAGTTTTACAAAAACATAATCCTAATTTTCACAACTCAACTGAATATTACAAAGTCGCTTCGAATTTTGCCAACTCCTATTTACTTTCGTGAGGGCGTAGCTATGGGGATGAGGAGCCTCCTCCCCACAGCTACGCCCCTGTGTGCCACAGAGAAGATCTGTGAGGATGGCGAGATCTTAGAAGAAAGACAATGGAAAAAAAAAAAAACATCTACAGTATATTTTATCCAGGGTTCGAACCTCTTCTGTTGATCAATAGAGAAATGCGTTGATCACTAGGCCACTGGGACGCCAAAACTAGTAATGTCGTTTTGGCGTCCAGGTATATCCCAAAACTCCATATAGGGTCATCCAAATAAGGTTTTATGGGTGGTACCACCATGTAGTCTCTCCCATAAAACCCCACATGGGGTCCAGAATATGTGGTACAAATTACAAGCCGTCTTAACAGTCATTCAAAAAATTTCTCGATATTTTATGCGTTTCGGAAAAATGTCTCGAATTTTTCGGACCAAGGTGGTAATCCTATTTACCTGCTTCACCTCATGGTCCATCCAGATTGAAATTAGATTAAGCTTGAAACGAAGGCAACTAACATGTAACTAAATACGAGTATTCTTCAGGTCTGAAACCGATGAAATAATTAATCACTTTCAAATCTTTTTAATTATAGAAAGATCTCGATAATCGTCGAAGTTTCTGAAGATCGCAGCGAAAGACAAATCATTGAGATGGGCTTATAGGAAAAGTGGGCTCATTTGAAACAAATCGTTTAAGTACACAGATTAAATGTGCAATAATTCAAGTTTTCCTATAAAGTATTAAATAATTATATTGACTGTATTCAGTTAGTTCATTTTAATATACAAAAAAAATATTATGGGAAAAGATCTTTCTTTAGAGTTCCTTTGTGCAAAAATATTCTTTGTTAATCTGTTTTGTCAACTGTACTAAAACAAGAATTATTTGATTTGATATCCAACGTTTGAACACAATAAAAGAAAAAAAACCTTTCAAAAGTTTTTCGTTTGCTTTCTTTCTCCACTTTCTGCATAGTAGAGCATAATACTTCTCCCACGGGGGCGGGGGGTGGCTCAGTCGGTAGCGCGCCAGGCTCGTAATCTGTAGTTCCCAGGTTCGAGTCCCAGCTGGGTCAGCGTTGAGATTTATCTCCGCAAAATTCCCCGCCCTGCCCACGGTCAGTAGGGGACACCGATGGGCTTGGAACGATTGCCGTCCGTCGGATGGGACGTTAAGTCGTGACCCCGTGTGCTGGAGAGCCATACCCTGTCCACATTAAAGAACACACTGGATGGCCTTGACGGGAGGCTATCATCTGTCTCCCAACAGCTATTCCAGTGGGTCCCCTCCCCCAACCTTCTCTGAGCGTTCGGGGTCCATGTGACCTGGTCATTTAGCCCATGTTGTGCAAAAAAGTGCCGCTCAGAGGTAAAACAATCCAACTTGAAAGAACATGCTAGATGGCCTTGACGAGAGGCTACCATCTGTCTCCCAACAGCTATTCCAGTGGGTCCCCTCCCCCAACCTTCTCTGACCCTTCGGGGTCCATGTGACCTGGCCATTTAGCCCATGGTGTGCAAAAAAGTGCCGCTCAGAGGTAAAACAACCCAACACAACCCAACTTCTCCCACGGACCAAAGGAAGTCTTAAGAAATCAGAAATTGCTTGAAGGTTTTTTTTGAAAAGAAAATGTCTTTTGATGATTTTTTCTCTCTCTTATTGTACGGAGGACGTTCGAAAAGTAAGTTTTATAGATTTTTCACTTCTTGCTCCGAGTTATCGAGCTACGACGTGTCTAAACTTGTCATTACGTGTTAAAAACAAAGGTCTTATCATCATTTCTCTCTGTGTTGGTGGCGCGAAAAATTCGGTCTGCTAAATCTGTGTGTTTTTGCTGTGGACGGAGAAAGATTTTACATTTTGCATTTTACATTTTCACAAGGATGCAGGTTGGGGACGAGAAAAAAATTCATGCCGATTTATCACAAGTATATGGGTTTCGTGCCTCTTCATGTGCCATTATTACGGGACGTATGTGAAAATTCAGAGAAGAAAAGCAGAGCTTTGAAGACGTCCCTCATGCAGGAAAACAGAAAGAGACTTGAACGAGGGAACCATCGTTGCTGTTCGTGAACTCATTAAGGAAAACCCATACATCACCGTTCAGGTAATAAGTTTAGATGCCAGTGTTCTGATTGGCAGTGTGGAAACAATTATTCATCAACATTTAAAGCTATGAAAGATCTGTGCCAAATGACTGCTCCACAAATATGACAGAATGGCAAAAAGAATGGCTACAGTCGACTCGTGAAAGGAGATACTGGAAATGATTGTATCTAGTGGCCCCAAACGGTTAATAGACATTGTCGCAGGTGATGAGACGTGGTTTTGTTACTATGCAACACAAAGAAAGATCGACAACTACGTTTGTGTTGAGGAAGATGAACCGCGTCCCCAAATCTTTCGCTCCGCCAAGACTTTCGCTCAAGGAAGAGCACAATTTTTTTCAATTTCCAAGGAGTGATTGCCGTGGACACCTTACCTGAAGAAATGAATACAAATGGCCAATTCTACACCAAAATTGTTTTGCCCAAAATGGTTAAGGAGATGAAGGAACAGCATCCAACAACAAACACGTCAAGGGTTCTCCTTCTTCATGACAATACCAGTGCCACAAATCCCGACAAGTTGCGGCCTATATGGAGCAGGAAAAAACAAATAGTAATCCATCCTGCATATTCACCGATCTTGCACCATGCCATTTTTGGAGAATTATATATTACAAAGGAATTTACTGGGGAAGGAAAGGAATTTCTATTTCAAGGGTGCAAAACCTTGCAAAATGTGTTCATTCAAATTTACGGAGTATTCTCCAAAAGCAGTACCATCAAGAATTGCAGAATTGGCGTAGACGGCTGCAACTTTGCATAGATCCTGGAGGAGAATATTTTGAAGTATTGTTTTTCTGCTGAGGTCCTGCCATCCTCTCAGATCTTCTACTGTGGCATATAAACTGACAGGCTCCTGTCAGACCTCTGTGGCAAGCAGCTGCTTGAGGGGGTATTTATTTATTTATTATTAAAAGTTTTGTTGTTGAAGTTAGTGCAATGACTTTCGTTCTGCAGATGCATGTCAACAACTTTTGAACATCGCTCGTCCTCAATCGGACAAGAAATATAAAAATTATTAGTGTTTGAAAATAGTTAAAAGATACATTTTTCTCGAAAAAATATTATGTTTATCCCTCGCTCTACTTCGGAGTTCACCTGGCCTATGTGCTCAACTTGGAAAGCGTTTCTTTTGCGAAAACTGTGGAAAGAAACTAATTAAACGACACTTAACTTAAATCCATGTGAATGTAAATTTTTAAAACTCAGAATCATTAACTGATTCTAAAACTCATCTATTTCGAAACATTTGATTAATTTTGAGTGCAGGGGAAAAATTGTGTCAAGCAGAATGGGATACGAACTCAAGATCTCTTGATAATATATTATCGGAAGTCATGTATTCATATCTCACCCCTACTCCCGATGGGCTTGAAAAGGCCGCAGTCCATCGGATGCGACGTCAAGCCGTGCCCCCGAGTTTAGAAGAGCTATACATCTTGCACGTCAAGAACATGCTAGATGGCCTTGACGGGAAGCTACATCTGTCTCCTAACAGCTGTCCATTGGGTCCCCTTCTGCAATATTCTCTGAGCCCTTGGGGTCCTTGTGAATTGGCCATTTAGCCCATTGTACGCAAAAAATGTGCAGCTTAGAGGTAAAACAATTAATCCACCCTGCTCAAGACAACTTTTCATCTGTATTCACAATTGTTCACAGTCTACAGGTGGTTATCTTTCCCTGCTTGTTATTTTAACATAGTTACCTTAGTTATACTTGGGGCGGGGATGGCTCAGTCGGTAGCGCGCCAGGCTCGTAATCTGTAGTTCCCAGGTTCGAGTCCCAGCTGGGTCAGCGTTGAGATTTATCTCGCAAAATTTCCCGCCCTGCTCACGGTCAGTAGGGGACACCGATGGGCTTGGAAAGGCCGCCGTCCGTAGGATGGGGCGTTAAGCCGTGGCCCCGTGTGCGGGAGAGACATACCCTGTGCACGTTAAAGAACACGCTGGATGGCCTTGACGGGAGGCTACCATCTGTCTCCCAACAGCTGTTCCAGTGGGTCCCCTCCCCCAACCTTCTCTGAGCCTTCTGGGTCCTTGTGACCTGGCCATTTAGCCCATGGTGTGCAAAAAAGTGCCGCTCAGAGGTAAAACAACCCACAACTTAGTTATAGAATTTTTTAAATCTTTGATGTTTCTCATCGTATTATCCTAATAATACAACTGAAAATATCTCGTCATCTGAACAAAACAATTAATCAGCTTAACTCTCACTAGAAACACACCTTAGAAATCGATCAACTCTCTTCCGACTTCACCGGAATGGAAGCAGAAATGAATGATCTTCCATAATGTGACCTCAACTCAGGTGGGAAAAGATTGACATTGTAGACTGCCCATCGCCTAGGGCCTTAGCAGTAGGCTCAATGGATGACAGTGTCCTCCATCTTCATGAAGAGCAGTGTGGGCCACATCCAACAATACACGCACACTCAGACACGATCACAACCTTCACAAACGCAGCCGTCCTTTGAATTGCTAACGAATTTAGGCTTAGAGTCGACCGGCTGCTACTTATTTGTTTCAGCCATCTTTTTTTTATTTTTCGGAAGAGGGAAGTGGGCCTTCCGATCCTCTGAGATCGCTTCTACTCTGCGGTTGCGGGAAGTGGGAGTGTTGGGGCGGGTTCTCTGGAGACCGGAGAACAATCGATGTTAGCTGCCATGGGATTAACTAAACAAAACCTCGCGATATTCTCATTTTGCAGTCCAGCCAATCGATCACCAGGCGATTCCAGTGGAACCTCAACACGCCAGGATCCAACTACATCGCTGCTTTGCATTGAAGCAGCTCGGAGACATTTTAAAAACCTTTTTCTTCAGATATTAATTCGTCTACACAGAGCATACGAAGTTGCAGCATCTCTTATCCACTGAATCGATTTAAACTCTTTCAAACTAATGTGTCTTTCTTTTTGAGAAAGTGTTTTTTGAGTGCATTTTACTGTCGGGCAATTCAGTAATGCAAAAGGAAGAGTGAGACTCGAGAAAACAGCAGCAGTCTAGAGTGAGTGGAATCTGGGGAGACTATGAGACTGCGCAGTTGGTGCTTCGACAGATCTCACATTTCATTGGCTGATTGATAAGTAATTGATATCTGTGAGAACTATAGAAAGGGCTATTTCGCAGACGCATAGTTTCTCCATAACTTTTCAGTTTGTACAGTCGCTCAAAAAAGTATCCGAACACTCTGGTTGATTATAGAATTCAGAAAAAATATCTGCCAACGATTTTTTTTTAGAAATTAGTGATCTGGCAACCCTTCGTGTCACGTGATTACAGAATTCAGGAAAAATATCTGGAACGTGTACAGCAACTGTACACGCTCCAGTTACCGTTCACAGCAAACTGGAGCGTGTGCAGTTACTGCACACGCTGCAGTTTGCTGTGAACGGTAACTGCACACGCTCAATATTTCCGTGAGTGAGCCCACACGATCCAGGTCTTTGTGAGCTCACACGATCCAATGTGCTGTGAACATTAACCGCAACCACTCCAGTTTGCTGTGAACGGTAACTGCACACGCTCCATATTCATTGCATTATATATATTAAAAAATATCCGAACACTCTGGTTGATTACAGAATTCAGAAGAAATATCTGGCAACGATTTTTTTTAGAAATTAATGATCTGGCAACCATCGTGTCACGTGACACGAAGGTTGCCAGATCATTAATTTCTAAAAAAAATCGTTGCCAGATATTTTTTCTGAATTCTCTAATCAACCATAGTGTTCGGATACTTTTTTGAGCGACTGTACTTACACCATGCCGATGAGAAACTGTAGGGAATTTTCTGCAGCTTAAGTATTAGGTTTCAGAATTTAAACATTATTCATTAATTATATTCATTTATTAGACACTGAAAACAACGCAATATATATATATAATTCAATTTGGTTTATTATTCCATTTTGTATTTCATTTAATTTACATTTCATGCAATTTGAGTTCACACAGTATAAGTTTTTAATTTATTTCAGCTGCACACAATTTATAATATAATTTTTGCAGTTGTTTAATTATACATTTTGTTAAGTAATAAATATATGATAGTCTTAAACATTTATTTGCTATTACAAGTAATATTTGTAATATTAACCATCCACAAATGTATCAAATTTGCCTGAGCAGTTGCAATTTTTCGAAAAATGTAATATAATTAAAATTTATTTATTTGAAGCCGGAATTAAATTTTACAAATTACACCTATCCCTCGATTTACGCTGAAGATATTGATTGAAAGATATTGATTGAAGATATTGATTTACACTGATTATTGTGTAAATTATTGAAGATATTGATTTATTGAATTATTATATTTATAGATTATTGAAAATACTGATTGAAGATATTGATTTACACTGAAGATATTGATTTTGTGCGGAACCTATCATCAGTGTAAAGCGAGGAATAGGTGTATAATGATATTTGATTCATAAAGAGTAACAATATTCATCACATTTATATACAACAACAAATATACAATAATATAATCATTTTTCTTTAGGTTCATTTCAATATCAATAATTTCATAAATCCGTATTTTAATAATTTTGAAAGTTTATATATTTCAATTTCATTTGTTATTATTACCAGCAATTTGTTAAAAATTTTCGGTACTAAATATATATGTAAATGTGTAATACTTTTCTACGGTGTGGAGCAATTAGATTAGTATAATCAGTTGATCTCGTGTTATGATAGAGACCTTAATATTATTTTCTGTGTAATGTTTTCTAATATACAACAGAATGCTATATATATATATACAGTTTTCTTAATTGAGAATATGTAAATCATTATAATAAGATCTGACACTGTCATATTTTTTCTTTTTCAATATACATCTAATTATTTTATTTTGTGTAATAATGAGTGTCTTTAATATGACGTAATATCATACTCCCCACGATATTAATTCATATTTCAAATATGATTTATTCCATGTATTATATATATGTAATTTTTAAAGTGTAATGTTAACAAAATTTCTAAATATAATATAAATTAGATATAATTGCATTAATCTCTTTACTAAGTACTCAATAAGATTTTTCCAAGTGAAATAATAATCAATATACAATCCTAAATATTTATAATTATCAACACCGTCAACTGATTTACCTAACCATTCATAACCCGTACATTTAAAAGAATGATAAAATAATTTATTTTCGTATATATCTGGAATGTTGCATTTCACATTAAAATATAAATATTTCATTTTTCTGCATTTAAAAATAAGCTATTTTTCATAAACCACTGTCGAATTGTCTTTAAATCTTCATTTATGTCAGTTATTAAAATGTCTTTCTTTTTAGATGTATATACCAATCATCAGCAAGTGTAATTATTTTGCCTTTTATATCCAAATCACAAAGATCATTAATAAAGACATTAAATAAAAGGGGACTTAATCTGAAACCTTGTGGTACACCATATTAGATTTTAATTCCTTTACTGTAATAATCTTCTATTTTTACTTTCTGAATTCTGTTTACTAAAAAAGTTTGCAACAATTTTAACATATTGCCTGTAATTCCAGCATTTTCTAGTTTAGATACTAGTAAATTATGTGATATTGAAACAAAGGTTTTTTTATATATGAAAATATTACGATAGTAGTTAAGTTATTATTGATAGCATTATAAGTTAATGATGTTAGTCTTAGTATAGCATCTTCAATTCTTCTTCCTTTTCTAAAACCAAATTTTTTTTTTTTTCAGAAAACTTTTTTTGTGCTATTAAATATAGAATTATATTTTCAATAACTTTTTAGAATTTTTTGGAAATATTGGTAATAAATATATTGGTCTATAATTTCCGATATCAAAATTTATACCTCCTTTATAAATAGCAGTAAGAGTTGAATTTTTAACATATTAAGGAAAAAACCTGCATGTAACGAGAGATTAAAAAGATGACAGAACATCCCTAAAATTTCAAAATTTTTTCTTTTAAAACCTAGTGGAAATATCATTATCTTTACTAATTTAATTGAATTTTAAAATTTAAATTTCAGTAGTAATTTCCTTTTCTGTTTCCTACAGTAGTAATTTTCTCATCTGTCAATGAAAATTGTGTTCAACTATGTATGCAACTGATCATCTGTATCATTATTATAATTGGAAATATCTCTTATTAAATTTTCAATTATGTCTGCAAAGTATTTATGAAATACATCAGCCAATTTAGGCCTTAATTGGCATAGTACCGTATTTTCCCGAAAATAAGACCTAACCTGAAAATAAGCCCTAGCATGATTTTTCAGGATGCTCGTAATATAAGCCCTACCCCAGAAATAAGCCCCAGTTAAGATCGTCAGCCAAACGGACGCATTTAGTACGTTCGTTGCAACACACGACGGACCTAATGAATTATAAAATTAATATATAACTAAATATAAATAAATAATATTATTGACATTAATACTTAAAATAAATGATAATATAAATTATAATTAAGTATTTGTAAATAGTTAATTATTATCTATTGCTGGACATGAGAGATTGGGGCAATGGTTCTACAGGAAATGGAGTTGCAGGAAATTCAGGAAGGAATTCGAGGTTTGGAGAGTTATGATGATGTTTCAGAAGAAGATGACATGACTGCATTTGAATAAATGTAGATCTTTGTACATGAAAAAATAAGACATCCTCTTAAAATAGATCCTAATGCATCTTTTGGAGCAAAAATTAATATAAGACCCGGTCTTATTTTCGGGGAAAGACGGTAGTTAAGCAGCTAGCGACTGTTCCAGCAAGGCAAACTTTGCGTGCTGTGTTAGCTCTAACTGAGGCTGTGGTCAGCAGTTGGGTTGGGTTGTTTTACCTCTGAGAGGCACTTTTTGCACACCATGGGCTAAATGGCCAGGTCATATGGACCCCGAAGGCTCAGAGAAGGATTGGGGGAGGGGACCCACTGGAACAGCTGTTGGGAGACAAATGGTAGCCTCCCGTCAAGGCCATCCAGCGTGTTCTTTAACGTGCACAGGTTATGGCTCTCCCGCACACGGGGCCACGGCTTAACGTCCCATCCGACGGACGGCGGCCTTTCCAAGCCCATCGGTGTCCCCTACTGACCGTGGGCACGGCGGGGAATTTTTGCGGAGATAAATCTCAACGCTGACCCAGCTGGGACTCGAACCTGGGAACTACAGATTAAGAGCCTGGCGCGCTACCGACTGAGCCACCCCCGCCCCAGTGGTCAGGAGTGATTTCGGTCTTAGTGGGGCATGTCCTTGTATGAGAAAGGCCTTTAAAAGCTAAGAGTAGCTTCTAGGATTCTTTTCTGTCCTATATGTCGCAAATAAAAAAATAGCATCGGATTTTGGTTATAAGAAAAAAATATATTATCACATTTTATTTCCTTAGGGAATGTTGAAGTAATTTGATGCTTACCAGCTACTTTATTTATAATGTTACAGTACTGTTTTATATTACCAGTATTCTTTAAAAACCTTTTTTATAATAATCTGTTTTCTCCCTTAATAAATTTTAATAATAAATTTAGATATTCATTAAAATGATTTTTTTATTTAATATTGAAAGGTTATTTTTTAAATAAATTTCGCAATTTGTTTCGCTTCCCAATGGAATTTATCCATGGTTTTAAATTTTTATTTTTACAGTATATTTCGATATTTAAGTTACTTTATTTAATTGTTCTAAGAATAATTTAAACGATATAATTACATTCTTTCCTATCTAAACATCATTCCAATTGTATTCCCAAAAATTCTTTTAGCTTTATTGTGAACCTTCGTGTCACGTGACACGAAGGTTGCCAGATCACTAATTTCTAAAAAAAATCGTTGCTAGATATTTTTTCTGAATTCTATAATCAACCACAGTGTTCGGATACTTTTTTGAGCGACTGTACTGTCATATATCGATATATACAGATACAAAGAATTATTACAAATGAACTGAGACGGGGAGGGGGGGGGACTCAGTTGATATCACACCATGCTCGCAATCTGCACTTCCCAGGTTCGAGTCCTAATTGTGTTAGCGTCGAAATTTATCTCCGCTACCGGAAGACGGGGAAAGATTTTTCATTTTCACAAAGATGCAGCTTGGGGATGATGCATGAAAGAAATTATGCGATTTATCACAAGTATGTGGGTATCGTGCCAGTTCATATGGCACCGTTACGGAATGGATGCACAAATTTAGAGAAGGACGCAGAGCTTCAAAGACCTCCCTCGTGCAGGAAAACGGAAAGAGACTGTGAACGAAAGAACCATCGTTGCTGTTCGTGAACTCATTAAGGAAAACCCATACATCACCGTTCAGGTAATAAGTTTGGATGCCAGTGTTCTGAATGGCATTGTGGAAACAATTATTCATCAACATTTAAAGCTATGAAAGATCTGTGCCAAATGACTGCTCCACAAATATGACAGAATGGCAAAAAGAATGGCTACGGTCGATATGACAGAACAGCAAAAAATGGCTAGAGCAGACTCGTGAAAGGAGATGCTAGCATTGATTCTATCTAGTGGCCCCAAACGGTTAACAGGCATTGCCATAGGTGATCAGATGTGGTTTTATCACTATGCAACTCCCAGAAACATCGACAACTCTGTTTGGGTTGCGAAAGATGAGCTACATCCCCAAATCTTCCAACAAGACTTTCGCTCAACGTAGAGGCCGTTCACAATTTTTTCGATTCGCAATGAGTGGTAGCCGTGAACCCTTTACCTGAAGAAATAACTCTAAATAGCCAATACTACACCACATTGTTTTCCCTAAAATGGTTAAGAAGATGAAGGAACAACGTCCAACAACAGGTATGTCAAGGATTCTCCATTTTCATGACAATAGCAGTGCTCATAAAACCCGACAAGTTACAGTCTATCTGGAGCAGGAAAAAAATCAAGCAGATATTCCATCCTGCATATTCACCAGAACTTGCAGCGTGAGAGTTTTGGTTGTTCTAAAAATTAAAAAAGGAACTTGCTGTGGGTGCAACACCTTGCAAAATGAGTTCATTCAGAGTTGAGGAGTATTCTCTAACAGGAGTATCACCAAGCATTCTAGAATTGAGAATTGGCTTAGTCGTTTGCATAAAAGCTGGAGGTGAGTATTTTGAAGGACAGTTGGGTTGTTGTTTTACCTCTGAGCGGCACTTTTTTGTACACCGTGGGCTAAATGGCCAGGTCACATGGACCCCGAAGGCTCAGAGAAAGTTGAGGGAGGGGACCCACTAGAACAGGTGTTGGGAGACAGATTGTAGCCTCCTGTCAAGGCCGTCCAGCGTGTTCTTTAACGTGTACAGGGTATGGCTCTCCCGCATACGGGGCCACGGCTTAACGTCCCATCCGACGGACGGCGGCCTTTCGAAACCCATCGGTGTCCCCTACTGACCGTGGGGAGGGCGGGGAATTTTGCGGAAAGAAATCTCAACGCTGACCCAGCTGGGACTCGAACCTGCGAACTGCAGATTACGAGCGTGGCACGCTACCGACTGAGCCACCCCCGCCCCTTGAAGGATAGTAAAAGTTTTGTTGAGGTAAGCCAATGATTTTTTTTTCTGCAGATGCATGTCAGGAACTTTTTAAACCCCCCTCGCATAGCTATTAAATTGCACGACAGAATAATATCATTCGCAGATGATGGCGCAAATCTTTTATTAGGGTGAAAAGACAAAACAAATTTAAAATATGTAAATAGCTATGATAAAAACATTGAAATGGTTAAAATTGAATAAACTCTTTTAAAATATTAAAGAGACGACATATATTTTCATTTGACCCCCAAAATTATCAAGTCGACTTTTTCTGTGAAGAAATTGTTATCTCCTATATGCCATGTCCACGATTTGGGGGGGGGGGGGGATGAAATCCTAATTTTTTATGAAATAAATTGTAAAAATTTCCTTTTTCTTTTTATCACACCAACCCCGTTTATTTATAAATTAGAGGATAGAGTTACATTGTTGTCTGCTGAAGGAATGATACTGTGCATTAATACGATTTGAAATATTTACTGATATATAAATATTTTGTCTTCAGAATCGTTTATATTTTATACCAGAAATCAACCCCCACCCCTGCTCGCCATATATCATCCCTCACAGGGGCGAACCGAAGAACTATGGTTGGGGGGAAGGGAACTCGAAAATTTTCCTACTCGATAATCAAATTTTTACAACTGAGAAAATAATATCTGTCAGATTCGCACCTAGATTTTCGCTCCATGGTAGGAGGGGGGGGGGGTGAAGTAATTTTCACAACTATCCTGCATTTTGTCATGAACTTCCAATTTTCACATCTAGTCATGATTTCGTAGCAAAAGTCAGTGTGAATTGGAGCGGGGGTGACTCAGTCGGTAGCGCGCCAGGCTCGTAATCTGTAGTTCCCAGGTTCGAGTCCCAGCTGGGTCAGCGTCGAGATTTATCTCCGCAAAATTCCCTGCCCTGCCCACGGTCAGTAGGGGACACCGATGGGCTTGGAAAGGCCGCCGTCCGTCGGATGGGACGTTAAGCCGTGGCCCCGTGTGCGGGAGAGACATACCCTGTGCACGTTAAAGAACACGCTGGATGGCCTTGACGGGGGGCTACCATCTGTCTCTTAACAGCTGTTCCAGTGGGTCCCCTCCCCCAACCTTCTCTGAGGCTTCGGGGTCCATGTGACCTGGCCATTTAGCCCATGGTGTGCAAAAAAGTGCCGCTCAGAGGTAAAACAACCCAACCCTAGACTTCCAAGTTGTCTCGATTTTGCCACCTCTCATTAATTTCACAAAAACAATCTCAATTTTTATTTATCTCCTGGATTTGCCAAGTCACTTCAAAACTTTCAAAATCCCCAAAATTTTGCCAAGTTTTCTCAATTATGTCAACTCTCCTTAATTTTACAAAAACAATCCCAACATTCACAACTCGCCCGTATTTTACCAAGTGGATTCGAATTTTGCCAACTGCCCTAGATTTTGCCAAGTTTTCTCGATTTTGTCAACTCGTCACAATATTACAGAAAAAAATCCCAATTTTTACATCTCACCTGATTTTTGCAGTCACTCCGAATTTTGTCAACTCCCCAAGATTTTGCAAAGTCACTCTGAATTTTGCCAACTCCCCACGATTTTGTCAATTCACTCTGAATTTTGCCAACTCCCCAAGATTTTGCAAAGTCACTCCGAACTTTGCCAACTCCCCACGATTTTGCCAAGTCACTCCGAACTTTGCCAACTGCTCCTAGATTTTTCCAAGTTTCCTCAATTTTCTCAATTCGCCATATTTTTACAGAAAAATAAAAACCTTTTTTACATCTCACCTGAATTTTACAAAGTCACTCAGAATTTTGCCAACTCCCCAAGATTTTGCAAAGTCACTCCGAATTTTGTCAACTCCCCAAGATTTTGCCAAGTCACTCCGAATTTTGCCAACTCCCCAAGATTTTGCCAAGTCACTCCGAACTTTGCCAACTGCTCCTAGATTTTTCCAAGTTTCCTCAATTTTCTCAATTCGCCATATTTTTACAGAAAATAAAAACCTTTTTTACATCTCACCTGAATTTTACAAAGTCACTCAGAATTTTGCCAACTCCCCAAGATTTGCCAACTCTCCTACATTTTTCCAACTCTCTATAATTTTACAGAAAAAAATCCCAATTTTTACATCTCACCTGAAATTTGCCCACTCCCCACGATTTTGTTTGGCAAGCAGCTGCTTGAGGGAGTACTTTTTAAACAGCGAAAAAAGATATTTGGCCATATAGTTTAATAAAGAACAAAAACAAACGAACACTCTGATCTGAATCTGAACAAGTTAGTATAAGGAATTTTGGACATTTCCAGGGGAAGTAAAAATTTACCCCAACACCTGTAATTTAAATATGTATTTTTGTTTGCTGATACTTATTGATCAATAAAATTATTAAACATGAACTAAAAATCGCACTTTTTAGTGCTTTTTTAAACTTTTTTAAAATTATTAAACATGAACTAAAAATCGCGCCACCTGAAAAATAAAAACATTCTTACGTGTTGTGCCTCCTTCTCCTTCCCACACATACAATGGACAAAATTAATATTTCCTCACACATCCGTCTCCCGCACCACCTACCTCTACGAAAAAATATAAATTCTACTGACACATATGCGATGGACGTTCTATTTTCTTTTACACAACGATAGATACTCACGCATTATATCAATTTCTTTTTTTGTGTTTGCAACATGTAGGAGAGAGAAGGGTTCTAGAATCTAAATTTGTACAGGCCATCTCATATAAGAATAAGCTCCACTAAGATCGAAGTCACTCTTGATCACTGTCTCAGTTACAGGTAACAGCATACAGACAAACAAACAGCCATGACAATTCAGACCCTGGCTGTGTCACTGTGAACTAACACGATACTTCTGGCCACCTAGGCGGCACGATCCCATAATATTTGTTCCTTCAAAGTGCATATGGTGTTGCCTTTTTCACGAAGCTCTCTGTTAGCGATAAATCTGTGGACTAAAGTTCTCAGACAGCAATATACTGCAACAGTATCCCTTGTTTCAGTTGTTTGGCTATCACTGCTCTTCCTAAGTTTTAAAGATGGACAATATCTTCCTGCGGAGAGCATTGTTCGTTTGATGTTTTAACTCTGAGCGACGCGTTTTTTTTTTGCACACAATGGGTTATGGGCAGGTTACAAGGACTCCAAGGGCTCAGAGAAAGTTAGTAAAGGAGATTTACTGGAGATCTGTTAGGATACAAAGGGAAGTCTCATTTCAAGGTCATCCAGAGTGTTCTTTAACTGGAACAGCGTATGGCTCTTCTGCAGGCCGAAGGAAGCCTGCACGCCGAAAGAAGGTGGCCTTTCCAAGCCTGCATGCCGAAAGATGGTGGCCTTTTCAAGCCTTCATGCCGAAAGATGGCGGCCTTTCCAAGCCTGCACGCCGAAAGGTGGTGGCCTTTCCAAGACTGCACGCCGAAAGATGGTGGCCTTTTCAAGCCTGCATGCCGAAAGATGGTGGCTTTTTCAAGCCTGCATGCCGAAAGATGGTGGCCTGCATGCCGAAAGATGGTGGCCTTTTCAAGTCTGCATGCCGAAAGATGGTGGCCTTTCCAAGACTGCACGCCGAAAGATGGTGGCCTTTTCAAGCCTGCATGCCGAAAGATGGTGGCCTTTTCAAGCCTGCGTGCTGAAAGATGGTGGTCTTTTCAAGCCTGCAAGTTGAAGGACGGTGTCCTTTTAAGCCTGCACACCGAAGGATGGTGGCTTTTCCAAGCCTGCACGCCGAAGGACAGTGGTCTTTTGGCCTTTTAAGACTGCATGCCGAAGGACAGTGGTCTTTTGGCCTTTTAAGACTGCACGCCGAAGGACAGTAAAGTAATCTGAAGCAAGACCCGCCGTTCCGCCTATACGCCACTACCAGCATATTGGGAATTGCCTTTTTTTGCCGCTAATTACGGTCAGGGGCAAGACTGCACCATATAGATGCAGCTCATCCCCGACTACCCTATGGCGAGCAGTCCTATAGAAGGAAAGTTCATCCATCGGTCAAAACCGAAATTTACTCTGTTCCCCGGTTAGCCATGAACAAAGATATGTAAATCCAAGTTCGCTCGGCTCCCGGGGTGGAGACTCTTAGTGGGACCCAGACTTTGAAAAGGGCCCTTGCCTACTAGGGCACCACTCCGTTCTGCAGGGCCCTTGAACTGCTCCACTGAGCACCTGATTTTGAGGTCTTAGCACTATCCAACCGGGCGACCAAACCGGTCAGCAATGGCTTCGACCTCGGTTGGACTTGGCTCTGTTCAACCGGGGCCCAATCCGGTCAGCAGAGTTTTCGACAGTTGCTGGGCCACAAGCCCCCCACCACGTCAAGTGCAGACCAGTTGCTGGGCCACAAGCCCCCTACCACGTCAAGGTGGTCACCTATCGGGGGGAGGACTCCAAAGAACAGTGGCATTTCCAGAGTGCACGCCGAAGGACGGTAATCTTTCCTAGCCCATTGGTGAAAGGGAAGGGTGAGGGACACAGTGGGGATTCGATCTAGGAACTGCAGCTTACGAACCCCGCGCTTACGCACCTCGCCCCCGGTTTGGTGGAGTAATTTGTATGACCCAACAAGGTCAAACAAAGTCAGCAATATTGGAAAACTGTCTCCCTCCCCCAAACTGATTCCGTTTATTTCTTGTGCAAATATATTTTGGTTAATAAGATGAAGGAATTATGATTACACATATATTAAATTTTTCCATATTGATAAAAAACCTTGTTCATGTAGCAAAAACATAAAATTAAACAATCCGTCTGTTGTATATTCTAATAATTAGTTTTTGGTTGTAAACCAAAGCCATACGTTTCTAAAAAATAATATTGGAAAAATAGTACGTACATAAAAGAAATTGCAGAACTGAGTTGGGGTGTCAATGGGACACCACCCCTTTTTTTCCTCTTGATCGAAAAGCCATAAAGAATTCTGTCACTCCTATTTAAATATAATTCAGTAATGGAATACAATATTACTTTTAAAGAAAACGCTTCTTAATTTTCCTCGAATAAAGAAATAAAATTGGATTGCGGTCTGAGATGAAAATTTCCGAGTTATTGTAATAGGCGTCCCCCCCCCCCCCAACTTCTCTCCCTGGTCTTTAGGGACTCCCATAGCAATAACCCTAAAAATAATCAATATTTCTGAAATTTTTCCGTTTAAAATCATATTTAAGTTATTAAATTTATTCTTCATTCCCAAATTAAATAATAGCATTAATAGCCTTATATCATGAAAAAATAAATGGTGTCAGTTAATGTAAATAAATAAAAACAAATACCCCCTCAAGCAGCTGCTTGCCACAGAGGTCTGACAGGAGCCTGTCAGTTTATATGCCATAGTAGAAGGTCTGAGAGGCTGGCAGGACCTCAGCAGAAAAACGACACAAACAGCTGTGCTTTATCCGGGGCTCGAACCCAGGTTCCTTAGATCAGTAGCCAAGCGCGCTAACCACTCGGCCATGGGACGGTAATGTAATATCCCAAAAATTTAATCTGAACCCTAAGCTGCCCCCCGACTTGTAAATCTGCTTTTGTGAGATCTATTATCTACTCTAATAATCAAAGCTTAGGTATCTTCATAATTAAACCATCCCAGTATCTTCAGTAAGTTTTAAATTCTGTCACGTTTAAAGTTTGTGAAAACTAAATTACTTAACAGTTTTTTTCCTTCTAATTTAACTCAGGTTAAAGTCTCTGGGTTAGAAAATCATCACGACGCTTCCTGTTACTTTATTTTCATTTTCTCCTTAAAGCCAGATGCCGCATTGCTTCAAGGAGGAATTCGTTAATTGCACGAGGAAGTCCTGAGCACTTGGCCCGATTCGTCGAGACAACTGTCGGCAGATGGGGCTGCTGCTCAAGCAGTGAAAGCGTTTGCAGATTGCGGCGTCGGAAGAGAGAAGGAGGAGCAGAAGCGCCCGAGCACCGCCGGTAAAGAGAACGACTCTGGCCCGGGAGGAAATGATGTGGAAACCGGCGCGGCCGTATCATTGATGAAATTTCACAGCCGAGTCGTCTGAGCCGCCGTCGTGGCCTGTAATCTTTCCCCAGTCAACTTGCAAGTGTCGCCTTGAAACGTGGCAGCCGTCGGTCTTCCCGTCGTCCCATGCGCTCCCGTAAGCCTCGGTTACGCTGACCTCCATGACTGTCCAAGTGGAGAGAGAGACTCAAAGAAACGGAATTAGTGGATCTGGAAAAACCCTCCGTCTCTTTTCTTAACTTCCTTCTTTCTCCTCCCCCCCATCTTCACCCCCATCGCAATTTTTCCCCTCAGCTTCTATCTCTCTCCTTTTTGTTCGCTTTTGCTATCATTTGCCACTGCGCCATCAACTAGTCCTTACATGGGAAGCCAAATGAGTCTCCATCAAGGATGGCGGAAGATGTGGAGGACGCATCACGTGATGTCGATAAAACAGGGATTGCTGAAGAAGAAACTACATTTCAACGCTGATATTAATTTCCCCCAATACATTTTTTTTTTCCCTTTCTCAACTTTCATCGTGTTTATTTGCCTTACAGAGATTTTCGAAAAAGTTAAGATGAGAATATATTAAGATTACCCGTAAAAAAAGATTACAAAACATTTCTAGTACCATTCTTTACAATCCCCCTTTTTTTTCAAGTTAATAACCTCCAGATTTCTACTAGTAGTCTTCAAGACCCGCATCTCAAGTTCATGACCACCCAAATTTTTGGGGGCGGGGGTGGCTCAGTCGGTAGCGCGCCAGGCTCGTAATCTGTAGTTCCCAGGTTCGAGTCCCAGCTGGGTCAGCGTTGAGATTTATCTCCGCAAAATTCCCTGCCCACAGTCAGTAGGGTACACCGATGGGCTTGGATAAGGCCGCCGTCCGTCGGATGGGACGTTAAGCCGTGGCCCCGTGTGTGGGAGAGCCATACCCTGTGCACGTTAAAGAACACGCTGGATGGCCTTGACGGGAGGCTATCATCTGTCTCCCAACAGCTGTTCCAGTGGGTCCCCAACCTTCTCTGAGCCTTCGGGGTCCATGTGACCTGGCCATTTAGCCCATGGTGTGCAAAAAAGTGCCGCTCAGAGGTAAAACAACCCAACAACCCAAATTTTTATTCCAAGTTTTCAGAATCCTTTCTCAAGCTCACTGCCAGACAAATTTCTAGTATCAATCTTCACGACTCCATATTTGAAAATCATGCTTCCTCTAATTCATTCTCAGTTGAATCTCCTTATCTCTCTTTAGACAAACACTTTATTATTGCTTTATATTTCAATGAAAATTTAAACCAACTTCCGTTACCAGCCATCCCGTGGCCGAGTGGTTAGCACGCTTGGCTACTGATCTAAAGGACCTGGGTTCGAGCCCCGGGTAAGGCATGGATGTGTGTGTTGTTTTTCTGCTGAGGTCCTGCCATCCTCACAGACCGCCGAACGGATTTGGTCCCCTAGTAGGCACGAGCCCTTTCAAAGTCTGGGACCCATTAAGAGTCTCCACCCCGGGTGCCGAGCGAACTTCGATCTATATATCCTTGTTCATGGCTAACCGGGGAACAGATTAAATTTCAGGTTTCTACCGGTGGTTAGCTTTCCTTCTATAGGACTGCTGCCATGTGAGGTTGGGGATGAGATGCATCTATATGGTATATTCTTGCCCCCGACTCTAGATAGTCACGGCTTTCCGTTAACTTGGTAGTGTCGTGAGACGGAACCGGGGATTGTCGTGTTTGCCGAACATCTGGCAACAAATAGTACATCCTCACAGACCTTCTACTATGTCATATAAACTGACAGGCTCGTGTCAGACCTCTGTGGCAAGCATGTGCTTGAGGGGGTATTTATTTACATAAGTACCGACCTCCTAGTACCTATCAGAACAACGTGAAATGTTTGTTTCTTATATTTTACGAGAAAAAAAAATTGATCCTTTTGAGAAACCTTTTTTTTTTATCCTCGATTTCCGTGTCAAATCTCTGTGTTCGCTTCATGTCAAGAATGCACTTTCGTTTACACATATTTAATTTATTATCACTAAAATTATTTTTCTTATTTGAAAAAAAAAGCCTGTTGGATCTGTCGAAATACATAAAATAAGAGTTCTCAACCTTTGCAAGTTCACACGACTCCAGTTTTTTACATTACTAATTTTCTCGAACTTTTCACTCTCTCTCTCACTTTTTGAGTTCCTGACCCCCTAAAATTTCTAGTGTTACTCTTCATATTCCTATTTTCAATATTATGAAGTTGTTGAGAATGTCTTCACGATACTTTTTCTCATGACTCCTCAATATTTCTAGCATCGCTTTTGAAAACTCCCTTTACAAGTTCATGATTCTCCAATGTTTCAGTATGATTTTACGATCGCTTTTTTCAAGCTCATGCTTCCTCTTCCACCCCTCAATACGCAATTTATAAGTTATACCAAAAGCACGTTAAGGAACACGCTGGATGGCCTTGCAGGGATCTGTCTCCTAACAGCTGTTCAGTGGTTCTTATTCCCTACTCAACTCTGGGTCTTTGGGATTTTAGTGAGGGGTAATAATCACCCATTGCGTGTACAACAGTTCCTCTCAGATTTAAAACAAGACTCCCCCTACACACACTAGCCAACAGGCCTTCTCAGTACTCTATTATGAACATGGGCTCTGCTAAATCCTCCTTTATAGATCTTCTGGACGACCTATTGTGATGGAAAGCTCTCGCTACACTTCTTTCAGGGGCCGGGTTAGCTCGGATAAGTCGGTAGCACACCAAACTCGCAATCTACAGTTCCCAGGTTCGAGTCCTACGTGGGCCAGCGTCGAGATTTATCTGCGCTGAACTTCCATACTGTACTCGGTCAGTAGGGATACTGATTGGAATTGTCACCGTCCATCTGATGAGATGTAAAACCGTGGTCCAGTGCGCGAGAGAACCATACAATGTGCACGTTAAAGGACACGCTGGATGGCTTCACGGGAGGCTCACAACACTCTCCTAAGAGCTATCCAATGTGTCCCCACCTTCCCTGAGCCCTCACAGTCCTTGTAATCTGCCCATTTAATCCATTGTGTATAAAAAGTGCTGTTCAGAGGTAAAACAACCAAACATTTCTTACACAGATTTTGAGGATGTATTACAATGAAAAGCTCTTTTTAGGTTCAATAACGGACGATAACAGCAGGTTCTTATCGAATCTCTCTAGCAAAGGGGCTGCTTGTGTAAAATTCAACTTTTTAATGCTTTTACATTGTATGCAAATCTTGCTGCTCGCATTCAGTTGCTCATCGAGCAATTCGAACAACCAGAGATCGCGAATATCACTAATCTTAATTAAAACAATTTGTTTGTTTTTTTGGTTGGCTACTGTGCATTATTCGGATCGTTGAACCAAGATGGCGGCATAAATAGCTTTATACATGATGATTCATTATTATATTAAATGATATAATAATGAATCATATTCAATCAATATACATTATCAATCAATATCAATCATAATCAATCAATATACATTATCAATCATAATCAATCAATATACATTATCAATTTCTATCTAACCCAAAAAAATAATTTTCCATTTATAGACAAAAAAATAATTTTTTCCATTTATAGACAAAAAAAATTTTTCCATTATAAAAAAAACTTTTCAATTATAAAAAAAACATCCAAATAATTTTTTCCATTTATAGACAAAAAAATTATTTTCCATTTATAAACGAAAAGTTTATAGACACCTACTATGAAAGTACAATTTAAACTCGTGTTATTTGCTACAAATAATGCAAAAAAAACGCATGTTTAGTGAATTAGTTGGTTTTGACAAGATAACCGTTAATAACAGATGTAACAAAGTGAAAAGAGTGAATACTGCAGTGAAAGAAAGGCATAAGGAATTGGTATTAGTTTCCACGTTCCAGGGTTGGGTTGAGTTGTTTTACCTCTGAGCGGCACTTTTTTGCACACCATGGGCTAAATGGCCAGGTCACATGGACCCCGAAGGCTCAGAGAAGGTTGGGGGAGGGGACCCACTGGAACAGCTGTTGGGAGACAGATGGTAGCCTCCCGTCAAGGCCATCCAGCGTGTTCTTTAACATGCACAGGGTATGGCTCTCCCGCACAGGGGGCCACGGCTTAACGTCCCATCGGACGGACGGCGGCTTTATCCAAGCCCATCGGTGTACCCTACTGACCGTGGGCAGGGAATTTTGCGGAGATAAATCTCAACGCTGACCCAGCTGGGACTCGAACCTGGGAACTACAGATTACGAGCCTGATTCTTCTGAATTTTGGAATTTTCAAAATTTTTCACCGTTAAGGAGCGCAATTATAGTGTTCGAAAGATTCCGAAAGTGCGAGTCATAATATTCTATCAATTACTATCTAACCCTAAAAAGATTTTTTCATTTATCTCTAAATGCAAACAATTATCTGCTAAAACAAAAAAAATTGCCTTTCCCCCCACCTCTTGGTCTAAGAGACCAATTCATTGTTGCCACTGGAAACATCATGGTGTTCGCATTCCACCATCAAAATGTAAAATTTGGTTATTAAATACGTCGCTTGCAATATTTGCTTGAAATTTTGAAATTTTCAAAAATTTCCACAGTTAGAGGGCGCAATTATAGTTTTCGGAAGATTTAAAAAGTGTGAATCATAATATTTTATCAATTTCTATCTAACCCAAAAAATGATTTTCCATTTATCTCTAAAAACAAACAGTTATCTGCTAAAACTAAAAAGTGTGTTTTCCTACACCCTCTGGGTCTAAGGGGTCAACTCATTGTTTGCAATGGAAACGTCGTAATCTTCACTTTCCACCACCAAAATTTCAAATTTTTAGCATAAATACATCGTTTGCCATATTCGTTTGAAATTTTAGAATTTTCAATTTTTTTCCACCGTTAGAGGACATGGGATGGGTTGAGTTGGGTTGTTTTACCTCTGAGCGGCACTTTTTTGCACACCATGGGCTAAATGGCCAGGTCACATGGACCCCGAAGGCTCAGAGAAGGTTGGGGGAGGGGACCCACTGGAACAGCTGTTGGGAGACAGATGGTAGCCTCCCGTCAAGGCCATCCAGCGTGTTCTTTAACGTGCACAGGGTATGGCTCTCCCGCACACGGGGCCACGGCTTTAACGTCCCATCCGACGGACGGCGGCCTTTCCAAGCCCATCGGTGTCCCCTACTGACCGTGGGCAGGGCAGGGAATTTTGCAGTGATAAATCTGAACGCTGACCCAGCTGGGACTCGAACCTGGGAACTACAGATTACGAGCCTGGCGCGCTACCGACTGAAGCCACCCCCGCCCCATCCTAAATAAGAGTCTGTTGAAAGAAGAGGCTACCGAAAACTACTGATCGCCTTTAAAAATTTTACATGTTTGAATTCATATCGGCTTATGTCAGATCGATTTTCGTCTCCAATTTTAAGCTGGAAAAATATTAAATATGAAAGAAATCATTATTTAACGCTGGTAACTTAGCTCTTAGCTTCTTCAAAGACGGGTCAATAGGTCAGAGGTACAAAATCCATTTCGTTTGGCTGTCCTCATTTCTTGCTATACAGAAGAAGTTGATCGCCCAAGAATCGGAAAACGTCAATCTTTTTATTCAGAGTTAATGCGAAACAATTGGCTTCAATTTTTGGAACTAGAAGTAGTTTTTTTATTAGATTCAAGAAATATTATAAACTCTTATTGAAGCACATGTAAATATTGGGAGGGTGATTAATTTGGCCCGACAACGGATGAAATTAATGGAGTGTGACGGTAACTGTCGCTTGAATAACGGTCAACGACCTCTTCAGATATTTACATTGATCAAGGTTGGGTTGTTTTACCTCTGAGCGGCACTTTTTTGCACACCATGGGCTAAATGGCCAGGTCACATGGACCCCGAAGGCTCAGAGAAGGTTGGGGGAGGGGACCCACTGGAACAGCTGTTGGGAGACAGATGGTAGCCTCCCGTCAAGGCCATCCAGCGTGTTCTTTAACGTGCACAGGGTATGGCTCTCGCGCACACGGGGCCACAGCTTAAGGGCCCATCCGACGAACAGCGGCCTTTCCAAGCCCATCGCTGTCCCCTACTGACCGTGGGCAGGGCGGGGAATTTTGCGGAAATAAATCTCCGCTGACTCACGAACCTGGGAACTACAGATTACGAGTCTGGCGCGCTACCGACTGAGCCAACCCCGCCCATCTGGCACATATGAAATATTTTCATAGAAGGAGTAGGTGAAGTTACATTCGAGGGTTGGGGGAGATGGCAAGATAACCAGATTTGATGTAGGTGTAATTTTTTTTTTGTTACTGATAAATTTTACAATTGCACTTAATAGAATAATAAACAGATTAAAATGAATTTATTTTTAAAAAGATTTTGGTGACCTCAGTTAGTTTCGGCTGTTTTACGGCTGAGCAGCATTTTTGTTCATAGAGTGGGCTAAAAGGTCAAGTCACAAGGACCCCAAAGGCTCAGAGAAGATTAGGGAAGGGGATGCACTGGGTAGCTGTTAGGAGACAGTCTTCCGTCACGGCCATCCAGTGTGTTCTTTAAAAAGTGAATACGCAGCAAAATGCGTTTCATCTTCTAAGTTTATATTTTAGAATTTAGGAGGATGTAAAGTGTGCTGGAACAGTGGGAGAGCGCCCTTTATATGTCTGCTGTTTATGAAATCTTAAAACAAGTTCATCATCATCATCCTCAAGCAGCCATGGGCTACGGAGGTCCAACCAGACCGCGCAGTTTAATTCTCCAAGCATATCTGTCCTGAGCTACATCTGCTGCATCCGGCCACTGCACATCAATTCTAACAAGGTCCTGTTTGACATTGTCTGCTCACCGCATCTAGGTCTCCCCACCCCCCCACTTCTGAGGCCTCTAGGCACACTGTTCATAACCCTATTCGCCAATCTATCATTATCCATACGGGCAACATGGCCAAACCAGCGGAATCTCTCTCTGCACAATATGCCGCTTAAAAAAGGTTGCAGACTCCTTTGCCTAACCTCATCATTAGTTACAAAGTTAAACCATCTAATACCCAAGATACTACGTAAGCATCTAGAATCAAAAGCATCTAGTTTCCTGTTATCTTGTTTACACAGCGTCCAAGTTTCACTACCATAACTAACCCTAGAAAGAACCAAACTATTATACAGTCTAATTTTAGTCTTTAGGTGTATACGCCTATTTCTCCACAATCTCCATAGATTCTTAAAAGTCCCGGCAGCAATCCCTATTCGTCTGTTAATCTCATGCCGCACATCACAAGTATCTGTTACATAGTTCCCAAGGTAATTAAACTGTGATACCTGCTCAAGACTGCAACCATTAATAATTAATGGTTGCAGTCTTGCAACCATATAATAATTAACTGAATCACAACCTGCCTGACCAATTTTCATCACTTTAGTTTTCTCTCTGTTTATAACCAAACCTACTCTACTACCAGTCTCATCAACAGCTGGAATGAAAGAGTTCATCTCATCAACATCATTTGCCAAAAGGGCTAAATCATCAGCATAATCTAAATCAGAAATTTTCGTATCTCCAGCCCAATTAAGGCCAAAATCTTTCTCTTGAAGTGAATTTCGCATAACGTAATCAATAACCAAACTAAAGAGAAAAGGAGACAAAATGCTCCCTTGTCGAACACCATAAGCAATGCTGAACCAATTACTAAAAGCCTTAGGAACTTTCACACACGACTCAGTGTTATTATAGAGAGCTTTCATTATGTTAACTAACTTGTCTGGTATATCATATGATTTTACAATCAACCACAAATTATATCGATCAACAGAGTCGAAAGCCTTTTTGAAATCAACAAAACTAGCAACCAAAGGTTTCTGAAACTCTAAACATTTCTCAAGAATCTGCCTAAGTGAAAATATTCTGATCGACACATCCCCTATCACTTCTGAATCCACATTGCTCATCACGCAATTGACTGTCAACCAGATTCTTAATTCTATTAAGCACAATCATGGAAAGAACTTTACCTGGAACAGAGAGTAGGCTGATACCCCTATAGTTATCACAAGAACTGCGATCACCTTTTTTGAAAATAGGGATAACAATAGCTCTGGTAAAATCCTTAGGAACCATGCCTTTATCATAAAAGATATTCAAAATTTCAGTCATCCAAGTGGTAACCGAAACATTCCCAGCTCTAAGCATTTCCGTAGTAATTTCATCTACACCTAGAGATTTATGAAGTTTAAGTTTTGAAATAGCCAAAATAACTTGAGATTGTGTTATAGGGCCAGCATTAAAGCCACCAATGCATCATCATAATTACAAACAATGGGAGTAGAACTAACCACATTGTTTAGAACATCACTGAAATGCTCAGCCCACCTAGCCATGACAGAATCCTCCCCTTCTATAACCTTACCTTGTTTATCCTTCAATCCTTGTATGCCTGTCCGTTTTCTACCACATAAAACATTAACTATCTGGTACAGCTCTCTGCTGTTGTGCTGTCTAACTGCTTCCTCAGCTTTGTCAGCCAAGCCATCAAGCCAAAGATTCTATCAGTAGCTAACTGATCCTTTACACGTTTATTAAGCTCTCTGTAATTCTTTCTATTGGGACTAGTAGGGTACTGATTAAGTACATTCCTGCAGTTCCTTCTTTCTGAAATAAGCTCAAGTGCCTTATCACTCAAATAATTCCGCCTCCTCCGCTCCTTTTTTCCTAAAAGAGTACTGTTAGTTTCCAAAAAATCCTGTTTGAAATGGTCCCAATCTTCCTCAACTTCAGTATTAAGCAAACCATGACTGTCATAATGACTTAGTAACCTATCATGGTAAGCTTTAGCTATAACTGGGTCTTTCAGAGCTTCAGTATTAAAGGTAAATTTTTTAAATTTAGCACAACACTTTTTAAGTTTAAGTTGCAAGACACCTTTAACAAGGTAATGGTCAGATCCAATTTCAGCTCCCCTATATGCCCTGGTATTTCTAACAGAACTAGCCCATTTGCTGTTAATTAATATATAATCAATCATATTCTTATGCAGCCCATCAGGTGAAACCCATGTGTACTTATGTATGTCGCGGTGTTTGTAATAAGTGTTAGTTATTCTGAAACCATTGAGTTTATTCTCCTGTAGGAAACTTTGTTCATTGCCATTGGGGCGGGGGTGGCTCAGTCGGTAGCGAGTCAGGCTCGTAATCTGTAGTTTCCAGGTTCGAGTCCCAACTGGGTCAGCGTTGAGATTTATCTCCGCAAAATTCCTCGCCCTGCCCACGGTCAGTAGGGGACACCGATGGGCTTGGAAAGGCTGCCGTCCGTCGGATGGGACGTTAAGCCGTGGCCCCGTGTGTGGGAGAGCTATACCCTGTGCACGTTAAAGAACACGCTGGATGGCCTTGACGAGAGGCTACCATCTATCTCCCAACAGCTGTTCCAGTGGGTCCCCTCCCCCAACCTTCTATGAGCCTTCGGGGTCCATGTGACCTGGCCATTTAGCCCATTGTGTGCAAAAAAGTGCCGCTCAGAGGTAAAACAACCCAACCCATTGCCATTGCAACTACCAATACCAAAAGGGCGTATTACTCCTCCCCAAAGGTCAGAGTCAGTACTAACTTTGGCATTGGAGTCACCTAGAACAAGGGTAATATCTCCTTTCTTGACAGAATTCAAAATATCCTGAAGTTGGCCGTAAAACCTATCCTTTTCATCTTCATCGGCATCCTCAGTAGGGGCATAACAGCAGATAGGCTTGCAAGAGACCAGATGGACAGGTAAAGGTCAGATTCTTAAAAATAATCTTAAATTTCTCTTTACAGGGAATGAGGATGGAAAGCATCACCAAGGCGTGGGTCTGCTGTTCAGCAGACATGCTAGTGATGCTCTTCAAGGATATGAGTGCATTAATGAAAGGTTTCTTACAGCAAAATTTCAGACAAGCATTAAAGACTTGAATGTTAACGAATGTTATTTTTCCACAATCTCAATAAATTTATAAAATTTTCTGTTTATTTCTTTGCAGATTGTCCACCATCAGTTATTATTCGTTCTAAGTTTAAAAAAAACATAAACACCCCCTCAAGCAGCTGCTTGCCACAGAGGTCTGACAGGAGCCTGTCAGTTTATATGCCACAGTAGGAGATCTGAGAGGATGGCAGGACCTCAGCAAAATAGTGAAAATTAACATAGTACCCCCTTCAAGCAGCTGCTTGCCACAGAGGTCTGACAGAAGCCTGTCAGTTTATATGCCATAGTAGAAGGTCTGAGAGGATGGCAGGACCTCAGCAGAAAAACGACACAAACAGCCATGCCTTACCCGTTGCTCGAACCCAGGTCCCGTAGATCAGTAACCAAGCGCGCTAAGTTACAGAAAACAAATTCCATGAAATATTTCTGTATGAAATCTCTTTAAAATTTTTAAAAACATTTTTTCGGAGGGTTTTTCTAACTATGGTCACCCGCCGCAGCGCGGGGATTGCAGGCAGTACACCGCTGCAAGTCGAAATCATATCCGATTTAGTGGCCTCGATTTGAGAGCAGCTAGAAAGCAATTTCTACTTCATGACATTGAAAGAAAGCTCTAACGGTCCCCTTTATGTGGTTTCTTCAAAGCTATAAATAAAGAATCCTTACAACTCTGATAAAGTAAAGCTAATGGTGAAGCCAGAAAAGACATCTAAGGTTTTATTCCATTCCCTCTAATATTCCATTTCTGTTCAATAATTCTATGTGGCGAACAACATATTGTGACATGCATTTTTTTTACACTCCGTACATGCAAAAGATCCTAACCGAAAACAGTGAAAAACAGCAGAAGTTATCAAGAATATAAAATAAAAAATGATTCATAAATAAAACTGAACTTCCTCATTTCTTTTTAGTTTCGTTTCTGCATTTGCCCTTGAGATCAATTCGAGCTTTACCTAGGAGAGAAGCCAGTTCATTACAGCTCCATATCGGTTATGCCGAGAAACAAATAAAACTTCCGCAGTCGGAAAAGAAACGCATTCTGAATATTAATTTTACTGCCATTGCAATGGAGTTAGAAACAATCAGTGGCCACACTACGGTACTCGTTATTGGCCAAGATTATGCACGCGGTAGCGTCCAAATCGTTCAGCCGTGAGCCCAGCCTGTGAGCGACGAAATTACCTCAGCATCTGCAACGAGGCGGCGACTCTCGCTGTGGGTTTATGGCTCGCTATAAACGTAAGAGCACGTTCACGTCAAACGCGACATACAAATTACATTTTCGGATGGCATTTTGATCACATCGTCTGTGACAGATGTTGTACCTGGCCAGTGGACGTAAAGGTTGTCACAGGCTGAGGCTGTGGCTCTGTAGGATGAGGGAAATTAGGGCATGAAGTTGTGGAATGATGGATTAGGGTGCGAATGGGAACTCTGTTCAGGCTTTAGGGTGTCACTTGTGTTAGATAATTTTCGAAAAGTGTAAGAATATTTTCAGGTTATTAGGACTCATATAAAACAGAGAATCAGAAGCTTGTAATATTTGCGTTTATATCAACATAAAACGAATAAACAGACACACAGACATAAGGATAGACAGAAAAAGAGACAGATGGACACACAGAGAGATAGACAGACAGAGCGATAACGGATAAAGAGACGGAGAAAACAGACACAGACACACACACACACACACAAAGACAGAGAGAGACATACGAAGGGAAAGACAGAGAGACCGAGAGATAGACGGACAAAGAGATAGAGAGACAGATAGAGACACAGACAGGGAGATAGACGGACAAAGAGATGGAGAGAGACACACACACACATGCACTGACACAGAGACAGACTGACACATACACACACAAATATACAGAAAGACACACAGACACACAGATAATATATATAGAGACAAACAGACAGAAAAGGATATAGAAAAACAGACAGACAAAAGGATGGAGAGACAGACAGAGATACATGTAGACAGATAGATGCACAGAAAAGGAGACAGACTCAGGGAGAAATGGCAGAAAAACAGAGAGACACATATAAATAGAGACAGACAGATGCTCAGACAGAGAGACAGACAGACAAAAGGACGGAAAGATAGACAGACAAAGGGACATAGAGATAGACAGACAGAGAAATAGATGAATAAAGAATTACAGAGACAAACAGACAGATAAGTACAGAGAGAGAGAGAGACGAAGAGAAAGACAGAGATAGATACGAAGAGACTGACAAACACACAGAGAGATATATAGACAAAGAGATGGAGAGACAGACGGACAGACAGACAAGGAGACTAACAGAGAGACAAACAGAGAGATAGTCACATAGAGAGAGAGAGAGAGACTGATAGATACAAAGACAGAGATAAAGACAAAAAGACAGACAGAAATAAAAGTAGACAGATACACACCAGAAATAAAAGAAGAGAGATAAACACACAGGCACAAAGACAGAGAGATAGACAGATAATTGCACAGGCAGAGAGACACAGACGCATGCAGAGCGACAAACAGACAGAATGTCACACGCAGAGACAGAGAGATAAGAAAACACATACATTTGTATAGAGAGAAAGGGGGAATTACACAAACATAGAGATATACAAGTAACGAGATGGAGAAATAGACAGAGAGATAGATGACAAGGAGACGGATAGACAGACAGACAGAGAGAGAGAGAGATACAGACAAAGAAGCAGACAGATAGATACATAGACAAAGAAACAGAGAGATAGACGCACAGACAGAGATATAAATAGGCAGACATGCAGACAGATAGTCATACAGACCGATAGACATACAGACCGATAGACATACAGACAGAGATACAAATAGACAGATAGATACACAGACAGAGATACAAATAGACAGATAGACACACAGAGATACAAATAGACAGATAGATACACAGACACAAAGACAGAGAGATAGACAGACAAACAAACAGACAGACACACAGTAGAGAGACAGACAGACACGTTGACTCACAGGCAGAGCGATAGAAGACAAAGAGACAGATAGAGAGACAAACAGACAGAGAGACAGACAAACATGACAAACAGACAGAGAGACAGACAAACATGCACACAGAGAGAGACAAAGAGTGGTAAACAGAGATATATAGATAGATAGATAGATAGATAGATTGTATTTACATATGCAACGAATTTAACACTTTCAGAGAGATATTACTGCACAGTTGATACTTCGATAGTTCTCAAAGGTCACAGATTGATTGATAGATATGATGACTATTATCGTTGATGATTAATAATGAGGAAATCATCATGTTCTTTCAAGAGGAAGTCAAATTCATAGCTCAGTAGCTTGTTGAAAATTCTTTTTGTGGAAAACTGTGAGTCGAGATTAAATTTAAGTTCTCATTCAAATCTATTTAAAAATCGATTTTTGACAATATTCGTTCAGTATTTAAAGAGTTATGGGAATTCGAGTATTTAACAACATCAATGCGTCGTAAGAATTTACGCGTAAAAACCGTTTAATAAAACAAATGTATGTTTTAGAAGTTTGAGCAAAATTGATAGCTCATTTTTTTTTTCATACGGGAATATTCTAAGCGCTAAAAGCAAATTCTGCAAACATAACACACGAGGAAAAAAAACTGCTTTGCTTATAAAATTTGAAAGACAACTTTAATTTTCTTCACTGCAAAGCAATTTCGATGAATAGTTGCATTGATGGAGGTAGATATTCGTCAGCCCACTGCCGCTTCTGCGGCCATTCCTCCTCCAGCTGTCAGTATTGTTAAGGGGAACCTTTCCACACCTCATCGCAGCGGAACACTGAGTTTAGCGCACCACCTTCGAAGACTATTCTCTTCTACCTCACCCTCGTCTCTGTAGCAGGGGGAGACGAAAGGTCAATACAGAATCAAGGGCCCGAGGCATCCACAAAAGGCCTAGTCTTTCTCGCTATTAACTAGTTCGGGATTGCCCCGTGGACGAAATGTCGACTCCTCTTTCTGCAAATGGAATAGAATCGGTGGCTGGCTGATCCTCTCTGAACATCGCTGACAGTGGCCAGTGATTGCTGACCGAGTTTCTTCAGCATAAAAGGAATTGATGTCCAGATTGTAAAAGTTGGGAGCGTTTGAAAAAATAGTAATGCTACGAATATCGGAGATGAGTGTGACTCCACTGAAGATTTAGAGCTGCATAACAATAGGAGCAAATGCTGTCCTAAAATATAGATTTTTATTGTTTAGATGATTTCACTTTAAATTCATTTTCACAGAAAGATAGCCTGAGATATTCTGGCCATTTAGGATTATACATTTCCTATAGATGTGGACTGGAAACAAAAAATAAATAATGCAAACACGTAGCTGTTGACTTACATATATATATATTGCTATATACTTGAAAAAAAGAAATTTGTTTTCGATGAGAATATTTCATTTATAATTAGAACGGGGACTCCTTTTTCAGTGTTCTCTGGAAAAATTATCCAACTTAAGAATTTTCTTGCATTTTTAAATAAAGGTTTCGAAGATCTCTAAAATGGAGGGAGAAATATTATATTGTATTGGAATTACAGTTTCTTCCATCACCCCTCTTATTTTTTTCCCCTAGATCCAGGACAGCTTCCCATACATGCAATTTTTCTCTAACAAATGCCCCGTGTGCGGGAGAGCCATACCCTGTGCACGTTAAAGAACACGCTGGATGGATGGCCTTGACGGGAGGCTACCATCTGTCTCCCAACAGCTGTTCCAGTGGGTCCCCTCCCCCAACCTTCTCTGAGCCTTCGGGGTCCATGTGACCTGGCCATTTAGCCCATGGTGTGCAAAAAAGTGCCGCTCAGAGGTAAAACAACCCAACGTTAAAGAACACGCTGGATGGCCTTGACGGGAGGCTACCATCTGTCTCCCAACAGCTGTTCCAGTGGGTCCCCTCCCCCAACCTTCTCAGAGCTTTCGGGGTCCATGTGACCTGGCCATTTAGCCCATGGTGTGCAAAAAAGTGCCGCTCAGAGGTAAAACAACCCAACGTTAAAGAACACGCTGGATGGCCTTGACGGGAGGCTACCATCTGTCTCCCAACAGCTGTTCCAGTGGGTCCCCTCCCCCAACCTTCTCAGAGCTTTCGGGGTCCATGTGACCTGGCCATTTAGCCCATGGTGTGCAAAAAAGTGCCGCTCAGAGGTAAAACAACCCAACGTTAAAGAACACGCTGGATGGCCTTGACGGGAGACTACCATCTGTCTCCCAACAGCTGTTCCAGTGGGTCCCCTCCCCCAACCTTCTCTGAGCCTTCGGGGTCCTTGTGACCTGGCCATTTAGCCCATGGTGTGCAAAAAGGTGCCGCTCAGAGGTAAAACAACCCAACGTTAAAGAACACTCTGGATGGCCTTGACGGGAGGCTACCATCTGTCTCCCAACAGCTGTTCCAGTGGGTCCCCTCCTCCAACCTTCTCAGAGCCTTCGGGGTCCATGTGACCTGGCCATTTAGCTCATGGTGTGCAAAAAAGTGCCGCTCAGAGGTAAAACAACCCAACGTTAAAGAACACTCTGGATGGCCTTGACGGGAGGCTACCATCTGTCTCCCAACAGCTGTTCCAGTGGGTCCCCTCCCCCAACCTTCTCTGAGCCTTCGGGGTCCATGTGACCTGGCCATTTAGCCCATGGTGTGCAAAAAAGTGCCGCTCAGAGGTAAAACAACCCAACGTTAAAGAACACTCTGGATGGCCTTGAAGGGAGGCTACCATCTATCTCCCAACAGCTGTTCCAGTGGGTCCCCTCCCCCAACCTTCTCTGAGCCTTCGGGGTCCATGTGACCTGGCCATTTAGCCCATGGTGTGGAAAAAAGTGCCGCTCAGAGGTAAAACAACCCAACTCTAACAAATGGATGAAAACGAACTAATACAAATGTAAGTTCATTTTTACATTTTCATCCATTCATTTTTTGATCCGTGATTTTCGATCCGAAAATATAAATTTATTTCTTACACTTTAATATTTTAAGTTTTTTAAGGTGACATTTAAGGGATGAACAGGTTTATACGTCTTCTTGGAGATATGATACCCAGACGCACAATTCGAGGATATAATAATATTTCGATATCATATAAAATATAGCTACAATATCAATAACGTAATTTGATTCGTTTAATGAACAAAAAAAATCCCTCAAGCAGCTGCTTGCCACAGAGGTCTGACTGTAGTCTATCAGTTTATACCCCATAGTAGAATATCTATGAGGATGGTGGGACATCAGAAAAAAAAACAACACAGACATCCATGACTTACTTGGGGCTCGAAATTGAATTCATGGAAACATCCATGAATTACTTGGGGCTCGAATGAACCCAAGTCAGCGAAATTATTTTTGCTGTTAGGTTGTTTTTACCTCTGGCGACACTTTTTCGCACACAATGGCAAAGTCACAAGTGCTCAAAAAGGTTGAGGGAAGGGAATCCACTGGACCTCTGTTAAGAGACAGATGGAAGCCTTCGGAAGGGAATTCACTGGACAACTGTTAAGAGACGGATGGAAGCCTTCGGAAGGGAATCCACTGGACCTCTGTTAAGAGACAGATGGAAGCCTTCGGAAGGGAATCCACTGGACCTCTGTTAAGAGACGGATGGAAGCCTTCGGAAGGGAATGCACTGGACAACTGTTAAGAGACGGATGGAAGCCTTCGGAAGGGAATCCACTGGACAACTGTTAAGAGACAGATGGGAGCCTTCGGAAGGGAATCCACTGGACAACTGTTAAGAGACAGATGGGAGCCTTCGGAAGGGAATCCACTAAACAACTGTTAAGAGACAGATGGAAGCCTTCAGAAGGGAATCCACTGGACCTCTGTTAAGAGACAGATGGAAGCCTTCGGAAGGGAATCCACTGGACCTCTGTTAAGAGACAGATGGAAGCCTTCGGAAGGGAATCCACTGGACCTCTGTTAAGAGACAAATGGAAGCCTTCGGAAGGGAATCCACTGGACAACTGTTAAGAGACGGATGGAAGCCTTCGGAAGGGAATCCACTGGACCTCTGTTAAGAGACAGATGGAAGCCTTCGGAAGGGAATCCACTGGACCTCTGTTAAGAGACAGATGGAAGCCTTCGGAAGGGAATCCACTGGACCTCTGTTAAGAGACGGATGGAAGCCTTCGGAAGGGAATCCACTGGACAACTGTTAAGAGACCGATGGAAGCCTTCGGAAGGGAATCCACTGGACAACTGTTAAGAGACCGATGGAAGCCTTCGGAAGGGAATCCACTGGACAACTGTTAAGAGACAGATGGAAGCCTTCGGATGGGAATCCACTGGACAACTGTTAAGAGACAGATGGAAGCCTTCGGATGGGAATCCACTGGACAACTGTTAAGAGACAGATGGAAGCCTTCGGAAGGGAATCCACTGGACAACTGTTAAGAGACAGATGGGAGCCTTCCGTCAGGACCATCCAGCGAGTTTTTTAACGAGCAGAAGCTACGATTTTCTGCAAACGAAACCATCCTGCTTAACGACCCATCGCTTTTCCCCTTTCTAACCGAGAGCAGCGGTTGGCGCAGATAAGTATCAACGTTGTTACAGTTGGGATTCGAACCTGGGAACTGCAGATTACGAACCTGACATTTCGACTCCCCGCCTCAGAATTGTTTCAGTCAAAACTAAATAATAGACATTCTGGAACGAAATAATTTTGTTATACGGCATAAAATAAAGACGTTAACAGAGTTGTTATCAAACTGTGGTACTACAGACGACAAATTTCTAATTCAAATCCTGCAAATTATCGAAATTAAGAAATGGTTAGGATAAATGATATATATATAGTTCTATGAATAATATGAATACAGGTGTACCACAAGGTTCTGTACTGGGACCTCTGCTATTTATATGTTAACGATACATTTGACAAAAATTTTGAGGCAGAAATTATTTCTTACGCTGATGATATTGTTTTGTTATGCAAAAGTAACACCTATGAGCAATTATACCAAATGACAAACAGAGATATTCATCGCCTCTATCAATGGCTAACGTTGAATAAATTGATTTTAAATTAGTCTAAAACACGCTACATAAAATTCCAGTTGAAAGCATCAACTGATGGTAGCAGTGACTCTGGAGTGGTTTCTCATCACAAGGACTGTTACGACATCCTAAATTGCAGTTGCGAACCTCTTACGAAGGTTGATCAAATTAAATACCTAGGAGTGAATATTGATAAAAGCCTTTCATGGAAGTATCACACTGATTATACTGTGTATAAGATAAAACCATTTATAGCAAAATTTTATACGTTAAGATTCTTACTGGATAAAACAAGTTTAAAAATATTATATTTTGCTTGTGTATATAGTCAGCTACAATATGCAATAAAAGCCTGGGGAAGGTACAAAAACAAATTTAAAGAGGCTGTTGATTCTGCGATTCTGTGGGGAGAACCAAAACCCACTGGCTGTCACCGAAACTGGGAGACTGTTCAGGGCAGTTTGCAGTTATCGTTCAATAATCCTTGTTGGCTGATGAATAAAAGATGCTAAAAATCGTCAAATAAAAGACATTGCCTACAGTGGAAAGAAGTTGTTGACTTTGAGAATTTATCTTGACAGCGAAATGTGTAACACTGAAGACACAGCTTTGTGAGAGAAAGGCCGTGACACTGTTCTTGGGAGAAAGGCCATGACAGAGCATTTCCAAAACAGACATGGAAAGAACGTGATGATAAGAAGTTTGGAAATGAACATTGGCATTTGACCTGCTAAGCCAAAGGCATGGAGGTTATGAACAATGCAGAATTTTCAAGCCATGTCATACTCTTTTTCAATGTCAAATAAAATTAACACCAAGTGCTCTAGTTATAAAATGGGATTTCTGATAGCCGATTAAAATGGTATCAGGTGATCTGGAATAGACTGTTGGCTATGAAGCCACACTGGGTGTTGGAAAGAAGGTTGTGGTGTTCTGAATACCAGACAATTCTGGCATTTACCATTCTTTCTAACATCTTGCACACACACACACAGCTTCTCAGTATGATGGGAAGATAATTGAGAGGAATCTTGGGATTCTTCCCTGACTTGGGGAAGGCCAAGATGATAGCTTCGCACAAGGAGTCCGGAAACTGCTCTCTGAAAAAAAATGCAGTTGAAGAGTTGTAGCAGTCGATCCTGAGAGAGACTTGGAGCATTGCATAACGGTTCGGTTGGGTTGTTTTACCTCTGAGCGGCACTTTTTTGCCCACCATTGGCTAAATGGCCAGGTCACATGGACCCCGAAGGCTCAGAGAAGGTTGGGGGAGGGGACCCACTAGAACAGCTGTTGGGAGACAGATGGTAGCCTCCCGTCAAGGCCATCCAGTGTGTTCTTTAACGTGCACAGGGTATGGCTCTCCCGCACACGGGGGCCACGGCTTAACGTCCCATCCGATGGACGGTGGCCTTTCCAAGCCCATCGGTGTCCCCTACTGACAGTGGGCAGGGTGGGGAATTTTGCGGAGATAAATCTCAACGCTGACCCAGCTGGGACTCGAACCTGGGAACTACGGATTACGAGCCTGACGCGCTACCGACTGAGCCACCCCCGCCCCATGGCATAACGGACAGTGTCAGGCCCGATGGCAGATGCATGAGAAGTGGGCAGAGCAAAGTACAGCTCCTCTAATGTAATTGGTCTGTTGTAAAGCTCCAAGCCATTAGAGTGAAACGACAGCAGAGAGCATTCGGCCTTGCTCTTTAGGGCCAGATACTCTGGGAGAATAGGAAGACGAAGAAGAGACGGAGGAAAATAGTTTCCCCAGAGTTTTGGTAATTGCTTGGTTTTCAGAAATTGCCTGTCCATTGTGCTCCAAGATTGATAATGAGTGAGACCTGTAATTTCCACCAGTCTCTTGGATTCTATCCCACATGATCATAGAATTGGTCATACTGGTTATAGAAGATGCGAACTTGATCCAAGATTTCTTCGCTCTGACGCTGGACAAAACGAGCTTTTGCTCTGGCGCGCTTAGATGCTTCGAAGTCAGAGGATGTTGGATATCTCCAAAATACCCGCAAACTTTGTTCTGAGCTTTACAAGCTGCAGTGCAGTTGGGATTCCAGCATGGTTTTGGGAATCGAGGAATCCTTGTTAAGTCTGATGAATGGTTGAGGCAGCTGCTTGGATGATACAGTGTGTCATCTCTTATTGGCTCCTGGCTGGCCAGTGGTCATCAAACTCACAAAGGAGCTCAAAACGTACCTAGTTAGACTCATCAAGCCTCCATCATGAATGCGGAAAGGTCACAAGGCCTCCCATGGGAGATGATACAGACATGGGGAGTTGATCGCTACCATAAGGGTTGTCCTCAACCTCCCATGCAAAGACTGGAAGGATCGAAGAGGAGCAGAGGGTAAAGTCAATGGCAGTGAATATGCGGATCAGAGTGTATAAGTAGGTACTGACACTGGTGTTCAACAGGGAGAGCGAAGGATCCATGATTCACTGCTCAAGGACTTCATCTCTCCCGTTGGTGTCAGCACTGCTCCAAAGAGGACTGTTTCCACTGAAGTCCTCCATAATAAGAAAAGGGGACTGTCAAGTGTTCTCCCCCTTTTTGAGTTATCTAAACATTTTCTTTGCGTCATCATGAAGCAATCGTGTATTCCAAACTGACTATGTAGCAAGAATCAATTAATTTTTAATACACAGAATTATCTGTTGACATAGAATTCAAGAAATCATCATCATCATCATCATCGTCGTCGTCGTCGTCGTCATCATAAAGCGACCATGGGCTACGGAGGTTCAACCAGAAATTTAGTTCTCCAAGCGTATCTGTCCTGAGCTACATCTGCTGTATCAAAACACTGCTCACCAATTCTAAAAAGGTCCTGTTTGATATTGTCTGCCCACCGCATCCTAGGTCTCCCCCTCTTTCTGAGTCCTTTAGGCACACTGTTCATAAACCTATTTGCTAATCTATAATTATCCATATGAGCAACATAGTCAAACCAACGGAGTCTCTCTCTGCACAATATGCTGCTTAAAGGAGGTTGCAGACTCCTTTGCCTAACCTCATTAGCTACAAAGTTGAACCACCTAATGCCCAAGATACTGCGTAAGCATCTGGAATCAAAAGCATCTAGTTTCCTGTTATCTTGTTTACAAAGTGTCCAAGTTTCACTACCTTAACTAACCCTAGAAAGAACCAAATTATTATACAGTCTAATTTTAGTCTTTAGGTATATATATACGCCTATTACTCCATACTCTCCATAGATTCTTAAAAGTCCCTGCAGCAATCCCTATTCGTCTGTTTAATCTCATGCCGCACATCACCAGTATGTGTTACATAGCTCCCAAGGTAATTAAACTGCGACACCTGCTCAAGACTGCAACCATTCAGACCAATTTTCATCACTTTAGTTTTCTCTCTGTTTATAACCAAACCTACTCTACTACAAGTCTCATCAACAGCTCGAATGAAAGAGTACATCTCATCAACATCATTTGCCAAAAGGGCTAAATCATCAGCATAATCTAAATCAGAAATTTTCGTATCTCCAGTCCATTTAAGGCCAAAATCTTTCCCTTGAAGTGAATTTCGCATAACATAATCAATAACCAAACTAAAGAGAAAAGGAGACAAAATACCCCCTTGTAGAACATCAGAAGTAATGCTAAACCACAAAGCAACAGGAGCGTGTACAGCAACTGTACACGCTCCAGTTACCGTTCACAGAAAACTGGAGCGTGTGCAGTTACTGCACACGCTCCAGTTTGCTCCAGAAATTAGTGATCTGGCAACCTTCGTGTCACGTGACACGAAGTTTGCCAGATCACTAATTTCTAAAAAAAATCGTTGCCAGATATTTTTTTCTGAATTCTGTAATCAACCATAGTGTTCGGATACTTTTTTGAGCGACTGTACATTAAACGTCTTTTGTTTATCTGCAACGTTTTTTATTCACGTTTCGGTGATCTGCGTTAACTTTTGATGAACAGTATAGTTTATTCAAAAATGATGATCACATTTGCAAGAAACACAATTTTATTTCAATAATAGTTAATGTTAAATATATGATATATATATTGTATTAACTAGGGATCGAAACCTGCGACTCTGAACATTTAAAAAAGTGGCTTTTGAACTTTATTGCTTCAACATTCAACTCTGAATATTTTTTTTAATAATTTTCATTAGAAATAAGCGCCAAAGCAGGTTGGCGGACGATAGTTTGAAAGCACTGATGGAATTCAAATGTGCTAAATGCAATCCAAATTTGATTGAATTGGTTGAGAAAACTCAAGAGTCACACTATGAATGTAGATTCTTTAATAAATCTTTTTAATAGTTTTATTGTATACACTTCAATATACCTATTTTTAAATTATGTTATGGTTTTATTTTTTTTTTTGGTTATTAAAATAATCTGCGGTTTCTTTATTTTTTCCTTTCTTTTTTTATTATTATAGTTCTTAACCCAATAAAGATTACAATTTGTTGATATCAAAATTTGTTGATATATCTTTTGTTTTTTGGCTGTTTTAGCTTTTAATTCAAAAAAAGTTCCCGACTCCTGGCACAGATGATTGTGAGTGAGTCAATGGTTGAAGGAGAGACTCTAATGTTAACCATGATGAAGAAGTGGCAGAGTACTGAAAATTTATACCTAGGGTTTATTCGAGTCGTAGATGGTCGTAGATGCTCAAATTTTGGGAAAAAAATCTCGAATTTGACCTGTGATATGTCATTCAAGATCAAATAGAGGTCAAGTAGAGGTTTTTGGATTGGATTGTTTTACCTCTGAGCGGCACTTTTTTGCAAACAGCACTCAAAACATTTTTTGATGTCTATGCAACCTTTACTTTTGAACAGTGTTTATCTAGATATTGTCCATCAGCCAAGTATCATCCTATTGTATAATAGACGTAATTCCTGGACAAACATCTATGACATCACCGGTGGTATGAATTGTCGGTTTCCATGTGGTTCCACGGGTATTTCAGCGATCGCTCCAAAATTTGGAGTGATGGGTTGGGTTGTTTTAACTCTGAGCGGCACTTTTTTGCACACCATGGGCTAAATGGCCAGGTCACATGGACCCCGAAGGCTCAGAGAAGGTTGGGGGAGGGGACCCACTGGAACAGCTGTTGGGAGACAGATGGTAGCCTCCCGTCAAGGCCATCCAGCGTGTTCTTTAACGTGCACAGGGTATGGCTCTCCCGCACACGGGACCACGGCTTAACGTCCCATCCGACGGACGGCGGCCTTTCCAAGCCCATCGGTGTCCCCTACTGACCGTGGGCAGGGCGGGGGAAATTTTGCGGAGAATAAATCTCAATGCTGACCCAGCTGGGAGTCGAACCTGAGAACTACAGATTACGAGCCTGGCGCGCTACCGACTGAGCCACCCCCGCCCCCAAGTAGAGGTTAAAACTTGATTTACATGTGCTAGAAATGTAAAAATGGTGCCTATGAAGAGTTTCAGGTTGAAGATTTCGAAAAACGTTTTTAAATTTCGGATCCTTTGGTTATTCGAGATCGAAGATCAGATTTCGATCTATCGGTTCTAGAGGTTCTAAAACTATGTGCTAGGGGTATTTCGAGTCAGGGATCTCAGAAACGTTATAAAATTTGCGATCTGCCAGGTCCTTGGAGTCAAAAGTCATATTTTGATTTTCCGATATTAGATAGCTGAAATTTGATGCCCGGGGACATTTTGAGAATGTTACGAAATTCCGATTTGATCAGCCCATCGAAGTCAGAGGTCAAATTTTGATCTGTGAGTTGCTAGGAACCTGAAAATTGGTGCCTTAGAGGTAATTTCGTTTCTACTTCTGCGAAATATATCTGATCCACCGGGTTCCTCGAGGTCAGAGGTCAAACTTCTACCTGTGCTAGAAATATGAGATTTATTGTGTAAGATATTCCAAGGTGTAAATCTCAGAAACGTTAAGACGCTTCAGATAGCTGTGGCGTTCAAGGTCAAATAGAAGTCAGAGTGATTGTGGGGAAATTAAGAGACGCCGAAAGCTGTGATTGATTTCTTATAAGATATATCTATAATTACAATTAACTAAATCTCGCAAATTGTGCCATATTTTGCAGACTTCAAAATGAGTTTTTTTTTCTTTTCAAAATTAAAAAAAGTTTTCTTTTTTTAGATATAATAGTCTAAAACGAACACGAAATCGGAAATGTCGAAACTAAAGTTTGATCCTTTTCCGGCGACAATAATTTTACGTCCAAGTGGTTAGCGCGCTTGGCTACTGATCTAAGGGACCTGGGTTCGAGTCCCGGGTAAGGCATGGATGTATGTGTCGTTTTTCTGCTGAGGTCCTGCCATCCTCTCACACTTTCTACTGTGGCATATAAATTGACAGTCTCCTGTCAGACCTCTGTGGCAAGCAGCTGCTTGAGGGTTTTTTTTTTAAATATGCTTTTAACGCGGAACGGATAACAGGAAAAAATCCCATAGCGCGAAAATTTTCTACTGTCCGAATAATAATATTTATTGAAACTTCCTAGCATAACACGAAATTTATAGATAATCGACAGACGTAATCGCAACCCATAGTTTGATAAATTTTCAACAGCTTCAAATTTCTAGCTAATTAGTTAATTGAAAATACACTAGTGTCATTTAAACTCGACACCTGGAAAGCAGATTAATAATTTTGTCAGCCGACAAGGACGGAGGGGGGGGGGGGTAGGGCAAGAGGGTCAGTTGCCACCAGGAAAAAATTATAAACATAGTTTATGTTGATTAATATCAGGTTACGAAAAAGTAATGTTTTTTGCCTTAGAGAAATGTAATCTTGATTTTTTTTGCCTTCCCTTTTGTTTTCAGAAGCATATCATTTGTTTCCATTTATAAATACGAAAAAATATTTTTGCATTTATTTTCAATAAATTTCCCTTTTTTCCGTTTTGTTTTTCAGCATCCTCAGTTGTATTTCGGTATGATACATGCATGATTGTTGCATTCCCAACTGCCCTCATTTATGAATGACTCGAGCTAACTATTTCTATCTCCAAACACTGTTTCTTTTTTTGTTCTTTCTTTTTTCCACCCACCCCCATCTTAGAAAACTCCCTGCTTATGCCTATGTCTGCCGATTTAGACGGTACATTCATTAGCTCCAGGGGCGGGGGTGGCTCAGTCGGTAGCGCGCCAGGCTCGTAATCTGTAGTTCCCAGGTTCGAGTCCCAGCTGGGTCAGCGTTGAGATTTATCTCCGCAAAATTCCCCGCCATTCCCACGGTTAGTAGGGGGACACCGATGGGCTTGGAAAGACCGCCGTCCGTCGTATGGGACGTTAAGCCGTGGCCCCGTGTACGGGAGAGCCATACCCTGTGCACGTTAAAGAACACGCTGGATGGCCTTGACGGGAGGCTACCATCTGTCTCCCAACAGCTGTTCCAGTGGGTCCCCTCCCCCAACCTTCCCTGAGCCTTCGGGGTCCATGTGACCTGTCCATTTAGCCCATGGTGTGCAAAAAAGTGCCGCTCAGAGGTAAAACAACCCAACCCAACCCTTAGCTCCATTCCGATTTCCGTAATGGTATGGATACGTAATGGTGTGTAACTCCATTCCATGTTAATAAAATCTTGATTGTGAAAAACATTCATAATCAAGGCTAATTTTGGCCCAGATCCCATATCTTTAATCAAAGGCAATTGCGATAAAGAAAGGTCTCATTCAATCTTTGTCTTGATCATCACCCACTCAGAACACGGCATAGGCTATGGATAGCATCAGGAGTCATCAGGAATTCGAGGTCCAGTTCATCAATATACTAGTAACGTGAAATGATTTAACTGGTCCTCTTGCTCTTTGTTGGGTTGTTTTACCTCTGAGCGGCACTTTTTTGCACACCATGGGCTAAATGGCCAGGTCACATGGACCCCGAAGGCTCAGAGAAAGTTGGGGGAGGGGACCCACTGGAACAGCTGTTGGGAGACAGATGGTAGCCTCACGTCAAGGCCATCCAGCGTGTTCTTTAACGTGCACAAGGTAGGGCTCTCCCGCACACGGGGCCACAGCTTAACGTCCCATCCGACGGACGGCGGCCTTTCCAAGCCCATCGGTGTCCCCTACTAACCGTGGGCAGGGCGGGGAATTTTGCGGAGATAAATCTCAACGCTGACCAAGCTGGGATTCGAACTGGGAACTACAGATTACGAGCCTGGCGCGCTACCGACTGGGCCACCCCCGCCCCCTTGCTCTTTGTGTTAGTCGTTTTGCATTGTACATGAAATACCGTAAATTCTGCTTCAAGAAAAGTGAAACAGTTTCTTAAATTATTTTAATATGGTAAAGACATTTTATATTGGTTATTTACCTTTAAAAATTATTCGCTAAGCAATCCTTGTTGAAATAGAAGAACAAAAGAATTTTATTTCACTTCATTGAACATTTTAGGAATAAAGTTCCTTTGGACAAGGCCGCAGGATATCTGTAGCTCAGTTGAACAATAGCACTTCCTCACTATATGGGAGAAAGGGTGGAGCCACAAGGGTTGATCTTGACCCAGGAGGGTCGGCAGATCTCCAGGCAGACAAGAAGCAGTTTGTTGCGGTTTCTAAAAATGAAAAGAATTTATTAACCAGATCTTTTTCCCCGGTTCGAGTCCCTGCTGGGTCAGCGTTGAGATTTATCTCCGCAAAATTCCCCGCCCTGCCCACGGTCAGTAGGGGACACCGATGGGCTTGGAGAGGCAGCCGTCCGTCGAATGGGACGTTAAGCCGTGGCCCCGTGTGCGGGAGAGCCATACCCTGTGCACGCTAAAGAACACGCTGGATGGCCTTGACGGGAGGCTACCATCTGTCTCCCAACAGCTGTTCCAGTGGGTCCCCTCCCCCAACCTTTTCTGAGCCTTCCAGGTCCATGTAACCTGGCCATTTAGCCCATTGTGTGCAAAAAAGTGCCGCTCAGAGGTAAAACAACCCAACGTTAAAGAACACGCTGGATGGCCTTGACGGGAGGCTACCATCTGTCTCCCAACAGCTGTTCCAGTGGGTCCCCTCCCCCAACCTTCTCTGAACCTTCCGGGTCCACGTGACCTGGCCATTTAGCCCATTGTGTGCAAAGAAGTGCCGCTCAGAGGTAAAATAACCCAACCCAACCAGATCTTTTTGTAAGTCTTGACGTTGAAAATAAGCTTATGCTTCCTTAATGATATTAAAATAAAATGCCAGTTTATCAGGTACACCAATCTAGTGTCGTGTTTCGCCTTCTTTGTCCTTTAAAACAGTCCGAATTCATCAGGGCATGGAACTTACAAGATGTTGGATGCGTTGGATAATGGATCGAGGAATGTTGTAGTGTGCGGAAATGATTGTGTTGCGCAGTTACTGCAAATTAGACGACGGCACAGTCCCTCTGCGAATAGCCCTTACCACCTCATCCCAAGGATGCTGGATAGCGTTTAGATCTGTGGACTGTGCAAAGCCAATGAAGCAAGTGAAACTCCTCGGCATGTTTCCAGAACCATTCGGTGACGATACGTGCTTTGTGAGCAGGTGCATTATCATTCTGTACGCGTACATCTGAGAGAGGATAAACTGTAGCTATGGAGGGATGAACTTCTCAGCAACGATGTTCAAATATGCCACGGTGTTCAGGTGTCCTTCGATGGGTACCAGGGACCTAATGTCTGCCAGGAAAGCATTCCTCCCACCATCACACCACACCAGCCTGTACTGTTGACATCAGACAAGATGGCTCCATGGCCTCATGCTGCTTGTGCCAAATTCTAATCCATCCATCAGCATGATGCAAAAGAAACCTTAAGAAACCTTAAGACAAGATGGCACCATGGCCTCATGCTGCTTGTGCCAAATTCTAATCCATCCATCAGCATGATGCAAAAGAAACCTTAAGAAACCTTAAGACAAGATGGCACCATGGCCTCATGCTGCTTGTGCCAAATTCTAATCCATCCATCAGCATGATGCAAAAGAAACCTTAATTCATCTGACCAGGCTACCTTTTTCCAGTACTCAACGGTACAGGTTGATTTTCTAGAAATAAGAAGTTTTTTTTTCCTTATTTAAGCCCACAATTGACGTGCTTTCGTATTCTTCGCTGACAACATTGGCACTCGACATGGTCGGTGGCTGTTGTAATGCATTCGCGATATAACCCTTTTTTTTCTCTATTACATGTTGGGTTGTTTTACCTATAAGCGACACATTTTTTTTTTACACACAATGGGCTGAATGGCCAGGTTTCAAGGGCTCAGAGAAGGTTGGGGACTCATTAAAGAGCTGTTAGTAGATATGTGGAATAAATGGAGAGCAAAAATGTCATCAGCCATGCGGGATCTGAACCCAGCTCTCGACGTTATCAGGAGGTCGTGGGTTCAGATTCCACCCGACAGATGACAAATTTTCCTCTATATCTATTCAACATATCACCAACAGGTGCATAATGCGATTTCCTATTTTTTCAGGAGATGAAGCCTCCTGTCAAGGCCATTCAGCGTATTCTTTAACGTGCATAGGGCATGTCTCTCTCCTACACATGGGACAAAGGCCTAACGTCCCATCAGAGGAAAGGCAGCCTTTCCAAGCCGAACGCTGTCCCCTTGCTGACCGAGGACAGGGTCAGATAATAAATCTAAACTCTGGCACGGGTGGGACTCGTATCTGGGAACTGCAGATTATGAGCCAAACTCTGTATTATCTCAAGCAGCTGCTTGCCACAGAGGTCTGAAAGGAACCTGTCAGTTTATAAGCCATAGTAGAATGTCTGTAAGGATAGCAGAACCTCAGCAGAAAAACAACATCCGGGGATCAAACCCAGGTCCCTTAGATCAGTCGCCAAGCGCGCTAACAACTCGGCCACGGTTGGGTTGTTTTACCTCTGAGTGGCACTTTTTTGCACACCATGGGCTAAATGGCCAGGTCACATGGACCCCGAAGGCTCAGAGAAGGTTGGGGGAGGGGACCCACTGAAACAGCTGTTGGGAGACAGATGGTAGCCTCCAGGCAAGGCCATCCAGCGTGTTCTTTAACGTGCACAGGGTATGGCTCTCCCACACACGGGGCTACGGCTTAACGTCCCATCCGACGGACGGCGGCCTTTTCAAGCCCATCGGTGTCCCCTACTGACCGTGGGCAGGGCGGGAAATTTTTGCGGAGATAAATCTCAACGCTGACCCAGCTGGGATTCGAACCTGGGAACTACAGATTACGAGCCTGGCGCGCTACCGACTGAGCCACCTCCGCCCCACTCGGCCACGGGACCTCTATGTTACAGGTAATTAAAAGCTATGCCAGAAAATATGAAGAATAATTCAAGTTGTGTCTATTTTCTTACCTTCTGTTATAATTTATTCTGTTTCGTTTCCAGCGAAAAAACACTTTGTCCATCCCTTCCCCTGACTTGATATGCAAAAAACTAGATCTCGCAGTCTTAACAGATTTATCCACTTTCTCCGTTGTTCATTTTGCGAAAAGTTTCTGCAGATGGCGCAGTGGCCCCTTGGCGATCTCCTTTGCGAAAAGCGAGTGCTTGCACTGGGCGCACAGGGCGCAGATGAGGTGTCTGGCTGCGGGGGAGCCGTGATGGACGAGAAGAGACGACGCGAGGGGATCGAGCACCCCGGGCGGCTGCCGAACTCTATTAACTCTGGCCACTGGGCCATGCGAGGGAAAAAAGGCTGGCTAATGAGGAACGGAGGTTTGTGATTGGCTGAGGGACAGACGTAGGATTAGTGGGTCCTCGTGGACTGTTGGCAACCTCCGTCTGGGACGGACGGACAGACGGACAGACAGACAGGTGATGGCCAGGATTTCTCCATGTCTCTCTTGCTTTTGCTGGCGTCTTATGTGCGAAACAGTGAATGGCAGGATATATCTATCTATCTATCAATCTTCATACTCTTCTGCCTATCTATCAGTGTTTGAGACGGTCGATAGCGCAAGGATTCGGATCGCATTGAAAGACCACAGCTTATATTCCACCAGGAAATGTGCAGCTCTTACATTACCCACTGGCATATGACTGAGACTCTTGTTGAACTCTTCTTTGTCCGCACAGTTGGAGTTTACTGCTCGCAACATCGCTTGTTCTCATCGCATTACGGGGAAAAGGCAGTTCGCTTTCTCGAAAACCTTTATCTGGTATTCACTGCCGATCTGTTCGGACACTGGTTTCTTCGTTCTTCAGTATCTGTGTTTAATTTACAAAATCCTAGGGGCGGGGGTGGCTCAGTCGGTAGCGCGCCAGGCTCGTAATCTGTAGTTCCCAGGTTCGAGTCCCAGCTGAGTCAGCGTTGAGATTTATCTCCGCAAAATTCCCCGCCCTGCCCACTGTCAGTAGGGGACACCGATGGGCTTGGAAAGGCCGCCGTCCGTCGGATGGGACGTTAAGCCGTGGCCCCGTGTGCGGGAGAGCCTTACCCTGTTCACGTTAAAGAACACGCTGGATGGCCTTGAAGGGACGCTACCATCTGTCTCCCAACACCTGTTCCAGTGGGTCCCCAACCTTCTCTGAGCCTTCGGGGTCCTTGTGACCTGGCCATTCAGCCCATGGTGTGCAAAAAAGTGCCGCTCAGAGGTAAAACAACCCAACCTACAAAACCCTGTTTTTATTTTACCCGTAACTGCAAAAAAAGCTAGTTGAGGTGAAGTCTGAGTGACCATATATTATTTTTCAATGCTTGAAAACCTGGAGACTTTCGCAAAAATACCTTTTTTGAGAAAATGTAAAGATATATTAGAACTTCTGCAATAATCGCATTCAGCAAACTTTAGTGGGAATGCGTTTTCTTTATCTCTTAATTTTTTACTCTCTGTAATAAATAAAATAAATAAATAAATACCCCCTCAAGCAGCTGCTTGCCACAGAGGTCTGACAGGAGGCTGTCAGTTTATGTGCCATAGTAGAAGGTCTGAGAGGACGGCAGGACCTCAGCAGAAAAACGACACATACATCCATGCCTTAGCCGGGGCTCGAACCCAGATCCCGTAGATCAGTAGCCAAGCACGCTAACCACTCGGCCACGGGACGGCTAGAGAGTTAAAAAATATTTTTCGGTTCTCCAGTTCTTCGGTTCTTCAGGTATTCAAAAAAAAGTTAAAAGCTCTTCAGGTCTTCGGTTGAATTTTCGGTTCTTCAGGATCCACATCTGTAAGAGAGTGAAAAAAGATTTTTTTTTTTTGCTCTCTTTAAGGTTGGATTACTACTGACTAAGGGGTTTCGAAGTACTAAATTCACAAGAACAAAACGCTTAATCTTCTCAGGAGAGTTCTTAATTCTTCAGGTCTTCAGGAAAGTTTTTAGTTGTTGAGATCTCCGGCGATTTTCGCAGTTCAAGTTTTTGGAAGAATTTGTAGTTCTTCAGGTCTTCAAGACAGTTCTTAGAGTCTTCAGAAGAGTTCATATTTCTTCAAGTCTTCAGGAGAGTTCTTAGTGCTTCCGGTCTTCAAAAAGAGTTTTTGGCTCTTCAGAAGTCTTCAGAAGAAGTCTTGGTTCTTGAGTTCTTCAGAAGAATTCTTAGTTCTTCAGGTTTCCAGAAGAATTCTTAACTCTTCAGGTATTCAGATGTGTCCTTAGTCCTACAGAAAATTTTCCATTTCTTCGAGTCTTTAGGAGAATGTTTAGTTATTCAAGTCTTCAGGACAGTTTTAAGTTCAGATCTTCACGAAAGTTCTCAGTTCTTCAAATATTCATGAGAGTCTGAGTTTTTAAAGTCTTCAGGAGTGTTTTTCTGTTTTCCTGGTCGTCACAAGAGTTTTAGTTCAAGTCCTTGGAAAGTTCTTAGTTCTTCAGGTCTAGAGCAGAGTACTCAGTTCTTCAAGACTTCCATACAATTTTTAGTTCTTCATGTCCTCATGAGAAGTCATAGTTATTCACGTCTTCATGAGAGTGACCGGTTCTTCAGGTATTCAAAAAAGTTAAATGCTCTTCAGGTCTTCGGTTCAATTTTCGGTTCTTCAGGATACATCTTAGCTCTTTAAGTTTTCAGAATAGAGTCCTCAATTCTACAGGTCTACAGAAGAGTTCTAAGTTCTTGAAATGTTCAAGAGAGTTCTTAGTTCTCTGGGTGCTGAGAAAAGTTATTATTTTTTGTGGTCTTCAGGAAAGGTTTCTTCAAGGTTTCAGGAGAGTTCTTAGTTATTCAGGTTTTCAGAAGAGTTATTAGTTTTTCAGGTCTTCAGAAGGGTTTTTAGTTCTTCAGGTCTTCAGAAGAGTTTTTAGTTCTACAGGTCTTCAGAAGAGTTATTAGTTTTTCAGGTCTCCAGAAGGGTTTTTAGTTCTTCAGGTTTTCAGAAGAGTTATTAGTTTTTCAGGTCTTCAGAAGAGTTTTTAGTTCTACAGGTCTTCAGAAGAGTTATTAGTTTTTCAGGTCTCCAGAAGGGTTTTTAGTTCTTCAGGTTTTCAGAAGAGTTATTAGTTTTTCAGGTCTTCAGAAGGGTTTTTAGTTCTTCAGGTCTTCAGAAGGGTTTTTAGTTCTACAGGTCTTCAGAAGGGTTTTTAGTTCTTCAGATTTTCAGAAGAGTTATTAGTTTTTCAGGTCTTCAGAAGGGTTTTTAGTTCTTCAGGTCTTCAGAAGAGTTTTTAGTTCTACAGGTCTTCAGAAGAGTTTTTAGTTCTTCAGATTTTCAGAAGAGTTATTAGTTTTTCAGGTCTTCAGAAGGGTTTTTAGTTCTTCAGGTCTTCAGAAGAGTTTTTAGTTCTACAGGTCTTCAAAAGAGTTTTTAGTTCTTCAGGTTTTCAGAAGAGTTATTAGTTTTTCAGGTCTTCAGAAGGGTTTTTAGTTCTTCAGGTCTTCAGAAGAGTTATTAGTTTTTCAGGTCTTCAGAAGAGTTTTTAGTTCTTCAGGTTTTCAGAAGAGTTATTAGTTTTTCAGATCTTCAGAAGAGTTTTTAGTTCTTCAGGTCTTCAGAAGAGTTTTTAGTTCTACAGGTCTTCAGAAGAGTTTTTAGTTCTTCAGGTTTTCAGAAGAGTTATTAGTTTTTCAGGTCTTCAGAAGGGTTTTTAGTTCTTCAGGTCTTCAGAAGAGTTTTTAGTTCTACAGGTCTTCAGCAGAGTTTTTAGTTCTTCAGATTTTCAGAAGAGTTTTTAGTTTTTCAGGTTTTCAGAAGAGTTATCAGTTTTTCTGGCATTCAGGAGAGTTTTTAGTTCTTTAGGTTTCTGGAAGAATGCTTTCGCTCTTCAGATCTTCAGTTTGTTAACTTCTCCAAAAAGAAAGAAAAAACAAAAACAGTCCTATTAAACAGGAGACAAGTCACAAGGATTTCTCAGATTTTTCCAGAAAGGTACAGTCGCTCAAAAAAGTATCCGAACACTATGGTTGATTGCAAAATTCAGAAAAAATATCTGGCATTGATTCTTTTAGAAATTAGCCAATTTATTAATTAAACAACCTTCGTGTCACGTGACACGAAGGTTGCCAGATCACTAATTTCTAAAAAAAATCGTTGCCAGATATTTTTTCTGAATTCTGTAATCAACCATAGTGTTCGGATACTTTTTTGAGCGACTGTAGGTGGTCATATTATTTTGATACTAGATCGTGTGGGCTCACTCACGGAAATATTGAGCGTGTGCAGTTACCGTTCACAGCAAACTGGAGCGTGTGCAGTAACTGCACACGCTCCAGTTTGCTGTGAACGATAACTGGAGCGTGTACAGTTGCTGTACACGCTCCAGATATTTTTTTCTGAATTCTGTAATCACGTGACACGAAGGTTGCCAGATGACTAATTTCTAAAAAAATCAATGCCAGATATTTTTTCTGAATTCTGTAATCAACCACAGTGTTCGGATACTTTTTTGAGCGATTGTACAGGAGCCAGTTGCTCAGAAAGAGAATAAAAAGTGTCTCCCGAGTTTAGCAGAAGAACTGTAAACTAGCAGTTAAATTCCCTGAAATGAGATGAAAAATGACTTCAGCATTTAGCAGAAAATTGAACGGAAAGAGTGAAATTTCCTGAAAAGTGGGAAAAAGTAATCGAATGTTTAACAGAAGAGCGGAAGCAAAAAATTCTGAAAAGGAGCAAAAAGAAACTGTCTCAGTTTCTTGGGATTGTGTGTTTTAGAATTTGCAAACATTAGCTAAAACTTTTATTGTTATCCTGTAGGTCTATTTGTATTAGTTATATAATAAATAGAGTTCCCTAATGACCTGGGGCGAGGGTGGCTCAGTCGGTAGCGCGCCAGGCTCGTAATCTGTAGTTCCCAGGTTCGAGTCCCAGCTGGGTCAGCGTTGAGATTTATCTCCGCAAAATTCCCCGCCCTGCCCACCGTTATTAGGGGACACCGATGGGCTTGGAAATGCCGCCGCCCATCGGATGGGAGTTAAGCCGTGTCCCCGTGTGCGAGAGAGCCATACTCTGTGCACGTTAAAGAACACGCTGGATGATCTTGACGGGAGGCTACCCTCTGTCTCCCAACAGCAACTCCAGTGGGTCCCCTCTCCCAATCTTCTCTGAGCCTTCGGGGTCCATGTGACCTGGCCATTTAGCCCATGGTGTGCAAAAAAGTGCCGCTCAGAGGTAAAACAACCCAACCCATGTTTTTAAACCTGATACAATTGTTTAAATGCTTCGCAATAAATTGGCATAATTCTTTCTGCAATCATGATAGGCAAATATCCACTTTTCTGTTCATATCGTAAAAATAAAAAGAATTCTAATTTCTCTAAGTTCCACTGCATCTTCATTCCTTCGCTCTGTGGCCCCCTTAATGGCTCGTACGATGCTTCCCGGCAAAGCGTTTAAGTCATTGTGTAACGCGCTGCATATAAATGCGCGTGTCATTTTCTGGAGACAGATTTTAGAGAAATGGGTAATTTTAGATGCCCTTAATCTTCGTTACATCGGCGTTCAAGTTGCCACATAACTCACCATCCACATCAGTTGCAGCCTCACAAGTCACTAATCTAGTTGGCCAGAGAATTGCGTCCCCATCTGCCGGTTCTGGACCTACTGTCACATCCAACCGCTGGGGGGCGCCACCTTCAAGAGCACACGTGTCAGTGGCAAGTGACAAGTGCCCCATGGTTCACCGGCGACGGTTCTCCTAAATCCCCCCCGTATTGCGGCAGCAGTTGCAAGATTGGCCCTTAATCCCGCAGGCAAGGCGAACCTCTCCCTAGCGCCAGGCTAAGCTGGCAAGGACCACCGCCACCCAGAGACTGTAATTAAAGGGCTTTGCACGAGAGGCTTTGATGGCTGAGCGCATGCGCAGCGGAGGAGGCGGATTATGGAAAATTTAAATGTGCGCACGAGCCAGCAGAGGCGACGTTCCGGCAAGCGGAGGGCTCATTAAGAAGGTAATGGGCCGACTCCTGTCAGGACTCGTTGCGGACTTGGCATGGATCTGGTGCTCTGCAAATAGGACTCTCTGCCACGCATGCGCGACTGATGCATCTAATCTGATTTCTCCTTCGTGCTCTAGAACATGAACACGAGACGAGAAAGACTGAGAGGAGGTGGGGGGGGGGGGGGGATAAGGTGAAGGATGCGAAGTGATGCGTCTTCTGAAACATTTCGTCTTTTGCGCCTTGAAAGAAAATCAGTTTCAGACTTTCGGTGTACTGTACAGAGAAATGCTGAGAGCTTCAGCCTCCGCTTTCGGTAGAGACTTCAATACTGTAAAGGAACAGAAATTGATATGTCGGTATTTGTATTTGTGTACTAATATTTACGAAAGCCGTTACATATATGCGTACATGCATCTGAAATATATGGCTTTTACGGTTTGTTTCACGTACATACAGACAAGGATCGTGCATGATGGAAAAACGTTGAATGTAAACATTTCGGTCTGAAATATAAGGCCCGAACCTTGCCATTCACCAAAGACGACATAAATACAAAGGTTGGATTGGATTGTTTTACCTCTGAGCTACACTTTTTTGCACACCATGGGCAAAATGGCCAGGCCACAAGGACCCCGAAGGCTCAGAGAAGGTTGGGGGAGGGGACCCACTGGAACAGCTGTTGGGAGACAGATAGCCTCCCGTCAAGGCCATCCAGCGTGTTCTTTAACGTGCACAGGATATGGCTCTCCCGCACACGGGGCCACGGCTTAACGTCCCATCCGACGGACGGCGGCCTTTTCAAGCCCATCGGTGTCCCCTACTGACTGTGGGCAGGGCGGGGAATTTTGCGGAGATAAATCTCAACGCTGACCCAGCTGGGACTCGAACCTGGGAACTACAGATTACGAGCCTGGCGCGCTACCGACTGAGCCACCCCCGCGCCCAAATACAAAGGTAAATAACCTGTTACGTAATGAAAAGAGATAACTTTTTGTTTTAGTTTTCGACAAAAAAAAACTCTTATTCCCAAACATAATGAAGATTTCTTTTCTGTAATATATACACAAAAAAAAAACTGAACCCTTCATATGAATAGTTTTCTTTCCACAACCGATCACATGCTTCCCATCACATCAGGGGATCAGATAGTTAACTAGAATTGCTAAATATTAATCAATCCATACATTACAACGGAATAGATTGCTTTTAACCATTTCTTTTCTGTAATTTTTGGGGCATTTAAAATAGAAGAAAATTAAAAAAAAATTGTTTTGTTTAATATAGTGCATATTTTGCCTGCCGCGCTACCGACTGAGCCACCCCCGCCCCAGGTCTAAACAGAGCAGCAGAGACATGCTGTTTTGGCGACTGCTAGTCAAATTGACACAACATCCTCTTGGACATCTCCGATCTCTTCTTTCTTATCTGCTCTTTTTCCTCAATCCCTATTCTGTCTTGATTTTTCCTCAATCCCTACTCTGTATTGATGTTTCCTCAATCATTGATTTTGTCTTATCTTTTTCCTCAATCATTACTCTTCTCGCTAATTTGTTGTTCGTGGTGTGGAAAACAAACAAACCAACAGAATCTCTCCCACCTAAGAAGATGTTTAAAAGAGCCTGACAGCTCCTTCATCTATCTCCATCATGATTTACAATATCAAACCACCTGAAACCTAAAATGATGAATCTACATCTGGAATCAAAAGCATCAAACTTCCTGCTATCCTGTTTAAGGCTTTATGTTTCGAATATTTTAAGGCTATAAATATAAATAAGGCTATAATGTTTTTCCGATTCGAATATTTCCTGTAACCCATCAAAAATCAGCTCATTTAGTAACCTTGATTGTTTTGCATCAACACAAACAATGGGAGTGTTATTGTGGTGTTCCGTAAGGTTCTCTTTTGAGGCCTTTGCTCTTTTTAATATGCTTAAAACGATATCTTGATCGTGAGATTGTTTAACATCATATTTTTTTTTATTTGCGACATATAGGACAGAGAAGAATCCTAGAAGCTACTCCTAGCTTAATACAGGCCTTCTCATACAAGGACATGCCCTACTACGACCGAAGTCACTGCTGACCACTGCCTTAGTTAGAGATAACACAACACACAAAGTTTGCCTTGCTGGAACAGTCGCTAGCTGCCTAACCACTATGCAAGTTAAGGCTTTCATTATTCATTCAGATTTGTCTAATATCAAAAGTCGTTAAACAAATTATTTTTTGATATTAACAAGAAAGATCATCAGAAATGGCGAACATGAAATGGCATTTTTGTATGTCTGCTTTGGTCGAACTGTATCGCCCACTAATGGTAGAAATTCAAACTAAAAAAAATTAGGAAAAGTCGAACAGTAATATGATATTGCTTGTAAAGGGACGAGTCGCTACCACCAATCACATTCCACTACCTATTTTTTCACCTTTATTAACTAATATTTTATATATATATATTAATTAATACTGAATTTTATTTATTTATTATGCACACACAGGTATCGAGAATTAAAACTGTATAAGTATAAATCCAAGAAAAGTATTAAGCATCATATTCATTTGATGATTTGATTTTCAATTCATCAAATGATCAAATTAAAAAGAATCAATGCACAGTCGCTCAAAAAAATTATCTGAACACAACGGTTGATTACAGAATTCAGAAAAAATATCTGGCAACGATTTTTTAGAAATTAGTGATCTGGCAACCTTCGTATCACGCGGCACGAAAGTTACCAGATCACTAATTTCTAAAAAAACGTTGCCAGATATTTTTTCTGGATTCTGTAATCAACCATAGTGTTCGGATATTTTTTAATATATATAATGCGTATGAATATATAATGCAATGAATATGGAGCGTGTGCAGTTACCGTTCACAGCAAACTGGAGCGGTTGAAGTTAATGTTCACAGCACATTGGATCGTGTGAGCTCACAAAGACCTAGATCGTGTGGGCTCACTCACGGAAATATTGAGCGTGTGCAGTTACCGTTCACAGCAAACTGGAGCGTGTGCAGTAACTGCACACGCTCCAGTTTGCTGTGAACGGTAACTGGAGCGTGTACAATTGCTGTACACGCTCCAGATATTTTTCCTGAATTCTGTAATCACGTGACACGAAGGTTGCCAGATCACTAATTTCTAAAAAAATCGTTGCCAGATATTTTTTCTGAATTCTGTAATCAACCATAGTGTTCGTATAATTTTTTGAGCGACTGTTCTAAAGATGCTGATAATGAAACCGCAGGTAAGACAGAAAGAAATACTTCGTAATCCACAGGTAGTATTTCTTCACAAGGGACTAATAAAATTCTATTAAAAAAAGCTTACAACCGCTGCAACGTAACATAATGCTCCAGAATATAAATGAGAAAAAAAATTTAAATGAATGAATTAAGTTTTGAATATTAATATTTATTACCAAAGTTGAAATTATTTCACGAAATATGGATCCCAAAATTGCAAGACCAGATTCTTTAGGATGGAGTTGAATATCTGCTAGCTAAATAAATGTAATGCCTCTCATTTCTTGAAGCCATGATACTGTGTAAAATAACCGATTTGACAATTTTGCATTTATTTAAAATTTCTTAATTTCTTGCTGATTTCAAGCGCTTTTATGTATTTGATCATTTAGAAAATACATACCTAATTCACACGCAGTTAGATTTGTGAATTTTTTTAAATCCAGTATTGTGACCAAAGATTCACAATTTTATCATTGTCCGCATAAGATAATTTTGATCATATTTCAATGGTTTAATATATAATATACTAGTAACACCAGATTAAAATACACCATATAAAAATAGATTTAATTTACCCGAAGTACATAATCTTTAAAACAGACAAATCAAAAAAAAAATCTTATATAATAAATTTTTGGTGTTATTGAAATTATTCTTTTAATTGCTTCAGTATGATCGTTAACTTCTGATCAATAATTAAACTCATATATTTATAACAGTCTGTAGAACCACTGGCTGGAGGACATCGACAGTTTCACTCATTGCATAATTATTATTAGCTACATTGTGAGAAAGTGTGATGGTGTCCAAAAGTTAATCATAATTCACAAAACGTTAAATAACTGACAAACGAACTGAAATTATTAATATTACATTTGTGTGTTAATGAAATAAAATGCAGTCAAAGTCTCACACCTCCCAGAAATCACTTGATCGGAAATAATTTTCATACATAACTTGATTCCGGATAACATTCAATCCGGATAAGCAAATCCGGATTGATTTAAAAGCTAGCTCTGATTCTACCCCACTTATTTCCTGTTGAAAGCATTGAGTTCATGTCGACAGAGCGTTTCGTAACAACAGTATGGCACAACAGTGGGGACGGGGGTGGCTCAGTCGGTAGCGCGCCAGGCTCGTAATCTGTACTTCCCAGGTTCGAGTCCCAGCTGGGTCAGCGTTGAGATTTATCTCCGCAAAATTTCCCGCCCTGCCCATGGTCAGTAGGGGACACCGATGGGCTTGGAAAGGCCGCCGTCCGTCGGATGGGACGTTAAGCCGTGGCCCAGTTTGCGGAAGAGCCATACCCTGTGCACGTTAAAGAACACGCTGGATGGCCTTGACGGGTGGCTATCATCTGTCTCCCAGCAGCCGTTCCAGTGGGTCCCTTCACCAACCTTCTCTGAGCCTTCGGGGTCCATGTGACCTGGCCATTTAGCCCATGGTGTGCAAAAAAAGTGCCACTCAGAGGTAAAACAACCCAACCCAATGGCACAACAGTATGGCACAGTTTTTACACGTAATAGAGCAATCAATTAGAGACCGTATGATCCCTGACCAACTACACCTTAGCTTCAAAGCAAACTTTAAACAGAGGGCTTCACCAGAGAAGGCTTTATGTCAGATAACAGATGGTTTGTATTCCCCTGAATCCCTTCCACAGGACAGCCATATTAACACGGTACAGACAACATCATGGCTGAACCCCAGACCAATGGATGCATGTGCTCTACAGACGAATCACATTCAGTCTTCATACTGATTCTCGACATGTTTGATCTGCGGAGAGCAAGGAACTCGTTATCAACCCTCTTACATTAGAGAACGACACCAATATGGTGGTAGTGGTTTAATGGCCTGGTGGAACGTTATGTCATATGGATGCATACCACTCCACATCATTGCCAGAGGCATTCTGATTGATCGGAATTATAAATATATATCATTCAGTCCCATTTGTGTGTGTCTTCAGGGTCACAGTTCATTTTATGGACGATAACGCCCACCTTCATACGGCTCATGCAGTTGGTGAATTGTTGAAAGTGAGGACATTTAGTGGATGGAGCGGCCAGTCTATTTTCCGGACTAGAACTCTATAGAGCATGTGTGGGATGCACTGGGCGCACGCATTGGAGGTCGTGAACCCCATCGAAGAACTCTCCATAAGCTAAAACAATCTTAGATATAGACACTTCTGCATAACCCGTGGAAATAACGTGATTGGTTTTCTCTAAGCCTCACTATTAATTGCAGTTTTTTTTACATCTTCCAGAATGTGTGTATTATGATTAACTTTAGATACTAGTGTATACATGCTGCCTTGGCTTCCAAACTTAATAGAACTTTGAAATCTTGTTTATTAGCTGATGATGATGATTGCATTCACTGATAACGAGGGATGAGGATTGGCTCAGTTGATGGAATACCAATACCATACCTTGATGTTCTCAGATTCACAATCCAACTCTGCTTATTGAGATTTTTTCCCGTTGTTCCCTTAGTGAGAATAGGACACCGTTGTTGTAAAAAGGCTGCATTCTCTCATATGGGATATTCCACTTTTGCAGGAAAGCCATTGTGCGGTGTACATTAAGGAAAAAGCTGGTTGGCTTTAACAGGAGACATATCTATTTCCTAACAACTGCCCAGTGGATTCCCCGCCCTGCCCACGGTCAGTAGGGGACACCGATTAGCTTGGAAAGGCAGCCGTCCGTCGGATGGGACGTTAAGCCGTGGCCACGTTTTCGGGAGAGCCATACCCTGTGCACGTTAAAGAACACGCTGGATGGCCTTGACGGGAGGCTACCATCTGTCTCCCAACAGCTGTTCCAGTGAGTCCCCTCCCCCAACTTTCTCTGAGCCTTCGGGGTCCATGTGACCTGGCCACTTAGCCCATGGTGTGCAAAAAAGTGCCGCTCAGAGGTAAAACAACCCAACCCAACCCAAAGCCCAGTGGATCCTCTACACAGCTCTGAACCTTTGGGACACTTGTGACTTGGCCACTTATCGCAATGTGTGCAAAAGAATTGCTACTCAGAGTTCCAACACCCATCTCAATTGTAGATATTTTTACAACAAAGGAGAATCAAAATGAAGCAAAGCATTACCTCTTCCCAAACTCCAGCATTAATTTATTTTGTCCCTAATTCAAAACCAAAGGGTATTCAAAAACTTAACACAATGCAGTGTAACGGAACTGAAACCATTTGATCAATATGCGTAGGAGATCCATTTCTCGTTACGTGAAGCGTACAGGATGAAAAATTGCGAAAAATAAAAAAAAAAGTGAAAAAAGCAAAAAATAAAAGAACGAAAGTATGGACAGAGTTAGAGAGCTGTTATCTTTCTGTTCCAAGCCAATCCTTCAGTGCACCAGAGAAATGGATGTTTTTATCTTAAAGTGCAACATTTGGAAGAGTTTTAATTAACTCCGATCATCAAGCCAATGCCCCTAGTGGTAAGCTAATTAATGAATGTAGCCGAGAACCCACCTTGCTCGAGCCACGAGGAACAATCGGACCCGCTCAAACAATTAAATATCTCCTAATGAGCTATTCGCCTGCACGCTGATAGTTGCTTGTTATTCGCGACGCCACTAAGAACAGTAATTGGATTACTCGGGAAGGCCTCACAGGCAGCTTTTGTTCCCACCATCTGGGTAGGAGAATATGCAAAGTTGATGAAGAGCCCAATGCTCGCCTCACTCTTTCGGTACAGACTCGTTAACTACGCTGGCAATTATTATGAGCAGTTTTTAAAGCCAAAATTAGATTCTATTTAACCCAAAGCAAGTCCATGTAATTTTCGTTCCCTCTCGTTTTCCTCTGCGATTGATAAGACACTCTCAGTTTTTCAACAACATATAACGCTGTTTTCCCCAGGAACTGAAACCAGGGGGAAAGGAAGAAGAGCTGTGGGGGCTGAATTCTTATGAGTTGGGATGTTCTACTCCTTTATGGCTTTTTTTTAAGATTGAGAGTTGGGAATGGCTGCATTGGCAATATTGAATATAACTAGCTCATCACTGTGAAGGTTGGGGATTGGGGATGTTGCAGATTCGCACTGATGTTTGCAGGTTCGCTGGATTCGGTGGTTTTACTTCTGAGTTTTCACAGCTACCTTTTTGTACATAAAGGGCTAAATGACTGTCATGTCTCTCTAATGTATTACTTTGCTTTTATTTATTATTGCATTTTCATTGTATTTTTGTTGTTGTAAATATTTTTAGGGCCGTCCCGTGGCCGAGTGGTTAGCACGCTTGGCTACTGATCTAAAGGACCTGGGTTCGAGCCCCGGAATTAGGCATGGATGTGTGTGTCGTTTTTCTGCTGAGGTCCTGCCATCCTCTCAGATCTCCTACTGTGGCATATAAACTGACAGGCTCCTGTCAGACCTCTGTGGCAAGCAGCTGCTTGAGGGGGTATTTATTTTTATTAAATATTTTTATGTATTAAGTGTGTTTTTGGAAGTGCTATTGTGGGGATGTGACTCATAGCTGTTGTTTTCGGGTCTGAGCTGGCTGCCTGCACAGGCTGACAAGTTGAAAGACTTTTTGCGCCCATTACAACTAGCCTCGGACACGAGCGAGGTAATAATATACAGCAGTCTTGAGCGTTGCTGTCAAACAGGAAGGACGTTTGAACACACGTCAAAGGACGCCGCTCTTACTCAAACAAAACCCTTAAAGAGAGGGTTCGATTCTATGTGAGAATCAAGATTCGGTTTTTGGTGAACCAAGTACAGTTCTGTGGAACTGAGGTGAGTTCTGTGCGAACCACATTGTAGGCAAGGGTTGAATATCCTTTCGCCGAGTTTGAGGTCGGTTAAGCGAGGATCTGCAAAGTGCGGTTCTCCACCTCATTGCATAATTATTTGCAGCAGCAAAGGCCTACGGAGTCGAACTCATCCCCAGCACGTGACTGTGTATAAATGTGAATAAACTGTGTCGTTCCTATACAACTGCGTGAATTGTTGGACATATTTCTATACATCACTTGGTGCAGCAAGTCTGAGGCATACGTCGGTACAGGTGTAACAACAAGCGAACCTGTTATTTCATCTAACAACGATGAATCTAATTAACGGGGTGAAGCGATCTCCTCTGCCAAAGAGCGATATCTGCGTTCATTAGAGTCGCTAAACGACGTTCGGCACAGTTCAGTTCAGCAGCATCAGTAATCACACGTGATTTCATTGATTAAGAAGAAGAAAGTGCGTCGTTTCCTTAACACAGACCACGACAACGGCCAGGTCACAAGACCTCAAGGCCTCAGAGAGAGTTGGGGGAAGGAGAGCTACTGGTCAGCTCTTAGGAGACACAGATGGTAGGCGCCAGTCAAGGCCATCCAGTGTGTTCTTTAATGAGAACAGAGTATGGTTCTCCTACAAAAAGAACAACGGTTTAACGACGGCGTAGCCCTTTGAAGATCGTCGCTGTACCTTTTCTGATTGGGCGGGGGTGGCTCAGTCGGTAGCGCGCCAGGCTCGTAATCTGTAGTTCCCAGGTTCGAGTCCCAGCTGGGTCAGCGTTGAGATTTATCTCCGCAAAATTCCCCCGCCCTGCCCACGGTCAGTAGGAGACACCGATGGGCTTGGAAAGGCCGCCGTCCGTCGGATGGGACGTTAAGCCGTGACCCCGTGTGCGGGAGAGACATACCCTGTGCACGTTAAAGAACACGCTGGATGGCCTTGACGGGAGGCTACCATCTGTCTCCCAACAGCTGTTCCAGTGGGTCCCCTCGCCCAACCTTCTCTGAGCCTTCGGGGTCCATGTGACCTGGCCATTTAGCCCATGGTGTGCAAAAAAGTGCCGCTCAGAGGTAAAACAACTCAACCCAACCCTTTCTGATTGGTGGAGATAAATCTCAATGCTAGTACGGTAGAGACTCGAATATGGCAACTGCAGATTACGATCCTGGGTCGCTATTGACTGCGCCATCCTCATCCCTCCCAGGTTCGAATCTGCACTGTACTGCATGAAATTTTCTCCTCTGACTCTCTTAATTCTGTCCTTGGTGAGAGAGAGGACACCGATCGTTGTAGACAAACCTCCGCCCTTTCAATGGAAATTTCAAGCGTGGTCAAGTGCTCGGTATACTCATTTCTATACACATTAAAGACCACTCAGTATAGTGTTGACGAGAGTTTCCATTTGTCTCTTAAGGGCTGTCTTATTGATTTCATATTCGGCTCGGAGTCTTTGGGTTACTTGTGACCTGGAGATTTGGCCCGTTGTGTGCAAAAACTACGGCTCGAAGTTAAAACCAGCCCAAAAAGAAGAAAGTTGGTGAAGGAGGAAAGAAAAATTTGATGTTAATACTTGATTGAATGGTTCCCAACAGAATTCTTTCCGAATTCATAGTTTCGAATTTTTCCAACAAGTTAAAATAAAGGCTGCAAGAAAATTAATTCGTCAACCTATCCGCATTGGTAAGCGTAACCACAGCTGCTTGAATGCGGCCATCTTGAGATACTGAAAGCATTTGCTACTAGTATTATTTTCAGTATCATTTTTGCCATGTAAGAAAGTTGTAAAAATATTTTTTTTTGCTCTCTGATTCGGCTGCAGAAACGTACATTGAGAAAAGTTTGTTATAAATTATATTTCAACAGTAAGTTTCCTAAAATATATCAAAATTGAAGATACATATTTTGTCACATCTAATGTTTCAAACACCTTTCGTTTGCGATTCAGCTTCTATTAATGGTTAAAATGTGCTGCAGTGGTCCAAAACACTTAAAGTGTTATGGGTCCAAAACACTTAAAGTGTTATGGGTCCAAAACACTTAAAGTGTTATGGGTCCAAAACACTTAAAGTGCTTTGGACATAACACACTGTGGTTTTGGACCACACTTAAAGTGTTTTGGACTTAAAACTTGTTTTGGACAAAACACTTAAAGTGTTTTCTTCTCTGGAAAAATATTCATTTTTTTCTTTAAGACACTGCTTACTTAACCCCTCAGGGATAAACATTCTAAAAGTGGAAAGTATGGCCAACTTATTCCTGAAAAAAAAAAAAGCAAGTTGATTTAAACGTGTTTTGAAAAACACCTAGGATAAATTATAATGAGTAGCGATAGAATGTGCAGTATGAATTGTGATAAATGCCGTGAACGGATACAGGCTGAAAATGAATCTATCCAATGTACTGGAATTTGTAATGAAAATCTCCATTTCTATTGTGTTGGTTTTACTGAAAAAATTTTTCGGAAGCTCAGTAAGGAGCGAAAAGCAAAATGGCTTTGTTCCAAGTGTCAGAAAGGTGAAACTGAACAACTCTGCGAGCCACAGATGAATGTGGAAGCTACAGGAAATAAAGGGAACCTTGAGTTGCATTCAACTGGTGAAGTAATAGCAAAAAAAAAAGACTTGGAGACATGGTATGAAAACATGAAAGCTGAAATAATTGTGAGCATAGAAAAAGAACTGAGTGAGGTTGTGAAATCATTACAATTTAACTCAGAAAATGTATCAGACCTTACGAAAGGACTAAAAGCTTTGAAAACAGAAATTTTGCAGTTAAAAGAACAAAATGTTCATTAATTAATTAAAGAAACAACAGATTTGAAATCTACAGTACAAGACATGCAACACAGGATAAATGAATTAGAAAACTATTCTCGGAGGATGAACATAGAAATCAACGGTGTCCCGGAATCTTCGGAAGAAAATTTAAATAAAATTGTAAATAATATTTCAAAAACTTTAAAAGTCGATAACACGGATATTGTCACTGCGCATAGAGTACCAACTCCGAAAGGTAAAACTAGACCAGTGATAGTTCAGTTTACAAATAGAGCAAAACGCGATGAATGGATGAAAGCTTTTAAAATGAAGAGAACAGTTGCTGCTAATGAAGTAGATAAAAGATTTGGAACCACCAAAATTTACGTAAATGAGCATATTTGCAGATATTACAAGAAATTGTTCTTTGAAGCTAAACAGATTAAAGTAAAAAAGTATTACAAATTTTTATGGCTCAAAATAGTAAGATTTTTCTGAGGAAGACCGAAAATTCTACGATAATTCGAATAATAAGGGAGAAAGACCTTGATCATTTGTAATGGAGGATTTTGAAATTGAAGAATCATTATGTAAAAAGATTGTAGATTTACAAGGATTATTAAGTTTTTACTCAGATAACTTTATAGATAATAATCATGGATTAAATATTAATTTGAATTTATTTCATGTTAATATAAGGAGTATGCGTAAAAATTTTGATGAAGTTCTTATATTACTATATAATATAAATTATGTTTTTGATGTACTTGTTTTGAGTGAAACATGGATTAATGACTATGAAGTGGATAATTTTAAGATTTTTGGATATAACTGTTTCATTAATGGGAGAGATAAATCAGGAAGTACCATAATTTACTTTAAAAATAATTTATCAATGGAAGAAAATAAACTTAGCGGAAATCTGGATCTGAATAGTAAGAATAATGAAGTTTACAGATATTTAAGTATAATGGCCACATATGGGTTTATATCATATATAAACGAATTGACTAGGGTTACATCAACAACAGCTAGTTGCATTGATCATCTATTTGTCAGAAATGTTAATTCCATGTTCAAAAATAAATGCGCTATATACATGACTGAAATAACAGACCATTACCCACTTTTAATGATTATAAAATCACAAAAAATATACAAAATAAATACAAATAATAAAAATTTGCATGGCATCACTAGGATAAATTATCTGAAACTGGAAAATAAAATAAGGGACTATAAATTGGATAACGATATCTTTGTATGCAAAAACGTTAACCTGGTTTATCAAGTATTTATTAAATATGGTTTATACAGCGATGCAGGATTGTACTTATAATATTGATGGTGTGAGAGATAAAAATACAGTTAAAGGTATTAATGTAAAATGGATTACATATGAAATTTTAAATAGTATAAATAAAAAAAAGTTATATAAAAAAGCAAAAAAGTATAATTTAGTTATTGTTTATATGAATGAATATAAAGATTACAATAAAAACCTTAAAATAACTATAAAAAATGCAAAGAATTTATATTATAGGAATTTATTTACTAACTGTAACAATGATCGACGGCGACAGTGGAAATTAATAAATGACCTAACAGGCACATCAACAGCACATATTTTTCCAAATAATAAAGAAACTAACTTTGTAGTGAATGAAATTAATGAATTTTTTACAAAAGTTAATAGTAACCAAAGTTTACCTGTATCTCAGCAATCGGAATCAAATTTTAACATATCTGATCAATAACCAGTCTTGAGTTCTACGTATTTTATGAATACAGATGCAAGAGAAGTCTCGAATTGAATTTCAAATTTAGATACAAATAAAGCTGTGGGATACGATACCTTAAATACAAAAATACTAAAAATAACAGCTAGACATAAATTAGATTTATTAGTTTATATTATTAATTGATCAATGGAAGCAGGAACCTTTGTGGACGATTTGAAATTTTCTATAATTAAACCAGTCTATAAGGGGGGAAACAGAGATGATTATAATAATTATCGACCTATATTGCAATTTTACAAATTTTCTCTAAAGTCATTGAAAAAATAGTTAAAAAAAAGAGTGGTTAGTTATTTGGATAGCACTGAGTTTTTTGCAAAAAATTAGTTTTGTTTCCGTGAAAATTGCAGTACTTCTCATGCACTAATAAAATTTAATGAATTGATTTATAAGGGCATTAATAATAATAAAAAGATTATTGGGGTTTTTTTAGACATCAGAAAAGCATTTGATTCTATTAATCATAAAATACTTTTACATAAGCTGAAATTTTATGGTTTTCGTGGTGTAGTCTATGATTGGTTTAAAAGTTTCATTGAGAATAGAAAGCAAATTGTGATTATTAATTATTTTAAAAGTAAAACATTATTGACTGTAAGCGGAGTCCCACAGGGTTCTGTGTTGGGTCCTTTGCTTTTCATTATATATATCAATGATTTCTGTAAATTAAAAATTGCAGGACAAATTATTTCTTTTGCGAATAATACATCCATAGTTTTTGATGCAGAAGAAAATGAAGCATTACTTGGAAATATTAATAGGAGTTTAATAATTATTAAAAAATGGCTTACTAAAAATGAACTAGAATTAAATGTAAAAAAAAAACTAAGTACATATATTTCACATTAACTTCATTACATACATTTCGAAATAGCATCAAACTTCACGAATTGAATTGTTTAAGTACAGATTGCTGTAACTGAGATGTTATCGAAATGACTGATAGCTACAATTATCTAGGATTAATAATAGAATCTAATTTAAGATGGGAAAAAATATATTAACTCACTTTCTTCAAAACTAAACAGAATATTATATAAAATTTACTTTTTAAAACGTTATGTTAATTATAATTTCCTATCGGATATTTATTTCGCATTGGTTCAGTCTAGCTTAATTTATGGGATTTGTTGTTGGGGAGGAGAATATAAATCAAATTTATTGCCTTTAATTTATGTACAAAATAAAATAATTTGTAACCTTAATTATAATTATTTTGCTGGGAACACAATATTATACAACAAACACAATATATTGCCACTAAGGAAATTATATATATATGTGTGTGCATTTCAACTATCTTTTTGTATAAAAATCAAGATTTAATTCGGATTAAAATTCCTAATTTTAAACTCCAGAGTTTTGGGTTTACAATTTTATATAGAAAAAAAGGAAAAAGGAAATTTTTCATAAAATTTTTTATTTTATTGTACCTAAATTTTCATTCACTAGAGTATACAATAAGAACGAAAAATGTTTTCCTACTTTTAAGAAATGTTTGCGTGCATATTTGTCAAAGTTAGACAACATTGAATGTATGTTTACTGTTATTAAATAATATTTTGATAGCATTTACATAGGAACTGATATTTGGTAAGACTGCATACCCACATCACCTGTGATAGTTAATATTTTTTACACTTTTTATTTTTTACTTACTTTATTTTCTTTAATGAAAATGAATTAATTTTTTTATAACCTGGAAGAGCTCGTAGCTCTTTAGTTGTTCACATATAATTATTAATTGTTTTACTTAGTTTTATGCTTTTATTGTTTCTCAGTTCTTTGTAAAGTGTTGCATTGATAATGTATTTGACAAAGTGTTGTGCATTGTGTGTTTATTGTCCTCGTGTATTTATGTTATAATAAATTTGAATTTGAAATTTGAACAGAAATAATTGTTTACGAAAATATTCACAGCCTTTTCCACAGTGCTGTTCAGTTCTTATCCAAATTTAAACTCTGCAGTTTTATTTCAGTAATTGACAAAAAAGATTCATATGTGTAGTTTGGATTGTCCTTTTTTTTTATGTCGAATTTTTCTTTTCACAGCACTGTGTAGTTCATGTCATACAATGAGCGCTCAATTCTTTTCCAAAATCCAAACCCTTTTTTCCATTTCCTCAGATATTTTTTCTAAAATTTGCCTTTATGTAAAATAATGAAATTGAAATATAATAAAATAATGAAATGAAAAAAAAATAAGAAATGAAAAGTTCTGTGGAAAACCTGAGAGATTTAAAAAGGAAGTTCCAATACACGTATGGAAACAAGTTGGCTCTAAGAAGTGGATATTGGCAATTTTCAACAATTTTAACTAAAGGAATTTATAACTCTATATTTCCCCAATACAAGTGTATACCTTTAACCAAGCCTACAGCTTTAATGGTGGAAACTACTAACTTGTCTATATAATTTAGACAGGTTTTTTTTTGGTTTCTATCAAGAGAAGTATTACTGTTAAACTCTTGAAAATGAAGAAGTTGTTGAAGGCATCCATTCCACAAATAGTCTTAATAAAGTATAGAGTTCACGAATGAAGAATTTATATTCTCTTAAGGGGCTTCACAACAAAAAAAAAATGCCATTTCGAAAATTTTTTGAAGACTAGAGATGTTTTCTTTTATAACCTACACTATTAAAAGCTAACTATAAATAATAATTATTGCCTCATTCTATTTTCCTTTCTATTACCTTGACAATATCATTATGCAAATCAATTTTTGATCAATAACCAACATCAGGAATCAGTAGCAACTTCAAAGATCACTCCCAGGGCTAAAGAGAATCGAAAACGAGGTCTTGTTCCCATTATGCGGAGTCAAAAGACTTACGCCATCATCTTGTTTTCTCGTTGTCTATTCTCCATTCCCACTATAGAGCCATGTCCAGCAGCGAAGAAGAAGCCTGATCCTGACATGCCAGCCACACATCCACTTTTGCTGATGGAGCATTACGTCTAAGTGCTACATCGTTCGCTCAAACACAAGGTGCTTGTTTACTTTGCTCTTGGTCCTCTTCTGTCACCAGGCAACAGTAGGGGGATCACCATAGTCAGAGCGGACAGCCGAGACAGCTTTTAACTGATTGAGCAGCGATTCTAACTAAAGCAGCAAAATCCCTAGCTGCTGTTGGGGTGCATGGGAGTCATACGGACACTGTCCTCTTGGGAATGTGCAGGAGGGGAATGAAATCTGCATTTTTGCTCTCTTTTGCCTTACGGTGACACGCTCAGAAATAGAGCCTCGGTTTGGAGGAAGCAATTTCGCAAATTGGTTTCTCTTAATTCGATGGCACATTTCCAGCATCCTGGGAGAGACATCAGAAGAGATGCAATTTTTACTCTGCCGTACAGCAAGTTAATGCTAAAATCAGCGATGGTTGTTGTGGACATTTGGAAAAAAAAAAGGCAGAAATCCGATTTCCTTGTTGTCGAACGAGTGTCAAAATTTCTGTTCAAAATTCGATTAGCACGTGGAAAAGCAGTTTCAGATTTACATAAAAATACAAAGAAATGAAATTCGTATTATGCAACTTTTTTTATTAATTTTTTTAAAATTTTAATGTTAATACTGTATAATTTATAAGAAAAAATGCTTTTCCCATTAAAGTAGAATTTCTCGTATACTTTTTCTTAAAAATAATTTTAATCTGGGTTGGGAGTGATAACGAGGTTCATTTAAGAAGCTTTATTACATTGGAATTTTTTATACATTGGAATGGAGGAGTATTTTAAGAGTATCTTTATTGAGAGGATTTTTAATGACTTACAAAAGATTGTAATATGGGCCTTAACCTTTCATGGCTCGATTTTTTTTTTCTTTTGGACAGAGCCATTCATAAGAATTCTTAGGGCAGGCTTACGATTGATTAGCATATCAATAGAAGTATTATTGTTGTGACGCAGTATTTATTGGCCGTGAAATTTAAAGTCCTGAGAGGCTCTTAAATTCATCATATTTATTCATATAAATAAATATGATTCATATAAATAAATATGGTTAAAGACACTCATATATATATAATCAAGGTCGAATTGAGATTATTTGGCACCTGAGCAGAGGCAGAAAGTGGCGCCCCTTTGATGGGTATTCTTTTTGTCCAAAACGCAAAGAAAAAATAAAAAGAATTGCAATGTTATTTTATTGCACATAATTTTAATAAATCACAAATTACTAGATATGTAACTTAATAGTTGGGTTGGGTTGTTTTACCTCTGAGCGGCACTTTTTTGCACACCATGGGCTAAAGGGCCAGGTCACATGGACCCCGAAGGCTCAGAGAAGGTTGGGGGAGGGGACCCACTGGAACAGCTGTTGGGAGACAGATGGTAGCCTCCCGTCAAGGCCATCCAGCGTTTCTTTAACGTGGGGTTGTTTTACCTCTGATCGGCACTTTTTTGCACACCATGGGCTAAATGGCCAGGTCACGTGTACCCTGAAGGCTCAGAGAAGGTTGGGGGAGGGGACCCACTGGAACAGCTGTTGGGAGACAAATGGTAGCCTCCCGTCAAGGCCATCCAGCGTGTTCTTTAACGTGCAGAGGGTATGGCTCTCCCACACACGGAGCCGCGGCTTAACGTCCCATCCGACGGACGTCGGCCTTTCCAAGCCCATCGGTGTCCCCTACTACTGACCGTGGGCAGGGCAGGGAATTTTGCGGAGATAAACCTCAACGCTGATCCAGCTGGGACTCGAACCTGGGAACTACAGATTACGAGCCTGGCGCGCTACCGACTGAGCCACCCCCGCCTTAAGTTAATAGTAAATTTCAATAATATTATATCACGAATTTTGCCGGTTTTCAAAAATGGCAGCCTAAGGAAATCGCCTCGCAGCCTCACCTATCGAAACTGCCCTGTATATTATCATTATTAAACTAATGTTGAACAGATTACTACACAGTCCTGGATCTAGAAAAAAAAATAAAAGGAGAGGGGAAAGTAATACGAAACTTTTTCGTTCTGAAAGAGGCTACGATTGAGTCCTTTCTGGTAGAAAAGTTTTCCTTCTCTTTTAGTGATTCTGCGAAATGTTTTACGTGAATATTTTACGAATAGTGTCTTACTTTTTTTTAGATAAAACATGAGTTTAATGAAAGAAAAGCTCAATGCTCTTTGAAATCAAACTTTCCTCATACTCTAATTCAGTTAAGTAAATGTGAAATCAAATCTTTTTTCGGCTAGATCTAATATTCATATACAACAGAGTAAACAATTTTTTTTTCAAGGATAAGAACGGGATCATCTGAAAAAGGATCAAGAACGCTACTATGTCTGGTACCATAACTTGTCTGGTATACCATATGATCTACAATCAATCACAAATTAGGACGATCAACAGAGTCGAAAGCCCTTTTGACATCAACAAAGCTAGCAACCAAAGATTTCTGAAACTCTAAACATTTCTCAAGAATCTGCCTAAGTGAAAATATCTGATCCACACATCCCCTACCATTTCTGAATCCACACTGCTCATCACGCAATACCTGTCAACCAGATTCTTAATTCTATTAAGTACAATCATTCAAACAACGTTATCTTGAACATAAAGTAGGCTGATGCCACTATAGTTATCACAAGAACTGTGATCATCTTTTTTTTAAAAATAAGGATAATAATAGCTCTGGTAAAATCCTTAGGAACCATGCCTTTATCATAAAAGATATTCAAAATTTCAGTCATAAGGATGGACCAACGCGATATTAATTCCTTTTCTATTACCGGAAGATTGTGGATCAGCGAGTGTCCGGATACTTTTGATCATATAGTGTATATGAAGAGCAGATAATTATGCAGTAGACAGCATACAGAAAATGTACTCTGAGGAGAAAAAAACGTACACGTATTATTTTTCCTTCTAGTCATCTAGTTATCGAAGAAGCGTCATGGCAGGTTTCTTTCTCACTAATACTTTCTTTTTAACAGAGTCATCTGATGGAAAGCGTCGTCCTCGTAGATATTTCTCCAGCATCCAAAACAAGTAAAAATCCAATGGCGCCAGGTCTAGATTGTATGATAGATGGTGAACAGTTGCCCATCGCCATATGTGGAGAGGGGCGGGAGTGGCTCAGTCGGTAACGCGCCAGCTCGTAATCTGTAGTTCCCAGGTTCGAGTCCCAGCTGGGTCAGCGTTGAGATTTATCTCCGCAAAATTTCCCCGCCCTGCCCACGGTCAATAGGGGACACCGATGGGCTTGAAAAGGCCGCCGTCCGTCGGATGGGACGTTAAGCCGTGGCGCCGTGTGCGGGAGAGCCATACCCTGTGCACGTTAAAGAACACGCTGGATGGCCTTGACGGGAGGCTACCATCTGTCTCCCAACAGCTGTTCCAGTGGGTCCCCTCCCCCAACCTTCTCTGAGCCTTCGGGGTCCATGTGACCTGGCCATTTAGCCCATGGTGTGCAAAAAAGTGCCGCTCAGTGGTAAAACAATCCAATCCATATGTGGAGATCATTGTCCTAGTCACATGACTTATTTCTAACTCATGGCACCATTTCTTCACGTTGAGCTGAGAGGACATCGGAGTCGTACACAACCAAAGCTGTCGACGATCTTCTGTGTTCACAGAAACCGAATTATTGCTACAATCTCCAGCTTCATATACACGTGCACTACCTTCGTCATATTCGCTCTGATTCTGCCACTTCCACTACGAGTGTGTAGTAGCGATGACTTCAGTCACTTAGTGACACTATTTGGCACTAACATGCACGGTGGTACAGCCCCAGATCTTGTTAGTTTGGAAGGGAAAACACTCTGAACCTTACTTTATGACTTACCTTCGTATGTTTTAGCAACTTAATCACAAGTTTCAATAATAGAAAGGGTTGGGTTGGGTTGTTTTACCTCTGAGCGGCACTTTTTTGCACACCATGGGCTAAATGGCCAGGTCACATGGACTCCGAAGGCTCAGAGAAGGTTGGGGGAGGGAACCCACTGGAACAACTGTTGGGAGACAGATGGTAGCCTCCCGTCAAGGCCATCCAGCGTGTTCTTTAACGTTGGTTTGTTTTACCTCTGAGCGGCACTTTTTTGCACACCATGGGCTAAATGGCCAGGTCACATGGACCCCGAAAGCTCAGAGAACGTTGGGGGAGGGGAGCCACTGGAACAGCTGTTGGGAGACAGATGGTAGACTCCCGTCAAGGCCATCCAGCGTGTTCTTTAACGTTGGGTTGTTTTACCTCTGAGCGGCACTTTTTTACACACCATGGGCTAAATGGCCAGGTCACATGGACCCCGAAAGCTCAGAGAACGTTGGGGGAGGGGAGCCACTGGAACAGCTGTTGGGAGACAGATGGTAGCCTCCCGTCAAGGCCATCCAGCGTGTTCTTTAACGTTGGGTTGTTTTACCTCTGAGCGGCACTTTTTTGCACACCATGGGCTAAATGGCCAGGTCACATGGACTCCGAAGGCTCAGAGAAGGTTGGGGGAGGGGACCCACTGGAACAGCTGTTGGGAGACAGATGGTAGCCTCCCGTCAAGGCCATCCAGCATGTTCTTTAACGTGCACAAGGTATGGCTCTCCCACACACGGGACCACGGCTTAACGTCCCATCCGACGGACGGCGGCCTTTCCAAGCCCATCGGTGTCCCCTACTGACCGTGAGCAGGGCGGGGAATTTTGCGGAGATAAATCTCAACGCTGAGTCTAAAAAAAGTAGCTTATCATGAAGAAATATTCATAATCAACTCATATGATCAAAGAAAATAACGGAGAAATTTTTCCAGTGAAGATTAGCAATATGTAAAAAAAGAAATTTTTTGAATGTTTCATCAAACAAGAGAAAACATTTCTTCTATAAATATAGCAAATAAAAGGAAAACTCCCAAAATTATTCCACCGCATAATTTGAAACAAAATCAAGAACAGAGCCAAAAATGTTAAACATCCCAATTAGGATAACATGGCTGCCAATCTCCCCTCTGAATTAGTTCAGCCGGAGGAAAAGGGAAATTCTTACAAATGAATTTCTCAAATTGGACAAAGAATAAGAACCAGAAAAGAAGCATCATTATTATTAAACGTGGAATAGATTACGGAGTAGAAATACTTTGAATACACTTTGAATTTATTTAGTTAAAAAGAAGAATTTTTGCAAACTAATTTCTAAAAATCAAAGAAAGAATACACGGCAAAAAAAAACAGCAATCTCTTTTTAAATATGCCACTGTAATGTAGATGTAAAGAATTCTCGATCAATTTGCTTATATAAATGGAAAGGAAAATTTTTCAATTTTTTTTTTTTAATTTTGCCCGTGTAGAGAAAGAATGAAAAGATCAAAAGGAGCTCTCTTATTAAATATGTCAGCTTAAAGATGTGAAGAAACCATCACTCTAAATTTATTTATTCAAACCTTTTCGAAAAATTATTTCATATCAATATTTCTGCTTTGAAATTAATTAAGTTATTCAAAGATTCATTATTATTAAATGTGTCATTTCAGACATAAAAATGTTTATTCTGATTTTTTCATTCAAATTGAAGAGAAGCGTTCTTCCAAATTGATTTGTCCAATAAGAGAAATAATGACATGAAAAGGAATACTATCGTCAAATATATCAGTCAATAGAAAATGTAGAGAAATAGGCCCCCTCTAGATATCTTTAGCCAAAGAGTACTGAAAATTTTTCCGAAATGAATTTTTCCAGTACAAGAAAGAAAAGGATATGAAAAGAGAACTCTTATTAAAGGCCCTATCTGGTCTCGTGGTTAGCATACCTGACTGCTAAGACCAGTGGGCATGGGCATCCGCAGAGGGGGGAAAACGGGGCACTCCCCTCTGGGATCGAGTCAAAAATTCCACAAATTATAATCGTAACAATTTAAACGTAATTAATTTATATCCATTTTGTATGTGTTTTGTATTGATGCAATACTGTTTTCTATAATCTACTTGTGAAAAAAAAAACTAAAAAATTTAATAATAAAATAAAAATTTATTGATGTAATTATTTGCCTCCAAGCTTTGCCTCCCCCCCCCCTGAAAAATTTGCTGCGGACACCAATGCCAGTAGGGTATGTTGTATGAGAAACCATGACTTCTAAGTCAGGGGTACTCAACCTTTTGGAAGTCGCAGGCCAATTTGAAAATTTGGTACATGCCGCGCTATTATATATATTTTTTGGAAGCTTCGTCATGTTCGCGGGCCACAATTAAGGGTCCGGCGGGATACAAGTGGCCCGCGAGCCATCGTTTGAGCACCCTTGTTCTAGGTTATCTTCTTCTTTTGGGTAGGGAAGTGCCTTCTTCCGTTTTTAAAACAATATGTCAATAAAGGGGAGATGCAGAGAAGTTTGTTTAGACAAAAGAAGAGACAAAAAATTTGCTATTAAATCTATTAATCTGCATGTCCCAAGTTCGAGTCCCAGCTGGGCCAGCATTGAGATTTATCCTCGCAAAACTACCCGCCTTCTCCTAGGTCAGTAGGGGATACCGATGGACTTGGAAAGGCAGTCGTCCGTCGGATGGGACTTTAAGTCGTGGCATTTAAGTGTGATGGAGAGTCATACCCTGTGCACCTTAAAAACACGCTGGGTGGCTTTGGAGGCTTCCATCTGTCCCCTAAGAGATGTTCAGTGGGTCCCCTCCCCCAACCTTCTATGAGCCTTCGGGTTCTTTGTGACCTGGCCATTTAGCCCATTGTGTGCAAAAAAAGTGCCTCTCAGAGGTAAACCAACCTTACTCTAAATTTGTTAATTTCAACAGAATTTATGCAAAATTATTTTACTCAATTAAGTAAAAGAAACACAATGTTCGCAAAGGACCAAAAATTTTGTTATTAATCATGAATGATATTAGTCTACACCAGTGATTCTAAAACAAGGGTGTTTTAAAAAATTGGACGGCGTTTAGTTTGTCAAACCGATAACGAGAATGATATAGCCATCAAGTTTTCAGTTAGTTTTATACAGAAAAAATTAGTTTTATTTCAATGAAGAGGGCATCAGAAAACAATTTTTGCAAAAGGGGATGTTTGTCAATAATATCTGGTAACGGAAGATTTGGGCTCTAAAAGTTTGGGAACGACTGGTTCGAACTTATGCTGCCATCTGGTGGATGTAGCAAGAAGTGAAATATTAAAAAAAAAAGGAAAAACTTCAGAAAAGAGACAAAACTGAGAACCTCAAAAATCAGGAAAAGTTCATTCCAATACTTAAGTTGTTTTGAGTAACTCGTTAAAATTTGGGGGATTCTCTTACACTGCAAGAAAATACCCGAAACTAATCGAAAAACTGGATATTTTTTTTTGATAGAACGGTTTCCAATAAAACAAAACGGTTTCTACAATAAAAAAAAAGTTTTGTAGAAAATGAACTGAAGCACGTCGCAAAGCAAGATATAATGAGCAAACACAAATAAAAGTCCATCTTCAACTTCTAAGGGAAAAGCAGTAACGATTGACTTACAAGAATCATTACAGAGATATTAACGACCATCCCGCATAAATTTTCTAGGCAGTGTATATTTTTTTATCGACGAGCAATTCATTTAACAGACATTTTGCCGTCCTCCAGAGACTCGTTCTGACGCTGTCGACACCAAAAGTCTTAAGTGGCCAAGAAGTGGTTGTAATGAAAGGGCTCCGAGACTACGAAGAACTTCCTCGCATATGTGAGTGGCAAAAGCCAAACTAAAAAAGAAAAGGAAGAAACAAGATCTCTACCAAAATGTATTTGGTAAGACTTCAAAATAAATTTACATACGTTTAATCTGAGGAACATACAACTCCGGGGTACGTGTGTGAGTGAGTGTGCAGAGCTTCCTCAACCAGGTAAGGGACCAGGAGGCAGCAAGTGGCACTTGCTGAGCACACAGAGCAGGAGGCAAGAATATCTGCCTCCGCTGTACACAGTGAACTCCGCAGAGAAGGAGTGAAAACAAATCCAGCTCCACCAATAATGACACTGCTGAAGAGGGAGATGGGGAGACTAAAAGAGAGAGAACGTGGGAGAGAGGCGGGGGGGAGGTGCGGGGATAGGAAGAGAGAGGAAAGAAAAAATAATAATAAAAAAAAGGGTTGGAAGCGCGCTTTAGCATCATCGGATGAGGAACAGCTCTGCGTCACAGTAATGGAAAAAACGATGTCCGATGAAAATTTAATTTCCTCCGCTTTATTTGCACTCTAGGCAATCTACATTTCAATTTCCGACTCGGGTACCAGATAGCGGGAACACATTGACCAATAGCGAAGGGGGGGCGAAAAATAAAGAAAGAGAGAAAAAAAAAAAATCCGCCAGATATCACGCGCGCGCGCGCGATGCCCGCCGCAGCGAGCAGGGGCAAAAGGCGCCTCCGCCGCTGCAATCGCAAGTGAGGAGGAGGAACGGGCTCGTTACTTGCGGTAAAGAGGCACGCGCCAGAAGAGTGAGAGAAGAGGGCAGAAGAAGAGACGAGCCTTGTTATAATAAACGCAACTTTAATATCGGAGAGATTACAGATGCAACGCCAGCACCCGCCCGGCTCGCTCTCCTTAACTTCCCCTCCCTCGTCATCACAGGAGAGGAGCCACACGGAGAGACGAGATGCGCTTGCTTCCAATAAAAACTTTATCATTGTTCAAGGCTAAATGGTTTTTTGATAGCGAGGGATCGAAAGGCATTTCGTCTCCTTCGCCCGTTGTACCGAACGTGGAGTTTAGGGACCCAAATGGCTTTAATTAATTCTTCCAACGTCGCGATGTGGTCGGCACCCGGCCTGGGGTATCGATATTTCCGTGTCGCGTGAGACAGACACAGACAGTGACTCACGCGCCTACATACATCACGAAAACTGGATGCGCTTCTGGAGCTGAGGTGGAAGATTTTCTGTGAGGAGGGGGGGTGGATGGGGGAGTGAAGAATGGGAAGGTTGTGATGAAGGGATGGAATTGTTTTCCTAAGCATAGAGCGGTGAACCTTACACAAGCATGGCTGAAGTGATAAAACTGCTCGCAGTGGGGCAACAGGACTACGTCACGTGGGCAACTGAAACGTTGTTTGTGTTCGGTGTTTGTGATCCGGGGAGGGAGGGGGGGAGGGAAGAAGAAGATGATATTAAAACTTTACGTGGAAGAGTGAGAGATTTTTGTTGACTGTGGAGGAATTGTTGGAACCGCGTCTGCGTATGTCGCAGACTGACGCATGACACTCTTTTATGTCATCATAATGCGGTAGTTGCGTTAGGCCCGTAACTAGAGATTCTGAAATTCGAATTTAGGATTTTCCTGCATCAATATTTCGTCTGCCGTTGAGGAAGAAGGCAACGATGGACTTCTGAAGAATAAACGTAAATGTAGACTAGAAGCGGACTTTAAGTTGGTTGGTTGGTTGTTTTACCTTTGAGCGGCACTTTTTTGCACACCATGGGCTAAATGGCCAGGTCACATGGACCCCGAAGGCTCAGAGAAGGTTGGGAGAGGGGACCCACTGGAACAGCTGTTGGGAGACAGATGGTAGCCTCCCGTCAAGGCCATCCAGCGTGTTCTTTAACGTGCACAGGGTATGGCTCTCCCGCACACGGGGCACGGCTTAACGTCCCATCCGACGGACGGCGGCCACCCCCGCCCCCGGACTTTAAGTCTTGGTGTTAAAGATCTCTGTATAAGAAAAATATTTCTCGTCACTTTGGAATATTTATGAACAATTTTTTATCGTCCCTTATCAGTTATTAGTGGGTGTTGTTCACAATCCAAAGATTTGGTTTGGTGTCCTTGCGAGAGTTCGTCATTTGAGGTAGCTTGAAATACTTTTCAAATTTCCTGATTTCCAATATTTCAGATCAATCTGTTGTTGTTTAAATTGTGCAAATATCTGGCCTTACTGTAAGGCCTCCCCACGTAAGGGGGCCTATTCAAACAGGCCATGTCACTGGTTTGGAAAAAAGAATTTTGATCAATATTTCAATAATGAGAATTGAGTAAATTAATATACATGAAATAAGTTTTGTGAATTTAAAGTGGGGTAGGAATTTAGAATTCGCCACATCCCGATCGAAAGCCGTATGGTATTAGTAGAAACTCTAACCTCAATGAGCAAAGACGAAAAAGTCAACAGGCAGAGAAGAAAAGGGTAGCTTACCCATCAAATAAATTATCAGACGAGTAAGCCATAGTAAAGTCAGTAAAAGAAAAGAAAGAAATAAAATAAAGAATTTAGATAAAATAATTTAAATGGCCACGTGCAGTGAAGAGAGTTGAAAGGTCTAAATGAAGAAATGTAGATAAAGTAGCCTAATCGAAGAAAACATTCAATTTGGTCAGGATTCACACAGAGAAAAAGTTTCAGCCAATCAGAAGAGAGAAATTTTGGGATTGGCTGAAACGGAAAGAAAAGGAAAAACAAAATTAAAACAATAAAATAAGAAATTAAATAAAAAAAAACATAAATAACTACTCTAAGTAGACTCCACTTAGAGTAAAAAAGAAACATAAAATTAAAATTTGAACACATTACAAACACAAGTCAAATAATCCCAGACTGAGAACTTGTCTGGGAGAGTATTACTCTGGAGTGCTTTGAGAAAATGTCTTTTATACTTGGACTTGATTCTGTGGGGCGGGGGTGGCTCAGTCGGTAGCGCGCCAGGCTCGTATTCTGTAGTTCCCAGGTTCGAGTCCCAGCTGGGTCAGCATTGAGATTTATCTCCGCAAAATTTCCCCGCCCTGCCCACGGTCAGTAGGGGACACCGCTGGGCTTGGAAAGGCCGCCGTCCGTCTGATGCGACGTTAAGCCGTGGCCCCGTGTGCGGGAGAGCCATACCCTGTGCACGTTAAAGAACACGCTGGATGGCCTTGACGGGAGGCTACCATCTGTCTCCCAACAGCTGTTCCAGTGGGTCCCCTCCCCCAACCTTCTCTGAGCCTTCGGGGTCCATGTGACCTGGCCATTTAGCCCATGGTGTGCAAAAAAGTGCCGCTCAGAGGTAAAACAACCCAACCCAACTTGATTCTGCCTTCTGTAGTAAGAGTTCTTCTAAGGCAGTTGTATCTGGCAGGTATTTCCCACTCAGATTCTGACTGTGTGGGATTTGCTATGAACTTTAAAACATCAAGAATTTCATCAAAAGTTTCCTGCGATTCATCGTTGATTAGCGTACAGTCCTCTCGGACGTCCGGAATCCGATTTGTGATGAATGCAGAAAGTGCAGTTACAAGATTAGAGTTATGTTGGCTCTTAGAAACTTTTTTCCTGGGAGTACAATCAGCAGAAGAGCAAGACAAATGTTCAGGGGAGGCAATAGGTGATATTTCTTTTCTTTTCAAAGCAGGAACATCAATTTGCAATTCACAAAAATTATCTATACACTCGGAAGATTTGACTTGGCACTGTTCAAACACATTGCTTTCTACAGAGTCAAAGTCAAGAGCGATAGCTTTGGACACTTCAGGGGGAGGTTTAGGAACTGAAACACGGGATTTAGGAACATTTGCAAATAAGGTACAGTTCTTGATCAAGTGATCCGGGCTCTTGAACCATTTGCATAGTTTACGAATTCCAGAGTACCAAATTGTTGCGGTGAAGAGCCCAACCTTCACAAAATTTGGTATTGGTTTCAACATTTGGAATTTCAAAATTTTGGTACCTGATTTAATAGTCTCCAGTCCTTTTGAAGTCAGGAACTCATCATGGTAATCGAAGACTTTGCCAAATGGTTCCAATGAGGTACTGATGTCCGAGATTGAAGTTAAGAACGGAAGCTTAGAAACAAACACAGTCTTGGTTGGAGGTGACAGGCGAGTTGATGAGACCCGTAGACCATTGACGTTGAAGAAGGACGAAGCAGCAAAAGAATCAGCACTTGTAGGACCATTGTAGCCTTTCATCGTTGCACACATCATTAGCCGCCATGACTGAAACAATTGCTACTTCAGGAGCTCAGCGAAAACACGTCTTGTCTCTTCAAAATCTGGAGAGGAACCCAGATAAATCTGTTATTTTTTGATTATAAAAGTTTGGTGACCACTCATAGAATATATATATATATGAAATACGATTAACTAAATATTTTAAAAAATATAAATTTTTCTTTTACAGTTTTGAGTTACTCCACTAGCTAGGGTAACATGGGACATTAATAAAATAATGCGTGTTTTCAAGTCTAGGTGGGACAACCTACACTACTCATTTAATTTAAATCCATTTCAAACTTGGATAGGACATTATCAGATGCTTCATAGATTTTTTTAAAACAGAAAAAAAAATCTTGTAAGAGTTTTAAGTAAGCATTTGAAAAGCTAGATCCATGTATATATATATAAGTAAACGCACTTTTTTTTTTATACTGAAAAATGCAAATAATTAAACAAAAACACGTTCAGTGATGAGTATTCTAATGATTGACTGACCCAAAGCAAAGCACATTAATTGGGAATGCATTAATTTGTATTCACTAAACATCAGTGAACTAACTTCTGACTTAACTTGCAGTAGACCTATTTATTTATTTTTAGCCATTGACAAGAATGGGAGGTAATCTTACCGGCCAAAAGTTTTTACCATAAGCTAGGGCAAAGGAATTTATACGAATAGAGAAGAAAGAGGATGAAAGGTTTACCTGTTTTTTTAATGTGCATTAAAAAGCATCTAATGAAAGTATACGCAAATGTGAATTTCTCCCTCGTTTCGCACCTAGGTTCTAAAACATTAATGAGATAAGAAATCCAACTACACAAATGTCATCAACTGAAATAAACACAAAATTATTTGCCTTTAACTGGAAGGAAGATAGCTCTGATTCAGCAATTGATCCCATAAAATTTGGGTTGGGTTGTTTTACCTCTGAGCGGCACTTGTTTGCACACAATAGGGTAAATGGCCAGGTCATAGGGGCGGGGGGTGGCTCAGTCGGTAGCGCGCCAGGCTCGTAATCTGTACTTCCCAGGTTCGAGTCCCAGCTGGGTCAGCGTTGAGATTTATCTCCGCAAAATTCCCTGCCCTGCCCGCGGTCAGTAGGGGACACCGATGGGCTTGGAAAGGCCGCCGTCAGTCGGATGGGACGTTAAGCCGTGGCCCCGTGTGTGGGAGAGCCATACCCTGTGCACGTTAAAGAACACGCTGGATGGCCTTGACGGGAGGCTACCATCTGTCTCCCAACAGCTGTTCCTGTGGATCCCCTCCCCCAACCTTCTCTGAGCCTTCGGGGTCCATGTGACCTGGCCATTTAGCCCATGGTGTGCAAAAAAAAGTGCCGCTCAGAGGTAAAACAACCCAACGTTAAAGAACACGCTGGATGGCCTTGACGGGAGGCTACCATCTGTCTCCCAACAGCTGTTCCAGTGGGTCCCCTCCCCCAACCTTCTCTGCGCCTTCGGGGTCCATGTGACCTGGCCATTTAGCCCATGGTGTACAAAAAAGTGCCGCTCAGAAAAACAACCCAACCCAGGTCACATGGACCCCGAAGGCTCAGAGAAGGTTGGGGGAGGGATTCCATTGGAACAGCTGTTGGGAGACAGATGGTAGCCTCCCGTCAAGGCCATCCAGCGTATTCTTTAACGTGTACAGGGTATGGCTCTCCCGCACCAGGGATCCCATAAAGGTCAAACGTTGACCTAGTAGAATGAAAACCTTTTCTTGTTTGTTTTCTTAAAGGTTCTGTTTCTTTGAAGCAATCCTATGACCATATTTGGTGCCACCTAACTTAATATGAAATGTATAATCATTTCAATAGACCTTCTTATTTACTTTTAGCCATTGGCAAGGTGGGGGAGGGAGTAATCTTACCTGCCAAAAGTTTTTACCATAAGCTAGGGCAAAGGAATATACGAATGGAGAAGAAAGAGGATGAAATGTTTACTTGTTTTTTTTTTAATGTGCATTAAAAAAAGAGCATCTAATGAAATTAACATGCAGAATTAAAAGGTGAAATTAACTTTTTCCTCTAGAACTATTTCGCTGTTGTAATTTTTTCTAGCTTTTTAAGTAACAATCCATGCCAGAAAGGGACGGGCGTGGTTCAATCGGTAACGCGCCACACTAGTAATCTACAGCTCCTAGGTTCGAATCCCAACTGGCCCAGCACTGAGTATTTATCTCAGCAACAGTCAATGTTCTTCCCTCGGTCAGTAGGAGACACCGATGCGATTGGATAAGGCCTCCGTCCATTGGATAAGATGTTGAGCCGTGGTTCCGTATGCCCTGTGCATACCCTGTGCCCGCTAAAGAACACGCTGGCATGGCTTTGAGGGAGGCTGTCCAGTGGGGTCCCTCCAACTCTATCTGAGCCCTAGGGGGTCTTTGTGACCTGCCCATTGTGGGCGAAGAGTGACGCTGAGTGGTAAAACAACACAACCATGCCAGAAAATCCTTTATTTCAATTTCAGAGGTTGATAAGAGTAGATAGATAGAATTGATACCTACAAAATGATAAATGTTTCATCATTCAGTATAAAATAACTGAAAGTATGTTACAATTGTGAATTTATCAATCGAAGGTCCAGTTTTAGTAAATTTTGTTCCCTACCGATTTTCTCTGTGGGTTTTATTAAAAAGAAGCCATAGTGTATTGCTGCGATATAATTGATTGTGAGCACTAAAGTTCAAAATCATGATGCTAATACAGATTTCAAACTGAAAACAATTTTTAAGTTAATTATTTAAAATGATATTTTATACGAAAATAATATATATTTATAAAAAATATTAAACAGTTTCTGAATGGCGAAATATACGTAGAGTTTAGAAAAATGGACCAGTGACAGATTAACAGATCTAAATCTTCGATCACGTGATTGCAGGTAATTTCCTCAAGCACAAATAAAAAACTATTGTAAAATGTCTAAAGTTATCTGTTCGTCCTACGTTATACCATTAAAAAGTATTTTTTAAGCCAATAGTGCTGCTCTAGATAAAAAGAAAACAAGAACAAAAGTACTTCTGATAGAAAGGAGCCGAGGATAGAAAGGGAGGGAAAGGAATGAAATCAAAACCCTACTGGTCAATAAACAACATTACAGAGAGTTTAATAAAGTCTAGGGCTCGGAAGGGGCGGGGGTGGTTCAGTCGGTAGCGCGCCAGGCTTGTAATCTGTAGTTCCCAGGTTCGAGTCCCAGCTGGGTCAGCGTTGAAATTTATCTCCGCAAAACTCCCCGCCCTGCCTACGGTCAGTAGGGGACACCGATGGGCTTGGAAAGGCCGCCGTCCGTCGGATGGGACGTTAAGCCGTGGCCCCGTGTGTGGGAGAGCCATACCCTGTGCACGTTAAAGAACACACTGGATGGCCTTGACGGGAGGTTACCATCTGTCTCCCAACAGCTGTTCCAGTGGGTCCCCTCCCCCAACCTTCTCTGAGCCTTCGGGGTCCATGTGACCTGTCCATTTAGTCCATGGTGTGCAAAAAAGTGCCGCTCAGAGGTAAAACAATCCAATCTAGGGCTCGGAATGTCATACTTGAAGCTTGAGAGCAATATTTGGGTGATTGAGTGCATGAACCCGGGTGGTTCCTTGTTATCTCCAATAAAAAATAAAAATAAATATAATACCCCCTCAAGCAGCTGCTTGCCACAGAGGTCTGACAGGAGCCTGTCAGTTTATATGCCACAGTAGAAGATCTGAGAGGATGGCAGGACCTCAGCAGAAAACAACACGAACATCCATGCCTACCCGGGGATCGAACCCAAGTCCCGTAGATCAGTAATGCCTTACCCGGGGATCGAACCCAGGTCCCGTAGATCAGTAGCCAAGCGCGCTGCCAATCGCAAACTCTGCATTTGTTAAACGAATGCATGTTGTTTAAAGAATAATAATAATGAAAATTTTATTTAGAGACTTAATGAAGATTTCAGACTAATAATATTATCGTGCAAAATTAGGTTATTGCATGATAGGCAACACCATTACTTGTTTTATGTATAAGTGAATTACTTTTATGTATTATTTATTTATTTATTTTTTCCATTTATTCTAGTTGCATGAGAACTTAAATTCCGGATAAAAGGGACTTTAATGAATTTTTCGATAATTTCAGATGCTTACGCAGTATCTTGTTCATTAGATGGTTCAACTTTGTAACTAATGATGAGGTTAGGCAAAGGAGTTTGCAACCTCCTTTAAGCAGCATATTGTGCAGAGAGAGACTCCGTTGGTTTGGCCATGTTGCCCGTATGAATAATTATAGATTGGCGAATAGGGTTATGAACAGTGTGCCTAAAGGCCTCAGAAAGAGGGGGAGACCTAGGATGCGGTGGGCAGACAATGTCAAACAGGACCTTGTTAGAATTGGTGTGCAGTGGCCAGATGCAGCAGATGTAGCTCAGGACAGACTTGCTTGGAGAACTAAATTGCACGGTCTGGTTGGACCTCCGTAGCCCATGGCTGCTTGAGGATGATGATGATGATCTTAAGTTTTGCCCTTGAGAGCAAATAATTATATAACTAACCAAATAAAAACCTAATTATAAAAATGCAATTTAAGTTTATCGTTTTTTATCACTTCTAGCATATGTACAGACACGTGACATGAAGGTTGCCAGATCACTAATTTCTAAAAAAATCGTTGCCAGGTATTTTTTCTGAATTCTCTAATCAACCATAGTGTTCGGATATTTTTTTGAGCGACTGTATGTTTTTCTCTCTCTAGCTCACAAAGAAATAAGAGAATAAAAAATTTCTCTAGCTCACCTGAATTAAAGGAAAAAACAGCAGACTCGCTTAAAAATGTAATTGAGTATAACATCCCTAAAGTAACAAAGAGCGCTGTTCCATATATTAACATGTTGACTAAAGAACAGTGACCTTGGGTGAATTTAAATTTAACATTGGCCTATTACATGTAAAATCCTGTTGAAGCACAGTGCACTTTGAGACAGGAGCAGATTTCCAAGAATAAATCATCGCGTCCTTATCTATGCCCACGACTCCAGTTTTCAGAGGAGGGAAAATGTAACCCATATTAAAGCATTAAAGGTTAATGCTTTGGCAGGCAGCTATTCATTAATAATCATACGTTCAGATACCCAAATTAACATCTTGGGAATAGACAGAAACAGAGCACCATTACTTAATGCCGGAATAATCTTAAGATGAAACGATGGTGGCGCCATCTGTTATCTAGTGGAGATATATAATTCAAATTAAGTTATTCAATATTATGGTACTCTGGAAAAAAATTCGCTATTGTCAAATTATCGACTTAGTCTTAATAGCAGATTTTTTTTTAATTTCTTTCAAAAGGATGACTTTTTTAATTAGTTATTTAATTTTTTACGAATTTACTGTTAATTATGTATCAAAAGCACTCTTAATTGAAAAAAAATAGTGATATACTTTGTTTATGTGAATAAACATTATTGAAGGCCTTTGATCTTTTAAAACAGTGCCTCGCAAACTGTGTGCCGCGAAAGATTTTCAAATTGACACTAGATATTCCAAAGATTTCAACTTGACGTGTTATCGACGTGCTTTAATATCGACGTGCTATCGACGTGCTTTAATAAAAATCTTTCAGATTTTATCAACTGGGATCTTGTAAGTATTTATCAAGCTTTTTCCAAATTTTGGTATTTTTGATTATTTCAAGCCATAGAATGGACAAATATTTAAAACAAACACCGAGTTATGAATTAAAGAACGAGAGCAAATCTTCAAGTAAAACCAGGCTGATGACTTCAACAAAGCGCAAATATAATGACGATTATAGAGAGTTTGCTTTTATTCTTTTTTAGGTGTGCCGCGGGAAAAAAATTAGATTCAGTGTGCCGCGGAAAAAAAATTAGATTCAGTGTGCCGCAGAGTAAAAAAAGTTTTCGAGACACTGTTTTAAAACAAGCTATTATAATAAAGCGTCACAAGAGAAAAAATTTTAAATTTCACTCAAATCTATCTCAATATCGATTTTCAGCTTTATTATTATTGAAAGAATACTGAAATATATATACCTAGAGTCACTGCTGTTATCTCGTCCAAAATGGTTTCCTTCAAAATTGATTAAAATTGAAAGAATATTAAAGTTCTAAAATTTCATTTGTTTCACTAAATGATGTCTTATGAGAATTCACATTTTTTATTTTAATTAATTCTTTTGAAATAAATATTTATGACTAGCAAAGATGATGTTCAATATTTCAGTTTCCTCAGTTATTTAAAAATTAAACGAGAAAGGTTTGTCTTCTTTTTTAAAGACTTTTTCGGTAGAAAACGTATTTGTCTTATATGTAATGCACTTTTTCTGCAACCTCAATGATTAAACGAATGGCAATTACTTCAGGTAATCAGCGAATTTCGTTCCTTTTTATGACCTAAACGAGTAATTTTTTTCTGATGCATATTGGAAGATTTGCTATCTCTTTCCTGATTGAGAGATAGTTGTATAGATTCGGTGATTCCTCCATCACTAAAGAAAGTGTATGGATGACTCCGTTAACGAATAAAGGAATGTCTCGAGAGTCTGTTCCTTTTTCTTCAATATATGTGGAGTGTGAGCATTTTTTGTCTCCTTCCTTACGGATTAGAGGATGTGGAGTTTCCATATCTCCTTCCTCGTTGATTGAAGGGTGCGAAGATTCGATGGAGGACGAGGAGATTCGGTATCTTTTAATTTTACAGTGACAGAGCTTGGAGATTCGATGTCTCTTTCCTCGCAGATTAGAGGGTGTAGAGATTCAGTGTTTCCTTTCTCACTGATTAGAAGGTGTGAAAAGGCAATGTCTGTTTCCTCACCAATAGAGGAGCGTGGATATTCGATGTCTTTTTCCCCACCGATTACAGGTCTGGAGATTCGATATCTCTTTCCTCACCAATAGAAGGGCGTGAAGGTTCGATAAGAATCTCCACGCCCTTCTATTGGTGATATTCTACCTATATCTTCTTCGCCCTATATCTTTTTTTACCTCACCGATTGGAGGTCTGGAGACTGGGTGTGTCTTTCCTCACCAAACCGAAGGATACGGAAGTACAATATCCTTTTCTTCCCTGATTAGAGGGTGTGTAGATTTGGTGTCTCCTTCCTTGCCAATGGGTTGGGGCGGGGGTAGCTCAGTCGGTAGCGCGCCAGGCTCGTAATCTGTAGTTCCCAGGTTCGAGTCCCAGCTGGGTCAGCATTGAGATTTATCTCCGCAAAATTCCCCGCCCTGCCCACGGTCAGTAGGGGACACCGATGGCCTTGGAAAGGCCGCCGTCCGTCGGATGGGACGTTAAGCCGTGGCCCCGTGTGAGGGAGAGACATACCCTGTGCACGTTAAAGAACACGCTGGATGGCCTTGACGGGAGGCTACCATCTGTCTCCCAACAGCTGTTCCAGTGGGTCCCCTCCCCCAACCTTCTCTGAGCCTTCGGGGTCCATGTGACCTGGCCATTTAGCCCATGGTGTGCAAAAAAGTGCCGCTCAGAGGTAAAACATACTTCCTTCTTTGCGAGTGAGAGGACATGGATATTCGATGTGTCTTTCTTCACCAATGGAAGTGTGTAGATATTTGATGTCTACCTCCTCACCAATTGGAGGGTGTAGAGATTCAATGTCACCTTCCTCACTTATTAGAAGGTATGGAGATTTGCTGTCTCTTTCCTCACCAATAGAAGTTGTAGAGGTTCGATCTCTTTTTCCTTACTGATTAGAGAATGCGGAGTTTGAGTGTCTCCTTCCTGTCTGGTGGGAGGACATGGAGATTCGGCGTCTCTTTCTTTGCCAATGAGCGAGGGTGATGATTCGATGTTCCCTTCCTCTTACCAATGGGAGAACATGGAGCTACGGTGTTCTAGAAGACTTTGTGGAATATTTAAATTATTTATCAATATTATCTCGTTTCTCAGTGATGTTTGAAGTCTCTGTCTTAAACGAAAGAAGATAAAATCTACATCTTTTTTTGTCCGAACAGAGCTTTGGGTGGAGCTATCAGATTGAAGGAAGCTGTCATCATGAGGAAGCAGCTGTACTGTGAACCTTTACCATGATAATTCCATCCATCCTTAACATTAGGGCATATTGAACTCAGGTCGGAGACAAGGTTAAGACATGGATGTTTCCTTTCTCGTCTTCTCCTACTGAGGTCTCGTCTTCCTCACAGATCTTCTCTATGGCATATAATACTGACCGACTGCTGTAAGATTTCTGTGGCAAGCAGTTACTTAAGGGGTAATTTATTTTTGTGGCTCGGATTATATTAATTGCTTGTAATGTAATTTATTTTCGTTTTTTTTTTTGTTCAAAACTGAAGTTAATGACGTACCGGGGGTGGGGGAAATCAGGAGGTACAGATCTTTCCCCCCCCGAAACGAATCTGAAACTTGTCCACTTGCTTTGAAATCGAAAACAGAAATCTTTGTATAATATTATTTTAGGCCCGTGCCGAGTGGTTAGCGTGTTTAGCTACTACTGATCTAAGGGACTTGGGTTCGAGTCCCAGGTAAGGCATGGATGTCTGTGTTGTTTTTCTCCTGAGGTCTCGCCTTCCTCACAGATCTACATCAGCATATAAACTAACAGTCTCCTGTAAGACCTCTGTGGTAAACAGGTGCTTCAAGGAATATTTATTTTCATTTTTTTTTATAAAAGTGAGAGCGTGTTAGACTGGTTAGCACGCTTTACTACTGATCTAAGGGACTTGGGTTCGAATTTCAGGTAAGGCATGATCTTTCTGCTGAGGTCTCGTCTTCGTCACAGACCATCTACCACGGCGTATAAAACTAACAGTCTCCTGTCAGACCTCTCTGTCAACATGATCTGCTTGATGGGATATTTTTAATTTTTTTTTATAAAAGTGAGATACACCGAAGAGCCAAAACATGACCAGCGAGTCTTTATGCAAATCGAAGCAACTGCAGATAAACGACGGCGCATGTGAAGGTCATGAAACGGTATAAATAACACCTGGTACTGAAACCTGGTACAGTCGCTCAAAAAAGTATCCGAACACTATGGTTGATTACAGAATTCAGAAAAAATATCTGGCAACGATTTTTTTAGAAATTAGTGATCTGGCAACCTTCGTGTTACGTGATTACAGAATTCAGGAAAAATATCTGGAACGTGTACAGCAACTGTACACGCTCCAGTTACCGTTCACAGCAAACTGGAGCGTGTGCAGTTACTGCACATGCTCCAGTTTGCTGTGAACGGTAACTGCACACGCTCCAGTTGCTGTGAACGGTAACTGCACACTCTCCAGTTGCTGTGAACGGTAACTGCACACTCTCCAGTTGCTGTGAACGGTAACTGCACACTCTCAATATTTCCGTGAGTGAGCCCACACGATCTAGTATCAAAATAATATGACCACCTACAGTCGCTCAAAAAAGTATCCGAACGCTATGGTTGATTACAGAATTCAGAAAAAATATCTGGCAACGATTTTTTTGGAAATTAGTGATCTGGCAACCTTCGTGTCACGTGACACGAAGGTTCATTCATTATCATAAAAAAAAAACATTTTTACGCTTATTTCCAATAATAATTTTCCTTATTTTTTTCGTTTCGTTTTCGGATATTCTGAGTTGCATTATGATGTGATGAATGATGCATGATTCCTTATTTGCAGTTGCACGATCATTAATAATTTCTCTCTTGAAATGCTGACTTGTTTTTTTTGTTCTCAGCTGGACATATTTTGCCCTCCCAAAACAAATCTCCCCCCCCCCACCCCACCCTGGAAAAATTTTTACCTGCTCCCATGGTTTCATGTCATCGCTCGATAAACAGAGATTTATTTATAAACTAAAGTTCAGCTCTTGGAAACCGATTTGCATTCCCTGCACTGGGCGAAATGTCCAAATACTGTACAAATTAAATATTCAAATAAAATGAATTTAGCATCATTGACGGATCATCTCTTCTGCTGAGTAACGGAAACGAATTTTGCTGATATAAGCGTAATTTCAAAATTATCAGCAATATGAAGAAGAAAAAATTGGAATCGTACATCATTGTAAGCTATCAAGAGACCAGATGGACAGGTATAGACCGAATAATAATAATAAATACCCCCTCAAGCAGCTGCTTGCCACAGAGGTCTGACAGGAGCCTGTCAGTTTATATACCACAGTAGGAGATCTGAGAGGTTGGCAGGACCTCAGCAGAAAAACGACACACACATCCATACCTAATCCGGGGCTCGAACCCAGGTCCCTTAGATCAGCAGCCAAGCGTGCTAACCACTCGGCCACGGGACGGCTTATACTTAAAAATAATCTTAAATTTCTCTTATTAGGATGTAAATATAGAAAATATCTTAAGAGTAGAATTGCTTCTCAGCATGAAAGCTGTATGTTCCTTTAAGATACGCTCCACTCATAACAGATTTCTCAGAGCCTGGCTTCTACTAAGAGGGGACCTGGGTTCCAGTCCCAGATAAAGTATAAGGTTGTTTCTGTGTTTCTGCTGAGGTTAAGATTTCGTCACAGATCTCTCTAGGTCCTAATAATCTGATTGGCTCGTAACAAACCTTTGTGGCAAGCAGCAGTTTGAGTGGCGATTTATTTTATTTTTAAATTTGGATCTACTGGAAGGGATGAATGATTATTATTAAAAAAAAACTATTGCTATGCTCCCATTGAAAACTCTGATGAGTAGGACAGATTTTAAACTTAACTTCAGGATATTTTGAAATCTGTCAAGAATGAAGATATTACTCTTTTACTGGCTGACGTCAATGTTAAAATTAGTACTGGCGCATTTTCGGCAAGGATGATATGTCCTTTTGGTATTGTAGTTGTAATGTCAATGGGGAAATAGCGTTACTTAAAAACATGATTTATTTGAATTAATTCAAAATAAATGGGTTAACGCTATTAGGAACACTAGGTCATATTGCGGAGTTAAAATTAAAACTGACCATTGCCTTGTTAAAAGTGTATTATAACTAAAACTTAAAAAATGTTTCACTAAAATTAAAAGAATTACGTTTAGAACTGAAGCTCTGAAAGACTCAGATGGAGCCAGACCTTAACATGATAGATTACTTAGTCATCATGAAATCGTGGATTTCTTACAACTGAAGTTGTGAAAAAATGAGACCTCTTTTAGAATTGCTATTCTTGAAGCCACGGTATTCTTTTGGACAAAAAGAAGAAGAGATAGAGATATTTGAGTGATAAAACAATGGAGATTATTTCTGAAAGGAAAGAGCTCAGGGATAAACTGAATCAACACTTTACTAGTCTTAACAGAGTTAAGTTAGTAGATTACAGAGTAAGATTACAGAGCGCTTAATAAATGGCTAAGGATCAGTTGAAAGCCGATATGAGTCTTTGGCTTGATAGCTTCACTGACAAAGCAGAGAAAAATCGACTAGCTAGATAACACAACAGACAGTTGTACCAGATAGTAAATGTTTCGTCAAGAAAAAACAGACTGACATATAAGACCTGAGGGATAAACATGGAGAGATCTTTGGGGATGCTGTCTTGACTAGGTGGGATGAGCATTTTCCATGTGTGGTTAGTTCTGCTTTCATTGTGAGAAAAATCTAACTAAAATGTTAACGATATTTTCAAATTTTGGCGCTCCGTGACAATTGCACCGTTAGGCGATCGCCTTGCAGCCTTACCTTTTGAACCGGTCATAATGGGAGGTTTATTTTCCTAATGCAATTTGTCGATGGGATACAATGTGGTATGAAGAAGGATCTGGGACGAATTAGAAACCATCTGATCATTATCATTCTGTTCGTACGCTTGGGAACATATTTCTAATGTTACAATCTGTGTCCCAAAGTCCTAGAAGATCAGCAAGCAGGCAGTTTGTATCTTTGAGTATGTCTGATAGAAGTAAACGGCAGATCTTACACATCGACTTGAACTTTCACCAACATAAAATTCGGATTGTGAAACAGCTGAATGCCCGTGACAAGATTTGGGTTCGGTTGTTTTACCTCTGAGCGGCACTTTTTGCACACAGTGAGCTAAATGACCAGGTCATAAGGACCCAGAGGGTTCAAAGGAGGTTGGGGAAAGGGGACCCACTGGATAGCTATTACGAGGAGAGTACAAAAAGTTCTTCACGTGCATCTGCAGAACAAAAACCATTGCACCTACCTTAACAAACATTTTGCGGTCCTTCAAAGTACTCCCTTCCAGCATTTACGCCAATTCTGGAACAACTGACGACTGCTGGTACTCTTATTGGGAAATACTCTACAGATCTGAACGAAAGCATTTTGCAAGATCTTGCACTGTTTAAAATGGCTTCCCCGAATTCACCATTTCATTTTTTTTTTTTTTTTTTGGAAACAACCAAAAATGCATGATGCAAGATCGGAATCATTTTGGGCAAAATAATTTTGGTGTAGTATTGCCCATTTATACTGGTATACAGGTAAGGTGACCACGGCTACCATTCCTTGGAATTGAAAAATATTGTGAACATCCTCTTCCTTGAGGGGGCGGGGGTGGCTCAGTCGGTAGCGGCCAGGCTCGTAATCTGTAGTTCCCAGATTCGAATCCCAGTTGGGTCAGCGTTGAGATTTATCTCCGCAAAAATTCCCCGCCCTGCCCACGGTCAGTAGGGGACACCGATGGGCTTGGAAAGGCCGCCGTCCGTCGGATGGGACGTTAAGCCGTGGCCCCGTGTGCGGGAGAGCCATACCCTGTACACGTTAAAGAACACGCTGGATGGCCTTGACGGGAGGCTACCATCTGTCTCCCAACAGCTGTTCCAGTGGGTCCCCTCCCCCAACCTTCTCTGAGCCTTCGGGGTCCATGTGACCTGGCCATTTAGCCCATGGTGTGCAAAAAAGTGCCGCTCAGAGGTAAAACAACCCAACCCAAATCCTTTTCCTTGAGCAAAAGTCTTATAAGAGGATTTGGGGACCCGGTTTATCTTCTGCAACTCAAACATAGCTGCAGATCTTTCTGGGAGTTGAGTGGTAATAAACCCAGGTCTTCGAAATTCTGCCGTCTTTCTCTAAACTTGAGCATCCTACCTGTGCCAATGTCTGTTAACCGTTTGGGACCAATAGGTTCAAACATTGAAGCATCTCCTTGCCTACACGAGTCGACTCTAGTCCTCTTTTGCTGTTCTGTCAGTTTGTGTAAGGTTGTACCGGATTTGGCACAGAATAATTGTTTACACACTTCCAATCGATACACTGACAACTAAACATATTATGCGAATGGTGATATGTCGGTTTTCCTTAATGAGTTCACGAACAGCAGCTACGGTTCTCCCGTTCACGACTTCCTTCGGTCTTCCTGCACGAGGGAGGTCTTCGAAACTCTGCCGTCCTTCTGTAAATTTGAGCATCCTACCCTGAATTTAGCCCCACCCTACACTTAGTAGCTTAGCGCTGCTGACGGCTGAGCCCCATCCTTCCAGAAGAAACAAAACACACGGAGAAAATTTTCTTGTTTTCTGTTTCTTGTTTCTGAAAGTTTCTTGTAAGAAACAAACACACGGAGTAATATGGCTAAAATGAATTCCTGGCTCTTTGGGATTAACAACCGTGAGAAATAAATTCTCGCAGACAAATTTCTACGGCTGTGCATCGTGAGATGTTTCCGAAACGACTGATTTCTGATTGTGGTGATGTTCCCGATCCTCTTCTCTCAAGAAACCTTTCTGCTCCCGAATTTTTTTTATGGTAGATACCTGAAGAGCAAGATGTGTAGCAGCCACTCAGTAAGCTTAGATGAAATAAAAACGCGATCCAAGCACAAATCAACAACATTTGGAAAGGAATGTTTCATCAGATCTTGGTCTTTCTGCATTAGTGAACAGCAACAGATCGATGTGACAAGGATAAACTCAATTCATTTCCAACAGCTGAAATACTCAAATAAAATATCATTTACATAGGAACAAAAAATGTTTTACAAACAAAATTATTTGTCTATTTTAAGAAAGATACTTCATTTAAAATCACTTCATTATTTGTTCTGCACCCCATATTCCTCCCAAAACTTCGTGCACGTCATATATACTTGATGCATTTTATTTCTTAAATAATGTATGCATTATTCTTAATGTTTTATTCAAAAACATCGGATATTATCGTGTCCTAAGTGATACGAAATTTAAACGTTGTATTTCATTTAAAATAAAGCTAAAAAACATCTTCATATACCTGAAAGACCTTGAAAGTAAAGCAAACGAAAGAAAGTCAATTCTCATTGCCAAAAATTAAATAATTAACTCCACTGATTCTTCTAAGGATAGCTGATTTAGGAGATAATTTCTAATATGCATTCTGGCAATCTGGCAACAAGGTTAGCAGATCACTAATTTCTAAAAAAAATCGTTGCCAGATATTTTTTCTGAATTCTGAAATCCGTCCACATGGTGCTTAGCCTATACACCTCATTAGTCCTCAATTTGTGTCCCAACTAGAATGTCACTTTTAACACCATTTTGATGTTTTCATCAAGAGCTTTATGGAACTTTCGTTCCTCTTTTAATGCTGATTGAACACGTCTACAAACACTTTCCAGCCAGCTTTCTTAAAAAATAGTCGAAAGATTTTTTTTTTCCGATTTTTCTCCTACAAATACCACTTAAATTGAAAGGAAGTGAAATCATTAGTACCTTGGTGTTTCAGTCATGCTTTGATTTTTTTTACGTATTTTTTTTATTTTTTTTAGAAATTAGTGATCTGGCAACCTTCGGGTCATGTGACACGAAGGTTGCCAGATCACTAATTTCTAAAAAAAATCGTTGCCAAATATTTTTTTCTGAATTCTGAAATCAACCAAAGTGTTCGGATATTTTTTTGAGCTACTGTATATCAAGCATTGAATCGTTGCTTTAAGCAAATAAAAATTCTTCTTTAAGCAGATAAAAATCATGTTGTTATTCGCGTTAATTCACATTAAGCTTATGACGAATTTTTTGAATAAAGTATCATATGGAAGTCTAACTCATTTGGTTCGGCTCTGACCATAGATATAACACATAGAACATAAAAGTTAAATATGAAACTAGAAATGTTGTTTAAATTATGTTATGAATTTAGGGGGTTTTTTTAAGAGGTTTGAGGAGTTTTTCCTTTTCTTTCTGTTCAAGGAAATCCAGCTATGCTGGTCCCTTCAGTCTTATGGTGTCATTTCGCCCCTGCTGTTACAGGGGTAAGGTTGGAGGACAGGGCCATTGTATCGAGTGGGGGATGTCCTGTCTGTTGTACATGTAAACGTCCTGACTGAGACAGTGGTCGGGTTGAAGAATCTGGCAATCGTGCCAGCTTAACCGGATAGAGGCTGGGTTGGAGAACCTGGCTACTTTCCGGGGGGCCTTGTCCCTTGTCGAGAGAAAACCTGAACAAGGTTCCTCTCCTATCTGTTTAGTACGTGCAGGTGGGATCCTCACTCAGCTTCTTAATAATGAGGGGAAGGTAAGTTCTTTGCGGCAGGCTCCCTAACCAATCTTGGCCAGGGTGCTTCCTGGTGCATCACTTTTTTGGTGTACTGTCGCTCAAAAAAGTATCCGAACACTACGGTTGATTACAAAATTCAGAAAAAATATCTGGAAAAGATTTTTTTAGAAATAGTGGTCTGGCAACCTTCGTGTCACGTGACACGAAGGTTGCCAGATCACTAATTTCTAAAAAAATCGTTGCCAGATATTTTTTTCTGAATTTTATAATCAACCACAGCGTTCGGATACTTTTTTGAGCGATAGTACTTGTTTTTTTTTTTTTTCATTAGTTTTTTTATCGTTTGTGCGTCTTTTCCTTTCTTTTTTTTTTCGATAACAAACTAGTTTTTTTATGAGTCTTTTCTTTTTATGTTTTGTTTTTTTTTATTAAAAAAAAGAGTTTTTTTAATATAATTTGTTTTTAAAGAATAGCCATAGAAAGTATTCTATGGTTATCTTCATTTTTCACTTGCTTACTATTCGTTTATTTTAACAAAAAATAGTTTTTTATGCAATTTGTTTTATTTTACCTGATTTTCTCCTCTTTTATTGTGTGTCGCACTCCCCAATTCGAGGCGAGTTGCTACTGAAGGGACTCATTCGCCCACCCATCAGTTGGATGTAAGCGGCGATTCTCTCCGAGGCTGAATTAAAGCCTGATGGATTTTTCCGCGATTTTTTTTGCAGTTTTTTTTTATACTACTCCACCTTTCCTAAAGTGAAATAGCGAATGGCTTATTCCAAAATTTAGCGGAGTAGTTGGGAGAGTGGGTGCCTCTCAAAATCCAACTTCAACGTCCTAGTTCGTGAGAGGTGGGCAACGTCATTAGCTGACCAATTTCATTTTGCTCCTGTCTCACCAACAGAAGCTGGGAGATCAGCTGATGATGGCTGATGAGGCTCTGGTACCGGATGATGCTTAAGTATCTTGATTAACATAATGTAACCTTTTATCAGAGATAGTTGGGTTGGGTTGTTTTACCTCTGAGCGGCGCTTTTTTGCACACCATGGGCTAAATGGCCAGGTCACATGGACCCCGAAGGCTCAGAGAAGGTTGGGGGAGGGGACCCACTAGAATAGCTGTTGGGAGACAGATGGTAGCCTCCCGTCAAGGCCATCCAGCGTGTTCTTTAACGTGCACAGGGTATGTCTCTCCCGCACAGGGGGCCACGGCTTAACGTCCCATCCGACGGACGGCGGCCTTTCCAAGTTCATCGGTGTCCCCTCTCACCAACAGAAGCTGGGAGATCAGCTGATGATGGCTGATGAGTCTCTGGTACCGGATGATGCTTAAGTATCTTGATTAACATAATGTAACCTTTTATCAGAGATAGTTGGGTTGGGTTGTTTTACCTCTGAGCGGCGCTTTTTTGCACACCATGGGCTAAATGGCCAGGTCACATGGACCCCGAAGGCTCAGAGAAGTTTGGGGGAGGGGACCCACTAGAACAGCTGTTGGGAGACAGATGGTAGCCTCCCGTCAAGGCCATCCAGCGTGTTCTTTAACGTGCACAGGGTATGGCTCTCCCGCACACGGGGCCATGGCTTAACGTCCCATCCGACGGACGGCGGCCTTTCCAAGTTCATCGGTGTCCCCTACTGACCGTGGGCAGGGCAGGGAATTTTGCGCAGATAAATCTCAACGCTGACCCAGCTGGGACTCGAACCTGGGAAGTACAGATTACGAGCCTGGCGCGCTACCGACTGAGCCACCCCCGCCCCTTATCAGAGAGAGATAAGCCTTCTTTTTTCTTATGTGCAAAATGGTCAAGTTTCCTTTACCACTTTAATGCAAAACTTGAGAGAAAGCACTTTGAGAAGTGACGTAAACAAATAATACCTAATACTTTCCAGTTCTGCCAGTCTTTCCAGTTCCTAATACTTTTTCAAAGACAAATGCGCATGTGTTGGAAAGTTTATTGTTATCAGTATAATGATTTACACCGTTAATTGAAATATATTAAAATGATATACGTTCACCGGCCACTTCATTAGGTACAGTTCCGTGTTATGCAAATAATAACTCAGATACAAAACTCAGCAATTTCTTAACCTTTTTATGCAAAATCATGACTGAAGATATTTTTAAAGATCTGAATCAATTCTATTTAAATATCGATTTCCAATAATATGCGTGCAGTATTTAAAAAAATGTTTTGGCGAATCTGATTTAGCAAGTTAACTCGTTCTGCAAAAAAAAAAACATTCGAAATTTATGAAAATTAACATAAATATTTCGCTGTAATATATACATTTTGTAATATTTTTACACGAAATAGCAAAGTTTATAATGACGGTGTTATTTATTTCGTTTCAACTTGTTCTCGTTAACTTTTCAGAGGAATTTCTTAAATTGGAAATATTGCTGATGAACACGCAAATGTCTTTAACTTTCCAAATACCGAACGAGAATATTATTATTATTTTATTTTTATTTATTATTAACAAAATTGGAACATGAAAGTAACATTATATTGACTTATCAAGAACGGCAATCATATAGAGCAGGGGTGGGCAAATAGCGGCCCGCGGGCCGCATTCGGCCCTCTAAGAGTTTTTTGTGGCCCACCAAGACAGTCAGAAAATTCCGCCTTGAACCGAGATTTCCTTCCCGTGCGCGACCGAAGATTCGTCTCGTATTTTCCACTAGGACGGCCACGTCAATACGCATCCTCAATGTAGATGCGAAAACAATTGCCAATCCCTTAATTATAGAGCACCATTTCACTGTACATGTTGCACAAAAGTACAATTACTGTACAATAGACGTAATTTTCAACACTATGTATTCAGTAGTAATGTTTGCATACAGATAAATATCGAGATTAAAATAGATTTGAATTAATTGAGATCTTTAAATAGCCTTCAGTTACATTTTTTCATAAAGCGCTTTTTTAAGAAGTTATTAATTCTTTATGTAAATTACTATTGAGATGTATTATTTGCCGAGTGTAGTTTCCTCAGTGCTGTTAATGAGACGATTGGCTTGATTTGCAGCTGGCAAGAATATGCATTCCTCATGTTACTCAGGCTCGTAATCTGTAGTTCCCAGGTTCGAGTCCCAGCTGGGTCAGCGTTGAGATTCATCTCGCAAAATTCCCGCCCTGCCCACGGTCAGTAGGGGACACCGATGGGCTTGGAAAGGCTGCCGTCCGTCGGATGGGACGTTAAGCCGTGGCCCCGTGTGCGGGAGAGCCATACCCTGTGCACGTTAAAGAACACGCTGGATGGCCTTGACGGGGGGGGGGGCTACCATCTGTCTCCCAACAGCTGTTCCAGTGGGTCCCCTCCCCCAACCTTCTCTGAGCCTTCGGGGTCCATGTGACCTGGCCATTTAGCCCCTTGTGTGCAAAACAGTGCCGCTCAGAGGTAAAACAACCCAACGTTAAAGAACACGCTGGATGGCCTTGACGGGAGGCTACCATCTGTCTCCCAACAGCTATTCCAGTGGGTCCCCTCCCGCAACCTTCTCTGAGCCTTTGGGGTCCATGTGACCTGGCCATTTAGCCCATGGTGTGCAAAAAAGTGCCGCTCAGAGGTAAAACAACCCAACGTTAAAGAACACGCTGGATGGCCTTGACGGGAGGCTACCATCTGTCCCCCAACAGCTGTTCCAGTGGGTCCCCTCCCCCAACCTTCTCTGAGCCTTTGGGGTCCATGTGACCTGGCCATTTAGCCCCTTGTGTGCAAAACACTGCCGCTCAGAGGTAAAACAACCCAACGTTAAAGAACACGCTGGATGGCCTTGACGGGAGGCTACCATCTGTCTCCCAACAGCTATTCCAGTGGGTCCCCTCCCCCAACCTTCTCTGAGCCTTTGGGGTCCATGTGACCTGGCCATTTAGCCCATGGTGTGCAAAAAGTGCCGCTCAGAGGTAAAACAACCCAACGTTAAAGAAACGCTGGATGGCCTTGACGGGAGGCTACCATCTGTCCCCCAACAGCTCTTCCAGTGGGTCCTCTCCCCCAACTTTCTCTGAGCCTTCGGGGTCCATGTGACCTGGCCATTTAGCCCATGGTGTGCAAAAATGTGCCGCTCAGAGGTAAAACAACCCAACGTTAAAGAACACGCTGGATGGCCTTGACGGGAGGCTACCATCTGTCCCCCAACAGCTCTTCCAGTGGGTCCTCTCCCCCAACTTTCTCTGAGCCTTCGGGGTCCATGTGACCTGGCCATTTAGCCACTTGTGTGCAAAAAAGTGCTGCTCAGAGGTAAAACAACCCAACCCAACCGCATGTTACTGCAGATAACGCTACGACGGTTCCACCTCCACGCAGGACGGGGAGTTGCTTCAGTTAATATCGCGCCAGGCTCGTATTAATGCTCTAATATATGCAGCAACTACTGAAAATATTTTAATTGAAAAAATAAATCAAGATTTATGGACTTTAAGAAAAATAAGTTTATGAAAAATAAGTTGTTTCTAAATGTAGAAAAAACAAAATATATATATTTTCGATTAAGGAAAAATCAAAGAGATAATTTGAAAAAGAAATTATTTTATTATACACTTAAATGCATCGGTACTAGTTGTTCATGCAAGCCACTAGAAAGTGTTGAGTGCTATAAATACTTAGGAGTACATATTGTTAGTAAACTAACTTTTAAACAACACATTGATTCTGTAATAAAAAAAACTTAATACAATAGTACCACAATTATTTTATATCAGAAATTTTATAAATGTTACACTTTTAAAACTCATTTATAATTTTAAATTTTTTAATTAATACCCCCTCAAGCCACAGAGCTTGCTTGCCACAGAGGTCTGACAGGAGCCTGTCAGTTTATATGCCACAGTAGAAGATCTGAGAGGATGGCAGGGCCTCAGCAGAAAACAACACGAACATCCATGCCTTACCGGGGGCTCGAACTCAGGTCCCGTAGATCAGTAGCCAAGCACGCTAACTACTCGGCCACACCCAGGTCCCGTAGATCAGTAGCCAAGTACGCTAACCACTCGGCCACGGGAGCATGGGTTAAATCTCATTTAATATATGGATTACTTTCTTGGGGTCCACCCCAAGTATATCTCAGCAATATTAAACCATTAATTAAAACTCAAAATAGAATAATTAGATGCATTTTAAGGAAAAGAAGATATGATAGTGTTAGGCACTTTTATAGTGAATTGCATATATTACATTTAAGAAAATTATACAATATCATTATATATCTTAAAAAACACTGGATTGAAAGTGATATTAGACATATAAATTACAATACAAGAATAGCTCAACACGTTAATCTCACTTTACCTCTTCCTAAAAAAAACATTGTACAGAAACATTATATCTATTTCACACCAAAAATATTTAATAATTTACCTGGAAAATCTTAAAGATGAAAGAAACTTTCACTCTTTTAAAAAGAAGTTGCAAATCTGGATTTTTGAATATAACGATATTGAAAACCTTCTTTGAAAATTGTTAATAATCATTATTTTGATAGATATACGTTTTGTGTTTTGAATTTCTATCTTTCATTATTTTAAAAATAGAATGGAAAATTATATCACATCTAAATTTTGTATTGAATTTGTTGCCTTTTTCAAAATGTTTTGCCAAATTGTACAAACCCACATGCGAGTTATTTGAACTCTTGTGGTTACTTTCAATACTCCTAAAATTGAATACATAATTTTAGAAAATATGTTATGCAAAATTCTTTATCTGAAATGTATAACTTGTCTATTCAATGGGAATAAATAAAAATATTCTTATGCAGCCCATCATGTGAAACCCATGTGTTCTTATGTATGTCGCGGTATTTGTAATAAGTGTTAGTTATTCTGAATCCATTGAGTTTACTTACCTGTAGGAGACGTTGCCCATTGCCATTGCAGCTACCAATACCAAAAGGGCCTATTACTCCTGCCCAAAGGTCAGAGTCAGTACCAACTTTGGCATTGAAACCACCTAGAACAAGGATAATATCTTCTTTCTTGACAGAATTCAAAATATCCTGAAGTTGTCCATAAAACCTATCCTTCTCATTCTCATCGGTATCCTCAGTGGGGGCATAACAGCAGATAACATTCAAGTCTTTATCGCTTGTCTGAAATTTTGCTGTAAGAAACCTTTCATTAATGCACTCATATCCTAGAAGAGCATCACTAGCGTGTCTGCTGAGAAGCAGACCCACGCCTTGTTGATGTTTATTGTCTTCCCTCCCCGAAAAGAGAAATTTAGGATTATTTTTAAGAATCTGACCTTTATCTGTCCATCTGGTCTCTTGCAAGCCGAGAATATCTAAATTATAACGGTAGAATTCTTGTGTGAGGACATCAAGAGAAAAAGCTCTGTGCAGAGTCCTCACATTCCAACTACCTATGGAGAGAAAATGGTTAGTAGGATTTTTAAAGAAATTAGGTTTATTGAGAGAGGGAATGGCGACAATATCAAACAGCCCCCTAATCGCAGACATGGGGCAAAGACCCGTTCCCCCACCACTAAAGACTGAAGCCATCTACACTGGAAGACTTCCTCCAATGTAGAATTTGACGATGCCAATAAAAGCAAAGAGTTCAGGTCCTGCGATGACCTCTGCTCAGGATTATCCACCAGCTGATAAACATATCCTGCCAATCTATTCACTTGGGGCTGTCAACCCACAAACAAACAGAAAACACAACGGAAGATTTTTCCTTCACAGGAGCCACCAGTGCAGCAAAATCAGGATCCATAATCAAACTCAGAGCCATAATTCCGTTCCGGTTGGCACATATGGTCAGCACCAGGACCCTGTGTGGTTCACCGCTCCTCAGCAGGGTAGAAAAAAAAATAAAAGTAGCCATAGTTGTCCAGATCAGTATGCCACAGTAATCTGGCAGCCCTCCCTTTCCGTTCACTTCGACAAGAGAATATCTCTTTTGATAGATACTAATGGCCTGCACCATGAGAAGGAGGGATCGGACATTAGGTGCTATGCCTATCCGGTTCTATGCATCATCACAGGGGATTGGTGCATAGCTCTCCTTCCAGTGGCTTCCTATCTACCATTTACTGACCGGGGAAAGTATAAATAGCAATATATTTATTAGCTCTATAAAACGCCACCGTCCCATGGTCGAGTGGTTAGCACGCTTGGCTACTGATCTAAGGGACCTGGGTTCTGAGTCCCAGGTAAGGCATGGATGTTCGTGTCGTTTTTCTGCTGAGGTCCTGCCATACTCTCAGACCTTCTACTATGGCATATAAACTGACAGGCTCCTGTCAGACCTCTGTGGCAAGCAGCTGCTTGAGGGGGTATTTATTTTTTTTTTATTATAAAACGCCAAAAGCATATCACATTTATCCCTTAAAACGAAAAGTTGGATTTCTTACTCCTAGGTCTAAGGGGCAAATCGTCTAGTGAATACAAAACGAAATAATATTTTATTATTACTATATTTAAATTTTATTTTAAATTTTAAAATTAAGTACTAATTTAATAAAAATAAGAAGCAGCCTGTGGAATTTTAATTAACTTTATTTTAATCGAAACACACATGACTCAATTATTCCATTCATTGTAAATGCGTTCATCATATTTTCTAGTTTCTAGCATAAATGTATCGTTGGCAATATTATTTTAAGTCTCACATTTTTTTTACATTTAGCGCCCTCTAACGATGGTATCTTGAGGCCATTTGGAGTATTTGTAAACTAGGAATTTCGCTGGTTCCTATTCCACTCAAAAGGAATTGTCATTAATCTCTCAAAATTTACCACCGTCAGTGAGGCGAAATAAAACTTTTGAGAGATTCTAAAAGTATGAATTATAATAGTTCATCAATCAATACCTATCCAACCCCTGGCTCAGTCGGTAGCGCGCCACGCTCGTAATCTGTAGTTCCCAGGTTCGAGTCCCAGCTGTGTCAGCGTTGAGATTTATCTCCGCAAAAATTCACGGTCAGTAGGGGACACCGATGGGCTTGGAAAGGCCGCCGTCCGTCGGATGGGACGTTAAGCCGTGGCCCCGTGTGCGGGAGAGCCATACCCTGTGCACGTTAAAGAACACGCTGGATGGCCTTGACGGGAGGCTACCATCTGTCTCCCAACAGCTGTTCCAGTGGGTCACCTCCCCCAACCTTCTCTGAGCCTTCGGGGTCCATGTGACCTGGCCATTTAGCCCATGGTGTGCAAAACAGTGCCGCTCAGAGGTAAAACAACCCAACGTTAAAGAACACGCTGGATGGCCTTGACGGGAGGCTACCATCTGTCTCCCAACAGCTATTCCAGTGGGTCCCCTCCCGCAACCTTCTCTGAGCCTTTGGGGTCCATGTGACCTGGCCATTTAGCCCATGGTGTGCAAAAAAGTGCCGCTCAGAGGTAAAACAACCCAACCTTATCCAACCCAAAAAGAATTTTCAATTTATTTCAAAAAACAAACAACGCATATAACACAAAAATTGCAATCATAAAACCCAATTATTGTTGTCAATGCACTCTTCATAATATTCACATTTCACAATCAAATTTTCAAATCTCCTCTTTAAATACATCGCTTGCAGTATTAGTATAAAATTTCGCAATTTTCAACTTTTTCCACCGAGGGCGCAATTTTAGCTTTTGGGAGATTCCGAAAGTGCGAATCGTAATATTTCGTCAACACCTATAGAACCCAAAAACAATTTTTTAATTCCAGTAGTGATAATTGTATTCATGGCTCTCTTAGAGTGGGCGTATCAATACATGTAGCACTTAAGACAAATAAATTCCTTACCTGTCAGTAAATATCCTAATATTTTAACCCCCGCCGGGGTCGTCATCCAATATTAGGATATTTATAATAAAAAATAAATACCCCCTCAAACAGCTGCTTGCCACAGAGGTCTGACAGGAGCCTGTCAGTTTACTCACAAGTAAATGAATTGGGTTGTTTTACCTCTGAGCGGCACTTTTTGCACACCATGGGCTAAATGGCCAGGTCACATGGACCCCGAAGGCTCAGAGAAGGTTGGGGATTCACTGGAACAGCTATTGGGAGACAGATGGTAGCCTCCCGTCAAGGCCATCCAGCGTGTTCTTTAACGTGCACAGGGTATAATTTCCCATCCGACGGACGGCGGCCTTTCCAAGCCCATCGGTGTCCCCTACTGACCGTGGGTAGGGCGGGGAATTTTGCGGAGATAAATCTCAACGCTGACCCAGCTGGGACTCGAACCTGGGAACTACAGATTACGAGCCTGGCGCGCTACCGACTGAGCCACCCCCGCCCCTCAAGTAAGTGAATCTATTTGCCTTAATTCATACATATATTAAGAATATTTAATTTATCTCTAAACATTTCGATGTCTACTGACAGACAGACGTAAAGCGAAAACACTAGCTCGTTTCTCCTGAAAATGAGCTAAAAATAATATAAGAACAGCAAAAGAATAGGGAAAGTGAAAAATAAAATGGTGATAATGTTGGAAACATTTCTAGACTTAAGAGTTAAAGAAGAGGTTTGTTTATCACAATCGCTAGTCGGACAGAAAAAATGGTGTCGCCACGAATGTCATGGTCTTATGTTAACGAAGTTTACGGTCAAGCGAAGGCTTTGAACAAATGATTTCTGGCCCATAAGAAGCAAGGAGAGGAATTTCTAATAGGGAAAAGGGAAACCGATTTTTCACGGTCTGTTATTTTTCGTTCAAAAGCTATGGGGAAAAAATTCCTGTTCTGACAACGAGATTGTAACTGTTCCTTTAAATAGTTGTATATCAAGTTTCACCATAAATTTTGAATTTTTTTTTCAGAGGACGACTCTGATTATGGTCCTGAAACACTATCTGATTTTGGCCAACTAGTTAAAAACTGTAAATTTGCTAATAAGCGTCGACTCACATTGTAAATTCGAAACTCCTGAAATCAAGAAAGTGATGCCGATTCAGTTGGTCTTTGTAGTGCTGCCATCTGTTGGGTAAATGTCGATTTATAAACTGCCTCGTTTACTATTCGTACAGACAGATTATTTCATGTGAAGATGTTAAGTCTCCCCAAATTAATCATCCTTCAAAACGAATTTATTCTTCTTTTAAACTCTAACGAATTTAATTTCTTTCGGCTCTAATTGACTTGTATTTCGGTCTTCTGCTTCAGGAGATCTCAGCTATCAATTTGACCGCCCATAGAATTCCTACTATTCAGTTCAAAAAATTTACAAAATAATTAACTTAGTTAAAGTACAGTGCTGTTATAATTAAACTGGCATTACTCAAAGCTATATAGAGAAGGATCTATTTGACGGATTATAGCGAAAAGTGGTGGATACCTTAATAAGAACATGGGGTTAAAAAATAGTTAGTGTTACTGCCACCAGGTAGCGTGGGTGCACTAAAAACGTGGGTTGGATTGTTTTACCTCTGAGCGGCACACCATGTGCTAAATGGCCAGGTCACATGGACCCCGAAGGCTCGGAGAAGGTTGGGGGAGGGGACCCACTGGAGCAGCTGTTGGGAGACAGATGGTAGCTTCCCATCAAGGCCATCCAGCGTGTTCTTTAACGTGCACAGGGTATGGCTCTACCGCACACGGGGCCACGGCTTAAAGTCCCATCCGACGGACGGCGGCCTTTCCAAGCCCATCGGTGTCCCCTACTGAACGTGGACAGGGCGGGGAATTTTGCGGAGATAAATCTCAACGCTGACCCAGCTGTGATTCGAACCTGGGAACTACAGATTACGAGCCTGGGGCGCTACCGACTAAGCCACCCCCTAAAAACGTGGTAAAACATGTTAATTTCTCTTGACATTACAGCCAATCACACGTGAGAGTCGCATGATTCACACTATAAAATGTGATGTCTGGGTTCGAGCCCCGGGTAAGGCATGGATGTTCGTGTTGTTTTCTGCTGAGGTCCTGCCATCCTTTCAGATCTTCTACTGTGGCATATAAACTGACAGACATGTTTCAAGCAACTGTGGACCACGCCGTATTACGTTTCCAGCATACATTTTGCATACGAATTGTTCACATATTGAGAATCGTGATTTGTAAAATAAAGGTTGTGTTTGTTCAACTTGTATTTTCTTTATTTTAGCGTATCCATGCTACCTGGCGGCACTAACACTAACTAAGGTTTTTTATTCGCAAATTCTCTACCCCATGTTCTTATTAAAGTATGCACCATTTTTCGCTCTGATCCGTCGAGTAGATCCTTCTCTACATCGCTCTGAGTAATGTCAGTTTAATTATAACCACCCTGTACATAAAATATTTCCTCTATTAATCGGTTCCCAATATTTTACTAATGAGGAATCTCAAAATTAATCGGTTCCCAATATTTTACTAATGAGGAATCTCAAAATTTAAATGTACTATAATGTTCATTCTGATATTGCCGTTCGAAAATACTGCAATACAGGAGTTGCCAACATTTATGAAGCCAAGGGCAAATTCATATATAAAATGAATAGCACGGGCACCTCTGAATTAGAGAAATTCTGATAGCTTATCAGGCTTGTAATCCGATGTTTTCCAGGTGAGTCCTAAATGCTCCCGGATTGAATTTTTTTCTGCTAATCCCCATTCTGTCCTCGGTGAGGAAAGGAACACTTGGAAAGATCACCAATCGACGGATGGGATGTTAAGCCATGGTTCCATGTGCATAAGAATCATAGGCTCTTCAAGGCCCGGATCTAGAAAAAAAAAATTAGGGACGGGCCAAGAAACTCAACAGAGTCGGAAAGAAGTTGGGTTGTTTTACCTCTGAGCGGCACTTTTTTGCACGCCATGGGCTAAATGGCCAGGTCACATGGACCCCGAAGGCTCAGAGAAGGTTGGTGGAGGGGACCCACTGGAACAGCTGTTGGGAGACAGATGGTAGTCTCCCGTCAAGGCCATCCAGCGTGTTCTTTAACGTGCACAGGGTATGGCTCTCCCGCACACGGGACACGGCTTAACGTCCCATCCGACGGACGGCGGCCTTTCCAAGCCCATCGGTGTCCCCTACTGACCGTGGGCAGGACGGGGAATTTTGCGGAGATAAATCTCAACGCTGACCCAGCTGGGTTGGGTTGGGTTGTTTTACCTCAGAGCGGCACTTTTTTGCACACCATGGGCTAAATGGCCAGGTCACATGGACCCCGCAGGCTCAAAGAAGGTTGGGGGAGGGGACCCACTGGAACAGCTGTTGGGAGACAGATGGTAGCCTCCCGTCAAGGCCATCCAGCGTGTTCTTTAACGTGCACAGGGTATGGCTCTCCCGCACACGGGGCCACGGCTTAACGTCCCATCCGACGGACGGCGGCCTTTCCAAGCCCATCGGTGTCCCCTACTGACCGTGGGCAGGGCGGGGAATTTTTCGGAGATAAATCTCAACGCTGACCCAGCTGGGACTCGAACCTGGGAACTACAGATTACGAGCCTGGCGCGCTACCGACTGAGCCACCCCCGCCCCATCGGAAAGAAGTGAAAACAGTAGAGCCCAGAGACTGGATTTCAATTTATAGCATAATATTGTCCTCTCTGTTTTAGAGAACTTTAAAAAATTTCTCGAAATGTTTAACAATTTTTGCCTCTATTATCTTTACCAGCATTTTCAGAGAGAACAGTGTCACGAAGTGTGATTTCCCCCCCCCCCTAGATCTGGCCCTGCCCTATGCACTTTGAAGAACACGCTGGACAGCCTTGGCAGAAGTCTTCCATCTGTCTCTTAACATCTGTCCTGTGAATCTCCTTCCCGAACCTTCTTTGCTTCTGTGATGTTTCCCGTTCCCCAACTTCTCAAGCTTCTGTGAGCTTTTGGGGTCCTTGCGACCTGGTTATTTAGCTCACTGTGTGCACAAAAGCGCCAATCAGAGGTAAAGCAACCCAACTTGTTTATTAAAAACAACTCAAACTATAATTATTAACTAATTTACATGGTTTTTTTACTGTTAAAACGTAATTAGACTTTAAGAGTAAAATCATCTCTTTTTAATAATATCTCGAACCTTCAAAATTAAGGAACTTCGAATTCGGGTTCAAGGATCTCTTCTCTGTACCTCTGAGCAGTTACGGAGACTTCATCGAAAACAAGAAGAGGAGTACGGCCATTGATGATTATGTCATCCCAGAATAGCGCATCCACATAAGTATCCTTTCTCTGAAATTAGAAGGATTATGTCGTATCACTCGTTACCTATAGATTAAACAACGTCTAGTATCTGGCTGTAGGCTAAATCAAGATTCATCAGAAAAGAGAACATTAGTTCATTGTTCAGGGTTCCAGGTGATAAGTTGATGACACGTTCATGCGAACTTTTTAGTGGTTGGGGTTTAGTGGGACACAACCCACTGTCCTCCTGGCATAGAATCCACTCGCATTAAGCCTTCGTGGCATTGTTCTTCTAGAAATCGTTTCACCTATGGCCACAGAAACCTCGAGAGACAGTTGATGCGAAGTCATCGTACTGTTCCGTCTTTCCATTGGAGCCAGATAACGGTCAGTTTGATTCAAAGTAACTCTCGGGCGACCTTCACCAGCTCTTCTTGGTAATGATTCCTGTCTCCTAGAACTGTTTCCAAAAGTGTCGATTTCTCGATACATTGCTAATAACCCTACAAAGGTTATTTTGTTTATTGGGAAAAGAAGGTGAAAAGGAGATTCACCTTTTTATCCCAATAAACCACTTATTCGTATAACCTCTCTTAAAGCTTTCAGTGGTGACATCTGGTGGCAAAAGTGTCACAAAATGCGCCATTTACAAAACGAAAAAGTTCTAACTGCAGAGAAATATGAAAACCTTAAGCCCGAGATGTTGAAGAACCTTTTGCTGTATTAAATATATGTCAAGTCGATTTATCAGAGAATCCCTTAAGAAAAAGTTTATCCCGTGACTATTTGTTTTGATAAAATGCCTCGATAAATACCTTAACAAAACCTAGGCCATCAAATGGTAATCCACGGTCCCTCCTAAACCGCCTTGATCCCTTGTCCACAGAATTGTTCCTCTCTTATACATAGATTAAATTCACTACGCATAGCATGCTTTGGTAGCGCGCCAGGCTCGTAATCTGTAGTTCCCAGGTTCGAGTCCCAGCTGGGTCAGCGTTGAGATTTATCTCCGCAAAATTCCCCGCCCTACCCACGGTCAGTAGGGGACACCGATGGGCTTGGAAAGGCCGCCGTCCGTCGGATGGGACGTTAAGCCGTGGCCCCGTGTGCGGGAGAGCCATACCCTGTGCACGTTAAAGAACACGCTGGATGGCCTTGACGGGAGGCTACCATCTGTCTCCCAACAGCTGTTCCAGTGTGTCCCCTCCCCCAACCTTCTCTGAGCCTTCGGGGTCCATGTGACCTGGCCATTTAGCCCATGGTGTGCAAAAAAGTGCCGCTCAGAAGTAAAACAACGCAACCCATGCTTTGGTTATTACAAGTGGTTTCATACAACAATCTTGGTCAATATTAGCACCACCAGCGGAAAGAGTAATAACTACAGGCACAGAGGATGCGCGCGCATTCCCTCATCCTCATGAAAGTCTCTTGACCATTGCTGATGAAGATCAGCGTTAATATTCGATGCACGCGTTGAGAATACGATGCATCCTGCCATAACGAAGTTTTCGCTTGATGACGGTCTCTGAGAGTCTCCCTTTCACTCATAACGAATTGATTACAAAGCAATCACCAATTTCGACAATCAGAAAGCTCCTAAGACTCAGCCAATCAGTGACACCAATTTATGAGCCGATTGCCTTTGTTTGAGGGGTGGGGGTAACTCACTCGGTAGCGCGCCAGGCTCGTAATCTGTAGTTCCCAGGTTCGAGTCCCAGCTGGGTCAGCGTTGAGATTCATCTCCGCAAAATTCCCCGCCCTGCCCACGGTCAGTAGGGGACACCGATGGGCTTGGAAAGGTCGCCGTTCGTCGGATGGGACGTTAAGCTGTGGTCCCGTGTACGGGTTGGGTTGGGTTGTTTTACCTCTGAGCGGCACTTTTTTGCACACAATGGGCTAAATGGCCAGGTCACATGGACCTCGAAGGCTCAGAGAAGGTTGGGGGAGGGGACCCACTGGAACAGCTGTTGGGAGACAGATGGTAGCCTCCCGTCAAGGCCATCCAGCGTGTTCTTTAACGTGCACAGGGTATGGCTCTCCCGCACACGGGACCACGGCTTAACGTCCCATCCGACGGACAGCGGCCTTTCCAAGCCCATCGGTGTCCCCTACTGACCGTGGGCCGGGAATTTTTGCGGAGATAAATCTCAACGCTGACCCAGCTTGGACTGGAACCAGGGTACTACAGATTACGAGCCTGGTGCGCTACCGACTGAGCCCCCCCCTCCCCTGTGCGGGAGAGCCATACCCTGTGCACGTTAAAGAACACGCTGGATGGCCTTGACGGGAGGCTACCATCTGCCTCCCAGCAGCTGTTCCAGTGGGTCCCCTCCCCCAACCTTCTCTGAGCCTTCGGGTCCTTGTGACCTGCCATTTAGCCCATGGTGTGTAAAAAAGTGCCGCTCAGTGGTAAAACAACCCAACCCAAAGCCTTTGTTTGCCTTGTTGTGGTTGTGAAAAGATCTCACTTGGAGCTATCCACATCCAGCAACTTATGAAAATCCCTATGCATGCACCAACTATAATAATCCAGAGGTTATAATGGAAGGAGATTCACCTTAAAAAATTCGTTGTTTTCCTACCCCAGCATATCCATAAACGCTCTTAGCAGGTCATCTTTTTTTAGATTTAGGAAGATTGTTTTTTGCTTTATGTATTTTTTTTACTATATTTCTGTCCATTTTAAATATTTACCATTTTCTTATAATGTTTATTTGTCAAAAATTACTATTCAAATTTTATAAACTCTGGTGTTAAAGTCGAAAGATTTACCGACGATGGTCTTGGAACGAATGAGACCTTTGGTAATTAATGGGCAATTAATGAATAGATTCCCTTTGACAATTTAATGGTCTTGTAACCAATTAAGCCTTTAACAATTAATGGGCAATTAATGAATTGATTCCCTTTGACAATTTAATGGTCTTGTAACCAATTAAGCCTTTAACAATTAATGGGCAATTAATGAATTGATTCCCTTTGACAATTTAATGGTCTTGTAACCAATTAAGCCTTTAACAATTAATGGGCAATTAATTAATTGATTCCCTTTGACAATTTAATGGTCTTGTAACCAATTAAGCCTTTAACAATTAATGGGCAATTAATTAATTGATTCCCTTTGACAATTTAATGGTCTTGTAACCAATTAAGCCTTTAACAATTAATGGGCAATTAATTAATTGATTCCCTTTGACAATTTAATGGTCTTGTAACCAATTAAGCCTTTAACAATTAATGGGCAATTAATTAATTGATTCCCTTTGACAATTTAATGGTCTTGTAACCAATTAAGCCTTTAACAATTAATGGGCAATTAATTAATTGATTCCCTTTGACAATTTAATGGTCTTGTAACCAATTAAGCCTTTAACAATTAATGGGCAATTAATTAATTGATTCCCTTTGACAATTTAATGGTCTTGTAACCAATTAAGCCTTTAACAATTAATGGGCAATTAATTAATTGATTCCCTTTGACAATTTAATGGTCTTGTAACCAATTAGACCTTTAGCAATTAATGCACAATTAATTAATTGTTTCCCTTTGACAATTTAATGGTCTTGGAATGAATTAGGCATTTGACAATCAATGGACAATTAAATAATTGATTCACTTTGACAATTTAATGGTCTTGGACGAATTAGGCTTTTGACAATTAATTAATTAGTTTCCTTTGACAAGTTAATGGTCTTGGAAGGAATTAGGCCTTTGAAAAATGAATGGATAATTAATTAATTGGTTCCCTTTGACAATTTAATGGCTTTGGAAAGAATTAGGCATTTGACAATTAATGGACAATAAATGAATTGGTTCTTTTTGAAATTAAATGGCCTTGGAACGATTTAGATCTTTGACAATTAATGGAAAATTAATTAATTGATTTCCCTTGACAATTTAGTGGAATTAGGCCTTTTACAAGTAATGCAGAATTAATCAATTAGTGTCCTTTGACAATTTAATGGTCTTGGAATGAATAATTATGCCTTTGACAATTAATGTACAATTTAATAATTAGTTCACTTTGACAATTTAATGGTCTTGAAATGAATTAAGCCTTCCACAATTAATGGACAATTAATTAATTGGTTCCACTTGATAATTTAATGGTCTGGAATTAACAAAGTGTTTGACAATTAAAGGACAATTAATTAACTGGTTCTTTTTGGCGATTTAATGGTCTTGGAAAGAATTAGGCCTTTAACAATTAATGGACAATTAAATAATTGGTTCCCTTTGACAATTTAATGGTCTTGGAACGAATTAGGCTTTGACAATTAATGAACAATTAATTAATTGGTTCCCTTTGACAATTTAATGGTCTTGGAACGAATTAGGCCTTTGACAATTAATGAACAATTAATTAATTGGTTTTTTGGCAATTTAATGGTCTTGGAAGGAATTAGGCTTTTAACAATTAATGGACAATTAAATAATTGGTTCCTTTTGACGATTTAATGGTCTTGGAAGGAATTAGGCCTTTGACAATTAATGAACAATTAATTAATTGGTTATTTTAACCATTTAACGGTCTTGGAAAGAATTAGGCTTTTAACAATTAATGGACAATAAATTAATTTTTTTTTTTTTTTTCCAATTTAATGGTCTTGGAAAGAATTAGAATTTTAACTATTAATGGACAATTAAATAATTGGTTCCCTTAAACAATTTAATGGTCTTGGAACGAATTAGGCCTTTGACAATTAATGAACAATAATTAATTGGTTCGTTTTGAAAATTTAATGGTCTTAGAACCATTTAGGCTTTTGACAATTAATAGAAAATTGATTAATTTGTTCTTTTTGAAAACTTAATGGTCTCGGAAGGAATTAGACCTTTGACTACTAATGGACAATTAATTAATTGGTTCCCTTTGACAATTTAATGGTCTAGGAACGAATTAGGCTTTTGACAATTAATGAACAATTAATTAATTGGTTCGTATTGAAAATTTAATGATCTTGGAACGAATTAGGCCTTTGACAATGAATAGAAAATAAATTAATTGATTCCATTTGATAATGTAATGGTTTTGGAACGAATTACGTCTTTGACAATTAATCAATTGGTTTGTTTTGAAGATCTAATGATCTTAGAACCAATTAAGCCTTTAACAGTTAATGGACAATTAAATAATTGTTTCCCTTTGACAATTTAATGATTTTGGAACAAATTGGACCTTTGACAATTAATGGGCAATTAATTAATTGGTTCATTTTCACAATTTAACGGTCTTGGAACCAATTAGGCCTTTGACAATTAATGGACAATTAAATAATTGGTTCCCTTTGACAATTTAATGGTTTTTTAACGAATTACACTTTTGACAATTAATGGACAATTAATTGATTTCTTTTGACAATTTAATGGTCTTGAAACGAATTAGGTTTTTTACAATTAATGGACAATTAAATAATTGGCTCCCTTTGACAATTTAATGGTCTTGGAACGAATTAGGTCTTTGACAATTAATATACAATTAATTAATTGGTTCCATTTTATAATTTAAATGGAATCAACTAGGTCTTTGACAATTAATGGGCAATCAATTAATTGGTTCTTTTTGGCAATTTAATGGTCTTGGGACGAATTAGGCCTTTGAAAATTAATGGTCAATTAAATAATTGGTTCGTTTTGACAATTCAATTGTCTTGGAACCGATGAAACCTTTGACAAGCAGGTATTTCCGAATTTTAACTTTTTGCCCTTACGAGCATTCTCAAAGAAGGGGCATCAGTCTAAAGGGGATCTTGCCCCCTCTCTTTTATATTCTGACCTGCGTCCGGCTCTGCGCAGAAAGAATTATATTCATTAGGCGTGGTCCATTGCATGCTATCAGATCCAGATCTGCAAAAGAATTTTTGAAATATTAAGAAAGATTTTTTTTTTCGCCTCTGTTCTGATTACTTGCATTCTGAACTTGGGACATCTCATTTTCAATCCTCCCCTGCAATTAAAGGGCAAAATGTTGTTGTCCATGCAACCTCTTCATCCATACACTCCACCATCAAAATTTCATATTTCTAACAAAAATAGGTTAATCACAACATTTATTAAAAGTTTCGCCATTTCTCAAATTTTTCCATTGCTTCAGAGATTATAACTAGTTGGAGATCCAAAAGAGAGAATCCTAACATTTCGTCGATACCTATTCGACGAAATTTTCGTCGACTATTTTTTCTGAATTCGGTTTATTCGACTATTTTTTCTGAATTCTGTAATCAACCATAGCGTTCGGATACTTTTTTGAGCGACTGTACATACTATTCAATAGCTGACATTTGAGAATGAACTTTTCAACAATTTGAAAGATGAAATTTTTATGAATTTTATTTAAAGGAAAAAATTTTCCCATTTGCAGAAAAGGTATCGCATTTTTATCATAAATAAAAACATCAATTTAATATCTGCTCGGTAAAGCTCTTTGGATAATTAACTCTAGTTAAACCCGCGACAAAAGTTTTATGCGAAACGTATATCCATTGACAACACTTCCCACTGATATGTTCATCCACAGTTTTCCACCATTAACGTAGTATTCCAGTCACAGTTGTCATCGATAACGACTACTCCATTCAAAGGTAGGCGAAGGCAGCTCCACCAGAATTTTCGAACCCTTTTCGAAGAAAAACTCCCGATACATGGCAGCTAGGAATTCGATCTGTTAACCCAACAGGGTCATCACTCCAAGGGGCGGGAGTGGCTCAGTCGGTAGCGCGCCAGGCTCGTAATCTGTAGTTCCCAGGTTCGAGTCCCAGCTGGGTCAGCGTTGAGATTTATCTCCGCAAAATTCCCCGCCCTGCCCACGGTCAGTAGGGGACACCGATGGGCTTGGAAAGGCCGCCGTCCGCCGGATGGGACGTTAAGCCGTGGTCCCGTGTGCGGGAGAGACATACCCTGTGCACGTTAAAGAACACGCTGGATGGCCTTGACGGGAGGCTACCATCTGTCTCCCAACAGCTGTTCCAGTGGGTCCCCTCCCCCAACCTTCTCTGAGCCTTCGGGGTCCATCTGACCTGGCCATTTAGCCCATGGTGTGCAAAAAAGTGCCGCTCAGAGGTAAAACAACCCAACGTTAAAGAACACGCTGGATGGCCTTGACAAGAGGCTACCACCTGTCTCCCAACAGCTATTCCAGTGGGTCCCCTCCCCCAACCTTCTCTGAGCCTTCGGGGTCCATGTGACCTGGCCATTTAACCCATGGTGTGCAAAAAAGTGCCGCTCCGAGATAAAACAACCCAACGTTAAAGAACACGCTGGATGGCCTTGACGGGAGGCTACCATCTGTCTCCCAACAGCTGTTCCAGTGGGTCCCTCCCCCAACCTTCTCTGAGCCTTCGGGGTCCATGTGACCTGGCCATTTATCCCATGGTGTGCAAAAAAGTGCCGCTCAGAGTTAAAACAACCCAACCCATCACTCCAAATTTTCGAGCGATCGCTGAAATACCCGTGGAACCACATGGAAACCGATAATTCATACCACCGATGATGTCATAGATGTTTGTCCAGGAATTACGTCTATTATACAATAGGATGATACTTAGCTGATGGACAATATCTAGATAAACACTGTTCAAAAGTAAAGGTTGCATAGACATCAAAAAATGTTTTGAGGAATGTTTAACATTTTAGAAACCTGTTCCATTTCTAAAATTTGATGTTATTATAGACATAATTTTTAAATGATCGTGAGATCTCATATGTAAAAAGTTAGCTTAATGAAGGCTATCTACGGAATCGATGAATGTCATGTGAAAGTTGGAAAAGTATGTACAGCCTCGATTAGCATTACAACTGAAGTAAATAAGGCTACATTGATCTTTATTTCTCCTTAATTTGGGAATCGACTATGTTCTGAGAACAACTTTGGAAGGAAGAGACTGGAGACTTTGATGATCTACAGATTTGAAAAAAAAAAATCGGACTTAGATTTTGTTGCCGATGATCACCTTGTTAAATAATGTTCAGGATGGGTCATCAACTCTTTCATTGGCAACGTTGATGAGTAAGCTGGTAATGGAGTACGCTTAGTGATCAATGTAGAGAAATTTGAAAGATGAATTCAGAATGGTTGAAATTTGGAACAATTCTCAACTTAATTAAATCTGGTGTTTCTTTAATGATATATGGGCTGGTGTGTTTAATTGTTTTACCTCTGAGTGGTGCTTTTTAGCACACAATGGCACAGAAGGCCACGGGACAGCTGTTAAGAGACAGGTGGAAGCATCCGATCAAGGCCATCCATCCTTTCTTTAATGTCCATAGGATGTAGCTACATATGGGAAACCAATCCAATGGATGGTGGCTATCACAAGCCCATTCGTGTCCTCTTTCTCACCGAGGGCATAAAGGCAGATGATTTATGCGATTTGTTATAAATAGGAAAATTGAAATCGTTGCTGTTTCAGTTTTAAAAGAGTGCAAAAAATATAAGGGAATTAATAAGAAGTAAGAAAGGAGATGATGCAAACACATAAAAGATAAGACTATATTTAGGTTTTGAGAGAGTTCTTCCTTAAATTTTGTTAAAATGAAGAATCCCGATCTTTTTGAAAGAGGATTAAAAACTACAAATTAAAACATTTATTTCAATTTTGAACAAATATTAATGCCTGAGGTCCTGCCATCCTCTCAGACCTTCTACTATGGCATATAAACTGGCAGGCTCCTGTCAGACCTCTGTGGCAAGCAGCTGCTTGAGGAGGTATTTATTTTATTATTTTTTTTTATTTATTAATGCCTATATACAGCTTTGTTTTCTATCTTATGTACTATATTCTTGATCTAATTATGTATAGGTTTTCCAGGTTAGGGTTGTTCTACCTTCGAGTGGCACTTTTTTGCACACACTAGGCTAATGGGTAGCCGTCCCATGGCCGAGTGGATTATGCCCTAGAAACATTAAGAATGTTGATAAACGGCTCTCTTTTATCGATGAAACGTTTACCCAATCTCAGGTGAATAGTCCTCTTATGTCTGAGAAACATTGCTTACTCTCAAGTAGACATTGTTTCGTGTCTAAAAACCATTTCTCTTTGCTGCCTCTGGTCGACGGATCTGTTGTACCAGATAAGCTTTGCTTCCTGACAAGCAAACAGAGCTCTTGCGCACGGGAAACATTGTGTCTGAAGTAGACGAACTTCTTGCGTCTGATGAACATTTTTGTCTCAGGAAGACAGACGTCTTGTGCCTTGACCACAAAAGAAAGGATTTCTGGAAAACAATCTTTACAGAATCTTTTTATCAGAATCTTTTCTACAAAAGAAAAGATTCTGGTCTAAAATATAGCTTTTGCTATATTTTAGACAATTCTTAAAATACGTTTAATCGTCTCTAGTATCGTTTTAATTAACTGTATTTGCTACAAAAAATAGCAATTATATAACAATATATAGCAGTAGGACAATAGAAATTAAAAAATAAAAAACATATATCCATCCCCCCCCAACATACACACACGCACACAGCGGACGCTCTCTAGTATCTTTTTAATTAACTGTATTTGCTACAAAAAATAGCAATTATATAGCAATATATAGCAGTAGGACAATATAAATTAAAAAATAAAAAACATATATCCATCCCCCCCCCTCCCCAACACACACACACGCACACAGCGGACGCCCTTGCGAACAACGTTAATAATCCTCTTTGGTGGTCAGTATCATACTAAATCATCCGGAAGAGGATTCTAAGGAAACGGAATGATTTCGCTAATTCTTAATGATTTGAGAGACGGTTATTTTGTATATGCCGTCCCATGGCCGAGTGGTTAGCGCGCTTGGCTACTGATCTAAGGGACTGGGTTGGAGCCCCGGGTAAGGCATGGCTGTTTGTGTCGTTTTTCTGCTGAGGTCCTGCCATCCTCTCAGATCTTCTACTATGGCATATAAACTGACAGGCTCCTGTCAGACCTCTGTGGCCAAGCAGCTGCTTGAAGTGGTATTTTTATTATTATTATTAGGCTAATGGTCAGGTCACAAGGACCCCAAGGGCTCAGAAAAAGTTCAGGAAGGAGATCCACTGAACAGATAGATGATAGGAGGCATAAAAGTGCCGCTCAGAGGTAAATCAACCCAACTGTAGTTTTGCTAGCGTAACATATCTACACTTGATATAAAGACAATGCTAAATTTTAATGATTACCGTTTTTAAAAAGTCCATGAAAGAAGCTGTGTGCAGGAATCTTAATCTTTACACATTAAAGGATATACATCTTAACAGATATCCAATGTTGTTCCTTCTATTTGGCATTCTACAGTCAACATTTTTTTTTGCATTCATCTTCAATATTATAGGTATTGATAAACAAAGTATTAAAAAAATTGTGATAAAAAAGGGTACTTTGAAATAATATTTTCTTTATTACAAACTTTTAAAAAGTTGAGCCAGGAATTGATATTGAAAAACAAATGGCGTTACCAATCTGAAAATGTACGGAAAGATCAGAAATCCCAAATGACTCCGTGTCCTTAATTACTCAATTTAAATGGAATTGCCATCCATGAAGTCCTGAAGCCACGATGCCATCTGCAGCATAACCAAACTATGCATGACAGAAAGAACACAAGATTGTCTTAATTTTAGGTAATCAGCCCCCACACGATCACCTTTCTAATGATAACCTTAAAATGGGTCCTCAATGTTTGGTAGCTTAACCGCAAATAATCACCTAGAGCAGGCGTGTCCAACCTGCGGCCCACGAAATCGTAAAGTTGACGTGTTTACGACATAAGCTTTCAACATGATTATGCGATTTTCAGCGAGTTTCAATATTCACGCGTGACCTAGATTGTTGTACAAAAAATTCGCACTTGGAGTATGAATCGGTTATTAAAAGAGATGAAATTAAAACTCAAGTATTCATGAATATTTATGACCTCATCCAACTTCCCTTTCAGATCGCCTAGCCTACATGTCCAGTGCCACTAATATGGCGACTTCTGTTCAGTAAACCGTAGCGATCCATTGGAAGGCTCCGAGGAGCAATATCTTCACCAAAAAAAATATCAAGTTTCTTTCGGTGATTTATTCCTTGATTCATTCAAACAATGAGTATTAAACTCAACTTTGAAAATCAAGACCATCCTATGACCTGGCCTCAAAATGTAAGGTCAAAATCTGTGCTTTGTTGGAAGTCGTGTTTGCTTCCGCCTTCTGTATAGTTTGCGTGTCATTGATGAAAAGAAAACGACAAATTCGGATATTTATTAACCTAATATGAATAACCAAATAAAAAGATTATTTCCCAAAACTCGTTGCCTAAAATCTGAGATTATATGTTAAATTAGCAGGTTTTAATATATTCATTTAAAAAAATCGCTTCAGTAACCGTTTAGCATTAACTACACTTAAAGACCGTCCCATGGCCGAGTGGTTAGCGCGTTTGGCTACTGATCTATGGGACCTGGGTACGAATCCCAAGTAAGGCATGGATGTGTGTTGTTTTTCTGCTGATGTCCCTGCCATCCTCACAGATCTTCTACTATGACTGATTAAACTGACAGGCTGCTGTCAGACCTCTGTGGCAAGCAGCTATTGAGGGTTTTTTTTTTTTAAAGACTTTGAATATTATGGAGTAGCATTATTGAATTTTTTTTAACATTCAGAATGACAGAATTTGCGGCTTCATCTAACTTCTCCATAAGATTTTAATACTTTTCACACACAGGAGCAGGAATCCAGTTCTCTTCAATCAGCAAAAAGATGCTATACTGAAAGTCGTTTGCAGTATCTATTAATAGCCTGTACTGATCTTCTATGGACAAGGAAGCCCCTCAGTCCAGTGATAGCTCATTTGACACAAAGTTTCAGCACTTCGACCACAATCTTTTGTGACAATTGTGTGATTAAAAAAATCAAAATGAGATCCTTCAAGTCTTCTTTTGACAAACCATCTTATCTCTGCTGCTTAGCCCAAAGATAAGGACTAAAACTGTGCTCAATAAGTCAGATCAATGATGCAGGTCCTATACATAGTGCGGAGCTCTTTGAAAAGGTATAAATATATCACGAACTACACTTCTAAATCGGGAATTAAGATTAGGTAAAGTATGACACTCTGTGCTTTGTATTGAAATTGGCTGGGTATTGCAATAACCTGTAAACAGAATTGAAGGGCTTGCAGCAATAACGAGTCAGATCCACTTTTTGACAATTTTGGGTAAAGAAAAAAAATACCATTTATAATACAAGTTGTTTTTTCAAACAAATGAATAAAAATTGAAGCTGCCTCCTTTTTGCTGGAAGCCCCTCAATTATTAATCTGGACTCAAATTTTGTGGAACCGAAAAAATATTTTAGTATTAAGATCAAAGATTGAAACAAAATAAGAAGAAAAATCTCTCTAAAACCATACAACGTCTTCTGCTTTCTTGAAAAAATCGATCTGTGGTTTTTTCTTGTTGAGTTTATTTATACCTTATCCTCTGAGATATAAATAATAAAAATATAAATACGTAACACAAAGTCTTACGTAATTGTCAAAATAGTTCTGTTACGTATACGTCATATTGCTGTATGAATAACTCGTAAGGCAGTAAAAAATGAAACAAAAAATATTGTCCGTGGCCAAGTTAGCGCACTTGGCTGCTGATATGGGGGATCTGGGTTCGAGTCCCGGGTAGGGCATGGATGTTGTTTTTCTGCTGAGGTCCCTGCCATCCTCTCAGACCTTCTACTGTGGCATATAGACTGACAGACCTCTGTGGCAAACAGCTGCTTGAGTAGATATTTATTTTTTATTGTATTTTTGGCATTATGTTTTGTAATACAGTGGTTTCGAAAATTTTTTACGTCTGTGATTTCCAGTGATTCGTATCATTTTTTGCTTATAATAGAAGATTTTATTCTGATGATCGTTAAGGCATTTCGAAACATTTTTCTTCCAAATCATTTGAAAAACTCCTTCAGATTCCAAATTGGGCACATTTTGTAGCTATATACTGGAGAATCTTGTAGACCTCACAATATCACAATAATTAAACTTTTGCGGAGATAAATCTCAATGCTGACCCAGCTGGGTTGGGTTGGGTTGTTTTACCTCTGAGCGGCACTTTTTTGCACACCATGGGCTAAATGGCCAGGTCACATGGACCCCGCAGGGTCAAAGAAGGTTGGGGGAGGGGACCCACTGGAACAGCTGTTGGGAGACAGATGGTAGCCTCCCGTCAAGGCCATCCAGCGTGTTCTTTAACGTGCACAGGGTATGGCTCTCCCGCACACGGGGCCACTGCTTAACGTCCCATCCGACGGACGGCGGCCTTCCCAAGGCCATCGGTGTCCCCTACTGACCGTGGGCAGGGCGGGGAATTTTGCGGAGATAAATCTCAACGCTGACCCAGCTGGGACTCGAACCTGGGAACTACAGATTACGAGCCTGGCGCGCTACCGACTGAGCCACCCCCGCCCCATCGGAAAGAAGTAAAAACAGTAGAGCCCAGAGACTGGATTTCAATTATAGCATAATATTTTCCTCTCTGTTTTAGAGAACTTTAAAAAATTTCTCGAAATGTTTAACAATTTTTGCCTCTATTATCTTTACCAGCATTTTCAGAGAGAACAGTGTCACGAAGTGTGATTTCCCCCCCCCCCCTAGATCTGGCCCTGCCCTATGCACTTTGAAGAACACGCTGGACAGCCTTGGCAGAAGTCTTCCATCTGTCTCTTAACATCTGTCCTGTGAATCTCCTTCCCGAACCTTCTTTGCTTCTGTGATGTTTCCCGTTCCCCAACTTCTCAAGCTTCTGTGAGCTTTTGGGGTCCTTGCGACCTGGTTATTTAGCTCACTGTGTGCACAAAAGCGCCAATCAGAGGTAAAGCAACCCAACTTGTTTATTAAAAACAACTCAAACTATAATTATTAACTAATTTACATGGTTTTTTTACTGTTAAAACGTAATTAGACTTTAAGAGTAAAATCATCTCTTTTTAATAATATCTCGAACCTTCAAAATTAAGGAACTTCGAATTCGGGTTCAAGGATCTCTTCTCTGTACCTCTGAGCAGTTACGGAGACTTCATCGAAAACAAGAAGAGGAGTACGGCCATTGATGATTATGTCATCCCAGAATAGCGCATCCACATAAGTATCCTTTCTCTGAAATTAGAAGGATTATGTCGTATCACTCGTTACCTATAGATTAAACAACGTCTAGTATCTGGCTGTAGGCTAAATCTAGATTCATCAGAAAAGAGAACATTAGTTCATTGTTCAGGGTTCCAGGTGATAAGTTGATGACACGTTCATGCGAACTTTTTAGTGGTTGGGGTTTAGTGGGACACAACCACTGTCCTCCTGGCATAGAATCCACTCGCATTAAGCCTTCGTGGCATTGTTCTTCTAGAAATCGTTTCACCTATGGCCACAGAAACCTCGAGAGACAGTTGATGCGAAGTCATCGTACTGTTCCGTCTTTCCATTGGAGCCAGATAACGGTCAGTTTGATTCAAAGTAACTCTCGGGCGACCTTCACCAGCTCTTCTTGGTAATGATTCCTGTCTCCTAGAACTGTTTCCAAAAATGTCGATTTCTCGATACATTGCTATAACCCACTGCGACTGTCCTACTACATCTCGTCCCACCTATGGCCACAGAAACCTCGAGAGATAGTTGATGCGAAGTCATCGTACTGTTCCGTCTTCCCATTGGAGCTAGATAACGGTCAGTTTGATTCAAAGTAACTCTCGGGCGACCTTCACCAGCTCTTCTTGGTAATGATTCCTGTCTCCTAGAACTGTTTCCAAAAGTGTCGATTTCTCGATACATTGCTAATAACCCTACAAAGGTTATTTTGTTTATTGGGAAAAGAAGGTGAAAAGGAGATTCACCTTTTTATCCCAATAAACCACTTATTCGTATAACCTCTCTTAAAGCTTTCAGTGGTGACATCTGGTGGCAAAAGTGTCACAAAATGAGCCATTTACACAACGAAAAAGTTCTAACTGCAGAGAAATATGAAAAACTTAACCCCGAGATGTTGAAGAACCTTTTGCTGTATTAAATATATGTCAAGTCGATTTATCAGAGAATCCCTTAAGAAAAAGTTTATCCGGTGACTATTTGTTTTGATAAAATGCCTCGATAAATACCTTAACAAAACCTAGGCCATCAAATGGTAATCCACGGTCCCTCCTAAACCGCCTTGATCCCTTGTCCACAGAATTGTTCCTCTCTTATACATAGATTAAATTCACTACGCATAGCATGCTTTGGTAGCGCGCCAGGCTCGTAATCTGTAGTTCCCAGGTTCGAGTCCCAGCTGGGTCAGCGTTGAGATTTATCTCCGCAAAATTCCCCGCCCTACCCACGGTCAGTAGGGGACACCGATGGGCTTGGAAAGGCCGTCCGTCGGATGGGACGTTAAGCCGTGGCCCCGTGTGCGGGAGAGCCATACCCTGTGCACGTTAAAGAACACGCTGGATGACCTTGACGGGAGACTACCATCTGTCTCCCAACAGCTGTTCCAGTGGGTCCCCTCCCCCAACCTTCTCTGAGCCTTCGGGGTCCATGTGTGACCTGGCTATTTAGCCCATGGTGTGCAAAAAAACTGCCGCTCAGAGGTAAAACAACCTAACCCATAGCATGCTTTGGTTATTACAAGTGGTTTCATACAACAATCTTGGTCAATATTAGCACCACCAGCGGAAAGAGTAATAACTACAGGCACAGAGGATGCACGCGCATTCCCTCATCCTCATGAAAGTCTCTTGACCATTGCTGATGAAGATCAGCGTTAATATTCGATGCACGCGTTGAGAATACGATGCATCCTGCCGTAACGAAGTTTTCGCTTGATGACGGTCTCTGAGAGTCTCCCTTTCACTCATAACGAATTGATTACAAAGCAATCACCAATTTCGACAATCAGAAACCTCCTAAGACTCAGACAATCAGTGACCCCAATTTATGAGACGATTGCCTTTGTTTGAGGGGCGGGGGTAACTCGGTCGGTAGCGCGCCAGGCTCGTAATCTGTAGTTCCCAGGTTCGAGTATCAGCTGGGTCAGCGTTGAGATTCATCTCCGCAAAATTCCCCGCCCTGCCCACGGTCAGTAGGGGACACCGATGGGCTTGGAAAGGTCGCCGTTCGTCGGATGGGACGTTAAGCTGTGGTCCCGTGTACGGGTTGGGTTGGGTTGTTTTACCTCTGAGCGGCACTTTTTTGCACACAAATGGGCTAAATGGCCAGGTCACATGGACCCCGAAGGCTCAGAGAAGGTTGGGGGAGGGGACCCACTGGAACAGCTGTTGGGAGACAGATGGTAGCCTCCCGTCAAGGCCATCCAGCGTGTTCTTTAACGTGCACAGGGTATGGTTCTCCCGCACACGGGACCACGGCTTAACGTCCCATCCGACGGACAGCGGCCTTTTCCAAGCCCATCGGTGTCCCCTACTGACCGTGGGCGGGGAATTCTGCGGAGATAAATCTCAACGCTGACCCAGCTTGGACTGGAACCAGGGAACTACAGATTACGAGCCTGGTGCGCTACCGACTGAGCCCCCCCCCCCTGTGCGGGAGAGCCATACCCTGTGCACGTTAAAGAACACGCTGGATGGCCTTGACGGGAGGCTACCATCTGTCTCCCAACAGCTGTTCCAGTGGGTCCCCTCCCCCAACCTTCTCTGAGCCTTCGGGGTCCTTGTGACCTGCCATTTAGCCCATGGTGTGTAAAAAAAGTGCCGCTCAGAGGTAAAACAACCCAACTCAAAGCCTTTGTTTGCCTTGTTGTGGTTGTGAAAAGAACTCACTTGGAGCTATCCACATCCAGCAACTTATGAAAATCCCTATGCATGCACCAACTATAATAATCCAGAGGTTATAATGGAAGGAGATTCACCTTCAAAAATTCGTTGTTTTCCTACCCCAGCATATCCATAAACGCTCTTAGCAGGTCATCTTTTTTTAGATTTAGGAAGATTGTTTTTTGATTTATGTATTTTTTTTACTATATTTCTGTCCATTTTAAATATTTACCATTTTCTTATAATGTTTATTTGTCAAAAATTACTATTCAAATTTTATAAACTCTGGTGTTAAAGTCGAAAGATTTACCGACGATGGTCTTGGAACGAATGAGACCTTTGGTAATTAATGGGCAATTAATGAATTGATTCCCTTTGACAATTTAATGGTCTTGTAACCAATTAAGCCTTTAACAATTAATGGGCAATTAATGAATTGATTCCCTTTGACAATTTAATGGTCTTGTAACCAATTAAGCCTTTAACAATTAATGGGCAATTAATGAATTGATTCCCTTTGACAATTTAATGGTCTTGTAACCAATTAAGCCTTTAACAATTAATGGGCAATTAATGAATTGATTCCCTTTGACAATTTAATGGTCTTGTAACCAATTAAGCCTTTAACAATTAATGGGCAATTAATGAATTGATTCCCTTTGACAATTTAATGGTCTTGTAACCAATTAAGCCTTTAACAATTAATGGGCAATTAATGAATTGATTCCCTTTGACAATTTAATGGTCTTGTAACCAATTAAGCCTTTAACAATTAATGGGCAATTAATGAATTGATTCCCTTTGACAATTTAATGGTCTTGTAACCAATTAAGCCTTTAACAATTAATGGGCAATTAATGAATTGATTCCCTTTGACAATTTAATGGTCTTGTAACCAATTAAGCCTTTAACAATTAATGGGCAATTAATGAATTGATTCCCTTTGACAATTTAATGGTCTTGTAACCAATTAAGCCTTTAACAATTAATGGGCAATTAATGAATTGATTCCCTTTGACAATTTAATGGTCTTGTAACCAATTAAGCCTTTAACAATTAATGGGCAATTAATGAATTGATTCCCTTTGACAATTTAATGGTCTTGTAACCAATTAAGCCTTTAACAATTAATGGGCAATTAATGAATTGATTCCCTTTGACAATTTAATGGTCTTGTAACCAATTAAGCCTTTAACAATTAATGGGCAATTAATGAATTGATTCCCTTTGACAATTTAATGGTCTTGTAACCAATTAAGCCTTTAACAATTAATGGGCAATTAATGAATTGATTCCCTTTGACAATTTAATGGTCTTGTAACCAATTAAGCCTTTAACAATTAATGGGCAATTAATGAATTGATTCCCTTTGACAATTTAATGGTCTTGTAACCAATTAAGCCTTTAACAATTAATGGGCAATTAATGAATTGATTCCCTTTGACAATTTAATGGTCTTGTAACCAATTAAGCCTTTAACAATTAATGGGCAATTAATGAATTGATTCCCTTTGACAATTTAATGGTCTTGTAACCAATTAAGCCTTTAACAATTAATGGGCAATTAATGAATTGATTCCCTTTGACAATTTAATGGTCTTGTAACCAATTAAGCCTTTAACAATTAATGGGCAATTAATGAATTGATTCCCTTTGACAATTTAATGGTCTTGTAACCAATTAAGCCTTTAACAATTAATGGGCAATTAATGAATTGATTCCCTTTGACAATTTAATGGTCTTGTAACCAATTAAGCCTTTAACAATTAATGGGCAATTAATGAATTGATTCCCTTTGACAATTTAATGGTCTTGTAACCAATTAAGCCTTTAACAATTAATGGGCAATTAATGAATTGATTCCCTTTGACAATTTAATGGTCTTGTAACCAATTAAGCCTTTAACAATTAATGGGCAATTAATGAATTGATTCCCTTTGACAATTTAATGGTCTTGTAACCAATTAAGCCTTTAACAATTAATGGGCAATTAATGAATTGATTCCCTTTGACAATTTAATGGTCTTGTAACTAATTAAGCCTTTAACAATTAATGGGCAATTAATGAATTGATTCCCTTTGACAATTTAATGGTCTTGTAACCAATTAAGCCTTTAACAATTAATGGGCAATTAATTAATTGATTCCCTTTGACAATTTAATGGTCTTGTAACCAATTAAGCCTTTAACAATTAATGGGCAATTGATGAATTGATTCCCTTTGACAATTTAATGGTCTTGTAACCAATTAAGCCTTTAACAATTAATGGGCAATTGATGAATTGATTCCCTTTGACAATTTAATGGTCTTGTAACCAATTAAGCCTTTAACAATTAATGGGCAATTAATGAATTGATTCCCTTTGACAATTTAATGGTCTTGTAACCAATTAAGCCTTTAACAATTAATGGGCAATTGATGAATTGATTCCCTTTGACAATTTAATGGTCTTGTAACCAATTAAGCCTTTAACAATTAATGGGCAATTGATGAATTGATTCCCTTTGACAATTTAATGGTCTTGTAACCAATTAAGCCTTTAACAATTAATGGGCAATTAATGAATTCCCTTTGACAATTTAATGGTCTTGTAACCAATTAAGCCTTTAACAATTAATGGGCAATTAATGAATTGATTCCCTTTGGCAATTTAATGGTCTTGTAACCAATTAAGCCTTTAACAATTAATGGGCAATTAATTAATTGATTCCCTTTGACAATTTAATGGTCTTGTAACCAATTAAGCCTTTAACAATTAATGGACAATTAATGAATTGATTCCCTTTGACAATTTAATGGTCTTGTAACCAATTAAGCCTTTAACAATTAATGGGCAATTAATTAATTGATTCCCTTTGACAATTTAATGGTCTTGTAACCAATTAAGCCTTTAACAATTAATGGGCAATTAATTAATTGATTCCCTTTGACAATTTAATGGTCTTGTAACCAATTAGACCTTTAGCAATTAATGCACAATTAATTAATTGTTTCCCTTTGACAATTTAATGGTCTTGGAATGAATTAGGCATTTGACAATCAATGGACAATTAAATAATTGATTCACTTTGACAATTTAATGGTCTTGGACGAATTAGGCTTTTGACAATTAATTAATTAGTTTCCTTTGACAACTTAATGGTCTTGGAAGGAATTAGGCCTTTGAAAAATGAATGGATAATTAATTAATTGGTTCCCTTTGACAATTTAATGGCTTTGGAAAGAATTAGGCATTTGACAATTAATGGACAATAAATGAATTGGTTCTTTTTGAAATTAAATGGCCTTGGAACGATTTAAATCTCTGACAATTAATGGAAAATTAATTAATTGATTTCCCTTGACAATTTAATGGAATTAGGCCTTTTACAAGTAATGCAGAATTAATCAATTAGTGTCCTTTGACAATTTAATGGTCTTGGAATGAATTATGCCTTTGACAATTAATGTACAATTTAATAATTAGTTCACTTTGACAATTTAATTGTCTTGAAATGAATTAAGCCTTCCACAATTAATAGACAATTAATTAATTGGTTCCATTTGATAATTTAATGGTCTGGAATTAACAAAGTGTTTGACAATTAAAGGACAATTAATTAACTGGTTCTTTTTGGCGATTTAATGGTCTTGGAAAGAATTAGGCCTTTAACAATTAATGGACAATTAAATAATTGGTTCCCTTTGACAATTTAATGGTCTTGGAACGAATTAGGCTATGACAATTAATGAACAATTAATTAATTGGTTCCCTTTGACAATTTAATGGTCTTGGAACGAATTAGGCCTTTGACAATTAATGAACAATTAATTAATTGGTTTTTTGGCAATTTAATGGTCTTGGAAGGAATTAGGCTTTTAACAATTAATGGACAATTAAATAATTGGTTCCTTTTGACGATTTAATGGTCTTGGAAGGAATTAGGCCTTTGACAATTAATGAACAATTAATTAATTGGTTATTTTAACCATTTAACGGTCTTGGAAAGAATTAGGCTTTTAACAATTAATGGACAATAAATTAATTTTTTTTTTTTTTCCAATTTAATGGTCTTGGAAAGAATTAGGATTTTAACTATTAATGGACAATTAAATAATTGGTTCCCTTAAACAATTTAATGGTCTTGGAACGAATTAGGCCTTTGACAATTAATGAACAATAATTAATTGGTTCGTTTTGAAAATTTAATGGTTTTAGAACCATTTAGGCTTTTGACAATTAATAGAAAATTGATTAATTTGTTCTTTTTGAAAACTTAATGGTCTCGGAAGGAATTAGACCTTTGACTACTAATGGACAATTAATTAATTTGTTCCCTTTGACAATTTAATGGTCTAGGAACGAATTAGGCTTTTGACAATTAATGAACAATCAATTAATTGGTTCGTATTGAAAATTTAATGATCTTGGAACGAATTAGGCCTTTGACAATGAATAGAAAATAAATTAATTGATTCCATTTGATAATGTAATGGTTTTGGAACGAATTACGTCTTTGACAATTAATCAATTGGTTTGTTTTGAAGATTTAATGATCTTAGAACCAATTAAGCCTTTAACAGTTAATGGACAATTAAATAATTGTTTCCCTTTGACAATTTAATGATTTTGGAACAAATTGGACCTTTGACAATTAATGGGCAATTAATTATTTGGTTCATTTTCACAATTTAACGGTCTTGGAACCAATTAGGCCTTTGACAATTAATGGACAATTAAATAATTGGTTCCCTTTGACAATTTAATGGTTTTTTAACGAATTACGCTTTTGACAATTAATGGACAATTAATTGATTTCTTTTGACAATTTAATGGTCTTGAAACGAATTAGGTTTTTTACAATTAATGGACAATTAAATAATTGGCTCCCTTTGACAATTTAATGGTCTTGGAACGAATTAGGTCTTTGACAATTAATATACAATTAATTAATTGGTTCCATTTTATAATTTAAATGGAATCAACTAGGTGTTTGACAATTAATGGGCAATCAATTAATTGGTTCTTTTTGGCAATTTAATGGTCTTGGGACGAATTAGGCCTTTGAAAATTAATGGTCAATTAAATAATTGGTTCGTTTTGACAATTCAATGGTCTTGGAACCGATGAAACCTTTGACAAGCAGGTATTTCCGAATTTTAACTTTTTGCCCTTACGAGCATTCTCAAAGAAGGGGCATCGGTCTAAAGGGGATCTTTCCTCCTCTCTTTTATATTCTGACATGCGTCCGGCTCTGCGCAGAAAGAATTATATTCATTAAGCGTGGTCCATTGCATGCTATCAGGTCCAGATCTGCAAAAGAATTTTTGAAATATTAAGAAAGATTTTTTTTTTCGCCTCTGTTCTGATTACTTGCATTCTGAACTTGGGACATCTCATTTTCAATCCTCCCCTGCAATTAAAGGGCAAAATGTTGTTGTCCATGCAACCTCTTCATCCATACACTCCACCATCAAAATTTCATATTTCTAACAAAAATAGGTTAATCACAACATTTATTAAAAGTTTCGCCATTTCTCAAATTTTTCCATTGCTTCAGAGATTATAACTAGTTGGAGATCCAAAAGAGAGAATCCTAACATTTCGTCGATACCTATTCGACGAAATTTTCGTCGACTATTTTTTCTGAATTCGGTTTATTCGACTATTTTTTCTGAATTCTGTAATCAACCATAGCGTTCGGATACTTTTTTGAGCGACTGTACACACTATTCAATAGCTGACATTTGAGAATGAACTTTTCAACAATTTGAAAGATGAAATTTTTATGAATTTTATTTAAAGGAAAAAATTTTCCCATTTGCAGAAAAGGTATCGCATTTTTATCATAAATAAAAACATCAATTTAATATCTGCTCGGTAAAGCTCTTTGGATAATTAACTCTAGTTAAACCCGCGACAAAAGTTTTATGCGAAACGTATATCCATTGACAACACTTCCCACTGATATGTTCATCCACAGCTTTCCACCATTAACGTAGTATTCCAGTCACAGTTGTCATCGATAACGACTACTCCATTCAAAGGTAGGCGAAGGCAGCTCCACCAGAATTTTCGAACCCTTTTCGAAGAAAAACTCCCGATACACGGCAGCTAGGAATCCGATCTGTTAACCCAACAGGGTCATCACTCCAAGGGGCGGGGTGGCTCAGTCGGTAGAGCGCCAGGCTCGTAATCTGTAGTTCCCAGGTTCGAGTCCCAGCTGGGTCAGCGTTGAGATTTATCTCCGCAAAATTCCCCGCCCTGCCCACGGTCAGTAGGGGACACCGATGGGCTTGGAATAGGCCGCCGTCCGTCGGATGGGACGTTAAGCCGTGGCCCCGTGTGCGGGAGAGCCATACCCTGTGCACGTTAAAGAACACGCTGGATGGCCTTGACGGGAGGCTACCATCTGTCTCCCAACAGCTATTCCAGTGGGTCCCCTCCCCCAACCTTCTCTGAGCCTTCGGGGTCCATGTGACCTGGCCATTTAACCCATGGTGTGCAAAAAAGTGCCGCTCAGAGTTAAAACAGCCCAACCCATCACTCCAAATTTTGGAGCGATCGCTGAAATACCCGTGGAACCACATGGAAACCGACAATTCATACCACCGATGATGTCATAGATGTTTGTCCAGGAATTACGTCTATTATACAATAGGATGATACTTAGCTGATGGACAATATCTAGATAAACACTGTTCAAAAGTAAAGGTTGCATAGACATCAAAAAATGTTTTGAGGAATGTTTAACGTTTTAGAAACCTGTTCCATTTCTAAAATTTGATGTTATTATAGACATAATTTTTAAATGATCGTGAGATCTCATATCTAAAAAGTTAGCTTAATGAAGGCTATCTATGGAATCGATGAATGTCATGTGAAAGTTGGAAAAGTATGTACAGCCTCGATTAGCATTACAACTGAAGTAAATAAGGCTACATTGATCTTTATTTCTCCTTAATTTGGGAATCGACTATGTTCTGAGAACAACTTTGGAAGGAAGAGACTGGAGACTTTGATGATCTACAGATTTGAAAAAAAAAAATCGGACTTAGATTTGGTTGTCGATGATCACCTAGTTAAATAATGTTCAGGATGGGTCATGAACTCTTTCATTGGCAATATTGATGAGTAAGCTGGTAATGGAGTACGCTTAGTGATCAATGTAGAGAAATTTGAAAGATGAATTCAGAATGGTTGAAATTTGGAACAATTCTCAACTTAATTAAATCTGGTGTTTCTTTAAAGATATATGGGCTGGTGTGTTTAATTGTTTTACCTCTGAGTGGTGCTTTTTAGCACACAATGGCCAGCTCATAAAGACCCAATGGCACAGAAGGCCACGGGACAGCTGTTAAGAGACAGGTGGAAGCATCCCATCAAGGCCATCCATCCTTTCTTTAATGTCCATAGGATGTAGCTACATATGGGAAACCAATCCAATGGATGGTGGCTATTACAAGCCCATTCGTGTCCTCTTTCTCACCGAGGGCATAAAGGCAGATGATTTATGCGATTTGTTATAAATAGGAAAATTGAAATCGTTGCTGTTTCAGTTTTAAAAGAGTGCAAAAAATATAAGGGAATTAATAAGAAGTAAGAAAGGAGATGATGCAAACACATAAAAGATAAGACTATATTTAGGTTTTGAGAGAGTTCTTCCTTAAATTTTGTTAAAATGAAGAATCCCGATCTTTTTGAAAGAGGGTTAAAAAAGATAGAAATGTGAAAATGCAAATCGATGTTTTTAACTCTAGATTACATGTGGCCAGTATATAAGGTTATTCGATTTCTTGAATGAAGACAGAGTTAGACAAAGGAGTGATTAAAGGTCTTAAAGTAATACATAGAAAGGGACTGCATTTCTTGATCAGGTTGCCTACATGCAGAAATATAGATTGGCAAAAGAATTGTGTGTTGGGTTGGGTTGTTTTACCTCTGAGCGGCACTTTTTTGCACACCATGGGCTAAATGGCCAGGTCACATGGACCCCGCAGGCTCAAAGAAGGGTGGGGGAGGGGACCCACTGAAACAGCTGTTGGGAGACAGATGGTAGCCCCCCGTCAAGGCCATTCAGCGTGTTCTTTAACTTGCACAGGGTATGGCTCTCTCATACACGGGACCACGGCTTAACGTCCCATCCGACGGACGGCGGCCTTTCCAAGCCCATCGGTGTCCCCTACTGACCGTGGGCAGGGCGGGGAATTTTGCGGAGAAAAAGAATTGTGAACAGTGTAGTTAGTAACTTCAGGAAAGGAGCAGAGTTAAAATAGGAAACTTGACTACTGATCAGAGGGACCGGGGTTCGAGCCCCGGGTAAGGTATGGATGTTTGTTGTCTTTCTGCTGAGGTCTCGCCATCCTCACAGACCTTTTACTATGACTTATTAAACGGACAGGCTCCTGTCAGATCTCTGTGACAAACTGCTGCTTGAGGGAATATTTATTTCATTTTTATCATTTGTGTACCTGTAGACACACAACCATGCTATACATAAGCGTATGCTTTTTATACTTATGTGGAGATATTAAATTATTATATAGATAACTCATTTGAATACCGAAATATGCAAATACTTTTAACTCTCCAATCGACACAAAAATCATAAAAATTATTTTGCAAGAGTTTAAATGTTGCATGTAATAAGTATTATCAGTTAGTTGGGATGTGCATACAATTCATTGATGTTAAGAGCAGTATATTCAGTGATGATAATATCTGAAACGGATCAATCTCACAAAGATCACTTTTTCAGTAGCAGGGGCTAAACATGCCCCATGCAAGTCACGAACCTTACACTATTCCTTATCGGTGTTCCGATTTTCTTGAAAAGCAATGCATATATTACATATTTTGCATTTATATATTTTTTCATTATGTATTAAAATATACAACATATTTTAAATATATATACATATTTTTCATTTTAGCCGTCCCGTGGCCGAGTGGCTAGCGTTCTTGGCTACTGATCTAAGAGACCTGGGTTCGAGCCCCGGGTAATGCATGGATGTATGTGTCGTTTTTCTGCTGAGGTCCTGCCATCCTCTCAGACCTACTACTCTGGCATATAAACTCCCGTCAGACCTCTGTGGCAAGCAACTGCTTGAGTGGGTATTAATTTTTTTCTTATTTTATTTTGCATTTACCGTTTTGTGAACAGAAACTATGCTGTGACCCATATCCAGACAGTTGAAAACATCCGTTAAAGATTAAAGACCTTCAGGAGCGAAAGACATTTTACTTAAATTTGGTTGCGCCCAGGGGCTAGTGCTCGAGAGAGAGAGAGAAAAGGAAGCCTGCAGAGGAGAAAGAGTCTGGCAGTGGATGTGTGAGGTCTAATCTACGGATTGGTATGGTGACAGGAAGTTCGGGAATATTCGACCGAGGGTAGTAATGCAAGGCTGACAGCTTTGGATCGTCACCTTGTAACTGAGGGTGGCGTCCAAATTATACACTGGCACATAATAAAATTGTTTGCTGATGGGACATAAAACTCCAAACCAAAGTATACATAATATTTACCAGTTCCTCTACATAAAATAAACTATGGTTAATGCTCATTAATACTTAATAATTAATAGTTATCTGCTGGACATCCCAATATTATCTTTATTGAAATATAAAGACTATTAAGTTTTGACTTCGCCTTTAGTCACTATAGATGTCACTGAAAAGAATAATCAACTGACAACGTGAACATTTCATGCTGCCACTTACAGACGATCAACGGTCGAAGATTTCCTTCAAAACCTGGATATTTATCTGATGGAGTGGCCAGCCAGATCAGTTTTTGTGATTGTAACTTAAAGACTAAGACACCAGTGTATTTTCAAATGCCCAACTGTAAATGTAATTAACAGTATTGAATTGGTTGATATCCTGTTACTGAAAGAGTAAATTAATATGATTTATATAAATTAGAGTGTTTCTTACACTAAACTACAAATTAAAACATTTATTGCAATTTTGAACAAATATTAATGCCTGAGGTCCTGCCATCCTCTCAGACCTTCTACTATGGCATATAAACTGGCAGGCTCCTGTCAGACCTCTGTGGCAAGCAGCTGCTTGAGGAGGTATTTATTTTATTTTTTTTTATTTATTTATTAATGCCTATATACAGCTTTGTTTCTTTGTTTTCTATCTTATGTACTATATTCTTGATCTAATTATGTATAGGTTTTCCAGGTTAGGGTTGTTCTTCCTTCGAGTGGCACTTTTTTTGCACCCACTAGGCTAATGGGTAGCCGTCCCATGGCCGAGTGGATTATGCCCGAGAAACATTAAGAATGTTGATAAACGGCTCTCTTTTATCGGTGAAACGTTTACCCAATCTCAGGTGAATAGTCCTCTTATGTCTGAGAAACATTGCTTACTCTCAAGTAGACATTGTTTCGTGTCTAAAAACCATTTCTCTTTGCTGCCTCTGGTCGACGGATCTGTTGTACCAGATAAGCTTTGCTTCCTGACAAGCAAACAGACCTCTTGCGCACGGGAAACATTGTGTCTGAAGTAGACGAACTTCTTGCGTCTGATGAACATTTTTGTCTCAGGAAGACAGACGTCTTGTGCCTTGACTACAAAAGAAAGGATTTCTGGAAGAAAGCTTTTACTACATTTTAGACAATTCTTAAAATACGTTTAATCGTCTCTAGTATCGTTTTAATTAACTGTATTTGCTATAAAAAATAGCAATTATATAACAATATATAGCAGTAGGACAATATAAATTAAAAAATAAAAAACATATATCCATTCTCCCCCCCCCCCCCCCCCCAACACACACACACAGCGGACGCCCTTGCGAACAACGTTAATAATCCTCTTTGGTGGTCAGTATCATACTAAATCATCCGGAACAGAATTCTAAGGAAACGGAATGATTTCGCTAATTCTTAATGATTTGAGAGACGGTTATTTCGTATATGCCGTCCCATGGCCGAGTGGTTAGCGCGCTTGGCTACTGATCTAAGGGACCTGGGTTCGAGCCCCGGGTAAGGCATGGATGTATGTGTCGTTTTTCTGCTGAGGTCCTGCCATCCTCTCAGATCTTCTACTATGGCATGTAAACTGACAGCCTCCTGTCAGACCTCTGTGACCAAGCAGCTGCTTGAAGGGGTATTTTTATTATTATTATTAGGCTAATGGTCAGGTCACAAGGACCCCAAGGGCTCAGAAAAAGTTCAGGAAGGAGATCCACTGAACAGATAGATGATAGGAGTCATATAAGTGCCGATCAGGGGTAAATCAACCCAACTGTAGTTTTGTTAGCGTAACATAATATCTACACTTGATATAAAGACAGTGCTAAATTTTAATGATTACCGTTTTTAAAAAGTCCATGAAAGAAGCTGTGTGCAGGAATCTTAATCTTTACACATTAAAGGATATACATCTTAACAGATATCCAATGTTGTTCCTTCTATTTGGCATTCTACAGTCAACATTTTTTTTTGCATTCATCTTCAATATTATAGGTATTGATAAACAAAGTATTAAAAAAATTGTGATAAAAAAGGGTACTTTGAAATAATATTTTCTTTATTACAAACTTTTAAAAAGTTGAGCCAGGAATTGATATTGAAAAACAAATGGCGTTACCAATCTGAAAATGTACGGAAAGATCAGAAATCCCAAATGACTCCATGTCCTTAATTACTCAATTTAAATGGAATTGCCATCCATGAAGTCCTGAAGCCACGATGCCATCTGCAGCATAACCAAACTATGCATGACAGAAAGAACACAAGATTGTCTTAATTTTAGGTAATCAGCCCCCACACGATCACCTTTCTAATGATAACCTTAAAATGGGTCCTCAATGTTTGGTCGCTTAACCGCAAATAATCACCTAGAGCAGGCGTGTCCAACCTGCGGCCCACGAAATCGTAAAGTTGACGTGTTTACGACATAAGCTTTCAACATGATTATGCGATTTTCAGCGAGTTTCAATATTCACGCGTGACCTAGATTGTTGTACAAAAAATTCGCACTTGGAGTATGAATCGGTTATTAAAAGAAATGAAATTAAAACTCAAGTATTCATGAATATTTATGACCTCATCCAACTTCCCTTTCAGATCGCCTAGCCTACATGTCCAGTGCCACTAATATGGCGACTTCTGTTCAGTAAACCGTAGCGATCCATTGGAAGGCTCCGAGGAGCAATATCTTCACCAAAAAAAATATCAAGTTTCTTTCGGTGATTTATTCCTTGATTCATTCAAACAATGAGTGTTAAACTCAACTTTGAAAATCAAGACCATCCTATGACCTGGCCTCAAAATGTAAGGTCAAAATCTGTGCTTTGTTGGAAGTGGTGTTTGCTTCCGCCTTCTGTATAGTTTGCGTGTCATTGATGAAAAGAAAACGACAAATTCGGATATTTATTAACCTAATATGAATAACCAAATAAAAAGATTATTTCCCAAAACTCGTTGCCTAAAATCTGAGATTATATGTTAAATTAGCAGGTTTTAATATATTCATTTAAAAAAAATCGCTTCAGTAACCGTTTAGCATTAACTACACTTAAAGACCGTCCCGTGGCCGAGTGGTTAGCGCGTTTGGCTACTGATCTAAGGGACCTGGGTACGAATCCCAAGTAAGGCATGGATGTGTGTTGTTTTTCTGCTGATGTCCCTGCCATCCTCACAGATCTTCTACTATGACTGATTAAACTGACAGGCTGCTGTCAGACCTCTGTGGCAAGCAGCTATTGAGGGGGTATTTTTTTTTAAAGACTTTGAATATTATGGAGTAGTATTATGGAATTTTTTTTAACATTCAGAATGACAGAATTTGCGGCTTCATCTAACTTCTCCATAAGATTTTAATACTTTTCACACACAGGAGCAGGAATCCAGTTCTCTTCAATCAGCAAAAAGATGATATACTGAAAGTCGTTTACAGTATCTATTAATAGCCTGTACTGATCTTCTATGGACAAGGAAGCCCCTCAGTCCAGTGATAGCTCATTTGACACAAAGTTTCAGCACTTTGACCACAATCTTTTGTGACAATTGTGTGATTAAAAAAATCAAAATGAAGATCCTTCAAGTCTTCTTTTGACAAACAATCTTATCTCTGCTGCTTAGCCCAAAGATAAGGACTAAAACTGTGCTCAATAAGTCAGATCAATGATGCAGGTCCTATACATAGTGCGGAGCTCTTTGAAAAGGTATAAATATATCACGAACTACACTTCTAAATCGGGAATTAAGATTAGGTAAAGTATGACACTCTCTGTGCTTTGTATTGAAATTGGCTGGGTATTGCAATAACCTGTAAATAGAATTGAAGGGCTTGCAGCAATAACGAGTCAGATCCACTTTTTGACAATTTTGGGTAAAGAAAAAAAATACCATTTAAAATACAAGTTGTTTTTTCAAACAAATGAACAACAATTGAAGCTGCCTCCTTTTTGCTGGAAGCCCCTCAATTATTAATCTGGACTCAAATTTTGTGGAACCGAAAAAATATTTTAGTATTAAGATCAAAGATTGAAACAAAATAAGAAGAAAAATCTCTCTAAAACCATACAACGTCTTCTGCTTTCTTGAAAAAATCGATCTGTGGTTTTTTCTTGTTGAGTTTATTTATACCTTATCCTCTGAGATATAAATAATAAAAATATAAATACGTAACACAAAGTCTTACGTAATTGTCAAAATAGTTCTGTTACGTATACGTCATATTGTTGTATGAATAACTCGTAAGGCAGTAAAAAATGAAACAAAAAATATTGTCCGTGGCCAAGTTAGCGCACTTGGCTGCTGATATGGGGGATCTGGGTTCGAGTCCCGGGTAGGACATGGATGTTGATTTTCTGCTGAAGTCCCTGCCATCCTCTCAGACCTTCTACTGTGGCATATAGACTGACAGACCTCTGTGGCAAACAGCTGCTTGAGTAGATATTTATTTTTTATTGTATTTTTGGCATTATGTTTTGTAATACAGTGGTTTCGAAAATTTTTTACCTCTGTGATTTCCAGTGATTCGTATTATTTTTTGCTTGTAATAGAAGATTTTATTCTGATGATCGTTAAGGCATTTCGAAACATTTTTTCTTCCAAATCATTTGAAAAACTCCTTCAGATTCCAAATTGGGCACATTTTGTAGCTATATACTGGAGAATCTTGTAGACCTCACAATATCTTTTTCTCAATATGGAAAAGTACCATCACAAGCTATTAAGGGCATGTAGCTTTTCTGGAAAATTGAAAATGAAATTTTCTTCTATAAGCCAAAGATAGTGGGAGTCACTCGAATTACACGAATACAATTTTTTCGAAAACGGTTGTATGATGAAAATACTGTCTAAAAACGTTCTTTATGGTTTTCTCCATTATTTAATTTTTTTGCTCCTTTGTGAGTAACAGAAATATTGTAACAAATACGTGAGAATTTATTTTTCTTATTTATATTTTTACTTTTCATGTGTCACATGGAAAAGAATAAAGCACAACTTCAATCTTTTTTTTTGCCTAAGCAGCAGAGATGATTGTTCATCAGAACAAGACTTGAAGGAACTTCATTTGGATTTTAAGAGACTGAGTGTTAGTACCCTTTTGTTGGCTGAGTAGATTTGGTCAAGTATAAGGGTTGGTTTGGGTTGCTTTACCTCTGAGCGGCACTTTTTTGCACACCATGGGGTAAAGGGTCAGGTCCCATGGACCCTGAAGGCTCAGAGAAGGTTGGGGGAGGGGACCCACTGGAACAGCTGTTGGGTGACAGATGGTAGCCTCCCGTCAAGGCCATCCAGCGTGTTCTTTATTGTTGGGTTGTTTTACCTCTGAGCGGCACTTTTCTGCACACCATGGACTAAATGTCCAGGTCACATGGACCTCGAAGGCTCAGAGAAGGTTGGGGGAGGGGACCCACTGGAACAGCTGTTGGGAGACGGTAGTCTCCTGTCAAGGCCATCCAGCGTGTTCTTTAACGTTGGGTTGTTTTACCTTTGAACGGCAGTTTTTTGCATACCATGGGCTAAATGACCAGGTCACAAGGACCCCGAATGCTCAGAGAAGGTTGGGGGAGGGGACCCACTTGAACAGCTTTCGGGAGACAGATGGTAGCCTCCCATCAAGGTCATCCAGCGTGTTCTTTAACGTGCGTAGGGTATGGCTCTCCCGCAGTTAGTGCCAAGGCTTAACGTCCCATCCGACGGACGGCGACCTTTTAAAGCCCATTGGTGTGCCGTGGGCAGGGCGGGGAATTTTGCGGAGATAAATCTCAACGCTGACCCAGCTGGGACTCGAACCTGGGAACTGCAAATTACGTGCATGGCACGCTACCGACTGAGCCACCCCCGCCCCCAAGTATAAGGGACTCTGCTTTTTGGATGTGTGTCTTTCTTTCAGTCTTTCTCACAGGAAAATTAGATGAAGTCACAAATTCCATCAGATTGAATTTTAAGAAATCCAATCCTTTGCCGAGTGGTTAGCACGCTTGGCTACTGATCTAAGGGACCTGGGTTCGAGCCCCAGATAAGGGGTATATGGATGTTCGTGTCGTTTTCCTGCTGAGGGCCTGCCGTCCTCACAGACCTTCTACTGTGGCACATAAACTGACAGGCTCCTGTCAGACCTCTGTGGCAAGCAGCTGCTTGAGGGGGTATTTATTATTTTTTTTTATATTTGGAAAGTATTGTGGAAACTACGCCACGTCGAGTCCTGCCTGTCGTCTGTCTGCAGTGGGCCGACGAAGTATTAAATAGGTATTCATAAAAACGATTTGGCCAGATCGTGTATCTATATATATATACAGTCGCTCAAAAAAGTATCCGAACACTATGGTTGATTACAGAATTCAGGAAAAATATCTGGCAACGTGTCATGTGACACGAAGGTTGCTAGATCACTAATTTCTAAAAAATCGTTGCCAGATATTTTTTCTGAATTCTGTAATCAACCATAGTTTTTGGATTCTTTTTTAAGCGACTTTACATACTTAATACTCAAATGAATTTATTAAAATGGAAAGGATTTCGAATGCTAAATTTGAAAGGTTTGAAATTATCACGTTACATCTTTTTGTGTTGCCACAAATAAATAAAAAAATCAACCGTAGATCATTTAATACTCCGTAAATGCCATCTGTTATCATCAAAATGCCACTGTTCCGATACTACAGATCCAAAGACTGCAATTATGGTGCTCGAACGGCGATACCGCGCTTCACTTGTTTCGAAAATTTGTTTCAAGCCACAGAGCCCCATATTCCCTTGATTGCTCTGTCACCCATCAGAGTCAGCTTTTAAACTCTTCAGCCCGAAAGTGCATCTTCCCTGTCGGAAGTGTTCTGCCGCCGCAAAACGAAACTTTTATTTGAGCTTCAACGGCATTTGATCCTCAAACCATTTTACCACCAGAGCAGCTGCGGGATTGTTTGTGCTCTGCTGACCGACACGAAGGGCGCAGTAGGCTTGCGAGCCTCTTCGTGGCCCCAAGGGATGCTGGCAGCCAGCGGCACAGCCCCACCACCTGTCTCTTCGTGCGTCTCTCTCGGTGTGTGTCAGTTGGTTGACTGGCCGTAGCCACGCGGCTCACCTGCGCACGGCTCACTGGACAAAGTAGGGCCTCGGCTGGTGCCAGGTGGCACGTGCGGGGCACGCGCCGCAACCAATGATCGAAACCACCTGGCCTCCTCTGTGGAATGTGGCTTTGCCTCGCTTCAGGACCTGGGCACAAAGCGAGCATCTGACGGCTGCTCTCTTCTCAATGGTCGCTAACGGGCATCTTTTCTGACTAATGTGAGGTTTGCTCCCTGCCAGAATTAAAGAGTTGCTCTTCGTGAGCGTGACCAAAATGAGGGGTAATGTAGACGAAATATGCTCTGGCGGGGTCGAAGTTCAAAGTGTAAGGAGCAAAAAAATGCTTTTCGGTGACGCTGTTCTTAAGGGCTGGTCGGAAGACAATCCTAGAGTACAAAATAGGTTTATTTGCAATTTAAAAGTTAGCTGAGAAAACAGAATTTCGACAGGTACGAGACTTGAACCCACATCCTCCTGAAAACTTATCAGGGTTGGGTTGTTTTACCTCTGAGCGGCACTTTTTTACACACCATGGGCTAAATGGCCAGGTCACATGGACCCCGAAGGCTCAGAGAAGGTTGGGGGAGGGGACCCACTGGAACAGTTGTTGGGAGACAGATGGTAGCCTCCCGTCAAGGCCATCCAGCATGTTCTTTAACGTGCACAGGGTATGGCTCTCCCGCACGTGGGGCAACGGCTTAACGTCCCATCCGACGGACGGCGGTCTTTCCAAGCCCATCGGTGTCCCCTACTGACTGTGGGCAGGGCGGGGAATTTTGCGGAGATAAATCTCAACGCTGACCCAGCTGGGACTCGAACCTGGGAACTACGGATTACGAGCCTGGCGCGCTGCCGACTGAGCCACCCCCGCCAGAAAACTTACCAGGTGTTCTTACCACTTGGATTAACCCATTTAGTTCAATCTCGGTATAAAAGGAGATGATGAAATTTCGCAAAAATTGTTTTAAATTAGATAAGATCAGCCACGGATTGGTAAGAGGCGCTAATCACGCCAGCGGGCCCTGAGATTCGCAAGAACAAAATTTTTTTAATAATAATAATTGTTATCTTATACAAAGTCCATAGAATTGGGGAAAGCCTATTTTAAACTTCACGCACGAACTATCAATAGAATAGGTATTGATCTTGAAAAAGATACCGATTTTTTTTATAGTAGTCCTGTCCCCTTTGCAACAGAAAAAAATGTGCCAGTCCGACTCTGTATAAGATAATTAGATATATAACCCTCCAGCACACCTCGTCTGCTGGAGAGCCATAAAACAGTTACGTACAATGACGTTACAGTATATACGTACAATACATACAATGCACGTTGAAGAACACACTGGAGGGCCTTGACGGGAGGCTACTATTCCGTCAAGGGATAAGTCCGCTCCCCCCAACCTTCTCTGAGCTCTCGGAGTTTTGGAGACCTCTCCATTTAGTCCCCTCTGTGCAAAATTGTGCCGCTCAGAGGTAAAACAACGCAATCCATCATGGTGCAGGTAAGAACCATGTAGATATATGTGCGACCACTAAGAAAATGTCTGCTTAGAGAAATTTTCAATTTTTTAGAGAAATAAAAAGAAAATGTCTGCTTAGACATTTTTTTTCATTTCTCAAAAACATTTCTCCATCTATAAGAGTCTTTCTTGGCGATATTTGATGGATGATAACATGATTCTTGTTCCCTCTGGATCAGTACATGTCTTGAGTCACTCTGCTGGATTTTCGGTCCGATCATGATGTTGTCTGACCCAGTTCAACCGCTCCCTGGAGTGAGGCGAACATAAAGCCTGCATTCGTGAAATCATCCTTCTTATATTGGAGGATTGGGTTGTTGGGTTGTTTTACCTCTGAGCGGCACTTTTTTGCACACCATGGGCTTAATGGCCAGGTCACATGGACCCCGAAGGCTTAGAGAAGGTTGGGGAAGGGGACCCACTGGAACAGCTGTTGGGAGACAGATGGTAGCCTCCCGTCAAGGCCATCCAGCGTGTTCTTTAACGTGCACTGGGTATGGCTCTCCCGCACACGGGGCCACGGCTTAACGTCCCATCCGACGGACGGCGTCCTTTTTTTTTTTTAGAATATAATTTTTTTTAGAATATAATTTTTATTCATAAGAGTAAAAAATGCAAATACATTTACACTTTGACCCGCAAAGCTAAATAGCTTATCTGCAGAAAAATGAATAAATTATATTAACATAAGTCATTCAGCCACAAAAATGGTGTACATCAAATAAATCCACAAAACACAACACATAAAAATCAGCTAACTAGAAAATACCAAATAATTTTTTAATTCCATTTTAAGTCTTCTAAAAGAATCTATATTTAGTAATTCTTTTGGAATAGCATTAAATATAAGTGGTACTTGATATTCGGAGGTATGTTTGCCGTAATTATTTCGAAAATTTGGCAATTTGTAATAACCCTGGTTTTGAAGTCTTGTATTTTTATTATGTTGAATTTTTAGTTTGTAAGTTTCGTCAAAAAAATTTTTAATTATTACATTATATTTATATAAATTGCTGTAGGACAAAAGATTTAAAAATTTTAATCTCTCGGTAGAAGTTTTATAAATTTTTTGCAAATGAAACGGAATAATATTTTTAGCTATTATAGACTGCAGTTTTTCTATTTTATTTATGTTAGTTAAGTTAGTTGTTCCATGCACAATTATTCCATAATTTAAAATAGATTCGCATATTGCTTTATAAAATAGGACACATGTTTCCATATTTAATACGTATTTCAATTTTTGAATTTTTATCGCCGATATTCTCAAGCTTTCACATATGTGGGATATATGGGCATTCCACCTAAAATATTCATCCAAAATGATTCCTAAGTAATTTATTTTATTTACTTGCTCAACAAGTGGGCAGCTGCATAATGATTCACAATTCGAAGCATCCTTTTTTCTGCAATTTATTTTATGAGTTTTGATAAAGAGGTTTTGATGAATATGAAATCCTGGTGAATGAATAATCATCAGTTTTGTTTTTTTCTCATTTAAATAGATTTTATTATGATTTAACCATCTAATAATATTATTGTAATCTGTTTGGACCTCTGAAATGCTATCATTTAAATATTTCTGACTGTTTATTAAAACAATGTCGTCAGCATATAGATAAATAGCACTATTTAATTTTGCATTGAACAAATCATTTATGTACACTAGGAACAATAAAGGACCTAAAATTGAGCCTTGGGGAATTCCACATCGTGTAATTACTTTTCTGCTGTAGCAGTTTTTTATTTTAGTAATTGTGTATCTGTCTGATAAATAATTTCTAAACCAATCTAACAATATACCGCGAATACCGTAATTTTCCAATTTATTTAGTAAAATGCTATGATCTATTGTATCGAAGGCTTTCTTTAAATCTAAGAACATAGTTACAATTTTTTCCCTATTTTTCAATGATTTATTAATATTATTTGCAATTTTGGAAATTAGTTGAATTGTGTTTTTTCCTTTTTGAAAGCCAAACTGATTTTCATTAATTATGCTGTGTTTAAGTAAAAAGTTAAAAACAGTATTATAAATACATTTTTCCATTATTTTCGAAAAAATAGGCAGAATTCTTATTGGTCGATAGTTAGAAAAATCCTCCTTAATACCACCTTTAAAAATAGGTCTTAAAATACCTGTTTTGAGTTCAGTAGGTATGTTCCCAGTAAATATAATCTGATTTATAATTTTTGATATAATATTTAGTAGTGTCTCTTTATTAAATTTTATATGTTTAATGCAAACATTATCGTAACCAGGTGATTTATTGGTGTCTAATGAAGTAATTAATTCATCAGTTTATTTTTCAGTGATTTCATGTATATACATAGATTTCAAAACTCTTTGTATCATGGTTGGAACATAATTTATATCGTCTTGGTGATTTGTATTTCTTATCTGTAAAATTAGTGTATTATAAATGTCATTGTAATTATTTGCTATTTCTTCCACAGATAATTTCTTTTTGGCCATATTGTCAATTATTACATCGTCCGATGATTTTTTCTGTTTTCCTTCTAATATTTCATATATTAATTGCCAGGTAGCCTTCATATCATTTTTTTCATTATAAGTTTATTTCTATAATAAAGTTGTTTCTGATTTCTAATCTGAATATTAACCCTATTCCTTAATTTTTTATAGTTATTTTTATAAGCATCACTTTTATCATTGTTTTTAAATTTAATCCAAGCTTTATCTCTTTCTTCAATTAATTCTATCAAGTTCGGTGTTATCCAATTTTTGTTACGATTTCTTTTTACTTTTCCAACTCTCTTCATATATATTCTATTTTTTCCTAAAATTCCATCATAAATGTCTTTAAATACTTTATATAGGTTTAATTCATCCTTTGAGTTGTCTCCATAATTTTCTAAATTCCAATTCGTTTCAGAAATAGCTTTGTTTATATTGTTATGGTCAAATGACCAATTCTTATTTTCCTGGTCTGTTTCATTATAATTAGTATTATTTAAATTGTTATTGGTGTTGCTAATCAGTGTTAAAATCATATAGTGATCTGCTATTTTGCTTGTTTGAATTGCTGAATTTGCTGACATATTTTTAATCAGTTTCCAAGCCCATCGGTGTCCCCTACTGACCGTGGGCAGGGCGGGGAATTTTGCGGAGATAAATCTCAACGCTGACCCAGCTGGGACTCGAACCGGGGAACTACAGATTACGAGCCTGTCGCGCTACCGACTGAGCCACCCCCGCCCCATATTGGAGGATGAAACCAGAATTCCAGTAGCAGTTATGTGATGATATCTTCCTATCCGAACTTACTATTGTTGCACCTGGGTGACAACTAGATTATCTTCTATAAACATAATTTTGTCTCTAGAAACCGTTGTCATAGCTTGTGTTAACCACAGAAAAGCTCACGTGAACCATCTAGTGACTTCTACCTCTAATTATTCTCCTTCTATTCATTTAGCTGGCACAAATTCCTTGCAGAATCACGGTTTTATATTTTCTCTTTTTCTTTGAGGAAATCTAGCTCCAAAAATATTTTCTAAGGAGATTTTCACACAGACAATCTCCGCTAACTCCGTGGTACCTAAGGTGATGAAGGGTTGGGTTGTTTTACCTCTGAGCGGCACTTTTTTGCAACACCATGGGCTAAATGGCCAGGTCACATGGACCCCGAAGGCTCAGAGAAGGTTGGGGGAGGGGACCCACTGGAACAGCTGTTGGGAGACAGATGGTAGCCTCCCGTCAAGGCCATCCAGCGTGTTCTTTAACGTGCACAGGGTATGGCTCTCCCACACACGGGCCACGGCTTAACGTCCCATCCGACGGACGGCGGTCTTTCCAAGCCCATCGGTGTCCCCCTACTAATCGTGGGAATGGCGGGGAATTTTGCGGAGATAAATCTCAACGCTGACCCAGCTGGGACTCGAACCTGGGACTACAGATTACGAGCCTGGCGCGCTACCGACTGAGCCACCCCCGCCAAAGGGGATGAAGGGAACACCGATGTACTTGGAAAGGCGGCGATCCCTCATGTGGGACGATAAGCCGTGGGTTCGTGTGCAGTAAAGCCATATCGTGAACACGTTACACGATGGGCTTGATGGGAGGTTCCCACTCTCTCATAACAGCTTTCTAGGTACTCTCTTTCCATTATCCAGATCTCAATCCTTGGGGCCCCTGTTCCCCCGCTCATTTAGCTCATTGTGTGCAAAAAATAAACTACCGCTGAGAGATAAGGTAATTCGGAAACAGCAACTGAAGGCTTTTGTCAATCCCTCGAGACAAAAAGCTGTCGGCTAGGGACGTTCACAAAATTTTTTCAATTAAAGTGGACCTAGTGAAAGGAAAGGACAAAAGGGCGAGATTTAATTCATGGCATTTTTTATCGATTAATACGCGAAAATAAATCAAATAATTTAAGAATTCTAGGGGGCCTCTTTGTATATTTCTTTTGTTGCCTGCTTGGAACGCGTATGCTCTAGACAGGCCCGTCCAAGTCATTGCAAAAGAGCTTGCGGCTCATGAAAAAAATCATCAGTACAGTCGCTCAAAAAAGTATCCGAACAATACGGTTGATTACAGAATTCAGAAAAAATATCTGGCAACGAATTTTTTTAGAAATTAGTGATCTGGTAACCTTCGTGTCACGCGACACATTTTCAGTTATGCACCTAAAAATGTTCAAAAAAATTAGAAGAAATTAATTCATAAAAAAAGGACATCGATTTTGCCAGCTCGTAGGTACTCATTAAAATGTATATTTTTGCTTTTTTTTTATCAAGATATTTTCTTGATTTTTTTTAAAATATAGTTTTTACTAGTTCATTACTCATTAAAAAATAATAATAATAATAAATACCCCCTCAAGCAGCTGCTTGCCACAGAGGTCTGACAAGAAGCCTGTCAGTTTATATGCCATAGTAGAAGGTCTGAGAGGATGGCAGGACCTCAGCAGAAAAACACAAACAGCCATGCCTTACCCGGGGCTCGGCCATGGGACGGCCCGTACATTACTCATTAGAAACGTATAATTTTGATTTTAAGATGAGGAATTTTCTTGAGGCTATTTTAGAATATGTTTTTTTTTTCTCCTAGTGAGTCTTCACTAAGTTTGGGTTGGGACAGGCCTGCTCTAGATTCATGGGTTGGCAACTTTTTTAATTAACAATTTTAAAAAACAATTTTTTTGTTAACGCTGGCCATTTTAGAATTGTGGAATTTGCAAGCTAGAGGAATCAGAAGGGGGTACAATGTGTACAAAAATAACGTTTATGTGTCGATTTATTTTACAAAATCATTTTTATATATGAATATTTTTATGAATATTTATCTCAAATAAAAATGATATTTGAATAGGTGAAAAAAGTGGCAAAAACTCTTACGAACAAATAAAAAGAACTTTTATCTAATTTATAAGAGACTTGATGTTTTAAAATATTTTTTTTGCCTATTTAGGATAAAAAAGATAGATTTTTTTTATTTTTTATTTTTTTTTTTAATTTTTTATTAATTTTTTTTTTAACTTTAAAGCCAGTAGTATTAGGCCTTGGTGTTGAATGCAAAAGTTTGCATTTGTAATCGAAATTTGCTTTTGATGAAATTCGTTAAGAAAATGTTTGTTCACAAATATAGGTGCTAGAGGAAGCACAGTTATCTTTTCCACCGGGAATCATTTGAGAAGAGGGGCGGGGGTGGCTCAGTCGATAGCGCGCCAGGCTCGTAATCTGTAGTTCCCAGGTTCGAGTCCCAGCTCTGTCAGCGTTGAGATTTATCTCCGCAAAACTCCCCGCCCTGCCCACGGTCAGTAGGGGACACCGATGGGCTTGGAAAGGCCGCCGTCCGTCGGATGGGACGTTAAGCCGTGGCCCCGTGTGCGGGAGAGCCATACCCTGTGCACGTTAAAGAACACGCTGGATGGCCTTGACGGGAGGCTACCATCTGTCTCCCAACAGCTCTTCCAGTGGGTCCCCTCCCCCAACCTTCTCTGAGCCTTCGGGGTCCATGTGACCTGGCCATTTAGCCCATGGTGTGCAAAAAAAGTGCGCTCAGAGGTAAAACAACCCACAACCCATTTGAGAAGAAGAAATGTAGAATTTGAAAATCCTGCATAAAATAGCACTAGCTCCATTATTTACATGAATCAACATGTTATTCATTTGTATATCAACCAATTCCGTTTCTAAATGATTAGGAACATCTTTAATATCAATGGTGAATGGATTTTGAAAGAATCGAATTTCTTTTGAATGCCTGTGGGAATCTGAAATTATTCATTGCCAATATTAGTGGCGGGAAAATTTTAAGTTTTAAAGCCCAAATGTTCAGCCTGCCACTTGAAAGGGCAAAGCTGGCCGCATGTGGCCGGATGGGCCGTTTTGTCAACTCCTGCTTTAGAGCAGACTCATTTTTCAAACGAGAGTACATTAAACCTCTTGGAGTATAAAATACATCCAGAGGGATGTATTTCGCATACATCCTACTGGATATATGCGATATGTATGTGAAAACAAATGCTAATTTGTTTATCATCTTATAACATCCCAAACTGTAGATTTAGTCCCTATCCCCCTTATCATTCTGCAGGAGAGCCATACCTTGTGCACGTTAAAGAACACGCTTTGCATACTTTACAGTACCAACTTTGGCATTGAAGTCACCAAGAACAAGGGTAATATCTCCTTTCTTGACGGAATTCAAAATATCCTGAAGTTGTTCATAAAACCTATCCTTCTCATCCTCATCGGCATCCTCAGTGGGGGCATAACAGCAGATAACATTCAAGTCTTTAATGCTTGTCTGAAATTTTGCTGTAAGAAACCTTTCATTAATGCACTCATATCCTAGAAGAGCATCGCTAGCGTGTCTGCTGAGAAGCAGACCCACGCCTTGGTGATGCTTATTGTCTTCCCTCCCTGAAAAGATAAATTTAAGATTATTTTTAAGAATCTGACCTTTATCTGTCCATCTGGTCTCTTGCAAGCCGAGAATATCTAAATTATAAAGGTGGAATTCTTGTGTGAGGATATCAAGAGAAAAAGCTCTGTGCAGAGTCCTCACATTCCAACTACCTAAGGAGAGAAAATGGTTAGTGGGATGTTTAAAGAAACTATGTTTATTGAGAGAGGGAATGCCGACAATATCAAGCAGCCCCCTAATCGCAGACATGGGGCAAAGACCCGTTCTCCCACTACTAAAGGCTGAAGCCATCTACACTGGAAGACTTCCTCCAATGTAGAATTTGACGATGCCAATAGAAGCAAAGAGTTCAGGTGCCTCCGATGATCTCTGCTCAGGATTATCCACCAGCTAATAAACATATCCTGTGAATCTATTCACTTTGGGCTCTCAACCCACAAACTAACAGAAAACACAGCGGAAGATTTTTCCTCCACAGAAGCCCACCAGTGCAGCAAAATCAGGATCCATAATCAACTCAGACTCCATTCCTATTAGAATATTGAAACGTTTGACCAACAATATCTCCTCACATTTCCCACTCCTCATCTTTGCTCTTTTTCTGGAATATCCGTGATCCTTTTCCCCTTTTCATTCATTTAATATTAATCTCTGTTGTTTAAAACCTTCTTTTTCTTCCCCCTTAATAGCTGTTTCGAGCAATTAAATATTTACTGTTATCGACAATAATACTCTTTTATACATTTTGTTACCCCCCCCCCTTCCTATCCCCATATAAATAAAAATGAATAAATACCCCCTCAAGCAGCTGCTTGCCACAGAGGTTTGACAGGAGCCTGTCAGTTTATATGCCATAGTAGAAAGTCTGTGAGGATGGCAGATCCTCAGCAGAAAAACAACATGGCGACACAAAATCAGTATCATTGCCAACAGACTTCACCAATGCATCCAAAAATCGTATAATCCGGCTGCTTCAACTTTTCGACTTCTGTGAAAAAGTTTACTCTAAATAGGAAAAGCATAATTGCACCATAATACATCTACAGAGAGGAGACCTTGAAGGCATCTAATGGAGTCAGTATAATTTACCACTATTGAAAAGCTACAGCCACATAGAAAGCGGTTTGAGCGATTTAGCTTTATGAACATCCACACATTTTGTTATGTCTCACAACAAAATCATTACTAAAAAAAGAAGGGACCACCCAGGAAAAACGATAACGACATACGCTCCAGTTTTCTGTGAAACCTCCTCCGCTTTTTGGTAATTTTAAAACGCCAGCAAGGTTAATAACGCTAAGTCGCTCAAACCATTTTCTGTGTGTCCGTATCATGAGAGTTGGTCTTCCGTCATCCCTGCTCTGCAGACCCTTCAGCTCCGTGTGACGTCACCTGTGCCACGTGCCACCTATCTCCGACCACCTGCCCCTGCACCATCTTCGGGGAACGCTGCCAGCCAGATGGCGGCTTTTTCTTCTTTTTTTTTCAGTGGGGCATCATGGTCGACGAAGGAGATATTCCTCTTCCGCAAACTTAACGACGATGAAATGGAAAGCGGAAGAGTCGTTGGTGAGCACATCAGGTGGCGAAGGATCCGTAAGATTCAATTTTTTTGCCTCCTTCAAACAACGCTTCTCTGAAGTATGTTAATTTATGACGAAATATTCCGAGCATATTCCGTATGAAGAATACGAAAGCTGCGGAGCAGCTGTGTTGCTTATTTTTTCGTTCGACGGGATAACCTTGCTGTTAGAATCCGTCCTTGATGGAAGAGGAAATCTTTATCATGGAAGGAATAAAAACAACACAGAAATTAAATATGGCATGACATTCTTTAGCGAACTTGATTTACTACTGGATCGTTTTGCAAACGATGGATTGCGAACAACCGCGAAGATGGGAAGTGGGGGCTACTAAACACGGAAAAAACATAGATTTAATAATACTTCATTGCTTTTTTTATAAAAAAAGAAAATATTAAATTAATATTCTTCAGTTTGTTTGTTGTTAAACACTATATAGGCACAGACAAATGAAAAGAGAACGAATTATTAATTCTTCTATATTACGTGGGTTGGGTTGTTTTACCTCTGAACGGCACTTTTTTGCACACCATGGGCTAAATGGCCAGGTCACATGGACCCCGAAGGCTCAGAGAAGGTTGGGGGAGGGGACCCACTGGAACAGCTGTTGGGAGACAGATGGTAGCCTCCCGTCAAGGCCATCCAGCGTGTTCTTTAACGTGCACAGGGTGTGGCTCTCCCGCACACGGGGCCACGGCTTAACGTCCCATCCGACGGACGGCGGTCTTTCCAAGCCCATCGGTGTCCCCTCCTGACCGTGGGCAGGGCGGGGAATTTTGCGGAGATAAATCTCAACGCTGACCCAGCTGGGTTTGGATTGTTTTACCTCTGAGCGGCACTTTTTTGCACACCATGGGCTAAATGGCCAGGCCACAAGGACCCCGAAGGCTCAGAGAAGGTTGGGGGAGGGGACCCACTGGAACAGCTATTGGGAAACAGATGGTAGCCTCCCGTCAAGGCCATCCAGCGTGTTCTTTAACGTGCATAGGGTATGGCTCTCCCGTACACCCGGCCACGGCTTAACGTCCCATCCGACGGACGGTGGCCTTTCCAAGCCCATCGGTGTCCCCTACTGACCGTGGGCAGGGCGGGGAATTTTGCGGAGATAAATCTCAACGCTGACCCAGCTGGGACTCGAACCTTGGAACTACAGATTGCGAGCCTGGCGCGCTACCGACTGAGCCACCCCGCCCCTATATTACGTGGCATTGCATGCCTGTTACTGATGCAATATCGGGAAGCCATATTATATTAGATTGATACGAGCAGTGTTCGCTGTAGCGAATTAATTGGTCCCAGAATACCATTCGTTAAACAAAAATGAATGACTCATATTAATGTAAGAGGAATTGATCTATTCCCTCCTCATACTAACAAAATATCGAAAAATTTTTGAGTAAGGACATATCGTTATAAATTTAATAGATGAAAAGTGAGCGTCAGTTCAAAGAATGCTTACCAACAAAATTATAATAAACTATTTTAATTTCTTAAGCAATCAGTTTACAAAATAATAATTTAACCAATCACAAATGTATTTCATGAAATCAAACCTGAAAGTCTGTGTCTAGCAATTCTCTACCACACTTGAAACAGTCGCACTACAATTCTAACAGATTCTATTCAAAACATAAAAAAGGATCTTCATTAACATTCAGTAATCGACACAATTATCTTTGAAAATAAACCTATCATTTACATTTCCAGTTCTGAATTTTATCTTAAACACCTCATTTGTGCTAAGCCTAAGCTGACCATATTTCCTTGAGACAAAAACGGACATTGGTATGGCAAAAACGGGACGGGGGTTATGTAATATTCTGCATTAATGAAAAAGTACCCAATGTCGTGGTCATTGTCCCTAACGACCTTTAGGTCGACCTAACGACCTAAAGTACCCAACGTCGTGGTCATTGTTCCCTAACGTTCACAGCAAACTGGAGCGTGTGCAGTAACTGCACACGCTCCAGTTTGCTGTGAACGGTAACTGCACACGCTCAATATTTCCGTGAGTGAGCCCACACGATCTAGTATCCAAATAATATGACCACCTACAGTCGCTCAAAAAAGTATCCGAACACTATGGTTGATTTCAGAATTCAGAAAAAATATCTGGCAACGATTTTTTTTTTAGAAATTAGTGATCTGGCAACCTTCGTGTCACGTGACACGAAGGTTGCCAGATCACTAATTTCTAAAAAAATCGTTGCCAGATATTTTTTTCTGAATTCTGTAATCAGCCATAGCGTTCGGATACTTTTTTGAGCGACTGTACATGACTTGTATAAGTCTACTCGACGTTGAATTGCGTCTGTTCTGAAGGCCCGAGATGGAATTATTAATAAAATGTTCTCCACAAACAATACGTCTCCATTATTTTGATAAGTCCCTGTAGCAGAAATTAATAATTCAACTTTTTTCTAAACAGCAAACTATTCAACTGTTTCAAATACCTTTTCGTGATATGCTTTATCACTTATTAAACGTTTTTCACATCACCCGCACACACTGAGATAAAGACTCTTCTTTAGACTAACTGCACAGACCAAATAAATTTAATTCTTCAGAAATCGTTCTTAAAATGTACCGTTATTATTTTCGAGTCTATCTGTTCCATTCGGTTAATGACGTAAATCTCGCGCTGTACCACGTGTGAGGATCACAAATGACACATGTATCACATCATGGTCTTGTTGTTGCACGTTCATCTGTCGTAACAATATTTATCAATATTAGAAACATTGTACAGTAGATATATATTAGAAGCGTGGAAAACATCTATAGATGAATAACTGTTGTGAATTTAAAGGAATTAGACCGAAAACTTTTATATAAAAGTAATTTCGCTGAAGAGACTTTGGTAATGCATATGTTAATGCATGAACATAATAAAAGTAATACCAAATATCTTAAAATTAGCGTTATTTCTATTGTAATCCGAATTTGAGAAGCAATACTGAATTATTATTTTTTCGAGAAGATTTCAACGCGATTTATAAAACAGTTTTGGCCTGTTAATTACTCCTCAAAAAAGTATTTTTTAACCCGAAAAAGTCATGTCTTATTCCTAATTAGTGAAGTTCAAAATTATTCTAGATTTTAAGAAGGTTGTGTTGGATTGTTTTTTAACTCTGAGCAGCATTTTTTCACCCAATGGGTCAAATGGCAAGGTCTCAAGGACCCCAAGTTGAAAACAATGAACAACAATTTATTTTAAAAATTTTTAATTAATAGTTAGTTAATTTCTAGAAATGTCTTCTTTATTTATTCACAGTTGTCACTTGAGGGCAAACAGATTTAAAGATGGATGTAAGAGATTCCTGGATATGTTAAAGAGGTTTTTCGGCCACTTTTTGAAGATGTTGAAAGAGACTTCTGGGCAGTTTTAACAGCTGTAAATATTATATTGGCACTGGCATATTTTAGTCAATTTACTTCAAATATATTTCGACAGAAATCGTCATTGAATCGATTGGCAGTGTGGAAACAATTCGTCAACATTTAGAGTTCCGAAAGATCTGTGCCAAATGGGTACCCCACAAACTGATAGAACAGCAAAACATGGGCTAGAGTCGACTCGTGCAAGGAGATGTTCGCAATGCTTGAACAGAGTGGACCCAAACGGTTAACAGACATTGTCACAGGTGATGAGACACGGTTTTATTACTACACAACTCTCAGAAAGATCGACAACTACATTTGGTTTGGCGGAAGATGAACCGCATCTCTAAATCCCCGACAAATTTTCGCTCGAGCAAGAGGATGTTCAGAATTTCTTTCAATTTCCAAGGATTACTAGCTGTGAACACCTTACCTGAAAAAAAAAAAGACTATAAATGGCGAATACTACACCAACATTGCTTTTTCCCATATTGTTTTAGGAGACGAAGGAGCAGCGTCCAACTACAGGCCTGTCAATTTAATCCTTCAATGGTATTGCCAGTGCTCACAAAACCCATCCAGTTACGGCCTATCTGGAGCTGGAAAAAATCAAACAGCAACCTCATCATGCGTATTCACCCAATGTTACACCATGAGAGTACTCCGCAAAACTCCCCGCCCTGCCCACGGTCAATAGGGGACACCGATGGGTTTGGAAAGGCAGCCGTCCATCGGATGGGACTTTAAGCCGTGGCCCCGTGTGCGGGGAGAGCCATACCCTGTGCCGTTAAAGAACACGCTGGATGGCCTTGACGGGGGGGGGGGCTACCATCTGTCTCCCAACAGCTGTCCAGTAGGTCCCCTTCCCCAACCTTCTCTGAGACTTCGGGGTCCTTGTGACCTGGCCATTTAGCCAATGGTGTGCAAAAAAGTGTCGCTCAGAGGTAAAACAACCCAACGTTAAAGAACACTCTGGATGACATTGACGGGAGGCTACCATCTGTTTCCCAACAGCTGTCCAGTGGGTCCCCTTCCCCAACCTTCTCTGAGACTTCGGGGTCCTTGTGACCTGGCCATTTAGCCAATGGTGTGCAAAAAAGTGTCGCTCAGAGGTAAAACAACCCAACGTTAAAGAACACGCTGGATGGTCTTGACGGGAGGCTATCATCTGTCTCCCAACAGCTGTCCAGTGGGTCCCCTTCCCCAACCTTCTCTGAGACTTCGGGGTCCTTGTGACCTGGCCATTTAGCCAATGGTGTGCAAAAAAGTGTCGCTCAGAGGTAAAACAACCCAACGTTAAAGAACACGCTGGATGGCATTGACGGGAGGCTACCATCTGTCTCCCAACAGCTGTTCCAGTGGGTCCCCTCCCCCAACCTTCTCTGAGCCTTCGGGGTCCATGTGACCTGGACATTTAGTCCATGGTGTGCAAAAAAGTGCCGCTCAGAGGTAAAACAACCCAACAATAAAGAACACGCTGGATGACCTTGACAGGAGGCTACCATCTGACTTCCAACAGCTGTTCCAGTGGGTCCCCTTCCCCAACCATCTCTGAGGCTTCGGGGTCCTTGCGACCTGGCCATTTAGCCAATGGTGTGCAAAGAAGTGCCGCTCAGAGGTAAAACAACCAACCAGTAGAGGAAAACTCGCTCACACTGCTAGACTACCAGTGCGTGACAGAGTTTGAATTTCATGTATACTTCCGCAACATTTCAATTTTGAATTCTACTCACGAGGGACAACCGCTCTGCTTCATTTCCTCACGAGATTTCGTTGCTAGAAAACAATGAACTAGGTTAATTCCGATTTGTTTTAATCGTCGCGTGATGACAACTTTTCCAGGAAAAGCAGCATATCCTCGATATTTTGATTTTTTTTTCTCCATTTCTCGTTCTCTTCAATTAACTTCCAGGAAATTCGCACACTGAGCCCAGCTACATCATTTGCAGTAGAAACGTTCTTTTAACTTTTCTTATTAAGTATATACCGTTTCACTTCAATATAACTCAACGCATGCCTAGAATCAGATATAATTGAAGGGAAGGTTTTAATAGTAGTCCACAAACTTTTTAAAGCAATGACCCTTGATTTACATATTTTCCTATTGTTTTTCACTGTTAAACAGTTCGTGAATTTGTCAAAATAGTTCCCTCACCATGTCCTCCCAATCCGATGACCGATTATAACGAATTCTACGTCGGCCGATTATAAAATATTTTACGTCAAACGAAAGCTTGTGACATGGGAAAAATCAGAAGCATTTGTTTCCGAATTTTCAAAATGAAAACTTCTGACGTGAAGAGTATCAGAGGCGTTTGCTTCTCATCTTCCAAATGAAAGCTTGTGGCGTGGAGATTCATAGGCGTTTGCTTCTCATCTACCAAATGAAAGCTTGTGACGTGGAGAATCAGAGGCGTTTGCTTCTCATCTTCCAAATGAAAGCTTGTGGCGTGGAGAATCAGAGGCGTTTGCTTTTCATCTTCCAAATGAAAGCTTGTGACGTGGAGAATCAGAGGTGTTTGCTTCTCATCTTCCAAATGAAAGCTTGTGCGTGGAGAATCAGAGGCGTTTGCTTCTCATCTTCCAAATGAAAGCTTGTGGCGTGGAGAATCAGAGGCGTTTGCTTCTCATCTTCCAAATGAAAGCTTGTGGCGTGGAGAATCAGAGGCGTTTGCTTCTCATCTTCCAAATGAAAGCTTGTGGCGTGGAGAATCAGAGGCGTTTGCTTCTCATCTTCCAAATGAAAGCTTGTGGCGTGGAGAATAAGAGGCGTTTGCTTCTCATCTTCCAAATGAAAGCTTGTGACGTGGAGAATCGGAGGAGTTTGCTTCTCATCTTCCAAATGAAAGCTTGTGGCGTGCAGAATCGGAGGCGTTTGCTTCTCATCTTCCAAATGAAAGCTTCTGGCGTGGAGAATCGGAGGCGTTTGCTTCTCATCTTCCAAATGAAAGCTTGTGGCGTGGAGATTCATAGGTGTTTGCTTCTCATCTTCCAAATGAAAGCTTGTGCGTGGAGAATCAGAGGCGTTTGCATCTCATCTTCCAAATGAAAGCTTGTGGCGTGGAGAATCAGAGGCGTTTGCTTCTCATCTTCCAAATGAAAGCTTGTGGCGTGGAGAATCAGAGGCGTTTGCTTCTCATCTTCCAAATGAAAGCTTGTGGCGTGGAGAATCAGAGGCGTTTGCTTCTCATCTTCCAAATGAAAGCTTGTGACGTGGAGAATCAGAGGTGTTTGCTTCTCATCTTCCAAATGAAAGCTTGTGCGTGGAGAATCAGAGGCGTTTGCTTCTCATCTTCCAAATGAAAGCTTGTGGCGTGGAGAATCAGAGGCGTTTGCTTCTCATCTTCCAAATGAAAGCTTGTGGCGTGGAGAATCAGAGGCGTTTGCTTCTCATCTTCCAAATGAAAGCTTGTGGCGTGGAGAATCAGAGGCGTTTGCTTCTCATCTTCCAAATGAAAGCTTGTGGCGTGGAGAATAAGAGGCGTTTGCTTCTCATCTTCCAAATGAAAGCTTGTGACGTGGAGAATCGGAGGAGTTTGCTTCTCATCTTCCAAATGAAAGCTTGTGGCGTGCAGAATCGGAGGCGTTTGCTTCTCATCTTCCAAATGAAAGCTTCTGGCGTGGAGAATCGGAGGCGTTTGCTTCTCATCTTCCAAATGAAAGCTTGTGGCGTGGAGATTCATAGGCGTTTGCTTCTCATCTACCAAATGAAAGCTTGTGACGTGGAGAATCAGAGGCGTTTGCTTCTCATTTTCCAAATGAAAGCTTGTGACGTGGAGAATCAGAGGTGTTTGCTTCTCATCTTCCAAATGAAAGCCTGTGCGTGGAGAATCAGAGGCGTTTGCTTCTCATCTTCCAAATGAAAGCTTGTGGCGTGGAGAATCAGAGGCGTTTGCTTCTCATCTTCCAAATGAAAGCTTGTGGCGTGGAGAATCGGAGGAGTTTGCTTCTCATCTTCCAAATGAAAGCTTGTGGCGTGCAGAATCGGAGGCGTTTGCTTCTCATCTTCCAAATGAAAGCTTGTGGCGTGGAGATTCATAGGCGTTTGCTTCTCATCAACCAAATGAAAGCTTGTGACGTGGAGAATCAGAGGCGTTTGCTTCTCATCTTCCAAATGAAAGCTTGTGGCATGGAGAATCAGAGGTGTTTGCTTCTCATCTTCCAAATGAAAGCTTGTGCGTGGAGAATCAGAGGCGTTTGCTTCTCATCTTCCAAATGAAAGCTTGTGGCGTGGAGAATCAGAGGCGTTTGCTTCTCATCTTCCAAATGAAAGCTTGTGGCGTGCAGAATCGGAGGCGTTTGCTTCTCATCTTCCAAATGAAAGCTTCTGGCGTGGAGAATCAGAGGCGTTTGCTTCTCATCTTCCAAATGAAAGCTTGTGACGTGGAGAACCAGAGGTGTTTGCTTCTCATCTTCCAAATGAAAGCTTGTGACGTGGAGAATCAGAGGCGTTTGCTTCTCATCTTCCAAATGAAAGCTTGTGGCGTGGAGAATCAGAGGCGTTTGCTTCTCATCTTCCAAATGAAAGCTTGTGACGTGGAGAATCAGAGGTGTTTGCTTCTCATCTTCCAAATGAAAGCTTGTGGCGTGGAGAATCAGAGGCGTTTGCTTCTCATCTTCCAAATGAAAGCTTGTGGCGTGGAGAATCAGAGGCGTTTGCTTCTCATCTTCCAAATGAAAGCTTGTGGCGTGGAGAATCAGAGGCGTTTGCTTCTCATCTTCCAAATGAAAGCTTGTGGCGTGCAGAATCGGAGGCGTTTGCTTCTCATCTTCCAAATGAAAGCTTCTGGCGTGGAGAATCAGAGGTGTTTGCTTCTCATCTTCCAAATGAAAGCTTGTGCGTGGAGAATCAGAGGCGTTTGCTTCTCATCTTCCAAATGAAAGCTTGTGGCGTGGAGAATCAGAGGCGTTTGCTTCTCATCTTCCAAATGAAAGCTTGTGGCGTGCAGAATCGGAGGCGTTTGCTTCTCATCTTCCAAATGAAAGCTTCTGGCGTGGAGAATCAGAGGCGTTTGCTTCTCATCTTCCAAATGAAAGCTTGTGACGTGGAGATTCATAGGCGTTTGCTTCTCATCTACCAAATGAAAGCTTGTGACGTGGAGAATCAGAGGCGTTTGCTTCTCATCTTCCAAATGAAAGCTTGTGGCGTGGAGAATCAGAGGCGTTTGCTTCTCATCTTCCAAATGAAAGCTTGTGACGTGGAGAATCAGAGGTGTTTGCTTCTCATCTTCCAAATGAAAGCTTGTGCGTGGAGAATCAGAGGCGTTTGCTTCTCATCTTCCAAATGAAAGCTTGTGGCGTGGAGAATCAGAGGCGTTTGCTTCTCATCTTCCAAATGAAAGCTTGTGGCGTGGAGAATCAGAGGCGTTTGCTTCTCATCTTCCAAATGAAAGCTTGTGGCGTGGAGAATCAGAGGCGTTTGCTTCTCATCTTCCAAATGAAAGCTTGTGGCGTGGAGAATAAGAGGCGTTTGCTTCTCATCTTCCAAATGAAAGCTTGTGACGTGGAGAATCGGAGGAGTTTGCTTCTCATCTTCCAAATGAAAGCTTGTGGCGTGCAGAATCGGAGGCGTTTGCTTCTCATCTTCCAAATGAAAGCTTCTGGCGTGGAGAATCGGAGGCGTTTGCTTCTCATCTTCCAAATGAAAGCTTGTGGCGTGGAGATTCATAGGCGTTTGCTTCTCATCTACCAAATGAAAGCTTGTGACGTGGAGAATCAGAGGCGTTTGCTTCTCATTTTCCAAATGAAAGCTTGTGACGTGGAGAATCAGAGGTGTTTGCTTCTCATCTTCCAAATGAAAGCTTGTGCGTGGAGAATCAGAGGCGTTTGCTTCTCATCTTCCAAATGAAAGCTTGTGGCGTGGAGAATCAGAGGCGTTTGCTTCTCATCTTCCAAATGAAAGCTTGTGGCGTGGAGAATCAGAGGCGTTTGCTTCTCATCTTCCAAATGAAAGCTTGTGGCGTGGAGAATCAGAGGCGTTTGCTTCTCATCTTCCAAATGAAAGCTTGTGACGTGGAGAATCAGAGGTGTTTGCTTCTCATCTTCCAAATGAAAGCTTGTGCGTGGAGAATCAGAGGCGTTTGCTTCTCATCTTCCAAATGAAAGCTTGTGGCGTGGAGAATCAGAGGCGTTTGCTTCTCATCTTCCAAATGAAAGCTTGTGGCGTGGAGAATCAGAGGCGTTTGCTTCTCATCTTCCAAATGAAAGCTTGTGGCGTGGAGAATCAGAGGCGTTTGCTTCTCATCTTCCAAATGAAAGCTTGTGGCGTGGAGAATAAGAGGCGTTTGCTTCTCATCTTCCAAATGAAAGCTTGTGACGTGGAGAATCGGAGGAGTTTGCTTCTCATCTTCCAAATGAAAGCTTGTGGCGTGCAGAATCGGAGGCGTTTGCTTCTCATCTTCCAAATGAAAGCTTCTGGCGTGGAGAATCGGAGGCGTTTGCTTCTCATCTTCCAAATGAAAGCTTGTGGCGTGGAGATTCATAGGCGTTTGCTTCTCATCTACCAAATGAAAGCTTGTGACGTGGAGAATCAGAGGCGTTTGCTTCTCATTTTCCAAATGAAAGCTTGTGACGTGTAGAATCAGAGGTGTTTGCTTCTCATCTTCCAAATGAAAGCTTGTGCGTGGAGAATCAGAGGCGTTTGCTTCTCATCTTCCAAATGAAAGCTTGTGGCGTGGAGAATCAGAGGCGTTTGCTTCTCATCTTCCAAATGAAAGCTTGTGGCGTGGAGAATCAGAGGCGTTTGCTTCTCATCTTCCAAATGAAAGCTTGTGGCGTGGAGAATCAGAGGCGTTTGCTTCTCATCTTCCAAATGAAAGCTTGTGGCGTGGAGAATAAGAGGCGTTTGGTTCTCATCTTCCAAATGAAAGCTTGTGGCGTGGAGAATCGGAGGAGTTTGCTTCTCATCTTCCAAATGAAAGCTTGTGGCGTGCAGAATCGGAGGCGTTTGCTTCTCATCTTCCAAATGAAAGCTTCTGGCGTGGAGATTCATAGGCGTTTGCTTCTCATCTACCAAATGAAAGCTTGTGACGTGGAGAATCAGAGGCGTTTGCTTCTCATTTTCCAAATGAAAGCTTGTGACGTGGAGAATCAGAGGTGTTTGCTTCTCATCTTCCAAATGAAAGCCTGTGCGTGGAGAATCAGAGGCGTTTGCTTCTCATCTTCCAAATGAAAGCTTGTGGCGTGGAGAATCAGAGGCGTTTGCTTCTCATCTTCCAAATGAAAGCTTGTGGCGTGGAGAATCGGAGGAGTTTGCTTCTTATCTTCCAAATGAAAGCTTGTGGCGTGCAGAATCGGAGGCGTTTGCTTCTCATCTTCCAAATGAAAGCTTCTGGCGTGGAGAATCGGAGGCGTTTGCTTCTCATCTTCCAAATGAAAGCTTGTGGCGTGGAGATTCATAGGCGTTTGCTTCTCATCTACCAAATGAAAGCTTGTGACGTGGAGAATCAGAGGCGTTTGCTTCTCATCTTCCAAATGAAAGCTTGTGGCATGGAGAATCAGAGGTGTTTGCTTCTCATCTTCCAAATGAAAGCTTGTGGCGTGGAGAATCAGAGGCGTTTGCTTCTCATCTTCCAAATGAAAGCTTGTGGCGTGGAGAATAAGAGGCGTTTGCTTCTCATCTTCCAAATGAAAGCTTGTGGCGTGCAGAATCGGAGGCGTTTGCTTCTCATCTTCCAAATGAAAGCTTCTGGCGTGGAGAATCGGAGGCGTTTGCTTCTCATCTTCCAAATGAAAGCTTGTGGCGTGGAGATTCATAGGCGTTTGCTTCTCATCTACCAAATGAAAGCTTGTGACGTGGAGAATCAGAGGCGTTTGCTTCTCATTTTCCAAATGAAAGCTTGTGACGTGGAGAATCAGAGGTGTTTGCTTCTCATCTTCCAAATGAAAGCTTGTGCGTGGAGAATCAGAGGCGTTTGCTTCTCATCTTCCAAATGAAAGCTTGTGGCGTGGAGAATCAGAGGCGTTTGCTTCTCATCTTCCAAATGAAAGCTTGTGGCGTGGAGAATCAGAGGCGTTTGCTTCTCATCTTCCAAATGAAAGCTTGTGGCGTGGAGAATCAGAGGCGTTTGCTTCTCATCTTCCAAATGAAAGCTTGTGGCGTGGAGAATCAGAGGCGTTTGCTTCTCATCTTCCAAATGAAAGCTTGTGCGTGGAGAATCAGAGGCGTTTGCTTCTCATCTTCCAAATGAAAGCTTGTGGCGTGCAGAATCGGAGGCGTTTGCTTCTCATCTTCCAAATGAAAGCTTCTGGCGTGGAGAATCGGAGGCGTTTGCTTCTCATCTTCCAAATGAAAGCTTGTGGCGTGGAGATTCATAGGCGTTTGCTTCTCATCTACCAAATGAAAGCTTGTGACGTGGAGAATCAGAGGCGTTTGCTTCTCATTTTCCAAATGAAAGCTTGTGGCGTGGAGAATCAGAGGCGTTTGCTTCTCATCTTCCAAATGAAAGCTTGTGGCGTGGAGAATAAGAGGCGTTTGGTTCTCATCTTCCAAATGAAAGCTTGTGGCGTGGAGAATCGGAGGAGTTTGCTTCTCATCTTCCAAATGAAAGCTTGTGGCGTGCAGAATCGGAGGCGTTTGCTTCTCATCTTCCAAATGAAAGCTTCTGGCGTGGAGATTCATAGGCGTTTGCTTCTCATCTACCAAATGAAAGCTTGTGACGTGGAGAATCAGAGGCGTTTGCTTCTCATTTTCCAAATGAAAGCTTGTGACGTGGAGAATCAGAGGTGTTTGCTTCTCATCTTCCAAATGAAAGCCTGTGCGTGGAGAATCAGAGGCGTTTGCTTCTCATCTTCCAAATGAAAGCTTGTGGCGTGGAGAATCAGAGGCGTTTGCTTCTCATCTTCCAAATGAAAGCTTGTGGCGTGGAGAATCGGAGGAGTTTGCTTCTCATCTTCCAAATGAAAGCTTGTGGCGTGCAGAATCGGAGGCGTTTGCTTCTCATCTTCCAAATGAAAGCTTCTGGCGTGGAGAATCGGAGGCGTTTGCTTCTCATCTTCCAAATGAAAGCTTGTGGCGTGGAGATTCATAGGCGTTTGCTTCTCATCTACCAAATGAAAGCTTGTGACGTGGAGAATCAGAGGCGTTTGCTTCTCATCTTCCAAATGAAAGCTTGTGGCATGGAGAATCAGAGGTGTTTGCTTCTCATCTTCCAAATGAAAGCTTGTGGCGTGGAGAATCAGAGGCGTTTGCTTCTCATCTTCCAAATGAAAGCTTGTGGCGTGGAGAATAAGAGGCGTTTGCTTCTCATCTTCCAAATGAAAGCTTGTGGCGTGCAGAATCGGAGGCGTTTGCTTCTCATCTTCCAAATGAAAGCTTCTGGCGTGGAGAATCGGAGGCGTTTGCTTCTCATCTTCCAAATGAAAGCTTGTGGCGTGGAGATTCATAGGCGTTTGCTTCTCATCTACCAAATGAAAGCTTGTGACGTGGAGAATCAGAGGCGTTTGCTTCTCATCTTCCAAATGAAAGCTTGTGGCATGGAGAATCAGAGGTGTTTGCTTCTCATCTTCCAAATGAAAGCTTGTGGCGTGGAGAATCAGAGGCGTTTGCTTCTCATCTTCCAAATGAAAGCTTGTGGCGTGGAGAATAAGAGGCGTTTGCTTCTCATCTTCCAAATGAAAGCTTGTGGCGTGCAGAATCGGAGGCGTTTGCTTCTCATCTTCCAAATGAAAGCTTCTGGCGTGGAGAATCGGAGGCGTTTGCTTCTCATCTTCCAAATGAAAGCTTGTGGCGTGGAGATTCATAGGCGTTTGCTTCTCATCTACCAAATGAAAGCTTGTGACGTGGAGAATCAGAGGCGTTTGCTTCTCATTTTCCAAATGAAAGCTTGTGACGTGGAGAATCAGAGGTGTTTGCTTCTCATCTTCCAAATGAAAGCTTGTGCGTGGAGAATCAGAGGCGTTTGCTTCTCATCTTCCAAATGAAAGCTTGTGGCGTGGAGAATCAGAGGCGTTTGCTTCTCATCTTCCAAATGAAAGCTTGTGGCGTGGAGAATCAGAGGCGTTTGCTTCTCATCTTCCAAATGAAAGCTTGTGGCGTGGAGAATCAGAGGCGTTTGCTTCTCATCTTCCAAATGAAAGCTTGTGGCGTGGAGAATCAGAGGCGTTTGCTTCTCATCTTCCAAATGAAAGCTTGTGCGTGGAGAATCAGAGGCGTTTGCTTCTCATCTTCCAAATGAAAGCTTGTGGCGTGCAGAATCGGAGGCGTTTGCTTCTCATCTTCCAAATGAAAGCTTCTGGCGTGGAGAATCGGAGGCGTTTGCTTCTCATCTTCCAAATGAAAGCTTGTGGCGTGGAGATTCATAGGCGTTTGCTTCTCATCTACCAAATGAAAGCTTGTGACGTGGAGAATCAGAGGCGTTTGCTTCTCATTTTCCAAATGAAAGCTTGTGACGTGGAGAATCAGAGGTGTTTGCTTCTCATCTTCCAAATGAAAGCTTGTGCGTGGAGAATCAGAGGCGTTTGCTTCTCATCTTCCAAATGAAAGCTTGTGGCGTGGAGAATCAGAGGCGTTTGCTTCTCATCTTCCAAATGAAAGCTTGTGGCGTGGAGAATCAGAGGCGTTTGCTTCTCATCTTCCAAATGAAAGCTTGTGGCGTGGAGAATCAGAGGCGTTTGCTTCTCATCTTCCAAATGAAAGCTTGTGACGTGGAGAATCAGAGGTGTTTGCTTCTCATCTTCCAAATGAAAGCTTGTGCGTGGAGAATCAGAGGCGTTTGCTTCTCATCTTCCAAATGAAAGCTTGTGGCGTGGAGAATCAGAGGCGTTTGCTTCTCATCTTCCAAATGAAAGCTTGTGGCGTGGAGAATCAGAGGCGTTTGCTTCTCATCTTCCAAATGAAAGCTTGTGGCGTGGAGAATAAGAGGCGTTTGCTTCTCATCTTCCAAATGAAAGCTTGTGACGTGGAGAATCGGAGGAGTTTGCTTCTCATCTTCCAAATGAAAGCTTGTGGCGTGCAGAATCGGAGGCGTTTGCTTCTCATCTTCCAAATGAAAGCTTCTGGCGTGGAGAATCGGAGGCGTTTGCTTCTCATCTTCCAAATGAAAGCTTGTGGCGTGGAGATTCATAGGCGTTTGCTTCTCATCTACCAAATGAAAGCTTGTGACGTGGAGAATCAGAGGCGTTTGCTTCTCATTTTCCAAATGAAAGCTTGTGACGTGTAGAATCAGAGGTGTTTGCTTCTCATCTTCCAAATGAAAGTTTGTGCGTGGAGAATCAGAGGCGTTTGCTTCTCATCTTCCAAATGAAAGCTTGTGGCGTGGAGAATCAGAGGCGTTTGCTTCTCATCTTCCAAATGAAAGCTTGTGGCGTGGAGAATCAGAGGCGTTTGCTTCTCATCTTCCAAATGAAAGCTTGTGGCGTGGAGAATCAGAGGCGTTTGCTTCTCATCTTCCAAATGAAAGCTTGTGGCGTGGAGAATAAGAGGCGTTTGGTTCTCATCTTCCAAATGAAAGCTTGTGGCGTGGAGAATCGGAGGAGTTTGCTTCTCATCTTCCAAATGAAAGCTTGTGGCGTGCAGAATCGGAGGCGTTTGCTTCTCATCTTCCAAATGAAAGCTTCTGGCGTGGAGATTCATAGGCGTTTGCTTCTCATCTACCAAATGAAAGCTTGTGACGTGGAGAATCAGAGGCGTTTGCTTCTCATTTTCCAAATGAAAGCTTGTGACGTGGAGAATCAGAGGTGTTTGCTTCTCATCTTCCAAATGAAAGCCTGTGCGTGGAGAATCAGAGGCGTTTGCTTCTCATCTTCCAAATGAAAGCTTGTGGCGTGGAGAATCAGAGGCGTTTGCTTCTCATCTTCCAAATGAAAGCTTGTGGCGTGGAGAATCGGAGGAGTTTGCTTCTCATCTTCCAAATTAAAGCTTGTGGCGTGCAGAATCGGAGGCGTTTGCTTCTCATCTTCCAAATGAAAGCTTGTGGCGTGGAGAATCGGAGGAGTTTGCTTCTCATCTTCCAAATGAAAGCTTGTGGCGTGCAGAATCGGAGGCGTTTGCTTCTCATCTTCCAAATGAAAGCTTCTGGCGTGGAGAATCGGAGGCGTTTGCTTCTCATCTTCCAAATGAAAGCTTCTGGCGTGGATAATCGGAGGCGTTTGCTTCTCATCTTCCAAATGAAAGCTTGTGGCGTGGAGATTCATAGGCGTTTGCTTCTCATCTACCAAATGAAAGCTTGTGACGTGGAGAATCAGAGGCGTTTGCTTCTCATTTTCCAAATGAAAGCTTGTGACGTGTAGAATCAGAGGTGTTTGCTTCTCATCTTCCAAATGAAAGCTTGTGCGTGGAGAATCAGAGGCGTTTGCTTCTCATCTTCCAAATGAAAGCTTGTGGCGTGGAGAATCAGAGGCGTTTGCTTCTCATCTTCCAAATGAAAGCTTGTGGCGTGGAGAATCAGAGGCGTTTGCTTCTCATCTTCCAAATGAAAGCTTGTGGCGTGGAGAATCAGAGGCGTTTGCTTCTCATCTTCCAAATGAAAGCTTGTGGCGTGGAGAATAAGAGGCGTTTGGTTCTCATCTTCCAAATGAAAGCTTGTGGCGTGGAGAATCGGAGGAGTTTGCTTCTCATCTTCCAAATGAAAGCTTGTGGCGTGCAGAATCGGAGGCGTTTGCTTCTCATCTTCCAAATGAAAGCTTCTGGCGTGGAGATTCATAGGCGTTTGCTTCTCATCTACCAAATGAAAGCTTGTGACGTGGAGAATCAGAGGCGTTTGCTTCTCATTTTCCAAATGAAAGCTTGTGACGTGGAGAATCAGAGGTGTTTGCTTCTCATCTTCCAAATGAAAGCCTGTGCGTGGAGAATCAGAGGCGTTTGCTTCTCATCTTCCAAATGAAAGCTTGTGGCGTGGAGAATCAGAGGCGTTTGCTTCTCATCTTCCAAATGAAAGCTTGTGGCGTGGAGAATCGGAGGAGTTTGCTTCTCATCTTCCAAATGAAAGCTTGTGGCGTGCAGAATCGGAGGCGTTTGCTTCTCATCTTCCAAATGAAAGCTTCTGGCGTGGAGAATCGGAGGCGTTTGCTTCTCATCTTCCAAATGAAAGCTTGTGGCGTGGAGATTCATAGGCGTTTGCTTCTCATCTACCAAATGAAAGCTTGTGACGTGGAGAATCAGAGGCGTTTGCTTCTCATCTTCCAAATGAAAGCTTGTGGCATGGAGAATCAGAGGTGTTTGCTTCTCATCTTCCAAATGAAAGCTTGTGGCGTGGAGAATCAGAGGCGTTTGCTTCTCATCTTCCAAATGAAAGCTTGTGGCGTGGAGAATAAGAGGCGTTTGCTTCTCATCTTCCAAATGAAAGCTTGTGGCGTGCAGAATCGGAGGCGTTTGCTTCTCATCTTCCAAATGAAAGCTTCTGGCGTGGAGAATCGGAGGCGTTTGCTTCTCATCTTCCAAATGAAAGCTTGTGGCGTGGAGATTCATAGGCGTTTGCTTCTCATCTACCAAATGAAAGCTTGTGACGTGGAGAATCAGAGGCGTTTGCTTCTCATTTTCCAAATGAAAGCTTGTGACGTGGAGAATCAGAGGTGTTTGCTTCTCATCTTCCAAATGAAAGCTTGTGCGTGGAGAATCAGAGGCGTTTGCTTCTCATCTTCCAAATGAAAGCTTGTGGCGTGGAGAATCAGAGGCGTTTGCTTCTCATCTTCCAAATGAAAGCTTGTGGCGTGGAGAATCAGAGGCGTTTGCTTCTCATCTTCCAAATGAAAGCTTGTGGCGTGGAGAATCAGAGGCGTTTGCTTCTCATCTTCCAAATGAAAGCTTGTGGCGTGGAGAATCAGAGGCGTTTGCTTCTCATCTTCCAAATGAAAGCTTGTGGCGTGGAGAATAAGAGGCGTTTGGTTCTCATCTTCCAAATGAAAGCTTGTGGCGTGGAGAATCGGAGGAGTTTGCTTCTCATCTTCCAAATGAAAGCTTGTGGCGTGCAGTATCGGAGGCGTTTGCTTCTCATCTTCCAAATGAAAGCTTCTGGCGTGGAGAATCGGAGGCGTTTGCTTCTCATCTACCAAATGAAAGCTTGTGACGTGGAGAATCAGAGGCGTTTGCTTCTCATCTTCCAAATGAAAGCTTGTGGCGTGGAGATTCATAGGCGTTTGCTTCTCATCTTCCAAATGAAAGCCTGTGCGTGGAGAATCAGAGGCGTTTGCTTCTCATCTTCCAAATGAAAGCTTGTGGCGTGGAGAATCAGAGGCGTTTGCTTCTCATCTTCCAAATGAAAGCTTGTGGCGTGGAGAATCGGAGGAGTTTGCTTCTCATCTTCCAAATGAAAGCTTGTGGCGTGCAGAATCGGAGGCGTTTGCTTCTCATCTTCCAAATGAAAGCTTGTGGCGTGGAGATTCATAGGCGTTTGCTTCTCATCTACCAAATGAAAGCTTGTGACGTGGAGAATCAGAGGCGTTTGCTTCTCATCTTCCAAATGAAAGCTTGTGGCATGGAGAATCAGAGGTGTTTGCTTCTCATCTTCCAAATGAAAGCTTGTGGCGTGGAGAATCAGAGGTGTTTGCTTCTCATCTTCCAAATGAAAGCTTGTGCGTGGAGAATCAGAGGCGTTTTTTTCTCATCTTCCAAATGAAAGCTTGTGGCGTGGAGAATCAGAGGCGTTTGCTTCTCATCTTCCAAATGAAAGCTTGTGGCGTGCAGAATCGGAGGCGTTTGCTTCTCATCTTCCAAATGAAAGCTTCTGGCGTGGAGAATCAGAGGCGTTTGCTTCTCATCTTCCAAATGAAAGCTTGTGACGTGGAGAATCAGAGGTGTTTGCTTCTCATCTTCCAAATGAAAGCTTGTGACGTGGAGAATCAAAGGCGTTTGCTTCTCATCTTCCAAATGAAAGCTTGTGGCGTGGAGAATCAGAGGCGTTTGCTTCTCATCTTCCAAATGAAAGCTTGTGACGTGAAGAATCAGAGGTGTTTGCTTCTCATCTTCCAAATGAAAGCTTGTGCGTGGAGAATCAGAGGCGTTTGCTTCTCATCTTCCAAATGAAAGCTTGTGGCGTGGAGAATCAGAGGCGTTTGCTTCTCATCTTCCAAATGAAAGCTTGTGGCGTGGAGAATCAGAGGCGTTTGCTTCTCATCTTCCAAATGAAAGCTTGTGGCGTGGAGAATCAGAGGCGTTTGCTTCTCATCTTCCAAATGAAAGCTTGTGGCGTGGAGAATAAGAGGCGTTTGCTTCTCATCTGCCAAATGAAAGCTTGTGACGTGGAGAATCGGAGGAGTTTGCTTCTCATCTTCCAAATGAAAGCTTGTGGCGTGCAGAATCGGAGGCGTTTGCTTCTCATCTTCCAAATGAAAGCTTCTGGCGTGGAGAATCGGAGGCGTTTGCTTCTCATCTTCCAAATGAAACCTTGTGGCGTGGTAATTCATAGGCGTTTGCTTCTCATCTACCAAATGAAAGCTTGTGACGTGGAGAATCAGAGGCGTTTGCTTCTCATTTTCCAAATGAAAGCTTGTGACGTGGAGAATCAGAGGTGTTTGCTTCTCATCTTCCAAATGAAAGCTTGTGCGTGGAGAATCAGAGGCGTTTGCTTCTCATCTTCCAAATGAAAGCTTGTGGCGTGGAGAATCAGAGGCGTTTGCTTCTCATCTTCCAAATGAAAGCTTGTGGCGTGGAGAATCAGAGGCGTTTGCTTCTCATCTTCCAAATGAAATCTTGTGGCGTGGAGAATCAGAGGCGTTTGCTTCTCATCTTCCAAATGAAAGCTTGTGACGTGGAGAATCAGAGGTGTTTGCTTCTCATCTTCCAAATGAAAGCTTGTGCGTGGAGAATCAGAGGCGTTTGCTTCTCATCTTCCAAATGAAAGCTTGTGGCGTGGAGAATCAGAGGCGTTTGCTTCTCATCTTCCAAATGAAAGCTTGTGGCGTGGAGAATCAGAGGCGTTTGCTTCTCATCTTCCAAATGAAAGCTTGTGGCGTGGAGAATCAGAGGCGTTTGCTTCTCATCTTCCAAATGAAAGCTTGTGGCGTGGAGAATAAGAGGCGTTTGCTTCTCATCTTCCAAATGAAAGCTTGTGACGTGGAGAATCGGAGGAGTTTGCTTCTCATCTTCCAAATGAAAGCTTGTGGCGTGCAGAATCGGAGGCGTTTGCTTCTCATCTTCCAAATGAAAGCTTCTGGCGTGGAGGATCGGAGGCGTTTGCTTCTCATCTTCCAAATGAAAGCTTGTGGCGTGGAGATTCATAGGCGTTTGCTTCTCATCTACCAAATGAAAGCTTGTGACGTGGAGAATCAGAGGCGTTTGCTTCTCATTTTCCAAATGAAAGCTTGTGACGTGTAGAATCAGAGGTGTTTGCTTCTCATCTTCCAAATGAAAGCTTGTGCGTGGAGAATCAGAGGCGTTTGCTTCTCATCTTCCAAATGAAAGCTTGTGGCGTGGAGAATCAGAGGCGTTTGCTTCTCATCTTCCAAATGAAAGCTTGTGGCGTGGAGAATCAGAGGCGTTTGCTTCTCATCTTCCAAATGAAAGCTTGTGGCGTGGAGAATCAGAGGCGTTTGCTTCTCATCTTCCAAATGAAAGCTTGTGGCGTGGAGAATAAGAGGCGTTTGGTTCTCATCTTCCAAATGAAAGCTTGTGGCGTGGAGAATCGGAGGAGTTTGCTTCTCATCTTCCAAATGAAAGCTTGTGGCGTGCAGAATCGGAGGCGTTTGCTTCTCATCTTCCAAATGAAAGCTTCTGGCGTGGAGAATCGGAGGCGTTTGCTTCTCATCTTCCAAATGAAAGCTTGTGGCGTGGAGATTCATAGGCGTTTGCTTCTCATCTACCAAATGAAAGCTTGTGACGTGGAGAATCAGAGGCGTTTGCTTCTCATCTTCCAAATGAAAGCTTGTGGCATGGAGAATCAGAGGTGTTTGCTTCTCATCTTCCAAATGAAAGCTTGTGGCGTGGAGAATCAGAGGTGTTTGCTTCTCATCTTCCAAATGAAAGCTTGTGACGTGTAGAATCAGAGGTGTTTGCTTCTCATCTTCCAAATGAAAGCTTGTGCGTGGAGAATCAGAGGCGTTTGCTTCTCATCTACCAAATGAAAGCTTGTGACGTGGAGAATCAGAGGCGTTTGCTTCTCATTTTCCAAATGAAAGCTTGTGACGTGGAGAATCAGAGGTGTTTGCTTCTCATCTTCCAAATGAAAGCCTGTGCGTGGAGAATCAGAGGCGTTTGCTTCTCATCTTCCAAATGAAAGCTTGTGGCGTGGAGAATCAGAGGCGTTTGCTTCTCATCTTCCAAATGAAAGCTTGTGGCGTGGAGAATCGGAGGAGTTTGCTTCTCATCTTCCAAATGAAAGCTTGTGGCGTGCAGAATCGGAGGCGTTTGCTTCTCATCTTCCAAATGAAAGCTTCTGGCGTGGAGAATCGGAGGCGTTTGCTTCTCATCTTCCAAATGAAAGCTTGTGGCGTGGAGATTCATAGGCGTTTGCTTCTCATCTACCAAATGAAAGCTTGTGACGTGGAGAATCAGAGGCGTTTGCTTCTCATCTTCCAAATGAAAGCTTGTGGCATGGAGAATCAGAGGTGTTTGCTTCTCATCTTCCAAATGAAAGCTTGTGGCGTGGAGAATCAGAGGTGTTTGCTTCTCATCTTCCAAATGAAAGCTTGTGCGTGGAGAATCAGAGGCGTTTGCTTCTCATCTTCCAAATGAAAGCTTGTGGCGTGGAGAATCAGAGGCGTTTGCTTCTCATCTTCCAAATGAAAGCTTGTGGCGTGGAGAATCAGAGGAGTTTGCTTCTCATCTTCCAAATGAAAGCTTGTGGCGTGGAGAATCGGAGGCGTTTGCTTCTCATCTTCCAAATGAAAGCTTGTGGCGTGGAGATTCATAGGCGTTTGCTTCTCATCTACCAAATGAAAGCTTGTGACGTGGAGAATCAGAGGCGTTTGCTTCTCATCTTCCAAATGAAAGCTTGTGGCGTGGAGAAGCAGAGGTGTTTGCTTCTCATCTTCCAAATGAAAGCTTGTGGCGTGGAGAATCAGAGGCGTTTGCTTCTCATCTTCCAAATGAAAGCTTGTGGCATGGAGAATCAGAGGCGTTTGCTTCTCATTTTCCAAATGAAAGCTTGTGGTGTGGAGAATCAGAGGCGTTTGCTTCTCATTTTCCAAATGAAAGCTCGTGGCGTGGAGAATCAGAGGCGTTTGCTTCTCATTTTCCAAATGAAAGCTTGTGGCGTGAGAGCACCCGAGGCATTTGCTTCTAATTTTCCTTCCCCATTCCCACACAAGTAACGTGAAAACCAGGCGTGTTACAGCTGGTAATGCGGCCCACAAAATCGTAAATTTTACGACATAAGCTTTCAACATGATTATGTGATTTTCAGCGAGTTCTTTTGTGACTCAACGGCGCAGTGCAAACGTCGCGAAACGTTGCGATTCGACTGACCTGCCAGACACGGTCAGTCGAATCGCAACGTGACATGCGCTTCTGGCGACTTGGCAAATAAAATAAAACACCTTTGTTGGTATTAATACAGTTATACAGGTAAGTTTCCTCATTTGATTATTAAACTTTCCTTTGTTTATTTGCCTACCTAATAATTTTCATAGCGTTAAAACAAACAATTTACGATAGGCTTATTGTGTCATTTCTTGATATAAGTTGAGAAGGTAAAATAGTTCTTTGGCAGCTGTGGAATATGAAATACAAACTATATCAAATGCACCTTGCTCATTATATTGTTATAAATACAACATCGCTAATACTAGAAAAATATGTGGTTGCTTATTTATCCTTTTTTTTTATTCCAGCATGGCTTCAACGTCATCTCAAAAGAAAACAGAACCCAAAAACAGAAAAATCGTGGATGAAGGAAGAGTGTTCAACGAAAAGTGGACAGATGATCTCTTGATTTGTATGATGCAGTAAAAATTACATTAAAGCGATTTTCTTTAACCATTATTGACATTTCTCGTATAGCTGGTGATGGTGCCCCAGCGATGGTTAGTGAAAGAGAGGGATTTTAAAAATCAATAGAAGATGATGCAGTTGCTGCCGGGTGGGGTTGGGTTGTTTTACCTCTGAGCGGCACTTTTTTGCACACCATGGGCTAAATGGCCAGGTCACATGGACCCCAAGGCTCAGAGAAGGTTGGGGGAGGGGACCCTCTGGAACAGCTGTTGGGAGACAGATGGTAGCCTCCCATCAAGGCCATCCAGCGTGTTCTTTAACGTGCACAAGTTATGGCTCCCCCGCACACGGGGCCACGGCTTAACGTCCCATCCGACAGACGGCATCTTTCTCAAACCCATTGGTGTCCCCTACTGACCGTGGGCAAGGTGGGGAATTTTGCGAAGATAAATCTCAACGTTGACCCAGCTGGGACTCGAACCTGGGAACTACAGATTACGAGCCTGGCGCGCTACCGACTGAGCCACCCCCGCCCCCGTTGCCGCCAGGAACTCTCGTTTGATGAAGTATCACTGCATCGTACATCAAGAAAATTTATGCGCGAAAGCTTTAAAAATGGATAATGTCATACAAATTGTCGTCAAAGCTGAGAATTTCATAAGGTCAAGGGGACTGAATCATCGCCAATTCCAGGAGTTCCTTAAAAGTATGGATGCTGATTATGGTGACATCATTTACTTTACTGAAGTGAGGTAGTAAAGTCGACGTAAAATGCTGAAAAGATTTTATGATTTGCGATATGAAATTAAGTCATTTATGGAAGTAGTTACGTGCCAACCTGGTACCCCTCCATGCACAGTGCTTTCCCCCTTTGACGTCAGCGGCCACGCCCATACGCGCCCCTCACTACTTATTAATTAGTACTACCTTATTAATTTTCATAATCGACAATGCCCTTATTATATTCATAATTAATAATTAATAATTAATAATTTAATAATCATCATTAATAAGAAATTATTATATTATTCATGATTAATAATTAATAATTAATAATTAATTAATAATTAACTAATAATTCATGATTAATCCCCTCTCATTAAAAAACCTCCTTTATTAAAAATCCATTCCCCCTTTATTAAAAAACCGTGGCGCCATCTAGTGTATATAATGAGTACTATATTTAGTAAAGCCCTCAATTTTAGTCATAATTTTTCAAATTTTTGACTCCCCCTCATTAAAAAAAAAAACCCTGGTGCCATCTAGTGTATATCATGAGTACTATTTTACCCGTAATTATTCCCAATTTTTGCACTCCCCCTCATTAAAAAAAAACCCTTATCAAAACTGCCGCCTGTTGACCCACCTGTATTTTAAACTCTCTCTCTAAAGACCCACTGGTTGACCCACCTGTATTTTAAGCCCCCTCTTTAAAGACCCCCTGGTTGACATATATTTTTAAGCTCCCCTCTTTAAAGAGATCCCTTGTTGACTCACCTGTATTTTTTAAGCCCCCCTGAATTTCCAAACATCTGAAAAAGATTTTTGGCGGTGCCATCTAGTGTATACTTTAGCAAGATTTTAATCGAAATTATTCCCAATTTTTGACTCACCCTTATCAAAAGTTCCGCACCCCCCTCTATTAAACTCCCCCTCACTGATCACATAATCCCGAATAAGTCCCTTGGTTTCTACTCTCATCAGAAATTTACCAAGTCCCACTAAACTTTCGGTGGCAATGTTCAGATCATCCCCTCTCAGAATGGCTGATGCAATTCTTGAAAATAATTGCCCATATTTTGTGAATTCGACCTTCATTAAGTCCTGTGACGTGCATTTCGCAACAAGCGTTCAGTATCTCACCCCGGCTCACGTTTTACTGACGGATGGTTTGACAATCTGAAAAGTCCTGCGAAGTTAAAAAATATTATTCCAAACGGGGAATCACAAGGGGACCACGATTTACTGATGGATTCACCATCCCTTTGGTGGTCATCTTCGATAAACTCGTTAATCATCAAAAAGTCCTCCCATTCCTCCTTTCTTAAAAAACCTTCATTAATTAAAACTCCTATCAAAAGTTCCGTTTCCCTCATTAACAGTTCCGTCCCCATTTTAAGGACTATCCCACTGTAACTGTTTTAAAAGACTGTCCCGCAGAAAATGAAACGAAAAAATGCCATTGGGTAAAAATAAAAAATAAATTAATAAAAGGAAAACTGCGAAAAAAATCTGATTTAAAAACAAATTATTCGTAATTGTGAAAAATATTGAGGGGGTAATATGGTCTGGTGACCTGTATGGGTGACATAAAAAACCCGCTTTAGAACACGCAACAAGCGTTCGGTACCTTATTGTAGACCACGTTTTATTGACGGATGAATCTTGGATCACGTCACCCCCTGTGCTGTTGACCCCCTTTGCTTCCATATCAGGCATGCTGTCTTACAACATTAAAACCCACTGGCACTCTTTATCGTAGTTTTCGGACTCGAAATTTTTTCCAAGTCCAGAGATATTTGACAGCCCTTCTGACTAAACCGCATTGTCACCCCCAATTCTACCCCCTTTGTTTCAGGCCATCGCAGGAGATGCGGTATGGAAACAATGTTTTCGGTTTTTCATCTCTCCTTTATGATAGGTCAGCTATTTGTTTCAATGTACTGTCGCTCAAAAAAGTATCCGAACACTACGGTTGATTACAAAATTCAGAAAAAATATCTGGCAACGATTTTTTTTTAGAAATTAGTGATCTGGCAACCTTCGTGTCACGTGACACGAAGGTTGCCAGATCACCAATTTCTATAAAAAATCGTTGCCAGATATGTTTTCTGAATTTTGTAATCAACCGTAGTGTTCGGATACTTTTTTGAGCGACAGTACCCCTTCGGAAGAAAACAACCCAATTTGAAATTACGCGCCCTTAAACCTCCTAGTGTTGCACCTCTCTTATTAAAACTAGTCTCCACCGGGTTGAAGGCTGTTGCCATCCGATATTTGTGTTTCAGCACTGCACTTTCCTCGTCAGGACTTGTTTTGGAACGATAAAGTGGTTATACTTTAAATTCCTTACAAATTTCAATCACCTCACAATTTATTAACTTATTTTCATTCACTAAGTCACTTCAAAGACTGACTTCAATGACTAATAAAACTAACATTTTTAAATCCCGTATATCCGTTTTGCGATATGGTTTAAAGCTTTTTATTCCTAATACTAATTGTCGCTGTATCCTCAGTAACAGTGGATAACAATTTCTTCCTCGGAAGAAAAATCAACTAATTATTTGGAAGTAAACAGTTTTTAAAAATCGTCTCTTCCACCGTTTACGCGCGAACGTATAGTCCAATGACTCATCACGCTGATGAAATTTTATTACGTGTTCCGACCTTAGTACATGCGTTTTCGCTTTACAAGGTCAGCTGTCTTTCATAGGGTAAAAAATAATTCTGTAAAGAATTTTTTTACGCGGCAGAATGGTATAGAAAGTAAGCCATGCTAAAAGTAAGTTGCAGGTACTCTGGCGTTTCTCCTTACAGTGTGTAAAAGCTTTAGTTCTATATTCAAACACAACTTAAGTGTAGGTTAATGGGTTGGGTTGTTTTACCTCTGAGCGGCACTTTTTTGCACACCATGGGCTAAATGGCCAGGTCACAAGGACCCCGAAGGCTCAGAGAAGGTTGGGGGAGGGGACCCACTTGAACAGCTGTTGGGAGACAGATGGTAGCCTCTCGTCAAGGCCATCCAGCGTGTTCTTTAACGCGCACAGGGTATGGCTCTCCTGCACACAGGGCCACGGCTTAACGTCCCATCCGACGGACGGCGGCCTTTCCAAGCCCATCGGTATCCCCTACTGACCGTGGGCAGGGCGGGGAATTTTGCGGAGATAAATCTCAACGCTGACCCAGCTGGGACTCGAACCTGGGAACTACAGATTACGAGCCTGGAGCGCTACCGACTGAGCCACCCCCACCCCGTAGGTTAATGGAGTAGGGGATATTAGTTTTAACAAATACGAAGCTACTATAAAAATAATACATAAGTCTCACTCGAACGTACCCTCTCAACATACCTGAGCTAATCCAACGAAATAAGAAAGCTTCTTCGATAACATAAAAATCTTCCTAACTATGCTCTGTCGTATATGTTCTGATAGGGTCTCAGTAAACGAATTCTCTACTTATGTTACAAAAATCGATGTTTTCACGTACATTGAATATACGGGACAGACCGAAAAATAATGTCTTTACAAACTAGGAGTGTAAAACATCCCTGCAATACCCTTCTAAAAATAGGAAAATTCTCTCCATACCCGCTCCCACTATCATTGTCACGTGATCTGCTGAAATGACAGAGACACACCACGCCAATAAGCTGTCCAACTGATGACGTACAAAGGTCACGGGGTCACTCGCGCACTGACCAATGGAAAGCAGATAACCCGAAGCATGTCTAATTCCTCGTGAGCAGACTGCCAGCTCCGTGCTTTATCTTCCTCAATGATCTTTTGAACACTAATGAATAAGTTAAATAATTACTGTTACATGTCGAAATGCTGCACTTTATCAGTACAGGGAAATAGAAACTCTCCCTGTATGCTCCTTTGGGGCTTAAGCACACAGCAGTTTATCGCGTGCAAAAACTCCAATCTGTCAGCTGATTTTAAAATGTCCTCTTATATCGTTCATTACAATTAAAGAAACAGAAAATTGTTAATGTCATAAGAAATGCGTGACGTAAAACGGTACCGATGGAACAAAAAAGTATCATTTAATGCGAGTTCCGCAAAATGTGTGAAAATTTCAATCCCAATGTGATAGGAAGTAATACGAAATCTTTAGCATTATTCCCTGCGTCCTCTGTTAGGCGATAATGTTAACATTCACGAATTTTCAAATGATATTCAGGGGTTATCACTTAAGTTTCAACTTCTTTTATTTTTTCCAATCAATAACCACGATAATGCACAGATTTTGCAGAACAGTTCCGGTGGTAACTTCGATGCAAAAATGGCACAGGGGGGGCGATCTTTCTCACAGTAGATATATGACCATGCACTTTGGTTAAAAAACAAACCAGGTTCATGCATTTCCCATAGACAATATGTAATTAAGATTTGAACTAAAAAGTCATTAAAACCGTGAATGGACTGATCTGATTGATAAAAAATATGTGAAACGTAATATACTGAACTTGAGGGTTGACAACATAGTGTGATAATATAGATAGGGATTGCCTTCCTCGCTTGTTTTCTCTATACTCTCATAAATTGAGAAACCTCGATGCTTCAGAAATGATTCATATAACTATCAAAGATGAATAGACCTCTGTAAAGTTTAATTCTCCACATAATCTTCTGAGTTAATTCTGCTGCAGATGTTTTACACATTCAATCAAGGACTTTCTCTTTTTCTGACATCTTATTCCCTAAATGTACTGATCAAAGTGTCTATCTACAAAAGATACTATGCATCAGACGTTAATGACTCATCATTACACAGACAAACTACCTATCTGGTTCAGATGTTGTATAAACATTTAGAATTACACACATCTCAAGATAATTGAAGTAACTTGCTCAAACACTGATCATCTTCCACATATGCATATTAACTTTCATCGCACCATTTGCCGAAAAAGGTAAAATCGCAAACGTCATCTGAGACAGATTATTATTTTTCCATATATCTTTACAATGAATTCGTCACAATAACCTGAAAAGAGATGAAATGTATACTCTTCAGTACTTTACCCACGATACAGATATAAGTTGTAATAGTCATCAGATTAAAAGATTTATCCTACAGACAATTGGTTAACACTCATGGCTTCTGATCTAACAAAGCCAAGGTTTGAGATCCATAGTAAGACATGAACGTTTGTGTTGTTTTCCTGCTAAGATTCGGACATCCTCTCACCCCTTCTACTATGTCGTATGAAAGGATCATGTAACCGTTATGACAAATAGTTGCTTAAAGCCATATTTATTTTTTAAAGATACACTGATTTCGAACTCATTAAGATTCTTACATGCAATCGATAGATGCGCATATTAGGACCTATACCTTTCATCTCCTAACATATGAAAAGGAAAGTTTGTGTGTTTTAATACAAAAGCATGATCAGTCATTATAAATTATAGTATGTTGACTTCATTCACTTTAAGTCTGATTCGAGTAAACGGAAGGCAATATCTGTTATTACTTTCAAGCAGAATAAAAATCCTGTTTAATTTTACATAAACCTATGACTATGTAAAGATTATGTATGTACGAGAATGTTTCTCTGATCTTATGCAAAGTATATGCATGTTTATATCTGTGGTGTATGGTATTATACATATTCAACGGATGTCTTTCTAAGTGTATGTCTCTATGCATACATGAATGCGATTGACTAAGTTTTTGTTCATATCTATTTTCGTCACATACATGTTTCATGTTTCGTCTCTGTACATGTGTTAATTGTATGTTTGTGTGTGCGTGTGTGCGCGTATGATTGTGTGTACGTGTGTGCGCGCGTATGTTTGTATGTATATGTTTTCATGTTTGCTTCTGCGAATGTGTTCATGTCTGTTTCTGTGAATCGAATGTGTTCATTTTGTTTCTATGAATCGTGTGTTCAAGAATAAACATTTTATCTATCTGTCAGTTGCTCGTTATAAGAGATGATAACACTTTACAGTTGGGACATCGTTGGGCCTTCAGTTGGCTTTCAGTTGGCTTTCAATCGTTGGGCTTTCAGTTGGGGACACCGATGGGCTTGAAAAGGCCGTCGTCTGTCGGATGGGATGTTAAGCCGTGACACCGTATGCGGGAGAGCCATACCCTGTGCACGTTAAAGAACACGCTGGATGGCCTTGACGGGAGGCTACCATCTGTCTCCCTACAGCTGTTCCAGTGGGTCCCCTCCCCCAACCTTCTCTGAGCCTTCGGGGTCCATGTGACCTGGCTATTTAGCCCATGCTGTGCAAAAAAGTGCCGCTCAGAGGTAAAACAATCCAATCCAATCCAATAACACTTTACAAACCTCAACAGATTGGCATTATAGCTCTATTAGGAATTTCCAAATCTCATCGAAAAGTCACTAAACAGATACTTGTGAAAAGTTTACTAAAGAGAAAGATGTATTTTCCCTCTCCAATATTGTATACAGTTTTCAGATTGTCTTTTATCATTATTTTACCTTTCTCGATTCAGTTAAGTAGAACGTTGTTGACAGGTATAGCCGTGTAGGTTGTTAACTGGATACTGTGGTTTTTACTACAGTGACTAATATGAATGGTAGAAAGAGTGATCAAGTCTGTAAAGGATTCAGAAAACACCAAAGGGAGAAAGGATTCCGTTCAGTGTGTAAGAACTGTGGCAAGGTGTTGTTCCTAGGATTAAAAAGCATACAGAAACTCCGTGCAGTGGTGAAACTATAACATCTATGGATTGGTGAACTTAGATTTTTTTAGAGTCTAACATATGAGAGCATTACAAAATCATCTACGAGCATTGCAGAATGATTCGTCTCTTGCAGAATAAAATGATGTGTTCTCAGAATCTTTATTATGAGAGCGAGTCGGCTTAGATAGAATAAAATGATGTGTTCGTCGTCTTGTAACTTTTATTACAATCTTGAAACCTGCAAACTGTGCTTCGAAAAAATAAATTCTTTATTAAGTAGTCGATAGTTGTAATCTTCCTGAAGATCGTGTATGAATAAAAGATTTTTCCTGCAAAGCTGTTTTATTAACTTATTGACCTTTATGATTTTTTTTTTTTATTTTTACCCAATGGCATTTTTTCATTTCATTTTCTGCGGGACAGTCTTTTAAAACATCTATGGCGGGAGAGTCCTTAAAAGGGGGAGCAGAACTGTTAATTAGGGAAACGGAACCTTTGATAAGAGTTTTAATTAATGAAGATTTTTAAGAAAGGAGGAATGGGAGGACTTTTTGATGATTAACGAGTTTATCGAAGATGACCGCCAAAGGGATGGTGAATCCATCAGTAAAGCGTGGTCCCCTTGTGATTCCCCGTTTGGAATAATATTTTTTAACTTCGCAGGACTTTTCAGATTGTCTAACCATCTGTCAGTAAAACGTGATCTGGGGTAAGATACTGAATGCTTGTTGCAAAATGCACATCACAGGACTTAATGAAGGTCGAATTCACAAAATATGGGCAATTATTTTCAAGAATTGCATCAGCCATTCTGAGAGGGGATGATCTGAACGTTGCCACCGAAAGTTTAGCGGGACTTGGTAAATTTCTGATGAGAGTAGAAACCAAGGGAATTATTCGAGAGTATGTGATCAGTGCGGGGGGTTTAATAGAGGGTGTGTGGAACTTTCGATAAGGGTGAGTCAAAAATTGGGAATAATTTCGGTTAAAATCCTGCTAAAGTATACACTAGATGGCGCCACCAAAAATCTTTTTCAGGTGTTAGAAAATTCAGGGGGCTTAAAAATATAGGTTAGAATAGAGGCTTTGAAGAGGGGGCTTGAAAATATAGGTGAACCAGGGGGCAGTTTTCATAAGGGTTTTTTTTAATGAGGGGGAGTATAAAAATTGGGAATAATTACAGGTAAAATAGTACTCATGATATACACTAGATGGCACCAGGGTTTTTTTTTTAATGAGGGGGAGTCAAAAATTGGAAAAAATTACGATTAATTTGAGGGCTTTTCTAAATATAGTACTCATGATATACACTAGATGGCGACATTGTTTTTTAGTAAATGGGGGGGGGGGCAGAACTTTTGATAAGGGTTTTTTTAATGAGTGGGAGTCAAAAATTTGAAAAATTACTACTAAAATTGAGGGCTTTTCTAAATATAGTACTCATCATATACACTAGATGGCGCCACGGTTTTTTTTAAAAAAAGGGGAGGAATTTTTAATTAAAGGGGTTTCATTATGAAATATTAATTTATTATTAATTATTAATAATGAATATTAATAAGTGTGCATGGGCGCTTATGGATATTAATAAGGGGGTAGTAATGGGGGCGCATATGGGCGTGGCCGGTGACGTCGTAGGGGGAAAGCACTGTGCGTGGGGGTCCCAGGTTGGCACGTAACTACTTATGGAATCAAAAGGAAAATTTGTGCCAGAACTTTAAGATGAAAAATGGCTCATAAAATTAGCATTTTTGGTGAATTTTTACCGCTCATTTAAAGGAATTATACATTCTTAAGGGTAAAAACGAACTCATTAATGCTATGTTTCAAACCATAACAACTTTCGAAATTAAACTTAAATTATGGTAAGCTCAAGCTATGGCAAATAATTTTATGGATTTTCATAGGTTGGCTAAACATATTCTATGAACAGCGAAAAATATGCAGCCTTGCTTTCCGTTTTGATACAAGAATTTGAGAACAGGTTTCAAGATTTCCGAAAAAAAACATCAATATTTTGGTATATATGCGACTCCATTTTCAGTCGACATAAATACATTACTTGCGAATTTTCAAATGGAATGCATAGAGTTGCAATCAGACATTCAACTCAAAGAAAACTTTTTATCAGGCCTCTTTACTGGACTTTTAAAATACCTGTCTTCTGAGAGAAAAATATCTCTATCTTCACAATCACGTCTTATTCATGTCATTGCTTTTTGGCAGCACGTGCATTTGCGAGCAACTATTTTCAAGGATGAGACTCTAGAATAAGGATGAGACTCAAGGATGAGACTCTCACACTAAGAATAAGAGAAGGACAAAAATTTCTGACCAGCACCTTGAGAACTCACTGAGAATTGCAACCACTTCCACCGAACCAGACATTGATGCATTGGTTTCACAAAAACAGAGTCAAATATCCCACTAGTTTTATGTTGACCTTTTCTAATTTTATAATAAAAAACATAAGATAATAAATGAAGTTTTATTATTCATATACATTAACTATATTATATATTTTATGGCAACACGATGTGTGCACTAATGACAAAAGTATTAGTGGCACAAGCAAATATCCCAATTAAAAACTTTTCTGACTTTTTTTTTGTGCGGCCCAAAATAATTCATCTTCACTCATTGTGGCCCGGGGAAATCAAAAGGTTGGACACCCATGGTGTAAACGTTATCCCTTTTTCACTTTATCTCTTCAATACGCAACGAGCTTTGTGTCAAATGAAAGCTTTTTTCGCAAGGTGTTGTCATAGATTACAGAAAAAATCTGTCTATTCTTCATTTAACCCAATTCTTCAACTCCCAAAAAAGAGAAAATGTCTGTAAATATCGGACAAAACCAGCGGAAAGATATGAAGTTGTATAATACATCAACATGTCAAATCGGGGCGGGGGTGGCTCAGTCGGTAGCGCGCCAGGCTCGTAATCTGTAGTTCCCAGGTTCGAGTCCCAGCTGGGTCAGCGTTGAGATTTATCTCCGCAAAAATTCCCCGCCCACGGTCAGTAGGGGACACCGATGGGCTTGGAAAGGCCACCGTCCTTCGGATGGGACGTTAAGCCATGGCCCCGTGTGCGGGAGAGCCATACCCTGTGCACGTTGGATGGCCTTGACGGGAGGCTACCATCTGTCTCCCAACAGCTGTTCCAGTGGGTCCCCTCCCCCAACCTTCTCTGAGCCTTCGGGGTCCATGTGACCTGGCCATTTAGCCCATGGTGTGCAAAAAAGTGCCGCTCAGAGGTAAAACAACCCAACCTGTGAATCTAAATTTTTAAGATTTACAGTTTTGATTCTCTTGAGGCAAAGAACCATGAAGACCTAACGTTCCATTAGAAAAAAGTCACCATTTTCAAATAAAGTCTAACGCTTTTCGAAACTTTTGAAAATGCTTAATTTACATTGCGTACTCGAAAAAGAGAATTGCAAGCAGATTGTTCTTAAAATCAAAAACATTATCTAACAAAAGTTGGAAAAATAAAAAATAATTTTTTTTCTCTATGAAACTCTAGGAGAACATTTATGTTAAAAAAATAGTTATCAAAAATAAGAAATAATTATGAATGTCAATTACTGCGTGGTTATTGTTCTTTCCAAAAGACAAATTTCCCTATTCATTAAGCCATTGAAATTTAACTACTTAATGGCTGAGAAATGCAGGCTGCATGAATTTATATGCAACCATAAATTTTTCTTGACAGGCCAATCTGTCGTTCATGATTTATTAATTACGATAAATTGGCCTGTCAAAACATAAGTGGTCCTGTGATAGGAGTGTTATAATTCAACCAATTAACACTGTAGAGTCGATAACAGAAATGGAGCATGTAATTACTGTCTCTCCTGACATGAAATTGTTTTTCGTGGTGTGTCCAAGCACAAGTCATGCTACGGTGTCAATGACTCTACGGATCAACTGTCGTTGACCTATTGTCGTAGTTCAAACGAAAGTTAGATGATCTATTCTAGGAAGGAATTTCCACTTTTTTTTGTGTCCATTCCGAATACAATAGAAATGGATCGATTTAACTGAAGTAGACACAACTTTAATGTAAATATTCTTCAGAACCCAAAGGGAATCGAAATGATAAGCTCAGCATCCAAACAGAATTCTAATTTTGACTTTGATCTAAGCACATCGATTCATTGCAAAATTTTCCACAGTCGAATTCTTGTCAAATATTACAAGAAAAGTTCCACTGTCGCCTTGCGTAAGTGGCGACGGGAGAGACTGTGTGACATTGCACCGTTAACACTTCGACAGTTTTTCATAGAACAAATCTCAATCGACTATTAAAATAAAAAAAAATACCCCCTCAAGCAGCTGCTTGCCACAGAGGTCTGACAGGAGCCTGTCAGTTTAATACGCCATAGTAGAAGGTCTGTGAGGATGGCGGGACCTCAGCAGAAAAACAGCACACACATCCATGCCTTACCCAGGGCTCGAACCCAGGTCCCGTAGATCAGTAGCCAAGCGTGCTAACCACTCGGCCATGGGACGGCCAATCGACTATTAGTCACCTATTAATCAACCAATGGTTTATGAAACTGTCAAAGCATCAACTGCGCAGTCTCAGAGTCTCCACATAAGTTCCCCTATTGCCACTGTTCTTTATAATCACGATTGTTTATAACCTAAATTTTAAACTTAAATGAGCAGATGAATATTAAACCTTCTCCAATAAAACATATAAATATTAGATTAAAAGTATATGAAGAACTTATTAAAGGATGCAAATATGAGAGCATTTTATTTAGCCTTTTTTTTCTTTTGAGAACTGATATTCAAATAAAGTAACAAATAAATTACTGCTCAGGCTGCCATTTGCCATGAAAGTTTATCAAGACCCTAGCATACATTTTTTTTTTTTTTTTTTTGATTTGCGACATATAGGACAGAGAAGAATCACGGAAGCTACTGCTAGCTTAATACAGGCCTTCTCATACAAGGACATGCCCTACTACGACCGAAGTCACTGCTGACCACTGCCTTAGTTAGAGCTAGCACAACACACAAAGTTTGCCTTGCTGGAACAGTCGTTAGCTGCCTAACCACCATGAACAGCAGAATACAAACATCCATGCTTTACCCGGGGCTCGAACCTAGGCCCCATTGCTCTTTAGTGAAGCTTATTGATCGTTAGGCCACTACAGTGTAACCAAATAAAATTCTCTTAATAAAAAAAAAATTACAAAACGAAAAACTAATTTGGGAAAATTTTGGGATACAGGTTTTAATCTGTGCTAAACTTTTGACGAGTAGAGAAATTTTCACTCATCCTTCTTCGATTTAGGTTTTGCGTAGTCAAAAAAAATTAGTAAGTCAATTTAGTTTTACACGATTATAGATTCGGTTTTGCACGGTCAAGAAATGTAGTTTGTTTCTTTCTAGAGGATGATAAACTTGGGATTATACGGTACGAGTTTAGATTTTTTTATGTAAGTAGTATTTAATGCATATGATGAAGTAACACTGGCATAGATAACGTCAATGGAGATTATTAGACTATCATCCCAAAGTAAAATTCAACCAAATGGTTAGTTGATATCATTTATTTTCAACACTAAATAAATAATCGAAAATTCCTATATTAATCAAATCGTCATCTATAACAAGTAGTTATTCGTTCGCTAAAATTATATTCTTGCCAATGCAATCTGTCTCGCAACATCTTAATGAAATGACTTTTTTTTTAACTATACAGCATTACATCACAATTATTATTGGTTTCACGTTATTGTTTTAACCAATGTATAATTTAAACTTTTAATTTACTAACACCACGGGCGAATGTCTTTATTCTTGTGGTGTAGTTATTTTTCCAAACTATTTTGTACGCTAATATATCAGGGGTGTATGTAACTGTATACCATGTATTCAAATATATGGAAATAAATGATTGATTGATTAGATTGATTGATAGAATTTGTTTTCAATTGGCAGCGAGATCGGACTTTTGCTGAGGCCTATATCATAAACTTAGCATTAACGATCATTTGTAGTTTTATTTGTATGTATTTCAAATAAATATATCTAGTAAAGTTATACATATTGTATGTATATATTGATATATATATATAGTATATATGCATATATGTTAATATGTAAAAATAATGTTAGTATGCATGAATGTTAGTATGTAACAGATGAATTTGTAACTGCATATATTTAATGTTTCCTACAGATAATACAATACAAACATATCACCATTTGAATCTTCTTGCTACCAGGAATCCCACCCAGTAGCAAACTCATTCAGAAACATTTTATAATCAGTGAATAAAAGAATTTTTTTTTTTTTTTTTATATCTTTTTTTATTATTTTTTTTTTCATTTTTTTTATATCTTTTTTTATTATTTTTTTTTTCATTTTTTATCTTTTTTTTATATCTTTTTTATCATTTTTTTTTTTTTTTTTTTTATTTTTTTTATTTTTTATTTTTTTTTTTTTTTTTTTTTTTTATAGTATATTAAACATATGTATTTGTTTTATATATTTTATTAATAATTTATAGTATTTAGCCTTTTTTTTTGAATTTTCAGGCTCCAAAATGCTTTTAAAGTTAAAATTTGAAATATTAAATTTTCTCAAGTCATTAAAGTAATTTTCTCTTTCTTGAACATATTTTTTACACTTGAACAATATATGTTCAAGATTCTCATACTCCATACATTGATCACATGCCGGGGAATCTTTTTTTTTCATTGTATATAATCTTGCCTTTGTGATTGCTGAATTTGTTTTAATTTTCAGAATTATATTTATTTCTTTCTTATTTAGACCATAATTGTTGAATTTATTTATAGCATGTGAAATATTATATCTAAATGTGTCATTTGCATTTGTTTCATACCATTTTTGTGTATCATTTATAATATTTACTTTATTTAATTTTTTATATAAAAATATAAAAAAGGGTGTGTTGTAGTTAGGAGTTATATTTATTGCTGTTTTTGCTTTTTTATCTACTATTTCATTATATTTTATTCCCACATGACTAGGTATCCATTGTATATGTATAATATTTCTGTTGATTATATGATTTTTTGTTATGATAAGAATGTCATTTATAAAGATTTTAAAATTACTTTTTGAGGGATCATTATATATTGTTTCTATCGATGCTTTACTGTCAGTGAAAACTACAATATTTTTATTTTTAAATTTTAAAGCCCAGTTTAATGCTAAAATGATTGCAGATATTTCTGCAGTTAAAATGGGATTAGGTTTGTTAAATTTAAAAAGATATTCATAATTTTCTTCTGGGCATATAAAAGCTCCAGCTAATTTATTTCTATCTTCACTAAGAGATCCGTCCGTGTATATGTGTATAAAATCTTTATATCTATTATTTATTTGCAGTTCTGAAAGTAGTTTAAGAGTATCAATATCATGTGCTTTTTTGGTTTGTATATTATCAATATTTGTGTTTAAAATAGGGAAAGTTGAAGTCCAATATGGAATTTGTATATTATAGTCGCCACTTTTCTTATTTAAAATTAATTCAGTTAATTCATTCTTGTTTATTAAGTTATTCGAAAAAGTGTCATTAAAATTATTTAATATTTTATCAATGATTGGATGTTTATTATTTTTTGATGAAATTCTGAAAATTAGATTATTTAATAAGTATCTTTTTTTAATACTTATAGGTGGTATAGCAGTTTCTGCATAAATATTTAAGTTATTTGTATATTGATGAAGTCCTATACAAAATTTTAATATTTTTACTTGTATATTCTCTAATATTTTTAGTTTAGTTTTTGTTATGTTATTAATTAGTTCTATTCCATATAAACATTTTGGAAAAATTATTGCATTGTATATTTGTAAAAGATATTTATTTTCACATCCCCATTTTGAACTTCCCAAATATCTGAGAAAGTTAAATAGTTTGTTTGCTTTGTCTTTTGCTGTTTCTATATAATTATTCCATGATAATTTTGAATCTATTTGTAATCCTAGAAATTTAAAATTATCTACAATTGTTATGTTGTTATTATTTAATTTAATTTCAAAATCAGTTGGCAATTTTTTATTTTTATGAATATAAGTTAATATGGTTTTTTCAATAGAAATTGAAAGGTTCCATGTGCTACAATATTTAATGATATCATTAGTTAATTTTTGAAATGTTTTTTGTATGTTTTCAGGATGTTTGATGAAAGACCAGAAGATCAAATCATCTGCAAAAGTTCCAAATTTTACATTTTCTGGTATAATATTTTGTAGATCATTTAAATATAAGTTGAATAATAAAGGGGACAAGATGTCTCCCTGAATAAGTCCATTATTAAAATGATATTGTGTAGAAAAGTTTTTTCCTATTTTAATTTTAAAATTTTTTCCTTTAATAATATTAAATAAAAATCTATACATGTTACCGCAAATATTTAATTCTTTAACTTTGTGTAAGATACCATTATGAGGCACTGAGTCAAAAGCTTTTTCGATGTCAATACTTAGTATAATTAAAAATAATTTATTATTAATTGCATATTCAGCATCAGTAATTATATTTAGTAGAAGATCATTAGCAGATCTTCCTTGTCTAAATCCATAAATATGATTGTTCAATATTTTGTTATTTTCAATGTGCCAATTTAATCTGTTTATGAGTAATCTTTCAAAAAGTTTTAATACATTAGATCCTAGACATATAGGTCTATATGAATTTAAGTTGTCTGCATTTTTTCTAGGTTTTTTTATAAATATCATTAAGTTTTCAAACCAGCTGTTTGGGTAAGTTTTAGAATTCCAAATTTCATTAAAATTATTCAATAGTATTTTTTTCCAATTATTTGGTAAATTTTTTAATTCCTTATTTGTGATACCATCTGGTCCTGCTGTTGTTTTTGATTTTAAGGATCTTAAAGCAAAATTTAATTCATAAAATGTAAATGGTTTATTTAAATATTCTGTATTTTTGTTTGTGTAGAATTGATGCATTATATTCGAGTTGTTATATTTGTTATCAATTTTATTATTTGGTTTATGGTGTAGATTAATAAAATATGCTGCTAATCTTTCAGTTGTTTCTTGTAAACTTTCCTTATTTTTGAGAGCTATGGATTGTAATGGATTTGTTGGTTCTTTTTCATTATGTAATTTTTTATAGATTCTCCATAAGTTTGTTGTAGATGTCAATGGTGAAAGTTTTTCTGTAAATATTTTCCAGTTTTGTTTTTGTATATTAATAATTTTTTTTGAAATTGCTTTCTCTAATCTTTTAAATATTTCACATGCTATAAATGTTTTTTTGTTTAACATATCTCTTTCTGCTTTTCGTCTAATTGCTATTAATTTATTTATGAAGATAGTGTGAATGTTATTTTTTGGTATTTTTTTGTGTACAGACTGTGTATAATTTTCTCTTATGTTTTTCACTTTATCTATAATAGTAATATAATCTAAATTTATATTTTCTTTTATTTCTTCATTTTTTAGTTCATTTTTGTAATTATTCCAGTTAGTAATTTTTACAAAAGTCTTTAGCTTCTGTTTTTTTAAAAATTTAATATAGATTGGATAATGGTCACTACTCAAATTGTCTGGAGAGATATTCCATTCTATTTCTTTTGCTATTTTTTCAGTACATAATGATAAATCAATTACTGAATTTCTGTCATTTTTGTTTAATCTTGTAGTTTGATCTGTGTTTAGTATAATTAAATTTCTATATTCTATATATTTTAATAAATGTGTACTTTTGTAATCATTTTTATTAATTAATCCTACAGATAATTATCCTACAGATAAATTAATTATCCTACAGATAAGCTACACCAAGCTTCGAGGGGATTTTATTAACATTATTTTAGGTATTTATCCTATTCCGTATCTGTATGTACTATTTGTAAGTAATATGTAGCATTTGATCTTACAGTCGAGTTCTCAGAGCTTTCTATGATAAATTTTGAATATGTAAATGCAAAGGAAAATAAAAAATTGAATTAAAAAAAATACCTTTAGGTTAGTAAATGCCGTGTTTTATCTCATTCTTACAGAAAATTTTTTATTTTGTTGACTATTATGTAGGCTAAATACAGCTGATTCCTAAGTACACTATTTCATTAAATATCATATAAGTATTAATTTTGAAAAATAAAGCATTAAGTGTTGGTACAAATGCTTACTTTCTAATTAATGTTCGATCCCTACGAGTAAATATCCTTCGTTCAAATTTCGTCTTCAAATTCCATAGTGTACAGTCGCTCAAAAAAGTGTCCGAACACTGTGGTTGATTACAGAATTCAGAAAAAATATCTGCCAACGATTTTTTTTAGAAATTAATGATCTGGCAACCTTCGTTAAACACAAAGGTTGCCAGATCACTGATTTCGAAAAAAATCGTTGCCAGATATTTTTTTCTGAATTGCCATAATTTTCTGAATCTGTTCGGATACTTTTTTGAGCGACTGTACGTCTATATTACCGATGAGAATTTTTTGTGACCAAAAGAAATGTAAAAGAAATTAGCCTAAAGTTTTCTGAATTAATAAAAAATAATGTTACATTATGTTTATTACTGATGAATCGAAATATGAGACATATGGACTTTCAGTATACGTTATATTAACAACAAGGATATTTTTGGAACCTATTCCCCATTTTCCATAAGTTGTTGGCCCCAATTTGTGATATTTGGGGATTTTCGGTAAATTTTCTTGTGTGATTTCTTAACATTCTATGTTTGCCGATATTTTAATTCCTCGGTAAATGTTACTTTTATTCTTCAAGCAGTAATAAGAAGTTGGGTTGGGTTGTTTTACCTCTGAGCGGCACTTTTTTGCACACCATGGGCTAAATGGTCAGGTCACAAGGACCCCGAATGCTCAGAGAAGGTTGGGGGAGGAGACCCACTGGAACAGCTGTTGGGAGACAGATGGTAGCCTCCCGTCAAGGCCATCCAGCATGTTCTTTAATGTTGGGTTGTTTTACCTCTGAGCGGCACTTTTTTGCACACCATGGGCTAAATGGCCAGGTCACAAGGACCCCGAAGGCTCAGAGAAGGTTGGGGGAGGGACCCACTGGAACAGCTGTTGGGAGACAGATGGTAGCCTCCCGTCAAGGCCATCCAGCGTGTTCTTTAATGTGCACAGGGTATGGCTCTCCCGCACACGGGGCCACGGCTTAACGTCCCATCCGACGGACGGCGCCCTTTACCAAACCCATCGGTGTCCTCTACTGATCGTGGGCAGGGCGGGGAATTTTGCAGAGATAAATCTCAACGCTGACCCAGCTGGGACTCGAACCTGGGAACTACAAATTACGAGCCTGGCGCGCTACCGACTAAGCCACCCCCGCCCCCAGTAATAAGAAGCAAATGGAAATAATATTTCACAAAAGAAGCAAATGGAAATAATATTTCACAGAAACAATATGATTATTGAGACAACTCCAAAATTCTGACTGTAACTGTAACATTATTGGTTTACAGGTGTCTGAGCTTTTTAATATCACAGTTAGCTTCTAAATATATACACTACTAGAAGAGAGGCGTACTCTTGGGGGTGGGATGGAAGGATAATTATTATAATTATCCCTTTTCCTTACTCGCACAATCGAAACATTTTCATTGCACATTCTGCCAATATGTAGATTAAGTAGCCTAATTGTTAATAACACGTTTAAGAAAGACGTTTAAAGTTTTTTGCCAATAACATGTTTAAGAAAAAAAAACAGTGAAACCTCGCTAGTGGGTAAAAATTAAGTTATACCCTCATGTTTCATAAATATGAAACTAACTTCTAACATAAGTTATTTATTTAAAAAAATGACTGAAAGCAATCAAAAGATCTCAATAAAATCAAATTACACTGGGCAACACACAAAAAGGCTTTGAAACAAAAATAGCCAATCTTTACTAATTTCGAGGTTTGAACACGAAAATGATAATATAATTTGTCGATTGGCTCTTGTTTAGGAGAGTTGGGTTGTTTTACCTCTGAGCGGCACTTTTTTGCACACCATGGGCTAAATGGCCAGGTCACATGGATCCCGAAGGCTCAGAGAAGGTTGGGGAGGGGACCCACTGGAATAGCTGTTGGGAGACAGATGGTAGCCTCCCGTCAAGGCCATCCAGCGTTTCTTTAATGTTGGGTTGTTTTACCTCTGAGCGGCACTTTTTTGCACATCATGGGCTAAATGGCCAGGTCACAAGGACCCCGAAGGCTCAGAGAAGTTGGGGGAGGGGATCCACTGGAACAGCTGTTGGGAGACAGATGGTAGTCTCCCGTCAAGGCTATCCAGCGTGTTCTTTAACGTGCACAGGGTGTTGCTCTCCCGCAAACGGGGCTACGGCTTAACGTACCATCCGACGGACGGCGGCCTTTCCAAGCCCATCGGTGTCCCCTACTGACCGTGGGCAGTGCGAGGAATTTTTCGGAGATAAATCTCAACGCTGACCCAGCTGGGACTCGAACCTGGGAACTACAGATTACGAGTCTGGCGCAGCTACCGACTGAGCCACCCCCGCCCCTATGTTTAGGAGAGACAGAGATGGTCATGTATAAATGATTCAGTCAGCATTGAGTACATAGGTAACCATTTCGCAATGCTGTATTTTAAACTCCAGATTGCAACATATTTTGCTTTGTATTGGATCAGCCCGCCATACACACATCCCCAGAGGCATTGCTTCATTGTCTGATGCAATGTAGTTGAGTCATGACATCATGGCTTTACGATTGCGGATGAAACATAAAGATGATACAATCATTAGTTGTAGGCGACATCTCGTAGGGTGAGCAAGTCTTTTGAGCCACTCCCATTTACCCCTGAGTCATAAGTGCAACACAAGTGATCCTTTCAGTTTTAATCCAGCAGTAGTGATGCTTCATAACTGTGTTAATAGTGCAGATACATTTTGTTACATTTGGGGGGAAGTAACGTTTGCAAGTCAGAAAAGGGGCATTACTCCAATAGTGAAAGCGGCGTATGAGTTTTATTTTTACTGCAGTACGTGTGCAAGAAATCTTCTGAAGTGGCTGAAAGGCGATGCCGTTTGCTGTTCCTATGGTTCGGAGAGTGCCAAGCAATCACGCAAATGACTGCTACTTCTGCATGGTTCCACTTGTTTCTGGAGGCATCACAAGAAAAAAGAAGTGGGCAATAGAGTACCCGAATTTACAATCTGCTCTCCGACCAGTTCCACACACCGAAGTCCTTCCCGTTCCAAAACCTCCAAAATAATTTTCCATCGATTCAGACAATGAGGAGAGAGGGTTGTTGTTTGGGTTGTTTTACCTCTGAGCGGCACTTTTTGGCACACCATGGGCTAAATGGCCAGGTCAAATGGACCCCGAAGGCTCAGAGAAGGTTGGGGGAGGGGACCCACTGGAACAGCTGTTGGGAGACAGATGGTAGCCTCCCATCAAGGCCATCCAGTGTGTTCTTTAACGTGCACAGGGTATGGCTCTCCCGCACACGGAGCCACGGCTTAACGTCCCATCCGACGGACAGCGGCCTTTTCGAGCCCATCGGTGTCCCCTATTGACCGTGGGCAGGGCGGGGATTTTTGCGGAGATAAATCTCAACGCTGACCCAGCTGGGACTCGAACCTGGGAACTACAGATTACGAGCCTGGCGCGCTACCGACTGAGCCACCCCCGCCCCTGAGGAGAGAGGCGAATCGACATCGGGTTCTCTGCAGCCTTCGGTGTCTGATCCATACATCTGCCACGGTGCATCATCTGCGCCACACATTCTCACCGAAGAAGAAATGAATGATCTTGTTCTCGATCTGGAGTTGTCCAAGGCCAAAGAAGAGTTATTTGGATCAAGACTTAAACAATGAAATATTCTCAAGGAAAATGTCCGAGTGACTTCGTTTCAAACTGGTCATAAGCTGTTTGCGCCTTACTTCAGAAAGGAAGATGACCTCGTGTTCTGCTCTGATGTAGATGGCTTGATGAATGTCATCGGAATCAAACATGACCCTCAAGAATGGCGAGTATTCATAGACTCCTCGAAATTTAGTATCTAAGCGGTGTTGTTGTATAATGGAAATCAACTTCCATCAATTCCGGTTGGACACTCTGTCTACATAAAAGAAACCTTATTTACTACGACAACCTAAAACAGCTGTTGAACTGTCTTCAATACAGCAAGTGTGTCTGGCATCTCTGTTGTGACTTGAAGGTAGTGACTCTGTTGATGGGTCTGCAGCTGGGATATACGAAGTAATGCTGTTTCTTATGTGAATGGGACAGCCGAGCAAAGACTTTACCATAGGTGAAGAGAAACTGGTCTCAGAGAAAATCTTTGAAGGTCGGAGAGAAGAATATGGAACACCCAGCATTGGCGGAAACATACAAAATCCTGCTACTGTCTCTACACATCAAACTCAGTGTGATGAAAAACTTCGTAAAAGCCATGGAATGGGCTGCATCAACTTTCAAGTACCTGGCTGACAAATTCCCTCATGGTCTCAGAGGGAACTTTTTTGGGTGATCATTTGAGAGATGAGCTTGAAAAGGCCACCATAATTTGAATGGATGCAGGAGAGACATACCCTATGCACGTTAAAGAACACGCTGGATTAGTCTTGACGGAAAGTTTCCATCTGCCTCCTAACAGTTGTCCACTGCGTCCCTTTACGACAACATTCTCTGAGTACTTAAGGTCCTTGTCACCTGGCCATTTAGCCCCTTGTGCAGAAAAAAGTGCAGCTCAGTACTAAAATAATTCACAACACAAGCTAGTCTAAATTTTCCTAATTGGATATCGCTCTCTCTATATATGCACAGGCCTTTTTTTTCCCTCTTGATGGTGAAAAAAACATTGAAAAAGTATAATTCCTTACAAGTTACGTATATGAAATTTTAGCAAATAGTAATAATTTGCTTTTCCTTAAAATATTTATAAAATAGTAAATATTCCATTTATTGTGAGTAGAATCAGTTTACAGTCAAATAACTTTCTAAATTGGGATTAAATTTCATTGTTTGCAGATGTAAATAAATTCTCTGTGGATGAAAACTTCTTTGTAGACTGTGAAGTGCTAATCTTCACAGTATTCAGCTATTTCACGGCAATGAATTTGTATAGTACTTAAATTACCACTTTGCCTGAATTTTCCGTGCCTGAATTCCTTGGAGAAATTTTTGAGATTTTCTCCGTTAACCCCACTATCTCCTTGGTGAAAAGATAACACCGATGAAAAGATAACCCATCGGAATTGATGTTAAGACGAGAGTAAGAAGATGCTGGATGACCTTGATGGGAAAGCCTCATCTGTCTCCTAACAGCTGTTTGGATGATCTGTTTCGCAATACCTGGCTCTGCGCCTTTGGGATCCTTGTGACTTGTCTATTTAGACTATTATGTGCAAAAAATGTTCCTCAGAAGTAAAACAACCCACGTGGTGAAACTGAATTAAACTGAATGTTTGAAAACATCACCATTTCATTTCCTTTTGCTCTTTTGGGGGCGGGGGTGGCTCAGTCGGTAGCGCGCCAGGCTCGTAATCTGTAGTTCCCAGGTTCGAGTCCCAGCTGGGTCAGCGTTGAGATTTAGCTCCGCAAAATTCCCCGCCCTGCCCACGGTCAGTAAGGGACACCGATGGGCTTGGAAAGGTCGCCGTCCGTCGGATGGGACGTTAAGCCGTGGCTCCGTGTGCGGGAGAGCCATACCCTGTGCACGTTAAAGAACACGCTGGATGGCCTTGACGGGAGGCTACCATCTGTCTCCCAACAGCTGTTCCAGTGGGTCCCCTCCCCCAACCTTCTCTGAGCCTTCGGGGGTCCATGTGACTTGGTCATTTAGCCCATGGTGCGCAAAAAAGTGCAGCTCAGACGTAAAACAACCCAACCCTTTTGCTCTTTCTCCTTACACACAAAACCATTCTTACAATAAGAGTTATTCAAAGTGCTTAAACCGTTAAGTGCAGTAGAGGCTCATTTCCATTTGAAAGAAGAACCTAACCATCATAACTTTCCTTTCATTCGCACTCTAGGCGCCACAACCTTCCTCATTTCCGCACCAGGAAGTAAGTGTCTTCGGATGACTCGCAGTGCATCTTAAAAAGTGAACGGGTTTTCTTCGTACATCGACAACGAAAATGTAATATTCTAATTAGCTGACCAGAACCCGATTCTTTATCTCCCGCTGTCGTCCATTGTCGGCAGCCCTAAAAAGACTGATACAACAAAACTGTTCATCGAACTCGATAACGAAGAAAACACAAAAAACACACCAAGGAGTATGTCTAAAGATATTCAAAACAAAGACACCGCGTAACGAGCAAAGCACAACCACCAGCTGCATTACTACGCTTCTGTTGCATATTCTATCAACTTCCTGATGTCCTTGTCGGACAGCAGATGGCGCTAGGTCACTATCCGCTCTGGGGACTAATTACGCAACGCAGTGTTTTCTTGGGCTTTCAGGCAGACGCAGGTGTTTTCTCACACACATTTCCACCGACGCTGATGTGGGAAGGCGATGCCGAGTCATTTTCTCTAAAGGCTTTATGAATACATCGACAAAGGCCAAGTCTGCCTGAGAGAATACCTGACGAGCCCCCAGGGGGCAGAGGTCAACGAAGAACCGCCCTCTGTTGTTAAGCTTGAAAGAATGGAGACAATGGATAGAACCACAAAGGGAGACATACACACACAATCTGTTGTTACTTGGAGTTCAGTCAACAGGTTGTTAGGAATCAAAGAGGAGCTGGGGGAGTGGGGAGGAAAAAAAAGAATTTGATAGCGCTGGAAATTAAGACGAATAAAACTGTGGGACTGTCTCGGCTCTGCCATTGTATCTGGAAAGGAAACTGCAACATTAGATTCAGAAAAAAAGAAAAACTCATATACGATTCAAGGTGTCGCTTTCTTTAGATATTATTACGTTCGATTTCACCTGAGATACCGTTTTCCTTAGTGTTTTGTTTGTTTCTACTTGATTATCTCCCATTTTCTCTGAATCCTTCTATTGTGCGTGATCATTGAGGTTTCATCTTCTTTAATCTCGACATTTCTCTTTTTTTTATCTTCCTCGTGTAAGCATTTGTTCTTGTTTTTATTAACGTAATCATTCAAGTAATCTTTCAGTCTGCTTTCAACAATATTGAGTCGTCATTGCTTATAACATGCTCCTATATGCAGTTAAACTTAAAATTTACGGATGGACTGAAACTGTAACAGATAATCTTCCCAACGAATAATAGAGATTATGGCAACATTATGTTTTCTCCGTACAGTCGCTCAAAAAAAATGTCCGAACACTACGGTTGATTACAGAATTCAGAAAAAATATCTGGCATTGATTTTTTTAGAAATTAGTGATCTGGCAACCTTCGTGTCACGTGATTACAGAATTCAGGAAAAATATCTGGAGCGTGTACAGCAACTGTACACGGTCCAGTTACCGTTCACAGCAAACTGGAGCGTGTGCAGTTACTGCACACGCTCCAGTTTGCTGTGAACGGTAACTGCACACGCTCAATATTTCCGTGAGTGAGCCCACACGATCTAGTATCAAAATAATAGGACACCTACAGTCGCTCAAAAAAGTATCCGAACACTATGGTTGATTGCAAAATTCAGAAAAAATATCTGGCAACGATTTTTTTAGAAATTAATGATCTGGCAACCTTCGTGTTACACGAAGGTTGCCAGATCACTAATTGAACTCTATACAATCACATATTGAAAGACTACCCTCTGTACAATCACATATTAAAAGACTACCCTCTGTACAATCACATATTAAAAGACTACCCTCTGTACAATCACATATTAAAAGACTACCCTCTGTACAATCACATATTAAAAGACTACCCTCTGTACAATCACATATTAAAAGACTACCCTCTGTACAATCACATATTAAAAGTCTACCCTCCGTACAATCACATATTAAAAGACTACCCTCTGTTTCATGGCTTCGTGTGCAGTAGAGTTATGACTTCTCTCTAATAAAGAATGCGCCAGATGGCCTTGACGAGATACTTCTATTCACTTCCTAATAGTCATCCAGTGGGTCTCCTTACCCTACCTAGATCTGAGACTTTGGGGTCCTTATGACCACTCCTTCGCGTGAAAAAAATTTCCGCAAAATAACCCGAAATAAGGAAGTTCCATTAGAATCAGACTTCCCTTTCTCAAAGTCAAATAATATTAAATTTCTTGAAATTAGGGGAATGCAATTTTTTAACGTACTCTAATATTAATACATAATATTTTACAGGGCCTTAAATTTAAGGTCCTGATCATTAATGTGTTTTGCGGAGATAAGGAAACACCAAAAACTGGTTTTAAATCTGTTCTAGATGCAACCGAATACGAATCAACGATTAAATAGCGAAATTTTTCCACTAAATCTTACAACGTAACAGAGGCCAGTTTTGATAGTTTATGGATTTGAATATGTGATTGTAATTAGGATTTGCTGAGAAAGCAAGATGTGGAGTTCTTCTTGACTTAAGTTTGGTTTATCTGTCTTAAAATAATTCTCGAACTGTTGTATCGATCGTTTCATTTTTTGTTACATTGATATCATAAACAGTAATACCTCGTTGATATCCAATTCACTGTTAAGTTGTTCTTGGCAAAATGGGGCGGGGGTGGCTCAGTCGGTAGCGCGCCAGGCTCGTGATCTGTAGTTCCCAGGTTCGAGTCCCAGCTGGGTCAGCGTTGAGATTTATCTCCGCAAAATTCCCCGCCCTGCCCACGGTCAGTAGGGGACACCGATGGGCTTGGAAAGGCCGCCGTCCGTCGGATGGGTCGTTAAGCCGTGGCCCCGTGTGCAGGAGAGCCATACCCTGTGCACGATAAAGAACACGCTGGATGGCCTTGACGGGAGGCTACCATCTGTCTCCCAACAGCTGTTCCAGTGGGTCCCCTCCCCTGTGCACGTTAAAGAACACGCTGGATGGCCTTGACGGGAGGCTACCATCTGTCTCCCAACAGCTGTTCCAGTGGGTCCCCTCCCCCAACCTTCTCTGAGCCCTCGGGGTCCATGTGACCTGGCCATTTAGCCCATGGTGTGCAAAAAAGTGCCGCTCAGAGGTAAAACAACCCAACCCAAATCTTGGCAAAATTGCTTTATTCTGAGATAACGTAAAGCAATATTAAGTTTTACGTTGAAAAGTTAGAGCGGCACGCAAAATGGTTTCTACTTCTAGGAACAGAAATGTAAGAGCTCTTTCAGGCAAACATAATATTTTATGCTCACATGGTAAATGATGGAATTTACGAAGTAATTAAAAAACTGCCTAAAAAGCAACATAAATTAAGGAGTTATTAAAAAAGCCTGCTGCCTCTATAAACACAGCGAGCTATCAACTCTACATATTCTTTAAACAACAGCCTCAACTGCTGCACAAGTTGATTACCAAAGCCTGAATTGCTAAAAAAAAAATAAGAATACAAAACCTGGCGCTGACAAGGAAATAAATTAGAAACACAAAAAACTGTTTAGAGTTTATTAATAGAGGTCTTAACTGGTTTTTTTTTTTTACACACTAGGCCTAATCGATCAACACATTTTTGCAAACGCTGGATTAGCTTTTTTTCGCTACATGATTCGCTTCATCGTCGCTCGCGAAGTGTTATCCTGAAAGTGCTTGTCTCAGCGCTGGGCAAAAAAGAAAATCACTGGATGTTCTGCACGTTTTGTCTCTGAACGTTTCATGTGGAAAGAATTTTGGCTCCCTTCTAACACAGCCTTCTGATACGCTAATTCATCATGAATAGTAAGATAAAATGTCCCGGAAGAGAAATTTGGGAAGAGTATTACAAGTTGAAAAATTGAGAATTTTTTTCAGTTTTGAATAATAGCATTGTTTACGCACGTCACGTTTTCCGAGGAGATCGCTCGTAGCGGCCTACAACATCGTGGTTGGGTTGTTTTACCTCTGAGTGGCACTTTTTTTGCACACCATGGTCTAAATGGCCAGGTCACATGGACCCGAAGGCTCAGCTGGAACAGCTGTTGGGAGACAGATGGTAGCCTCCCGTCAAGACCATCCAGCGTGTTCTTTAACGTGCACAGGGTATGGCTCTCCCGCACACGGGACCACGGCTTAACGTCCCATCCGACGGACGGCGGCCTTTTCAAGCCCATCGGTGTCCCCTACTGACCGTGGGCAGGGCGGAGAATTTTGCGGAGGTAAATCTCGACGCTGACCCAGCTGGGACTTGAACCTGGGAACTACAGATTACGAGCCTGGCGCGCTACCGACTGAGCCACCCCCGCCCCTACGTCGTGGTTCATCTGCAACTGTCCCGCTTCCTTCATTATATAACCCACGTGATTTTTGCAACATTTTCTTTGTTCATTGTTTACTTACCATAAACTTTCACTAGCTTTCACTAGGCTTTTTAAACTTTCACTAGGGTGGCAAGCAGCTGCTTGAGGGGGTATTTATTTATTATTTATTTTTATGTTTTTACTTTCTCGTCTGTAGGCATTGAACTTTTTAAAGATATATATAAAAAAATATTTTTGAGTTGGAGAGGTATCGATTAAATATTACTATTCGAATTTTTTAGAATCTTTCAATAGATTCAATAGCGCCCTCTAACCGTGGGCGAAAGTTTGAAAATCAGAAAATTTTAAACGAATATTGCAAACGATCTATTTATATCGGAAGTTAAAAATTTTGCTGCTACAAAGTGAATATCAAGAAGTTTATATTGGCAGTAATGATATGTTCTCTTACTTCAAGTGGGGTAGGAACACGCAAACTTTTGTTTTAATAAATGAAAAATAGTTTCTCTACTTTGTAGGTATTGCCGCTGGGACATTGCCTTCATTCTAAAATCGATAAAGGCGGAGAATTTTCAGCAAGCGAGGGATGGCTTTCTCGCTGGAAAAAACAGCATGGTGTCCATTACCTTGGTGTTTGTGGTGTGAAATTGTCAGCTAATCCTTTAGCAGCAAATGAATTTTCAGGAAAACTTTTAGCGCTTATTGAAGAAGAAGGCCTATGCGCAGAACAAATCTACAATGTAGATGAGACTAGGTTGAATCTTAAACTTCTTCCAACGAAAACGTTTGTGACAGCGCAAGGAACCTCACCATCAGGATTTAAAACAAACAAAGGAAAAATCACTGTGTACAAATGCTGCAGGTATGCACAAACTTCCTCTTTTTGTAATTGGGAAATCCACGAAACCCCGAGCATTCAAACATTTAAATTTAGCTGCTCTGCTAGTTTACTACAAAGCTCAAAAGTCTGCTTGGATAGACTCGTATTTGTTTAAAGAGTGGTTCTTTACAGAATTTGTTCCAAAAGTAAAAAAAAAAACACTTGACAAGTCTTAAAATACCTGTAAAAGCCCTACTCATTCTCGACAATGCCCCAACACACCCAAACGAACTCATTTCTGACAACGTAAAAGCCATGATTTTGCCTCTTAATGTAACATCTTTAGTGCAACCAATGGATCAAGGCGTGCTTGTAAGTTTAAAAAGGCAATACAAGAAACAGCTTCCTTCAGAAATTCTACAGCAAACTTAAAATGACGGAATAAGACTTTTAAATGCTTTGAAAATAATAAATATCAAGGATGTGATCTACATGTTCGCAAGAGCTTTTCAAGAAATGCCTCGTACAACGTTTGTGAAGTCGTGGAGAAAACTTTGGCCCGAAGTTGAAAACTGTGTAGAAAGTACCAAAGACAACAACTCGAAAGTATCAAAAGAGCCTGCGCCTGCCGAAGATATGACGGATAATGACAATATTTCGCTGCTTAATGACTTTAAACTGCTGCCTGGATATGACACACTTGAAGAAGATGACATTGAAAAATGGTTAAAAGATGATGAACAGTTGGAAAATGAAACACTTAATGATGAAATTATCAATGCAGTCTGCCAAGAAGGGAACGGAGAATGAAGAAGAAGAGAAGGAAGTGAAAGAAGGGAAAGCTGGCCATATTAAAGGAAAAGAAGGTTTTGATGTTGCAGTAAGATACATTGAACACCAACAGGCCTCATCTGCGATTGATGTGATGGTTATTAAAAAATGGCAAGACTTTGCAAGTAATAAAGTGTTAAGTTCAAAGAAACAAAAAGAAATCACGGACTTTTTCAAGTGAGTGTGAGTAAATTGTTAATATTGTACAACAAATTATTAATTAAAATACGGTACAGTTAGTATTTTTGTCATTTGCCGTTTTTATTTTTTTTCTGACACAATTTTCGGATTTACCGGTCTTTTGTTCATCCGGCCAGCGGTCCGGTCCCGTAAGAACCAGATAAGAGGGAGTCTACTGTACTTATATATTCCCAATCATTAATTAGTTCGAATTTCCGCTATCAGAGGATGCTTTAGGTGCAAAATGAAAAGCTTAACTCTCTTTGAAAGCGGTCATCGCCAGAAGCGACATGTTATTCTTTTAGTTACTTTGAAAAAACAGATAACTGATGCATTTCCAAGTTGACGTATTTTCAATCATCACTGCGATTTTCAAATGGCGCTTTCAATGACACGGTTAATGTTTCGTCTCCGTAACTACAACCAATTTCAACCTGTATGCTCAGATTGGAAATTATGAGCCCTGTATTCTTAGTTTTTTAATATCCCTCGAGGTGATCATCCGCAAAATTCCCCGCCCTGCCCACGGTCAGTAGGGGACACCGGTGGGCTTGGAAAGGTCGCCGTCCGTCTGATGGGACGTTAAGCCGTTGGCCCGTGTGCGGGAGAGCCATACCCTGTGCACGTTAAAGAACACGCTGGATGGCCTTGACGGGAGGCTACCACCTGTCTCCCAACAGCTGTTCCAGTGGGTCCCCTCCCACAACCTTCTCTGAGCCTTCGTGGTCCATGTGACCTGGCTATTTAGCCCATGGTGTGCATTTGTGCCGCTCAGAGGTAAAACAACCCAACCCAACTCAAGGTGATCAACGTAGAATTTTATTTTCTTTATACTGTACTTCATTAATTTACCTGAAGTAGTTTTACATACAAAATCCTCATGCAGCCATGGACTACGGAGGTCGACCCAGATTGTGTAATTTTCCTCTCCAAACATGTCTGTTCTGCGCTACAGCTGCTGCATTTCGCCACTCTAGGCCAATTCTAGCAAGGTCCTGTTTGACAATGTGTTTCCACATATGACAATGTGTTTCCGCTTCCTAGGTCTCCCCCTTTTTCTGAAACCCTTAGGCACATTGTTCATAATCCTGTTTGCTAATATGCAGCTATGCATACGGACAATATGGTCAAATCAATGCAGTCTCTCTCTGCACAATATGCTGCTCAAAGGAGGTTGATGACTCCTTCTTGTAACCTCGTCATTACTTACAAAGTCAAACCACCTAATGCTCAAGATACTGCGTTAGCATCTAGATTCAAAGGCATCAAGTTTCTTGTTATCCTGCTTATAAAGGGCCGATGTTCCGCCACCATAATTAACCTTAGATTGGTTGGTTGGTTGTTTTACCTCTGAGCGGCACTTTTTTGCACACCATGGGCTAAATGGCCAGGTCACATGGACCCCGAAGGCTCAGAGAAGGTTGGGGGAGGGGACCCACTGGAACAGCTGTTGGGAGACAGATGGTAGCCTCCCGTCAAGGCCATCCAGCGTGTTCTTTAACGTGCACAGGGTATGGCTCTCCCGCACACGGGGCCACGGCTTAACGTCCCATCCGACGGACGGCGGCCTTTCCAAGCCCATCGGTGTCCCCTACTGACCGTGGGCAGGGCGGGAAATTTTGCGGAGATAAATCTCAACGCTGACCCAGCTGGGACTTGAACCTGGGAACTACAGATTACGAGCCTGGCGCGCTACCGACTGAGCCATCCCCGCCCCATTTAACCTTAGAAAGAACCAAACTATTATACAGCCTAATTTTAATCTTTAAGTGTATACACTTATTTTTCGACACTCTCGAAAGATTCTCCTATCTATTTCATGCCGCACATCACCAGTATCTGGTGGGGCGGGGGTGGCTCAGTCGATAGCGCGCCAGGCTCGTAATCTGTAGTTGCCAGATTCGAGTCCCAGCTGGGTCTGCGTTGAGATTTATCTCCGCAAAATTCCCCGCCCTGCCCACGGTCAGTAGGGGACACCGATGGGCTTGGAAAGGCCGCCGTCCATCGGATAGAACGTTAAGCCGCAGCCCCGTGTGCGGGAGAGCCCCCTGTGCACATTAAGGAACACGCTGGATGGCCTTGACGGGAGGCTACCATCTGTCTCCCAACAGCTGTTCCAGTGGGTCCCCTCCCCCAACCTTCTCTGAGCCTTCGGGGTCCATGTGACCTGGTCATTTAGCCCATGGTGTGCAAAAAAAGTGCCGCTCAGAGGTAAAACAACCCAACACCAGTATCTGGTACATAGCTCCCAAGATAATTAAACTGAGACACTTGTTCAAGAGCGCAATCATTTAAAGCAACTGAAATTGCCTGGCCAATTTTCATCACTTTAGTTTTTTTCTCTGTTTATCACCAAACCTACTCTATTACCAGTCTCATCAACAGCCCTAATAAACGAATTCATCTCATCAACATCATTAGCAAACAGGGTCAAATCATGTGCATAATCTAAATCAGAAATTTTGAAAACTCTAGACCACGTAAGGCCAAAATCTTTCCCTTCCAAAGAATTTCGTATAATATAATCAATAACCAAAGAAAACAGAAATAAATACCCCCTCAAGCAGTTGCTTGCCACAGAGGTCTGACAGGAGACTATCAGTTTATATGCCATAGTAGAAGGTCTGATAGGATGGCAGGACCTCAGCAGAAAAACGACACAAACAGCCATGCCTTACCCGGGGCTCGAATCCAGGTCCTTTAGATCAGTAGCCAAGCGCGCTAACCACTCGGCCATGGGACGGCTAAGAAAACAGAAAAGGAGACAAAATGCACCCTTGTCTAACTCCACTAACAATGCTACAATCGCTGCAAGACGTACCAACTCTCACACACGACTCCGTGTTATTTTGGACTAACTTATTAGGTATTCCATATGATCTAACAATCAACCACAAATTATGTCGATCAACAGAGTCAAAAGTCTTTTTGAAATCTATAAAGCTAGCAACCATAAGGTTTCTGAAATTCTAAACATTTCTCAAGAATCTGCCTGAGTGAAAATATCTGGTCTACACATCCCCTACCACTTCTGAATCCACACTGTTCATCACGCAGTTGTCCATCAACCAAATTCTTAATCCTATTAAGCATAATCATACAAAGAACTTTACCTGGAACAGAGAGTAAACTAATTCCCCTATAATTATCACAAGAACTGCGATCACCTTTTTTAAATATTTGAACAATGATAGCTAAAGTAAAATCTTTAGGAACACCACCTTTATCTTAAAAAAAATTTAAAATTTCAGTCAGCCATGTGACAACACAAATGTTCCCAGCTCTAAGCATTTCAGTGGTGATTTCGTCCACCCCTGAGGATTTATGCAGTTTTAATTTAGAGATAGCCAATGCGACTTCAGAATGTGATATAGGGCCATCATAAAAGCCAGTAATGCATTTATCCTCATTAGAAACAATGGGAGTAGAAATAATCACATTATTTAGAACTTCTCTGAAATGCTCAGCCCACCTAGCCATCACAAAATCCTTACCTTCAACCACCTTGCCAGTTTATCCCTCAATCCCTGTGTACCTGTCTGTTCCTTCCCAGAAAAAACATTAACAATCTGGTACAAACCCCTGCTGTTGTGCTGTCTAACTGCTTTCTCTGCTTTATCATCCAAGCTATCAAGCCAAAGATTCTTATCAGCTGTTAACTGATTCTTTACACATTTATTAAGCTCATTGTAATGCTGTCTGTTAGGACTAGTAGGGTGTTGATTCATATTAATCCTGCACTTCCTTCTTTCAGAAATAAGCTCCATAGCCTTATCACTCAAAAAATTTTGTTTCCTCTGTTCCCTTTTACCCAAACAAGTACTGCTGATTTCAAGAAAAGCCAGCTTAAATTGATCCCATTCTTTCTCATCTTCAGCAACCAAACGACGATTGTTAAGTGGCTACTTAAGGCTTTTCCTGGCCTCTGTATCACGGTATGTTTTGGCTATATCTTGATCTTTCAGGCATTCAGTGTTATAGCTAATGTTTTAAACCTTAGCACAACATTTCTGAAGCTTCAGCTGCAAACACTTTTCACCAGATAAAGGTCAGTCCCAAATTCGGTCCCCTGTATGATCTGGTATTCCTAACTGAACTAGCCCATTTGCTGTTAATTAAAATATAATCTATCATATTCCTGTGAAACCCATCAGGTTAATCTCATGTACATTTATAAATGTCTCGGTGTTTGTAGTATGTGTTAGTTATTCACAAACCATTTAGTTTACTTACCTGTAGGGGGGCGGGGGTGGCTCAGTCGGTAGCGCGTCAGGCTCGTAATCTGTAGTTCCCAGGTTCGAGTCCCAGCTGGGTCAGCGTTGAGATTTATCTCCGCAAAATTCCCCGCCCTGCCCACGGTCAGTAGGGGACACCGATGGGCTTGGAAAGACCGCCGTCCGTCGGATGGGACGTTAAGCCGTGGCCCCGTGTGAGGGAGAGCCATACCCTGTGCACGTTAAAGAACACGCTGGATGGCCTTGACGGGAGGCTACCATCTGTCTCCCAACAGCTGTTCCAGTGGGTCCCCTCCCCCAACCTTCTCTGAGCCTTCGGGGTCCATATGACCTGGCCATTTAGCCCATTGTGTGCAAAAAAAAGTGCCGCTCAGAGGTGAAACAACCCAACCAACTTACCTGTAGGAGACGTTCCCCATTGCCATTGAAGCAACCAATAACAAAGGGACCTAAAACTCCTGCCCAAAGATTAGAGTCAGTAACAACTTTAGCATTGAAGTCACCAAGCACGTGATAAATATCTCCTCTCTTCACAGAATTCAAAATATCCTGAAGCTGGCTTTAAAACGTATCGTTCTCGTTCTCATCAGAGTCCTCTATGGGGGCATAACAACAGATGACATTCAAGTCTCTAATTTTTGTTTTAAATTTTGCTATAAGAAATCTTTCATTAATGCAGTCATATCCTAGAAGAGCATCACTGGCGTGTCTGCTGAGAAGCAAACCTATACGTTGGAGATGCTTTCCACCCTCCCTGCCTGAAAAGAGAAATTTTAAGTTATTTTTAGGTATTTCATTTTTACCTGTTCATCTGGTGTCTTACAAGCCAAGAATATCAAGGTTATAAAGCTGGAATTCTTACATGAGGACATCAAGAGAATAATCTCTACATAACCTCCTCACGTTCCACGTACCTGCAGAGAAAAAATGTTTAGAAGGATTTTTTAAAGAATCAAGGTTTATTGAGAGAGTTAGGGCCAACAATATCAAACAATCTCCTAATCGCAGGTATGGAGAAGAGACCTGTCCCTCCTCCGCTAAAGGCTGAAGTCACCGATACTGGTAGGAACTTCACGCACCACCTTTTCAAGTGGACTTTTTCAAGAGCCATATGGCCTGCCTGAGACACATTACTCCAGTTTAGGCTTGACGATGCCCAACTAGCTAAGTGTGGTTCAGGTACCTGCGATGGCCTCTGATGAGGATTATCCACCAGCTGATATAAGGTATCCCATGCCTCTGTTCACCTAGGACTGGAAACCCACAAGCAAACAAAAAACACAGCGGCATATTCTCCCTCAACAGAGATCCACCAGTGCAGCAAGTCGAGGATCCATAATCAAGCTCAAATCCATAAACCAGTTCAGTCTAGTGAATATAAATGGTCAGTACCAGGACCCTGTGAAGTTGACCACTCTTCAGCAGGGTTGAAAAAAAAAGTGGTCATAGATAACCAGATTGGTAGGCCACACTGAGCTGGCAGCCCTCGCCTTCCATTCTCTTTCAAAAGAGAATATCTCTTTTGAAAGGTACTAACGGCTTTCACCACGAGAAGGCAGGGTCTGACATTAGGTGCTAGACCTGGCCAGTTCTGTTCATCATCATTGGGAATTGGTACACGGCTCTCCTTCCAATTTTATGCCTAGCTACCATTTTCCGACTTCAGAGATTTAATAAACGATATTTCAGAGTATTATATGTGTGCACATACCTAGGTTTACCTTTAATCAATTGTTTATATGCGCCAGTAGTCAAATTAAATAGCACGTATCAATCATGGGTAAGAAATAACATAAATCAATTCCTATATGTAACATAGCGTTTGGCTGTTTCACCCCCGAGAAGCACTTTTTTTCACGCAATGGGCTAAATGGCCAGATCAAGGGCCCCAAAGGCTCACAGAAGGTTGGGGGAAGGGACTCACTGGAACAGCTGTTGGAAGACAGATGGTAGCCTCCCGTCAAGGCCATTCAGCGTGTTCTTTAACGTGCACAGGGTATGGCTCTCCCGCACACGGGGCCACGGCTTAACGTCCCATCCGACGGACGGCGGCCTTTCCAAGCCCATCGGTGTCCCCTACTGACAGCAGGCAGGGCGGGGAATTTTGCGGAGATAAATCTCAACGCTGACCCAGCTGGAACTCGAACCTGGGAACTACAGATTACGAGCCTGGCGCGCTACCGACTGAGCCACCCCCGTCCCTATTTAGTGATTCAGAAAATGTAAAGTGTAATATTTCATCAATACCTGTTCAACCAAAAAATGTTGTTTTAGAGATAAAAATTAATTTGAATTTCTACAGACGGCCAGACAGCAAAGCGAAAAAGTAATTTTTTAAAACGAGGCAAAAATGACAGAGACAAATATTTTAGCTGCATGTAACCAACCATAATTAATCTTGCTTAGTTCGAAACAACTATAAAAGTTTAAAAAAAGAAGTTTCAGTATCTACACTATGCTGCTTTGATTGTTTCATCTGCTTATATCAGTCGGCTATTTTCTCAAATATGCGACACACACGAAGTCAAAAATATCATAATTCAACTGCGTTTGAAATATCCTTACTGTACTGTCGCTGCTCAAAAAAGTATCCGAACACTACTGTTGGTTACAAAATTCAGAAAAAATATCTGGCAACGATTTTTTTTTATAAATTAGTGATCTGGCAACCTTCGTGTCACGTGACACGAAGGTTGCCAGATCACTAATTTCGTTCACAGCAAACTGGAGCGTGTGCAGTAACTGCACACGCTCCAGTTTGCTGTGAACGGTAACTGGAGCGTGTACAGTTGCTGTACACGCTCCAGATATTTTTCCTGAATTCTGTAATCACGTGACACGAAGGTTGCCAGATCACTAATGTCTAAAAAAATCGTTGCCAGATATTTTTCCTGAATTCTGTAATCAGCCATAGCGTTCGGATACTTTTTTGAGCGACTGTACTACACTTTTTGTCATCAGTAGGGGCTTATTTGGTGGATTGTTTGGCCACTGATAAACACTTTTTTGCTCACAATGGGTGAAAAGGCCAGATGACAACGTTCCCGAGGGATCGGAATTGGGAAGCCCAAATCTGACTATGCCAATGAACAACTGCATGAAACTGAAGCCTAGGGGTTAGCGGCGAAAATTTCAATGCAGCACAGAGATAACACGAACCTTGAAACTTCAGGTTACGAGACTGATGAACCATAGTTTGAACCAATCCCAGCTTCTACCGTTGTTTCCTTTCAACAATAACTGCTCTATTTCCAGTTCCATAATCTTTTGTTGCACCGCCTGAAATTATGCTAATCAAATGTCCCGAAGCAATAGAGATGCAAATTGTTAAGAGGAGGTTAAAAGGTTCGTAGACCATTACTTAAAAGAAACGCTTCTCAAAGCAATGGTTTCTATTCTGCTTTTATAGCCCATATAGTCAAAGCTCCTCTTTCATCCAGTCGAAAACATCTGAGTAGCAGTAAAGTCAGGTTCACAACCTTGGACCACTCCCCTCCCACCTCCTCACCCACCCACCAGGAAGTAGATGATGATGATGTCGCTCTAAAAGCTCCTCTGCATCTTTGATGAGCTCTCCATTCATAGCTAACACAAAGCATCGTTTCTGTTTATCATCCACAAGGACAACACTTGACAAAAACAACTGAGCCTCTAGTGCTTCCTCTTCTATTCACATCTCGGTTCGTCCTTCCGCAAGCTCCGCGACATTGGCCTCCACTCATAAAGGACAACTGGAGCCTTCCCATTGTAATCAAATCGGGAAGCTATTGATTCCATAATCTTAGCGGAAGAATAAACGCACTGCTATAGAACGCTCTAATGAAACATATGTTTTTTTTATTTCTACAAGATCGACACTTCCTGAACGACAATGATTTACACATTAAGTACTCGTAGTTTAGGGTCTATAGAACATACCAGAGAGTTTTTCAAAGTCATCGTTTCCTGTTTCGGCAGGGTGGTTAAAAATAACTTTTGAAGATTACGCCTTAGTTAGTATGCAACCTTGTTGGGTGGATGGCTCTTTGAGATTTAATGGGTTGGGTTGTTTTATCTCTGAGCGGCACTTTTTTGCACACCATGGGCTAAATGGCCAGGTCACATGGACCCCGAAGGCTCAGAGAAGGTTGGGGGAGGGGACCCACTGGAACAGCTGTTGGGAGACAGATGGTAGCCTCCCGTCAAGGCCATCCAGCGTGTTCTTTAACGTGCACAGGGTATGGCTCTCCCGCACACGTGGCCACGGCTTAACGTCCCATCCGACGGACGGCGGCCTTTCCAAGCCCATCGGTGTCCCCTACTGACCGTGGGCAGGGCGAGGAAATTTGCGGAGATAAATCTCAACGCTGACCCAACTGGGACTCGAACCTGGGAACTACAGATTACGAGCCTGACGCGCTACCGACTGAGCCACCCCCGCCCCCGGGATTTAATAGTTTGCCAAAAAATAAACTATTGTACCCAAACAAATTTAAAAAATGCTGAAAAGCATGGATTTAAAAAAGTCGATAACAAAAAACCACTGGTGTAAGGGTTTCTGGTTAAAATATATGATGTTTTTAAACGAGATTCCAATTGTCTTACAAGAGAACCCTAAACATTGTGAATAACTTTGTTTAAACTAAGATGTTTACGTCTTCTCTTAAAATATTTTCAAAGTATGCGCAGACACTGCCTGCAATAACATGGGTGAAATGTCGGTAATGGCATTGTAGATGCTAATTTTCAGTTCACCCAGATTGCATTAGTTATTATGGTAGGTATGTGGCCGAGTGGTTAGCACGCTTGGCTACTGATCTAAGGGACCTGGGTTCGAGCCCCGGATTAGGCATGGATGTGTGTGTGTGTCGTTTTTCTGCTGAGGTCCTGCCATCCTCTCAGATCTCCTACTGTGGCATATAAACTGACAGGCTCCTGTTAGACCTCTGTGGCAAGCAGCTGCTTGAGGGGGTATTTATTTTATTTTTTATTATTGTCTTCAATGTAGCTCTATAGAAAATAAATCTGGTGATGACAAATCCGTCGTGAGTAGAGGTCATAGTCTTTTCGAAATGATTGTATCTCCGAAAAAAAGTAGTCGCCCGTGCTGTGTGACATGTTGCCATGTTTCGTTGAAAACAAGTTTCGGTAATATCCTATTCACTTAGGTATCGAAAAAGTCACGGACTATATCAATGTAACGCTCCGAATTAATAGGGGAGGGGGTGGCTCAGTCGGTAGCGCGCCAGGCTCGTAATCTGTAGTTCCCAGGTTCGAGTACCAGCTGGGTCAGCGTTGAGATTTATCTCCGCAAAATTCCCCGCCCTGCCCACGGTCAGTAGGGGACACCGATGGGCTTGGAAAGGCCGCCGTCCGTCGGATGGGACGTTAAGCCGTTACCCCGTGTGCGGGAGAGCCATACCCTGTGCACGTTAAAGAACACGCTGGATGGCCTTGACGGGAGTTTTCTGTTGGGAGGCTACCATCTGCCTCCCAACAGCTATTCCAGTGGGTCCCCTCCCCCAACCTTCTCTGAGCCTTCGGGGTCCATGTGACCTGGCCATTTAGCCCATGGTGTGCAAAAAAGTGCCGCTCAGAGGTAAAACAACCCAACCCAACTCCGAATTAATGGTGTTTTTGGAAACAAAAATGGGTGCAACAATCCTACACCGAAACGTTCTACACCACACTCCATTCTCGAGAGGGTGAAAGGAAGGTTCAAGGTGCACATGGGAATTTTCCGTCGATCATCTGCGAGTATTCTGAGTGTTCACATAATCTGTAAGAGTGCCTCATCTGACAAAAAAAGCATGTCTAACATGCCAGGGTCATCCTTCACCTTTGCAACTACAATGAGAGTAATGATGTTTTTCATAGTGCGGTGGTAACAACTGCTGAATAAAGTGCACTTTCCACGAAAACAAAGGTAATGTCTTCATTGCTTTGCGACAACAACTGCTGTACGGCATTCCATTTTGACCTGAAAGTTTTCTATGACTTATGTGGACTTACACTCAATCTCTCACTAACCTCTGTTATTCGAGTCTCTGTAACAACGTTCGTCTGACAGGAGAAAACGCTTTCGAATGTTTACATTCCTATTTGCTTGAACTGCTTCACAAACTTCCGTATCACAGATTTTGCTGGTGCTGAACATTTAAATCGGTGGCTGCAATCGCCCCGATCTTTTTTAAACGAATCTGTTTTGTGGTAATGTTCCACGAAGAATACACACTTCTCTACATTGAACGCCATGCTGTTTGCTGCTTTGCAACTGGGCACTGTCTACTGCGCATACGGTTTCGCCAAAATGACTCTAACACATGACGTAATTAACATTCCTAACATTGGGTTCTGGTTAAAATATCATCTGGTACAAAAAAAGAATAGAAATGAGCAATAAAATTACAAGCGACTAAAATATTCACTAAGCTTTAAAAATGAAAAGAACAGAGAGTATAAATGAATTATGAGATAATAGATTTCAGAGGTTGTCGCTCGGGATGTAAATGGTTAGAACTAAATTAAATAGTATGCTGAGCGTACTATTTGATTTAATTCCATTGAAATTCCACTAACATGTGATAGATAATATGGTGTAACGAATCTTGCACATGAGTTTGCACCAAAAAGATGATGCAATCATTAGTTGTAAGCGACGTCTCGTAGGGTGAGCAAGTCTTTTGAGCGACTCCCATTTATCCCTGAGTCATAAGTACAACACAAGTGATCCTTGCAGTTTTAATCCAGCAGTAGTGATGCCTCGTAACTGTGTTAATAGTGCAGATACATTTTGTTACATTTGCGGGGACGTGACGTCTACAAGCCATAAAAGGGCCATCACTCCAATAGTGCAAGCGGAGTATGAGTTTTATTGTGGATGAAAGATCAGGGCCCAGGACAAGACCTGGGTCCTGATCATGACTTAAATCAAGACTTAAACTTTGGATCAAGACTTAAACAATGGAATTTTCTCAAGGAAAATCTCCGAATGACTTCGTTTCGAAATCGACATGAGCAGTTTGCGCCTTACTTCAGAAAGGATGATGACGTTATGTTCTGCTCCGATGTAGATGGCTTGATGAATGTCATCGGAATCGAACATGACCCTCAAGAATGGCGACTATTCATAGACTCCTCGAAATTTAGTCTCTAGGCGGTGTTGTTGCATAATGGAAATCAACTTCCAACAGTTCTGGTTGGACACTCTGTCTACATAAAATGTCCCGACAACTACGGCATGGTTAGTGATGAGCACGGTGAACGTTTACATAAAAGAAACCTATGACAACCTAAAACAGCTGCCGAACTGTCTTCAATACAGCAAGTATGCCTGGCATCTCTGTTGTGACTTGAAGGTAGTGACTCTGTTGATGGATCTGCAGCTGAGATATACGAAGAACTGCTGTTTCTTATGTGAATGGGATAGCCGAGCAAAGACTTTGCACTACATGAAGAGAAACTGGCCTCAGAGGAAATCTCTGAAGGTCGAAGAGAAGAATGTGGAACACCCAGCACTGGCAGAAACGCACAAAATCCTGCTACCGTCCCTACACATCAAAATCGGTGTGATGAAAAACTTCGTAAAAGCCATGGACCGGACTGCATCAGCTTTCAAGTACTAGGCTGAAAAATTCCCTCGACTCAGCTAAGCGAAAATTAAAGAATAAATTTTTGTGGGTCCTCAGATCCGCGAGGCGTTCAGAGACCAGATGTTCGGCAACCTGATTCAGGGTGACGAGAAAAAGGATTGGGACGCGTTTCTTCTGTTGTCAACTAAATTCCTCAAAAGGGCAGACAACTACAAGAAACTGGTTAAGGACATGTTGTCTCCGTATCACAAACTTGGCTGCAATATGTCCTTAAAGATCCACTTTCTCAATTCCCACTTAGATTTCTTCCCCGACAACTACGGCATGGTTAGTGATGAGCACGGTGAACGTTTTCACCAGAACAATGCAACGATGGAGAAACGATACCAGGGAAACTGGTCCCCTTCAATGTTGGCTGACTACTGTTGGACGCTCGCCAGAAATGATCCTGAGCAGCTGTACAAGCAACGGGCAAAGCGACGTCGGAAGTAGAAGCAGAGTTTTACAGATACATGTCATATGTACATATTATTCTATTATATATGAAACTATTTTTCTCAGAAATCGGGGGCGGGGGTGGCTCAGTCGGTAGCGCGCCAGGCTCGTAATCTGTAGTTCCCAGGGTCGAGTCCCAGCTGGGTCAGCGTTGAGATTTATCTCCGCAAAATTCCCCGCCCTGCCCACGGTCAGTAGGGGACACCGATGGGCTTGGAAAGGCCGCCGTCCGTCGGATGGGACGTTAAGCCGTGGCCACGTGTGAGGGAGAGCCATACCCTGTGCACGTTAAAGAACACGCTGGATGGCCTTGACGGGAGGCTACCCCCACAGACTTGACGGGAGGCCATCCCAACAGCTATTCCAGTGGGTCCTCTCCCCCAACCTTCTCTAAGCCTTCGGAGTCCATGTGACCTGGCCATTTTAGCCCATGGTGTGCAAAAAAGTGCCGCTCAGAGGTAAAACAACCCAACCCGATCTCAGAAATCGTAACCAATTTTACAATTTCACTGTCATATTCGTGTTCAACACCTTGAAACCTTTAAGAAATGGCTACTTTAATCTCAGAGGCATGACTTTTATGAAAATTTGTTGCCCAGTGTAATTCATGAGCATCAACTTCAAAACTTCGAGAGTAGGTTGCATAAAAAGATATCGAACTGTAGATTATCGAAATTTAAAAGTGCAGAAACGTTGCCTTTTTGGCTAGAGGTAGTAAGTGAAACAAAAAAACAAAATTTGTGATCATGTCCTGCTCTCACAATGCATTTCAATATTTTCTCTCTTTAAGTTAAATGTAATATACTGCATTAGTTTATATTCTATACATAACTGCTCCTTCTTTTACGGGGCGGAGTTGCCTCATGCATTTAATCTTATGCTCCCAAATTAGCGTTTGAACATTCATTTCCTTCACCCTGACCTCGGGGGGCGGGGGTGGCTCAGTCGGTAGCGCGCCAGGCTCCTAATCTGTAGTTCCCAGGGTCGAGTCCCAGCTGGGTCAGCGTTGAGATATATCTCCGCAAAATTCCCCGCCCTGCCCACGGTCAGTAGGGGACACCGATGGGCTTGGAAAGGCTGCCGTCCGTCGGATGGGACGTTAAGCCGTGGCCCCGTGTGCGGGAGAGCCACACCCTGTGCACGTTAAAGAACACGCTGGATGGCCTTGACGGGAAGCTACCATCTGTCTCCCAACAGTTGTTCCAGTGGGTCCCCTCCCCCAACCTTCTCTGAGCCTTCGGGGTCCATGTGACCTGGCCATTTAGCCCATGGTGTGCAAAAAAGTGCCGCTCAGAGGTAAAACAACCCAACCTTGCCTTCGTTGAGAAAGAAGACACCGATAGGGCTAGAGAAAGCTGTCGTCTACAGAATGAAACATTACGACAGGTTACCATGTGCAGGAGAGCTATACCCTGTGCACAATAAAGAACACGCTGAATGACCTTCACGGGAGGTTGTCTCCTAAAAGCCGTCCAATGGAGAAATCTCTCTGATACTTGGGGCCCTTATGACCTGGCCATTTAGCCCATGGTACATAAAAGTGCTGTTCAGAAGTAAAAATCTAGCAAATAAACAACCTCTCTATTTACTAATGTCCGCATCTTAAATCATTTTAACGTGCTCTAGATGATTTTCTGAAAATGTTTAAACTATTTATCAACATTACCTCGTTTCTCAGCGATGTTTGAAATCGTTGTCTTAAGCGATAGAAGGTAAAATCTACTACATCTTTTTGTCCAAACAGGGGGCGGGGGTGGCTCAGTCGGTAGCGCGCCAGGCTCGTAATCTGTAGTTCCCAGGTTCGAGTCCCAGCTGGGTCAGCTTTGAGATTTATCTCCGCAAAATTCCCCGCCCTGCCCACGGTCAGTAGGGGACACCGATGGGCTTGGAATAGGCCGCCGTCCGTCGGATGGGACGTTAAGCCGTGGCCCCGTGTGCGGGAGAGCCATACCCTGTGCACGTTAAAGAACACGCTGGATGGCCTTGACGGGAGGCTACCATCTGTCTCCCAACAGCTGTTCCAGTGGGTCCTCTCCCCCAACCTTCTCTGAGCCTTCGGGGTCCATGTGACCTGGCCATTTAGCCCATGGTGTGCAAAAAAGTGCCGCTCAGAGGTAAAACAACCCAACCCAAATCTCCGGATCGTCTTCACTTAGATGCTGGTGCATTTGGATTACGTAAAAATGACGATTGCTAAACATTTTGACGACACTTATTTGACTGATACCAAATTCGAAAGACAGCCAGCGTGTGCGCTTGTGGGAACTACTCCAAAATTCAACTAACACAACTGTCGCCGGTTTCATCGCATGTGATTTCTGAGCGATATCCACTGCATTCTTGTCGTATACAATTCCAGTCTCCTTACGCATTGAAATCAGCTAGGTCATAGCTCTGAACGCCAATATCATGTTCTGGGTGTATTAAATTCTTCGTCCACCTATATTAAGCTACTTAACAGTAGCTGGATGCGTTCTTCAATTGAGCGAAGCATCACTAAGGATAGAGGTGGGTTTTTTTTAAACGGTACTGCCCTACACAAAGAACGGAGATAACCTCTAAGCTTTATGTAGCATGTCCTGATTTAAATTTTGTTTGATACAACATGCAAACATTTACACCAGGACATCCCGCTGATCAGTACGATACGATAACCATAGGGATCAGGTAGAATTAACTGTAACTTAAAATAAAAGTATAATTAGCTACTAATTTCTTTCATTGTTAAGTTTCTTTACTTAAAACTCACTCTTTACGTAACTGATAATCGTACCTACCTAATGCATTGCAAGTTAATTAATGCATTTAAATTATCCATGGATAGTAAGTGTATTAAAGCTTTTGTGCAAATAAAAATGATCTCATTAACTTGATTACACCTTTTTTTAAAGAGTTTTTTAATATAAATGTCCACTTACAGACTTTCAAAAACTGCCCAGAACACAACGAATTTCACTGAACTAATAAATAAATACAATTTAAAAATTTCTTAAAATTTGGCGTAAAAATTAATATTTAAAACAACAACTAGGGAAAGAAATTTTTAACTGGATTTTCTACTTTTAAGTAAAACTTCTTTATCATGTAATTGCCTGATCACAGGGCAAAACCAAATCGAGTTCTGGGCTGGAGATCCACTGTCAGAAGAGACAGAAGCTCTCATCAAAACCATTCACCCATATTCTTTAACGTGGAATCTCCCTGGAAGTAGAGCAGGGATTAGCGAAAAAAAAAAGTCTGGGAATCAGCGAAGAAAATATTAAACTAGGTTTAGTGTTGGACTCGAAAAAGAGATCGATTCTTTCCTGCGGAACGAAAAGACCAAGGTTGATTTCCCAGAAAACATAGATATTTCTATGTGTATTGTTTTTTGCTCAGATCTTGTCTTTCTCACAAGTGTTGGTTTGCCTCTGAGCGGCACTTTTTTGCACACCATGGGCTAAATGGCCAGGTCACATGGACCCCGAAGGCTCAGAGAAGGTTGGGGGAGGGGACCCACTGGAACAGCTGTTGGGAGACAGATGGTAGCCTCCCGTCAAGGCCATCCAGCGTGTTCTTTAACGTGGATGGCCTTGACCGTACATGGGACCACGGCTTAACGTCCCATCCGACGGACAGCGGCCTTTTCAAGCCCATCGGTGTCCCTACTGACCGTGGGCAGGGCGTGGAATTTTTGCGGAGATAAATCTCAACGCTGACCCAGCTGGGACTCGAACCTGAGAACTACAGATTACGAGCCTGGCGCGCTACCGACTGAGCCATCCCCTCCCCACTCACAAGTGTTATTTAGGACTTATCATATTGGCAAAACTCCGTTCTAAGTGGACTGTTTGAGAAAAAAAAATTCCTCCTTTGAATTTGTAGAGTTACCGTTATTGGTACAAACGTTTATAAGAAGCAAACATATATTTTCTTTCTGAGCTTTAATCACTTCGAAAATATTCAAATGCTCTGGCATCTCAAGCAGGCGTTTTGTATCACTTTCTCTTAACAACTATTAACAATAATTCGAGGCATCCTTCCACCAATAAAAGGAAACAAGCGAGCGTGACGTCAAATGATTCATTCGCGTGAATTGAAACACGAAACTTGAGCACGTAACAATAGCTGTATAGTGAGGAATCCATCACTCGAGTTTCATCTCTTCATTGACTCAAAAAGTAACTTGCTGTCTGTTTCCTGAAGTAATCAAGACACACAGACACACAGACACAAAAAGCCGTTAGATTAAAACGGCGGTGGAAAGAGTGAAATAACAGGACTACCTCACGTCGACAGATGGCGTGCTCCGAACACTATTGTTCGTGGGATCACGCCGTACGACTCGCACACAATGGATGGTGAAGCCTAGCTCAAGCAAAGGAGATTCAGTGGCAAAGCCGCGAAATTTCCCACGCTAATCAACGGAATACCACTGGAGAGCCCAGAGCACTCATTTAGACGCTCAGTCACCCACGTGACTGGTGGCTTCCGGCTGCACGCAGGCGCCATCTGTTGGCGATTCGAATGTGATCAGGGTTGCAAGGTCATTCGGGTCTAGGTCACGTTAACATGGGGAGTAATCACGCGAAATAACGTTTTAATCGCATGAGACTTCGCTTGCTTTGGCGCCAGAATCTAAACCAGCACATATGGCGCTTTGGAAGTAGATGTTACGGAGACTTGTAACATCATTGCTGATTAATGGCAACACAAGCTTAGAAAAGATTTAAAATATATATTAATCAATGTAAGACATAAGCTGCGAAATTCAAAATCGTGCTTTTTGCTTGGAAAGGCCGTCATCTGTCGCATGGCACGTTAAGCATTTTCTCTGTGTGCGGGAAAGCCATACCCTGTACATATAAAGGTTGGGTTGTTTTACCTCTGAGCGGCACTTTTTTGCACACCATGGGCTAAATGGCCAGGTCACAAGGACCCCGAAGGCTCAGAGAAGGTTGGGGAGGACCCACTGGAAGAGCTGTTGGGAGACAGATGGTAGAATCCCGTCAAGGCCATCCAGCGTGTTCGTTAACATGCACAGGGTATGTCTCTCCCGCACACGGGGCTACGGCTTAATGTCCCATCCGACGGACGGCGGCCTTTCCAAGCCCATCGGTGTCCCCTACCGACCGTGGGCAGGGCGGGGAATTTTGCGGAGATAAATCTCAACGCTGACCCAGCTAGGACTCGAACCTGGGAACTACAGATTACGAGCCTGGCGCGCTACCGACTGAGCCACCCCCGCCCATACATATTAAAGAACACGCTGGATGGCCTTAACGGGAAGCACAATCTGTCTCCCAACAGCTGTTCCCACGGGTTCCCTCCCCCAACCTTCTCTGAGTCTTAGGTATCCTTGTGACCTGGCCATTTAGCCCATTGTGTGCAAAAAAAGTGCTGCTCAGAGGTAAAACAACCCACCCTAACCGTGTTTTAGGCTCATCCCTGCACGCTACGAATCTCTACCAAAATCTTGCGAGCATCCATTTGCAGATGGCGCATTGGTAGATACGATTCCCATTGTAAGAAGAACTAACGAAGGTGATGCTTTTCAACTTTCTTTTCACTTCAATGATTACGCATCAAAATTCCAGATGTTCAACTTCCAGCCAGGTTTCAGTACATCTGTAGACAAAGTTAGCTCATTTGGATAAAGTTACTGACTTAGCTTTGTCTGTAGGTCAATGCAGTACTTGACAGAGTAAAATAGTCGTATCTAAATGAAGTCAGTACCATACTGGATATAAAACATGGGCAGTATACCTCAGCTCTAAGCAAATTTCATATGCCGTTGAACCCATCAGATTCAGTGTAAATATGGACACCGTCAGAACAACTCCGAACAGAGTAAAGTCGGTACAATTTTGGACAAAGTACAGTCGGTACACCTCGGAATAGAGTAGAATTAGCATCAAGTCATCATACCACTGGACAGAACAACGAGTATACGCCTAGACTAATGAAAACTCTGAGCAACTGTGGACAGAATCGAGTCAATACACCTCTGGACAGGGTTGGGTTGTTTTACCTCTGAGCGGCACTTTTTTGCACACCATTGGCTAAACGGCCAGGTCACATGGACCCCGAAGGCTCAGAGAAGGTTAGGGGACCCACTGGAACAGCTGTTGGGAAACAGATGGTAGCCTCCCGTCAAGGCCATCCAGCGTGTTCTTTAACGTGCACAGGGTATGGCTCTCCCGCACACGGGGCCACGGCTTAACGTCCCATCCGACGGACGGCGGCCTTTTCAAGCCCATCGGTATCCCCTACTGACCGTGGGCAGGGCGGGCAATTTTGCGGACCTCTGGACAGGACATTTGCTACATTATCCTTAGTATTGCTCTATTTAAAGTAGCAAATGAGTCGCTAGTTCTAGTCTTTCCTGATATCTCATTAACTAGCAAATGCTTAATAGCTATGTTCCCTGGGAGGACAGGAGGACTCAGTCGGTAGCGTGCCAGGCTCGTATCTGCAATTCCCAGGTTCGAGTCCTAGCTGGGCCAGCGTTGAGATTTATTTCCGCGAAACTCCCCGCCCTGCCTCGGCAAATAAGGGACCCCGATGGGCTTGGAAAGGCCGCCGTCTATCGGATGGAACGTTAAGACGTGGTCCTTGTGCGGGAGAGCCATACTCTGTGCATTTTAAAGAACACACTGGATGACCTTAACGTGATTATCTGTCTTCCAACATCTGTCCAGTGGGTTCCCTCCCCCAATCTTCTCTGAGCTCTAGGGGTCTTTGTGGCTTGGACATTTATTCCAGTGTGTGCAAAAAAAATGGGCCGCTTAGAGGCAAAACCAACCAACCATAAGATTTGTTTTCCAACTGTGGGGGTTAACAACCCACCCAATGTTCCCTCTACGGTATTCAAGACCTGATAATGAGTCAGTTTCTCTTACCATTTGAAATTGGAATGAGTTATCAATATCGTAGCTGAAATGGCAGAGCAACAGATCCATTAAGAGATCAAAAGGAGTTGAACTATTAAAGCTTTGTCTCGGATTTCTAGCTACTTCCTTTAAGAGTTAATTTTTCAGATCAGTCTCCAACTCTGCATTAGTCATCAAATTTAAATTAATGAAGAGTTCTACACAAGCCCGGATCTATGAAGAAAAAGGAAGTGGGTTGGAGTTGTTTTACCTCTGAGCGGCACTTTTTTGCACACCATGGGCTAAATGGCCAGGTCACATGGACCCCGAAGGCTCAGAGAAGGTTGGGGGAGGGAACCCACTGGAATAGCTGTTGGGAGACAGATGGTAGCCTCCAGTCAAAGCCATCCAGCGTGTTCTTTAACGTGCAAAGTGTATGTCTCTCCCGCACACGAGGCCACGGCTTAACGTCCCATCCGACGGACGGCGGCCTTTCCAAGCCCATCGGTGTCCCCTACTGACCGTGGGCAGGGTGGGGAATTTTGCGGAGATAAATCTCAACGCTGACCCAGCTGGGACTCGAACCTGGGAACTACAGATTACGAGCCTGGCGCGCTACCGACTGAGCCACCCCCGCCCCAAAGGAAGTGGGGAAAGGTAGGCAAGTGACTTGATGGACCCGAGGAAAAAGTAAAAAAGAAGAGGCCAACAGAGTGAATTCCATTGCAGAATAACATTTGCCAATCCGTTTCAGAGATCTTTGAAAAATTCTTGAAAAAATTCATAAAATATACATAAGTTTAATTTTTTCCCCTCCTCCTAGCATTTAAAAAAAAGGGGGGGGGACAAGACCTCCTTACTTTAGATCTTGTCGTGGTTCTACATAAGCTGTTAGTATAACATAGTACAAGTTCATCAGAAAGTTAACAAATAAGGAATCGTCCACGCTTTCTTTAGGCGAGGCTCAACTCGGATCCTTTCGATTTGTCACCAAACACGTGTGTCATGTTGCAAATGGGGATCTTTGGGATATTTGCTTTTCGCTTCGAAGAATGTAGAAAACATGTCTCTATGCTAAATAATAATCAAAAAAAAAAAACTCCTCTGTATTAATTAATGTTTCTACCGTAATATATTTGCCTGATACTGAAAAAAAAATTTTTTTAGAATAAAACAGAAGGCAAACATTAATAAAGGCAACATGAAACTAGGAAACAAAGATTTACGATGCGATTGGAAATAGGGAATGGGAAATTGTCTTATCTGCCGTTAATTGATATCGTATTTCCAAAGGATCACTGTAAATTGCTTAAGCAGCTGCATTTTTTTTTATATATATAGAAGGAAACTATATATATATATAAGTTTCAATCTTTAAAAACACTTAATAAAATATAAGAAAGCCAAAAGAATTAGAGCTTTTGCTTTATAATACGAAATTATCGGATTAAATTATGGTAGAAATATCTATAAAGAATAATTTTTCTTTTAATTATTATTTAGTACTTTTATCTACTTTTTGTATTCGTCTTATGTGTTTGTTGTACTAAGTAATACTCGTATATCGTAATCCGAATCCGAATAAATCTGAATCCGAAAAAATCGAAAAAAAAAATAAATCCCAAAAAATAAGAATCCTTTGAGGCCGAGATTCTGGTTTTTCAAAATATTGCAACTGATATTCATTGAAAGAGGGAACCAATTCAGATTATGAACTTATATCACAAATTTAGAAATTTGTGCTTTTTACTACCGTGTTTAGCAAATTTAAGAAAGCATACCACTCTGAGTATAATCCTTCAAAGGTCAACACTAAGTTTATTGTAATGTGAAAACATGAAATTCAGTCTTAAGAATAATTGATAGCACATATTTTCAATCTATCAACGAAACCTACAATTGGTTTTAGCACAAATAGCGAGAAAGCTCATTTAATTTGATCAAGCATCTCAGATCTTCTACTATGGCATATAAACTGACAGGCTCCTGTCAGACCTCTGTGGCAAGCAGCTGCTTGAGGGGGTATTTTTTTTTATATATTCAAAGCAATATATCCTTGTAGGTAAAGTAGATATAGCTGTTTTTGAAAATGGCAGAAACATGAGGCATTATTATATCTTAGGATCATTGACATCTTAGATTTAGAATAAACTAATAAACGTTATATCCGAAAACATACCTCAAGTTGGGTTGGGTTGTTTTACCTCTGAGCGGCACTTTTTTGCACACCATGGGCTAAATGGCTAGGTCACATGGACCCCGAAGGCTCAGAGAAGGTTGGGGGAGGGGACCCACTGGAACAGCTGTTGGGAGACAGATGGTAGCCTCCCGTCAAGGCCATCCAGCGTGTTCTTTAACGTGCACAGGGTATGGCTCTCCCGCACACGGGGCCACGGCTTAACGCCCCATCGGACGGACGGCGGCCTTTCCAAGCCCATCGGTGTCCCCTACTGACCGTGGGCAGGGCGGGGAATTTTGCGGAGATAAATCTCAACGCTGACCCAGCTGGGACTCGAACCTGGGAACTACAGATTACGAGCCTGGCGCACTACCGACTGAGCCACCCCCGCCCCTTCTTTAACGTGCACAGGGTATGGCTCTCCCGCACACGGAGCCACGGCTTAACGTCCCATACGACGGACGGCGGCCTTTCCAAGCCCATCGGTGTCCCCTACTGACCGTGGGTAGGGCGGAGAATTTTGCGGAGATAAATCTCAACGCTGACCCAGCTGGGACTCGAACCTGGGAACTACAGATTACGAGCCTGGCGCGCTACTGAGTCACCCCCGCCCCTGCATACATCAAGAGAAATGGAGTTTTTGCTATTCTTGCCATAATGGAAATATCTCACCACATGGATGTTTTCTTCAATAGAAATTAAGCAAGCAATTTCTCACATACAGTCCCAAATGTATTTGATTGGGTCTTTTCTGCACAAAATGGGCTAAATGGCAAGGTCACAAAGACCCTCAAGGGCTCCGTGAAGGTTGGGGAAGGATACCCACTGGACAGCTGCTAGGAGACAGACGGAAGGTCTGGTGGCAGAGAGTTCTTCAACGTGCATAAGGTATGGCTCTCCTGCACAAGGAGAGCCATACCTTATGTAATAAGGCATATTAATAGGCAAATTTAATAGTGCATATTGGAATTAATGGACGATTGAGGAACATGCAAATAGTAGTATTTTATTAGCACTACTAAAATTATAAAGGTTCTTCTCATTTATATCCTATAATTAATGGGCGGGGGTGGCTCAGTCGGTAGCGCGCCAGACTCGTAATCTGTAGTTCCCAGGTTCGAGTCCCAGCTGGGTCAGCGTTGAGATTTATCTCCGCAAAATTCCCCGCCCTGCCCACGGTCAGTAGGGGACACCAATGGGCTTGGAAAGGCCGCCGTCCGTCGGATGGGACGTTAAGCCGTGGTCCCGTGTGCGGGAGAGCCATACCCTGTGCACGTTAAAGAACACGCTGGATGGCCTTGACGGGAGGCTACCATCTGTCTCCCGAAAGCTGTTCCAGTGGTCCCCTCCCCCAACCTTCTCTGAGCCTTCGGGGTCCATGTGACCTGGCCATTTAGCCCATTGTGTGCAAAAAACTGCCGCTCAGAGGTAAAACAACCCAACCCAACTCTTCACACTTTATATCTTTCCATAATCCGTCAAAACTCCGTGCTCGACGTTTATCCAGAGCCCATTTCAAGAGTCCAAATGCGCAAACGTCTATGGGCGAAGCATCCACTGACATCACAGGAATGTTCTCGAATATCTTCAAATATCTCGCAATGTCTTCACAGGAATAGTTCGGATTACGGTTCCCACTGCCATCCATCGAAGATATGTGAGAGCGTTGGGTTGTTTTACCTCTGAGCGGCACTTTTTTTGCACAACATGGGCTAAATGGCCAGGTCACATGGACCCCGAAGGCTCAGAGAAGGTTGGGGGAGGGCACCCACTGGAACAGCTGTTAGGAGACAGATGGTAGCCTCCCGTCAAGGCCATCCAGCGTGTTCTTTAACGTGCACAGGGTATGTCTCTCCCGCACAGGGGGCTACGGCTTAACGTCCCATCCGACGGACGGCGGCCTTTCCAAGCCCATCGGTGTCCCCTACTGACCGTGGGCAAGGCGGGGAATTTTGCGGAGATAAATCTCAACGCTGACCCAGCTGGAACTCGAACCTGGGAACTACAGATTACGAGCCTGGCGCGCTACCGACTGAGCCACCCCCGCCCATTAATTATAGGATATAAATGAGAAGAACGTTTATAAATTTTAGTAGTGCTAATAAAATACATGGGATGTTCTCAATCATAATATATGCATGTTCTCAATCGTCCATTAATTCGAATATGCACTATTAAAGATTGTTAGAGGCAGAACATGACACTTGTTTAAAAACGAGCATCCCATATTTTCCAGAAGCAATAATTTATTCTTTTAGTTTACGTTTAAAAAGATTTAATGCACAAAATTTAACAATTAGTTTTCCCAATCTCGTTAAAATTCACTGACACAGATGCAGAAACGAAGCATTATTCAAACTAAAACACTGCATACTTTTTGAAAGGTGTAATTTTTTAAGACTTTTGTGTAGGATAAACTTGCAACCTTTTTAAAATATTTCTTGATGATTTCTCACTGTCTGAAACATATTAGGTTATCCTTTATTAAAAGTTGGGTTGGGTTGTTTTACCTCTGAGTGGCACTTTTTTGCACACCATGGGCTAAATGGCCAGGTCAGATGGACCCCGAAGGCTCAGAGAAGGTTGGGGGAGGGGACCCACTGGAACAGCTGTTGGGAGACAGATGGTAGCCTCCCGTCAAGGCCATCCAGCGTGTTCTTTAACGTGCACAGGGTATGGCTCTCCCACACACGGGGCCACGGCTTAACGTCCCATCCGACGGACGGCAGCCTTTCGAAGCCCATCGGTGTCCCCTATTGACCCTGGGCAAGGCGGGGAATTTTGCGGAGATAAATCTCAACGCTGACCCAGCTGGGACTCGAACCTGGGAACTACAGATTACGAGCCTGTCGCGCTACCGACTGAGCCACCCCCGCCCCATCCTTTATTAAAAGACGGAACACCTTATTCTAAAGCACTGGAAAATTCTGAACAAACTTTTTCAGTGCTTAAAGAATTTAATTTTTAAAAATCACAAACTGACTCAATAATAATTCTGTTTATTAGAATTATGAAAAATTAAATTTATTTGCTTCCAACGGCGCAATTCAATTTGCACAAATCAACAGAATAACAGTTGGTAGTATTATTTGTAAAAAAGCAAAAAATTGAGGGGAAAATTGAACTCTAAATTAAAAAAAATTTTAATTTTTTTGATGAGGAACTTTAGATGATTGATATTTTAAAATTCACATTTACAAACGCTTACGGTTAGAATTATTGGGTTGTTTCACCTCTGAGAGGCACTTTTTCTGCACACAGTGGTACATTAAATGGCCAGGTCACAAGGGCCCGGGGGAGAAAGTGACCCATTGGACGCTGTTAGGAGATAAATGGTAGTTTCCCGTCAAGGCCATCCATTACGTTCTTTAACATGCACAGGGTATCGTTTAACGCCCATCCGACGGACGGCATCTTTTTCAAGCCCATTTATGTCCCCTACTGATTAAGGAAAGGACTGGGAATTTTATGGAAATAAATCTTAATGCTGGTCCAGCGGGACTCGAACTTGGAAACTGCAGATTACGAGCCTGGAGCACTAACGACTTCTCCATTTGAGGGTTAGAATGAAACTTGGCAAAAAGAAGAAAAAAAAATATCCCGGAGCTGTGGGCATAGACATATGCCCAGGAACTATTTTCTGCCGTGGGAGTAAGAGGAAAACTGGGGTGGAAGGTAAATATTCAATATGAGTGCAATATTTTACATTTATATCCGGTAAAGTTTGTAATTTAATTATATGTGTTGATCTGCCAACAGAATAAAGAACAAAATAATACCCAAAAATATTCTCTTTAAAAATCTTATTCTTATAGGATTCAAGAGGGGGCGGGGAATTCCCTTGTATACGTGCTCTATAGGCGTAATATTTCAAAACTAGAATAAAAAATGCTTTCTGAAACAGTATTTTCCGTTCTTTGTCTCACCATCATTTGAACTCTGGAGTCATGATCTTAATTTAAGCTGTTACATGTCACGTCCAGAAGCATATAGAAATAGAACTCAGTTCCAATATATATATAATTAGATATACACAGTCGTATCAGAATAATATGACCACCTACCATACGTATACTATGGTAGGTGGTCATATTATGCTGATGGGACTGTATATATATGTATATACGGTATATCCTTTATATATTATTTCGCCTTATTAGATGTATTAAAAAAATTAAAAATACTCCCTCAAGCAGCTGCTTGCCACAGAGGTCTGACAGGAGCCTGTCAGTTTATATGCCATAGTAGAAGGTCTGTGAGGATTGCAGGCCCTCAGCAGAAAAACGACACAAACAGCCATGCCTTACCCGGGGCTCGAACCCAGGTCCCGTAGATCAGTAGCCAAGCGCGCTAACCACTCGGCCACAGATGTATTAAAAAAATTAAAAATACCCCCTCAAGCAGCTGCTTGACACAGAGGTCTGACAGGAGCCTGTCAGCTTATATGCCATAGTAGAAGGTCTGTGAGGATTGCAGGCCCTCAGCAGAAAAACGACACAAACAGCCATGCCTTACCCGGGGCTCGAACCCAGATCCCGTAGATCAGTAGCCAAGCGCGCTAACCACTCGGCCACAGATGTATTAAAAAAATTAAAAATACCCCCTCAAGCAGCTGCTTGCCACAGAGGTCTGACAGGAGCCTGTCAGCTGATGCCATAGTAGAAGGTCTGTGAGGATTGCAGGCCCTCAGCAGAAAAACGACACAAACAGCCATGCCTTACCCGGGGCTCGAACCCAGGTCCCTTAGATCAGTAGTCAAGCGCACTAACCGTATACTTGGCATTTATTTTGGTTCAGCTGTTTAATACATCCTTTCTTAATCTCTGAAAGCTTCTTAAGTGAACTGCATCCATTGCCAGTTCCTTATCCTTTTATTACCATTTTTTTCCCATGACCTGAAAAACTGGTCCATTGAAACCTGCAGAATTTGTTAACGCTCTTCCCTGCAGCGCATGTTACCTTCCAAGTCAATGAATTAACTCAAACATTTATGTGATAATGACAATCACTTTGTTATCACGTCATATGACCTCTAATGCATTTTTTTTTTGTGTGACGACAGTCCAACTCCTAATGACTCAGAGCATGAAGATGACAAGTCTTAAACCTGACCTTTCAAACATAATTAGCGAGCAATAATATCATTTGCTGTATTGCTACTTTAGGGCGGCAAAAAAAAAGGGGAAGTACACAAGTTAACGACGTGATTTAGTTTTCAATCTTTAACTTGTCGTTGATGGTGGCCCATTTTTTTTTAACCTCCACGCATTCTTTAAAGATATTATTGTTTTCAAGGTAGTTCTTTCAAGTTCAAGTTATTTCCGTTTCCGTCTCGTAAATGTAGAATTTAAAATGAATACGAAAAAACAATCAGGAATTTGTTAATAGGCTCATTAATTACAAAGGAAAAAGTTTTAGAAAAGTTGAGTAGGATTTCCGGTAATGAAGGTTTACCTTTGAACTTCATTGTATGCTTGTCTTTTTTGGATTTTGTTTCTTTTTTTTCGCATTTCCTATTAATAAAAACTATGAATTTTTTTCTTTTGGTTACTTGAAAAATCTCCTTTTCTTCGCACGTGCAAATAACGCACGCATTAAAAAAGACCATAAGAGTTAGTGGCTAGTGTTACTTAAAATAATAAATACCCCCTCAAGCAGCTGCTTGCCACAGAGGTCTGACAGGAGCCTGTCAGTTTATATGCCATAGTAGAAGGTCTGAGAGGATGGCAGGACCTCAGCAGAAAAGCGACACAAACAGCCATGCCTTACCCGGGACTCGAACCCAGGTCCCTTAGATCAGTAGCCAAAGCCATAGTAGAAGGTCTGAGAGGATGGCAGGACCTCAGCAGAAAAACGACACAAACAGCCATGCCTTACCCGGGGCTCGAACCCAGGTCCCTTAGACCAGTAGCCAAGCGTGCTAACCACTCGGCCATGTTGGCCTCGGGTATTTAGGACGCTGGATGGCCTTGACGGGAGGCTACCATCTGTCTCCCAACAGTTGTTCCAGTGGGTCCCCTCCCCCAACCTTCTCTGAGCCTTCGGGGTCCTTGTGGCCTGGCCATTTAGCCCATGGTGTGCAAAAAAAGTGCCGCTCAGAGGTAAAACAATCCAATACTTTTGAACGATAACGTGATCTTTTTCGTTTTCATTCTCGTTTGCGAAAAAGAAACTGTTTTTTTAAATTTTTCATCTCTCTGATTCTTTCTTTCACTTTCTTCATTCTTTATTATAAAGTTAATCTTAATTTTGTATTACAGCAACAAAAGTCAGAAAAACATTGTTATTTCAAAGGACACCGGACAGCATAAAATGCTAATGCAAAGGAATTAGAACTATCCATTGTTTTCATGTGCTAATCCTGCGTCCCATCAATCATAGAAAAGTTTTCACTTCTTCAGCGTTTCCAAAACTTTTCTCTTTACAGCCTCCTATAGTCTTCAAGTTCTATGGTTCCCTTTAAACCAACTTTTCAACGGCTATGGCCCCACGTAGACTCAGTACCACGACACTCTTAAATCTAATCCTCCTTCTGCATCACGACCATAGGAGATTCATCAAAACACACATTGGCTTAGTTAAAACAAGTTTATAGTATAACAAATTGTTTTAACAGTTTTCTAATATGAAACTCAAGGTGAAGGATTTGCTGTGGTCCCCAGAGAAGGCTTTATGTCATCCAACGAGGCTGCGACTCACAATTTGAAAAACACGGTGCTATATAGCCTAGATCTTTGATTCTACTGAATCTCTTGTTGTTTCGAAGTAACTTTTGATTATTTCGACGTCTCTTGAACGATAGGGGCGGGGGTGGCTCAGTCGGTAGCGCGCCAGGCTCGTAATCTGTAGTTCCCACGTTCGAGTCCCAGCTGGGTCAGCGTTGAGATTTATCTCCGCAAAATTTCCCCACCCTGCCCACGGTCAGTAGGGGGCACCGATGGGCTTGAAAAGGCCGTCGGATGTGACGTTAAGCCTTGGCCCCGTGTGCGGGAGAGATATACCCTGTGCACGTTAAAGAACACGCTGGATGGCCATGACGAGAGGCTACCATCTGTCTCCCAACAGTTGTTCCAGTGGGTCCCCTCCCCCAACCTTCTCTGAGCCTTCGGGGTCCTTGTGGCCTGGCCATTTAGCCCATGGTGTGCAAAAAAGTGCCGCTCAGAGGTAAAACAATCCAATACTTTTGAACGATAACGTGATCTTTTTCGTTTTCATTCTCGTTTGCGAAAAAGAAACTGTTTTTTTAAATTTTTCATCTCTCTGATTCTTTCTTTCACTTTCTTCATTCTTTCACTTCTGCATAAATATAAATAAATAAAATAAATACCCCCTCAAGCAGCTGCTTGCCACAGAGGTCTGACAGGAGCCTGTCAGTTTATATGCCACAATAGAAGATCTGAGAGGATGGCAGGACCTCAGCAGAAAACAACCCGAACATCCATGCCTTACCCGGGCTCGAACCCAGGTCCCGTAGATCAGTAGCAAAGTGCGCTAACCATTCTGCATACCAGACATAAACTCCGATGTATTAATGAACACATGACACTATAATAATAAAGTAAATATTCTGAGATACTAATAAATGAATTATGCTTCATGGCAGAATACATCCAAAATTAATTAAAATGGGTCACAAGGACCCCAATTTTCTGAGAAAAAATTATGGTAAGGGGAGTCACTGGACAACTGTTAGGAGAGAAATGATAGTATTCATGAAGTGTTCTGCCATGAAGTATAATTTAAGTAAATAAAGTAAGCATATGGTAAGTCCCTATGATATGTAGTCCAGCAATCTAACCACTTGGTTACCAGGAAGGTTTAAAAATAGCAGACCCTTCATAAAATCCTTTATCAGTTGACAACATTAGAGCAGCTTCAAATTTTCCACAACGAAAATGCTTTTGTAAACATTAAAAATATTGAATACAAGCGATACGTTATTATGAACCAGTGTTGGCAAAAGAAATGAATAATGTTTTTTATTATCAATTTTATTTATTTTTTACATCGGGGGTAAAAACGTCCAATTTCTCCCCCTCCTCCTCGACGACGCCGATGAGTTTAGTTGTTTTACTTCTGAGCGGCACTTGTCCTGGTCTCTACTCCCCGTGGCAAATTGATGGCAAATGATGATGAGATGAACTCTTTCATTCGAGCTGTTGATGAGACTGGTAGTAGAGTAGGTTTGGTTATAAACAGAGAGAAAACTAAAGTGATGAAAATTGGTCAGGCAGACTGTGATTCAGTTAATCTGAATGGTTGCAGTCTTGAGCAGGTGTCTCAGTTTAATTATCTTGGGAGCTATGTAACAGATACTGGTGATATGCGGCATGAGATTAACAGACGAATAGGGATTGCTGCCGGGACTTTTAAGAATCTATGGAGAGTGTGGAGAAATAGGCGTATACACCTAAAGACTAAAATTAGACTGTATAATAGTTTGGTTCTTTCTAGGGTTAGTTATGGTAGTGAAACTTGGCACTTTGTAAACAAGATAACAGGAAACTAGATGCTTTTGATTCTAGATGCTTACACAGTATCTTGCATATTAGGTGGTTTAACTTTGTAACTAATGATGAGGTTAGGCAAAGGAGTCAGCAACCTCCTTTTTGCAGCATATTGTGGAGAGAGAGACTCCGTTGGTTAGGCTACGTTGCCTGTATGTATTTATAGAATAGGGAATATTACCTCTTAGCGGCACTTTTTGCACACAATATGGTAAATGACCAGGTCCAAAGGACCCTGACGGTCCAGAAAAGATTGGGATGACCTACCAGACAGCTGTTGGGGAACAACTACTAGTCTTCTTCAAGGCCAACCAGTATGTTCTTTAATATGCACAGGGGACCATGGCTTAACATCTCATCCGACAGATGTAGGCTTTTCCAAGCCCATTAGTGTCCTCTGCTCATCGAGGGCAGGGTGGGGAATTTTACGGAGATAAATCTCAATGCTGACGAGCTGGGACTCGAACTAGGAAAGAAGATCATGAGCCTGACGCGATACCGACTGAGCCACCACTGCCCCTAGGTGGGGAAGGGGCTTTTTGTATATATGAATTCGAAGCAGTTTGTATACAAGAAAATTGCTTCCTACTTTCATCCGTAAAAGTTGGTTTACTTGTTGTAAGTAAGCAACGCAATCTCTGCTGGTGACTCAGAACACTAAAACTTCACAAACGCAGTAATAATTTAATCGTTTGCTGATTAGTGTCTTATTTCAAGTGTATTCTTTTTTGGATGCAGATTAAAAATAAGAGGTAGGCCATGCCCCGTTTTCTATACCCTGATCCAGGTTCGAGTCCCAGCTGGGTCAGCGTTGAGATTTATCTCCGCAAAAATTCCCCGCTCTGCCCACGGTCAGGAGGGGACACCGATGGGCTTGGAAAGGCCGCCGTCCGTCGGATGGGACGTTAAGCCGTGGCCCGTGTATGGGAGAGCCATAACCTGTGCATGTTAAACAACACGCTGGATGGCCTTGACGGGAGGCTACCATCTGTCTCCCAACAGCTGTTCCAGTGGGTCCCCTCTCCCAACCTTCTCTGAACCTTCGGGGTCCATGTGACCTGGCCATTTAGCCCATGGTGTGCAAAAAAGTGCCGCTCAGAGGTAAAACAACCCCACGTTAAAGAAACGCTGGATGGCCTTGACGGTAGGCTACCATCTGTCTCCCAACAGCTGTTCCAGTGGGTCCCCTCCCCAACCTTCTCTGAGCCTTCGGGGTCCATGTGACCTGGCCAGTTAGCCCATGGTGTGCAAAAAATTGCCGCTCAGTGGTAAAACAACCCCACGTTAAAGAAACGCTGGATGGCCTTGACGGGAGGCTACCATCTGTCTCCCAACAGCTGTTCCAGTGGGTCCCCTCCACCAACCTTCTCTGAGCCTTCGGGGTCCATGTGACCTGGCCATTTAGCCCATGGTGTGCAAAAAGTGCCGCTCAGAGGTAAACAACCCAACAACTATACCCTGACAAATTGCAACAGCTTCAGTTCTTTCTGCTGAGTAAATTTGGGTTAACATAACGTTTTCCCCAAATCCTTGAATCGCGGCTCTGAATCATTTTCAATTCCTATTGACTGACTTAGAGAAGATCAGAAGTACCACCAAGGTTATGACGGAAAAATGTACTACTCTATTGGTCTCAGCAGGGTTAAATTGAAGTCGTTGTACGATTTTATCGTACAACGACTTCAATTTAACATGAACCAAGATGAGTCACATATCAGCAAGAGCACAGAAAAAGAATTTCATACTTTATTTCCATTCCGTTGCTTTTAGCGCTTTGCATAAAACTGAAAGACAACTGAGTGAAGATCGTCAGAGTTTCTACTGAATGTTGCCTCTTTGTTACGTGTGGATGTCTGCTTCTGTTCGGGATCAGATGGGGATTCAAGTTCTCTCTTTACAGGCAGGAACAGAGACATCGGATCGCATGTGATGCCCGTGGTTAATGCAGCCGTGCTCGACTGTAATTACCAGTCCGTCTGTCTGGTGTCCTTCAGACATGGTAACTCACGCAAACGCTTGTTGATTTTAATGAAATTCGGTGCACAGGTAGAGAACACACATCCGGTCCCAGGCTTGTTTCATATTTGGACTCGACCCGACACGCGCTCGCTACACGTCAGACCGATTTTTCGATTGGAAACAACCGTGTCTCTCCGATCAGGCACTTTCGAGCTTCTGTGGCTACACCGAGGATCGCCAGAGGCAGATAACGATATAACGAATAATGCTTTGCGCATCACGCAACTGAGATTTGCATAGAACATCTTAGGGCATCTTCTTCTTTGTTTTTGCAGGAATCGATGCTCTCAGAGATTTTAGGACTGTATCGTGAGGCAGAAGAGGAAAATTAAGATCACGAGAAGGGAAAGGAATTCTTCATATGCTTTACAGAAAACTGAAATTCTAACTTAACAATTTAAAGTGTCGTGGCTTGAAAACACGTTTTGAAATTAGAGCCGTGTAATCCTCTTTGTTATTTGCATTTATATTTCATTATTCATCATTTAAAGCTCTTTCGTTTAGTAAATACCTTGCTGATGATTAAGGAGGAGTGGACGATCAAGGCTTGAGGATGGCCCATATAAGCTCTGATCAAGGCTTGAGGATGACCCATATAAGCTCTGATCAAGGCTTGAGGATGGCCCATATAAGCTCTGATCAAGGCTTGAGGATGGCCCATATAAGCTCTGATCAAGGCTTGAGGATGGCCCATATAAGCTCTGATCAAGGCTTGAGGATGGCCCATATAAGCTCTGATCAAGGCTTGAGGATGGCCCATATAAGCTCTGATCAAGGCTTGAGGATGACCCATATAAGCTCTGATCAAGGCTTGAGGATGGCCCATATAAGCTCTGATCAAGGCTTGAGGATGGCCCATATAAGCTCTGATCAAGGCTTGAGGATGGCCCATATAAGCTCTGATCAAGGTTTGAGGATGGCCCATATAAGCTCTGATCAAGGGCATTGAGTACATATATTCTTCATCGCTTGAACAGAAATGGTTAAATTCTATATATTCTAGGGCTATGCATTGAGACCTTGAAGCAGATGAGAGCCACAGATTAGTAATTACACGCATTTTTTCAATTTGTGTCGTAGAAGTCAGAGAAGGATCCTAGATACTATTCGTAGTTTGTACTGGCCTGCTCACTCAGGCCTGTACAAACTACGAATACAGCAGATCATAACTCGTCAGGCTCGTGATCTGCAGTTTCCTGGTTCGAGTCCCAACTTGCCTGCATTTACCTCCGCTATCTCCCTCCTTGTCTTCGATGAGAAAGAGGACACCGATGTGCTTGTAAAAGATGTCGTCCGTCAGATAGAACTTTAGGCCGTGGCCTCGTCTGCAGGAGAGCAGTTCATAGTTAAAGAACACTCTGGATGACCTAGATGGGAGGCTTCCATCTGCCAGTGGATTTCTTCTCCCAACCTTCTCTGAGCTCTTGGGGTCCTTGTGATCTGACCATTTAGCCAATTGAGTGTAGAAAAAATAACCTCTCAGATGCAAAACAACCCTTCTCATAAAATGACATATCCTATTAAGAACGGGGGCGGGGGTGGCTCAGTCGGTAGTGCGCCAGGCTCGTAATCTGTAGTTCCCAGGTTCGAGTCCCAGCTTGGTCAGCGTTGAGATTTATCTCCGCAAAATTTCCCCGCCCTGCCCACGGTCAGTAGGGGACACCGATGGGCTTGAAAAGGCCGCCGTCCGTCGGATGGGACGTTAAGCCGTGGCCCGTGTATGGGAGAGCCATAACCTGTGCATGTTAAACAACACGCTGGATGGCCTTGACGGGAGGCTACCATCTGTCTCCCAACAGCTGTTCCAGTGGGTCCCCTCCCCCAACCTTCTCTGAGCCTTCGGAGTCCTTGTGGCCTGGCCATTTAGCCCATGGTGTGCAAAAAAGTGCCGCTCAGAGGTAAAACAACCCAACCCAACCCAACAACGGGGGCGGGGGTGGCTCAGTCGGTAACGCGCCAAGCTCGTAATCTGTAGTTCCCAGGTTCGAGTCCCAGCTGGGTCAGCGTTGAGATTTATCTCCGCAAAATTTCCCCGCCCTGCCCACGGTCAGTAGGGGACATCGATGGGCTTGAAAAGGCCGCCGTCCGTCGGATGGGACGTTAAGCCGTGGCCCCGTCTGCGGGAGAGCCATACCCTGTGCACGTTAAAGAACACGCTGGATAGCCTTGACGGGAGGCTACCATCTGTCTCCCAACAGCTGTTCCAGTGGGTCCCCTCCCCCAACCTTCGGGGTCCTTGTGGTCTGGCCATTTAGCCCATGGTGTGCAAAAAAAGTGCCGCTCAGAGGTAAAACAATCCAATTAACACCGAAGCCACTTATGACCACTGCTTCGGATAGATTTAATACACATTTGCCTGCTAAAACAGTAGGTAACTCAATAACCACTATGCCAATTAAGTCTTTGGGGCTAGGCAGTCATAAAAGAAAATTGCATAATATTTTAATGAAGTAAAGCAGACAAATAGGATTAAATAAATTAACTAAATAATTTAATAAAACTATTATAGAAATAATGAAAAGGAAGAAATCAAGGAAAAATAGTTTCAAAAATAAATCAAATAAAAGCAACATAAATTAAACCCAGAAATGTGAATCGATAATAAGAGCATTGTGACTGTCAAATGAATTTAAAATTAATCAAAACAAACTTTAAAAATAACTGAAGTTAATTTTAGTAAGTCCTGGTGATGAGTATTGATCAAACAATTTCTTTGCGAGACTAATCATTTTAATGCACAAACCTCAACTTTGCCTGCGAAAAAAGCAGCGAAGGCGATAAAACTTGAATGAAAATTCAGCGAATATTGCAAAGGTCGATTAATGCTAGAAATCTGAAATTTAGGTGATGGCGTTCGAAACGTTATTGACACGTTTGTAGATTTGCACTCGATCCTCCGAAATTAATGAGCTACGACTTGTTTGAAAGCTTGTGTAAAGTTATCATTGCTTGTTAAACACAAAGGAAGGGAGGGGGTGGCTCAGTCGGTAGCGCGCCAGGCTCGTAATCTGTAGTTCCCAGGTTCGAGTCCCAGCTGGGTCAGCGTTGAGATTTATCTCTGCAAAATTCCCCGCCCTGCCCACGATCAGTAGGGGACACCGATGGGTTTGGTAAAGGGCGCCGTCCGTCGGATGGGACGTTAAGCCGTGGCCCCGTGTGCGGGAGAGCCATACCCTGTGCACGTTAAAGAACACGCTGGATGGCCTTGACGGGAGGCTACCATCTGTCTCCCAACAGCTGTTCCAGTGGGTCCCCTCCCCCAACCTTCTCTGAGCCTTCGGGGTCCTTGTGACCTGGCCATTTAGCCCATGCTGTGCAAAAAAGTGCCGCTCAGAGGAAAAACAACCCAACGTTAAACACAAAGGCCGTATCATCATTTCTCTCTTCGCTAGCGGAGGGTAAAGTTCGGTCTGCTAAATTTGTGCGTTGTTGCTATGGAGCCTACTAAAGACGGGGAAAGGTTTAACGTCATGAAAAGAATGCAGCTTGCGGACGACGCAGAAAAATAGTTCGTGCCGATTTATTACAAGTATATGGGGATCTTGCCTATTCATAAGTCACCTTTATGAGATGAATGTGCAAAATTAGAGAAGAACGACGGAGCTTCGAAGATTCCCTCATGAAGGAGAACCGAAGGAGGACATGAACGATATAACCACCGCTGCTGTTCGTGAACTCATTAAAGGAAACCCATACATAACTGTTCAGGTAATAAGTTTAGGTGCCATTGTATCGATTAGCAGTGTGGAAACAATTATTCGTCAACATTTAGAGTTCCGAAAGATCTGTGCCAAATGGGTACCCCACAAACTGACAGAACAGCAAAAAAGGGCTAGAGTCGACTCGTGCAAGGAGATGTTCGCAATGCTTGAACAGAGTGGACCCAAACGGTTAACAGACATTGTCGCAGGTGATAAGACGAGGTTTTATTACTATACAACTTCCAGAAAAATCGACAACCATGCTTTGGTTGCGGAAGATGAACTATAACCCGAAATCTTCTGACAAGACTTTTACTCAAGGAAGAGATGTACACAGTTTTTTCAACTTCCAAGGAGTGGTAGCCGTGGACAGCTTATCCGAAAAAATGACTATAAATGACCAATACTGCACCAACAATGTTTTGCCCAAAATCGTTAAGGAAATGAAGGAGCAGCGTCCCACAACGTGAAGGGTTCTCCTGCTTCGTGACTTCTTTTTCACCATTAGAGTGTGCAAAATTCGAAAAACGGCAAACTGCACTCTCTTTGAAATAGAGACTCACATTTGCAAGAAGCTATAGGTATTCATCTACAGTAGTTTGATCGGTTTTATTGAGCACTACCAGTAAAGTGATTGCTATGGTAAAAAAACAATATGGTAACTATAGCGTTGCAAAGACTTCAATAATATTTACATGAATTGGGTTGGGTTGTTTTACATCTGAGCGGCACTTTTTTGCACACCATGGGCTAAATGGACAGGTCACAAGGACCCCGAAGGCTCAGAGAAGGTTGGGGAAGGGGCCCCACTGGAACAGCTGTTGGGAGACAGATGGTAGCCTTCCGTCAAGACTATCCAGCGTGTTCTTTAACGTGCACAGGGTATGGATCTCCCGCACACGGGGCCATGGAACGTCCCATCCGACGGACGGTTGCCTTTTCAAGCCCATCGGTGTCCCCTACTGACCGTGGGGAAGGGAGGGGAATTTTGCGGAGATAAATCTCAACGCTGACGCAGCTGGGACTCGAACCTGGGAACTACAGATTACGAGCCTGGCGCGCTACCGACTGAGCCACCCCCCGCCCCATTTACATGAATAAAATCTAACTGAGTGAGATGTAAAATATTCAGTGGTCCATCTATTAGGGGGGGAGGGGGGGAGGGGGCGAGGAGTACATGTTTACAGCCATAATCACCTCTCTCATTCGAAATCAGTTTTTGTTGCATATTTTGCCAATAAGTTGATTAGTCTCCTTATACAGTATAATAAAAAAATAAATACCCCTCAAGCAGCTGCTTGCCAGAGAGGTCTGACAGGAGCCTGTAATTTTATATGCCACAGTAGGAGTTCTGAGAGGATGGCAGGACCTCAGCAGAAAAACGACACACACATCCATGCTTAATCCGGGGCTCGAACCCAGGTCCCGTAGATCAGTAGCCAAGCGTGCTAACCACTCGGCCACGGGACGGCTTATACAGTATACAGTATTTCTTTATTGGATTTCGTTAGCTGTAGGTAATTACAAAGCTTAGCTTTACGACTTCCAACAACAAAGAAAACGAGTGGCCTAACATTGAAGTGTACGCAAGTTTGTTTCTCATAGGTGTACAAAAGCTTACGAGTCAATCATTTTTAAAGAATAATTAATTATCGACAGAGTCTGATTAAGTGGTACGAAAAGAGAAAAGGGTGCCCACAGTTGACAGACTCTTTTAGGGCATTCAATTCACTTCTAGATGGCAGAATTATCTATGTCCTTTTTTTCTGTTTATAGGACGCCACTTTAGAAATTGAATGCTGCTTACAAAGTTGCAAGAAAATTAAGTTCGTGTTTAACAAATGTTATTTCATTATTTAATATGTTTTGCGAATTGTATTTTGAATTAAATAAAAGTGTAATATTATTAAAAGCTTTTATTACCGTTATTTCTATTTACATTTTAGGTATAAGGTTGCAGTTTCAAGGTGCTAAGACTGTGGCCTATGTATTTTAAATACATGGCGCCCAAGGGTCTTTTGATTAGCGTTGGTTACAGGGATTGTGTATCTGGATATGCTGAAGAATTTTCTGTCTGCATAAATCAATGACGCCAGGCTCGTAATCTGTAGTTCCCAGGTTCGAGTCCCAGCTGGGTCGGCGTTGAGATTTATCTCCGCAAAATTTCCCCGCCCTGCCCACGGTCAGTAGGGGACACCGATGGGCTTGAAAAGACCGCCGTCCGTCGGATGGGACGTTAAGCCGTGGCCCCGTGTGTGGGAGAGCCATACCCTGTGCACGTTAAAGAACACGCTGGATGGCCTTGACGGGAGGCTACCATCTGTCTCCCAATAGCTGTTCCAGTGGGTCCCCTCCCCCAACCTTCTCTTAGCCTTCGGGGTCCTTGTGGCCTGGCCATTTAGTCCATGGTGTGCAAAAAAGTGCCGCTCAGAGGTAAAACAATCCAATCCAATCCAAATCAATGACGACTACCCAGTAGTAAAAAATCATTATTCAAATAGATGGCGAGCCTCTCCATCTGCAGAATTTCTCTTCATTGTATGGGTTGGGTTGTTTTACCCCTGAGCGGCACTTTTTTGCCCACCATGGGCTAAATGGCCGGGTCACATGGACTCCGAAGGATCAGAGAAGGGTTGGGGGAGGGGCCCACTGGAACAGCTTTTGGGAGACAGATGGTAGCCTCCCGTGAAGGCCATCCAGCGTGTTCTTTAACGTGCACAGGGTATGGCTCTCCCGCACACGGGGCCACGGCTTAACGTCCCATCCGACGGACGGCGGCCTTTCCAAGCCCATCGGTGTCCCCTACTGACCGTGGGCAGGGCGGGGAATTTTGCGGAGATAAATCTCAACGCTGACCCAGCTGTAACTCGAACCTGTGAACTACAGATTACGAGCCTGGCGCGCTACCGACTGAGCCACCCCCCGCCCCCTTCATTGTGTGTTGTTTCCCTTTAGTATGAAAAAGAAAGCAGTTATAAATGGTATTACCGTGTATTGAAGTATCGTGTCTTGCTTAAGAGTTGCATGAGGATATTTGACGTAAAAAGTGTAAACAGATTGAATTATTGAAATGATGATAATAACTAAAAACTTATAGACCTACGCGCAAAAGTTTAGTTACAAACCCGTTTCATGTCAATATGAAACTAACTTCGAAACTCTGTATCTCATAAAATATGCCTTTTAAGGTAAAATGTGTGAGGATAAATAAATGATCTCAATCAGCCAATCCAAATCTCAAATTTCAGCAATATTCGATAGATATTTTAAATGTTATGGAAGTTATGATGTATAACAATAGCAATGACATTTATAAGATTTCACCTCAAAAGTTCAAATTAAACAGTACCATTGTTTCGGCACATTTAATAAGTGTATGGTTTTAGACGTTTGTGTCCCTAATTCTTTCAATATTTGTTAATATTGTATGAGTTTCGTAGCAGTTCGTACTGCTGAAAATCGAGATATTATTGAGATCTTTAATTTTTCTTCAGTCACATTTTACTATGAAAAGCTTATTTTCGAAGTTACAACAATTCGAGTTCGATTGTTTTACCTCTGAGCGACACTTATTTTTTGCACAGAAGGTCAAGGTTAGGGGAGGGGACCCACTGGAACAACTGTTGGGAGACAGATGGTAGCCTCTCGTCAAGGCCATCCAGCGTGTTCTTTAATGGGGAAAAGGTATGGCTCTCCCGCACACGGGAGACTTAATCAGACTCTTTCCGACACGGGACTTAATCAGACTTTTCGTACCACTTAATCAGACTCCATCAGACTACAGCATTTTGAAGTTAGTTTCCCAACACACATAAAATTAGGCTGTAACTTAACTTTTGCGCACCAGTACTATAAAATATATTATGGAAAATTACAAAATATTCCATATCTGTCCCTCATTTAAGGCCATCCAGAAAAATCACACGAAATCATGAATACTCACAATTCACGAAAGAGCTGTTAGACACAACAGAACTATAATATTATAAATATTATATTTTAAAATATTACATATATTACAAAATATCTAATATATTTATTAATAAATGGTTGCCTTCAGTACATCTTGATTTCTATACTATCAATCTGACCTTTATTTGACTTTGAATGCGACACCGGATCTGAAAATTCCTCTTATTTCTGAGTTCTACTTCCCAAAATAGCACTTTTCACCAATTTTTAGCTCTCCAGCTCTAGTATATCGAAATTTGACCTTTGACCTTGAAGGACCTATCATATCCAAAATTTGGCATAATTCCTGAGATGTAGGACTGAAAATAACCTCAGGGACCAATTTTTAGCCCCCTAACACTGGCATATCTCTATTTGACCTTTAGCCTCAAAGGACCCACCACATCCAACATTTCACAACATTTGAGATTTATGACTCAAAATACCGCAGGAACCAATTTTTAGTCCTCTAGCACCTGTAGTTCTGAATTTGACTTTTGACCTTGAAAGACCCTCCGGATCCGAAATTTCGTAATACTTTCGACATCTACAACCCGAAACACTCCCAGACGCCAATTTTTGCATTTTTAGCTCTCGTAGTTCGACTTCTACGTGATCTCTATTTGACCTTGAAGGACACGTCGGAGGTCAAATTTCGGAATTTTTCCGAAATATACGACCCGGATTTCTCCCAGGTGCAAATTTTCAGAGTTCTACCATTTTTGCATTATAGTTAGAATTTGGGTGATCCCTGTCATTCACAATCATTTATATTTACACTAGGTTGAAGAAAGTGTTCGGACACTTCCATGTTTTGTGAATGGAAAGCCACTTTCAAAGCTCCCTAACATTGAAAGTAAACCTTTTACGAAAAAACTGTCATTGGCGATGGGGTCCTTGTGACCTGGCCATTTAACCCAATGTGTGAAAAAAAAGTGTATTTCAGAAGCAAAACTACCCAACCTAGCCTTCACACCTGCTGCACTCGTGAGTTGCGGACAAATACACCTCGTGCAATTTATTTATTTATGTAAATACTCTAATCTGATGCCCTTCGCGTGCCATCATTGCCTTAATAATCAGCCTCTAGCATCGCTCAGTAATTGATGACTACACGACAGATCTCTCAGACACAACAGAACTACCCGGGGGGCGGGAACAAGAGGACCGGATTCTGCCGAAATTATAAGACAGTAAAAAATTGTAGATTAAGATTTTACAAGCAAAATTTTCGTGTGTTTATTTACTTGAATTGTATAAATTTATTTCACCCAAACATACATATATTGGTAGATAAAACACAGACAAGTTTACAGGTGAAAAAGGAGAACATAATAAGCGGTAGCTTTTGAATAAATATTTCCTGAAGTCCAATTGTTATTTATTCTATTAGATGTGACTATATACTTTATCGAAAATATACAAAGAATATTACGCGTTCATCGAATCTTATTCTTTGAACACCATTTTTCTCTCTCTCTCTTTTTCTTCCCCTTCCCCAGGGGCGGGGGTGGCTCAGTCGGTAGCGCGCCAGGCTCGTAATCTGTAGTTCCCAGGTTCGAGTCCCAGCTGGGTCAGCGTTGAGATTTATCTCCGCAAACTTCCCCGCTCTGACCACGGTCAGTAGGGAACACCGATGGGCTTGGAAAGGCCGCCGTCCGTCGGATGGGTCGTTAAGCCGTGGCCCCGTGTGCGGGAGAGCCATACCCTGTGCACGTTAAAGAACACGCTGGATGGCCTTGACGGGAGGCTACCATCTGTCTCCCAACAGCTGTTCCAGTGGGTCCCTTCCCCAACCCTTCTCTGATCCTTCGGGGTCCATGTGACCTGGCCATTTAGCCCATGGTGTGCAAAAAAGTGCCGCTCAGAGGCAAAACAACCCAACCCAACTCGGAGCGATCTCAGTGGCTAATGCAAGTGTAAGGAGTGAGAATGATTAGGCGACGTCATCGGAAATCCTACTATCACACGGACACTTTTACCAGAGGCTTCATCAGAGGGTTAAGTACGGCTGGTTGGTCCCTGTGCTGATTGTTTTCCTCTTTCTCTCTTCAAATCAGTGATTTCCCAAGTCTGGAGAGTGATCTGGAGAGTGATTCCTTGTGGGAGGGGTTCTCTAGCGCGAACTTTCTAAGAAAGTTTTATGGTAAAACTGAATCGATTATAATTCCCAAAATGTCAGAGATCGATTGTTTAGTTTCGTGCATTGCTCTTCGGAACGAAACCCTTGCAGATACAAGATCGCTTCTTCCAAATGAAATCTTTTCCCAGTCATTGCATCTGTTGCACGAGTGAAAGTTCAACATCACAAACAGTAGTTGTTGGCTCTTCACAGTTGGCTACATTGTCACGTGCATTTTCAGTTGTTTTGTCTGCATTCCCTCCCCAGAAGTCTCAACAATTGACATTCGTATCACTGCACATGCAATTGAGGGCGCACGATGACCCCGAAGTGGCGGTGGGATGTGGCGATGAAATCTTTTCCAAGCTGACAGAGCACTGTCATATAAAATTCGGAAACCTATATTTAAACTAGTCAATTTAGTTGTATTTTACCTATCTTCCAAGGGGCGGGGGTGGCTCATTCGGTAGCGCGCCAGGCTCGTAATCTGTAGTTCCCAGGTTCGAGTCCCAGCTGGGTCAGCGTTGAGATTTATCTCCGCAAAACTCCCCGCCCTGCCCACGGTCAGTAGGGGACACCGATGGGCTTGGAAAGGCCACCGTCCGTCGGATGGGACGTTAAGCCGTGGCCCCGTGTGCGGGAGAGCCATACCCTGTGCACGATAAAGAACACGCTGGATGGCCTTGACGGGAGGCTACCATCTGTCTCCCAACAGCTGTTCCAGTGGGTCCCCTCCCCCAACCTTCTCTGAGCCTTCGGGGTCCTTGTGACCTGGCCATTTAGCCCATGGTGTGCAAAAAAGTGCCGCTCAGATAAAACAACAACCCAACCCAATGATGGGGGTCATATAATCATAAGCTATACAAAACTGACTCCCGCCATTGCTTCCTTCGCCCCCGAAAAAGGGGAAATATGAAAAATATTCATCTGCCAATATCTCCAGAACGCGAATGCCGAAAGTAACCAGCTATACATCAAATGAAAGCGTCAAAATGAAAGCTTCTGACGCGGGGAGTGTCATAGGCTATTAAAAATTTACCCCTATGCCTCTTCCACCCGAAAATATGGGTTGGGTTGTTTTACCTCTGAGCGGCACTTTTTTGCACATAATGGGCTAAATGGCCAGGTCACATGGACCCCGAAGGCTCAGAGAAGGTTGGGGGAGGGGACCCACTGGAACAGTTGTTGGGAGACAGATGGTAACCTCCCGTCAAGGCCATCCACAGTGTTCTTTAACGTGCACAGGGTATGGCTCTCCCGCACACGGGGCCACGGCTTAACGTCCCATCCGACGGACGGCGGCCTTTCCAAACCCATCGGTGTCCCTTATTGACCGTGGGCAGGGCGGGGAACTTTACGGAGATAAATCTCAACGCTGACCCAGCTGGGACTCGAACCTGGGAACTACAGATTACGAGCCTGGCGCGCTACCGACTGAGCCACCCCCGCCCCGAAAAAATGGGAAATATGAAAATCGTCCTGCTATATTTTCTGAACGCGAGGACCTACAATTACGAGTTAGCGGTCAAATGAAAGCTCATATAATGACCTTCGTAAGCTATTTAGAATTTTATCCCCACTATTCTCCTCTCCCCTGATAAAGGGGGGGGGGCGGATTTTCGCGGGGTTAGATTTAATGAGTCATAACTCAAATTAAAGCTTGTGACGTCTCCAATATCAGGAGCTACCTGAAACACGACGCCAAAAAGGAGGAAAAACGTGGTCGATGTTTATGAGTCACATACAACGTTCCCTCTAGTTTTTTTTTACGGCTGGGCGGACCTGTTACTGCTCTGAGCAATTTTTTACACGATCTGATGACTGAGCGGTATCTTAAAAGTTTTTGTAATATGCAAAATAAGAATATTTACAACGAAAATTTAAAATCTGTATATAACTATATTTATTAATTGAATGGTACAAGAATTTTAGCTGCGCGGCAACAATTCAGTGTGCACGGGAGCATTTTACTTACTGCTCGGAAGCGCACCCGCGCAGCTTAGAGGGAACATTCGTCACAAATCAATTGAAAGATTTGAACGTAGGTGTTTTTAGTGGCAAAGAAAAAAAAATAAAGAAATAAAAAAAATTCAAATATACCTAACTTCCTGTACGAGCCCTAAATAGTAGAAAATGAATGTAAAACATATCGACGATGCTATCAATTACTGAGTTCGTATTCACTTCAAAGGAAGATAGGGTGCCGGCAATCTTGTTGGGTAGGTAAATCGGCGCCCTCACTTCAAAAGAAGATAGGGCGCCGACAATCTTGTTGGGTAGGTAAATCGGCGTCCTCACTTCAAATGAAGATAGGACGCCGACAATCTTGTTGGGTAGGTAAATCGGCGCCCTCACTTCAAATGAAGATAGGACGCCGACAATCTTGTTGGGTAGGTAAATCGGCGCCCTCACTTCAAATGAAGATAGGACGCCGACAATCTTGTTGGGTAGGTAAATCGGCGCCCTCACTTCAAAAGAAGATAGGGCGCCGACAATCTTGTTGGGTAGGTAAATCGGCGCCCTCACTTCAAATGAAGATAGGACGCCGACAATCTTGTTAGGTAGGTAAATCGGCGCCCTCACTTCAAATGAAGATAGGACGCCGACAATCTTGTTGGGTAGGTAAATCGGGTAAATCGGCGCCCTCACTTCAAATGAAGATAGGACGCCGACAATCTTGTTGGGTAGGTAAATCGGGTAAATCGGCGCCCTCACTTCAAATGAAGATAGGACGCCGACAATCTTGTTGGGTAGGTAAATCGGGTAAATCGGCGCCCTCACTTCAAATGAAGATAGGACGCCGACAATCTTGTTGGGTAGGTAAATCGGGTAAATCGGCGCCCTCACTTCAAATGAAGATAGGACGCCGACAATCTTGTTGGGTGGGTAAATCGGCGCCCTCACTTCAAATGAAGATAGGACGCCGACAATCTTGTTGGGTAGGTAAATCGGGTAAATCGGCGCCCTCACTTCAAATGAAGATAGGACGCCGACAATCTTGTTGGGTAGGTAAATCGGCGCCCTCACTTCAAAAGAAGATAGGGCGCCGACAATCTTGTTGGGTAGGTAAATCGGGTAAATCGGCGCCCTCACTTCAAATGAAGATAGGACGCCGACAATCTTGTTGGGTAGGTAAATCGGGTAAATCGGCGCCCTCACTTAATAATAATAATAATAATCTTTATTCATATTCATGTTAGTTATACAAAATTTTAAACAAATGACCCGCAAAGCATTTGCTTATCTGCAGGAGAGAAGAATAATAACGTTACATGAAAATACATAAGATATAGTTTAAAACAATGTCATCAAATTATATGAATTTCAGTGGAAGCTCCATTGTAGTGGTTGAAATTTTTATTTAAAATTTAGTGCCTAGAAGAAAATTTTTTGTCTTATTTTTGATTTCTTTAAAATTGTTTAATAAAATAATTTCCCTTGGCAGTTGATTGAACACGTAAGGTATTGTGTATGCCCTTGTACATTTCCCGTAATTGTTTAATATTTTTGGAAGTTGGAAATAATTTTTGGATTGTAACCTTGTGTTTTTCCCATGAGAGATTTTATATTTAAATTGATTATCAAAAAAATATTTTAAAGTGATGCTGTATTTGTAAAGGTTGTGAAAAGAGAGTATGCCTAGATAATTTAGTCTTTCTTCGCTATGATAAAATGAATTTCTTAAGTTGTATGGGATTATATTTTTAGCAATGGATGATTGAATAGTTTCTATTTTCTTTATATTTGTGAGGTTAGTTGAGCCGTATATTGTCAAACCATAGGTCAATATAGATTCACAGATAGCTTTGTAAACCAAAATACATGTATGTGTGCTTGCAACAAATTGTAGTTTATAAAGTTTAGATGCACATAGACGCAATTTCCCTGCTAACTTTTGAATATGTGTATTCCATCGGAAGGTTGTGTCCATGTAGAGTCCAAGATATTTATGGCTCTCAACACGCTCAATAACATCACAGTCGCAGCAGTCAGGGTCATGAGTTATCATGTTGTGGGGACACAAGGGTTCGTGGTTTTTAATTGCATAAGATGAGAGATCATAGTATCCTGGTGAATGAAAGCTCATCCATTTGGTTTTTTCTGAATTTATGTAAATACGATTAATGTTAGACCAGTAAATAATTTTGTTAAAATCATCCTGTGTATCTCGGACTGCGTCTCCTATATTGTGATTCACGTTAACCAAGGCGGTGTCATCAGCATATATATAAAGAGAGCCCTTCAGTTTAAGGTTAGCTAGATCATTAATATAAATAATGAATAAAAGCGGACCTAAAATTGAACCTTGTGGAACACCAGTGTACACTGTTCTCTTCTCACTAAAAACGCCATTAATTTTGGTAACATGCACTCTATTTTTTAAATAATTTTCAAACCATTTAAGGGTAATACCTCGGACACCATAAATATACAATTTTTGAAGCAAAATATCGTGATCCAACGTATCAAATGCCTTACGAAAGTCCAGAAAGATAGCTGCTGCTTTTTTTCCGTTGTTTAAAGTTCCATTAATGACGTCAGAAAACTCCGTTAAAAGTGTAATTGTATTTTTACCTTTTTGGAAACCATATTGCTTTTCACTAATAATGTTATGTTTTTTCAAGAAATTGGCTAGAACGTTAGCTACATATCTTTCAAGTATTTTGTGAAGGACGGGTAAGATGGCAATGGGCCTATAGTTAGTGCAATCGGATTTAGTTCCACTTTTGTAAATTGGTCTTAGAATAGCAATTTTGAGTTTATTAGGGATGTTTCCTGTAGATATGCTTTCATTGATAAAGTTTGTCACGAGATCAGCTAAGGAGGTTTTGCATGCTTTAATGTGCTTTATGTGTACCTGATCGTATCCACATGATTTTCTTTCATTTAACACTTCAAATGAAGATAGGACGCCGACAATCTTGTTGGGTAGGTAAATCGGCGCCCTCACTTCAAATGAAGATAGGACGCCGACAATCTTGTTGGGTAGGTAAATCGGCGCCCTCACTTCAAATGAAGATAGGACGCCGACAATCTTGTTGGGTAGGTAAATCGGCGCCCTCACTTCAAATGAAGATAGGACGCCGACAATCTTGTTGGGTAGGTAAATCGGCGCCCTCACTTCAAATGAAGATAGGGCGCCGACAATCTTGTTGGGTAGGTAAATCGGCGCCCTCACTTCAAATGAAGATAGGGCGCCGACAATCTTGTTGGGTAGGTAAATCGGGTAAATCGGCGCCCTCACTTCAAATGAAGATAGGGCGCCGGCAATATTGTTGGGTAGGTAAATCGGCGCCCTATCTTCCTTCGAAGAGAATACGAACTCAGTAACTGAGTGCAGTCGATATGTTTTAAGTTCATTTTCTACTTTTTAGGGTGCATATTGAAAAGTGGGTATTTTTTAATTTATTTATATATTTTTACCTATCTTTCTGTTGCTTTTTGCTTGATATTTGCCGGCTTGTCAGTTGGTTGGTTTGTGGATTTCTCAGAATAGTTGATACATTCGAACGCGATAGAGAAACTTGATGATTGATGTGTCGAATGAAGGTTTTTACTGCGGGGAGTGTTACAGGTTATAAAAATAGGATCGCCATGTTCTATTCCCCCTGAAAAAGGATATATATTAAAACAATTCTTCCTCTTTATCTCCAGAATGCCGGTGATGAAAGTAAAAGATTATCCGTCAAATGGAAGCTACTGACACTGGGAATGTTATAGGCTCGTTGAATGAAGCTCTCCAATTCACATAGGGGTGGCTCAGTCGGTAGCGCACCAGGCTCGTAATCTGCAGTTCCCAGGTTCGAGTCCCAGCTGGGTCAGCGTTGAGATTTATCTCTGCAAAATTCCCGCCCTGGCCACGGTCAGTAGGGGACACCGATGGGCTTGGAAAGGCCGCCGCCCGTCGGATGGGACGTTAAGCCGTGGCCCCGTATGCGGGAGAGCCATACCCTGTGCACGTTAAAGAACACGCTGGATGGCCTTGACGGGAGGCTACCATCAGTCTCCCAACAGCTGTTCCAGTGGGTCCCCTCCCTCAACCGTCTCTGAGCCTTCGGGGTCCATGTGACCTGGCCATTTAGCCCATGGTGTGCAAAAAAGTGCCGCTCAGAGGTAAAACAACCTAACCCAATTCACATAACTTGAAATTGTCCCAATACTTTTAGTAACATAGTATATTCGTACGAGCATGATCAAATTTACCATTACATGTACTTCTAAATTCAAACTTTGCTGTTTGATAAATTTCATTTTTTATAAATGACTAGTCCTGCATAAAATAATTTTTGGAAGAAGAAAAAACACTTGTTTACATAGACCCAGGAAAAGAAAATATGCTTTTGGAATTTTTACCCATCCCCCAGTTTAAATTCTCTAGATCATTGTTTTGTAGAGACAACTACTGGTTCCATGTGATGCTGGGATCGTCTCAAGTACCGAGGACTTCAACAGCTGCTCTACACACAGCCGTCGCCAAGGGCAACTGGCCACGTGCCTAGCTCGACACTCGAAGGTCACGCCTTGCTTGGTCACGTGATCCGGCTACCGAACACCATCTGGCGGACGACATAACTATAAGAAGTACTCTTTCGTCTTGTTCTACGGATTGTGCAAAGCGAGCTCTGATTGCCCTGGGACAATCTAAGGCTTTCTTCTTTCCTTCCAACAGGTGGTCCCACAAGCTGGCCAGCAGCTTCGGACAGTATCACCTGCAGCAGACGGCGTTGTCCCGTGAGCATCCATGCGCAATATAGCAGTGCCTCGAGCCAAATCTCTCCCTTACCACTACGATCGCATCACACTTAATACACGTACAAATTGTGCCCACAGGCACCTGCGAAGCCGGAGTTACTTTCTTACCCTCATGAGAAATTGGGCAATATTTATTTAAAAGAATCTCCTCAGAGAACAGCTTGCATCACGGAGGTCTGGCAAAATCACAACTTTGTATTCCCGGGTTGTGAGATTTGTGTGATTTAAACGCTCATTACGATGAATGGGTTTGGAGTAGCTGAGTTTCGAAATTTACCATTCAGTCGAGTGCATTTTCAAGTACTAAAAAAAAATATTTCCTTAGGATGTCCACTTACCACGGAGGAGACTGTCGGCATAATGCGTCACAGAAAAGATCTTTGAGGCAGACAAGACTTCAGCAGAAAGGTGACATAGCTCAAAAGGAAAATATCCATGACTCGAACCCTGATCCCTTTGCATCACATCCAAATCACTCTAACCATTACAAAACCGACAGCTAGTTAGTAGTAGTCTAAATGCGTTTAGGGCTTCGGTTGATTTATCTCAGAGTATCACTTTTGTGCATGCAAATGAGCTAAATGGACAAGTCGCAAGGACCCCAAGGACTCAGAGTTAGGTAGGGAAAGGGAATCCACTGGACAGCAGTTAAGAGGCAGATGAAAGCCTCCCAATAAAAACATCCCGCGTCTTCTTTAATATAGGAATTCTGCTTCGGATTCTGAAAATACCACAGAGGCATCCTGCTTCGGATTTTGAAAATACCAGAGAGGCATCCTGCTTCGGATTTTGAAAATACCAGAGAGGCATCCTGCTTCGGATTCTGAAAATATCAGAGAGGCATTCTGCTTTGGAATCTGAAAATACCAGAGAGGCATTCTGCTTTGGAATCTGAAAATACCAGAGAGGCATTCTGCTTTGGAATCTGAAAATACCAGAGAGGCATCCTGCTTCGGATTCTGAAAATACTAGAGAGACATCCTGCTTCGGATTATGAAAATACCAGAGAGTCATCCTGCTTCGGATTCTGAAAATAACAGAAAGGCATTCTGCTTTGGATTCTAAAAATACCAGAGAGGCATCCTGCTTTGGAATCTGAAAATACCAGAGAGGCATCCTACTTCGGATTTTGAAAATACCAGAGAGGTATTCTGCTTCGGATTCTGAAAATACCACAGAGGCATCCTGCTTCGGATATTGAAAATACCAGAGAGGCATCCTGCTTCGGATTCTGAAGATACCAGAGAGGCATCCTGCTTCGGATTCTGAAAATACCAGAGAGGCATCCTGCTTTGGAATCTGAAAATACCAGAGAGGCATCCTGCTTCGGATTCTGAAAATACTAGAGAGACATCCTGCTTCGGATTCTGAAAATACCAGAGAGGCATTCTGCTTTGGAATCTGAAAATACCAGAGAGGCATTCTGCTTTGGAATCTGAAAAATACCAGAGAGGCATCCTGCTTCGGATTTTGAAAATACCAGAGAGACATCCTGCTTCGGATTCTGAAAATACCAGAGAGGCATTCTGCTTTGGAATCTGAAAATACCAGAGAGGCATCCTGCTTCGGGTTCTGAAAATACCAGAGAGTCATCCTGCTTCGGATTCTGAAAATAACAGAAAGGCATTCTGCTTTGGATTCTGAAAATACCAGAAAGGCATTCTGCTTCGGGGATCAGTTCTTATTTCCCCCTCTCCTTCCCTGCCTTAACCCTTTCACTACCTTTGCGACATACGTATATTTCCAGGAGTAAGTAACCTAAATTAATCACATTGACACAAGAACTTGTAAATTCACTGGAATCAGTGTTAATGACGTTGACTGAAGACGATACAAAATACCTTCTTCGTTCCGTGAAGGAAATTATCGACAAGGTTGAAAGAAGTTCCTCCGAATTGGGGAAAAAACTATTTTAAGAGTAAGCACTAACTATCAACAGAACAGCCGTCCATGGCCGAGTGGTTAGCGCGCTTGGCTACTGACCTACGGGACCTGGGTTCGAGCCCTGGGTAAGGCATGGATGTATGTGTCGTTTTTCTGCTGTCTCTGCCATCCTCTCAGATCCTTCTACTATGGCATATAAACTGACAGGCTCCTGTCAGACCTCTGTGGCAAGCAGCTGCTTGAGGGTTTTTTTATTGGCCGTCCCATGGCCGAGTGGTTAGCGCGCTTGGCTACTGACCTAAAGGACCTGGGTTCGAGTCCCGGATAAGGCATGGATGTATGTGTCGTTTTTCTGCTGAGGTCCTGCCATCCTTTCAGATCCTTCTACTATGGCATATAAACTGACAGGCTCCTGTCAGACCTCTGTGGCAAGCAGCTGCTTGAGGAGGTATTTATTTATTTTTTATCAACAGAATAATTATTGAAATCATGAAGAATCGAAATCGGATGTCGCAGCCCGGGCTCCCTGAAAAGAAAGCGCCACTGGAAGGGAAATATCCCGTATCGACCCTCTAAAGCTTCTAAATTGATATACAACCTAAATAACTATTCGCATGCCTAACCTGGGGATAAAGCGCAAAAATAACAATCCGAACACAGTGAACAAAAATGCTCTTTCTACATAATATATTTCGCATTGTTATCATTCATAAGAATTATCATTGTTTCATCGTTGTTCCATGTTTTTTATTTCTTACATTCATTCTAACGAATATACAAATCAAGAAAACATTCTTACAAAGAAATCATTACAACACAATGAGTTGGCTTCGCATAACGACACCTAGAGATTTTGTCTTGGGAGCACTCCGTAATACATCCCACATACAGTATATCATGGCTTTGGGTTGGGTTGTTTACCTCTGAGCGGCACTTTTTTGCACACCATGGGCTAAATGGCCAGGTCACATGGACCCCGAAGGCTCAGAGAAGGTTGGGGGAGGGGACCCACTAGAATAGCTGTTGGGAGACAGATGGGAGCCTCCCGTCAAGGCCATCCAGCGTATTCTTTAACGTGCACAGGTTATGAGAGGCATCCTGCTTCGGGTTCTGAAAATCATGAAGCTTCGGTTTCTTTCTTTCTAATTCATTCTAATTCTAAGGAATTCTAAGGACCACGTTAAGCCGTGGTCCCGCACACGGGACCACGGCTTAACGTCCCATCCGACGGACAGCAGCCTTTCCAAGCCCATCGGTGTCTCCTACTGACCGTGGGCATGGCGGGGAATTTTTGTGGAGATAAATCTCAACGCTGACCCAGCTGGGACTCGAACCTGGGAACTACAGATTACGAGCCTGGCGCGCTACCGACTGAGCCACCCCCGCCGCCGTGCACCCTTGGTATCATCCTTCATTGGACTAGAGGTCCAGGATTGGATTGGATTGTTTTACCTCTGAGCGGCACTTTTTTGCACACCATGGGATAAAAGGCCATACCACAAGAACCCCGAAGACTCAGAGAAGGTTGGGGGAGGGAACCCACTGGAACAGCTGTTGGGAGACAGATGGTAGCCTCCCGTCAATTCCATCCAGCGTGTTCTTTAACGTGCACAGAGTATGGCTCTCCTGCACATGGGGCCACTGGTTAACGTCCCATCCGACGGACGGCGGCCTTTCCAAGCCCATCGGTGTCCCCTACTGACCGTGGGCAGGGCGGGGTATATCATGGCATGGACTCCACAAAGATTGCATGGTGTCCTGCGGTAGTGGCATCCATGAGTTTCACAATGTGTCCTGTAATGTTCACATTGCCAAGTGGAGGTTTCGAAGCATTTTCCAGTAGGTCCCAAACAATTGGGTTGAGATCCAGTGAATTGGCTGCCATGGGAGGACGGAGAATTCATCGCCATGTTCCTGAAGCAAGTTTGCAACCTGCTGGATTGTGTGATCTGGTGCGTTATCTTGTTGAGGGAAACTAGAATTTTCTTGAAGCATTGTCATCTTGAAGGGGGTGTACTTAGTCGGCGACATAGAGAGGTAGGCAGTCATTGATTCACTGTGATCAGTAGATTCAGGGCGATTCTACTGAAAACAGTCCCCAAACTATAACACCATTGTCTCCAGCCTGACAAACACTGACAGTGCCTTGTTAGTGCCTTGCTCTCATGTTACTTTCTCCGAATGCAAATATGCTCATCAGCATGATAGAGTTGGGAACGAGATTCTCCCGACCAGGCAACAGATTTCCACATGTCCGTTGTTCAGTGTTGCATCTGACTTTCCCATGCAGGTGCAGTTTCTTGTGCCTCGCAGTGAGTATGAGTACCCGTCACGGCCATTGACTGTCGTAGCCCATACGAGCTAATGTCTGGCGGATTGTCCATGTGAATATTTGTCTTGCGATTCCAACCTTGTACTGGTTGGTTAGCTGGGTCATTTCAGAATCTGTGTCGCTGCTGTGTTACGAGACGGGACACACGTAGCTCACCACTGCTGTCAACCACACATGGTTGCCCACGTGGGACCTTTGGCTGGTTGTTCAGCTGCTGTTGAGCCAGTCATGGTAGACTCGAGACATCACAGAATGGGATGTTGGCTGTTGTCGAGATACGGCCACCTATGTCATGCCTCCACAATCATACCACGTTCATCGTCGGAAAGATTACGACGCCAACCCATTCTTCCTTGAAGGAACGCGAAAATTGATAGTAAATCCCTTAACATATAAACATGAACCAATTTAAAAAATAAGGTAGTAGAAGGTTAAATTCATTTCTAGAAGCGAGCATAGAAATTATGACATGAAAAAGAACTCATGCTATCGTAGATCTTACGTGTTAATGATAGAGTCTTCAGACATCATTTTCATTTTCATTGCTTACGATAACGTTGCAAATCTTTTTATAATATTTCTCATCCATCAGACAGAACATTAGATATCATAGTCTCTCTATTCCGGCCATCTGGCTCTGCTAACCCCCACCCTGCCCTCCGTGAGAAAGGGGACACACATGGGCTTGCAAAGTCCACCGTCCATCTGATGGGCCTGCAAAGTCCACCGTCCATCTGATGGGCCTGCAAAGTCCACCGTCCATCTGATGGGCCTGCAAAGTCCACCGTCCATCTGATGGGCCTGCAAAGTCCACCGTCCATCTGATGGGCCTGCAAAGTCCACCGTCCATCTGATGGGCCTGCAAAGTCCACCGTCCATCTGATGGGCCTGCAAAGTCCACCGTCCATCTGATGGGCCTGCAAAGTCCACCGTCCATCTGATGGGCCTGCAAAGTCCACCGTCCATCTGATGGGCCTGCAAAGTCCACCGTCCATCTGATGGACCTGCAAAGTCCACCGTCCATGTGATGGGCCTGCAAAGTCCACCGTCCATGTGATGGACCTGCAAAGTCCACCGTCCATCTGATGGGCCTGCAAAGTCCACCGTCCATCTGATGGGCCTGCAAAGTCCACCGTCCATCTGATGGGCCTGCAAAGTCCACCGTCCATCTGATGGGCCTGCAAAGTCCACCATCCATCTGATGGGCTTGCAAAGTCCACCGTCCATCTGATGGGCCTGCAAAGTCCACCGTCCATCTGATGGAACGTAAATTCTTAGCCCCAGGTTCAGTACAGCCATACCCTGTGCATGCTAAAGAACATGCTAGATGACCTTGACGGGATGCTCCTATCTCTATCCTAACAGCTTTTGAGGGAAGTGGAACCCCTTCCCTCAAACTTCTCTTAGTCCTTCGGGTTCTTGTGACCTGCCCATTTAGCCATTGTGTTTACAAAAGTGAAGATTAGTGTTAAAACTATCCATACCGACCTGGCCATAAGATAAAACGCTATATATATTTTTGCTTTTGCTATTTGCTTGGTTACTTGGGGTGCTTCTCCTAAAATGTGAAATTTCCAAATTCGATTTCCAGCTTCTTGTCACGGATAATTTCCGCTTTTGTTTCGATTAACTCTTAAAGTGTCCAAAGAGTTTTCAACATTTTTTTTAAATTAGGTTTAGGCAGCCTTCATTTTAATTTTTGTTATTTTATTATTCAGAATGAATTGCTCTTTCATTTGGAATGCGACATGACCTATATACAGTGTGAATCTGAAAAAGTGGGCAAAACTTTACGGGGTGGTAGAACGCAGCTATACGAGCAATATTCGTCATAGAATGTATGGTCGGAACGCAAGCGGTGAGAAGTTAAAAGGTAGTTTTCCACTGTCACATTTAAAGAATGAACACAAGAAGGAGAGGAGATACTTCAGAAAACATTTTATTAACAGGAATGTAATTGAGGTACATGCTCAAAGAAATTGCTCAAAAGAGCTGCCGCCAGCTGTAATGCAGGCTTCACACCTGCGGGATAGGGACCGACGCACATTTGCAAAGACACCAGGCATTTCCCGAATATCGCCGGCAACAACGGCGATCCTGGCGACTAGATCCATATCGGTTTCAATGGGGCACTCGTAGATTAGGCTTTTCATATGGCCCCACAGCTGCATATCCGCCATTTCGTGGTTAGTATAACCAGCCATCCTCTCGACAATCCACGGTAGAAATGCCGTTGGGTGCGAGGACCGACCCTTTTATACCATTTCCAACGCCACCTGGCGGCTCGCCGTTTGCGTTCCGCCCATACTTTCTATGACGAATATTGCTCGTATAGCTGCGTTCTACCACCCCGTAAAGTTTTGCCCACTTTTTCAGATTCACCCTGTATATATATATCTCTTATTCAGTGCAGGATAAAGTGATAAAGTGCAATTGTTTTCCTGCCGAAAATATTAAAAAATTTTGTTGGCCACAATTGCATGTATCGTGTGAAACCTGACACTTGAATGGTTGAGAAGAAAATACTTCAACTTGTAAAGACTGCCCTCCAATAGATGGAGGCTGAACTATAAACCGGATGCAGAGAAGACTTTTATCTGATTCACGTTGAAGACAAACAAGACCTTGCAAGGACGCTTTCTTCTTTTCCCATCCAATGGATGTCTTTAACCTTCCGTGTCTTGACTCTAGGGAGTCCCGCAGCGCTTATTCCAGGTGAAAATCAACAATTATCCAATTCGAGAATAGTTTTAACGACGCACTTCTTAAGAAAGAGAGAGGGGTAGCGGTGGCTCAGTCGGTAGCGCGTCGGGCTCGTAATCTGTAGTTCCCAGGTTCGAGTCCTAGCTGGGTCAGCGTTGAGATTTATCTCCGCAAAATTCCCCGCCCTGCCCAGAGTCAGTAGGGGACACCGATGGGCTTGGAAAGGCCGCCGTCCGTCGGATGGGACGTTAAGCCGGGGAACCGTGTGCGGGAGAGCCATACCCTGTGCACGTTAAAGAACACGCTGGATGGCTTTGACGGGAGGCTGCCATCTGTCTCCCAACAGCTGTTCCAGTGGGTCCCCTCCTCCAACCTTCTCTGAGCCTTCGGGGTCCATATGACCTGGCCATTTAGCCCATTGTGTGCAAAAAAGTGCCGCTCAGGGGTAACCCAACACAACTTAACAAAGGGCAACTGCATCTGTAAGATTTCCGAATTAGGTTTTTTTCGCGGTAAAACTGATTTTAACTAAACTTAACCACGTTTTCTTTCAAAAAAAAAAAACGAGCTGATGTGTTTACTTTGTCGTCTGTCTATTCGACTGTACCCATTCAATATTTTTTGTTTTGAGCAATAAATAAAAAAAAATCGTTTAGGTTGTATAGGTATTGATGGAATATTAGGATTAGCATTTTCAGAACCTCTCAAAAGCTGTAATTGCGTCGTCTAACAGTGGAAAACTTTGGAAATGGCAAAATTTCAAACGAATCTTGGGTTGGGTTGTTTTACCTCTGAGCGGCACTCTTTTGCACACCATGGGCTAAATGGCCAGGTCACATGGACCCCGAAGGCTCAAAGAAGGTTGGGGGAGGGGACCCATTGGAACAGCTGTTGGGAGACAGATGGTAGCCTCCCGTCAAGACCATCCAGCGTGTTCCTTAACGTGCACAGGGTATGGCTCTCCCGCATACGGGGCCACGGCTTAACCTCCCATCCGACGGACGGCGGCCTTTCCAAGCCCATCGGTGTCTCCTACTGACCGTGGGCAGGGCGGGAAATTTTGCGGAGATAAATATCAACGCTGACCCAGCTGGGACTCGAACCTGGGAACTACAGATTACGAGCCTGGCGCGCTACCGACTGAGCCACCCCCGCTCCAACGAATCTTGCAAACGATCTATTTCGGCTAGAAATGTGATATTTTACTGCTCGAGTGTGATAATCAAGGGGTTTACATTGACAACAACAATTCGTCTTTTTCACACCCAGGGGGATGAATGATCATGATTTTTTGGTTTTGGAAATCAATTAAAAGGTTTTTTCAGTTAAATAGGTATTACGAAATATGATGATGCATTCTTTTTAAATTTCTTTGGCTTTCCAAAAGGATTTGAAATGCATCGTTATACGATATAACGCTAAATGTGGAAAATGTAAAACTTGAAGTAATCTTGCAAACGATATATTTAGTCTAGAAATTTTAAATTATTTGGGCAGAATATGATATCTAAGAACCGATATCCAGTTAACTTACTATGTAATACCTATATGTGTTTTAATTAAATTTCTGCTAATTAAAATTCGACTAATAGCTATTTATTTTTTAAAAGTTAATACTAAATTTTAAAATTTCAATAATATTTTAATATAAAGCAATAAAAATATTAGTTTACTTAATATCATGTTAAACTAAATATCCTCCATCATCTGTTAGTACGAATTATTAAGAAGTGCAAAATTCGGAAATTGAAAAATTTTCTTTCCTTTAAAAACAAAATACCGTATTAGCCAGCAAGAAGCGATAGGTATTCATCTAGCTCTAAAAAAATATAACTATATTTGTTCCATCTGTGTAGACTCTTTTCGAAGGAGTAACTGCATCTACAGAATTTGTGCATACTTTTTACGAAGCAGCAGCTGCATCTGAAGCTTCCCATCACATGTTTCAAAGAAACAGAAATCGCATTTATAAGACCTCTGCCTACTTTTAATGAAACATGGACTGCATCTACAGAATCTTCACTGTTTTTTATGAAAATATGCAACAATTTTAAATACTTTTACGAAAACTGCATGTATAGTTCCTCTGCATGCGTTTTACGAAAATGTATTAATTCTACGATCGTCGTATATATTTACAAAAAGCAACGAAACAGCACCTAACTTGTCTGAACACTTTCTAGGAAAAGATAATTGCATTCAGGCTTTAATGGAATATATAGAAGTTGGATCATTTCGCAAGGGCCTCGAGATCTAGTAGGCTATCCATATCTAGTAGGTATTACCATCCTTCCGCGCCTGTAGGTAGATGACAGGCAGAACCCCGATTTATTCCCTTACAGTGTATGGTCAGACACAGAATTGTCTGTGGGGGTGAGTGAATGCCGACAGCTTAAATACGACCTCACACGGAAGCCGTATTAGGGAAATCGTCCCCATAGCAACTTCAGATTTAGAACTGGACAACATTGTCCAGTGTTTATAAACCAACGAGAAATTCCCTTCTTACAGGCGGCGATGTCAACGTCTAGCGCAGAGACAGACTCCCTGGGTGGAATTTATGACTCGTAAGTTCATCTGCAGATGCTACAGATGGGTCTTCTTAAAACATGACACCTCTTCATGGGAAACAAGGGTTGGGTTGGGTTGTTTTACCTCTGAGCGGCACTTTATTGCACACCATGGGCTAAATGGCCAGGTCACATGGACCCCGAAGGCTCAGAGAAGGTTGGGGGAGGGGACCCACTGGAACAGCTGTTGGGAGACAAATGGTAGCCTCCCGTCAAGGCCATCCAGCGTGTTCTTTAACGTGCACAGGGTATGGCTCTCCCGCACACGGGGCCACGGCTTAACGTCCCATCCGACGGACGGCGGCCTTTCCAAGCCCATCGGTGTCCCCTACTGACCGTGGGCAGGGCAGGGAATTTTGCGGAGATAAATCTCAACGCTGACCCAGCTGGGACTCGAACCTGGGAACTACAGATTACGAGCCTGGTGCGCTACCAACTGAGCCCCAAACAACCCGCCCCAATAATACAATACCCAAACAACCCGCAACAACCCGCCCCAATAATAAATACCCCCTCAAGCAGCTGCTTGCCACAGAGGTCTGACAGGAGCCTGTCAGTTTATATGCCACAGTAGAAGATCTGAGAGGATGGCAGGGCCTCAGCAGAAAACAACACGAACATCCATGCCTTACCCGGGGCTCAAACCCAGGGAAACAAGGGGGAAAGCAACGTGGGAAATAGCTAGCGAGGTAGAGCAGGATTTCAGTTGGACCTGAGATTTTGAACAGAGTGGATAATAGCAGTTAGACTCGGAAAAGCGACGAAGTGAGTGAAGCAGGGGGTGGCCAGAGCTCTGGGCTGCCCCAAGCAGATTGAGTATCGGAATGTAGAATAATGAATGAAGGAAACATATTGGAAACGACTGGAATTTCATTTGAAGTGAATTAGGTCAATTTAATGTGGACTTTGATTATGCACTTCGAAGCAGAGAGACTGGGATTATGCTTTCGGATCATCTGACCAGTGAGGGACACACCCACCCTTTCAACAGAACCAAGATGATGCAGCCGCCTCTCTTCGGCAACCAATTATTCAACTGCCTATGTGACGATCAACTGAGGGTCTGTCTCCACATCAGTCGCAGTGCGATGGAGATGTCGTCCCCTTCGTCGGCAAAAGGGTGCCACAAGGAGATGACCCCCTACCCAGAGTTGAAGCATAGCCTGACCCCAGACTGATGACACAGCTGTGGGACCATCTAAGGAGGATATATAAACACGGAATGATTATCCCTCCTTTGATTTAAAGGTTGCTATCCTTAATTTTAGATTTAAATTTAGCACGCTTGGCTACTGATCTAAGGGACCTGGGTTCGAGCCCCGGGTAAGGCATGGTTGTGTGTGTTGTTTTTCTGCTGAGAACCTGCCGTCCTCTCAGATCTCCTACTATGGCATATAAACTGAGAGGCTCCTGTCAGACCTCTGTGGGAAGCAGCTGCTTGAGGGGGTATTTATTATTTATTATTTTTATACTTTTAGATATTTTTTCTTTCAATAAATGTTGCTATTATAATGTTTTCCGTATATACTTCTTCATATATACTTTTCCGTATATACTTTTCATATACTTCGTTTTTCCGTATATACTTCGTCATTATAATGTTTTCCGTATATACTTCGTTATATATCCGTATATACTTCGTTATATATCCGTATATACTTTTTAACATGAAGTCATTAGACTTCATGTTAAAAACGTTTTCCCCTAAGGAGACGGCTTGGGATTTTTGCGGCCTTCATTGTCTAATTAAGCGAATAATCCATGATTGGGTAATGTGGGAAACATTATTAACAATTTCAGTGAGTCGAAAATTTGACAGGAAACATACTTTTCTTGTGTAAAAAACGTTTTACGTTTAATGATGGTATTTTGGCATAAAAACATTACATACTGTTTTTAGTTTTTCGCAATTTTAATTTATGCAATTATGGGTTCTAAATTTCGTATATTTTTTTTTATACCTTTACAGTAATTTAGGGTGCAAGGGGGCCGTATATTTCTTTGTGCCTTGAGCCCGAAAACGTCTAAAAGTCAGCGTTTGGCACACAATGGCTCAGAGATAATTGCAGAAGGTTTGGTTGTTTTACCTCTGAGCGGCACTTTTTTGCACACCATGGGCTAAATGGCCAGGTCACATGGACCCCGAATGGCCAGGTCACATGGACCAGGTCACATGGACCCGAAGGCTCAGAGAAGGTTGGGGGAGGAGACCCACTGAAATAGCTGTTGGGAGACAGATGGTAGCCTCCCGTCAAGGCCATCCAGCATGTTCTTTAACGTGCACAGGGTATGGCTCTCCCGCACACAGGGCCACGGCTTAACGTCCCATTCGACGGACGGCGGCCTTTCCAAGCCCATCGGTGTCCCCTACTGACCGTGGGCAGGGCGGGGAATTTTACGGAGATAAATCTCAACGCTGACCCAGCTGGGACTCGAACCTGGGAACTACAGATTACGAGCCAGGCGCGCTACCGACTGAGCCACCCCCGCCCCCATTGCAGAAGGTAATCCATTGGTCAGCTCTTATGAAGAAGGATGACAGACTCTTGTCAAGGTCATCCAGTACTTCCTTTGAAGTGCACACGATCTCTTTCGTACGGAGTCAGGACTTAACATCCCATCTGAGAGCTGGCAGCCTCTTTTATTTTCATAGACATATTTTTTTTAAAGTTTTGCATAATACATTCACCGATTCTTCTAAGTCCACCAAATTCCCTTTATCACTGGCAAAATTCCCCGCCCTGCCCACGGTCAGTAGGGGATACCGATGGGCTTGGAAAGGCCGCCGTCCGTCAGATGGGACGTTAAGCCGTGGCCCCGTGTGCGGGAGAGATATACCCTGTGCACGTTAAAGAACACGCTGGATGGCCTTGACGGGAGGCTACCATCTGTCTCTCAACAGCTGTTCCAGTGGGTCCTCTCCCTCAACCTTCTTTGAGCCTTCGGGGTCCATGTGACCTGGCCATTTAGCCCATGGTGTGCAAAAAAGTGCCGCTCAGAGGTAAAACAACCCAACCCTTTATCACTGAGATGCAAAGTTGGGATATTAACGAAAAAAAACCTCAACGCAGGCCTTGAACTCGGAACTGGGACAACAACGCAACCGACTGACTCCGTCCCTATATAATTCTTTACAAGCAAAAATAAATGCCAATTCCTTATCCTTTCATTGCTTATCCTGTGCTTTGAAATAAACTCCGACACGCAGAACAAAATAAAAGTTCTAGCACCAATATTTCATTTCCCACGCAGTGTTTAATTTGATGAGCTACTGAACCGGAAGTTCAGAGAAGCGCATGCGACACTCGCTCCCGTAAAACTAGTGCGTGGGACAGTTTTTGTTTGCTCTTCCTCTTCCGTTCGAGCAAACAAAAATTAAAAAAAAACTATCGTTAACGTCGCGCTACGTTTGCGAGTGGAACTGGCAACAGCACGTGACAGTAGGATCAAATGGAGGAGAAAACGAACTGTTACCTAGATCACAATTTAATGGAGGAAAAGGAAACGCTCAGCTATCGTCTGACTCCCCTTCCCATACAAACCACTGAATGGAACTTTTCCGTGGAAAAACGTTTTTTTTTTTTCTTCTATAGACTCATGTTGGCACGTTATGCCATAATGACTTTCAGGTCCTCCAGCAGCGGAAACTGAAAATGCTTTAACTTTGAAGATACTGCGATTTGCGAACAGCGGGTGGCAGATCTTCCACTCTGGTCGTACACTCGATGAAAGTTGTCGCGTTTCCTTCCGACATGGATCATTTCTTCTTCTCAACTTCTCTACTCCGTTGTCCGCCCACACAACCAACCATGCACTGTGACAACTTCCAGTCTGAAATTCCCACAGTTACCTAATGGCAGAAAAAAAGAAATTCTCTTCAACGACGATTCCGTTATAAGTATAGGAATACGTCAAAATACAAGATAAATCAGCAACTTCGTCTCACATGGAAGCCTTTTCGTAACAAGTTCACATCGGACGTGGAGGGGCGGGGGTGGCTCAGTCGGTAGCGCGCCAGGCTCGTAATCTGTAGTTCCCAGGTTCGAGTCCCAGCTGGGTCAGCGTTGAGATTTATCTCCGCAAAATTCCCCGCCCTGCCCACGGTCAGTAGGGGACACCGATAGGCTTGGAAAGGCCGCCGTCCGTCGGATGGGACGTTAAGCCGTGGCCCCGTGTGCGGGAGAGCCATACTTTGTGCACGTTAAAGAACACGCTGGATGGCCTTGACGGGGGGGCTACCATCTGCCTCCCAACAGCTGTTCCAGTGGGTCCCCTCCCCCAACCTTCTCTGAGCCTTCGGGGTCCATGTGACCTGGCCATTTTGCCCATGGTGTGCAAAAAAAGTGCCGCTCAGAGGTAAAACAACCCAACCCAAAATCGGACGTGGAGAAACGACAATATGCATTAGGTCCTTTTGCTAAATTCTATTTGGTTTTATATTTGCTAAGCTTAACGTTTTCTCATAAAAACACGAGGATACTTAAGGCGGTGAATTACAATAATAGAACCTATTATTGCAATTTCTCTCCTGAAGTGTCCTCTTTTTTATTTAAAAAAATGATTTAACAAACTCAAAATGTTACTGATGGTTAAGCTTGCAAATTTGTAATACATAAATTTCAATTTACTACTTATTCGAAGGTTTAACAAATGCCTTATTGAAAATAATAAGAATCGTCGTGTGCAAAAGTGGAAATGATTATTATATTCAAAATAGCAACAAACCAGTGCGTACAACACAGAAATCATTCTTCTATTAAAAAATGCGATGATTGTTTCGAATACTCCGTTTTCTTGTATCATGTCTCTAATCAACCGACCGCATTCGATACCGTTATTTATAAAGTTTACCTTTCAACTAGTTAAACCCACTCCAAATGTTTAGCGCGAAACATGTGTCCATTGATAACTGCTCCCATCAACAAGTTAATTCATAACTTTTTACTGTTTACGTACTGGGGGTGGCTCAGTCGGTAGCGCGCCAGGCTCGTAATCTGTAGTTCCCAGGTTCGAGTCCCAGCTGGGTCAGCGTTGAGGTTTATCTCCGCAAACTTCCCCGCTCTGCCCACGGTAAGTAGGGGACACCGATGGGCTTGGAAAGGCCGCCGTCCGTCGGATGGGACGTTAAGCCGTGGCCCCGTGTGCAGGAGAGAGCCATACCCTGTGCACGTTAAAGAACACGCTGGATGGCTTTGACGGGAGGCTGCCATCTGTCTCCCAACAGCTGTTCCAGTGGGTCCCTCCCCCAACCTTCTCCGAGCCTTCGGGGTCCAGTGACCTGGCCATTTAGCCCATGGTATGGAAAAAAGTGCCGCTCAGAGGTAAAACAACCCACAACAAAAAAATGGAATAATGCTAAAGTTGAATGGATTTTTAGTCAAATGAATCCACTCAAGAAATAAGACCCGAAATGGAATGAGCACTAAAATGGCGAAATCAATTTTAGTTATTTGATCCGGTCTTAGGCAACAAAAGAAATGCTGTAGAGATTATGAAATTAGCAGGCTAGGCTGTATAAGATTGGTACCATGGATTAGTACTGCTCACCCAGCAAAGCACGGACTGATCTTCGGATAAGTGCTATAACCTCAAACACTTTCTTTAAACTTCCAAGTCCCGGTTGAGATTTTAATGATTTGCTTGCTATTCCTGAAGTTACTGACATCGATGAAACAGCAAGTTATTTTCAAATTGTTACGTCCAAAAAATTTTTGCTTTCTGAGAAAATAAAAATCTTATTGCACCCAATAACGATTTGCTTTGTAATAAATAAATGAAAAAAATTGCTATGATAGGATTTCTTGCAGTTTAATTTATATTTTAATTTCTTATAATCAATAAATTTATGTTTCTTAAGTTCAAAAATGGTTCTCCTTTAAAATGAAGTAAAAAAACACCCTATGTGCAAACCCTACATTAAATGAGCCCCATTTATTTAATAATAATAAAATAAAAAAAATAAATACCCCCTCAAGCAGCTGCTTGCCACAGAGATCTGACAGGAGCCTGTCAGTTTATATGCCAAAGTAGAAGGTCTGTGAGGATGGCAGGACCTCAGCAGAAAAACGACACATACATCCATGCCTTACCCGGGGCTCGAACCCAGGTCCAGTAGATCACTAGCCAAGCGCGCTAACCACTCGGCCACGGGACGGATTTTATTTAATAGCAGTTGGTATCAATCAAAGAATTTTACATATTACTTGATATTTTTGCAAGAGGACGCAAAATTCCCTCTCTATACTCAGGAACGAACAAACAGCAGAAAAAACGTTTAAATTAGACTTATACAATATACTTTGTTCTGGGAAGACTTCGATCACTATTACATCTTTTTTTTATCATATTTAACTTTGAAATCATGCTTCATTTTACAAAATAGGGATTTCACCTACCCAAACTCGAACATAGGCTTCATTGCACAGCGAAAGTTGCGATCTAAAGAAAATGTTTCTCAAACATTAAAAGATATAGCTTTTTTCAAGCCAAAATGCTTTATTTAGAGCTTTGTCTATCTTATTTTCTTACTTTTGAACAGGAACGTACCCAGAGTGTTTTTCGGAGGAGGGGTTCCACCCTCCCGAAAATCATGTCTTCTTACACTAAATCTCCAACTTGTCTACCTGCTTTGAAATCCAAAGCAGTTGTCTTTGTATTATTTAATTTTAGCCCCATATTTTATGTCCGACACTAAAACTCATTTGAACCTTTCGTGTCCGGTGAAATATTTTAGTAATTATTGGGAAACCCTACTCAAGTCTTATTATCAGATACCCCCCCCCCCCCCCCGAAACCTAAACTAAATTCTAAATTCTCCGATCAGCCATGGCGGTGTTGGCCAGGTTTGCGTGTGGTAAGGCGATGTAACCTGCCGACTACAGAGAGCATCACTTTGATTAGCTTCGAACTTTAGTCGTTGGATGAAATTTAATATTTTATCTGTAAATATTGCAGTAATGTACATAAAGGTATGTACATAGGCATGAATAGTGTGGTGTAATATTGAATTCATTCACCCAGCTTGGCAAATTTCGTGGTTGACATCCGAGAATTTTGGTACCTTTAAAAAAAAAATTCTCAGAAATCATGGGATAGACTTTTTGACAACTTCCTTTTTTGCAGCTTTTCAGAAATAAATATATTTTGAGTTTCGTATCAACATGCATTTACACGATGATGTGTACTTTAAATACACTATAAACAACTAAACATCACGAAATTTCTGATTTCCACAAATAAAGCATCAATCACGTCTTAATTGTGCTCACAATATTATTATAACTCACTTTGTAGCAGACTGTCCAAAAGAGGAAAGAAAATTGATCTCACTCAATACTACATTTCGAGATCCCTAAAATTTAAAATGCTTGGAGTCACATGGAACACCACATCAGTTTTCCAGGATTAAAATGTGTGACCCAAAACTTGTCACATTTGTATGGTGCGCAAAATTTCTATATGGAGAAACATCTCTGTTTAACAATTTATAATTTATATTTTATAATAAACAGAATATAGAGTCATCCTAAATAAGGTCATCTCTGACTTTGGAGTTGCCAGTTTCTGGACGTTTCCAGTTTGTACACTATATAAATATATATGTGTGTATATAAATCTTATAGTGTTTATTTACAACAAGAAAATTTAGTACTCTAAGCCTAAAACATCGAAAAATATTATAGGAAAATGTCGAATAATGTTATTTACTTAACCTGAAGTATAATACGAAACTCGGAATCCCTGCAGCTTATTAAATATCTAAACTGATTACGAGAATTCTGCCTTCGGCATGTATCAGCCGTTATTCTTTATCATCTTTATTTAGTTTTAGTAGTTCTGTTTTAAAAAAATAAGAAATTTCTACGTTTATTGGTATGCGTTGCTTCAAAAACGTGTTTCATTAATCTATTTAGCTCTGTAGCAGTGGCGGCTCGCGTATAGGCACTGTGCAACTGCAGCACCCCCAATTTCAACTTGATATTATCGATAACATTTAATATAACGAGTCCTTTTTTCTTTAATTCTTTCTTTATACTTGTACAATATATAATCCTTAAGCTTAATGTCAGTAGCCATCCCCCAGTTTATGAAAAAGATACAAAAATCTTTGTATGGAACTGTGCGCTTCACTGTAGCGGCGAGGTGTTTGACTGTTGTGCGCATGCGCACATAGGAAGCTACACGCAAGGCTGCAAGGGAGAAAGAGCACTGTCGTTCCCGCAGTGCCGACCCTGGCGTGCTGGTTGAAGGTAGTTTTTTTTTACTCCGCGTGTGTTGTGCTTAAAAACCGTGTACCATATTCTTGAATGTGATAAAGTGTAGAATTAGATTATTATCCTGCTTCCAGCTATTCTATTTGATTCATTTTTCTTTTTTTCGGTTCTTTTATTTTTTCGTTTTTCTTTTCCTTTTACACAATTTTAAAACAAAGGCTAAGAATTTTCTGGAGCAGCACCCCCACTAATTTTAGCTACGAGCCGCCACTGCTCTGTAGTGTCTGTAGTGTCTACGAGCCGCCACTGCTCTGTAGTTTCAAATATGGAATCAAGATTAAATATTTACCCATGTTGTCTAAAAGTGTTTTATGGTAGAAGAGAAAGAAATTACTTTTACTTATTAGTTTAGGGATCAGGCTAAGAAGTCAGTAACTTTTCTGGGAAATTAATAAATTTTCTTATTCTTTGGCAGCTTTAGATGAATGCAGAACAAAAATTCAAAGGTTGACGATATTTAATGATTAAAAATAATGTCTGTCTGGGCTTTAAAACCTCTCTGCGCTTTTAGACACTATCAGGTGTCAAAAAAATTGTGTGAAAGAATCGCACGCTGCGTTTCTGTCCTTTTCAGAGCTTTCAGTGAAGTTCACAAAACAAGTATTCATTTTTTAACTTTAAGCAGCAAGTTAATTGATTTTGGCATTATACTTGTAATATCAACAAACAACATTATAGTTTGCTTTACTTAATATTTGATCACAATTAAACTGTTTAAGTAACAGAATGACGATGGGTGTAGAGAAAAATTTGCCTTAAAACGGTTTTACTAAGTATTTAATAGTTATTAAATACTTATAAATACTTTACTAGGTATTTAATAGTTATAAAATACTTAGTAAATCAATGATAAGCTTTGGATTCATTTGCATAAATTATAGTTTGTGTTTTTACTTGAGGTATGCCAAAACTTTCTACAGAAATATTAAGCCACAAATTTATTATTGACCAAATTTATTGTTAACAGGAACACCTAAATAAGAAAAATCATTTTCCAGGGAAAATTTTCAGCAGAGAATTTAAATTCAGAAAGAAATCATATTTATTTTGTAGACTAATAAAGAGTAGAGTTTGACTTGAAATTCTTTTTAGGAAGATTTTCAAATATTGTGAGGTTTTTTTTAGGAACAATCCTGATTATCGTATCCAGATACGCACATATATACAGGGTGAATCTGAAAAAGTGGGCAAAACTTTACGGGGTGGTAGAACGCAGCTATACGAGCAATATTCGTCATAGAATGTATGGTCGGAACGCAAGCGGTGAGAAGTTAAAAGGTAGTTTTCCACTGTCACATTTAAAGAATGAACACAAGAAGGAGAGGAGATACTTCAGAAAACATTTTATTAACAGGAATGTAATTGAGGTACATGCTCAAAGAAATTGCTCAAAAGAGCTGCCGCCAGCTGTAATGCAGGCTTCACACCTGCGGGATAGGGACCGACGCACATTAGCGAAGACACCAGGCATTTCCTGAATATCGCCAGCAACAACGGCGATCCTGGCGACTAGCACCGTACACAAATCCGTACACCGATCCGCACCGTACTCAAAGTGCATATCCGCCATTTCGTAGTTAGTATAACCAGCCATACTCTCGGCAATCCACGGTAGAAATGCCGTTGGGTGCGAGGACCGACCCTTTTATACCATTTCCAACGCCACCTAGCGGCTCGCCGTTTGCGTTCCGCCCATACTTTCTATGACGAATATTGCTCGTATAGCTGCGTTCTACCACCCCGTAAAGTTTTGCCCACTTTTTCAGATTCACCCTGTATATATAACTATATATATATGCGTATATATATATAGTTAACAACTATATATATATATGCGTATATATATATAGTGTACAAACTGGAAACGTCCAGAAACTGACAACTCCAATGTCAGAGATTCCTTTTTTTAGGATACAATGCAATGCACTGAAATATTAAGGTATCCACATTGCTACGGAAGCGAAGGGGTGGCTCAGTCGGTAGAGCGCCAGGCTCGTAATCTGTACTTCCCAGGTTCGAGTCCCAGCTGGGTCAGCGTTGAGATTTATCTCCGCAAAATTTCCCCGCCCTGCCCACGGTCAGTAGGGGACACCGATGGGCTTGAAAAGGCCGCCGTCCGTCGGATGGGACGTTAAGCCGTGGCCCCGTGTGTGGGAGAGCCATACCCTGTGCACGTTAAAGAACACGCTGGATGGCCTTGACGGGAGGCTACCATCTGTCTCCCAACAGCTGTTCCAGTGGGTCCCCTCCCCCAACCTTCTCTGAGCCTTCGGGGTCCTTGTGGCCTGGCCATTTAGCCCATGGTGTGCAAAAAAGTGCCGCTCAGAGGTAAAACAATCCAAACAATCCAATGCTACGGAAGCGAAACTTTATGTTACGATCACGTTTGTCTGCTCATTTTCACCCACATGTAAATTTCTTTCGCCGCTATCGAAACATATGTCATCTAAATATGGCCCAACGGTCTTCAAACAAGACAAAATCTTATAAATCACAACTTATCGCGGTTACACATTACCAAAACCCATGATCGAAACTAAGCAAATCAGAAATCAATGACATGTGGAAATTAAGATATGTGTTTTTGAAAAAAAAATGTTAGATGGTATCACAGCTAAAGAATGATGTGCTCTAGACTAAAAAGATATTGTCATCACGTTTCAAATATTAATGTGTCGTTCAAAGAGGAAAGACTTGTCATGAATCAAGTGATAGTCACGCTAGGCCTCAAGATGGCCTTGCTGTTAGGGGGAAACCTTTGGGAAAAACTCAATGGGAACTGAAAAATTGGGAGAGCAGCGTAGATTTTTGATCACGGTGCTGCTGCATACAAAGGAACGATTAGTATAATGACTTTCCAGAGCTAAAAGCAGTATGTCTGCAGTTAAACTCGATTTAAATTGTTAAATTATGTCCCCGTTATCAGTGGATTAAATGAGCACGTAATTGATTCAATTTGTATCTTAAATAGAGAAATGCTTTTTACCCTTGAGAACATAAAATAAGCAAATAGTTTTTGATAACAAAACGTAATGTGGTTTTATGTGCAAAGATTACGTATCTTCGTTCAAGAAACAAGACATATGTTGACCGTTTTATTATAAACTAACAAAAAAGACTGATGCAAAATTTTATTCAGGAAGCTAACGCGAAGTTAAAGATGACTGCAACAGAGAGCCTAATGACTTAGACAAATACAGAGAAAATATTATATCGCAGTTAGAATTGCAAAAATTCGCCGATTGCAAATAAAAGAAGTGATACTATTCAGGAAAAACAAAAGCATCTAGGCTCCGTGCAATGTTGAATGAATTCCGCCTGGCGATAACAAATGTCCGTTCTGAAGTTCAGGAGTTCTGGCTTACATTTTATCTACTTGAGTCCCATCCCCCTTTCAACATCTTCACATGATATATGGTAAAATTCGTTGATTCAATCTCTTATTTAAAGCATTAAATATCCTGAAAGCAAGAAGGCAATATATATTTTAAACAACAAAATACTTACCTATAAAACACCATAATTCTTGATAACAATCTTACATTCTACATAATCCTCATTGGATACACATGTCCTATATCGTATATATCGCTATAGTTATATAATATATATATATTTGTAGTAATAGATCTGTTCAGATTCTACTTATCTTCTATGGTAGAAACGTTCGAAGAAGAAAAACTTCTTAAATTTGTTACGAATCTTGTATTGAATCAATTTAAACGATTTCGAAAACAAGTGTCCTGCTCAGAAAACCACTTGAGACGGGGGTTTTGTAGAGATTTCTTATATACAATTTGCCACAGATGAAATTCGCTTGAGCGTGAGATGCTCCATCGATATATCTTCACATGGTAAATGGCATAAGACAACTTTAGCATAAAAACAATAGAAAAATTCACGTCCATTTTCGAAATTAGAATTCTGGTCTTTTTGTAGAATAGCCAAAAATTCTAATTCATCATCAACTGGGATAACATATTTTGGGCACGGTCACACAAAAAGAGATTGGAGAATTTACCCTTAGTAACATTTGCAAACTCTCTGGCATCAAAACAAAACCATAATAGAGGTAGCCTCGCAGAATATTGGAGTGTGTATCTTAACCAACTGTAAACGCACGTGCAGTTTAATGTCAGAGTATTTCCGTTTTTTACAATGATTTTAAGACACCATAAAATTTGGAAATATCATAACAGTACCTTACGGTAGCCTCCTTCCGATCAATGCATTTGTTGCTTTGCGTTTCTGTTTTGGCCACTCCAAATGCTTCTGTCAAAGCCTAAGTGGACGATATTTCCTACCTGCACGGTAAAAGACGCAAACTGCCTTTCCCGATTTTATATAATAAATAAAAAAAAAATACCCCCTCAAGCAGCTGCTTGCCACAGAGGTCTGACAGGAGCCTGTCAGTTTATATGCCATAGTAGAAGGTCTGTGAGGTTGGCAGGACCTCAGCAGAAAAACGACACATACATCCATGCCTTACCCGAGGCTCGAACCCAGGTCCCTTAGATCAACAGCCAAGCGCGCTAACCACTCGGCCATGGGACGGCTGATTTTATATAAGATGCTCTATATTCGCAGCTGTTGAATACGCAACAGAAAGAAAAAAATATAAATTCTCCAGACTCAACTTCCACGACGTAAATCTAGAAATATCAACACTACCATACTTTTATTAAATCATGAACTTCCTACATAACACATCATGATCTGCATAGTGGGAACTTCTGAAGAAGAAAATTTCTTAGTCTTTGCTTTTCTACAAGAAAATTTCGAAGCCTGAATTCCCAGTAACGCTAGTCAGTTAATCATATCTCATTTACTGTCTATAAAGATGGCAGAGATACAATTTTGGAAGCCTTCAACAATCAATTCCATGGAGAATGATTAAAAAACGCTAAACGTTTCAGAAACACTCTCGAAACACTTCAGATGGCGGATAAATAAATCACACAAATTTTTTCTTACATCATCTATATTTCTTGAATATCAGAATATCATTGAAATCTATATCTTCTTTAATAATAACAATTCATTCCATGCAGGGGGTTAACGGTAAAGCCAAGGTACAGTAATTTTGGATATTAATTTAAATGTCCCAGTGGCTTGATACCCCAGTACATTTGTGAAATTAAAAAGAAAAATTAAGGATAGTACAGTCGCTCAAAAAAGTATCCGAACACTACGGTTGATTACAGAATTCAGAAAAAAATATTTGGCAATGATTTTTTTAGAAATTAGTGATCTGGCAACCTTCGTGTCACGTGACACGAAGGTTGCCAGATCACTAATTTCTAAAAAAATCATTGCCAAATATTTTTTTCTGAATTCTGTAATCAACCGTAGTGTTCGGATACTTTTTTGAGCGACTGTACAAAAATAGAAACATGTTTACAGAAATTGTATAATTATTTGATACATATAAACAAAATGACAAGTTGCACAGAACGAAGACAAACAGAAAATATGAGAGATGAAAAGAAAGTAGTAAAATCAGGGGAAGAAAAAGAAGTTTTAAGACAACAGAGAATAATATTACATTTAGTGAACAGGAGAAAAAGGATTACCAATAATCCAGACAAAGAGTAAAGATGGGTAGTGAGAAAAAAGGTGAGGAAATATTGTTGGTCAAAAACTTCAATATTCTAATAGTAGTAGAGTAATATAGGAACTGGATTGGTTTGGGTTGATTTACCTCTGAGCTGCACTTTTTTGCACACTATGGGCTAAATGGCCAGGTCATATGGACCCCGAAGGCTCAGAGAAGGTTGGGGGAGGGGACCCACTGGAACAGCTGTTGGGAGACAGATGGTAGCCTCCCGTCAAGGCCATCCAGCGTGTTTTTTAACGTGCACAGGGTATGGCTCTCCCGCACACGGGGCCATGACTTAACGTCCCATCCGACGGACGGCGGCCTTTCCAAGCCCATCGGTGTCGCCTACTGACCGTGGGCAGGGCGGGGAATTTTGCGGAGATAAATCTCAACGCTGACCCAGCTGGGATTCGAACCTGGGAACTACAAATTACGAGCCTGGCGCGCTACCGACTGAGCCACCCCCGCCCCATAGGAACTGGAAAGTGGGCTGGTTGAAGGACTGGTAGTACATTAAATCCCTTCTCGTAAAGAAATCACGAAAAATTAAACAGTTTAACCTAACAATTAAAGCAGTTCGCAATATACTTACCAATCATCACAGTTGAAAAATCCCAAAGACCTTTTACAAAAAAGCTATTGGGCTTTAGCAACAAATCGTATCAACAGAGACTAATAGAACTTTGACTGCACTCTCTGAGTGGAGACGATTTGAGTACGATTTAATTGTATGCTACAAAATCATCCATGGACTTTCGTATTTTAATCCCGAACAACCATTTTTTTGCACAATCAATAGCAGAATTAGACAACACCAATTATGTATTGGCATCCTTTTTGCAGAAGATATTCCAGACATCATTTCTTTCTTGGCAGAGTACGAAGAGTACGCAATGGTCTTCGGAGGACGTTGTCATCTCTTCTACCATAGTCGTTTTTAAAAAGCATTTTCGAAGCATGGACTTATCTAAATATGTGAAATGCTATCAGTTTTAGATCTTCAGTCACCTTCTCTCATGATTGCTTCATCGCCTTCATCTCATGATTGCTTCATCGCCTTCATCTCATGATTGCTTAATCGCCTTCATCTCATGAGCCTTCATCTCATGATTGCTTCATCGCCTTCATCTCATGAGCCTTCATCTCATGATTGCTTCATCGCCTTCATCTCATGATTGCTTCATCGCCTTCATCTCATGAGCCTTCATCTCATGATTGCTTCATCGCCTTCATCTCATGATTGCTTCATCGCCTTCATCTCATGAGCCTTCATCTCATGATTGCTTCATCGCCTTCATCTCATGATTAATTTATCTGTAGTCTAATTCTTATATGTGATGATGTACATAATCATCCAATTCATTTTATGTTCTTAGTTCTCCCAAACTGAGTCACTGTAAACGATATTTATTTTACATTCATTGCTATTAAATTAAGCTGTCAGTTTGTTAAATACTTATCTGGAAAAAATTATTGCCGTTGGTACGGAATTCGAACCCACGACTCTCTAGATACGTGCCAGAGTTCTCTAAACACTACACCAACCATCAGACGATAGTAGTCTCGTTGTAGGACCTACAACGAAACTACTTGATAAAATAGAGCACGTTTTAATAAAGTGTTTTCTATGCAATTGGAATAGAAAATGCATGCAAGGAAATTGCTGGTAGAGGTAACTGTGAAGAAATTCGACAAACCAGAATCAACACTTTGAAGCTTTGTATTCTTTTTGGGGGAAAGCCAACAATCTTGCCAACTTTATTCTAAGATTTGATAACTGATTGATTATTTCATAAACACAAACACATAATTCATGCCATACATACAGTACATTACAGTACAACCTTAAATCAGTTGAATAATATTCTGTACACAAAAAAGTGTGAAAAGTAAGACATTTTAAAGGTCAACACTGAAGAATATTTACAGGTAAATAAGCTCTCATAATTACAATACTTTAAATGTATTACTAAACTCACATATTAATTAACACAGAAATGCAATTCATACTGATACATATCATTGAATTGTAAGGAAATATAAATTTTATATTTGAGTTTCAAAGTTTTCGTGGTTGGTTAACAATTCAGTATTTGATAAACTTGTCAATAATTTAGCGCCCAAAGAGCTCAGAGATTTTTTATTAATTGCAGTTTTTTAACCGGGGTAGGCTCAATTAATTTCCAGGTCATATATTGGGGCTATTCATGGATCAATAGGTCATTCAAATTATAGAACAGCAGTCTTTTTTATCTGAGGGCCACTTTGGCACTTGTCCAAAGTTTCATGGGGGCCCAAATGTAGTTTTCTAGGATTTAAATGCGTAATATGGCTTATATAGAACTTTCATTACACTCTCTGAGTGGAGACGACTTGAGTACGATTTAATTGTATGCTACAAAATCATCCATGGACTATATGAAGAGTATACAAAAAAATTCATGAAAAAGGTTATACGCAGCATTAAACTGTCTTCCTTAACCCTTTCAGGACCATAAGGTTTCTAAGAGTAAATATTAGTATGTAACTGTTTATTTTAGTTTGTTTAGACGTAAAATAAATAAAAATCATAAGAAAAATACATAACAATGTGTAGTTTTTGTTGGAATTTTATGGGAAATATTTTTCCCAATGGACTATAAAGGTAACACAAATTATAGTTAGGCTTATTATGCAATGTCTTTTATTTATTGGTTTATTAGAACAAAATGTTAACTAAAATAATACAAAATTATGAAATAAAATTACTATACAAAATGATGTGCTAATTATGATATTCTGCGAAGCAATTTCTTTTGGTAGTGAGGCAAAGATGGACATTGCACAGATGCAACATTATTGCAAAGATGGACATGGACTAAACGTTCCCGTTTACGTAATTGCGTTCGGCATACGTTCTATTTTGACATTCTGTATAAAAAATGCAGATAAGGTTATAATTAAATACGACAATCACCAATTTTAAAATGGGAAAAATGTTTCCCTTAGTCGTGAAAGGGTTAACCCTTAATCCGCCATTGCTCCTCAATCAGCTACTTGGAATGCCTTTGCCTTGAACCAGTTCACAGCTCTTTTACAGCTTTAGGAGAAAAACAGCCAGACTATCAGGGGCGGGGGTGGCTCAGTCGGTAGCTCGCCAGGCTCGTAATCTGTACTTCCCAGGTTCGAGTCCCAGCTGGGTCAGCGTTGAGATTTATCTCCGCAAAATTCCCCGCCCTGCCCACGGTCAGTAGGGGACACCGATGGGCTTGGAAAGGTCGCCGTCCATCGGATGGGACGTTAAGCCGTGGCCCCGTGTGCGGGAGAGCCATACCCTGTGCACGTTAAAGAACACGCTGGATGGCCTGGACGGGAGGCTACCATCTGTCTCCCAAAAGCTGTTCCAGTGGGTCCCCTCCCCCAACCTTCTCTGAGCCTTCGGGGTCCATGTCACCTGGCCACTTAGCCCATGGTGTGCAAAAAAGTGCCGCTCAGAGGTAAAACAACCCAACCCAAAGCCAGACTATCAATTACTGGCTCAGGCATCAATTAATATTGCGCAATATCTCGGAAGCCCTTTTTGCGGGCCCCGGTACAATTAAGATTCAGGGGATCCAAGATCGTTTCTGATATTCTCACATCAAGCAAATTCTAATTTTTCCAGGTATTCTTAGTTTTCCCTATGCATGGCCACCCCTATTCTTGTATAACTAAAGATTGCCTAAACAAGAACTTGTGTGGGTGGTATACATGTTGACTGATTATCGACTACCATTGGGGGCGGGGGTGGCTCAGTCGGTAGCGCGCCAGGCTCGTAATCTGTAGTTCCCAGGTTCGAGTCCCAGCTGGGTCAGCGTTGAGATTTATCTCCGCAAAATTCCCCGCCCTACCCACGGTCAGTAGGGGACATCGATGGGCTTGGAAAGGCCGCCGTCCGTCGGATGGGATGTTAAGCCGTGGCCCCGTGTGCGGGAGAGACATACCCTGTGCACGTTAAAGAACACGCTGGATGGCCTTGACGGGAGGCTACCATCTGTCTCCCAACAGCTGTTCCAGTGGGTCCCCTCCTCCAACCTTCTCTGAGCCTTCGGGGTCCATGTGACCTGGCCATTTAGCCCATGGTGTGCCAAAAAGTGCCGCTCAGAGGTAAAACAACACAACAACAAAATCGACTACCATTGACCATTATCAACTTCTATTTCGTCATTTAGCTTTTTTACTCTTCCTTTCTGGAAAAAAAAATATATTTTTTAAAATTATTATATCTTAGGACTACTCTGCTTATTTTCGGCCCTAGCATTTGCATATTTTTTCTAAACACGATGGTGCCTGGAGTGAGAAATAAGACTTTATAGCTTTGTAAGCGCTTATTGAAAAAAAGGCAGATAAGACTCGATGACCGACTGAAGTGGTGTTTTTTTATTTATGCGATGAGAGAAAAAAGTTTTGTGCAAAATGAGAGTGATTTTGCCAACTCTCCTTAATTCTGTAAAACACAATATCAATTTTAACAACTGTCATGGATTTTACCAAGTCGCTTTGAATTTTGTCAACTCATCTAGATTTTGCCAAATCTGATATCCTTTGGGAGGGGAGCGTCCCCCTATTCCCCCATAACCCCTGTGACTACTGATAACAGTGGGCCTAACCTTGCACAGTTTTTGAAATGGAATAAACTTGCCACAGTCGGGGAAGTAACAAATAGAAGAAGAGTTTTATTTTTTATTTTTTTTTTCTGGTCCATAGTGACACGAACTATGTTAGGAAAATGGGAATTCCAGGAACCAGACAGCCTGCATTAAACCACAAACGTTTAACCTTGACATGCAACAGATTCTATTGACTTAGTGATATAGAGAAATTCAATTTCAATAATCTGTTTAAACTTCGCTCTCTTGAGAGCCACCTTACCTCTGCATGTAGTAATAACCTTTTTGTAATCGGAGTCTATATCTCTGCAAAGTTTTGAAAACAAACGACTGTTAAGGGCACGGCATTCAATGAAGTTAATGATTTTGATAGTATCGCGAAGCACAACCTCTAACCCTGGTGATATTTTTTGGCTACGACTGCAGTGAGTAAAAATGACATGTTCATTGCCACCAGCTTTAACTTTTGCTACAAATCCAACATTCTTGCCCATCATTGCTCCAGCACTCTCTGTACAGACTCAAATGCAATTTTTTTACTGTAAACCTTCATTTGTGAAAACTTCATCGACTTTAAGATACATTATCTTCTCCTCTTGTATGCTCTCACAGAGGGCGACAAAACAACAATTCCTCATGTATGCTTCCTTTTTTTTTTCATTACAAACTTTCCTCATTTTCTCTTCTAAAGAATTTATTTTGCAGTCTCGTGTTTTTTTTTATCCTTCTCTACTTTTAGCAAAAGTAATAATACTGAAAAACATAACGGGAGATGAATTTGAAGATTTTCTAAATACCCTCCAGAAATATATCGAAAAAACAGTTTTCCTGGGAAATAGTGGTTTCGACCTTTTTATAGATTCATTCCTCAAGAAAAGGGGAGATACTTATTTTTTCTATTGAAGCTGAGGCTTAATTTATGTTTCCACCAAAGTAGGTATGTACCTGTGCACTTAAAACGCTGAACAGAATTATGGAAATTGATTTGAATGCCATACCATCGGATTCTTTTGACCGTTTTGTAGCTATGAATATACTGATGATGTTGGAGTAAGAACTCTTCATATTGATGGATGTAATCAGGCCCGGATCTAGAAAAATATCAAGGAGGCAAGATATTATTATAACAAGTAGCAAAAATGTACAAGGGGACGAGGCAAGCGACTGGTTTCCAATGTAGTATAACATTTCCGCCACTGTTTAATATGTTTTTTTAAAAATATCTTGAAAAATGCATGAAATATAAATTAGTTTTTTTGCCTTTATTACCATCATTAGCATTCTGAAAGGGGGAAGGCATGGCCTCCTCCTAGATCCGGGGGGCGGGGGGGGGCTCAGTCGGTAGCGCGCCAGGCTCGTAATCTGTAGTTCCCAGGTTCGAGTCCCAGCTGGGTCAGCGTTGAGATTTATCTCCGCAAAAATTCCCCGCCCTGCCCACGGTCAGTAGGGGACACCGATGGGCTTGGAAAGGCCGCCGTCCGTCGGATGTGACGTTAAGCCGTGGCCCCGTGTACGGGAGAGCCATACCCTGTGCACGTTAAAGAACACGCTGGATGGCCTTGACGGGAGGCTACCATCTGTCTCCCAACAGCTGTTCCAGTGGGTCCCCTCCCCCAACATTCTCTGAGCCTTCGGGGTCCATGTGACCTGGCCATTTAGCACATGGTGTGCAAAAAAGTGCCGCTCAGGGGTAAAACAACCCAACCCAACCTAGATCCGGCCCTGAATTTGAATAATAAATATTATGTGATGTTAAGGAGATATGAAGCATAATTCAGAACTGCAAACAGTGAAAAAATTGAAACTTTTTTTTTATATTGTGTATTTGTAAAATTTCAAGCCCTATACTACAGTATGCACATAGCGTATAACATACTGCTCTTATGGGTGTATAGTATAGTGGCTAACTCGCATTTTTAATTTTAGTCATTCCTCAGGCACATATCCAGGATTTATTTTCGGAGAGGTGGGGGGGGGGGCGTGGGAGGTCTGCTGAGAATAAGACTTGAGTTTCCCAATTATTAAGATATTCCACCGAACAGGAAAGGTTAAAATGATATTCTATATGGAATAAAATTTTTTAGTTGCTTTCTAAATGTATTTTAGTATCGCACATACACAGTACTATGGGGCTATATACTTGCGTATATAGAATTCGTATAACACAACAGGATTTTAATTTTTATTTTTTTCCGGTGGGTTCGACATTTTAGAGTGGAATTTTAATGTGAATCCTGAATATGAATGTACACAGAGCCCAGAAAGTCCTGATGGTTGTCCTCTCTAATTATAAATTATTAATAGTTATGAAACCCAAATACATAATGCTAAATACCCAAATGTATGATGAAATATTAAAATGCATAATTTGTTTTCGATACATTTTCAAGATTTATGTTAGAAGACATCACAAATAATGCATATTTCTTGAAACGCCTCATTAGAATATTATGAATTATAAAATCACAAAGCATAAGCGAATCGAGGAACATTTTCAAATAAAGTCCTACAATATTCACACTTGCTGAAATTTACCATAACAGGTTAGACTTTTTAGAGGGATCAACTGGACATTTCACAATTGGACAGGGGAGAGGGATCAACTGGACATTTCACAATTGGACAGGGGAGAGGGATCAACTGGACATTTCACAATTGGACAGGAGAGAGGGATCAACTGGACATATCACAATTGGACAGGGGAGAGGGATCAACTGGACATTTCACAATTGGACAGGGGAGAGGGATCAACTGGACATTTCACAATTGGACAGGAGGAGGGATCAACTGGACATTTCACAATTGGACAGGGGAGAGGGATCAACTGGACATTTCACAATTGGACAGGGGAGAGGGATCAATTGGACATTTCACAATTGGACAGGGGAGAGGGATCAACTGGACATTTCACAATTGGACAGGGGAGAGGGATCAACAGGACATTTCACAATTGGACAGGGGAGAGGGATCAACTGGACATTTCACAATTGGACAGGGGAGAGGGATCAACTGGACATTTCACAATTGGACAGGGGAGAGGGATCAACTGGACATTTCACAATTGGACAGGAGGAGGGATCAACTGGACATTTCACAATTGGACAGGGGAGAGGGATCAACTGGACATTTCACAATTGGACAGGGGAGAGGGATCAATTGGACATTTCACAATTGGACAGGGGAGAGGGATCAACTGGACATTTCACAATTGGACAGGGGAGAGGGATCAACTGGACATTTCACAATTGGACAGGAGGAGGGATCAACTGGACATTTCACAATTGGATAGGGGAGAGGGATCAATTGGACATTTCACAATTGGACAGGGGAGAGGGATCAACTGGACATTTCACAATTGGACAGGGGAGCGGGATCAACTGGACATTTCACAATTGGACAGGAGAGAGGGATCAACTGGACATTTCACAATTGGACAGGGGAGAGGGATCAACTGGACATTTCACAATTGGACAGGGGAGAGGGATCAACTGGACATTTCACAATTGGACAGGAGGAGGGATCAACTGGACATTTCACAATTGGACAGGAGAGAGGGATCAACTGGACATTTCACAATTGGACAGGGGAGAGGGATCAACTGGACATTTCACAATTGGACAGGGGAGAGGGATCAACTGGACATTTCACAATTGGACAGGGGAGAGGGATCAACTGGACATTTCACAATTGGACAGGGGAGAGGGATCAACTGGACATTTCACAATTGGACAGGGGAGAGGGATCAACTGGACATTTCACAATTGGACAGGGGAGAGGGATCAACTGGACATTTCACAATTGGACAGGGGAGAGGGATCAACTGGACATTTCACAATTGGACAGGGGAGAGGGATCAACTGGACATTTCACAATTGGACAGGGGAGAGGGATCAACTGGACATTTCACAATTGGACAGGGGAGAGGCATCAACTGGACATTTCACAATTGGACAGGGGAGAGGTATCAACTGGACATTTCAAAGACAGATAACGGGATCGAGGTGCGTTTCATTCCACCTCATTTCGTCCAGATGACTAGCAGAGTCGGATCGGGAGAGAATGCTCTCTTTCTTATAATGCTAGTAAGGGTAATAGAGGAAAAGTATTAAACTTGTGCATATTTCATGCTTTTTTTAAGAAATGTTTTAAAGACCTCTGAAAAGGAGGAGACAATGTTATAGTCAATAGAAATTGTAATAATCTCCCCACACACACTTTCATATTTTTACGGCTCGACAGAGTCTCTTTCTCACCCCCCCCCCCACTTTATTTTTTTCTAGATCCGGGCCTGTGTCCTAGTGTTCTTACAACGCTTCGTTCAGTATTTTCCTATAAGCTGATCCAAGCGATAAGTCGAAGATTCCATAATTTTCTTATTTTTACGTCATTTATTAAATATTAAATTTTTGGCTGTCCATTCTCACTGAGCGAAATTTAATGGAGGGAATCACAATGTAGATATAGTCAAGACTCGAACCTAGGAGCATTAGGCTACGAAGCTGGCACGCTACCAACTGTGTCAACCACTTTTGTGGTACTCTATATATCGAGAAATCGAGCCCATTTTATTACTGATATCTTTCCTTATCACTGAGTAGGGGCGGGGGTGGCTCAGTCGGTAGCGCGCCAGGCTCGTAATCTGTAGTTCCCAGGTTCGAGTCCCAGCTGGGTCAGCGTTGAGATTTATCTCCGCAAAATTCCCCGCCCTGCCCACGGTCAGTAGGGGACACCGATGGGCTTGGAAAGGTCGCCGTCCGTCGGATGGGACGTTAAGCCCCGTGTGCGGGAGAGCCATACCTTGTGCACGTTAAAGAACACGCTGGATGGCCTTGACGGGAGGCTACCATCTATCTCCCAACAGCTGTTCCAGTGGGTCCCCTCCCCCAACCTTCTCTGAGCCTTCGGGGTCCTTGTGACCTGGCCATTTAGCCCGTGGCGGGCAAAAAAGTGCCGCTCAGAGGTAAAACAACCCAATCCTTATCACTGAGTCGTCAATTTTCATCATCCGTTTCCTTTGCTTTCATTTCAACGGTAGGAACCATTTCGAATCGCATTTCTGAATGGGGAAACTACATCACATAAGTATGTATGCTATGATTAGAAAAAAGTTAACTCGCAGCAGTTCTTTTATTATTAGAGCTATCTGCTAAGCATAAATGTTTCGAAATGGTTAAAAGCCTAAAAAAAATTGTGCTCGAGAAAACAGGAAGTTTTACGAAACTCTATTGTTATTGGATGCGATCCCTGTAGCAAGAACAACTTCAGGACTACGAAGAGCAAAAAAGTAGAGATTAAAGCACTTTGTAGACGACAAGGTCATTGAGACAAGGTCTATTAGACAAGTAATGTAGCTCTGTCATTAAGGCTAAAAAGCAAACAAATAACAAAAAAATTGGAGCTGTTATCTGTTTCCAGCTGCACAATAGAAATTCTCCTGTGATGAGGGTAAAACGTGACAAACGTAGTAAGCTATTTTACCACATTCGCATGCTTCCTATGCGACACTCTTCAGTAACAGATGGATGCCATTTTGCATATGTAATTCTCAAGTAGTCAAATTTTAAGGCAGCCTAGTTTTTTTTTGGTAAATAATTAACACAATCTGTCATTCAATTCTTAGCTCATTCACGATGCTCCTTTCCAATCTGAATTATTCCTGATCCGTAACCTGAAAATCTTAAGTTGGGTTGTTGGGTTGTTTTACCTCTGAGCGGCACTTTTTTGCACACCATGGGCTAAATGGCCAGGTCACAAGAACCCCGAAGGCTCAGAGAAGGTTGGGGGAGGGGACCCACTGGAACAGCTGTTGGGAGACAGATGGAAGCCTCCCGTCAAGGCCATCCAGCGTGTTCTTTAACGTGCACAGGGAAGGTCTCTCCCGCACACGGGGTCACGGCTTAACATCCCATCCGACGGACGGCGGTCTTTCCAAGCTCATCGGTGTCCCCTTCTGACCGTGGGCAGGAAGGGGAATTTTTGCGGAGATAAATCTCAACACTGACCCAGCGCTGCTTGAGGGGGTATTTAGTTTATTATACAGGTGGTCCTCGACTTATGACGATCCGCTCTCACGACAGTCAAGTTTATTTAAAGTTTTAAGTAAAAACGTATACATACGCAGCACATCGCTGTTTTTTACGCATCGAAGCGTCGCTATTTTTAGACGATCAATGAAATCTATCGCCACTCGACAACAACATTTCTTGCGTTAGTTGATCGTCTGAAGCTATATCGTTCATTTCTCCCGTTGTCTCTCGTTCTGCTGGGAGAGAACGGGAGAAATGGGAGAATGGCTCAGTCGGGGGGACAACGGGAGAATGGCTCAGTCGGTAGCGCGCCAGGCGCGTAATCTGTAGTTCCCAGGTTCGAGTCCCAGCTGGGTCAGCGTTGAGATTTATCTTCGCAAAATTCTCTGCCCTGCCCACGGTCAGTAGGGGACACCGATGGGCTTGGAAAGGCCGCCGTCCGTCGGTTGGGACGTTAAGCCGTGGCCCCGTGTGAGGGAGAGCCATACCCTGTGCACGTTAAAGAACACGCTGGATGGCCTTGACGAGAGGCTACCATCTCTCTCCCAACAGCTGTTCCAGTGGGTCCCCTCCCCCAACCTTCTCTGAGCCTTCGGGGTCCATGTGACCTGGCCATTTAGCCCATGGTGTGCAAAAAAGTGCCGCTCAGAGGTAAAACAACCCAACCTGTTTACATGGCATGGAAATATTTCCATTAAAGTGGCAATCGAGTATACGTAATGAGTGTTATGTTTAGAGTATGTAACTACATGCATACCTATCTGCTTATGCATAGAAATCAATATAATCCTCACGCACCCCATAAATTACTGATGTTGAATCAGACCAATTTTTTATCCAAATACTTCTATCCTGAGTATGAGTGCATTTGGCCTCTCTCAGGCTATTTTAATAAGATCCTGTTTCCCATTGTCCATCCACCCCACTCTCATACTGACAGTTTTACCCGAACTTTTATTTCATAATTCGAATTTTCAATCCACTGTTTTAAACTCCTTTTTTTCCTCATGACCACATATTTCACCGCAATCCAAAGATAAAAAAATTATCCTTTTTTTTCACAAAGCAAGATAAATAAAAAGAAAATAACTTAATGAAAAAATAATTACACAACGATATTCCAAAGAGAAAACGCACAAGCGGACTGCATTACTTTTGTTTTATGCCCGTGGCCGAATGGTTAGCGCGCTTGGCTACTGCTCTAAGGGACCTGGGTTCGAGCCCCGGGAAAGTCATGGATGTATGTGTCGTTTTTCTGCTGAGGTCCTGCCATCCTCTCAGACCTTCTACTATGGCATATAAACTGACAGGCTCCTGTCAAACCTCTGTGGCAAGCACCTGCTTGAGGGGTATTTATTTTATTTACTAATGTAAGTTTTGCTCACGTTGCTTTAAACCCTAGACACAATACAGTGAAAAAACTCCCACCAACTAAGATTGAAATCCGGAGTCTCTAAATTATTGTTTTAATCTATAATTCTACTTTTTAGCAACGTGATACAACAAATGTATCTCTTTCCATATGAAATGTTGCCTAAAGGAGTATCTTGTGTACGCAATTCTTTCCTGTAACCTCCGTTATATCTATAATCAAATAGGTTCGAGTCCCAACTAGACCAGCGTAGAAATTTATCTCAGCAAAACCCACGCCCTGCCCTCAGTCAGTAGAGGATAATGATGAGTTTGGAAAGCATGCCGTCCGTTGGATGGAAAAATAAAGCCATGGCCCCGAGTGAGGAAAAAAGCCATACCTTGCACGTTAAAGAACACGTTGGAAGGTTTGACGGGAGGATACCATCTGTTTCCTAACAGCTATCCAATCGACCTCAAAAAAAGACCTCAAATCAAAATCAAATCAAACCGACCTCAAAAAAAGAAAGTTGGGAGGGCACCTCCCCCAACTTTTCCCCAAACTTTCTCTGAGACTTTCTTTTCCCCCAAACTTTCTCTGAGACTTTCTTTTCCCCCAACTTTCTCTGAGAACTCCCAACTTTCCCCCCCCCCAACTTTCTCTGAGACCTCGAGGTCTCAGAGAAACCCCCTCAACTTTCTCCCTCCCAACTTTCTCTGAGACCTCGAGGTCCTTATGACCTGACCATTTAGTCCGTTGTGTGCACAGTAGGGGACACTGATGGGCTTGGAAAGGCCGCCGTCCGTCGGATGGGACGTTAAGCCGTGGCCCCGTGTGCGGGAGAGCCATACTCTGTGCACGTTAAAGAACACGCTGGATGGCCTTGACGGGAGGCTACCATCTGTCTCCCAACAGCTGTTCCAGTGGGTCCCCTCCCCCAAACCTTCTCTGAGCCTTCGGGGTCCGTGTGACCTGACCATTTGGCCCATGGTGTGCGGAAAAGTGCCGCTCAGAGGTAAAACAACCCAAACAACCCAACCCGTTGTGTGCAAAAAAAAGTAACGCTCAGAGGTAAAACAAACCAACCCATAATCAAACCACCAAATACTCGTCGAGATGTAAAAACATCTAGATTCAAAAGCATAAAGTCAATTCACTATTTTGAACACAAAGAATATTAATTATTCTACTAGAGTAAACTTTAAAGAGATCAAAACTGTCATAAAATTTAGTCTTTATATAAGCATCTATTTTTATTTTACTTTTCAAAGATTCTTAAAAGTTTTATAAGTAATTCCAATATGATTCCTCCCGCAAAAAAATGACCTCTGCATTCCTAGAGGCTTGATCATCTAGCCTGCTTCGAATCAAAATAAGAAAAGCCCAAATTCTCGAAAGGTCTACTGATTTTAAAGTCAGTCTTTCAAGTTTCGTTATGTAAAGTGTATCCAACGATCAAATGGATATTTTTTATGGACATATCTTACCAAAAGTCGGGTGTGATCTCCCATTTGTCTAATATTTGCTCCTATTCGAAGAGGGGGCGGGGGTGGCTCAGTCGGTAGCGCGCCAGGCTCGTAATCTGTAGTTCCCAGGTTCGAGTCCCAGCTGGGTCAGCGTTGAGATTTATCTCCGTAAAATTACCCGCCCTGCCCACGGTCAGTAGGGGACACCGATGGGCTTGGAAATGCCGCCGTCCGTCGGATGGGACGTTAAGCCGTGGCCCTGTGTGCGGGAGAGCCATACCCTGTGCACGTTAAAGAACACGCTGGATGGCCTTGACGGGAGGCTACCATCTGTCTCCCAACAGCTGTTCCAGTGGGTCCCCTCCCCCAACCTTCTCTGAGCCTTCGGGGTCCATGTGACCTGGCCATTTAGCCCATTGTGTGCAAAAAAGTGCCGCTCAGAGGTAAAACAACCCAACCTATTCGAAGAATTTGAAAGGTAAAAGAGGAAGCATTGAACAGGACCTGACTAAGCAATGTGAGACATATACAAATGTTAATGAAATGAACCGGACGCTAGTTAGAACCACCAGTGGGCCATTTAAAATAAATTCGTGAACCGTAGTTCAAGCATCACTGCTTTAGATGATGAAAAATTCATTAAAAGCTCTACGTATGACATGAAACAGAGATTGATGCCTTTGCTTTCACATACGTAGCATATTGAATAAACTCCTGCATTTTAACTTTTGTAACGTATACATTCAGCGGCCACTTGATTAGATATAGTTCCATGTTATGTAGATTGGGTTGTTTTACCTCTGAGCGGCACTTTTATGCACACCATGGGCTAAATGGCCAGGTCACATGGACCCCGAAGGCTCAGAGAAGGTTTGGGGAGGGGACCCACTGGAACAGCTGTTGGGAGACAGATGGTAACCTCCCGTCAAGGCCATCCAGCGTGTTCTTTAACGTGCACAGGGTATGGCTTCCCACACACGGGGACACGGCTTAACGTCCCATCCGATGGACGGCGGCCTTTCCAAGCCCGTCGGTGTCCCCTACTGACCGTGGGCAGGGCGGGGGGGGGGAGAATTTCGCGGAGATAAATCTCATCGCTGACCCAGCTGGGACTCGAACCTGGGAACTACAGATTACGAGCCTGGCGCGCTACCGACTGAGCCACCCCCGCCCCCATGTTATGTGAATAGTAACTCAGTAACTTATTAAATAAGTTATTTATGAAAAAATGTGACTGACGATAACTTAAAGCTCGGTCAAATCTATTTCAAACTCGATTCATCAACGAAAAATATTTTTTTCATAATCATAAAATATATTTGACATATAGTTTCCTTTAACGATCTGGCAACCGGACTGCATTACACAGTTAGCCAATAATTATAGTAGAAGGCATTCCATTGTAACCAGGAATCTGATGTTTTAGTCAACACGGGAACACACAGAATCTCCGTATTGATGTCCACCGTACGAAATTTGGGACCGCTCGGCGTGGTATCGCGAGGACCAGAGGGTACTAAAATCTGCCGAAACGGAAATTAAAATTTCGATGTTTTGTGTAGAAACGAAGCCACCGGGTGTAAGATCGCAAGCTCACGTTAGCATCGTCGGATAATTCTTCGTGTTGAGTGCTAATGGTCTATGAGAAGTATATGCGTGTGAGGAGGTACTTACAAAGCTTGCATTTAGTGCAGTGAAAATGAGAATATAGAGATTAAAAGTGAGACTCGGGCACGCCGAGTTTCGTTCTCGCTAGTATAAAATAAATCAAATGATCATCATTAAAATAAATTATTCTTTTAAGGTACAACCGTTAATGCACATTATTTGCAAAACCAATAAAACCCTTTTCGTTTTAAGAATAAATGGAGGATTATTAGGTGTGAGGTTTGCACGGAAAGACATCAATTAGGTGAAATTATATCTAGTGCCTGAGCATAAATTTCTTTTTTGCATCCGTGCTTCGGATTGGGTTTGTTGCTTTTCAACATGGATTCGCAACTGCTTATATAGTGCGACCATTTATTAAACTAGTCTCTAGAAGTAGGGTACGTACCACTCGTTTAAAATTATCCAGTAATTGCGATTTTTATATTTAGAGGTATGGGAGATGGAATATAGAAGATTTTTCTCATTCTAATAATTTTTCTCTGAAATTAATTAAATTGCAAAAAAAACTAAAGGTAAATTTTGCGAGTACCACATTTGGGCCCTTCCCCACCCACCAACCGCTTGGCACATATGCAACATGCATAGGATTGAAATCGTGGGGGGTTGGGTTGTTTTACCTCTGAGCGGCACTTTTTTGCACACCATGGGCTAAATGGTCAGGTCACATGGACCCCGAAGGCTCAGAGAAGGTTGGGGGAAGGGACCCACTGGAACAGCTGTTGGGAGACAGATGGTAGTGTTCCGTCAAGGCCATCCAGCGTGTTCTTTAACGTGCACAGGGTATGGTTCTCCCGCACACGGGGCCACGGCTTAACGTCCCATCCGACGGACGGCGGCCTTTCCAAGCCCATCGGTGTCCCCTACTTACGTGGGCAGGGCGGGGAATTTTGCGGAGATAAATCTCAACGCTGACCCAGCTGGGACTCGAACCTGGGAACTACAGATTACGAGCCTGGCGCGCTACCGACTGAGCCAACCCCGCCCCCGGCTAGGATGGAGGAGGGGGACTGGTCGCAAAACATTTTATGGAGAGACAAGACGCACTTCCAATTGAAATGAATGTCAACACCTAAAACTGTTGGATATGGTAAACGTCACATACAGTGACTGACTCTTGATAAAATTCCTTTCCACTTGTTACTGTGGGTGCAGATCACTGCTATGTTTACCATAAGATACTTCTTTTTTTAATAAAGTTGAGGACATAGTCTCATAGGCTAGCACGACTGTTTCACAATACCACGAACTCTTAAAACAGTGTATTATTCCCAGCTTTCAAGTTAAAAGCTGCTTGGGCACAATAGTTTTCATGTGGGATGGGGCCCACTGCAGATTATTCGTCTAATGACACTGCTACTAATGTGTGACACGTGTTTCGCTGACAGCATAATTTACCGTCTGTTCTAAAAATGTTTCGCCACCTCCCCTCGCGCAACCTCAATTTATGCGATTTTTGATTGTGCGGCTATGTGAACTACAACGTATGTAGGGACAACATTCGAACAACTAAAGTCGGCATACAATGCAAGTTGCGAACATTACAAAGGAATACGTTACGAACTGGGCGGGGGTGGCTCAGTCGGTAGCGCGCCAGGCTCGTAATCTGTAGTTCCCAGGTTCGAGTCCCAGCTTGGTCAGCGTTGAGATTTATCTCCGCAAAATTCCTCGCCCTGCCCACGGTCAGTAGGAGACACCGATGGGCTTGGAAAGGCCGCCGCCCGTCGGATGGGACGTTAAGCCGTGGCCCCGTGTGCGGGAGAGAGCCATACCCTATGCACGTTAAAGAACACGCTGGATGGCCTTGACGGGAGGCTTGCATCTGTCTCCCAAAAGCTTTTCCAGTGGGTCCCCTCTCCAACCTTCTCTGAGCCTTCGGGGTCCATGTGACCTGGCCATTTAGCCCATTGTGTGCAAAAAAGTGCCGCTCAGAGGTAAAACAACCCAACCCACTTTCTGGAACAAATTATTCATGTCACCCCAATACGCATTATCCAATTATTGTCCATTCCAAATTTTCGCTCTCTCTGGCCAAGCGTTTTTCGTCCACAAATGTACGCATTTTAATTTTAACCACCCTGTACACAGTATGTCAGTAAACTGTTAAACCTAATTTTATAGCAGTTATTATTTGCGCTTAAATTAGCTCTCGCAATAGAATCAACATTTTAAAAATAAATGAAGAGAATCTCTTACTCCACCTCCCGGGTTCGAATCCCGGATCTCCTTGTTAAGCACCAGTTAAGCCAACACCTCCTGTAGCAGAAAGCCATAGGACCAAATTTATGGCGTCAGCTTAAGTAGTCCTACCATATAAACAATTCTTACATTTTTCATTCTAATGTTATTACTGGGGGATTCTGTGCTAATCTTTATATTAATGTTGGTTAGCGCGCTTGGCTACTGATCTAAGGGACCTGGGTTCGAGCCCCGGATAAGGCATGGGTTGGGTTGTTTTCCTGCTGAGGTCCTGCCATCCTCATAGTTCTACTATGGCATATAAACTGACAGGCTCCTGTCAGACCTCTGTGGCAAGCAGCTGCTTGAGGGGGTATTTATTTATTTTTTTTTTATTTTTATCTATAAATACATTTTTTTAGGAGAAAATTTATTTGAATTAATTAGCATTATTATATTTGATAATAAATACGAATAATTTTCTTCGTAAATAAAATATGTTTGTAGATAAACATTAGTATAAATATTAGCACAAGAGTCCACCAGTAATAATATTAGAATCAAAAATATAAGAATTGTCTACATAGTAAGGTCGAGCTATCCCCCATTTTTGTTCCAACTGGTCACGTGACTTAGTGTTATAGTCAATGCGGCCGCCTTGTGCGCCGCAGTTTTTCGAATCATTAGTATATAAAAAACAATTATTATCGGAAGATATTCAGCTGCGAATTGTCTAAACAACTATAGGAACAATTGCACAGTGTTTAAATTTCAGGCTGATCCAATTAAATGGAAAAAAGTGGGTTGAAAAAAATTCGACTGAAAACGTGCATTATGCTTCCAGCGTTTTGTGATATATACTTCTGACTATTGCTTCGGTATTTTAATGTTAATTTATGTGATATATCGATTAGTAATATGTAGATGAATGATGGCTACATTTAAGTTAGTAGTCATTCATCGTTTATAATTAAGTTTGATTAATATCATAAAATATGAATGCGGCAAACTTCGATCGTGACGGCCGTAACCCTCCGTTTCCCGTGCGGGCATAACCGCGGTCGGCGACTACCATAGTCGCCAAACGCCGATCGTTCGCTGGAAACGGAGGGTTACGGCCGTCACGATCGAAGTTTGCCGATCGTGACGGCCGATTCATTTATACTTAGCTATACAGTTAACTTCACACGTAGAAAAATGTGGTGATAGGAAAAAAATTTCATACAGAAGGAAAACATTTCACAAACAATATATTATATGATTACAAAAATCTGTAATTCATTGATTATTAAAGGCCACTGTTCAGAAATTGCTAACTTCTATTACAAAGTGGCAATTTTTATAATATTCAGGAAAGGCAAAATAAGTTTGACATGTTTTTTTTAAGTCATATTATTTTATAAAATGCTTATTCCATCACTTTATTGCCTTAAAGAAAGCTGCGGTGAATAACACTTGTACGCTTTCAAGGGAGGACACGCACTGCAACGACTTGCTGTCTTGCGAGTGAATCCAAAATTGGCCTCTCCGTTCCCAGCGAACGATCGGCGTTTAGAAACTACGGTAGTCGCCGATCTCGGTATGCCCGCACGGGAAGCTGAGGGTTACGGCCGTCACCATCGAAGTTTGCCGCATGCGTATTTTATGATATTAACCAAACTAAACTTAATTATAAACGATGAATGACTACTAACTTAAATGTAGCCATCATTCATCAACATATTACTAATCGATATATCACATAAATTAACATTAAAATATCGAAGCAATAGTCAGAAGTATATATACATACTATAGACTATAACACACTTTCAAATAATGAAACTAATGAATGTAGTATTATTTAAAAGTAAAACTGTTAGTAATAATTCGCGTAAATTGAAAATTCTTGAGCAGCATCATTATAATTATTATTACGATTTACTAGCGAAATAATACCTAAAATATTAATCGAAAGCTGAATATCGCTTACTAATTTTATAAACTAAACACTGATGAAAAGGTCGAAATCATTATAAAAATATTTATATTGTTTCACAATTACTATCAAAACTGTAAATGAGTAAAAAACCGGCCGAGGGCGAGATCGAACTAATCGCTATTCCACATAATCACCGTTCAGTTTCGTTTTGTTCAGATAACTTTCGCTTCCTATTTTGTTTTATACGTACGTCATCGAGTCTTCTGTTTCACTGCGTAGGGAGAGCAGAGTGGTTGGCAAAATAATAAGACTCCTATGGCCACAAAAGTTCGTTTATTTAAGCCGTGAGTTGGGTTGTTTTACCTCTGAGCGGCACTTTTTACACACCATGGGCTAAACTGGCCAGGTCACATGGACCCCGAAGGCTGGGGGAGGGGACCCACTGGGTTGGGTTGTTTTACCTCTGAGCGGCACTTTTTTGCACACCATGGGCTAAATGGCCAGGTCATATGGACCCCGAAGGCACAGAGAAGGTTGGGGGAGGGACCCACTGGAACAGTTGTTAGGAGACAGATGGTAGCCTCCCGTCAAGGCCATCCAGCGTGTTCTTTAACGTGCACAGGGTATGGCTCTCCCGCACACGGGGCCACGGCTTAACGTCCCATCCGACGGACGGCAGCCTTTCCAAGCCCATCGGTGTCCCCTAATGACGGTGGGCAGGGCGGGGAATTTTGCGGAGATAAGTCTCAACGACTGACCCAGCTGGGACTCGAACCTGGGAACTACAGATTACGAGCCTGGCGCGTTACCGACTGAGCCACTCCCGCCCCTTTAAGCCGTGAACTCTGTAGCTTTGTATAACTAGATATATATATTTGGTGACACAAATTTCCATTCCTGAATGGGCCAAAATATATTCGATCGTTTCATTCGCAGATTGAAGTTTCTTCAGCTCATGTTGGCCTTCCTATAGTCCTACGTACAGTCGCTCAAAAAAAGTATCCGAACACTATGGTTGATTTCAAAATTCAGAAAAAATATCTGGCATTGATTTTTTTTAGAAATTAGTTATCTGGCAACCTTCGTCTCACGTGACACGAAGGTTGCTAGATGACTAATTTCTAAAAAAAATCAATGCCAAATATTTTTTCTGAATTTTGAAATCAACCATAGTGTTCGGATACTTTTTTGAGCGACTGTAGGTGGTCATATTATTTTGATACTAGATCGTGTGGGCTCACTCACGGAAATATTGAGCGTGTGCAGTTACCGTTCACAGCAAACTGGAGCGTGTGCAGTTACCGTTCACAGCAAACTGGAGCGTGTGCAGTTACCGTTCACAGCAAACTGGAGCGTGTGCAGTAACTGCACACGCTCCAGTTTTCTGTGAACAGTAACTGGAGCGTGTACAGTTGCTGTACACGCTCCAGATATTTTTCCTGAATTCTGTAATCACGTGACACGAAGGTTGCCAGATGACTAATTTCTAAAAAAATCAATGCCAGATATTTTTTCTGAATTTTGCAATCAACCATAGTGTTCGGATACTTTTTTGAGGGACTGTACATTACCCGCTTCATCTACCCTCTTTTCACCATTTCTCATTCATGCCCGGCTTTAAAACATTACTTTTGTCTTAAATAACAAAGCTTCAAATACAAAGCCTAGATGCTACCCGCTCAACCCCTTAATTAGTTTCTCCTTCGTTATAATGCATTACTTCATTTCTTTCTGAATAATTAGCTAAGACGCAGCTTTTGTAGCAAGCATCAGAAGAGCGTTCTCATTGGCTGCAGTTCACCTGCTTCTTCTTGCACACTCCTAAATAAGCTTGGACGAAGTCAGGCTTTGCTAGAGATATAAAAAAACTAGGCTCAGAACCCGAATCCTTCTTTAGTCCGGGAATTGGGCTGGTTCTCTTCGCCACGAAACATCAACAGGGTGGAGACCATGAACCCGCGTTCGTGACGTCACATTCAACGGAATGGGAAATGTTTCAGGTGCAAAAGAGGCAGATGTTCGAGTTCATGACGGAAAAAGGTTTCGCCAATCGACTTCTGTGTTGTTGATTCTTAGATAAGCTGAAAAACAGGAAGTTAAAAGAACGTGCTCGAGTTGTTGTTTTTTTTCAGAAAACTTATCTTGAATTTCATCAAATAAATAAACAACAGCTACCTACCCCTTTAACGAAATAAAATTAGAGATCATGCCTCAATAATAAAAATAAAAAATAAATACCCCCTCAAGCAGCTGCTTGACACAGAGGTCTGACAGGAGCCTGTCAGTTTAAATGCCACAGTAGAAGGTCTGAGAGGATGGCAGGACCTCAGCAGAAAAAACGACACATGCATCCAGAATACATAAAAATTCATCATCATCATCATCATCCTCAAGCAGCCATGGGCTACGGAGGTCCAACCAGACCGTGCAATTTAGTTCTCCAAGCAAGTCTATCCTGAGCTACATCTACTGCATCTGGCCACTGCACACCAATCCTAACAAGGTCCTGTTTGACATTGTCTGCCCACCGCATCCTAGGTCTCCCCTTCTTTCTGAGGCCTTTAGGCACACTGTTCATAACCCTATTCGCCAATCTATAATTATTCATACGGGCAACATGGCCAAACCAGCGGAGTCTCTCTCTGCACAATATGCTGCTTAAAGGAGGTTGCAAACTCCTTTGCCTAACCTCATCATTATTTACAAAGTTGAACCACCTAATGCCCAAGATACTGCGTAAGCATCTGAAATCAAAAGCATCTAGTTTCCTGTTATCATGTTTACAAAGTGTCCAAGTTTCACTACCATAACTAACCCTAGAAAGAACCAAACTATTATACAGCCTAATTTTAGTCTTTAGGTATATACGCCTATTTCTCCACACTCTCCATAGATTCTTAAAAGTCCCGGCAGCAATCCCTATTCGTCTGTTAATCTCATGCCGCACATCACCATTATCTGTTACATAGCTCCCAAGATAATTAAACTGTGACACCTGCTCAAGACTGCAACCATTCAGATTAACTGAATCACAGCCTGCCTGACCAATTTTCATCACTTTAGTTTTCTCTCTGTTTATAACCAAACCTACTCTACTACCAGTTTCATCAACAGCTCTAATGAAAAAGTTCATCTCATCAGCATCATTTGCCAAAGGGGCTAAATCATCAGCATAATCTAAATCAGAAATTTTCGTATCTCCAGCCCATTTAAGGCCAAAATCTTTCCCTTGAAGTGAATTCCGCATAACATAATCAATAACCAAACTAAAGAGAAAAGGAGACAAAATGCACCCTTGTCGAATACCAGAAGTAATGCTAAACCAATTGCTACAAGCCTTACCAACTCTCACACACGACTCAGTGTTATTGTAGAGAGCTTTCATTATGTTAACTAACTTGTCTGGTATACCATATGATCTCACAATCAACCACAAATTATGACGATCAACAGAGTCGAAAGCCTTTTTGAAATCAACAAAGCTAGCAACCAAAGGTTTCTGAAACTCTAAACATTTCTCAAGAATCTGTCTAAGTGAAAATATCTGATCCACACATCCCCTACCACTTCTGAATCCACATTGCTCATCACCAATTGACTGTCAACCAAATTCTTAATTCCATTAGCACAATCATGGAAAGAACTTTACCTGGAACAGAGAGCAGGCTAATACCCCTATAGTTATCACAAGAACTGCAATCACCTTTTTTGAAAATAGGGATAACAATAGCTCTGGTAAAATCCTTAGGAACCATGCCTTTATCATAAAAGATATTCAGAATTTCAGTCATCCAAGTGGTAACCGAAACATTTCCAGCTCTAAGCATTTCTGTAGTAATTTCATCTACCCCTGGGGATTTATGAAGTTTAAGTTTAGAAACAGCCAAAATAACTTCAGATTGTGTTATAGGGCCAACATTAAAGCCATCAATGCATCTATCATCATTGCAAACAATGGGAATAGAACTAACCGCATTGTTTAGAATATCACTGAAATGCTCAGCCCACCTAGCCATGACAGAATCCTCACCTTCTATAACATTACCTTGTTTATCCTTCATTCCTTGTATACCTGTCCGTTTTCTACCACACAAAACATTAACTATCTGGTACAGCTCTCTGCTGTTGTGCTGTCTAGCTGCTTCCTCGGCTTTGTCAACCAAACCATCAAGCCAAAGATTCTTATCAGCAGCTAACTGATGTTTTACACATTTATTAAGCTCTCTGTAATGCTTTCTATTAGTACTAGTAGGGTATTGATTAAGGACATTCCTGCAGTTCTTTCTTTCGGAAATAATCTCAAGTGCCTTATCACTCAGATGATTCTGTCTCTTCTGCTCCTTTTTTCCTAAAAGAGTATTGTTAGTGTCCAAAAAAGCCTGTTTAAAATGATCCCATTCTTCCTCAACTTCAGTAGTAAGCATACCATGACTGTCATAATGACTAAGTAACCTATCATGGTAAGCTTTGGCTATAACTGGGTCTCTCAGAGCTTCAGTATTAAAAGCAAATTTTTTAACCCTAGCACAACACTTTTTAAGTTTAAGTTGCAAGACACTTTTAACAAGGTAATGGTCAGATCCAATTTCAGCTCCCCTATATGCCCTTGTATTTCTAACAGAACTAGCCCATTTGCTGTTAATTAATATATAATCAATCATATTCATATGCAGCCCATCAGGTGAAACCCATGTGTACTTATGTATGTCGCGGTGTTTGTAATATGTGTTAGTTATTCTGAATCCATTGAGTTTACTTACCTGTAGGGGACGTTGCCCATTGCAATTGCAGCTACCAATACCAAAAGGGCCAATCACCCTTCCCCAAAGGTCAGTACCAACTTTGGCATTGAAGTCACCAAGAACAAGGGTAATATCTCCTTTCTTGACAGAATTCAAAATGTCCTGAAGTTGTTCATAAAACCTAAATATTACAATAACGGTTATTGAAGCCGTTCGAATTTCAATCCGAACGGCTTCAATAACCGTTACGTTGATCATAGACAAGATCTCTTTGAAAATGAACCTGATGATGAGAGATCTAGACAAGCTACTAAAAAATTCCCTGTACTTCATGGAATGGACTTATTTAGCTTATCGTATAAAAATAAACAAATAACTGAAAGAAACAAACTAGCAGAATCTGATGAAAGTGATATACAATTGTCCAGCCCAAGCACATCAAAAAAACTGTCTCCTATTGAAAAACAAATTTTGCAAAGTAACATTCCTAGCAAACCTAGCTACGCAAATATTACAAAAAAAGGACTAAACTCCAAAAGCGTTCAGACGAAAAAAATCAAACATGCTTTGTCCTCCAACTCAATCGCCAGGCAATTAAAAGATGAAAATGTCACTATAAACCTACTGATAGACTTGGTGCTTCACCTCTTGAAATTCATCTGCCCTTCGGAAGAGACCTACATACTAATCATGGACATTCTTCTACAATTCAAGTCCTAATAAGTTAAACCTCCTACAGTGGAACTGCAGGGGGATAATTTCGAAAAAGGAAGAAATTGTACTAATGGCTAAATATATGAAGGTAAATATTTTTGCATTACAAGAGATAAAAACTAAAAAGCATATTAACTTTTCTAACTTTATATCATATTATCATTTTTCTACAAACAGTAATAATGGCATAGGTTTCATTATTAACAAAAATATACACCACAAAATAATTCCAATTAATTACAATACCCCTTTATTAGAACTTTTAGCTGTAAAAATATTAATTAACAATGTGTCATACACCATATTAAATGTTTACAATCCTGGTTTGGTTATCAGAGAAGATTTCTATAATGATATTCTTAAACAATTAACAGAACCTATTATTATTCTGGGAGATTTTAACTCCCATCATGCCCTTTGGCACTCCTACACTACCAACCCAGCAGGTGTCCAATTGAGTAATTTTATAACAAAATCAAATCTGATCTTACTAAATAGTAAAGAAACTACTCACGAAAACCCAGCCTATAATCAATCAATTATTGATTTAACTTTAATCTCAACTGATTTAATTGACAAATTCAAATGGTCACTGCTCCCAGATACTAGGGGCAGTGACCACCACCCCATACTTTTGACTTCACAACTACAAGTAAAATACCAACAAAAAATTTATTTAAACGATTGGTACTCCTTCGAAAAAATCCTTAACAATACTCCTCCCTCTAACAATCTAAAATATAATGAATTCTTTGAATCAATTAAGGAACAAACTAAATCAGTATTTAAAACAATTATAAACAAAATTCCAAAATTAAAAAAAAATATATGGTATATGAATAGATTAACAGCTATCAGAAAAAAAGCAGAACAAAAAGCTAAAAGGACCAGAACCTTCCAAGACATCAACAATTTTAAAAAAATTAAAGCAGAAGTAAGAAGAAAATTAAAAACTGCCTCTCGTGATAATTGGAAAGAATTTACATCAGAATTAACAACCTCTACTCCAGGAAAAAACATCTGGAGGATTTTTAAAAGTATTGTCCAAGAAAAGCAACAAACTTTTCCAATAGCCCAATATGCCTTACAACATAACATTACCATTAGTCAAACAGCTGAAAGATTTGCCCAAAACTTAAAAATAGTTCAAACTGCACCTAGCTTAGATTCTAGACAAAAATCCTTTTATAACACACAGTTAAACAAATTAAAATCAATCGACACTACAGTTAACTTACCATTTTCCTTATTGGAACTAAATAGAGCAATAAAAAGACTTAATCTTAAATCTGCCCCTGGTGCAGACTTGATCTCTAACAAACTTTTCAAAAATCTTCCAGAAGCATGGAAAGAAAAATTATTATCTATCTTTAATCATATATGGAACACACTAGACATACCACCAGAGTGGGAAGAAATTTTAATAATTTTTATCCAAAAACCCAATAAAATCCCTACAGAAATAACCTCTTATAGACCAATCGCTCTATTATCCAACTCCTTAAAATTATTTGAAAAAATGCTTCTTATTAGACTGAATTGGCAAATTGAAGAGAAAAAATTATTACCAAAAAACTTCTTTGGCTTCAGAAAAAACAGATCTTCTAAAGAATGCATCTCACTACTCTTAAATGATATTTACTCTGCCAATAAAAAGAAAAAAACAGTACTAGCTGTGTCAATAGACCTATCACAGGCTTTTGATACAGTTTCCATAGAACATTTACTACTCAAACTGTGTAAAGCTAAATTAGACTATAAATTAATAGAATTCCTAGCAAAATTTTTGAGAAACAGAATATTAAAGGTTAAATTAAACTCAACCTACTCTAAGTCTTATAACATTACACAAGGATTATCACAAGGATCTACCTTATCCCCTGTTCTTTTTAATTTATACTTACATGACATCAAAAAGATTTTTGATAAAAAATTTAACTTTACAAGCTATGCTGATGACCTTACCTTCTGGGTATCAGACAAAAATGAATATACTCTACAAGAAAAAACACAACAACAATTAGACAAACTAATAGATTATTGTAACAAATGGAATTTAACAATTAACACAGATAAAACTTTTTGTATTTACTTCTATAGACGTAGAAATTATAATCCAAAATTTCTCTTAAAAATTAACTCGCAACCTATTAATCAAGTCAACAAATGTAAATTATTGGGATTTAACTTAGACTCAAAATTAATATGGAACTCTCATCTGGAGAAAGCTTACAATTCTGGTTCAAAACTCCTAAACATTTTGAAATACTTTGCATTCAAAAAAGAAGGTACTGATCAAAAAACCTTAATTACACTCTACTTAAATTTAATCAGATCAAAAATGGAATATGGCTTAGACCTTATAGACAAACCTAATTTAACTAACTTAAAGAAATTAAATGTTATTCAAAACAAATGTTTAAAAATTGCTTTAGGCTTACCAAAATTTTGTCCAACATTAGCTCTTCTGGCTGAAACAGCCATTCCTCCATTTGAAATTAGGCATTCAATTTAATCTTAAAATATTACACAAGACTCCACTATAAACTACCAGACCACCCATTTTATCTAAACTTTAAAAGACTCATATTCTATAAAAAAATCGAAGAAAATGAATTATTAAAAGAATTCTTTAATAAACTAACTAAAGATGAACTGCGAGGAGACATTACTGAATCTGTAGCAGTATGGTGTTACAAACTCCCAGTAGTTTATACAGAGATTCCACATTTAAATTCAAAAAATGAAATTTCTAATGAAGCTCTATATCAATTATTCATTAATTTTAAATCTGAAAAATTTAACAATTGTTTGGAAATCTACACAGATGGGTCCTACATAAAAGATTCTGGGTCATCCAGTGCTGCTGTATATATTCCATCACACAACATATCATTAGCATACAAATTGCCTGATTTTACTCAGATATTGCATGCTGAAATTTATGCAATATTTGCCGCACTTAACTGGACATTAGACAATTTAACAAATCAATCAATAGTTATATTCATTGATTCTAAAAGTGCTATACACACATTAATACAAGACAACACATACACCACATATCCATACTACACACATACACTCCTAAAACTTTATAATGAAAACCTAAATGAAAAAAATAACCATATTCAACTTTGTTGGATACCAGGACACTCTGGATTTAAAGAAAATGAATATGTAGATAACATAGCAAAATCAGCACATGATTATGATAACATCTCGCCAACACACAATTTTTATATACATGTTAAAAAAGAAATAAAACAATTAGAATTCAAAATTTTAGAAAAACATGTTCAATTTCACTCTATCTTCAAACCAAATTTCAGATTTGAACTTTCCAACAAAATTAATACCTTCCTACAATTACCATTTTCCAGACATGAATCCAAAATCATATTTCGGCTAAGAACAGATACAATTCTTTTAAATAAATCAAAATTCTTACTCAAATTAAGTACCTCACCCAAATGTACAAAATGCAATATTACTGAAAATTCCTCACACCTTATATTAAATTGTGCAAAATATGACTCACAACGAGAAAAATTCTTTGAAAAACTTAGAAACATAAATATTAACGAATTTACTCTGAACTTAATTTTAAATCACCCTACAATATCAATTCAAACAAAAATATTTGCCTTCCTATTGGAATTCATCAAAGAAACAGAGATATGGAATAAATTGTAACACAGAACAACAAAAAAAAAACGTAATATAAAAAAAAGAAAGAAAAAAAGAAAAAAATTTTTTTTTTCATTAATAAAAATAAGAAAAAAAAATAATTAAAAAAAAAATCTTAAAAAAATAAAAAAAAAATTAAAAATAAAAAAAAAAATAAAAAAAAATTTCTAAAAAACAAAAAAAAAGAAAGAAAAAAAATTAACAAAATAACAAAAAAAAATATAATAAAAAAAAGGGTTATAAAAAAAAATTAAAGAAAGCCAAAAAAAAAATAATAATAAAAAAATATATATATTTATACCAAAAAAAAAAGACATAAATCAAAATTAAATAAACAAAAACAAAATAAACAAAAGAATTAAATCCTAAAGTTTAGGAGGAAGACGAAACAAAAAAAAAATCTCTTAAAATCTAAGAGGAAACAAAAATACTGAACATCAAGAATTTTCAAAAAAAAAAAAGGAAAACATAAATTCTATGGGAAAGTCTGTGCAAGGAACTCCCAATTTTTGTGAAGTGTAAACTAAACTAAACTATAACACTTACAATTGTTTGATAATGAAACTTAGAAAAAAATTAAAACCTATTACGGAAAGAGAAAAAATACTAACAGAAAAATATACAAACTCACGGATTCTTAGATTACAAATTATGAGATATTCTTTAAATATATTTTAACTCTTAACTTCATCTCACTAAAAGTATTTAGATATAAGATTTCTTTTGGTAACTGGTTATGTGTTGATCTCGAGCACTTTGTACTCCTTAAGATTTTCACCGTAATTATTAAGAAAATTGGTGATGCGAAAATATTATTGGTCTGAAGTGTAATATTCTTATGATTTTAATTGTACTTCATAAGTGTCATTAACAAATTCTTCAGAATAATGCCACATATAAAGAGATGTTGGATGGAGAGAATGTTTAATGATGTAAATCTATCACCTACGTTAATTAAAGATTAAATTCCAGAAAATGTATTATTCTTTGCATTCTCTCGGCTCTAAGGTTTTGCCTCTCTCATTGCCGTGGGTGGGGCGGGGGTGGCTCAGTCGGTAGCGCGCCAGGCTCGTAATCTGTAGTTCCCAGGTTCGAGTCCCAGCTGGGTCAGCGTTGAGATTTATCTCCGCAAAATTCCCCGCCCTGCCCACGGTCAGTAGGGGACATCGATGGGCTTGGAAAGGCCGCCGTCCGTCGGATGGGACGTTAAGCCGTGGCCCCGTGTGCGGGAGAGACATACCCTGTGCACGTTAAAGAACACGCTGGATGGCATTGACGGGAGGCTACCATCTGTCTCCCAACACCTGTTCCAGTGGGTCCCCTCCCCCAACCTTCTCTGAGCCTTCGGGGTCCATGTGACCTGGCCATTTAGCCCATGGTGTGCAAAAAAGTGTCGTTCAGAGGTAAAACAACCCAACCCATTGCCGTGGCTCCGTATTGGCATGAACGGAACCGCCTCGGTGGTGCAGTTGTATTGAGTTGGTTCGCGGTGGCAATGCAGCTACCGGGGTCTGCATTCGAATTCCGGGATGGCATGGTTTTGTGTTGTTCGTGTATGCAGGCCCGGATCTAGAAAATAGTAAAGGGGGTGGGGCAAATGACGTAGTCGAGCCTGAAAAAAGGTAAAAGAAGGGGACCAAGAAAAAAACTGCATTCCATTCGAAAAAAACTTATTGAAAAATGTGTGAAATATGCACAAGTTTAATAAGCTTTGGCCTCCATTACCCTTATTAGGATTCTCAAGGATGAGGGGGGGGGGGGACATTCCCATGGGATGTCCTGCTTTGCACGTACAGTCGCTCAAAAAAGTATCCGACAAAAAAGTTATCTGCCAACCTTGGTGTCACATGACACGAAGGTTGTCAGATCACTAATTTTTAAAAAAATCGTTGCTTGACATTTTTTCTGAATTCTGTAATTAACCATAGTGTTCGGATACTTTTTTGAGCGACTGTACATGTTTCTATGATGTATGAGAAACTAGGAAAAGCCAGATACATCTTCTAACTCCTAAACTTTTCATCCTATGAGAGCGCCATCTTCCGGTAATAATAAACACACAAATATACAGGGTGTTTCAAAACTCTGTGTACAAATTTCAATGGGAGATAGGTAACAACAAGACAACCCCTTTTCGTCGTTGAATGTATGTCCGCTGACATAACCTTTTGTGCTAGAGGGTGCTGACAGAAATATCGTTGGAGCTGGTACATGAATGAATGGAAAAAAGTGTGAAAAACATTTTTATTTAAAAAAAAGTGCTCAAAGTTGCGACCGGCAACAGCACCGCATGCATGACAGCGTCGAAGCATTGATTGCCGTACATGTTGAAAGATTCGCGGAATTTTGCGAACAGTTACAGCGGCGACAGCGATTCTTGCGACGAGGTCTTCATCTGAGTTAATGGGAGTCTCGTACACGAGATTCTTCATATGTCCCCAGAGGAAGAAATCGATACATGTTAAATTGGGCGATCTTGGTGGCTAGGCGACGGGTCCATCCCGGTCTATCCGTTGCCCCTCAATGGATAGGATTGCCCTCAATGGATAGAATTGCCCTCAAAGGTGTTCAGATAATCTCGCACATCATTGCTGAAATGTGCTGGCGCTCCGTTGTGCTAAACTACATTCGTCTGGGAAGAGCCACGAGAACATCTTACAGCAGTCCCGGCAATGTTTCTTCAGAAATACCAGATAAATCTGCCCGTTGAGCCGGGGAGACAGGGTATGGCCCAATCAAAATGTCATGGACAATACCCGCCCAAACATTAACGGCGAACCGTTGTTGATAAACAATGCGCCATTGTGGCATGTGGATTTTCGTGCACCCAAATGTGAGAATTGTGCACATTAACACACCCTCACGTGTGAAAGAGGCCTCATCTAATAGAAGCACATGAGCCAAAAAATCAGGCTGCACCGCGGTCTGCTGCAGAAACCTGCGCACGAATTCCACACGAAGAAGGTAATCCTGAAGTTGCAATGTCTGGACTCTCTGATGATGAAACGTATATAACTGCTGCTCGTGCAACACTCTCCACACGAGGGCGCGATTCACACCGAGGCTACGTGCAACAGCTCGTCAATCCGCCGTAGGATCTGTTCTTCCATGTCACGAGTGCGCATGGTTCTCTCCCAACCAGTGACATGCATGTTTGCATAGAATGTTCCAGTTTTTCGCAGTTGCCGATGCAAACGCGCAAATGTTTGGTGGTTCATCGTTCCCACTTCGCCCCTCTAGCCAATTGCAGCGCCGCCAAACAGCGCCCTCTAACACTGAAAGATTACGTCAGCGGACATACATTCATAGACGAAAAAGGTTTGTCTTGGTGTTCCCTATCTCCCATTGAAGGGGCGGGGGTGGCTCAGTCGGTAGCGCGCCCAGCCTCGTAATCTGTAGTTCCCAGGTTCGAGTCCCAGCTGGGTCAGCGTTGAGATTTATCTCCGCAAAATTCCCCGCCCTGCCAACGGACAGTAGGGGACACCGATGGGCTTGGAAAGGCCGCCGTCCGTTATCGGATGGGACGTTAAGCCGTGGCCCCGTGTGCGGGAGAGCCATACCCTGTGCACGTTAAAGAACACACTGGATGGCCTTGACGGGAGGCTACCATCTGTCTCCCAACAGCTGTTCCAGTGGGTCCCCTCCCCCAACCTTCTCTGAGCCTTCGGGGTCCATGTGACCTGGCCATTTAGCCCATGGTGTGCAGAAAAGTGCTGCTCAGAGGTAAAACAACCCAACTCTCCCATTGAAATTTGTACAAATAGTTTTGAAACGCCCTGTATATATATATACTTTCCGAGGTCGAAGGTGCTGCTGGCCGGTTTAGTGGCACGTGCCAAGACCTCACTCAGGTGCTCAGTGGAGCAAGTTCGGGGCCCTGCTGAACGACTTGGTACCTCTAGTATGCTAGGGCCCTTTTCAAAATCTGGGCCCAACTAAGAGTTCCCACCCCGGGAGACAACTCAACTTGTATCTATATATCCTTGTTGTGGCTAACCGGGGAACAGAGTAAATTTAGGTTTTGATCGATGGATGAGCTTTCCTTTTATAGGACTGTTCGCCACAGGATTGTTGGGGATGAGCTATATCTATATGGTGTAGTCTTGCCCCCGACGGTAGATAGTTAACACGGCAATTCCTTACTGGTAGTGTCGAAAGGCGGAATCAGGATTTGTCGTGATTGCTGTGGTGTCACACAGCAATATAGAAATTAATGTATATTTATATATAGATAATTATGCAAAACACAGAAAAAAAACAATAATTTTAAAACCTATTATTTTTTTCACGTCATAAATATTTTTTCAATTTTCATTTCTAAGTAAATAATTATACACTTGTCTTTTAAATATAGTTAAACATTTTTCATTTCTTATACGATATTAGCCGTCCCGTGACCAAGTGGTTAGCACGCTTGGCTACTGATCTAAGGGACCTGGGTTCAAGCCCCGGTATTACGCATGGATGTGTGTGTCGTTTTTCTGCTGAGGTCCTGCCATCCTCTCAGATCTCCTACTATGGCATATAAACTGACAGGCTCCTGTCAGACCTCTGTGGCAAGCAGCTGCTTGAGGGGGTATTTATTTTTATACGATATTATCAATACCATTCGGGTGTCCGAATGGTTAGCGCGCTGACTACTAATCAAAAGGCTCAAGATAAGGTATTGATGTTTTTTGGGGGGATCTCGCTTTCCTCAGAAATCTCCTCTCTGACGTATGAAACTGACAGGCTCTTCAGATTTATGTGGCAAGCAGATGCTCGAGGGAGAGTTTATCTCATTTGTATTAACAATTCATCACTAAGAAATTTGTGGTTCTATGAAAAAGCATTTTGAAAAATTCCATCATTCGATTTCCTGACAAAATTTTAAACCAATAATTCTCGAATTAAAATTAAAAGTTCTCATTCGGATTAAATGCTAATTTGGGTATAAGAAAATTAAATGCGTGATTGGCTATTGATCAAAGGGACCTGGGTTCCAGCCACGGGTAAGGCATGGATGTTTGTGTTGTGTTTCTGCTGAGGTCCCGCTATACTCATAGACCTTCTACTATGGTATATAAACTGACAGGCTCCTGTCAGACAACTGTGGCAAGCAGCTGCTTGAGGGATTATTTATTATCATTTTGGCTGCAAATCTATGGGACCTGGGTTCGAGCCCCGGGTAAGGCATGGATCTATGTGTCGTTTTTCTGCTGAGGTCCTGCCATCCTCTCAGACCTTCAACTATGGCATATAAACTGAGGGGGTATTTATTTTATTATTTTATTTATCTTAATGGTAAAATTTTGTAATTACGATATTTTGAATGAACGTTAGTGTAATAATTATGTGATAATTTTCAAAAGATTCTATTTTGTGCAAAGGGATAGGGGTCTAAACTAAATTTAAAATCCCTCCCCAACAATAATTTTCATATATTACAGATGATTGTCATTATACAATATAAAGATTTCGAAGGAAATTCCTTCCAACACAATTCTTTAAAAGATAAAATTTAGAGAAAAATTTATGAATATTTCATTACATGTATCATAAATATACTACCTCACCACCCACCAAACGTTTAGCAGAATGGAAACGTATTTCTCCTTCGGCAGATTCCGCCATCGACAACTTCCTCGTTCACAATTTTATCGCTGACAATGCCTTGGAAGAGAGATATCAGATATAAAGATATGAGTCATAAAGCCATTCAAGCATCTGAATCTCCTCCCATCCTAGGTAGGGACCTGATTTTTAAAAAGCAAAACACGAAATAACACAGAGGAAACCCGAGTAAGAAATTTGGGGGACCAAATTTTGTTGAAACTGAGACGTCTTCCAAACGTTTGCGTAATAATTATTTATCGCCAACAATGAGTGAGCACGCGATAGAAGAAACACATTCAATCTCCACAGTCGCTCAAAAAAGTATCCTAACACTATGGTTGATTACAAATTTCAGAGAAAATATCTGGCAACGATTTTCACTAATTTCTATAAAAAAAAATCGTTCCCAGATATTTTTTCTGAATTCTGTGATCAACCATACATAGTGTTCGGATACTTTTTTGAGCGACTGTAGATGGTCATATTATTTTGATACTAGATCGTGTGGGCTCACTCACGGAAATATTGAGCGTGTGCAGTTACCGTTCACAGCAAACTGGAGCGTGTGCAGTAACTGCACACGCTCCAGTTTGCTGTGAACGGTAACTGGAGCGTGTACAGTTGCTGCACACGCTCCAGATATTTTTCCTGAATTCTGTAATCACGTGACACGAAGGTTGCCAGATCACTAATTTCTAAAAAAAAATTGTTGCCAGATATTTTTTCTGAATTCCGTAATCAACTACAGTGTTCGGATATTTTTTTGAGCGACTGTACCAGGGTCTGTCCGTTCGTTCTTCCACCAAAGCCGCCTTGATACCGCTATTATTTATAACGATGCCTTTCCATTTAAAATTGGGGTCAGTCATCATAACCAAGCAATTATATTTTTTGTTTTTTCTTTAGGTTCGCAATTAATTGAATATTGGCTTCAGAATTCATTTGTGAAACTGTATTGTAAAAATGAAGAAATTTAATACTAAGTTCAAACACTAAAGTTGTATCTGCCAAAAAACAATATTTGCATTAGTTATTTAAAAAAACATTAATGAAAATAACGTATAAAAAAAATACCCCCTCAAGCAGCTGCTTGCCACAGAGGTCTGACAGGAGCCTGTCAGTATATATGTTATAGTAGAACGTCTGAGAGGATGGCAGGCCCTCACCAGAAAAACGACACAAACAGCCATGCTTTACCCAGGGCTCGAACCCAGGTCACTTTGATCAGTAGCCAAGCGCGCTAACTACTAGGCTCATGGGACGGCTAAATAACGTATAACGGTTCCAAAAGTGATTCCTGTCTAACAACATATTTAACACGAAGAGTATTACTTCTAACATTTTTAACTAATACATTATTTGCCAATATAAGACATTAGGCAATTATAAACCAATCCATTGAATCCATATAAATAAACTTTTTGTTTAAAGTAGCTTATGATTTATAGAATCAAACATTTTTTTTAATATCCAGAAAAACTATTATATTTTTAATATATTTTATTACTTTATAAACTAGTTTATTAATAACTTAAACAGCATGTCCAATATTTAATTTTCGCAAACTCCATATTGTTCATTGACAAATAATCTGAACTATTAAGCAGCTGAAAATTAACACATTTCTTTCAATAAGTTTAGAAGTTGGGTTGTTTTACCTCTGAGCGGCACTTTTTTGCACACCATGGCTAAATGGCCAGGTCACATGGACCCCAAAGGCTCAGAGAAGGTTGGGAGAGGGGACCCCCTGGAACAGCTGTTGGGAGACAGATGGTAGCCTCCCGTCAAGGCCATCCAGCGTGTTCTTTAACGGGCACAGGGTAGGGCTCTCCCGCACACGGCGCAACGGCTTAACGTCCCATCCGACGGACGGCGGCCTTTCCAAGCCCATCAGTGTCCCCTACTGACCGTGGGCAGCGCGGGGAATTTTGCGGAGATAAATCTCAACGGTGACCCAGCTGGGACTCGAACCTGGGAACTACAGATTACGAGCCTGGCGCGCTACCGACTGAGCCACCCCCGCCCCAATAAGTTTAGAAAATAACGATAATAAATCGTCCCTCTCACTGCCTTTATAAACAGTTCGAATGAGAGATGTTTTTAAAACTTTTAAAATATCTCAATTTAAAAAGATAAGCTTATTATGAAAAAAAAATTAAATCTGTTTTATAATTAGATACAGTTTTCATTATATCGAGAAATAAACCGTTAGAGTGACTTGTCTTTCGTTTTCAAATACAGTTCACTCTGAAAAACAACAAACTATTTATCCACTTTTTTTCTGCCTGTAGAAAATTTATTTTTCCACCTATTATATTTGAAGCTATGCTTTTGTCTTTTTTGCGGTACCTGGAATGGGGATTTGATTTACAGTTATAATTGTATGATACAAACGATAGGCCATCATCATGTAATAGCAATTCTGAGTTAGAGGAGAGCATTTAAATGATCAGCTATTGTCTGAATAGCGATCACTTAGTTTTTCTTCAGCAAAAGAAAGCTATCACATCTCTGTGAAATAATCGCCTGATCATCTATGAACCGACCGTCGTAAATAAAAAAAATGCACACTTGGAACATTCCTGTTGATTGTTTTCATGGTGTACTAAAATTTAATAGCCTTTTTGGAGACCTTTCAAGTCTCTACCATCGTAATCCATTGGTGATCTACGATGCCGTCAGTCTGCCCGGCTAGACAGGAATGTTTCAGTTGGCTGAGCATCAAACATTGCTTTTTCGTCTTTCAGTAAGAACAAATAGCAAAAGCTCGTCGATTTTATTCTTTCGACAGAAATATTGCAGTTTTCACTTGTTTTGAAATAATTTTACTAGATCGTCTGAATATACATATTTCATTTACGGAAACTCATTTTTATTACCACGTAGTATATATGTTACCGCTAAAGTGCAGAAATCAGTTATTCTACAGATTATCTAGGTATTGTGCAGATTAACTAGGGTGATCCGTTAACGTGCGGAATCATTTCTCAAATTACCTAGGTAATCTGCAAATTACCTGGATAATCTGCACATTACCTACTAGGCACTCGTTAAAGTGAAAATAAGATCTTTGCTGGAACAACAGGAACAGTTTCTGTACGCTTAAATTAACATAATGTTATTTATCTAGTGTCCGAGAGTAGAGTTGAAACCAGGGTCATCCCTCTGTCAACATGAATCAGTCGTCCGAATTATAAAAAACGCCCCCAAAATGAGCAGGCCAAGTGAGAACGAATCATTTTAGTGATTCGTTATCAAGAATGAATCACTTTACCGATTCGTTCTCACTTGGCCTCCGCTCATCCGGGGCGTTTTTTATAATGCGGACGAGTGAATCACGTGACACGAAGATTCATATTCAAGAGATTCACCACTATGAGAGAAACAAACTTTTGAACTTTAACGATACGGAAGCCGTTAATGTGCACATTACCTAGGTAAAATGCGGAAAACTCTTGATTCCGCACGTTAACGGAGCAAATCAGTTAATCTGCAGATTAGCTAGGTAATATGCACATTAACGGCTTTCGAGCTTTAGCGGTAACATATATATATATGTAGACGATTGTTAGTGATTGACAGCTGACTGAGAGGGGATCATGTTAACTCTAACTATGAAGCACAAATGGTAGAACTCTGAAAATTTGCACTTAGGAGTAATCCGGGTCGTAGATCTCGGCCAAAATCCGAAATTTGACCTCCGATGTGTCCTTTAATGTCAAATCGAAGTCACGAAGAGGTCAAACATGATCTATGAGTTCTAGAAATCTGAAAAGTGGTGTCCGAGGGTGTTTCGGAAGATATAGGATATAGGAAACGTTAAGAAATTTCGGATTCGAAAGATCCTTCGTGGTTAAAGGTCAAAGGCTATCGATACCAGGGCGCTAAAAACTGGTTCCTGGGGGGTATTTTGGGTCATAAATCTTGGAAATGTTGAATTTTGGTTACAATGGGTCCTTCGAGGTCAAAGGTTAAATGTATGTCTACTGACGGTTGAGTGCTCAAAATTGGTGTCTGGGGGTATTTTGATACGTAGATCTCAGAAATTATGTCAAAGTTTGGATGCAATGTATCTTTCGAGATCAAATATAAAATTTTGATATATAGATGATGGAGAGCTAAAAATTGGCGAATTTTCAGGAGGTAAACCCCTCGGTGCGAGCTCCTGTACATAGTGAAGTGACCACCACCCTGTGAAGGTTCCACTAGTTTGGGTACCTTCACAGGGTTCTAAACGCTTGCTGGCTGTTTGCCGTGTAAAGTGACCCGGAATGGGAGATCCTGGGGGGAGGAGGTGCTCGTCTGCTCTTTTCAGCTCATGACTAATGGTGTCCACTTTAGACCATCTTGCCATTGGGGAGCTTGTTAGTCGTGGGGGCTGGGTAGAGATTTCAAAAGCCTCTCTTTTGTTGCGATCCTATGCAACCACGGCAATTCCCGATTCCGCCTTACGACACTACCAGTTATGAAAAGCCGTGCTTATTTAGAGCCGGGGGCAAGAATGCGCCATATAGACGCACCTCAACCCCGACCTCACATGGCAGCAGTCCTATAAAAAGAAAGCTAACCACCGGAAGAAACCTAACTTTATTCTGTTCGCTGGTTGGCCATGAACAAGGATATATAGATCCAAGTTCGCTCGGCTCCCGGGGTGGAGACTCTTAGTAAGACCCAGACTTTGGTGAGGGCTCGACATACTGGGGGATAAATCTTTTCAGAAGAGCCCTCGAACTGCTCACCCAGAGCACCTAATAGGTGAGGTCTCAGACACCGTCACCATCCAACCGGACACGGAACCGGTCGGCGGTATCGTCGACCTCGGTTGGTCTTGGCTGTGTCCAACCAGTACAGCCACTCCGGTCAACACAGTCTTCGACCGGGTTGCTGGGCCCTAAGCCCCCCACCCCACCACCATGCCAAGGTGGTCCCCTATCGGGGGGTGGGGGGAGGGATTTCAAGGGCCACTGCTACACATTGCTTTGGTCTCTGCTTCAGGTAAATAGGATGTCTTAGGGTCAATCGCTCCCTCAGGATCAATCTGCTGGGGGGCTGGACCGTCTAGAGCCAACTATGCCTTGTCCATGTTCGGGTACAAGCTTGCAAGTATCCCTACACCTTATTTTCCTTTTGTAATTATCATTGTTTGGTGAGGACAGTTTATTTCCTCACACTTTTCCTTTTATTTATTTGTGAGCGCTTGGCTCGCTGTTTGTATGGCTATAATGTCCGTGCAGCCCTGGTGCCCGATTGGACATCCACCTGTTGGTCTCTGTGTGCCTGGGGACCGTGGGCACTGAACAACCCATCAACAATCATGAGTACCATTAATGGAATTAATTCTATAAATGCCACAAAGAGGGCTCAGAATGAGCCCCCATCATCTTCGTTGTATTCGTCAAAATCCCTTGTTACTGTCATGCCCACGTGATTTCATAACGTGGACATGACTGTCCGAAAGACGGACTAGTAACGAACATTCTACAAATCCGTTGATTCCCCTCCGGCACCAGAACTGAGCTTACGTGCTCCCGTGCAGTAAACAGGAAGACAACGGGTGAGCGCTTGCTCGCACCTCGACCAGCTCCACCAATCAGCGTCATCCACGCCAGGTCAACAAGGTGACCTCCGCGAGAAATTCGCCGAAAAGGACGGAAAAACATTTTTCTCCAAAAAACTGACGCTTGCCCTCTGGTCCGAGCCGTGCAGTGTCCAGAGAGGAGAGCGCTTCTTCTTCTGTCGTCCGAGTTGTGCGGAGGTCCGCAACAAGTCTCTCCAGCGAGCTGAGCTTCCGAGTCAAGGACAATGGGAAGTGCAGCCGATTGTTTCAACTTACCTACAGCCAGCAATGCTTACCTCTAGCGATATCTTCTGCCAAGGTAAAAAAAAATACCCCCTCAAGCAGCTGCTTGCCACAGAGGTCTGACAGGAGCCTGTCAGTTTATATGCCATAGTAGAAGGTCTGAGAGGATGGCAGGACCTCAGCAGAAAACAACACGAACATCCATGCCTTACCCGGGGCTCGAACCCAGGTCCCGTAGATCAGTAGCCAAACGCGCTAACCACTCGGCCACGGGACGGCTAGGCCAAGGTAAGGAGGGACCTAAATCAAATCTGCGGACATGTTTTCCACGTAAAAGTGTTTCCGGGACTTAGTATCTCTACGTCCCCACATAAGGGACCTGTTAACTGTTATGAACCGCTCAGGTTACGAGCAGGTAGCTCGCTCAGCACGCCTCAATTGTTGAATGAACTGAAATGTGCAATATTAGGTTGTTAAATGATACAATAAGCTTGAAATGTGTAAATAAATATTATGTTGTTAAAGAATACAATAAGCTCAGTGCTATTCATTGCAATTGGAAGTTCAGTCCTATTTATTTTAATTGCCTATCCATGAGATTGTTAATTCAGGCTTTTGCCTTGGTTAGAGAGAAAAAGATACGCATCACTGCCGGAAAAGTTGTACCACCCACAAATATCAAAAGGGGGTCACGACAGTTACATTTGTGTGTTTCTTCGTCCCCAAGTTCACCCATTTTACAAGTGATCAGGTAATTGTGAAATGCCCCCTTTCTTCATCAATATCGATCTAGCAGGAGTTCAGTCAAGTGCCTAAGATCCGGCAATTTCCTGGTGTAAACTGTTAGCTCAAACCATTTCGAGATCATGCTGAAGGCTACAGCGATTGGTGGGGTGTCTGTCTCTGTGACGCCTCACAAATCGTTTAATTGCTCCCGAGTGGGGCCTCCTCATGTTTGTGAGGAGGAAATCCTCTCAGAGATCCCATCTCAAGGATTGACAGCAGTACACCAGGTTTTGCAATGACATGATGGAAAGCTGCTACCCACCTAGGCACTAATCATAGCTTTTGGGACTCCACGACTGGCGACTTTCATCAAGGCAAGGCTACCTTCACTGCAACACACAAAAGGCAAGGCTACCTTCACGGCAAGGCTACCTTCACTGCAACACACAAAGGCAAACTTTGTGTGTTGTGTAGCACCTTCCTGTGGCTGTACATTCAAAACCCTCTGCGTTGTTTTAAATGCCAGAGGTACGGCCATTCCCATAAAGTTTGATGGGTTGGGTTGTTTTACCTCTGAGCGGCACTTTTTTGCACACCATGGGCTAAATGGCCAGGTCACATGGACCCCGAAGGCTCAGAGAAGGTTGAGGGAGGGGACTCACTGGAACAGCTGTTGGGAGACAGATGGTAGCCTCCCGTCAAGGCCATCCAGCGTGTTTCTTAACGTTGGGTAGTTTTACCTCTGAGAGGCACTTTTTTCCACACCATGGGCTAAATGGCCAGGTCACATGGACCCCGAAGGCTCAGAGAAGGTTGGGGGAGGGGACTCACTGGAACAGCTGTTGGGAGACAGATGGTAGCCTCCCGTCAAGGCCATCCAGCGTGTTCTTTAACGTTGGGTTGTTTTACCTCTGAGAGGCACTTTTTTGCACACCATGGGCTAAATGGCCAGGTCACATGGACCCCGAAGGCTCAGAGAAGGTTGGGGACCCACTGGAACAGCTGTTGGGAGACAGATGGTAGCCTCCCGTCAAGGCCATCCAGCGTGTTCTTTAACGTGCACAGGGTATGGCTCTCCCGCACACGGAGCCACGGCTTAACGTCCCATCCGACAGACGGCGGCCTTTCCAAGCCCATCGGTGTCCCCTACTGACCGTGGGCAGGGCGGAGAATTTTTGCCGAGATAAATCTCAACGCTCACTCAGCTGGGACTCGAACCTGGGAACTACAGATTACGAGCCTGGCGCGCTACCGACTAAGCCACCCCCGCCCCTTTTCAGAATGTAATCCAAATGCAGCTAGTTTATATTTTTCAAATAAAAGCAAAATTATGCTTCAAGAAATCTAGGTGGTAGGATAACAGTTTATTTCGGTATCTCAAGAATAACTTGCTAGGCTAATTTCAAGTGAAGCGCTTCATACAACACAAATATAAAAAAAGAAGTAATTTGATCCTCAAACAGCTGCTTTCCACAGGAAGAGTTGATTGCCAATACGCCCTCACATGAATCTATCAATCAAATATGCCACAGGAAAGATCTGGAAAGAAAATTAGTTGGATTGTTTCACCTTTGAGCGGCACTTTTTTTACACACAATGGGCTGAATGGCCAAGTCACAAGTCAAGCTTGGAGACAGATGGCAGATTCCCGTCAACGTGGGGCGGGGGTGGCTCAGTCGGTAGAGCGCCAGGCTCGTAATCCGTAGTTCCCAGGTTCGAGTCCCAGCTGGGTCAGCGTTGAGATTTATCTCCGCAAAATTTCCCGCCCTGCCCACGGTCAGTAGGGGACACCGATGGGCTTGGAAAGGCCGCCGTCCGTCGGATGGGACGTTAAACCGTGGCCCCGTGTGCGGGAGAGACATACCCTGTGCACGTTAAAGAACACGCTGGATGGCCTTGACGGGAGGCTATCATCTGTCTCCCAACAGCTGTTCCAGTGGGTCCCCTCCCCCAACCTTCTCTGAGCCTTCGGGGTCCTTGTGACCTGGCCATTTACCCCATGGTGTGCAAAAAAGTGCCGCTCAGAGGTAAAACAACCCACTTATATACCAACTTTATAGCCAAATAATGTTAATCGTTATGCGATTGGAACAGTCATCACTAATAACTCTAAGTTAGATATAAATTCGCCATTTAGAAATTGAAGCATTATACTGATTGCAAAACCTAACCATGCTTAATAAGCTACTGTAAAAGCAGAAACCACGAAAACCTTTGTCCCCAAACATTTGGAAACTAATTAGTAGTATATTTCAAAACCACTTTAATTACTGCTTGTAGAAAGTGAATAAAATGTGGCAAATTTATTAAGTGAAAATTTCAACAGGGAGGAAGAGAAAGAACAATTCAAGTTAATCGCTTCACAATCAAAGAACAGAAATCGGTATGTAAATCATGTTCGCTTCATTGTCCACAAGCATCAGCACTGAATGTGTAAATGGGTACTTCACAGGAGTCGTCCTGCACAGAGAGATGGCAGTGACCTGTCCCTTATCATCCGGAGTTCATCTCACTGCTAGTGAGTATGGAATTAGCCGTAAACTTGTCCTCTTTAATATTCACTCCACTTCTCATATGAGTAACGATGAGAAAGCGAAATCTGTTACATGTGATGCGCACAATGGAACTCATGGATGCGAAAATTCTGCCGTGATGCAATTAATGTGTAATGCTTCAAGTGATAAAACAACAGCAACCACAAAAAAGTGCTTCTTGAATTGCTATTTGCATTAGCTTTCGAAAGATACAATGGAACAATCGTATACACCTTTCCCCTTAGGGAGGGGAGCAGGAAACATAAGGGGAAACATTTATAGCTTAGATTGCTTCCTGCGGCATAAGCTTCATTTACTAAGTAACTTGTTCCGATCTGTTATTGGGTTAGTAAGGTATGGTGGAACAACTGTTACGACAACCACAAACCGACGAACCACAAATCGAGTGAGATGGAAGAGTTGGGTTGGGTTGTTTTACCTCTGAGCGGCACTTTTTTGCACACCATGGGCTAAATGGCCAGGTCACATGGACCCCGAAGGCTCAGAGAAGGTTGGGGGAGGGGACCCACTGGAACAGCTGTTGGGAGACAGATGGTAGCCTCCCGTCAAGGCCATCCAGCGTGTTCTTTAAAGTGCACAGGGTATGGCTCTCCTGCACACGGTGCCACGGCTTAACGTCCCATCCGACGGACGGCGGCCTTTCCAAGCCCATCGGTGTCCCCTACTGACCGTGGGCAGGGCGGGATTTATCTCCGCAAAATTCCCCAACGCTGACCCAGCTGGGACTCGAACCTAGGAACTACAGATTACGAGCCTGGCGCGCTACCGACTGACCACCCCCGCCCCTAGAGATGGAAGAGAGGTAATAAAAATTAAAAAAAAAAACACACACACACACTATTTATGAATTCTTTGCATATAAAATGACTCTTTTATTATAACTATCGTCTAATGCATCTCTAAAGCATCTCTAGATTCTAAAGGGGCGGGGGTGGCTCAGTCGATAGCGCGCCAGGCTCGTAATCTGTAGTTCCCAGGTTCGAGTCCCAGCTGGGTCAGCGATGAGATTTATCTCCGCAAAATTTCCCGCCCTGCCCACGGTCAGTAGGGGACACCGATGGGCTTGGAAAGGCCGCCGTCCGTCGGATGGGACGTTAAGCCGTGGCCCCGTGTGCGGGAGAGCCATACCCTGTGCACGTTAAAGAACACGCTGGATGGCCTGTTCCAGTGGGTCCCCTCCCCCAACCTTCTCTGAGCCTTCGGGGTCCATGTGACCTGGCCATTTAGCCCATGGTGTGCAAAAAAGTGCCTCTCAGAGGTAAAACAACCCAACCCAACTCACATCCCAAGATCGGTGTATAATATTCCTAAGGAATCACGACTTTATCCGTAGTCAATCTATGCCATTGTTCAGAATTAATTTATTCGATGTCAAGTTGTCAATTAATGCAAACGTTGGGTCCTGCAGTTGCCTCTGTTCACAGTTCTGCAAGGACGATGATCTATATCCTGCCTGGCAGTATACGTGCGAGAACAAACGAAAAGTATGGTTCTTATATTTGCATAATCTTGTCTCAACGGCCAGAGCGTTTAGCGACCTCGACTCTGGATCAAAAGGTCCCCGCCGCAGAGTATGAATGATGATGTTGTCTCTCTGATGAGATCTCGGCTGCCTCGTCGGTCTTTGAAGTTGCTCTCTGAACTCGGTAGTGGTTCACTAAAGGACGTTTTAACTCGTTTTAAAAAAAATTAACCTTTACCTCGTCTTCTGTTTGTAGGCATTCATCCTTTTTTGTTTTTAAAGAAAAATTTTAAATTCTTTCGCATATGAAAATTGCGATAATATTTATATATGTAGATAGATAGTTGAGGAAATGTTATAATTCACAGTTTTCGAATCTCCCAATAGTTTCAATATTCTAACTGTAAAGAACGTTAGAAAATGTCGAAATTTCGCGTGAATATTGCAAATGATCTATTTATGCTAAAAAAAATTGAAATTCTCCTGATCATCACTTTAAAATTTTGGTGGTAGAATGGAGTAATCATGGGATTTAATTTGGAAGCAATAATTTGCCTCTTAACCCCAGGGTAGGCTCGGATCTAGAAAAAAATAAAGGGCAGGGAGACGAAACTCAATCAAGTCGCAAAAAGGTAAGGGAAGAGGACAGACTGGATTTCCAATGCAATGTAACACTTTCCCCTCGGTTTTAGAGGTATTTAAAACATTACTTAAAAAGAATATGAAATACACATAAGTTGAACTTTTTTCCCCTCTATAACCCTTACTATCATTCTCAAATATATGGGGGCATACATTTACTCTCAAATGTATGGGGACATTTATACATTACTCCCCCTTCTGATTCCACCCTGTCCCAGAGCATCGTCCGCGAAAAATTCTCTAGATTTTCGAGGGACACTAGTTTGCCGCGAAATTTCGGATGATGTTAGAAATGAATAGTTATATATAACCATTCTTTTGCTCTTTCTTCAACAGATTCTTCATTTAACTTTTTCCGTTTAATCAAAAACTTATCCACATTGAATCTTAATGTTAAATTAACACAAGCTGGGTTCGAGCCCCGGGTAAGGCATGGCTGTTTGTGTCGTTTTTCTGCTGAGGGCCTGCCATCCTCTTAGACCTTCTACTATGGCATATAAACTGACAGGCTCCTGTCAGACCTCTGTGGCAAGCAGCTGCTTGAGGGGTATTTTTTGTCCATAACACGGACGGAGTACGCACTAACCTCAATACATGCCAGAATTTGAATAGAATAGCTAGCTCTACGTTTACAAGTAACTCCACGGAAACGGCTATTATTGAAAGCAACCTGTGCATTTGTGAGAGTCCCGTAGTGTTGTCAACTTAAAAGTTTAGGATGCCGGAAAGATTCACTGCGAAAAATAGGGTGCCATGATCAGGGACGAGCGATGGGACAATGGTTGGGGGAGGGGGGGGAGAGAACGAAAATTTTTCAACTCTGAAATCAAATTTTGCCAACTGAAGAAATAAGTATTTCTGCATATTTAATTACGTGTCTATTACAACAGCATCATACGGATGGGAAGAAAATGTGTACTACTAAATGTATTTGGTGTAATTTATCATAAATTGTTAATAAAATATCAGAGTTTAATTTATTGCACGCTTTGTCGTTATTTTACTACGCCCTATGGTCTAAATTTTACTTTTAAGATAACATTAATTCGGTGAGAAAACTGTTTTCGATATGCGAAATTTCGTAGAACGAAATATTTTTTTGGAACCTTACCTATACACATTTTATTAGTGTTATATGTTTTAAGTAATATACATGTTTTTTAAACTTAGTGTTATATATTTTTTCACTTTATTTTTAAAATAATATTATAATTAAAAGAAAGGGAAAACGGTTAATTGTATTCCAGATTTTTAAAGTGATATTATAGCCATATCTACAACGAAACAACTTGATAAAATAGAGCAAATTTTAATAAAATATTTTCTATGCAATTAGCATAAAGAAGGAACAGTGCACAAATGAAAATTGTTGATAGAGGTAACTGTGAAAAAATTCTGCAAAAAAAGATCTGGCAACCTTCGTGTCACGTGACACGAAGGTTGCCAGATCACTGATTCCAAAAACATCGTTGCCAGATATTTTTTTCTGAATTCTGTAATCAGCCATAGTGTTCGGATACTTTTTTGAGCGACTGTAGGTGGTCATATTATTTTGATACTAGATCGTGTGGGCTCACTCACGGAAATATTGAGCGTGTGCAGTTACCGTTCACAGCAAACTGGAGCATGTGCAGTAACTGCACACGCTCCAGTTTGCTGTGAACGGTAACTGGAGCGTGTACAGTTGCTGTACACGCTCCAGATATTTTTCCTTAATTCTGTAATCACGTGGCACGAAGGTTGCCAGATCACTGATTTAAAAAAAAATCGTTGCCAGATATTTTTTCTGAATTCTGTAATCGACCATAGTGTTCGGATACTTTTTTGAGCGACTGTACAATAATTGACATTTGTAGCAACAAAGTTCACTAAGATGCTTAAAATCTAAAACATTGAAGAAATGGTGGCAAGTCCATTTCTTTTAATTTTTATTTTATATTGTAAGTAAGCGAAAAGTTCTTTCAAAGCAGTTACAATCCACCCGGTTTATTATTATCATTGGTTAAATTTAAGATTGTTATATTTGTTCGTTTTTATTATTGTTTTAATTAAATTCGTTAATTAGTTTATTATCGTTATTAGCAGCCAATATGGCGCGAAGTCTTCGTCGTTTCGTAATGACACGGAAAGATATCCCAGACAATGTGTTGCAGAGTTGCAACAATATTAAGGATAGAGCGATGCTTCTTAAAACAGACATTTGAAAGCAAATTAGTCGTCCCATGGCGGGGCGGGGGTGGCTCGGTCTGTAACGCGCCAGGCTCGTAATCTGAAGTTCCCAGGTTCGAGTCCCAGCTGAGTCAGCGTTGAGATTTATCTCCGCAAAATTCCCCACCCTGCCCACGGTCAGTAGAGGATACCGATGGGCTTGGAAAGGCCGCCGTCCGTCGGATGGGACGTTAAGCCGTGGCCCCGTGTCTGGGAGAGCCATACCCTGTGCACGTTAAAGAACACGCTGGATGGCCTTGACGGGAGGCTACCATCTGTCTCCCAACAGCTGTTCCAGTGGGTCCCCTCCCCCAACCTTCTGTGAGCCTTCGGGATCCATGTGACCTGGCCATTTAGCCCATGGTGTGCAAAAAAGTACCGCTCAGAGGTAAAACAACCCAACAACCCGTCCCATGGCCGAGTGGTTAGCACGCTTGGCTATTGATCTATAGGACCTCGGTTCGAGCCCCGGGTAAGGCATGGATGTGTGTGTGTGTTGTTTTTCTGCTGAAGTCCTGCCATCCTCACAGACCTACCATGGCATATAAACTGACAGGCTCCTGTCAGCCCTCTGTGGCAAACAGCTGCTTGAGGGGGTATTTATTTTTATTTTACCGACTTTTTTAAGATGCTAACTCTAATACACGGTAAATTTCTTTTATAATGATTATTTTGTAGTATATAATCCTCATAAAACGTGTTTCATTGCATTTCAGTAAACGAAATTTCAGTTAACGAATATATTTTGGTGACCCGCTAGATATCCTTATACTGACAATTCACTGTACTCATTTCTTAGACCCGACGGGACCTTTTGTGCCATTTAAGATTTGAAATGCATTTTGTTTAATGCTTCGGAACATGTTTTTGTGTGATAATATTCCATGTTGTTATATACATAGTGCAATCATGGAAACTGATGCCATCTCTTAAATCTCTCATTAGCTACTTATATAGAACTGGAGGCAAAAATTGGAGGTTTTTGGGTTGTTTTACCTCTGAGCGGCACTTTTGTGCACACCATGGGCTAAATGGCCATGTCACATGGACCCCGAAGGTTCAGAGAAGGTTGGGGGAGGGGACCCACTGGAACAGCTGTTGGGAGACAGATGGTAGCCTCCCGTCAAGGCCATCCAGTGTGTTCTTTAACGTGCACAGGGTATGGCTCTCCCACACACGGGGCCACGGCTTAACGTCCCATCCGACGGACGGCGGCCTTTCCAAATCCATCGGTGTCCCCTACTGACCGTGGGCAGGGCGGGGAATTTTGCGGAGAGAAATCTCAACCCTGACCCAGCTGGGACTCGAACCTGGGAACTACAGATTACGAGTCTGGCGCGCTACCGACTGAGCCACCCCCGCCCCAAAATTAGAGGCAGAAAGACAATAAGAGGAGAAAACTAGAAGAATAAACATATCGACTCTGGCGAATATGTAATAATCGTTTTCAAGAGAATGAATCTCGTTGCTTTCAGACTTTTGCTCCCTCTAATGGGGAAAAATCCGAACTAATGGATGATTCGGAAAAACCCAAACTTTAAAAGTTACCCAAGACACACAAAAAAGTTTTCGTATACATTTAGAATTTTAAGTTCCTGGTACCCCTTCTAAGTGCGAATTCACAAAAGTTGGGGTTCCCTATAAAAAACTATGGTACAATCGCTCAAAAAAGTATCCGAACACTGCGGTTGATTATAGAATTCAGAAAAAATATCTGGCAAAGATTTTTTTAGAAATTTGTGATATGGCAACCTTCGTGTCACGTGACACGAAGGTTGCCATATGAACCAGTAAAGTTGAACGAATGTACCAGGAGAGTCTTTGCGGAGATGCGGTGGGAGACTGAGTGATGGCATTCTTGAAGAAGATGCTGATAGAACATGGTACTTCTTGCGCTGGAGTTCCTTGAACATCTCTATGTCTCTTAACGGGAAGAAGCAACTATTCATTTCCTGAGTGCTTCTTAACTTCCTTGCGATCGAAGGATCGTACTCCCGCACCTTGTCTCTTAGCTGTTTAAGGAGTTGAGACTTCGCTGAACTTATGGAGGTCCCACGATGCCTTGCTCCATCTCTTCCGCTTCTGATTCGTCCTCCTCGGCACTTTAAGGAGTTGAGACTTCGCTGAACTTATGGAGGTCCCACGATGCCTTGCTCCACATCTTCCGCTTCTGATTCGTCCTCCTCGGCACTCTCGACAAGTTCTGTAAGTCTTTTGTTAGCTCTCCCCCATCACCATTCAGTAATTCTTCTAATCTCCCTCCGCCAGATCGTTGAATACTTCGCGGACTATCTCAAGAGCAACATTAACAATCCTCTTGTGGGTCAGTCGAATATGAATAGGGGCGCATACTTTGAGACCCTACTGCATAAGCATCAAGATTTTCAGGAATAAAAAATGATTTTCTGGGAGAACTCCTGATTTTCTGTTCTTCTCTATTTGGATTCATGGCAATTATGTATATACTACTTATGGATTAATATTTTTTCTCCAAAATATTTTACTCATTTTTTGTGTGATTATAGAACGTAAATAATTTTGAAGCAAAAGTAATATGGTAAAGTTGAAAAGATTTCCCATCAAATTGCGATTTATTATTTTATTCTTAATGGTGACACTGAATGGTTACCCACCCGGTACTCGAATTGTTAGTGCGCTTAAATAGTGATTAACTGGACTTGCGTTCGAGCCCCCTATAGGGTGTAGATGGTTCATTTTTTGTATTGTCTTGGGGCGGGGGTGGCTCAGTCGGTAGCGCGTCAGGCTCATAATCTGTAGTTCCCAGGTTCGAGTCCCAGCTGGGTCAGCGTTGAGACTTATCTCCGCAAAATTCCCCGCCCTGCCCACGTCAGTAGGGGACACCGATGGGCTTGGAAAGGCCGCCGTCCGTCGGATGGGACGTTAAGCCGTGGCCCCGTGTGCGGGAGAGAGCCATACCCTGTGTACGTTAAAGAACACGCTGGATGGCCTTGACGGGAGGCTACCATCTGTCTTCCAACAGCTGTTCCAGTGGGTCCCCTCCCCCAACCTTCTCTGAGCCTTCGGGGTCCATGTGACCTGGCCATTTAGCCCATGGTGTGCAAAAAAGTGCCGCTCAGAGGTAAAACAACCCAAACCAACCTTTGTATTGTCTTTCTGCCGAAGTCCCGCTTTCCTCTCAGATCTTTTTATATGGCTTATTAAACTAACAGGCTCCTTTCAAACATCTGTCGCAAATAACCGTTTGAAGAGTAAATTTACTTTCTGCTGAATGGTATCTGACAGAGGCGTATTGGTAGCCCCACTATCTCCGCAATGCGGGGATTGGGGTCGCAGTTAGGGGGAATCCCCTTGCAAAGAAATGCAAAATTTATTGTGATACTTGATATACAATTCTTTAAATAAACATCCCGGAATTTTTTTCGATAGTTTTGAACGAGTAATAATGGACTATGAAGAATCGACTTCATTTTCCGTATTAGAAATTCCTCTCCTTGCTTCTTGGGGGCCAAATACATTGCTGAAAGCCTGAGCTTGGGTGTGAAATTCGTTAACATAAGGAGTGGGGTAACTGGGATGGTGTCACCCCGGGCGCCACAATCCACAATCCAGAGGGTGGCAAAATAATATTTAGGAAGCAAAATTTCAGAATTTCATTCATTTATTCATTTTCATTTTTCACCCATTTTAGGATTTTGTGCTTTTTTTTCCAGTTTGCTGCCTCTCAGCTCAGAGGGCGGCAAAACTCTTACTGTCGTAACGAAATGGGCTAACTAGACAAATTACCTAGTTGCGACACAGAACATAAAACTATGACTGTCATGGATGACGTCATTTTTTCAGTCCCATTAGCGATTTCTCGAGTCCCATTAGCGATAAGTCCAACCTCCTCTTTAATTCTTAAGACTAGAGATGTTTCATTATTATTATTTATTTTTGCTACTGACAGTCTCCTGTCAGACCTCTATGGCAAGCACCTGCTTGAGGGGGTATTTATTTTACTTATTTTTATTATTGCCACCCGCAACTTTTCCTCTTCAAGGCATGTGACATAAACTACAATTATATTCCGCGTTCATCAAAAATATTTATCCACACATAGTTATAACACATCCAGAACTACGTATCTATACTTGTCAATCTGACTTCAAACAAAAATTTACTTTCTAACAGATACTTCTGAAAGAGTGGCTCAGAAGATTCGAGTTCGAACCAGGAACAACCCACAGGTTAGCAATACACAGTCATGTACTCTCTAACTGTAGCTGTGATGAATAGAGGATTTAATAATAGACAAATGCAAATTTGGTTTAAACAATAACAAAAAAAAAGATTTAAATTTATTTAAATTTCCAAAATCGACATAATTCCTCCACCAACTTATAAAGGTGGATAAATTCACATTACAATACGTTATTATATTTCCAATCTACTCAAATAAATTAAATTAAAAAGTGACAGTCAAATTATTAAAGAAAAGTGACAACAATCAGATTAATATGAATTAAAATGATTATACCCTGATTGAAGATTTATCCACAACGAAAACGGAGTTCCGCTGGACTACAGTTGTGCACTCGGAAACAATAAACAATTATTTCGAAGACAGAAGACCGAACACGGGTCCATTTAGCACCATCACCCCGCACAGAATTCCCTTCCCCGGCTGAAGCGAGGGGGGCGGGGGGGGGGCTCAGTAGGTAGCGCGCCAGGCTCGTAATCTGTAGTTCCCAGGTTCGAGTTCCAGCTGGGTCAGCGTTGAGATTTATCTCCGCAAAATTCCCCGCCCTGCCCACGGTCAGTAGGGGACACCGATGGAAAGGCCGCCGTCCGTCGGACGGGACGTTAAGCCGTGGCCCCGTGTGCGGGAGAGACATACCCTGTGCACGTTAAAGAACACGCTGGATGGCCTTGACGAGAGACTACCATCTGTCTCCCAACAGCTGTTCCAGTGGGTCCCCTCCCCCAACCTTCTCTGAGCCTTCGGGGTCCATGTGACCTAGCCATTTAGCCCATGGTGTGCAAAAAAGTGCCGCTCAGAGGTAAAACAACCCAACCCAACCTGAAGCGAGGCAATAACTCAGGCAACCCCGGGAATTCTCCAAAACTAGGGACCAATCAGATGCCATCCCCGGGTAAACACAACGTCCGCAGTTATTTCACAAGTGGGACGGAGTCTTGTTGCCAGATTCCAAAAGTGAAAAGAATGAAATTAGAAATCCAATAGGTCCGCGACCTATCACTATGTTCCTTTGCTGTTCTTATATCATCTTTTGTAGCAGAAGAGAAAATGAATCATGTTCAAAATAGTTTAGCTGAAACCATGTACGCATCTTAATGCAAATTTTGTTAATGCCCTTCTGAAATCAACTAAAGTAATATTTTATGAAGAAAGTTGTAAAAATAATTCATTCCTAAATGTCAAATTATTATTACGAAAACCCAAATATATGTCAGTTATTTATATTGTACATTTTCAAAAAGTTAAAATTCTAGTTTATGATGGTGCACATTAAATGAAACGAAAGGTCCCCTTAGACATTTCTTGCGTGCCCTCACGAGATTTTCGGTACACCACTGTATATTGAACATGCACAAAACATGTAACAAAAAAATGCATTTCGACGAATATTATAATTATACGGTTATACGGTTATATAAATAAACGGTCCTTCGGATAAAATTATTTACGTTTTGTAACAATTTTTTAACGCGGGGGGAAGGCCGAGTTGAAGCCGAAGGAGCAAATGTAGCTTCTCCTCTTCTGCAGTCGGTAACCACTTACTTCAGCGGTATTAATCCTGATGACAGCTGAGTTGAGTGGTTTTACCTCTGAGCGGCACTTTTTTGCACACCATGGGCTAAATGGCCAGGTCACATGGACCCCGAAGGCTCAGAGAAGGTTGGGGGAGGGGACTCACTGGAACAGCTGTTGGGAGACAGATGGTAGCCTCCCGTCAAGGCCATCCAGCGTGTTCTTTAACGTGCACAGGGTATGGCTCTCCAGCACACGGGGCCACGGCTTAACGTCCCATCAGAAGGACGGCGGCCTTTCCAAGCCCATCGGTGTCCCCTACTGACCGTGGGCAGGGCGGGGAATTTTGCGGAGATAAATCTCAACGCTGACCCAGCTGGGACTCGAACCTGGGAACCTACAGATTACGAGCCTGGCGCGCTACCGACTGAGCCACCCCCGCCCCTCCTGATGACGGCATTCGAATCATTTGTGTTCAACTATCTTAACTCTGTTGCTTTCAGCTTAATAGTGTTACATGAATTTAAAATATTTGTAGTTCGTTTTCGAAAAAAGAAAATGCGAGGTGCTGCATCACGTTGTCTTTTATTTGTTAGCAGACATTTCACTTCTCTTGAGAGAAAAATTATTCTGTGCTGGATAGGTACTAATAAATTATTATGATTCATAGTTTTCCGAATATTTCATTAGTTTCAATTTCCACTGTTAAGGACACTAAATTTGGAAAATGATGCAACTTTAAACCAGTTGTTCCCAAACGAAAGGGGGCGATCCAAAAGTCGATCAGTGTTTGGCCTCCATTACTCTTATTCTCAAAAGGGAGGGGGGCATTGCCCCCTTTTCCCCCTATACGCCCTGATTGGCGGCTACAATTATTTTCAAAAACGTTTTGTTAAATCTATTGGACACTGGTTTCAACAGTTAACATTAAATCTGCGGGAATTGAGGAATTAACTCGCTATGCAGCCATTTTGTTCGATCGCAGCGGGTTCGCACATAGCCTATAATCTTCTTCTGGGTGAAGTGCAAGTTCAAGCACGGTTTGGTACCTCTAGTTCTTTAGGGGGCTGAGTTTTCTTTCATGTTTCCAACTTACCAGAATGAGTCTCTTCGGTATAATTCACCACAGAGAAGACAATGCGAAACGAAATTACAAAAAAAATCGTTAAAAACAAGAGAATGATTCTTGTGCCACTCGAAAAAAAACAAAACAGGAACAAATAAATAAATATGGGAAACATGAAATGTACGCAAAAATCAAAAACTTTTGTTTCGGTCCCTCAATACAAAGTGGATTTCTTTCTTTTTTTTCCTACTTCCCGTCGGCAACGTTTAGCATGTTCTCCGTAGAAATATAATTGTCCCGGGAACATTTCAAGTAGCCTTAAAAACACTTTCATTTCTGAGAATATTTTAATATTCCAATGTTGTCAGCAACGATTATTGTTCTTTTCTGTTATTAGTGGTAGCCGAAGGCTATGTCGTCACAGCGCTTTGTCACCTTAATAGTCTCTTCCGCAACCTGTGTCAGACTCCCTGTTTTAATATCTCCTTTTTCAAAGTGTTCCTGTGATAGCACGTTTCCATGAAATCATTGCCGTTCATGGCTAGAACTAGAACTTTGCTATGGGAGATTTCTATACCATCGTAAAAACGAATTCACAATATTTTTTTTATTGTAAATTTAAAATAACAAATCAACTCTTTACAGTTAATTAAGTAGTGAAAATACAATCAGTTATAAGATGCAGATTTATCTCCGCTTATCGAGCCGGCCCAGCTGTATGCGCAAACCTCGGATCCGTGATATTCGTAAGCTCAAGTCTCCTTTGGTGCTAGGGGCGGGGGTGGCTCAGTCGGTAGCGCGCCAGGCTCGTAATCTGCAGTTCCCAGGTTCGAGTCCCAGCTGGGTCAGCGTTGAGATTTATCTCCGTAAAACTCCCCGCCCTGCCCACGGTCAGTAGGGGACACCGATGGGCTTGGAAAGGCCGCCGTCCATCGGATGGGACGTTAAGCCGTGGCCCCGTGTGCGGGAGAGCAAACCCTGTGCACGTTAAAGAACACGCTGGATGGCCTTGACGGGAGGCTACCATCTGTCTCCCAACAGCTGTTCCAGTGGGTCCCCTCCCCCAACCTTCTCTGAGCCTTCGGGGTCCATGTGACCTGGCCATTTAGCCCATGGTGTGCAAAAAAAGTGCCGCTCAGAGGTAAAACAACCCAACCCATTGTGTTCGTCTCAGAGGTAAACCAACAAGAGTCAACCAGCTTATATGCAAAGCGCTGCTTATAAGTGCGAATTTGCATATAAGTATACTCTTACCTTTTTTATACGCAATATCTTATCTTTTTTTTAAATGTAACAAAAATAACAAAGATATATATTTGTTATACAGTAACTATTAAATATTGAATGAGTGAATAGTTTTCCTTAAGTTGTACTTCAATGTGCTGTTGTATACATTACATGTTGTGCTGCACATTAATTTACTGCTTTGGATCATTTCTCAAACCATCTCTGTACTGTTGGCGAGTTCAAAAAATACTATATAACCGCTTACTTGCAAAGCGCCGTACATGTGATCCTAGAAAACGTGATGAACGAAAATAATTTTACCATAGGAGTATGTGAAAATACTAGGGCAATTCATAAATCTGTGCGATTTACCGTCTACTTGAGAAAACATTATTATAATATAAATAACGAACCTTACTCAGAAAAATATAAACTATCATTTTCAATAGTTATAGCTATCTGTCGGCAAGTTGTTCGATTCCTCCTTGATGCCATGCTTGATCCTTGGAAGTAAAAAACTCCCGACATCCCTTTTCGTCTTCCTGAAATGTTTGAAACCTCCTACCTCGAAGAAAATGAGACATGGAGCGAAAGAGGTAGAAGTCGGAAGGAGTTAGATCCGGACCATATGTTGGCTGATGAAGAAGCTCAAATGCCAAGTTCTCGAAGTTTTTCTTTGGTCTGAAATGCCGCATGCGGTTTTGCGTTGTCTTGTTGGTGGAGTACCTAATGCCTGTTTACCAATCATGTTTAGCGTTGAAGCATAAGAGTGCACGTGCTCCAGTTGTACTGAGTAAATGTCAACATTTGATGTCACGACATCTGGAACCAGTTCGAAGTGCAATACACCTTCAACTTTCTAATAAATGCACAACATTGTGTTCATTTAGAATCGTCCCCTCTTTCGTACAGGTAATGAGGGCTGGCCTGGGTCAAGCCAATGATTTTGGTTGCTCGTATCGTTGAAAAAGATCCATTTTTCATTGCACGTAAACAACTCATTTGATGAAAACAGTGGTTACGTGGATTAGTGAGGAATTTCTTGCAGACTTCGACGCAACGGGTTGCTTCTTCAGTAGTCAGTTCATGTGGAACATTTCGTCAAATCCAAGCTACCTTACCGATACGTTGCAGGTGTTACACTATAGCTGTTTATAAGCAATCAAATTCGACGAGCGCCTGCGATTGGTTGTCTGTGGAACAGCTTTAACAACGCGGCACAGAATGTTGCGATCTACCAATATAGGCCGTCCCGATCGCGCTTTACTTTTGAAGTTCATATCACCACCTTTAAAATTCGTGAACCAAGATTGAGCAGCACGAAATGAAGACTGTTTCCTCACCTTCCACTTCGCATATTTCTCGGGAGTCTTCGGTGGCTTTTAATAAATTTTTTTTTCAATAATGATGCAAAATTGCACAAATTTCAGTATTAACTCCCTCATTTTACAGTTTCTAATGATGGAAACCAAGACTCCGATACGTGCAATAGTTATAGACTGAGGCAGTGGACTTTATACTTTTACTTAGTATTAATTTCAGAGGATCAATACCCTGCTTGACCTAATAGAGGGAGGGGCGGGGGTGGCTCAGTCGGTAGCGCGCCAGGCTCGTAATCTGTAGTTCCCAGGTTCGAGTCCCAGGAACTCGAACCTGGGAACTCGAACCTCGTTCCCAGTTCGAGTTCCCAGGTTCGAGTTCCAGTGTTCTAGTCCCAGCTAGGTCAGCGTTGAGATTTATCTCAGCAAAACTCCCCGCCCTGCCCACGGTCAGCAGGGGACACCGATGGGCTTGGAAACGCCGTCGTCCGTCGGATGGGACGTTAAGCCGTGGCACCGTGTGCGGAAGAGCCATACCCTAAGCACGTTAAATGGCCTTGACCGGAGGCTACCATCTGTCTCCCAACAGCTGTTCCAGTGGGTCCCCTGCCCCAACCTTCTCTGAGCCTTCGGGGTCCATGTGACCTGGCCATTTAACCCATGGTGTGCAAAAACGTGTCGCTCAGAGGTAAAACAACCCAACCTAATAGAGAGAATTACAGAGAGCTTCATAAACGTGTAAAGGATCAGTTAGCAGTTGATAAGAATCTTTGACTTGATGGTTTGGCTGACAAAGCCGAGGAAGCAGTTAGACAGCACAACAGCAGAGAGCTGTACCAGAGAGTTAACGTTTTGTGTAGTAGAACTGGTATATAGAGATTGAAGGATAAACAAGGTAAGGTTATAGAAGGTGAGGATTCTGTCATGGCTAGGTGGGTTGAACATTTCAGTGATGTTCTAAACAATGTGGTTAGTTCTACTCCCATTGTTTGTAATGATGATAGATGCATTACTGGCTTTAACGTTGACCCCATAACATATCTGAATTTATTTTGGCTATTTCTAAACTTAAACTACATAAATTCCTAGGGGTAGATGAAATTACTACGAAAATGCTTAGAGCTGGGAATGTGTTGGTTACCACTTGGATGACTGATATTTTGAATATCTTTTATGATAAAGGCATGGTTCCCAAGGATTTTACTAGAGTTATTATTATCCCTATTTTCAAAAAAGGTGATCGCGGTTCTTGTGATAATATAGGAGCATCCAGGGGCGTGACCGTGAGGGGATGGGGAGGGGAGGATCCCCCCCAAAGTAACTCGGAGTTGGCAAAATTCGAAGTCTAGAAAATTTAAATTCTAATCTAGATGAGTTGTGAAAATTTGTAATCTTTTTTTTTTTGCAAAATTAAGGAGTTGTCAAAATCGAGGCAACTTGGCAATCTAAGGCAGTTTGGAAAATGGAGAGACGGCAAAATTTAGAGCAGTTGGCAAAATTCGAAGCCACTTAGTAAAATACAGGTGAGTTGGCAAAATTGGGACAATTTGGCAAAATTCGGAGTGACTTGGCAAAATTAAGGTGAGATATAAAAATTTGGATTTTTTTTCTGTAAAATTATATCAAGTTGTCAAAACTTAGGGAGTTGGCAAAATTTAGGGAATGTTGGCAAAATCGTAGGGAGTTGGCAAAATTCAGATGAGAGGTAAAAATTTGGATTTCTTTCTGTAAAATTATGGCGAGTTGGCAAAACTTAGGGAGTTGGCAAAATCTAGAGGAAGTTGGCAAAATTCTGAGTCACTTGGCAAAATCGTGGAGAGTTGGCAAAATCGTGGAGAGTTGGCAAAATCGTGGAGAGTTGGCAAAATTCAGATGAGATGTAAAGATTCAGATGAGATGCTCGTTTTTATAAATTCTTTATTAATTCTGTACATATATATATTTTTTTTTTCATTACGTAAATTGAATGTCAATGTTGCCAAAATTATGTTCTTAAATAACTTGTATGCTAACCTACATGAGCTTAGATGTCTTGGGCTGAAAGCCCTTTTTGAATTCCTTTGAATCTGAAAGGGGAGGAAGGGGGCCATGCCCCCTCCCCCTTTCAGATTGCTAGTAAGGGTAAAAGAGGGTAAAAAAACTTAAACTTATTTATATTTCCTGCACTCTTCAAATTTTTTTTAAAGACCTGTAAAACGGAGAGTAAATTTTATACTGCATTGGAAATCCAGTCTCTTGCCCCACCCCCCTCGAGTTTTTCTAGATCAGGGTCTGGCTACATGTAGCATTATTATTTTAATAAACTAATGATGATGATGATGAATAAATACTATATATATTACCCTTGAAGCATCTGCTTGCCATAGAGGTGTGACAGGAGCCTGTCAGTATAATATGCCATAGAAAAGGTCTGTGAGCAAGGCTAGACCGCAGCAGTAGGACAACACAGAAAAAAATATCCATTTATTCGGGGCTTGAACCCGTTCCTTTCATCAGTAACCAAGCGCGTTAACCATTCAGAAAACGGAACGATGATGTCAGGCTAGAGGCCTTTTTAAATATTTTTTTGTTTGTGTTTTGTACGTTATTTTGGATTTCACCAAAAAGGCATATGCTACGTGGGAGGCCCTCTATCCCAGCAACTGGAATGTAATCGAAGTAGCAGTGTCCGGGGGGATGGAGGTCACCCACTGCTGGTGTCCGCTGACAAGTGACCCTGGTCCCGGGGGCCAGCGACCTTGCCACATGGCCGAAGCAGAGAGAGAAGGGAGAAGAGGGTTGGCAACGACGAGGAGGGAGAGAGCCAGTCGAAGGACGAACGCGGAGAGACGCAAAATTGAAAAGCTCGTGAGTGCCGACTGGTATTAGCGGTACACAGTCTCTCGTGAAAACAGCTGAACGGGGATAGTAATCTGGTTTTATAATTCATAGTAAATGAGTTACGAGTGTGTTTTTCCTCACCAGTCAATGTAATTCATATCAATAAAGGATTGTTGTTGTTTTATCAAGGACTAAGTTGAACCATTTATTTGGGGAGGAGCCTCAGTATTGAGTCCCTTCAATTGCAATAAGATCTTTGATTTTTGTTCTGAAAGACCCTTTCACCCGTCGCGTATTGCGATCGAACCGGAGGGACATTCCTAAGTGATCTCAATAGACAGGCAACCGAAGAAGTAACATCACAGATGGATAATGAATATTAACAATCGAATAAGTGAGTATAGCATTCCTTAAGTTGCACTGCATGTGCAGTATTGTAAGTTGTAGTGCAATGTGCTATTGTATACAATATAAGTTGTGCTGCAAACTAATCTGCTGCTTTGGATCACTTCATAAGCTATCACTACAATATTGTCGACCATAATAAATTACTGTTGTCAGAGATAAGTCAATGCTCTTAGATTTACTTTATTACTGTCCAAATGTGTCTTGAAGTTGTTTTCGTATCTTGGTCTATTTCTATGAGTTTTATCCAACAATCTGAAATATCCAATAATCTCGCACCACTCAATTCCCAATCGTGACGGACTATCGGAATTTTATTGCATATATGTATATTTCTGATAAAAGAAAGGGTTGGGTTGTTTTACCTCTGAGCGGCACTTTTTTGCACACCATGGGCTAAATGGCCAGGTCACATGGACTCCGAAGGTTCAGAGAAGGTTGGGGCAGGGGACCCACTGGGACAGCTGTTGGGAGACAGGTGGTAGCCTCCCGTCAGGGCCATCCAGCGTGTTCTTTAACGTGCACAGGGTATGGCTCTTCCGCCACGGCTTAACGTTCCATCCGACGGACGGCGGCCTTTCCAAGCCCATCGGTGTCCCCTACTGACCGTGGGCAGGGCGGGGAATTTTGCGGAGATAAATCTCAACGCTGACCCAGCTGGGACTCGAACCTGGGAACTACAGATTACGAGCCTGGCGCGCTACCAACTGAGCCACCGATAAAAGAAAATATCCAGTCTAATGTGTTCAGCAACAAATGATGGAAATCATTCAATCAATGATGGAATGTCAGGCAGGATGTGCTTCAATACTTTTGAATAGTTGTCGGGAGCTCTGTATCACGTATCGGTGATGTGTGGCTTGAAATCAACAGAATACTGATTGTAGCTGGGATTTAAGAATCAACAGAGTGTGTAAAAAATAGGCATATACGCACACAATGTAGGCGTAAAAAAATTAGGCTACGTAATATTTTGATGTTTTCTCAAGACAGTTCACATTCAGAGGTTTTTTTAGAAGGTTCTATGACTTCAATTCTGGTTAGTTTCATCATTTTGTGGAACTTTCTTAAGCTTTCTGAAAAAGAAATAAATGGTAAAAACTAAGGGAATGTGGAAATGATTCATTAAGATAGAATTAACTGGAAATGGGCGAAAGAGAAAAGCCAAGGGAAATGGGGAATGATTGAATCGAATTTCTAGGTTAGAATCGATTACATCATTTTCTATGACATAATTCCTAGTAAGGAGAGAGTAAAAAAAAGGATAGAGGTCCCTTTGAGGACCTCACCTCTGGAAAAGGGATTTAGTGGACATACTGGAAGGTTCTATGGTGTAACTTTCGGTTGGTCGTAAAATTTTCAAGGGACTTTTGGTCATATCACTTCCGGTAGGCTTGGGCTTGACCTCAAGGTCAACTTTTGCAAGGTTGTTTGGAGATCAAAACTGGCTGAAGTGATGCATTACTATAACTGTATAGCTTTGACTTTAGCCGGGTTTTCGAACATTTGACTGAGGATATATACTAAACTAATCAATTACAAATACGAGTATACACACCAAAGATGAGACTGGATCCAGGGTTGGGCTCGAAATAGCAGAGATAGTTTCGGGTTTTAGTTCAACCATTTAGATTTCGAAATTTAATTATGATTTAAAAAAATAAGTCAATAATTCTTTTTTGATTGTAATTAAAACATTTTAATCTACTATATACATTTAGTAATTTAAAAAAGCACCCTTTAGCCTTCATTTTTTTAGGCATTCTATCTTTTCCATTAACAAATCGGCCTTAGCGTTTATAACGATGGCATTCAAGAGTTTCTAAGTTTCTACGAATTATTTCCAGCATTTTTCCTGCCTAATAACCGATGGGCTTGGAAAGACCACCGTCCGTCGGATGGGACGTTAAGCCGTGGCCCCGTGTGCAGGAGAGCCATACCCTGTGCACGTTAAAGAACACACTGGATGGCCTTGACGGGAGGCTACCATTTGTCTCCCAACAGCTATTCCAGTAGGTCCCCTCCCCCAACCTTCTCTGAGCCTTCGGGGTCCATGTGACCTGGACATTTAGCCCATTGTGTGCAAAAAAGTGACTCTCAGATGTAAAACAACCCAACCCAACCTTCCTAATAAATATTGAAATTTCAATTTTGTCATCAAATATTTATACTTAATTTATAGTTTGAAACAACTTATATTACAAACAAAAATATGTTTTATGGTAGCATTTCTGTATCTGTCAGAAAAAAAAAATTCTCTAAATTGGCTCGAGCGGCTCGGACTGAGTGATAATTGAAATACTTCGGACTGGAATAAAATTTGCATTAATTGTAATATATATCCACAGTTTCATTGCATTTGATACAAATATTGAATTTGCACTGAAATTTTAGTCAAATGAGGAAAGTGGGGATAAGCGAAAAGGCGAAAAATCGGGAACATTCATTAACACTACGTACTGAACTATAAAAAATAAAAAATAAATTCCCCCTCAAGCAGCTGCTTGCCACAGAGGTCTGACAGTTTATATGCCATATAGTAGAAGATCTGAGAGGATGGCAGAAACTCAGCAGAAAAACAACACACACAACCATGCCCGGGGCTCGAACCCAGGTCCCTTAGATCAGTAGCCAAGCGCGCTAACCACTCGGCCATGGGACGGCCGTACTGAACTACGGGAGTAAAAACTTTAAAAAACCCTATCTTTAACTTAATATTACACTGCTCTTTAAAATCTAATGTCTTAGCAAACAACAACGAAATTCTGCATTACCCATCTCAACGAGAGTAACAGCAGCCTACCCAAACTGCTCGCAGGTGCAAGCAAGTCCACTCGAGAACACACCTTCCTAAAAGTTGTGAGCGCCAGCTGCATCTCCCATCTTGTTTGCTTCACGTGACGTCAAAGTTGAACGTTTAGTTCAGCAGACTGCTGCTAGGAGGCTAGGAGGCGGTATATAGCGGGTCGGTGCGGCCGTCATGCGCCAGTCACGCTGAGATGGTGAGTGGAGAGAGGCGATCACCATGGGATGAGTGAGTGAGAATGTGACAGCCTTTTGTTGTGGAGTTTTGTGCGAACACATGCAGAGAATGAGGAACGGATGTCCTATGTTGTTTTTAGTGCTGCTTGCTTTCGTCTACTGCTGCTGCAAGGTGAGGCAAAGACATTACCTTTGGATAAAATTTTCGCTTATTTTAATTTCTGCTATCAAATTAAGTTTTAAGAAGGAAGTTCTATCTAATAAGGGAGTTGCGCTTATTAAATATAAATTTTCGCCCCTAAAATTAACTGGTTGATTCTCAGGCTATAAAATTTTTTCTGCCAAAAGAATTTATTTTATCAAAATGAATAATCGTTTAAAAACTTTTTTTATGATGTTATCCAATTTTAAGAGATTTTATATATTTTTTAAATTTATGATAAATATAAAAATTGCTTAAAATTTCAATATTTTCTAGCATATTTGTAACAGATAATACGCTTTTTTTTTTAATTTAAATAGCTGGTAATTGTTAAAATCCCAATTCTTATTTATTACCATATCAGTGTTAATTATTATTTATTACCAGTATTATTACTATTATATTATTATCGTTATGTTTCCTCTGATTATTTCTATACAACTTGGAAATACTTGACGCACCCCATATCAGCAATTGTTTCATATTAAATATTTCTCAGATTCCTTTCATTTTATAATAACCAATTTTCAAAATTAAAATCATTTCTTTTTCGACAGCATTGATATTTTTTACAATTTTTTAAAACATAAACATTAAGTTTCAACAAAAACAAATTATTGTATAAATAATGAAAATTCTAGGATTGACATTTTTAAAACCCGAAGTAAAAATACAATTGGCCAAAAAAAATGCAAAAGAAAAAAAAATGTGAATTTTTCATTTATAAAAGTCAACAAAGCCATTTTTTGACAAAAAAATACAAAAAACATTCCAATATTAATATCTAACCTTGTGAACTATTGTCTTTAAGAGACTGCAATTTATTATGCAATATTATTTTTACTTACCGACAATGTCAAATACTTCCCCATCTCCCATTCTCTAAAAAATGGCAAAAAACTTGCATGTTTTTGATATTCTCAGCATTAAACATGAATTTGATCCAAAACCTCTAATAATCTCAGAAACCTTTTCTGGATGAACAGAAAATAACAAGAAGTAAAAGCGTACGATTACGATATTCATATTATCTAGATTTTTCTATTTTATGTAAGACTGCAGATCTTTAAAATATGGTTTTAATTACAGGAGCTATTTTATTATTCTGTTTGCTTTGCACACACGGGTCTAGTTAACGAATCTATTGTCCAGCTTATTTTTTTTATTTAAAAACCAGCAACTTAATTAAAAAATCAAATTGCTTCGAACATACGAGACTGAAAACTTTTAAAACTTTTCATTAATCAAACACAATTTCGGAAGTATCGTAATCAGCAGGAAATGGCTGCTACGTTAATAGTACATAATAGACTATAAGCAATAATACAATGAATTAGTTAATTTTTGCCATTAGTAAACGGAGAAGAAATACTAATTTCATAAATAAGCTATCTCGGACATCCCCCCCCCCCTCGGACATCCCCTCCTCCTCCTCCACGTAACATAATAATTAACGGGGCGGGGGTGGCTCAGTCGGTAGCGCGCCTGGCTCGTAATCTGTAGTTCCCAGGTTCGAGTCCCAGCTGGGTCAGCGTTGAGATTTATCTCCGCAAAATTCCCCGCCCTGCACACGGTCAGTAGGGGACACCGATGGGCTTGGAAAGGCCGCTGTCCGTCGGATGGGACGTTAAACCGTGGCTCCGTGTGCGGGAGAGCCACACCCTGTGCACGTTAAAGAACACGCTGGATGGCCTTGTCGGGAGGCTACCATCTGTCTCCCAACAGCTGTTCCAGTGGGTCCCCTCCCTCAACCTTCTCTGAGCCTTCGGGGTCCATGTGACCCTGCCATTTAGCCCATGGTGTGCAAAAAAGTGCCGCTCAGAGGTAAAACAACCCAACCCATAATAATTAACCACTTTCTCGAGATATACGTAATTTATAGATCGCCCCTTTCTGTAGCGAATTACATTTCTATAATTCACCACCAGTTCTTCATCACTGCATCGTCATAAAAGAAAAGATTTATTGCATCAAGTCTCTTAATCCAATCGCACCCAAGTGTTTGATTCAATGTTAAATATCTAATTCGCTTCTAATGAGCACGACTCGAAGCGTAGGCAAAAGCTAAGAAGAGAGGCTACTTCCTTCAGGAGACAAAACCTGCTGGCTGGAGTTTCTTTGTTTAGTAAGGGGCGGCCACATTATGTCTTGTCTAAAAACTGATTGTAATCAGCGTCAAAAAAAATTGTAATGATAAATAGTTTTGTTTGATGACTTGATTCCTGAAAGAACTTGTCCAGAGAAATGTGTAATTTACTCCAATTTGAAATCTATAAGAAAATTATTTAGACAGTTATGAATCATGCGATATGGAAAACTACAATCGTTGAATCAATTCATATCGATATAACTAAAGTAATATGATCTTCGGCATGAAAGTTCTCTTACATCGAGATTAATAAAAATAAATAAATACCCCCTCAAGCAGCTGCTTGCCACAGAGGTCTGACAGGAGCCTGTCAGTTTATATGCCATAGTAGAAGTTCTGAGAGGATGGCAGGACCTCAACAGAAAAACGACACACACATCCATGCCTTACCCGGGGCTCGAACTCAGGTCCCGTAGATCACAAGCCAAGCGTGCTAACCACTTGGCCACGGAGATTGAATGTCTATAAATGTTACGCTTCCTGTTTCTAACAGTCAATAGACCAGGAAATTTCACGATATTTTTACGTCACTTTTTGTAGTTAAAATGCAATCATTGGCTACTGGATCCTTAAAGCATTAGTATGACAAATGAAGATTTCAGCATTTAAACTTTAAGTTGTTTTTAAAGAATTTCAATTAGTCTTAATTGTAATTAGGAGAGGACTTCAGCCACTCTAAGTACTTTTTTTTTTCTATAACTCACCCAGGAGTCAATGCAACAAAATTCCTTCTTCCTGGACCCTATTAAATAGGGTTTAGCAAAATATTGTTCATAAGCTGAAATAATTGTTTCTAATATTTTTTTTTTACAATTATACCTTTTTAAGATGATATTATCGTTATAACGTCCTGTTAAACGAAATTATACATCTCAGACAGATAAAACAACTGCATTTTTAAATTATACGTTTTCTGATGACCACTAGTGAGCACATCACATCCACAGCGTGTACATGCTTGTGAATGCGACACATTCATCAGGCCATGCATTTGGAGAGATCATGCAAAGAGCGTATATAGTGATTCATTTAGCCATTAACCTTTCCTCAGAAATTTCTGCCCTTTATAGTTTACTCACGATTGTACCAATATCATAGAAACCTCGCTTTCTGATTTTTTGAGGTACTAAAGGTTTCCAAATAAAAGTACAGACTACCAAACTGCAAAAGTTTCATGTTTGTTGTTCGAGTTGATATCAGCCTATGTTTAGTGGTCAGCATAGGCACAAATGAGCGTTAAACTGACTTCACATGCCTTTATAACACTCCATGGTCTTTCTCCTATAGTCTCTGATGTCTGCAAAAGGTCGAGACTACATCTGCTAACCATCTTGCGAATACTTTAGAGATAGTAGCTTTGGACAGTCCTGTGATTTCCATGTGATTGTCTAATACCAGATATAACATTTTTTTGGCAGTCGATCACACCACGTCTTTCCCATCTGATGAAAGAGTTGTGGCCAAGCAAAGAACTATATTTCAAACTAAAGTTTTTAGAAAAAATATTAGAAAATCAGAACCACAAACAAAACGATCTAAGACGGTTTCGCCTTGTTGTTATTCATGACTTGTATACCTACATTTTGTTTCCAATCAGATTCGAACTTCGAGTACTCAACTAAGACTGACATCGCATGTCATTTCCATCTTAAGCAAATATTTTTACAAACGCTATCTACATAACTATACCTACAAAATCTTTTAACAACCTGTTATCTACATATGTCTAGAGCATGCATCAATCTTGTCCTCGGTGGTACAAAGACAAAATGCTTAGATGCAACTATAGGAACTTACAAACGATTCAACTGTCAGTATCGTACCCGATGACACAGCTTTTGCATTCACTTCTTCCACTCTTCTCTCTCCCCCGCTACTGCTCTTCCCTTTCATTGGTGAATGAGTTATTCCAACCTATGACCCCAAAGAACATCTTCCAACTAGCCGCAGCGTCATGTCGACTCTTCAATGATACACGGCAGCTTCTTCAGCTACAAGTGATAAGCCCGCACATTCCGTAGTCGTAAACTTTACTTAAGTTTCCTGTAAGCCTTGTAGCAAATAGAGTCAGGTGACAAATTAAGTGGTCTCAATGAACACCCCAGTCATCGACCTAAAGAACATTAAACTGCCTGTTCTGAGTAGACGTCGCCAATTGTCAGTTCCATTGTGTGGATGGCTCGAGATGGCGGAGATGATACGTGCTCCGTCGGTTCGGGAGGAAGAGCCGACTTTGGAACCCCGGTGCACTGTCCCGTTGGTATCCGGAGCACGTAAAGCCAGCAGCTCTTCGGCAAGGTTAATGAAATGAGTCGTCAGTAGGTCCGAGTTAAATTGTCCATGAAAGATTGCATTTTGATTGGAGTCCAGAGTCAGCTATGACCATGTAAATGTGTACTTCCCCACATTAGCGCAGGTGCGATTGACCCATGTATGGGTGCAGAAAGAGGATGTTTGCTATTCACAGTTAGAGCCACCGGCATATCCCTTTGAATTGTGGACGGCCGACCAGGCGAAGCCGTTCCGCTCAAGACAAAACTAGGCTTGCAGCTTTCTCCCGACTTTCACTTTCATTTGCTACAGACTTAGAATGCAAATTTTCTCCATTAATGAGCCACACAAGCAGACACACGGAATCTCCAGTGAGAACAGTAGGAATGCGTAACTCGGTGTCTATAGTTACGAGCAGAAGGAAATGCGTAACTTGAATCTTACAAATGATCCTCATTTTCTTTGTCACGTGTAAACAGAGAGCTTGATGGTATATTTTTAATGGAAGCATTGTTTCCCAACCAAAATGTTAACCTTAATTAAGAAATTCTGTTTTTAATGTTGAACTTATCTCTCGCTAACCCTAAGAAATACTATTAAATCAGAAAAGGTTTTTCAAGTTTAACAATGTTTTCACATTAAAAAATTTAGCAAAATAACTAACAAAGATCCAAGAATAAAATATTTATTTATTAATATGATAAACTGGCATCTAAAAAATTTGGAGAGCACTCACATATTGTTAGAAGCTCCATAATTACGAAAATAACTTTTTATGGGAAATGTCACCGAAGACTACGAAGACTACGAATTTAGTAATAGAACTCAATCTAATCCCTTCAAATCTTGTTTAAACAATATTCGTTCAGCATTTATAGGGTTATGGAAGTTGTGGCATTAACCCTTTCAGGACCATAAGGTTTCTAAGAGTAAATATTAGTATGTAACTGTTTATTTTAGTTTGTTTAGACGTAAAATAAATAAAAATCATAAGAAAAATACATAACAATGTGTAGTTTTTTTGGAATTTTATGGGAAATATTTTTCCCAATGGACTGTAAAGGTAACACAAATTATAGTTAGGCTTATAATGCGATGTCTTTTATTTATTGGTTTATTAGAACAAAATGTTAACTAAAATAATACAAAATTATGAAATAAAATTACTATACAAAATGATGTGCTAATTATGATATTCGGCGAAGCAATTTCTTTTCGTAGTGAGGCAAAGATGGACATTGCACATAGTACATATATTATGCGTCCTGACAGTTCTGTTTTTGTTTTCTAAACGTTCCCGTTTACGTAATTGCGTTCGGCATACGTTCTATTTTGACATTCTGTATAAAAAAATGCAGATAAGGTTATAATTAAATACGACAATCACCAATTTTAAAATGGGAAAAATGTTTCCCTTAGTCGTGAAAGGGTTAAACAACACAGGCAGTCGACCCATCAGTGACTAAGAAATTTTCTCCAAAATTCACGAAAACTGAAAGGATCATAACACAAACGTAAAAGAAAGCAATTTTAGTAAATGGCTTGATAAAATACGCATTATTTATGTTTCCATAAACTTTTCAAATAGATTTTTACTTCTGAACCTTTTTGTTAAAATTCCAGTTTCCACTAACCTTTATCCATGTGGCTCCTCGCAGCTGTACGGAGGAGTCCTTTTCCCTCCCCAGTTCTGAGCCCTTATGGTCCTTATGAAAAGCCATCTAATCCATTGGGTACCGAAAAATGCTCTCAGAGCAAAAAATAACACAACTCATAACTCTAAATACCAAACACTGATAAAAATCAAGATCTATAGAGATTTGATTGGCGAATTTACCTTCGGTAACGTTTTTCGATATAGAAGCTAATATCCATATGATCTGGGATGTTGCTTTATACTTGTGTAACCTGTAGTGTTCCCAAACTCTTTTATGCAATTGTCTGTAGTTTTATCAAGATGCGATTCGATTTGTTTTAACATTAGAGTTTTTTGCCTTTAGAGTGTAGATTGAACTTCTTTACCGTTAACACTGGGGACTGATTTTTTGTCAATAATGTATAAGGTTATGAACATACTTAGGATGGGGTGGGCCGAAAATGTTAAGCAGGACCTCTTTAGAATTGGCCTATATGACCAAATGCAGCATCTGTAGCTCAGGACAGACATGTTTGGAGAACTAAATTACACTGTCTGGTTTGACCTCCGTAGCCTATGGCTGCTAGAGGATTTTGCATGTATATGTATGTAACATGTGGATTGAGCTCTTTTACGATTATATACGAATTATAACGATAAGAGTTATTTTTTAATTAATTCATGAGATAAATTCTCATGTCTAGCATTTTCTGCTGTTAAAAGTTCGAGTTGCAATAATTATTTAATTATTAAAGAAATAGTGCTGAATACATAGATTTAAAAAAATTTGAATGAGATCTTAAATTTTTCTCTAGTGACATTTCGAATATTCAGTTTGGAAGTTAACAATTAATATGGCTTTTCCATCTACATAACATGGAAGTGCCCCATTACATATTGAAGGTTAGCGTATTTTCGTGCTTATAACCCTGATCACAAATGCAGTATTAAAATTCATATTTCTTACATCCCAGTCAATTATTGTGTGCATCTATGCAGTTGGGTCTTCTAGGAAACGTAAGCATTGGTACTTAACAACTGGTTATAGTTCTTTCTCTTCGGAGACCACATACTTGAGAAAATATACGACCGTCTGTGATAAGAATTGAAGCCTCCATAGATCAGCAGTTATGAAGCCAGATCTTTTCCTCTTAAATTATAGCTCAGAGGTGGATCAGTCGCTCGAGCAACGCAAAAAAAGAAAATCTCTCTCCGCACAAACACGACGCGTGATCTTTCTCTGATCGGTTTCACGAGTGAGTGTTTATTGTACTCGACAGACAGAAGAAAGTAGTGAGTAAAGGAGAGTTCTGGAACAGTGGCGGATCAATGTTAATCCTATGGGATCCGCCACCCATGTGTTTTAAGCTGGTGGCGGATGATTATCAATCACATTAGTCATGCAGTGTCAAAAAGAATACCTCCCTCCAGTGATGTAATAATCTGAAATTATATTATTCAGTTAAATTGCAGATAATCCATTAGTAATTTCCACCGACGTCCATCTTGGTTTCCACAAAGTCCGATTTTTTTTTTTTCAATTCCACCATTTTGGAATCTGACGTCACCGATTAGCAGTTCTACCTTTTAAAGTATTTTTACCCAATAGCATTGTTTCTTTCCGTTTCTGCAGGTCAATCTTTTATTCCAGTTTCTGCGGGATAGTCATTCTTCTAGTATAAATACGACATCCATCGGTCAGATTCCTCATTCTGTTGTCAGACATTGACAGTGACGGCTCTCTGCTGCTGCTTCTCCGTGATTTTTCCAACGGCAATAGTGATAGTTCTCGACGTCCTCGTGTAGTATCAGCTATTTTACAACTCTGCTACATAATGTATCCATGTGATATATGTGAGAAGGCTTTCACACTCAAGACAAATCTGATTCGTCATATGAGAAATCACGATGGAAATAGCCTGTTTAAGTGCTCTGAGTGCGAATCGACATTCTCAAGGAGAGATGATGTCCGACGTCATGAGTTATCCCACACCTCCAGGAAAACCTACAAATGTGAAGAATGTGCAATGGAGTTTGGGCGAAAAGACAGTCTTTTGCGCCATCAAAGAAAGCCCCACAATAATAAGCGAAAACGTTCTGAAGATGAAAGGATTCCGCAGAAGAAGCAAAAACCAGACCCTGAAGACCCCTGTCAGTTTACAGAAGAAATGAAAAGAACCCTATCAACACATAAACTGACGGCAACGGAAGAAACATCAGTTGACCTCACCTTTTTCCTCGAATCCTCGCGGGAGTCACTCCTAACTCATCTGAAAGAAGAATTGACCTCGAAAGGTAGCATTAAATGGTACCTTGTCGTGCAAGTGCGATTCAGGCGAAAAGTTTCCCCTTCTACCTTTGAACACTGTACCCCGTTTTTCCGAAGTAACTGTGTCACAAGCCTACCTACATCATCCCTAAACAGAGAATTGGATTCAGCGTATAAGAAGATTAAGACCTCATTTGAAGAATTTGAAGGAGCACATAGTGGATGGACACTGGATGCCGTACTCCACGCTGAAATGAACATTGGAAAATATATCCCTCTTGCAGGATCTAGTTATATCCCTACTCCAAGAGAATTACTGCTAAAACACGCTATTGTCAATGTATGTAATTCTGACCAAAAATGTTTTGTCTGGTCTGTTTTAGCCTCTTTGTATCCTGCCACAGATAATCCGCAGCGCCTTAACAACTATATACATTTAGAAGACAAATTAAACACATCGGGCTTAATTTTCCCTGTTACAATAAATCAAATATCTAAATTCGAAAAAATGAACAATATTTCTGTTAATGTTTTTGGATATGAGAAAGAGGTGTTCCCACTCTACATCACACCATTCAGATTTAAAGCGCATGCAAATCTCCTTCTGTTATCGGATGATGAAAAGCAGCATTATTGCTCCATTAAGAATATGAGTAGACTTCTCAGTCCTCTCACCAAACATAACGGTGTACGTTTCTACTGTGATTACTGCCTTCACCGTTTCGCAAATGAATCCCTCTTGAAGGATCATGTTCCCTATTGTCGAGAACATGGACCTCAGAGAGTAGAACTCCCAACTGAAGAAGAGAAATGGTTGAAATTCACAAATTTTAAGTTTCAGCAGCTCGTTCCATACGTGATTTATGCCGACTTTGAATCATTCCTAGTGAAAGTGGACACTTGTATGCCTAACCCTGAAAAATCTCACACCACTATCACGGCAAATCATGAACCCTGTGGATTTGCATATCTTGTTGTTGGACATGATGGCTGCAGCTATAAGCCTCCAGTAGTTTATAGAGGTCCTAATGTAGTAGAAGAATTTTTAGAATGTCTGCTTAAAGAAGAAGAAAACATTAAAAATTTACTGTCGATGATAAAGCCAATGCAGCTCTCGAATCATGAAGAGGAATCATTTCACAACGCTACTGACTGTCATATTTGTAAGCATGCCCTAGGAGCAGATCGTGTGAGAGATCACGATCATATAACAGGTAAATTCCGAGGAGCTGCCCATAATTCCTGTAATCTGAACTTTAAGTTAACCAATAGGATTCCAGTTATCTTTCACAACCTAAAGGGATATGACAGCCACCTTATTATGCAGGGAATCGGCAGAATCAAAAATAAGAAGATTAATTGCATTCCCAATAACATGGAAACATACATAACCTTCTCCTTAGGGACATTACATTTTATAGACTCCTATCAGTTTTTAAGCACATCCCTTGAGAAGCTAGTAAATAATTTATCACCAGATGAGTTCCATATTTTAAAGGAACATGTTGAAACTGAACGGTTACACCTGGTTTTGAGAAAAGGAGTTTACCCCTATGATTATATTGACAACAGTGAAAAGTTTGAACAAATAGTATTACCACCACGTGAAGCATTTTACAACCAACTCACAGAAGAAGCACTAGGGGAAGAAGACTATACCCATGCAATAAGAGTATGGAATACATTCAACATAAAAAATCTAGGCCAGTATCATGACTTGTACCTGAAGACAGACGTGCTCCTCTTAGCTGATGTTTTCGAAAGTTTCAGAAAACTATGCATCAGATACTATGAAATCGATCCCTGCCATGTTTACACAGCTCCTGGATTAGCCTGGCAAGCATGCTTAAAAATGACAAATGTAAATCTTGAGTTGATAACTGACCCTACAATGTACCTTTTCCTGGAAAAAGGCATACGAGGGGGAATTTCTGTGATATGCAATCGTCTTAGTACAGCAAACAACAAGTATTTGGACACCTATGATCCTCAGTTACCCTCTAAATACATTATGTACTATGATGCCAACAATCTTTATGGATGGGCAATGTCACAATGCCTCCCTCAAAGCGATTTTCGATGGCTTAATAAAGAAGAAATAGCAGATCTAAATATTACGACAATTGCTGACGATGCGAATAAAGGATACATATTGGAAGTTGATTTAGATTATCCAGTTTCTCTACACGACAAGCATAATGATTATCCACTAGCCCCTGAGAAACTTCAGATTACCAGCAGCATGCTATCCCCATATTGTCAAGAGGTTGCCCAAAGCCTTGGAATAAATACAAACCATTCAGTCGTGAAATTAGCCCCAAATCTAAATTCTAAGGAAAAATATGTCCTTCATTATCGAAATCTCAAACAATATTTAACCTTCGGTATGCAGCTGAAGAACATACATCGCGTTTTAGAATTTAATCAGTCTTGCTGGCTAAAACCATATATAGAATTTAATACAGATCAGCGGAAGAAAGCTAGAAACGACTTCGAGAAGGACTTCTTCAAACTGATGAATAATGCTGTGTTTGGAAAAACGATGGAAAATTTGAGAAATCGAGTGAAAATTGAATTGACTCAGAGCCCGAAGAGAGTATGCAAGCTCGTAGCATCCCCTGCTTTTCACGCTTTTCGTGTTTTTGACAACGACCTTGCATGTGTGCAATCAAAGCTAACTAAATTGAAACTCAACAGGCCTATTTATGCTGGTTTCAGTATTCTAGATATTAGTAAACTATTGATGTATAGCTTTCATTATGACTATATTAGTCCGAAATATGGAGAAAAAGCTAAATTATTGTTTACTGATACAGATTCACTGTGCTACGAGCTTCAAACCGAGGACGTGTATGCTGATATGAAAGACGATATAGATCATTTTGACACGTCCGACTATCACATTGATCATGTTTTGCATAGTACACATAATAAAAAGGTACTAGGTAAAATGAAAGATGAACTTTCGGGAGTACCTATCAAACAATTTGCAGGGCTTCGTTCTAAAATGTATTCCCTTCAGAGTTTACATGAGGAGAAGAAGACGGGGAAAGGAGTCCCCAAATACATCGTAAAAAGAACCCTTCGTCACAAGGATTACAGAGACTGCTTAATAAACAAATCACCTTGTCGAGTAGATTTGACAAGGATTCAAAGTAGCAGCCACCATCTTCATACAGTGAAAGGTGTAAAGCTTGGTTTGTCACCATTTGACGATAAAAGATATATTTTAGAAAATGGTTATGACACCCTTTCGTACGGTCACTACAAAACATTGAAAAAATAACATAGCAGAAAAAACGAATATTTCACTGTGATTTTTAATATGCTTGAGCTATTTATGTATAAAAAATATGATAATTTTATCCAAATGTGTGCATATAACCCCCTATATATGTAAAAATAATACATGTTATTATTATATGTAGATAGCTGTATGTAAAAACCATTTCCTCTGTTAACCTGCATTTTTTTTTTTTTTTGTAAGCAGGCTGTAAAGTATAATCAATGTGAAAAAGCATCATTGTGAAATGTATAAAATTGTAAACCAATGGAAATCATTACATGTGCACGCATTGTCATTGTTTCACCTAATACTTTGAAATCAATAAAAATTTTTAAATGAAATATATGTGTCGTCTGAGTCTTATCCTTGGCAAGTGGAGTGATAAACAAGCGTTAGCCGCTTCTCACGTGACTTACTCCGCATGCACCTGTGATGCTGACTCACTTCCAACCGCTCATATCCTGTTGGAAGGTCAGACCTCACTCACTGCGAGAAAGCTCTTCTAGGATCCATTTCTGGGATTACACTTATAATGAAAGGTGAGTAATTCTCTAAATTTTCATGGTTTATCAAACATTACTTATAATTTCGTGATGTAGTGACGTTCTCAAGTATTAAGAAGTGATGAAAACATAAGATTTCCTTTCAAAGTTATCGTAACTCGCTTGCTTGCTTGTTACCGGAACAAGCCTCCTAGAAATCAACGTCTTTTTTTTTAAAGCAATCACCTCTCAAAAGCACCGGGACTTCAATAAATGTTCTGAGTGCTGTGTTTATGAAAAATATATCAGTACGGGATGAAATTCTAATTTTTACTTTGCAGAGACGAGAACTTTACGTAGATTTTTACAGAGAAATAATCGAAATTATTGCATCAGCCATTTAGCGATAAAGTATTTTAGAGCAGATTTTTACTGAATATTAATACTTTAGAATAAAGGATAATTTCCTGTATATAATACAGAGGTGTACAGACGAATTTTATTTCCTACGAATAAAAAACAAAAATAGGATTTTCATACTGTTATTCGAATTACTCACTTACCACTTGTTTCAACTGTTTAGTAAAAAAAAAAATACATTTAATTCCCAGTTTTTTAACGACTGAGATAAAAAAAAATATGCTTACCTACATTAAATACAATGTAAAATAGCGAAATTCACCACTTATTTCAACTGTTTAGTAAAAAAAATACATTTAATTCCCAGATTTTTAACGACTGAGATAAAAAAAATATGCTTACCTACATTAAATACAATGTAAAATAGCGAAATTCACCACTAATTTCAGCTGCTTAATATCAAGAAATACAGGCGATTTCCTGTTTTTTTTTTTTAGCATTGCACATAAGAGAAAAAAAAAGACTAGCGAACGTATTAACATGTATACCTCTGGTACTTAAATATGACATGCTCTGTGTTTCAATATTACACATTTTTTCAGTAGTTTATACATTAATTACTAATTTTTTTTTTCATTCAACAGTTAAGTATCACAATTGGAAGTAATGTGCGCAATATTTCCTGTTTAAATGCATCTCTCTACAAAAAAAAGATTTCCTTTCAAAATTATCGTAACTCGCTTGCTTGCTAGTACATTACATGGCCCGAATCGAGCCACCTCGAAATCAACGTTTTTTTTTTTTGAAGCGATCACTTCTCAGAAGTGGAAGACTTCAATAAATGCACCGAGTGCTGTGTTTATGAGAAAATTATCAGCACGGAATGAAAATCTAATTTTTTTTACTTGCAGAGACGAGAACTTTACGTAGATTTTTACAGAGAAATAATCGAAATTATTGCATCAGCCATTTAGCGATAAAGTGTTTTACTGAATATTAATACTTTAGAATAAAGCATAATTTCCGGTGTATAATACCGAGGTGTACAGACGAATTTTATTTCCTATGAATAAAAAAAATAGGATTTTGATACCGTTATTCGAATTACTCAGTTAATTCACCACTTATTTCAACTGTAAAAAAAAAAATACATTTAATTCCCAGATTTTTTAACGACTGAGATAAAAAAAATAATATGCTTACCTACATTAAATACAATGTAAAATAGCGAAAATTCACCACTAATTTCAGCTGCTTAATATCAAGAAATACAAACGATTTCCTGTTTCTTTTTTTTTTTAGCATTGCACATAAGAAAAAAAGACTAGCGAACGTATCAACATGTACCTCTGAGACTTAAATATGACATGCTCTGTGTTTCAATATTACACATTTTTTTCAGTATTTTACACATTAATTACTTACTTTTTTTCATTCAACAGTTAAGTACCCAATTGGAAGTAATGTTAGCAATATTTCCTGTTTAAATACATCTCCAGAAATCCGCTTTAAAACATTTTCTTATAATTTAAGGGGAAAATAAAGAATTTTAATTGAATTTCTTTTAACACTATATACTTAATATATTGTAATCAACGTATTCTATATACAAAACGAATTAATACAGCCTAGTTACTGGAAATTAACATGATGTTGAAGTGCTTTCTACCTAAAGATTTAAAAAAAACCTGAAGACTTTAATTTTAATTACATTTTCAGCCACTAGATGGCGACACAGTTACTATTAGACCTTGGGACAGACGAGAGAAACTTGAAGCCTTTGCTCAGAGCGCCACCTAGCGGGATTTTCAGTAGTTTAGTCGCAACCGGACGGTCCCCCTTGGGTCAAAGTCCACGTGGTGACGTCAGAGGGGAAAGCACTGTGCAAAGGGGGAACCGTAGGTTGTGACTAAACTACTGAAAATCCCGCTAGGTGGCGCTCTGAGCAAAGGCTTCAAGTTTCTCTCGTCTGTCCCAAGGTCTAATAGTAACTGTGTCGCCATCTAGTGGCTGAAAATGTAATTAAAATTAAAGTCTTCAGGTTTTTTTTAAATCTTTAGGTAGAAAGCACTTCAACATCATGTTAATTTCCAGTAACTAGGCTGTATTAATTCGTTTTGTATATAGAATACGTTGATTACAATATATTAAGTATATAGTGTTAAAAGAAATTCAATTAAAATTCTTTATTTTCCCCTTAAATTATAAGAAAATGTTTTAAAGCGGATTTCTGGAGATGTATTTAAACAGGAAATATTGCTAACATTACTTCCAATTGGGTACTTAACTGTTGAATGAAAAAAAGTAAGTAATTAATGTGTAAAATACTGAAAAAAATGTGTAATATTGAAACACAGAGCATGTCATATTTAAGTCTCAGAGGTACATGTTGATACGTTCGCTAGTCTTTTTTTCTTATGTGCAATGCTAAAAAAAAAAAGAAACAGGAAATCGTTTGTATTTCTTGATATTAAGCAGCTGAAATTAGTGGTGAATTTTCGCTATTTTACATTGTATTTAATGTAGGTAAGCATATTATTTTTTTTATCTCAGTCGTTAAAAAATCTGGGAATTAAATGTATTTTTTTTTTTACAGTTGAAATAAGTGGTGAATTAACTGAGTAATTCGAATAACGGTATCAAAATCCTATTTTTTTTATTCATAGGAAATAAAATTCGTCTGTACACCTCGGTATTATACACCGGAAATTATGCTTTATTCTAAAGTATTAATATTCAGTAAAACACTTTATCGCTAAATGGCTGATGCAATAATTTCGATTATTTCTCTGTAAAAATCTACGTAAAGTTCTCGTCTCTGCAAGTAAAAAAAATTAGATTTTCATTCCGTGCTGATAATTTTCTCATAAACACAGCACTCGGTGCATTTATTGAAGTCTTCCACTTCTGAGAAGTGATCGCTTCAAAAAAAAAAAACGTTGATTTCGAGGTGGCTCGATTCGGGCCATGTAATGTACTAGCAAGCAAGCGAGTTACGATAATTTTGAAAGGAAATCTTTTTTTTGTAGAGAGATGCATTTAAACAGGAAATATTGCGCACATTACTTCCAATTGTGATACTTAACTGTTGAATGAAAAAAAAAATTAGTAATTAATGTATAAACTACTGAAAAAATGTGTAATATTGAAACACAGAGCATGTCATATTTAAGTACCAGAGGTATACATGTTAATACGTTCGCTAGTCTTTTTTTTTCTCTTATGTGCAATGCTAAAAAAAAAAAACAGGAAATCGCCTGTATTTCTTGATATTAAGCAGCTGAAATTAGTGGTGAATTTCGCTATTTTACATTGTATTTAATGTAGGTAAGCATATTTTTTTTATCTCAGTCGTTAAAAATCTGGGAATTAAATGTATTTTTTTTACTAAACAGTTGAAATAAGTGGTGAATTTCGCTATTTTACATTGTATTTAATGTAGGTAAGCATATTTTTTTTTATCTCAGTCGTTAAAAAACTGGGAATTAAATGTATTTTTTTTTTTACTAAACAGTTGAAACAAGTGGTAAGTGAGTAATTCGAATAACAGTATGAAAATCCTATTTTTGTTTTTTATTCGTAGGAAATAAAATTCGTCTGTACACCTCTGTATTATATACAGGAAATTATCCTTTATTCTAAAGTATTAATATTCAGTAAAAATCTGCTCTAAAATACTTTATCGCTAAATGGCTGATGCAATAATTTCGATTATTTCTCTGTAAAAATCTACGTAAAGTTCTCGTCTCTGCAAAGTAAAAATTAGAATTTCATCCCGTACTGATATATTTTTCATAAACACAGCACTCAGAACATTTATTGAAGTCCCGGTGCTTTTGAGAGGTGATTGCTTTAAAAAAAAAGACGTTGATTTCTAGGAGGCTTGTTCCGGTAACAAGCAAGCAAGCGAGTTACGATAACTTTGAAAGGAAATCTTATGTTTTCATCACTTCTTAATACTTGAGAACGTCACTACATCACGAAATTATAAGTAATGTTTGATAAACCATGAAAATTTAGAGAATTACTCACCTTTCATTATAAGTGTAATCCCAGAAATGGATCCTAGAAGAGCTTTCTCGCAGTGAGTGAGGTCTGACCTTCCAACAGGATATGAGCGGTTGGAAGTGAGTCAGCATCACAGGTGCATGCGGAGTAAGTCACGTGAGAAGCGGCTAACGCTTGTTTATCACTCCACTTGCCAAGGATAAGACTCAGACGACACATATATTTCATTTAAAAATTTTTATTGATTTCAAAGTATTAGGTGAAACAATGACAATGCGTGCACATGTAATGATTTCCATTGGTTTACAATTTTATACATTTCACAATGATGCTTTTTCACATTGATTATAACTTTACAGCCTGCTTACAAAAAAAAAAAAAATGCAGGTTAACAGAGGAAATGGTTTTTACATACAGCTATCTACATATAATAATAACATGTATTATTTTTACATATATAGGGGGTTATATGCACACATTTGGATAAAATTATCATATTTTTTATACATAAATAGCTCAAGCATATTAAAAATCACAGTGAAATATTCGTTTTTTCTGCTATGTTATTTTTTCAATGTTTTGTAGTGACCGTACGAAAGGGTGTCATAACCATTTTCTAAAATATATCTTTTATCGTCAAATGGTGACAAACCAAGCTTTACACCTTTCACTGTATGAAGATGGTGGCTGCTACTTTGAATCCTTGTCAAATCTACTCGACAAGGTGATTTGTTTATTAAGCAGTCTCTGTAATCCTTGTGACGAAGGGTTCTTTTTACGATGTATTTGGGGACTCCTTTCCCCGTCTTCTTCTCCTCATGTAAACTCTGAAGGGAATACATTTTAGAACGAAGCCCTGCAAATTGTTTGATAGGTACTCCCGAAAGTTCATCTTTCATTTTACCTAGTACCTTTTTATTATGTGTACTATGCAAAACATGATCAATGTGATAGTCGGACGTGTCAAAATGATCTATATCGTCTTTCATATCAGCATACACGTCCTCGGTTTGAAGCTCGTAGCACAGTGAATCTGTATCAGTAAACAATAATTTAGCTTTTTCTCCATATTTCGGACTAATATAGTCATAATGAAAGCTATACATCAATAGTTTACTAATATCTAGAATACTGAAACCAGCATAAATAGGCCTGTTGAGTTTCAATTTAGTTAGCTTTGATTGCACACATGCAAGGTCGTTGTCAAAAACACGAAAAGCGTGAAAAGCAGGGGATGCTACGAGCTTGCATACTCTCTTCGGGCTCTGAGTCAATTCAATTTTCACTCGATTTCTCAAATTTTCCATCGTTTTTCCAAACACAGCATTATTCATCAGTTTGAAGAAGTCCTTCTCGAAGTCGTTTCTAGCTTTCTTCCGCTGATCTGTATTAAATTCTATATATGGTTTTAGCCAGCAAGACTGATTAAATTCTAAAACGCGATGTATGTTCTTCAGCTGCATACCGAAGGTTAAATATTGTTTGAGATTTCGATAATGAAGGACATATTTTTCCTTAGAATTTAGATTTGGGGCTAATTTCACGACTGAATGGTTTGTATTTATTCCAAGGCTTTGGGCAACCTCTTGACAATATGGGGATAGCATGCTGCTGGTAATCTGAAGTTTCTCAGGGGCTAGTGGATAATCATTATGCTTGTCGTGTAGAGAAACTGGATAATCTAAATCAACTTCCAATATGTATCCTTTATTCGCATCGTCAGCAATTGTCGTAATATTTAGATCTGCTATTTCTTCTTTATTAAGCCATCGAAAATCGCTTTGAGGGAGGCATTGTGACATTGCCCATCCATAAAGATTGTTGGCATCATAGTACATAATGTATTTAGAGGGTAACTGAGGATCATAGGTGTCCAAATACTTGTTGTTTGCTGTACTAAGACGATTGCATATCACAGAAATTCCCCCTCGTATGCCTTTTTCCAGGAAAAGGTACATTGTAGGGTCAGTTATCAACTCAAGATTTACATTTGTCATTTTTAAGCATGCTTGCCAGGCTAATCCAGGAGCTGTGTAAACATGGCAGGGATCGATTTCATAGTATCTGATGCATAGTTTTCTGAAACTTTCGAAAACATCAGCTAAGAGGAGCACGTCTGTCTTCAGGTACAAGTCATGATACTGGCCTAGATTTTTTATGTTGAATGTATTCCATACTCTTATTGCATGGGTATAGTCTTCTTCCCCTAGTGCTTCTTCTGTGAGTTGGTTGTAAAATGCTTCACGTGGTGGTAATACTATTTGTTCAAACTTTTCACTGTTGTCAATATAATCATAGGGGTAAACTCCTTTTCTCAAAACCAGGTGTAACCGTTCAGTTTCAACATGTTCCTTTAAAATATGGAACTCATCTGGTGATAAATTATTTACTAGCTTCTCAAGGGATGTGCTTAAAAACTGATAGGAGTCTATAAAATGTAATGTCCCTAAGGAGAAGGTTATGTATGTTTCCATGTTATTGGGAATGCAATTAATCTTCTTATTTTTGATTCTGCCGATTCCCTGCATAATAAGGTGGCTGTCATATCCCTTTAGGTTGTGAAAGATAACTGGAATCCTATTGGTTAACTTAAAGTTCAGATTACAGGAATTATGGGCAGCTCCTCGGAATTTACCTGTTATATGATCGTGATCTCTCACACGATCTGCTCCTAGGGCATGCTTACAAATATGACAGTCAGTAGCGTTGTGAAATGATTCCTCTTCATGATTCGAGAGCTGCATTGGCTTTATCATCGACAGTAAATTTTTAATGTTTTCTTCTTCTTTAAGCAGACATTCTAAAAATTCTTCTACTACATTAGGACCTCTATAAACTACTGGAGGCTTATAGCTGCAGCCATCATGTCCAACAACAAGATATGCAAATCCACAGGGTTCATGATTTGCCGTGATAGTGGTGTGAGATTTTTCAGGGTTAGGCATACAAGTGTCCACTTTCACTAGGAATGATTCAAAGTCGGCATAAATCACGTATGGAACGAGCTGCTGAAACTTAAAATTTGTGAATTTCAACCATTTCTCTTCTTCAGTTGGGAGTTCTACTCTCTGAGGTCCATGTTCTCGACAATAGGGAACATGATCCTTCAAGAGGGATTCATTTGCGAAACGGTGAAGGCAGTAATCACAGTAGAAACGTACACCGTTATGTTTGGTGAGAGGACTGAGAAGTCTACTCATATTCTTAATGGAGCAATAATGCTGCTTTTCATCATCCGATAACAGAAGGAGATTTGCATGCGCTTTAAATCTGAATGGTGTGATGTAGAGTGGGAACACCTCTTTCTCATATCCAAAAACATTAACAGAAATATTGTTCATTTTTTCGAATTTAGATATTTGATTTATTGTAACAGGGAAAATTAAGCCCGATGTGTTTAATTTGTCTTCTAAATGTATATAGTTGTTAAGGCGCTGCGGATTATCTGTGGCAGGATACAAAGAGGCTAAAACAGACCAGACAAAACATTTTTGGTCAGAATTACATACATTGACAATAGCGTGTTTTAGCAGTAATTCTCTTGGAGTAGGGATATAACTAGATCCTGCAAGAGGGATATATTTTCCAATGTTCATTTCAGCGTGGAGTACGGCATCCAGTGTCCATCCACTATGTGCTCCTTCAAATTCTTCAAATGAGGTCTTAATCTTCTTATACGCTGAATCCAATTCTCTGTTTAGGGATGATGTAGGTAGGCTTGTGACACAGTTACTTCGGAAAAACGGGGTACAGTGTTCAAAGGTAGAAGGGGAAACTTTTCGCCTGAATCGCACTTGCACGACAAGGTACCATTTAATGCTACCTTTCGAGGTCAATTCTTCTTTCAGATGAGTTAGGAGTGACTCCCGCGAGGATTCGAGGAAAAAGGTGAGGTCAACTGATGTTTCTTCCGTTGCCGTCAGTTTATGTGTTGATAGGGTTCTTTTCATTTCTTCTGTAAACTGACAGGGGTCTTCAGGGTCTGGTTTTTGCTTCTTCTGCGGAATCCTTTCATCTTCAGAACGTTTTCGCTTATTATTGTGGGGCTTTCTTTGATGGCGCAAAAGACTGTCTTTTCGCCCAAACTCCATTGCACATTCTTCACATTTGTAGGTTTTCCTGGAGGTGTGGGATAACTCATGACGTCGGACATCATCTCTCCTTGAGAATGTCGATTCGCACTCAGAGCACTTAAACAGGCTATTTCCATCGTGATTTCTCATATGACGAATCAGATTTGTCTTGAGTGTGAAAGCCTTCTCACATATATCACATGGATACATTATGTAGCAGAGTTGTAAAATAGCTGATACTACACGAGGACGTCGAGAACTATCACTATTGCCGTTGGAAAAATCACGGAGAAGCAGCAGCAGAGAGCCGTCACTGTCAATGTCTGACAACAGAATGAGGAATCTGACCGATGGATGTTGTATTTATACTAGAAGAATGACTATCCCGCAGAAACTGGAATAAAAGATTGACCTGCAGAAACGGAAAGAAACAATGCTATTGGGTAAAAATACTTTAAAAGGTAGAACTGCTAATCGGTGACGTCAGATTCCAAAATGGTGGAATTGAAAAAAAAAAAAAAATCGGACTTTGTGGAAACCAAGATGGACGTCGGTGGAAATTACTAATGGATTATCTGCAATTTAACTGAATAATATAATTTCAGATTATTACATCACTGGAGGGAGGTATTCTTTTTGACACTGCATGACTAATGTGATTGATAATCATCCGCCACCAGCTTAAAACACATGGGTGGCGGATCCCATAGGATTAACATTGATCCGCCACTGTTCCAGAACTCTCCTTTACTCACTACTGAAGAATCGACTATTACGGCTAATAATTTCTGTTGCATACCTAAGCCTGTCACGGCCTGGCTCGTGTCACTTTAAAAATATCGCTAAAAAGCATCGGAGCATCAATCACTATTGACGTCTAGGTATTCAACCTGCGGAGTCGTTTATATTTTGGGGAGGGGGTGGCTCAGTAGGTAGCGCGCCAGGCTCGTAATCTGTAGTTCCCAGGTTCGAGTCCCAGCTGGGTCAGCGTTGAGATTTATCTCCGCAAAATTTCCCGCCCTGCCCACGGTCAGTAGGTGACACCGATGGGCTTGGAAAGGCCGCCGTCCGTCGGATGGGACGTTAAGCCGTGGCCCCGTGTGCGGGAGAGCCATACCCTGTGCACGTTAAAGAACACGCTGGATGGCCTTGACGGGAGACTACCATCTGTCTCCCAACAGCTGTTCCAGTGGGTCCCCTTCCCCAACCTTCTCTGAGCCTTCGGGGTCCATGTGACCTGGCCATTTAGCCCATGGTGTGCAAAAAAGTGCCGCTCAGAGGTAAAACAACCCAACCCTGTTTATTAGCGTTTCGGCAATCTGTACGCACGTTTTGTTTACTGTGATAAAATGTTTCATGTAATGAAGTCATTGATCAAATACAGTTACCTGCTACGCCTAAGTTCAGTGGTATCAACCGGTGTGCCGTAAGCATATGCCAAGTGTGCCGCGGCATTCACCTGGAAGCTAAAAATAAGTTCAAAAATATTAAAAAGCTTGAAATATAAATCAAATGGTCACGAATTATGTAAGCACATAATTGGTATGTAACGTATTATTATTTTATCGAAGGATACTACTTTTATAAAAATTGTTGAATTTTACAACCATGAGTGCAGAGGTTTTCAACTGGTACATTCGCTCAAAAAAGTATCCGAACACTATGGTTGATTACAGAATTCAGAAAAAATATCTGGCAACGATTTTTTTAGAAATTAGTGATCTGACAACCTTCGTGTCACGTGACACGAAGGTTGTCAGATCAACCATAGTGTTCGGATACTTTTAATCAACCATAGTGTTCGGATACTTTTAATCAACCATAGTGTTCGGATACTTTTAATCAACCATAGTGTTCGGATACTTTTAATCAACCATAGTGTTCGGATACTTTTAATCAACCATAGTGTTCGGATACTTTTAATCAACCATAGTGTTCGGATACTTTTAATCAACCATAGTGTTCGGATACTTTTAATCAACCATAGTGTTCGGATACTTTTAATCAACCATAGTGTTCGGATACTTTTAATCAACCATAGTGTTCGGATACTTTTAATCAACCATAGTGTTCGGATACTTTTAATCAACCATAGTGTTCGGATACTTTTAATCAACCATAGTGTTCGGATACTTTTAATCAACCATAGTGTTCGGATACTTTTAATCAACCATAGTGTTCGGATACTTTTTTGAGCGACTGTACTACCCGGCACACCGATAATCTGCGAATGAGGATGAATAACAAAATGAAGATGATTCGATCAATCACTACAGGAATTTTTAACATTATTAAAATCTGTTAACATTGGTGTCTTGTATGACAAAGTGAACTCTGTACTATGGAGCAGCGAAGAAATGAACTTCGTTATCACTATCGTTATCACTACTTCGATATCACTACTTCGTTCACCTGTATGAAATTAGGGTGTCGCGATGAAGTGAAACCAATACTAGATGAGCTGCAACGAACCCTGCACTAAGCGTGTTGCGGGGCGAAAAAGATTGAGAATCATTGCCCCTTAAGTGACTTAACAAACTCGACCCTTTCGGCCAAATATAATTACGTTTTTGGGCATGTGTTGCAAATAAAGCCTGTTGAAAAGATGTTTAAGTGGTGAATATGATCTGAAACATCATCATCATCATCCTCAAGCAGCCATGGGCTACGGAGGTCCAACCAGACCGTGCAATTTAGTTCTCCAAGCAAGTCTATCCTGAGCTACATCTACTGCATCTGGCCATTGCACACCAATTCTAACAAGGTCCTGTTTGACATTGTCTGCCCACCGCATCCTAGGTCTCCCCCTCTTTCTGAGGCTTTAGGCACACTGTTCATAACCCTATTCGCCAATCTATAATTATTCATACGGGCAACATGGCCAAACCAACGGAGTCTCTCTCTGCACAACATGCTGCTTAAAGGAGGTTGCAAACTCCTTTGCCTAACCTCATCATTATTTACAAAGTTAAACCATCTAATGCCCAAGATACTGCGTAAGCATCTGGAATCAAAAGCATCTAGTTTCCCGTTATCTTGTTTACAAAGTGTCCAAGTTTCACTACCATAACTAACCCTAGAAAGAACCAAACTATTATACAGTCTAATTTTTTTTTCTGATACATTATCTACAAATTCTACACTTCGCAAAAAGGGTCCATAAGTACATCTTGTTTCTTCAAGCTGCTGAAATCCATTCTACAGCAAAATTGTTAAATGTTGTGTTCGATAAAATTCGATTATGCAGTAAACACAAAATCCAATTAATACTGCTTGAAAAACAAAAAAAGAAAATTGCAAATGATCGGACGCAAGTCTCACGCCGCATCAGCTTTCTACCATAGTTATGCTACTGTTGCGTCTGGCAATATAGTCACGTGACAGTCGTCCAACATGGCCATCACGCGAGTCCCCACCCGATGCTGTCATTAACAGCTGCGTCCGTGTCTCGAACGGAATAATTACTCCGTAATTACTGAAATGCTGCCACTGCTGCACAAATTGGGGATGGCTCCGCTCAGTGACACCGCAGAGACGCCGCCGAGTCCGACCTGTGGTCCCTTCCCCATCTTCCCCCCTGCTGCTCTACCCCGGTAGAGCGGAGGTGGGCTGCGTAACCTGTTTTACAGCCGCCGTCCTGTTTAACGACTCTTGAGAACTGTCAGCTTTGGCATAGTTACGGAACTGCACAGGGATTGGTCTTATAGGCTTTATTGTGTTTTAGTCGAACGGATCAAAAATGCTCTGTGTAATACGGGTCAAATTTATATTTAACCTACAAAAAAATATTTGTTTGCTGATATTGCTTGATTTTTTTTTTTGTACATAAGTAATGGAGAATAACAAGTTCATTGACGAATTATTTTGCAACCTGAAGAAAGTGAATAAAAATTATGTTAATTTGATTTTAGGTATATTTTTATTCTCCTATGCTAGACACTACTGCAATTTTCGTTTTATGTTTCAAATCTATAATATTCTAAAATAATAACGTAATTCGACCAGATTGTGCACAAAATAAGATCTTCAAAATCCAGATGGTGAAAGTTGGAGTAAGTGATAAAGGATAGTTTCAAAATCTAGGTCAGATAAACAGGTAGTCATGTACTTCTATTGTAATTACCGTCGAAGGTAATGAGCGGAAGATTCATGTATGAAGTCGCATTTAATAAAAAACGTGCGAAATTTAATTAATCTGCACTATCTCGCCCACACGTGCTGGCGGGAAAGTGACCTGTGAGGGACTCCGAGCCCCGTCGCCTTCGGGCGGCTGGGGTCTTCTCCCAGTGCGTGTTCTGTCCATGATATCCCTTGCGCATAACCGTCCCGTGGACGAGTGGTTAGCGCGCTTGGCTACTGATCTACGGGACCTGGGTTCGAGCCCCGGGTAAGGCATGGATGTTCGTGTTGTTTTCTGCTGAGGTCCTGCCATCCTCTCAGATCTTCTACTGTGGCATATAAACTGACAGGCTCCTGTCAGACTTCTGTGGCAAGCAGCTGCTTGAGGGGATATTTATTTTTATTTAATGTTGCATGAGGCGTCTGAAGAAGTTAAGATTTACAATCCATATTGCCATCAAAACGGCAGTGACCATACTGACGATTATATTCAAGCGGTTTGTAAGAAGATATCACAGAATATAATCTTAACAAGACTAAATAAAGACACGGTTTAAAAGAGTGCATAAATGGAAAGAATGGACTAAGATTATTCGATACGAAAATGGGAAATTCGAAACATGATCCAAAAAAAATCTGTTTAAAGAATGCATTTTTTTTTTCTAATACGGAAACACGTAGAAGGATATTTCGTGGGGAAAAAACAACCTAGATATTGAGATGCAAAACTGATAAAAAGATAATAAAAAAAAAACAAATACCCCCTCAAGCAGCTGCTTGCCACAGAGGTCTGACAGGAGCCTCCGCAAAATTCCCCGCCCTGCACACGGTCAGTAGGGGACACCGTGGGTTTAGAAAGGCCGCCGTCCGTCGGATGGGATGTTAAGCCGTTGCCCCGTGTGTGAGAGAGCCATACCCTGTGCACGTTAAAGAACACGCTGGATGGCCTTGACGGGAGGCTACCATCTGTCTCCCAACAGCTGTTCCAGTGGGTCCCCTCCCCCAACCTTCTCTGAGCCTTCGGGGTCCATATGACCTGGCCATTTAGCCCATGGTGTGCAAAAAAGTGCCGCTCAGGGGTAAAACAACCCAACTGACAGGAGCCTGTCAGTTTATATGCCACAGTAGGAGATCTGAGAGGATGGCAGGACCTCAGCAGAAAAACGACACACACATCCATGCCTAATCCGGGGCTCGAACCCAGGTCCCTTAAAAAGATAGTAATGATAAATTATTTAACGTAGGGGAGTAAAAGAGAGATGTAATAAGATGTAATAAGATTAGCAATTTCATATATTCTGTCGGAGGAAATAAGGCACAAGGGGAAAAACATTTTTAAAGAACCCAAGAAAAATTCTGTACTTAAAAACGAAAACATGGATTTCTAATGACTAATGAATTGGAATAAAAAAAACAGTTTCTGAATTCCTTAAAAATATATCTTTATTTAAAAACAAAAATAAAGTTTTTAATGAGAAATATGAATTGGTAAAAACACTTTATACATTTTAAAATGTTTAATCAAAAAATTGGAAGAATGAGCCAGACTGAATATATTGATTATTTGTTTTATGTGAGTTGCGGGTTGGATGAGCCTGATTTGGAAGAAAATGCAGAGATAATATAATCAAAATCTGGAAGTTTGTGGAAAGATTAGCTGAAATTCATTTTTTATGAAATGTGTTCCAGACATTATTGGCTGGTGTCTATTAGAAATGAGTTCGGGTTCAAATTTTCGAGCCCGAACTCGATCACGGAAAAAAAATGATGTGCCTCCTGTCAGACCTCTGTGGCAAGCAGCTGCTTGAGGGGGTATTTATTTTTATTTTTATATTTCACGCAGCTTTAAAATATTTTTAAAGACCTCTTAAATAGAGGAGGAAATGTTATACTGTAATGGAAATCTTCTCTCTTGCCTTCCCCCCCCCTATTTCTTAACTTTTTCCCGAGTAAAATTCCAGTACATAGACTGCACATAGAAAACAGTACATACTGCACATACATACAGCACAGTGAAACAGTACATGACACATGACACGAAGGTTGCTAAAAAATTTTCTAAAAAAAATCGTTGCCAGATATTTTTTCTGAATTCTGTAATCAACCGTAGTGTTCGGATACTTTTTTGAGCGACTGTACATTTAATGTGCATTATTACAAATTAATATAATTTCAAATATCACACTTTACCCTTTTTCAATTGGGTGGGGTTGTTTTGCAACTGACAGCCAGCTTTTTTCACACAATGGACTAAATGGCCAAGTCCCCGAGGCTCAAAGCTAGATATGGAATTCACTGGATTGTTGTTGTTGGGACCCATTCGTCAATCTCTTCTGGCACACATTTTTTAAAAGTGTATAGAACATGTCTCTCCTGCACAGGGACCACGAATTAAGGTCCCATTTCGAGGGACCGTGGCCTTACCAATCCTATATTGTCTCCTTCTCACCACATGTAGATGGATTAGCGAACAAAATCTCAACTCAGCCACAGTGAAAATTTGAACCTGAGAACACGAGCTTGGAGCGCTATTGACTCAGCCAACCTTTTGAATAAGCAACATATCTTTAATCTTGTCCGAAAACAATTAAACATATCGCATTTATTTTCTTATAAACAAGATTATCAGTGGGTATTAAGTGTGTAAAAAAAAAAAATCTATACCGAGTGAAATTAAATGTTGTCAAAAATATATGTATACTCTGGATCATTACAAGATATCGGCATAATCTTAAAAGCGCTTTCCTTATTATTCTACTAAAAATTAAGCATCTTCAAAGCATTTTTTTTTATTTTGGGAGTTATTTATATTTACTTAAGTTGTTAATAAGGACAATAAATAACTGGAAAAAATATTGAAATGCCTTTATTTAAATATTGTAAAAGAATATTGAAATTAAACGCTAGTTTGCATTATTGCTTGTACCACCTAAATACCTCAACGCCACTGCGGTTATAATTTGTATTTGATTCTGGTGCTTTAATTAACGGTAATATTTATTTCGATTTTTGCCTACTTTTGTTCGGGGCGGGGGTGGTACTTGTCGGTAGCGCGCCAGGCTTGTAATCTGCAGTTCCCAGTTCGAGTCCCGCCAGCGTTGAGATTTATCTCCGCAAAACTCATCGCCCTGCTCTCTGTCAGTAGGGGACACCGATAGGCTTGGTAAGGCCATCGACTATCGGATGGGACGTTAAGCAGTGGCCCCGTTAAGCAGTGGCCCCGTTAAGCAAGAACCATACCCTTTGCACGTTAAAGAACTGGATGGCTTTAACGGAAAACTACCATCTGTCTCCTAACAGTTATCCAGTGGGTCCTCTCCCGAAACCTTCTCTGAGCCCTTGTGACCTGGTCATTTAGCCCGTTATGTGCAAAAGAAGTGCTGCTCAGAGGTAAAACAACCCACTGATACTTTTGTTCAACTTGTTATAATTCACTCTTGAACTACACTTTTATAAATAAAAAATAAAATAAATACCCCCTCAAGCAGCTGCTTGCCACAGAGGTCTGACAGGAGCCTGTCAGTTTTTATGCCAGAGTAGAAGATCTGAGAGGATGGCAGGAGCTCAGCAGAAAACAACACGAACATCCATGCCTTACCCGGGGCTCGAACCCAGGTCCCTTAGATCACCCGGGGCTCGAACCCAGGTCCCTTAGATCAGTAGCCAAGCGCGCTAACCACTCGGCATGGGACGGTACACTTTTAATATGACAAATTTAATCTCCAATCAAATACGTTTCATTCATTATTCTTTTATTACTAGCAAAAGAATAACTCAATTTATCAGTGAAAAAAAAAACTAGCGAAGCTTTAGGTTGTTTTACCTTTGAGCGGCACTTGTTTTGCACACAATGGGCTAAATGCCCAGATCACAAGTAACAGAGGGCTCAGAGAAGGTTAGGGGAACTCTTGGACAGCTGTTAGAAAACGGATAGTAGCCTCCCGACAAGGCCGTCTTGACGGGAAGCTACCATTCGTCTCCTAAAGCATGTTCTTTAACATGCACAGGAGTCACGGCTTAACGTCCCACCCGATGGACGGCAGACTTTCCAAGCCCATTCGTGCCCCCTACTGATTGTGGGCGAAAAGGTTTTGGGAGATAAATCTCAATATTGGCCCAGGTGGGACTCGAACCTGGGAACTACAGTTTAAGAGCCTGGCACGCTACCGACTGAGCCACTCCCGCCCCGAAGTAGCGAGGAAAACATAAACTTAATTTTGCTGCTCCCTATCGCTCTTATTCCACAATTAATTTTCTTTTTCTACTTCATTCCCTTCACTCAAACCCAGAACTTCTTAAGCTTATAATATCCTTTCCGCTCCAATTAGGACAATTTAACATTTTCTGCACGAGACTCTTATTCGCAGTGCCGTCCCTTCTCCTCCCCCCCCTCCTTTGATGTTTTTATCAATGGAAACGTTTAACTTCGTCACGAGAGAATGACGCTAAATGATATCAGATTTTCATTTTCGTTATAATCTCTCTCTGGCAAGGCTGCAGCAACAGAAACTTCTTTGCACTTCCTTTGTTTTCTCATCAATAGGCTTTTATAATCTTATAGTTGACATAAGCCTAAAATAAAGGATAAAACTAAATGCTTCAAGGGCTTAAGGCTCCAAGGTGGTTGCCTCCATTTGGAGTAAGAAGAGCAGATTTAAATCCAGTATCCAGTGAAATTTCGGACCTGAATTTCATGCTATTTTTTAATCTGAAAATTCAAATGCAGCATTTTTCAGTTAGTGATTAAGAGCTTTATTTTCTATAAAAAGTAATATTTAAATAACACTAGTGAACAATTAATCGAAAGCTAAGACCTGGGTTCGAGCCCCGGGTAAGGCATGGATGTTTGTGTTGTTTTTCTGCTGAGGTCCTACTAGCCTCACAGACCTCCTACTATGGTATATAAACTGACAGGCTCCTGTCAGACCTCTGTGGCAAGCAGCTGATTGAGGGGGTATTTTTTGAGCCGTCCCATGGCCGAGTGGTTAGCGCGCTTGGCTACTGATCTAAGGGACCTGGGTTCGAGCCCCGGGTAACGCATGGATGTATGTGTCTGTTTTTCTGCTGAGGCCCTGCCATCCTCTCAGACTTTCTACTATGGCATATAAACTGACAGGCTCCTGTTAGACCTCTGTGGCAAGCAGCTGCTTGAGGGGATATTTATTTATTTATTTTATAAGATGAATATCTTGTTGAAATTCAACGGGTCCTTTGGTAAGATGTGTTCCGGTTCCAATTTTCGAACCTAATCCCACCCGGGCACGGATCATTCGATAATTAGTGAGCTCCAGCATGGCTACTTAGATATGACTGAGCTCGAACAGGTGTAGAACAAAATGAACGAAAAATGAGTGAAATTAAATGTGGAGACTTTGTGGTATAATTTGTCTAAAATTTAACTGCAAGATACTTATAGTTTAAAATTATATAAAATAAATTATTTATTTAATTATTTATGAAATATTATTAACTAATTTTAAATTATTTGCTAGCGTTTTAAAAAGTAATAGCAGCCAGTTGAATTTTAATGCATAAACTTTAATTAAAACACCTATTTACATTTTACTTTTTCTGTTAGTAAAAACTGTCCGTCGCGGTCCTAATTAGGTCGCTATTATAAACTTTAAAACAATTATAATTACGATTTCAATTTTGATATCAAGTTATGTTATTTCGAGCGAAAAATAATAGAAATCATTCGTAGAAACATCATTATAAAGGCTAAGAGTGATTGATTGATAATAGAAATAGAATACCAAACAAAAAATAAAAAATGTATGATGTTTATTTTTAATTACCAAAAACTGTTTAAAAAGGTTGAAATCAAAATCAAAATAAATTGTTTTATTTTGATTGTGATTTCAACCTACGCTTTCGTGTTCTTCGCTGAAAACATCAGCACTCGACATGATCGGCGGCTGTTATAGCCCATTCGTGACGAGGTCCGTTATGTGGTGCGTTCGGAGATGATCTTCTGAACACCAGTATTTAATTCTGCTGTGATTTGCCTGGTTATGTCCCTTCTGTTCGCTTGCACGATTCTCACTGCTCTCCTTTGACCCCACTGATCCAGAAGCTGTTTTCGTCCACAGGATTGCCGGTCACTGCTAGTGTTTTGCTTTTTGCACCATTCTCGGTAAATCCTTGAAACAGTTGTGCACAAACAGGAGAAAGGCCGTTTGGGAGGTGCTAGAACCGGCACACCTACCACCAACTATCATGCTGTGTTGAAAGTCGACTCAGCTCGCTCGTTTTGCTCAGTCTGACGCTCAATCCAACTCTAACTGATGCTTGAAGAGCTGGTCTGCCAAATTTATACCGCACACCGTGGTCACGTGACTTATTATGCGTTGGAATGAACCATTTGCGTGATGAGCGGTGGTGTGCCTAATAAACTGGCATCTCAGTGTATATACCTATGTTACAGTATTATATATACAATGAGCGGCCACTTTATTAGGAACAGATCTATGTTATGTCAATTGGAAGTAAAATACTCAGAGCTCAGAACTCCTTCGATAAGCGTTTTATAAAAATATAATGAAGATAAAGATCTAAATGAAATCTATCATATCTCGATTTTCAAAAACATTCATTTATTATCTAGAGTTATTGAATCTGGAATTTAATTAACTGAAAGCAAGTTAAAATAACTGATCTGAAAAGTTCATTCAAACAAGTTAAAACTATCAATAAATACGTTTTCCAACACTTAGGTTCCCCGCCCTGCCCACGGTCAGTAGGGGACACAGATGGGCTTGGAAAGGCCGCCGTCCGTCGGATGGGACGTTAAGCCGTGGCCCCGTGTGCGGGAAAGCCATACCCTGTGCACGTTAAACAACACGCTGGATGGCCTTGACGGGAGGCTACCATCTGTCTCCCAACAGCTGTTCCAGTGGGTCCCCTCCCCCAAACTTCTCTGAGCCTTCGGGGTCCATGTGACCTGCCCATGGTGTGCAAAAAAGTGCCGCTCAGAGGTAAAACAACCCAACACAACACTTAGGAAGGGAAGAATCCTAAAAGTCGCTCCTAGCTTTTTCTGCCCTTTCTAGAGAAGAATGTATTCTACTACGACCAAAGCCAGGTTTAACTGCCGACTGGCTCAGGAACTAACACAATACAACACAAAATATGCGAACTAGAACAACAGAACCTAGACTAACCCTAACTACCATGCCACCCTAGGCTCATATTAAAGAAATATTGTATTTAAAAATTATCTTCAATCGTTTTTCCACAAAAAGTATATTTAAGAAGTTACTAATCTCTGAATCGGACTTCCTATTTGCATAACATGTTTCTGGTCCTAATACAATGGCCACTCAGTGTGTAAGGTTAAACCTCACAATTCTAACAATTGGCTCCTGAAAAATTTCGAAATCATTGATTCACGTTGTGCAAATTAGAATTACAGAGTTACTAGAGAGAATAATCTGAAATCACTGGTAGTAAATTTGCTTAGTGGATTATCATTATCACTTTCAACGTATATAAAAAAACAGATTATTTTATTGACGCTTTAGTTAACGATTTCTTTACGACTCCTCGTCAGGGTCATTCTGCGACGATTACGAGGGTGTTATCCTTTCAAACTTACCTATAAGCGACCAGTCACCCCCATAAAATTTGTTTGGAGTGTACCGATGAATAGGATTTACAACCCTAACACAAAAGACTACGCTTGTGGTCGTAAAGGCAAACAAAACACCGCCGCCGTTACTCGCAGGAGTTTATAGCTTAAAGGTAAAATACTGCAGAATTTCGACCTGCAAGGAAAACAAATGGATTCGTGTAGCTTCAAAGCCAGCGAAATCAACTTGTTTCCAAACAGCATATAAACTTAAAATATACATATTCTTGTAGATGGAAAAGTTTTTAGCTTGGTTTAACAAAAATATAAAAAGCTACTGATTTCACTTTGTTACTTTTCTGTCTGTTCGACCTTAGATTTTTTTTTGGTTTAAGTTGGGTTGTTTTACCTCTGAGCGGCACTTTTTTGCACACAATGGGCAAAATGGCCAGGTCACATGGACCCCGAAGGCTCAGAGAAGGTTGGGGGAGGGGACCCACTGGAACAGCTGTTGGGAGACAGATGGTAGCCTCCCGTCAAGGCCATCCAGCGTGTTCTTCAACGTGCACAGGGTATCCCCGCACACGTGGCTCTCCCGCACACGGAGCCACGGCTTAACGTCCCATCCGACGGACGGCGGCCTTTCCAAGCCCATCGGTGTCCCCTACTGACCGCGGGCAGGGCGGGGAATTTTGCGGAGAGAAATCTCAACGCTGACCCAGCTGGGACTCGAACCTGGGAACTACAGATTACGAGCCTGGCGCGCTACTGACTGAGCCACCCCCGCCCCTTTGGTTTAAGAGAAAAATTATAAATTATATTAATATATATTAATAAAGCATGTATGCCAACTTTTATTTAATTGAAGCAACGAACCTGCGCGGTTGACCCATCGGCACCTTCGTGTCTCGCGACACGAAGATTGCCAGATCCCTAATTTCTAAAAAAAAATCGTTGCCAGATATTTTTTTGAATTCTGTAATCAAACATAGTGTTCGGATACTTTTTTGAGCGACAGTACAACAACCCAACAATATCGCAAAAAATAACTATTACATTCACTAAAATAAAGTTAATTTTTTTGGTCAAATTGTAGTTAGGGAACCGAACATTACTTTCAACCACTACAGATCCCTTAGTATGAGGGTTTAGTGGAAATTCGGACTATAAGACTACATTTTGTACCGATTAACAATATCAGTATATAAGAAAGCTTGTACAATCATCATTCTGATGACTGTACAATCAGAATGATTAATAATATCGGTATAAAGGAAATTTATACAATCAGCAAAGAATTAAAAATAAAACTGAAAATATTTGAAATAAATCAGTATACGTGATAATGAATACTTTTACGGTGTAAATTTAGCAGACCTCAACAATGAAATAAAAACTACAGTGTGGAAACGAAATTGATTTCTTAAACGTTTTCAAAACACAAAAAATACAACTGCCTGAACAAACATCTAGTCGTACACGAGTTGTTGGGTTGTTTTACCTCTGAGCGGCACTTTTTTGCACACCATGGCCTAAATGGTCAGGTCACATGGACCCCGAAGGCTCAGTGAAGGTTGGGGGAGGGGACCCACTGGAACAGCTGTTGGGAGACAGATGGTAGCCTCCCGTCAAGGCCATCCAGCGTGTTCTTTAACGTGCACAGGGTATGGCTCTCCCGCACACGGGGCCACGGCTTAACGTCGCATCCGACGGACGGCAGCCTTTCCAAGCCCATCGGTGTCCCCTACTGACCGTGGGCAGGGCGGGGAATTTTGCGGAGATAAATCTCAACGCTGACCCAGCTGGGACTCGAACCTAGGAACTACAGATTACGAGCCTGGCGTGCTACCGACTAAGCCACCCCCGGCCCCAGTCGTACACGAGTTGACCATGAAAATTCGTAAATAAAGAAAATCGTAGCAGAACGTCCGATTGAGCGGCTAGTAATATTTTTTTCTATGGTAAAATTTCTCTAGCAAAGCCAGATGCGGCAAATATCGACTTTCTCATTCAAAGTTATGGGCACACTCGAAGATTTTCGTAGGGTGGAAGCTGGCGGTGTTTGCCGATCGAAGAAGCCAATGGCGTTGAAGGGCCATCAGCAGAGTCAAAAGTTGAAATGCAGGTGTAAGAGACGGAAGAGATAAGAGCGAGATAAGATGTGGGAAGTGCAAACAGTGGATGGAAGACAGCTGTGGAGAAAAAAAGATGGCAAGCTGCCAGCAGAGTTCATCAAATGGAAGGGGAGACAGATGTGTTTTTATCGGATCCACTCTACCTGTAAGCTAGCTTTTGGAATTAGTGAAGGTAGCAGATCCAAAGTCGTGCAGCGTTTTCAAGTATTGACAGATGGCGTGGCTTCGAAAGGGGAAAGATGAACAAGGCTTGTCGTATACCTGCATCTATCCATTGATGCTACGCTTCAAATGTTCTCTGGACAACCAACGAAATCAGTAATATATTTTATCTGAGTGTAGTGAAGACTTTCATCCCTAACAGATAATGGGATATTAAGCGAAGACCATATGTTCTATACCCACGAAACGATAAGAACTACTTCGAATTCCACGGACGCTTTCGTTTCTCCACGCAGAGCGTCCTTAAAAAGAGAAATTTTTGTAACTGAAATGAAAGATCACGTCCCTATTAGGCATGAATTAAATTTTCAGTGTTTCGTCTCAGTGATCCAAAGTTTCATTCAAGAACATATTTACATACATAATCCTAAAACAGTCGTGGACTAAACAGGTCCAACCAGACTGTAGAATTTAGATCTCCAAATAAATCTGTTGCATTTGGTCACTGTCAGACCAATTCTAACAAGTCTGACATAAGCCTGTTATACTTTCTTGAGACATTTAGGCACACTGTTCATTACTCTAAATATTGATCTTTAGTATGGATGTATGTGTCGTTTTTCTTCTGAGGTCCTGCCATACTCTCAGATCTTTTACTGTGGCATATAAACTGACAGGCTTCTGTCAGACCTCTGTGGCAAGCAGCTGCTTGAGGGGGTATTTATTTATTTATTTATTTATTTTAGTTCTTGATGAGGGCAACAAGGCAAAAACACCACAGTCTCTCAGTAAATGGGATGTGACTTAATAGTATTAATGTCTTCCCCTAACCTCATTATTATTCATGCAATTAAACTATCTACTACCCAAAGTGCTGCGTAAGTACGTTTCCCGTTATCTTACAAATTATTCGAGTTTCAGTACCGTTTCAACTTTATAGAAAACGGACTATTATGTAGTCAAAGTGAAAAAAAACTTGGTTTAAAAAAATTATAATATGTAGCAGGAGAATAATGACCCCACTTTCTCCTAAAGCCTTTTACACTTTTAATCTTCTGACTCAGATTCTCCTGAAAAAAAATTAATGTTTACGAACATATTTACCGTGAAAAATTTTTTCGTGGAAAGGAATGGAAGTATTTTCTCATGGAAAATGTTATGGATGTATGAGAGATGTTTCATAGCGGTCTATATCTCTCTAAAACAAGGTAGTCTCTCTACAGGCACCTTTGTTTTAAATGATCCAGACCTCCTTGATACTGGGATTTAATTCGCCAAACCACTCTCTCCTCTTTTTAAGTGAAGCTGATGAAGTAAATATATTCATGTGATAATGAAAGGCAGATTATGTTTGGCACACGAAAAAACATTTTAATACATCTCTTAATGGGAATACGGTTGGGTTGGGTTGTTTTACCTCTGAGCGGCACTTTTTTGCACACCATGGACTAAATGGCCAGTTCACAAGGACCCCGAAGGCTCATAGAAGGTTGGGCGAGGGGATCCACTGGAACAGCTGTTGGGAGACAGATGGTAGCCTCCCGTTAAGGCCATCCAGCGTGTTCTTTAACGTGCACAGGGTATGGCTCTCCCGCACACAGGGCCATGGCTTAACGTCCCATCCGACAAACGGCGGCCTTTCCAAACCCATCAGTGTCCCCTACTTGACCGTGGGCAGGGCGGGGAATTTTGCGGAGATAAATCTCAATGCTGACCCAGCTGGGACTCGAACCTGGGAACTACAGATTACGAACCTGGCGCGCTACCGACTGAGCCACCCCTAATGAGAATACGATTTTACACATTTTGTCTTTAGTAGATTATATAACATTCACAAAAATTCTTCTTCCTTAATTAGCAGTTTAGTCACCAATCATTCCTCGGTGATTCCTCGGTGATCAGAATCATTCAAATTCAAAACAGTGTAGTCACTTTTTTTGACCAAACAATTGTGTATCTTCCAACAATCAGTACGTTTCCCATTTTGTTGAAAAAGCAGCCCATGGCGACTTGCTAGCCAAAAAGAAAAACCCATAAGAGGTTGACAATTCACCGTACAGCAGTTACAGGCTACATCGTATTGGCCATGACAAATGTGAGGGTCATACGAGCAGCTTATCTGTCCCAACTCTAGGAACGCCGCTGGTATCGCCCGAGGAAGGGCTTCAATCAGCTCTCCCTGCCCTCCCTTCCTCACCCCTTCCCTGCCGTATAATTTCCATGATTCGTCGTCTGTATGGATCGCCTCAGGCCGTACCGTGATCCTAGGGTGGCTGCACCTCATTCGCATTGTGATGTTGTGGGTGCTACTGCGGCAGATGGTTTACCTGCTACAGACCGTACGTGCAGCGATGCAGTCCGTATGAGCCTCACTGACCTGGCCGGCCACCAGTTCGTCTGCAGTTAGTAAGGAGCGTCATCAGTATCCTAGTCACGCTCGCTGGCGCCTCTTGCTCACTCCCATAAATCACTGTGAGCTACGACCCATGCTAGAATGACACGAGATGCACCCCAGCGTCGGTCTATATCGGCCTTCGCTAGTCACATCGATGCTGACCCAAGTGATGGTGTCTTAAGAAGTTCAATGGATGTTTCTCTATTTTTCGACGAAGCTCAAAATCATGCTAGAAAAGTCTTGCCACATCAGATGCTGCACCTGGAATACCTTCATAACAAAATGTTGCTTCGGATAGGTATTAACTGATTTCGTAACTGAATAAAAAAAACACTCTCAAGTAATAAACACAACACTATTTGTCCGGTTTCTCACATTTCGAATATCAGATTTATTGTGAAACTAAATCATAAATACAGTATATTTTCTGATATCCGAGGTGTATTTCCAGCCAAGTTCACTTTTGGCAGCAGGAAATAAATTTCACTTTATAGCATTACTAGCAGATTCACCTAGCTCTTCTCAGGTCTTAACTGGGGCGGGGGTGGCTCAGTCGGTAGCGCGCCAGGCTCGTAATCTGTAGTTCCCAGGTTCGAGTCCCAGCTGGGTCAGCGTTGAGATTTATCTCCGCAAAATTCCCCGCCCTGCCCACGGTCAGTAGGGGGACACCGATGGGCTTGGAAAGGCCGCCGTCCGTGGGATGGGACGTTAAGCCGTGGCCCCGTGTGCGGGAGAACCATACCCTGTGCACGTTAAGGAACACGCTGGATGGCCTTGACGGGACGCTACCATCTGTCTCCCAACAGCTATTCCAGTGGGTCCCCTCCCTCAACCTTCTCTGAGACTCCGGGGTCCATGTGACCTGGCCATTTAGCCCATGGTGTGCAAAAAAGTGCCGCTCAGAGGTAAAACAACCAACGTTAAAGAACACGCTGGATGGCCTTGACGAGAGGCTACCATCTGTCTCCCAACAGCTGTTCCAGTGGGTCCCCTCCCCCACCCTTCTCTGAGCCTTCGGGGTCCATATGACCTGGCCATTTAGCCCCTTGTATGAAAAAAGTTCCGCTCAGAGGTAAAACAACCCAACAACCGCAGATGAGACCGACAACACATTTTTTGTCACGTGGTCAGCCAGCTCTGAGAAAAATTTGCCTGATAAGCAAAACTTAACCCTTTGACCACCAGCAAATGGCAAATCCAACTATGCTCCGTCCAAACAAATATTTCTCTTTTCGGTAACTGGAGTGAAAAGAATAAGGGAAGTCCACATCGTTTCGGTCACACCTATGCACGACACCTAGGCATTGCGAACATTTTCCAAAGTGTCGAGGGCAGCTCTTACAAAAGCATCCCTTCGCTGAGCGCCAATTACACCCTCCATTGACAAGTTCTGCCGGTAGAGGGCGGAACCTGCTAACTGTACTAAATGGAGTATGAGTGAAAAGACTTCCGCCAGGGGGCTCTCGCTTCGCTACGCTCTGCTGCAACCGTTTACCGGAGGAAGAACTGTGCCGAGGGGTGGAAGTAAAATATTGTTTTTCTTTTTCCTTGAAGCAAAGAAAGGATTTTCATCGCCACGCTACGCATCGCTGTGCACTTTCACTCTGCTGAGTTTCCGTATGCCGTTGCCGCATGTCGACGGCGGAGGACGTAAAGACCCAGACAGAGAGAACGTCGTTGAATATGTGGAAAAAGTTTGTCTTCAGGTTTTAAATGCAATTGCAAGTCAGAATTACGTAAAGTCAGCTTCGGCATGAATGCGGTCTACTCTTTTCTAATACGATGCAATGCAAAAGAGGATGGAGTGAGCTCACCACTCTTCTGATGAATCTCCCGTACTTTTCCTATTCTCCTTATAGGTGCCTTCCTCATCGCCGAAGACTGGACATCAAGAACTCTCTCCTACGTTGGGTTGGGTTGTTTTACCTCTGAGCGGCACTTTTTTGCACACCATGGGCTAAATGGCCAGGTCACATGGACCCCGAAGGCTCAGAGAAGGTTGGGGGAGGGGACCCACTGGAACAGCTGTTGGGAGACAGATGGTAGCCTCCCGTCAAGGCCATCCAGTGTGTTCTTTAACGTTGGGTTGTTTTATCTCTGAGCGGTGCTCTTTTGCACACCATGGGCTAAATGGCCAGGTCACATGGACCCCGAAGGCTCAGAGAAGGTTGGGGGAGGGGACCCACTGGTACAGCTGTTGGGAGACAGATGGTAGCCTCCCGTCAAGGCCATCCAGCGTGTTCTTTAACGTTGGGTTGTTTTACCTCTGAGCGGCAGTGTTTTGCACACAAGGGGCTAAATGGCCAGGTCACATGGACCCCGAAGGCTCAGAGAAGGTTGGGGGAGGGGACCCACTGGAACAGCTGTTGGGAGACAGATGGTAGCCTCCCGTCAAGGCCATCCAGCGTGTTCTTTAACGTGCACAGGGTATGGCTCTCCCGCACACGGGGCCACGGCTTAACGTCCCATCCGACGGACGGCGGCCTATTCCAAGCCCATCGGTGTCCCCTACTGACCGTGGGCAGGGCGGGGAATTTTGCGGAGATAAATCTCAACGCTGACCCAGCTGGGACTCGAACCTGGGAACTACAGATTACGAGCCTGGCGCGCTACCGACTGAGCCACCCCCGCCCCACTCTCTCCTTCAAATCGCTCTAAAAACATTAACTCAACTTTGTCAAACTTTTTAATTATTAATACGGGCTCTTCTTCGCTGAAATTTTTCCCCTTATTACCTCCTTCTAAAATCAATAGCACTTTTCCTCTCGATAGTTCCTTTTAAAGTAATACTTTTCCTCTCCAATTTTGAAATCTAACATGTGAAAAATGTGCTCTCAATATTTAATGATACTTTTTGTGCCTTACTAAATTTCACTTCAGTGCTTCTATCTTTGATTTGTTTAGACAATATTTGCTTTTTTAAATCCTTACAAAGTGGTGGTTAGCGTCATGGATTGCAGATCAAAGAACATGGGTTCGAATGTCATGTAAGAAAACAGCTGTATGTGTGCAAAAGTTACTTTATTTAGAACCTATTGCCGGATGATATCTTTTTTTAAGACCATTCCTTCAAAATTTCTTCCCAGTAGAGAATAACACTGTGTGAAATGTCTTTTATTCTGATATTTCTCAATAAAATTTTACTTCAATGAAAGAAAAAGAAATCTGTAACTTGAACTTTCCAGTTCTTTGTTAACTCTTTCATTACTAGTTGTTATAAATAGAAAGAATGTGTTTTTTTTTTTGCTTTTTTTCTAGCTCAAGAAATGCAAACATCGATAATTAAAGGAATCCAAAATAAATGTTAATTTATTTACTATTATAAGAACACAAATATTCCCTCAAATGTATCAAAATTTTCTAGAACAAATCATTACGGCAAGTGAGAAATAGGAAATGCTTGAGTCAGTAGATGCTTTTGATTCCAGATGCTTACGCAGTATCTTGGGCATTAGGTGGTTCAACTTTGTAACTAATGATGAGGTTAGGCAAAGGAGTTAGCAACCTCCTTTAAGCAGCATATTGTGCAGAGAGAGACTCCGTTGTTTTGGTCATGTTGCCCGTATGAATAATTATAGATTGGCGAATAGGGTTATGAACAGTGCGCCTAAAGGCCTCAGAAAGAGGGGGAGACCTAGGATGCGGTGGGCAGACAATGTCAAACAGGACCTTGTTAGAATTGGTGTGCAGTGGCCAGATGCAGTAGATGTAGCCCAGGATAGACTTGCTTGGAGAACTAAATTGCACGGTCTGGTTGGACCTCCGTAGCCCATGGCTGCTTGAGAATGATGATGATGATGATGTGAATCTTTAATTAGATATGGTCTTATAATTTATGGGACAACTAACATTACTAATCTAAAGAAAAACAGATAACATCCAATTCACTAATGCAAAAATTATAATCCCATTAGAATTCAAAACAACTACCAAAATATCAGGGACAGATTTTCATATCTTAACAGTTTATCAGTTCTAAAACTATATACAGTATAATACAGAGCAATTACTTTGATAATACATATAAATTAAAAGTAACTGATAAAAAAATACTAGATTCCGTAATAGCGATTATTATCGTATCACAGGCTTTGTTAATAATTACGGAAAAAATAAAAGTATACATATATATATAGACCAGAAATTTTTAATGGATTACCAAGAGAAATTTTAGATCTAAAATCGTATAAAAAGATAAAACATAAGGTGAAAAATTATTTATTAAATTTTAATTCAGAAATGAAACTAAATAGTTACACTGCTCGACATAGAAAATGCCACACCATGAAGGAATGCACGAAATGAGACAAACTTACCACACATGTAGACAAGTAGGTGGGAAAGAAGCGATTTAATTTCTGAGGGATTACACGAATTCGATGGGCAAGGAGACAGTGTAATGTGGCCTGAGTCAGTAGATCGTATGACTGCCATGCTGGGCTATACATTCGGCAACATGGCGTGGCATCGAATGGAAAAGTTCCCGGATGGTGTGCTGAAGTATTGTAGACCATGTCTATAATTCCTCGACATTGCGAGGGGATCGTGCAGAGGCGTGAAGTCGTCTGCCAATAACGTCCTACACATTTTTTATTGGGGAGAAGTCTAGGGATTGTGCTCGCCAAAGCACCGCTGGCTGCTGATGTTGGCAGTGTTGTGTGCGTTATCGTGTTGAAACTAGGCATCTGAGATGCCACAGAGACACGGCAACAAAACTGGCTGCAATACCTCATCGACGTATCGTCATACTGTCATTGTACCCATTATGCATATGAGTGGTGAATGGCTGTTGAAACTGATAGCGCCCCAAACCATAATGCTCATGGATGGCAGCAAGATCAGTCGGCGACCCCGTCGTCTGCAGACTCTCAACTGGCGATCGTCGGTGCTGAGAGACTCATCACTGAATATGACATGGTGCCATTTGTCCCAACATGCATGTCAGGTATAGCACCACTGCAACTTTGCGCGACGATGTGCTGGGGTGAGTGGCATTCATCGTAATGGCTGGTGAGAGCGCAAACCTGCCTCAAGCAATCTGCGATTCACAGTCCGTATAAATACGGGGATGTCCATAGCTGCCTGTACACCGTGTCAAATGTCATATGCATGGATTGTGGGGCTGGTATGGCTTGCCGTCGAATGCGGCGATCGAGGCGTTCAGACTCCACCTACGGTCACCAGTCCAGGTTCAGACTCCACCTACGGTCACCAGTCCCACTATGGTGATGCACGTTACCTTCCTCTAACCTTTTGCCGAATTCGACCGACAGTTGTTGCATCCCGATGCTTTTCTGGCGTGATGCCACACATGGACTAACCAGCTGTACATAGCCATATGAGAAGCCTCTGGTAAAGGTGTCCGTATGATGGTACAATTCGCGATGAGGACGCCCAGGCATTCTCACTCCTTACACGTATTTTCGCTATCGAGATCACTCCGATGCAGTGGTCCACACCACCCAGGTAAGGTTGGGTTGTTTTACCTCTGAGCGGCACTTTTTTGCACACCATGGGCTAAATGGCCAGGTCACATGGACCCCGAAGGCTCAGAGAAGGTTGGGGGAGGGGACCCACTGAAACAGCTGTTGGGAGACAGATGGTAGCCTCCAGTCAAGGCCATCCAGCGTGTTCTTTAACGTGCACAGGGTATGGCTCTCCCGCACACGGGGCCACGGCTTAACGTCCCATCCGACGGACGGCGGCCTTTCAAGCCCATCGGTGTCCCCTACTGACCGTGGGCAGGGCGGGGAATTTTGCGGAGATAAATCTCAACGCTGACCCAGCTGGGACTCGAACCTGGGAACTACAGATTACGAGCCTGGCGCGCTACCGACTGAGCCACCCCCGCCTCACCCAGGTAAGGACGACCAAACTTAGCTACGCCATGCCGTTTTCCCCTGTTATTTCCCTCATCTCTCATGTGATTGGTTTGCAACTGCACTCATTTACATAACCCAATTGTCGACACATACCCACCTATTTGCATGGTGCTCCGACAAATACTTCCTGGTATGACATTTTCTATGTTGAGCAATGTATTATGCTTAATGTATGCAAAAATTGTTGTACTTGTTCAAAGTGTTTAAAATTGTGTTATGCGTAAATGTATTTTTTCTTTTGTCAGTTTGAGCAAACGTGTTTAAAATGACTGATAATTGTTTCACCTCTCATCTTATTCCCCTGCAGATAAGCACTGTATTGATAAGAAATGAAAAAGGCCGCCGTCCGTCGAATGGGACGTTTAATGGCCCGTGTGCGGTAGATTCATACCCTGTGCACGTTAAAAGGTTGGGTTGTTTTACCTCTCAGCGGCACTTTTTTGCACACCATGGGCTAAATGACCAGGTCACATGGACCCCGAAGGCTCAGAGAAGGTTGGGGGAGGGGACCCACTGGAACAGCTGTTGGAAGACAGATGGTAGCCTCCCGTCAAGGCCATCCAGCGTGTTCTTTAACGTGCACAGGGTATGGCTCTCCCGCACATGGAGCCACGGCTTAACGTCCAATCGGACGGACGGCGGCATTTCCAAGCCCATCGGTGTCCCCTACTGACCGTGGGCAGGGCGGGGAATTTTCCGGAGATAAATCTCAACGCTGACTCAGCTGGGACTCGAACCTGGGAACTACAGATTACGAGCCTGGCGCGCTACCGACTGAGCCACCCCCGCCCCTGCACGTTAAAGTGCACGATGGATGACTTTGATGGGAGGCTCCCATTTGTCTCTTAATAGCTGTCCGGTAAGTCCTGGAGGTCCTTGTAGAACTGGTCATTTAACCCACTACAAAAGAATGTCGCTCAGAGGTAAAACAACCCAACCCATTCCCAAAGAAATTATTAGTGGGGACCCTGTACATGCCACAATTTCACAAACACCGAAAAATTAAATGTATGATAACATTAGGTACTGTTTTTCTGTATGTTTTCTGTAGTACATTCTAAAAAGTACATTTAAAAACATTAGCCCTTTTAAGTTCCCCTAGAAATTACAAAACAATTTATAATATCATTAGTTATAAATAACAAGTGTCAAAATGGCAATAATTTCATTCGCATTTTTAAGTTTTGCATTAAAACAATTACGACATAAAGCAAAAGAAAATCCTCCCTCGTTTTGCTTGAGGCCCATTTTGTCCGCCGAGTACAACTAAAGGTGAAAGCTGTATATTTGATTCGCCTTCTGGCGCTGGCAGACAAGGAAAGCGAGGGTTGGAACCTCTCTCTCGCACTCGATGCTGCTGTCATTGTGCAAACGACGATTGTATACAAATTTGTCACGCAAAACACTTAACACACGCGCTGCAATTGCTTTGTGCATAGGATGCACGAATGTAACAACTGCTGAAGAATCATTTGCATGAGCCCAGCACTCCTTTGTCGCACCCGATATTCGTGACGGGAAATGACGTCTTGTGTAACGTGCTCCTTCTCTGTTCGAAGTTTCCCTTTCTACCGTGATGACGAGCGATAGGCTTTTATGGCCGCAATTATAGGATTTTATTCATAATATTTGTCTGATGCGCACAGAAGCCAAGACTTGCTCAAACTAACTGAAAGCTGGTCTAACCCTTTCACTTTTTACAATTAGGAAAAAAATCTACATCTCTATCCGTGGGCGGGGGTGGCTCAGTCGGTAGCGCGCCAGGCTCGTAATCTGTAGTTCCCAGGTTCGAGTCCCAGCTGGGTAAACGTTGGGATTTATCTCCGCAAAATTCCCCGCCCTACCCCCCGTCAGTAGGGGACACCGATGGGCTTGGAAAGGCCGCCGTCCGTCGGATGGGACGTTAAGCCGTGGCCCCGTGTGCGGGAGAGCCATACCCTGTGCACGTTAAAGAACACGCTGGATGGCCTTGACGGGACGCTACCATCTGTCTCCCAACAGCTATTCCAGTGGGTCCCCTCCCCCAACCTTCTCTGAGCCTTCGAGGTCCATGTGACCTGGATATTTAGCCCATGGTGTGCAAAAAAGTGCAGCTCAGAGGTAAAACAACCCAACATTAAAGAAACGCTGGATGGCCTTGACGGAAGGCTACCATCTGTCTCCCAACAGCTATTCCAGTGGGTCCCCTCCCCCAACTTTCTCTAAGCCTTCGGGGTCCATGTGACCTGGCCATTTAACGCATGGTGTGCAAAAAAATGCCGCTCAGAGGTAAAACAACCCAACCCATCCGTTCTTTATTCATGCCTAACAGTTTATGTAAATGTAAATCAGCGTGTAAAATAAACGCCAAGGCTTACCCATTAAGACATAACTTTATCTGTATCGATTGCTTACTACGAGCATAAAAGAAGTATCATCTTACTTCCAGTAGGATGGGTTAATCAAGCCAGGTAACATCAAAGCATTTCTTTTTCCTAGAATTTGAAACTGATTTGCATTCACGTACTTACAACTGGGTCAGCCCATTTGGAGATTGGGTTGTTAACAACTGAGAGACACTTTTGTCCACAGAACATGCTGAATAGCCAGGTCACAAGAGATTCAACTGAAAGCTGTTAAGAGACAGGAGGAAGCCACTCATCTAGATCATCCAGCGTGTTTTTTAACATGTACAGGGTATGTATCTGCTGCATATGGCTCTACGACATAAAGTTCCATACAATGGACCTTTCAAAGCCAATCGGTATTCGCTTCCTTCGCCAAAAGAAGAGATTAGCGGAGAAAATCTCAGCACTGACACAGTGGGCACGTGAATCTGGGATCATCAGTTTACCAGCCTGTTGCACAACCTACTAAGCCAACTCCATCACTTCCATGAAATTTTAAACAAATCTGGTTGCGGCACTATTTTATTTACATTTTTCTCCTAGTTTTCGAACAGACGTGAAAAACATGGCTTCTTTTTTTTTCCAAGTGACTGTAAATAACAAAAAAAGAAAACCCATGTTAAGGGTTCGCCCTATTAATCATAAATTTAAATTATAAAAAGTTAATGAAACCATTCAAAAACAATTATAAAGTTTAAAATATTCCCTATCAGTTTTCCTAAAACCCATTATTCTTGAGGGCGGGGGTGGCGCAGTTGGTAGCGAGTCAGTCTCCTAAACTGGAGTTCCCAAATTCGAATCCCATCTGGACCAGCGCTGAGATTTATCTCTGTAAAACTCCTCGCTCTGCCCTCGGTCAATAGGGGACACCGATGGGCTTTACGAAGCCATCGGATGGGACGTTAAGCCTTCCCCGTATGCAGGGATTCATACTCTATGCACGTTAAAGAACTCGCTGAATACCCTTGAGGGTGGGGCAGGGGTGGCTCAGTCGGTAGCGCGCCAGGCTCGTAATCTGTAGTTCCCAGGTTCGAGTCCCAGCTGGGTCAGCGTTGAGATTTATCTCCGCAAATTTCCCCGCCCTGCCCACGGTCAGTAGGGGACACCGATGGGCTTGGAAAGGCCGCCGTCCGTCGGATGGGACGTTAAGCCGTGGCGCCGTGTGCGGGAGAACCATATCCTGTGCACGTTAAAGAACACGCTGGATGCTCTTGACGGGAGGCTACCATCTGTCTCCCAACAGCTGTTCCAGTGGGTCACCTCCCCCAACCTTCTCTGAGCCTTCGGGGTCCATGTGACCTGGTCATTTAGCCCATGGTGTGCAAAAAATTGCCGCTCAGAGGTAAAACAACCCAACCGCTATATACAGTATTCACTATATGATATATCGGAAACTGGTGAAATTATATCCTCTACATATATAGAGAACTATTACGCATAAAAAATATTGTCACGGCTGTCTGACAGGAGCATATCATTATAATATGCCACTGAAAAGATCTACGATAAAATTGAGACTTAGAAGAAAAATAACATTCAACAGAACGGGAAAAAAAAACCGTATTTTATCCGGGTCTCTTCTCCTGATCCCTTGATTCCTCAGCAAAGCAAGCTAATCTCTCGTCCCCTTTTATCATTTATAAATTTGGGTTCGAGCCCCGGGTAAGGCATGGATGTATGTGTCGTTTTTCTGCTGTGGTCCTGCCATCCTCTCAGACCTTCTACTTTGGCATATAAACTGACAGGCTCCTGTCAGACCTCTGTGGCAAGCAGCTGCTTGAGGGGGTATTTATTTATTATTTTATTCCCCTCAACACATCTCTACACAAGAGAAACTAAGTATTTTACCGAAAATAATTGACCAACAAAAAAATGCTAATATCATGATAAATAAAAAAATAAATACCCCCTCAAGCAGCTGCTTGCCACAGAGGTCTGACAGGAGCCTGTCAGTTTATATGCCATAGTAGGTCTGAGAGGATGGCAGGACCTCAGCAGAAAAACCACACACACATCCATGCCTTACCCGGGGCTCGAACCCAGGTCCCGTAGATCACAAGCCAAGCGTGCTAACCACTCGGCCACGAGACTGCATGATACCAAAAAATAATGTTTTTAATAAAATACGCAATTGAAAAATTTCAATTGCAAAAGTTCATCTTTCTCTTTGGTGCTGTTTATTATTTTCGAAACGAGAGTGGCAACTGGGGAGATCACGAGACAGCGCAGTTGATGCTTCGATAGTTCTCACAGATCAGTAGTTGATCGACAGATTCATTAGCCAATGATCTATGAGAAGTGTCAAAGCATTAGTTGCACAATCTCATAGTCTCCCATTTTGAGACACCCCTAAGAAAAGTAGAAGCGAGTTTTAATTGCCTTCCCATTATTTGGGAGCAATATATCATGTATGTGTGTGTGTGTGCAAAAAAAAAGAGGCGAGTTTTTACATCATTAGTTGCCAGAACAGACCTTACGACTAACCGCAAAAGCAATAAAAAAGTCACTGCACTGCCAGTTATTTGGAACGCCTAAGTCTCTGCCTTCTCCGATGATTAGCATGCCAGCCTGCATTTCAAAGCCTCTGAGTTCGAATACCAAATAAGGCTGCCCTTAAGAAGTGGTTGACCTCACAAGATGTTTCGAATTGTACGAATTTCATCTCTTATCAGGAAAACTTTATTTCTGAAGTCTTGATAATTCAGAGAAAAATATTAACAGCTTTGATTGGCTTCAAGTATCTTAAATGTTCATTTATATCTTAATAGTCGCAGGTTCAAATCCCACCTGGAGTTGTGATTATCTTCGCAAAAAACCCGCCTTACTCTCGGTCTGTAGGGGACACCAATGGTCTTGGAAAGGCCACCGTCAGTCGGATGTGGCGGAAATACGTGGCCCCATTTGTGGGAGAGTCGTACCCTATGCACGTTGATGAATGGAGCTGAGATTATCTTCGCAAAAAACCCGCCTTACTCTCGGTCTGTAGGGGACACCAATGGTCTTGGAAAGGCCACAGTCAGTCGGATGTGGCGGAAATACGTGGCCCCATTTCTGGGAGAGTCGTACCCTATGCACGTTGATAAATGGAGCTGAGATTATCTTCGCAAAAAACCCGCCTTGCTCTCGGTCTGTAGGGGACACCAATGGTCTTGGAAAGGCCACAGTCAGTCGGATGTGGCGGAAATACGTGGCCCCATTTGTGGGAGAGCCATACCCTATGCACGTTGATGAATGGAGCTGAGATTATCTTCGCAAAAAACCTGCCTTACTCTCGGTCTGTAGGGGACACCAATGGTCTTGGAAAGGCCACAGTCAGTCGGATGGGGCGGAAATACGTGGCCCCATTTCTGGGAGAGTCGTACCCTATGCACGTTGATGAATGGAGCTGAGATTATCTTCGCAAAAAACCCGCCTTGCTCTCGGTCTGTAGGGGACACCAATGGTCTTGGAAAGGCCACAGTCAGTCGGATGTGGCGGAAATACGTGGCCCCATTTGTGAGAGAGCCATACCCTATGCACGTTGATGAATGGAGCTGAGATTATCTTCGCAAAAAACCTGCCTTACTCTCGGTCTGTAGGGGACACCAATGGTCTTGGAAAGGCCACAGTCAGTCGGATGTGGCGGAAATACGTGGCCCCATTTCTGGGAGAGTCGTACCCTATGCACGTTGATGAATGGAGCTGAGATTATCTTCGCAAAAAACCCGCCTTACTCTCGGTCTGTAGGGGACACCAATGGTCTTGGAAAGGTCACCGTCAGTCGGATGTGGCGGAAATACGTGGCCCCATTTGTGGGAGAGCCATGCCCTATGCACGTTGATGAACACGCTGGATGGCCTTGACAAGAGGCTACCATCTGTCTCTTAACAGCTGTCAGTGGCTGTTCCCCCACCAATCTTCTCTGAGACCTCGGGGTGCTTGTGGCCTGGCCATTTAACATATTGTGTGCAAAAAAGGTGCAGCTCAGAGGCAAAACAACCCAACACCTTAATAGCAAATATTAAGGTTCTTTCACACGTAACAATTATACACGCTTTCTAGAGTATGAACTCGTTAATGTTTCTCACTTATCACAAAAATTGTTAATTATTAACGTATTTGAATGATAATTTCCCATGTTGCACTCACAGGCAGTGCCATCGTTCACATAAACCAGTAAACTCCATCATATATATCCCTTTACCTAATAAACTTCCTGTGTGCACATTAAAGAACACATTGAATGGCCTTGACGTGAGACTGTCCTATAACAACTATCCAGTGGATCCCCTGCCTCTACCAGCTCTGACCCCTTGCAATATGACCTAAGTGTGTCCCCCCAGTGGCGAAACTAGGATTGCTGAATTGGGTTTGCTCCCTTGTGACTTGACCATTTCACTCATCTTGTTCATAAAGGTTCCGCTCAGAGGAAAAATAATCGAACCTGATATACTAAAGCCCAGTGGTATCATCCAGCCGGTTCATATTGCTTCGTTCCAAGTGGTTGCCAAAAAATACACAAAAATTTGAAATAATAATATAATCTTTACAGACCTTCTATTATGACGTATAAACTGACAGGCTCCAGTCAGACTCATATGGCAAGCAGCTACTTGAGGGGCATTATTTTTTACTATAGTTAACGAAATAAACTATAATTATTAATAATGAATAAAAAAAACGAATTAAAAGGCAAACTTTATGGTTGTACTGTTTTTTTACTGGCGCTTAAAACGGTGATTCCTAAAAATGTTTTTTATATCGTTAAATAAAAAATAATAGTGTAATAAATATTTCAGTTGAAGAGAACGGTTACTAATAAATTTGGATGAACCACTAATGAAGTCCCATCGATTACTTAAGCATCACATCTAATAATAATTAAATTATGCTTGATAAACCCTCCTCTATTTCCCCAATTCAGCAATCCTAGTTTCGCCACTGATCTCAGGTAATACTATGAAAACATGGATTGAAATATTGATATCAAAATCTATTTGCAACGTTGCCAAATATGCATTCCCAATTTGGCAATTGAGATGAAGTTATGTGATGCCAAATATGCATTCGCAAAATATATGCGATGCCAAATATGCATTCGCAATTATGCATTCGCAAAATATATGCGATGCCAAATATGCATTTCCAATTTAGCAATTGAGATGAAGTATGTGATGCCAAATATGCATTCGCAAAATATATGCGATGCCAAATATGCATTCGCAAAATATATGCGATGCCAAATATGCATTCGCAATTTGGCATCGCATATTTCATCACAATGTTGTTCAAACAAATTTTTGATTTAATTAGGACGACAGATTTTTATTCCACAGTTCTGTCTTCAAAGAATAGAAATATAACAATGGAATTTGCATCTCGAAGCACGAAATATTAAAAATTACAAAAAAACTTCATAAATGCCAAATAACGAAAGGTGAGGATTTGCTAAATCAGTAGTGCGCCATGATCGTAATCTATATTGCTAGGTTCGAGTCTCCTCTACGCCTGCGTTAATATTTTCTTCGCTAACACCAGCTCTTCCTTCGGTGAGGTACAGACAGCGATCCAAGTTGAGAAAATACATTGACCTTGGATGGGACATTAAACCGTGGCCCCGTGCGAGAGTTCCATATTTCGGCTTGACGAACCATGAATCTTCTAGTAATGCTAAAGAACATGCTGGATGTCTTGATAGGCATTTCTATCTCGTAATAGCTGTCCAATGAATTCTCTTCTCTACTCAGCTCTGAGCCCTTAGAATCCTTGCGATTTAACCATTTTTTAATGCACATTTAATTTTTAATTAGCAATTTTTGCACGCAATTCCATTGCGTGCAAAAAAATATAGCTCAGACAAAAATCAAGTAATAAAAATTAATTGACTTTATATACAATATAAATAAAGGAAATAAATTAAGAAATAAAATTTAACGGATAAAGCAACTGATAAAGAAAATTAAATGACTGAAAATTTTCTATTTGGCAATAAAACTTTATTTTACATCAACAGCAATTGATTTTTAAAGTATATGTGGCTTTTAATTATCTTTACCAAGCAATGTCTATTAGCATTTTCTTAATCTCTTGATTCTCTTGCAGCCCCTGATGGCCCGCCATACGCACCATCGTCATGCTGAGGATGAGGGATGTTCTCGATGTCCACCGGGATTCGGTGTGAAGCATCACTGCACACGAAACCATGACACCGAATGCAGTCCCTGCCAGCCGGGCCATTATTCCCCGCACCATTCCGCTAGCCGCCCATGTTATCCATGCTCACGATGTGGATTCGGTCTTTACGTGGCTCACGTTTGCACAGCCGCGAGGGACACGATGTGCGACTCGTGCCACACTTACCGTGGACCGCACAATCAAGACTTTTATAGCCGATGTGTGCAACGGTTGATCGCAGAGACACAGACGAACAGCACTCGGACAGATGAAGTCGATCACACAGGTAAGTGTCTTTAATATACTTCAGATTCTTTCTGAATAAGAATAAAATAAATACATGACAGTTTTTTGAATAAAAAAATTCCCATATAATTGTGACAGACACCAATAATCGCAGCTTTCTACTAATTGCATCAAAATATATAACAATTTCTTCTGAGGCAGCCAAAATGTCACGAAGGTCTAATACGAGACTATCAGTGCAATTATGCTATAGAGAAAATAATGAAGGAACAGAGACCTCAGATGAACGAACTTTCAAAAACTAGGCAGCCATGACTTCTCTGGGATTTGAACCTAGATCCCTTGCTATTCACCAAGCATCTGATTGTGTATTTATCAAATTATAGATGGAAATTAGTACTCATAAAACACAAGAGCTATTTGTTTTATCACCTATTTTAAATAGATAGATAGATATAATGAAATAAAAACAAATGTTCAATAAAGAAGAAATAAGAAACCCGAAAAAAGAAGCTAGAACTTAAAAGCTCCGCGTTGATCTTGATCAGGGGACAAATTTTGTTTTCAATGAATAAATTTTGTTATCAGTGTATAAATTATATTATTATTTTATTAAAGTTGAGAATCAAGTCAGGTAAATTTGACTTCATTCTCAATTTCTATAAAGTTGCATAACCCTTTTCCAATTATTTCTACCTTGGAACCACAACTGTTAATGTTTTTAATAAAATATTTTTTCCCTCTTCCGATTTCATGGGTTTTAATCATCATCATCATCCTCAAGCAGCCATGGGCTACGGAGGTCCAACCAGACCATGCAATTTAGTTCTCCAAGCATATCTGTCCTGAGCTACATCTACTGCATCTGGCCACTGCACACCAATTCTAACAAGGTCCTGTTTGACATTGTCTGCCCACCGCATCCTAGGTCTCCCCTTCTTTCTGAGGCCTTTAGGCACACTGTTCATAACCCTATTCGCCAATCTATAATTATTCATACGGGCAACATGGCCAAACCAACGGAGTCTCTCTCTGCACAATATGCTGCTTAAAGGAGATTGCAGACTCCTTTGCCTAACCTCATCATTAGTTACAAAGTTGAACCACCTAATGCCCAAGATACTACGAAAGCATCTGGAATCAAAAGCATCTAGTTTCCTGTTATATTGTTTACACAGCGTTCAAGTTTCACTACCAAAACTAACCCTAGAAAGAACCAAACTATTATACAGTCTAATTTTAGTCTTTAGGTGTATACGCCTATTTCCCCACAATCTCCATAGATTCTTAAAAATTCCGGCAGCAATCCCTATTCGTCTGTTAATCTCATGCCGCACATCACCAGTATCTGTTACATAGCTCCCAAGGTAATTAAACTGTGACACCTGCTCAAGACTGCAACCATTCAGATGAACTGAATCACAACCTGCCTGACCAATTTTCATCACTTTAGTTTTCTCTCTGTTTATAACCAAACCTACTCTACTACCAGTCTCATCAACAGCTGGAATGAAAGAGTTCATCTTATCAACATCATCTGCCAAAAGGGCTAAATCATCAGCATAATCTAAATCAGAAATTTTTGTATCTCCAGCCCATTTAAGACCAAAATCTTTCCCTTGAAGTGAATTTCGCATAACATAATCAATAACCAAGCTAAAGAGAAAAGGAGACAAAATGCACCCTTGTCGAACACCAGAAGTAATGCTAAACCAATTGCTACAAGCGTTACCAACTCTCACACACGACTCAGTGTGATTTTACAGAGCTTTCATTGTATTAACTAACTTGTTTAGTATGCCATACGATTTCACAATCAACCACAAATTATGACGATCAACAGAGTCGAAAGCCTTTTTGAAATCAACAAAGCTAGCAACCAAAGGTTTCTGAAACTCTAACCATTTCTCAAGAATCTGCCTAAGTGAAAATATCTGATCCACACATCCCCTACCACTTCTGAATCCACATTGCTCATCACGCAATTGACTGTCAACCAGATTCTTAATTCTATTGAGCACAATCATGGAAAGAACTTTCCCTGGAACAGAGAGTAGGCTGATACCCCTGTAGTTATCGCAAAAATTGAGATCACCTTTTATGAAAATAGGGATAACAATAACTCTGGTAAAATCCTTAGGAACCATGCCTTTATCATAAACGATATTCAGAATTTCAGTCATCGAAGTGGTAACCGAAATATTCCCAGCTCTAAGCATTTCTGTAGTAATTCCATCTACCCCTGGGGATTTATGAAGTTTAAGTTTAGAAACAGCCAAAATAACTTCAGATTGTGTTATAGGGCCAACTTTAAAGCACCAATGCATCTATCATCATTACAAACAATGGGAGTAGAACTAACCACATTGTTCAGAACATCACTGAAATGCTCAGCCCACCTAGCCATGACAGAATCCCTCACCTTCTATAACCTTACCTTGTTTATCCTTCAATCCTTGTATGCCTGTCCGTTTTCTACCACATAAAACATTAACTATCTGGTACAGCTCTCTGCTGTTGTGCTGCCTAACTGCTTCCTCAGCTTTGTCAGCCATGTTATCAAGCCAAAGATTTTTATCAGTAGCTAACTGATCCTTTACACGTTTATTAAGCTCTCTGTAATCTTTTCTATTAGGACTAGTAGGGTACTGATTAAGGACATTCGCGCAATTCCTTCTTTCTGAAATAAGCTCAAGTGCCTTATCACTTAAATAATTCTGCCTTCTCTGCTCCTTTTTTCCTAAAAGAGTACTGTTAGTTTCCAAAAAAAGCCTGTTTAAAACGGCCCCATTCTTCCTCAACTTCAGTAGTAAGCAAACCATGACTGTCATAATGACTAAGTAATCTATGATGGTAAGCTTTGCCTGTGACTGGGTCTTTCAGAGCTTCGGTATTAAAAGTAAAATTTTTCACCCTAGCACAACACTTTTTAAGTTTTAGTTGCAAGACACTTTTAGCAAAGTAATGGTCAGATCCAACTTCAGCTCCCCTATGTGACCTGGTATTCCTAACAGAACTAGCCCATTTGCTGTTAATTAATATGTAATCAATCATATTCTTGTGCAGCCCATCAGGTGAAACCCATGTGTACTTATGAATGTCGTGGTGTTTGTAATAAGTGTTAGTTATTCTGAATCCATTGAGTTTACTTACCTGTAGGAGACGTTGTCCATTGCCATTGCAGCTACCAATACCAAATGGGCCTATCACCCCTCCCCAAAGGTTAGAGTCAACCAACTTTGGCACTGAAAACTTTGGCATTGAAGTCACCTAGAACAAGGGTAATATCTCCTTTCTTGACAGAATTCAAAATATCCTGAAGTTGTCCGTAAAACCTATCCTTCACATCCTCATCAGCATCCTCAGTGGGGGCATAACAGCACATAACATTCAAGACTTTAGTGCTTGTCTGAAATTTTGCTGTAAGAAATTTTTCATTAATGCACTCATATCCTAGAAGAGCAGTAAAGAGAAATTTAAAGTTATTTTTAAGTATCTCACCTTTACCTGTCCGTCTGGTCTCTTGCAAGCCTAGAATATCTAGGTTATAGCGCTGGAATTCCTGCATGAGGACATCAAGAGAATAATCTCTATGTAATGTCCTCACGTTCCACGTTCCTGCAGAGAGAAAATGATTAGTAGGATTTTTAAAGAAATTAGGTTTATTGAGATTTGTAGTGCCAACAATATCAAACAGCCCCCTGATCGCAGGCATGGTGCAAAGACCTGTCCCTCCTCCGCTAAAGGCTGAAGTCACCGATGCTGGTAGTAACTTCAGGCACCACCTTTCAAGTGGACTTTTTCAAGAGCCATATGGCCTGCCTGAGACACATTACTCCAGTTTAGTCTTGACGATGCCCAACTAGCTAAGTGTAGTTCAGGTACAGTCGCTCAAAAAAGTATCCGAACACTATGGTTGATTGCAAAATTCAGAAAAAATATCTGGCATTGATTTTTTTAGAAATTAGTCATCTGGCAACCTTCGTGTCACGTGACACGAAGGTTGCCAGATCACTGATTTCTAAAAAAAAGCGTTGCCAGATATTTTTTCTGAATTTTGTAATCATCCATAGTGTTCGGATACTTTTTTGAGCGACTGTACCTGCGATGGCCTCTGATTAGGATTATCCACCAGTTGATATAAGGTATCACATGCCTCTGTTCACTTAGGGCTGGCAACTCGGAAGCAAACAGAAAACACAGCAGCAGATTCTCCCTCACAGAGGCCCACCAGTGCAGCAAATCCAGGATCCATAATCAAGCTCAAATCCATAACAAGTCCAGTCTAGTAGGTATAAATGGTCAGCACCAGGACCCTGTAAAGTTGACCACTCCTCAGCAGGGTTGAAAAAAAAAGAAAAAAGTGGCCATAGATGACCAGATCAGTAGACCATACTGAACTGTCAGCCCTCCCCTTCCGTTCCCTTCCAAAAGAGAATATCTCATTTGAAAGGTACTAATGGCGTGCACCACGAGAAGGCGGGGTCGGACATTAGGTGCTAGACCTGGCCGGTTCTGTGCATCATCACTAGGGATTGATGTAAAAGCTTTCTGATCCGTTCGGGTACAATTCAGTCACTTATTAAGTATCACCCCAACCCTCTAAATATTTCTCTAATCTCTTCTAAATTTAGTATATAAAGAAGAAAGTTTGTTTATTTGTGTGTTAGTTTGTCTGTCTGCCTGCTTATACACTCGGCCCCCAGAAGGGCTCGAGGAACCAAACTTTGCATAAACATTCCTTTCACCCAGCGGAAGAATATGTCTCGGTATAGTTAACCAAAACTGAAATGAGTATGTTTGGATTTCTCGAAATTTCCATACACTAACATTAAAGTTGAAAACCGGTGCCTCTTATAGACTTAGCATTAGCAGTTATTCAAAATCAAGTGGGAGTGAAACTTTAGAGTTTCAAATTTCATCTGAAAGAGGAGAGAAAATTATACCAAGGGGGAGGGACGAATCGATTTAATTAATGAGTTTTATGCCAAATGAAAGCTTCCAACGTGGAAAGTGCCATCCATTATATACTGTAGCGAATTTCAGATACGAGCAACGCCGAGTAAATCTGCTCGTAGGTTATATGTGTGGAAAACCAGTTCGAAGCTACGTTACTTTAATATTTTGTGGAAAGAAGTCCCTAAAGATAAGTTAAGGAATCCTCTTCAGCAATATTCGTTCAGTATTGGCCGAGTGGTTAGTGCGCTTGGCTACTGATCTAAGGAACCTGGGTTCGATCCCCGGGTGAGGCATGGATGTGCATACTGTTTTTCTGCTGAGATCCTGCCATCCTCATAGATTTTCTAGTATGGCATATAAACTGACAGCCTCCTGTAAGACCTCTGTTGCAAGCAGCTGCTTGAGGGGGAATTTATTTTATTATTTTTTATTTAGAGATATGGATCCACCGAATCCTGGTGGACATCGAGAACATCCCTCATCCTGAGCATGACGATGGTGCGTAAACCAATGATGTCAGTACTTATAGTTAAAAGTTAATTGAAATCTAAATGATAACCTTATTCTTTTAAAACACCTAAATAAAATGTTTTCTTTTTAAATTTGTCATGTATGCAATGATTCTTTTAGTTTCATTAATTTTGGCGCAATATTTTTATAACGTGTGATGCCAATGCTTAATTTTCATCTTCCTAAACTCTTCACAATGAATATTGAAAGGGGCGGGGGTGGCTCAGTCGGTAGCGCGCCACGCTCGTAATCTGTAGTTCCCAGGTTCGAGTCCCAGCTGGATCAGCGTTGAGATTTATCTCCGGAAAACTCCTCGCCTTGCCCACGGTCAGTAGGGAATGCCGCAGTCCGTCGGATGGGACGTTAAGCCGTGGTCCCGTGTGCGGGAGAGCCATACCCTGTGCACGTTAAAGAACACGCTTAATGGCCTTGACGGGAGGCTACCATCTGTCTCCCAACAGCTGTTCCAGTGGGTCCCCTCCCCCAACCTTCTCTGAGCCTTCGGGGTCCATGTGACCTGGCCATTTAGCCCAGGTGTGCAAAAAAGTGCCGCTCAGAGGTAAAACAACCCAACCTAAAAAATGAATATTAAAAATCGGATGAAGAGAGATTTAATTGAAATATTGAACTCCTGTTTTATTACAGTAACTTCTACTTTATTACAATTTCAAGCAACAAGACTCTTATTTTCAAAGTTAGGAAGCTCTGAATATGGCATTCCATTGACATAGCATATCCATTATCCGGTAATTGTTTTCAACAGCGTGAAACAATTACATGGCAAACATTTCTTTTTCTATCTAACTTATTCGGGATTATAAAATATGCATTTTTTTTTTCGTTTTACGCAACTAAAGTTGGGATTGCTACTTAAGTAGGACAATGACTGGTGCTTCCGCCAACAAATGCTGCAAATAGTCCTGCAGCAAAGTAGGATGAGCTTTTAGCGCGAAACATTTATCATTCGTAGTTTTGATTGTCAGTTTTGAGCGATGCGTCCACGCCTTTTCACAGAAGCTCTCTGCATGTTACAAACCACTAAACTGTGGATATTATAAAGATATGCTCTACTTCAAATGTACGAGGTGATCATTTCTCCCTACCCGCTGCAGTTTAATGACATTTTTGTCAGACTGCGGAATATTACCTTCATAAAAGCTGGTTACACCCGCCGGAAATAACCTCAGCTGTTAAACTATCTTGAATACCCAGTTGGCTAATCCTACATTTCGCTCTGCATAATTACGGCATTACGGAGACCTCATCTCTATTTGATGACTCGCAACAGAGAAAGTGACCTACTCCGACGAAATAATCATTCTAAGCTGCATCAAAGCGCACCGGTCGAGGAGTAATTGGGTCTTCCAAGTTCTTCGCTTGATACCAAGGAGCGGCTGTGTTTGACCTGTCTTCTCGTCAACCAGCCACGAGTCTGAGTACACGCGAACGTGCTCAGTGTTCAGAGTGGCAAGTGCCGGGCGTTGCTTACCATGTGCTGAACACATTCCATACGCTCGGGCCACGAGAAATGTGGAGCACTCAGCTGCTGACTGGCCCGCCACTAAGGGACTAGATCAACTTCTCAGATCGGCATTCGTGCAGAGGGTTGACGACCTCTCGAACTCACTATTAATTAGGGAAACTCATTAGAAAAAGGGGGAGGAGAATCTCTGCAACATTGTAGTCAAAATAAATGATAAATATATCTAATTTACATACTATACTCATTATACTAAATACATATAATTATTTTAAATTGGTTAGGAATTAAATTTTTGTAACAGTTTCTATTTTTTTTTTGTGCAGTATGTAGAGTGTTATATATACGTATTTTCTGACGCAAAAGTAACATAAAATTAGTTATCACAAAGAAAATACCTCTGTCATGTTTTAAATATTAAAAGTAGATTTAGAATTGAATATAAATTACTAAATATTCTATATCTAATTATAATAATTTATTATTTCATCTGAATGTTCATATTTAAAATAAGTTTTTTTTTTCCCTTTATTGGGATGTTTTACCTCTGAGCAACTTTTTTTTGCAGAAAGAGGTTAAATGGTAAGGTTATAAGGGCCCGAGGGCTCAGCGAAAGTTAGGAAGTGGACCCACTAAACAGTTGCAAGGGGAGAAATAATCTCTGAAGGCCATACAGTGCGTACTTTAGAGTGCACAAGGCATGACTCTCCTGCACAAGGGGGGCGGGGGGGGAACTCAGTCGGTAGCGCGCCAGGCTCGTAATCTGTAGTTTCCAGGTTCGAGTCCCAGCTGGGTCAGCGTTGAGATTTATCTCCGCAAAATTCCCCGCCCTGCCCACGGTCAGTAGGGGACACCGATGGGCTTGGAAAGGCCGCCGTCCGTCGGGTGGGACGTTAAGCCGTGGCCCCGTATGCGGGAGAGCCATACCCTGTGCACGTTAAAGAACACGCTGGATGTCCTTGACGGGAGGCTACCATCTGTCTCCCAACAGCTGTTCTAGTGGGCCCCCTCCCCCAACCTTCTCTGAGCCTTCGGGGTCCATGTGACCTGGCCATTTAGCCCATGGTGTGCAAAAAAGTGCCGCTCAGAGGTAAAACAATCCAATCCAAACCCTTTCTCCCTGAGAGCAGGATAGGAGTTAAAGGAGATAAATTTCAACGCTGCCACAGTTTGGACTTGAGCCTGGGAACCGCAGATTCCTAAACCCGAGGCTCTACCGACTGAGACAAGCCCCGGCCCTTTTTCTTTAGGTAAAGGGGGATTAATTCGACGATTAAGCATAATCTCCCAATAAATTGATAAAGGTGATATACACTGGCGGAAATTGAAAAAGGACACCATTAATAATTGAAGAGTAATCTATGAGATTTATTTAGTAGAAACAACTTGTTGAGAAAGGACAGTGATCACACTTGTGAAGTGATTCAATGTTTATTTTACCTTTTAATGAGTATTACATTTTACAGAAGTCGCATTTTAATAAGGTTTTGAACCTTATCGAGCAGCAATACAAGCTTCCAATCTGGCATGCAATCGGTCGTACAAATGCTGGATATCACGCTGGGAAAATTAGGAAGTGGACCCACTAAACCATTACCTGCTAAACCTAAACCGATACCATTACATGCGGTTTAAACTTGGACGCGTAATTCAGCGATGGTCATTGCCTGCCACGGTCCGCAGAAGTTTTGTCCGATTCAGTCCCAGACATGCTCGATTGGAGACAAGTGCGGAGAGCGTGCTGGCCAAGGGAGTTGGTGCACTGCCTGAAGAGCATGTTGAGTTGCCCGGGGGGAGTATGGGCGGGCGTTATCCTGCTGGAATATCGCATTTGGGATTACACTCAAATATGGCAGGACAACCAGCTTTACGTTGCTGACATACGTATTGCTATTCTGTGCACCCTGTACAAACAGCAGACACATACGATAGTGATAGTTAATCGCTTCCCACACCATGATGCCCATTGTGGACCTGTGTATCGCTGGCGGATGCAAGATGGAAGAAACCACTCACATTGCCACCTTCGGACGCGTACGACCATCAGACGCTCCTAAGCAGAATCGGCTTTCATCACTGAAGACCCAGATTGCCATTCTTCCCTCCAATGAACTCGTTCTTGACACCACTGCAAACATGCTCGACACTGACGAGGTGACAGTGGTAATTGTGCCAGCGGTATGCGTGCCTGTAGTCCTGCTTCCAAAAGACGATTGCGTATCATTGTTGTAGACACCCTTGGTACGACAGAGGATCGAATTTGTGACGCCGTAGCCTTCCGCTCTGTCACCACCGCCCTCATGATATATCGGTTCTCTCGTGCATCCATAACTCTGTGTTGATCGGAACCACGTCTGCGAGTGTGCGAATGCTCTTCTGACCATCGTCGCCATCATTGTACCACGGCCAATACCTATCGTCCAACGCGGTGTGCAATTTGGCGAACAGACCAACCTGCTTTCCGAAGACCCACTATACGACCTCGCTCAAACTCCGCTAACTGAACAAATGTTGTGCCCTGCATCAACCAGGCATGGCAGCTTCTTTAAAGAGCACTGACCAACACGACACAAGACGAATAACTATTTCTTCACGCCCTAGTCCTTAAATACGCGCTGCGTACATTTGCATGTTGTCGTCCTCAGTGACGTCATTATTTCACTCAATGACTTTCAATCTTGGATCACGGTTTCTGCTTCTCTTAACTATTAACGTATTATATATGATGTTCCTAAAGTAATTCCTCCTGGGTGTTCTTTTTACCAGTTTTATACAATTTCAGTATATGTTGATAAAACTGAATATTCGCATTTGTTTTCATTTTTACTGGTTAATTTATATAATTCCAAATATATGTTGGTGGATATATTGATATTTTTGATTTTCTATTCTATGTGAATACGTAAACAGCAGTACAAATTGATACGAACAACTGAAATAGCATAAAATAACTCTCCACAAACAAATAAGTATTCCAGAAAATGACAATTTGTTGGAAAGTCAGCACAAAAAAGGACTTACTTTGACTCATTTTCGACATCTATTTTGTTTCGGTGCAATATAAAGGAAAATACTACTTAAAACAGAACCTACAGAAACACCCTTGGTTGATACTATTGTAACACATATTTTGAGCTAATGAATATTCCTTTCCGCATTGTTCTTTATGCAATCACCCTTACCGCAAAGTGTAAAGTCCCCCATCATAAAATTTACCATAAAGTCTTTACACTTTATGGTAAAGGATGAAACAATACCATTGTAGGTAAAGCCATTGAAACATAGTAAGGGACCCTTTGCTGTTGAACCTCCCCCAAACTATCCTTTTATGGAATTTTCGTTCGGGGATAATGATTTTTCGCAATTTCAATTGTCAATATCAGTTGTATTACATTTCGTACTGCTTTTGTTGCTTCCTATCGAATTTGCTTTTACAAATAAAATGGAATAAAACCAACAAATATTTATTGCATTTAAACAAACACACTGAAATCATAATTTCACTCAGGAATAAAACAACCAAACAACATAAGATCTATATTTGAAGAAAAAAGAGCCAAAATGGGCCATTTCATCAATGGATTTAGCAATGATTAGGCAGGATTTACTTTTAGAAGAAGAGGATTAAAAAGTCCGCTTTCTTCTGGAGCTGGCCTTGTATATTACCACTAGATGCATATTTAAAGACTTTGCCATTTCAACAAAGATTTCGCTCGGGAGGTAAGGAAAAATCATGGGTGGTCCAAAGGACTGTGGCAAGCTCGATAACGCCAATATTTTTCTCCAAATTTTTCAGTGTTTGCCTCCTTTCGGTATCGATATATTTTGGAAGTTGAAAAGCTAAGGAAAGTTTGATAAAATACGAGTTTTAAACCATTTTAAGCTTTTAATACATTTAAAATTTTTATAAAATGACAAATATAAAAGTGTTGATTTCTTAACCTATTTTCTTTATATTTTCCCTGAAATAGAAAACATATAATAGAGTATTCGTGCATTCTTTCAAATAATAAATTTTAGAGATATTAAAAATGAGAAATAAAGTTAAAAATAATTTATCATCAGAGCAGGGTTTCGCAAACATTTCTCATTGTTGAGCTGGATGGCGATTTTTCAGGGTGCTACGGGACAGAGCTTTGGTTATTTTATAGAAAAACTCTAATACTCCCCCGTCCAATGCCCTGAGTAAATTATATATTTTTAAAATCAAGGTAATTCTAAATATTGATTATAAATATAAACTGTAACCAATTAAATTTCCCCGAACTCATATTAAGAAAAGAACACAAAAATTAAATATGGAAGGAATTAAAAATAAATGGTGGGTCGTTGCTCAAGATCATTAGTCTTTGGAAAAATTTTGATACTTCAGCCAAAGCTGAGATTATTGCTGCTCATGGCGGCCTTTTCATTGCATTGAAGAATGTCATTTGCTGCATAATGGCGAATGCGAGCAATAGCTTGTCTGTTGATTTAGATTCCTAGTCGGAATAGAATACTTAAAGTCATGAAATAGTAATTAAATATATAATATTGAAACAACATGTTCACGTGCAACAATTGAAGCGTGATCGTTATATCCCGTGAGATACGCCACGTACTCTGGGAGTACATCATGTTGAGAATAGAACATAGTTAAGAGTGAAATGATTTGTTAGAAATTTAGTGGTCTTAGGTGGCTTGTTTATAATGTACCGGTTTCGGCTAAGATTGTCGTTGTTTAGTCATTAGTAGTTTATATGTGAAACGAGCATCTTTGGTTGTTTTAGGGAATATCGTTCCCAATAAAAATATTGTGTAGATAGTAAGAAAATTCTTCGGTAAGAGTTGGTTCTATGAATCGTTATGTAAATAACTTTGGAATCCAGCTTTCGAGTGTTATATTCATTTAGTATTTGACAATAGATGACAACAGTAATTAATCGTTAGTTAAGTTGGGGTGTTTTTTTTTTGTATACCACGTCATGAATACTTCAAATTTTACTTATGAAATATATTATTAAAGGAAAATCTTTTAAAGAGGATTAGTTTTTAGTCAGAAGGGACAAAAAGACTACATCCAACCAAAACGGCGCACTTTCTCCAAATTTATATATTTGAATATAAGAATAAATTCTAAGCAAACTACAATAAAATGCTAAAATTTTAATCATTTTGTAGGGATCTAGAAATCTTTTGTAGTCCCTGTCATAAATCTTTTGTAGTAGTTTGTGAGCATTTCTAGTTCCTACAAAAGATTTATGACATTCTCAAATTTTCGAGGCCGTAAACCTGAAACAGCTAAGGCCAAAACCATTTCCATAATTACAAAACCCGAGTCTAGTTAGGAGAAATAAAAATTCTTCAACACATCATAAAACATATACAAAGAAATGCATGACGTTAGGCCATTTTTTAATTTTTCGTGTTTCAAGCTACTACAACTTTAAAATAATTATAATTATCTGAGGGCAAAATTAAAATGCTATTTCGAAAGAAATACACCGAAAATAATTCGCAAAGACTAAATGTTCTTGAGCTAACATCATTATAAATTCTAAAGGCGATTCAAAGAGAGAGAATACCTCAAAAAATTACAGCCTGAATGTAGTTTATTTTAAAATAGTAAAGACTGATTAAATAATTAAAATTTTAATCAAATGAAATTTTTTTTTTTTTTTCACTGACTTTGTACCACAGTCACAAGAAATATCAAAAACATAATTTATGTTTTTGATTTTTCTGAATCCGATCCCTGAACTCAACATTTAATCTAAACCAGGTGTAAACCGTTTTTGGCATTGGGTACAATAAAAAAATATCATTTGCTGTAGGCCAATGGTTGGCCGTCCCGTGGTCGAGTGGTTAGCACGCTTGGCTATTGATTTAAGGGACCTGGGTTCGAGCCTCGGGTAAGGCATGGATGTGTGTGTGTTGTTTTTCTGCTGAGGTCCTGCCATCCTCTCAGATCTTCTACTATGGCATATAAACTGACAGGCTCCTGTCAGACCTCTGTGGCAAACAGTTGCTTGAGGGGGTATTTGTTTTTTTTATAGGCCAATAGTTAAAAAGAAAGGTGCAATAAAAAGGACAAAAAATTTACCTTTATCATATTTTACTTGTTCATATGTATAGACAGAAAATAATCGTAAAAAATAAATTTTAATATAAAGTTTATTTCAATGTGAAAACGGAAGTTTGTGTGTCGAAGCAATATTTGAAGGATGGGAATGGATCCCAGAGGTGAGCTGATGAACATTTGGCTTCAATGACAATTGTAGCTAGTTCTATGATGTTATTCAAATTTTCGCGTTATTAAAATTATATTTAATTTTTTGTGTGCACAAAGATGCATATAAAGGACTAAATGGCCAGGTTCCAAGGATTCCAAGGGCTAAGAAATGAGTAGAGATAAGGAACCCACTGTACAGTTGTTAGCAGACAAATGGCCTCCCTTCTGGACCATTCAGAGTGTCTTAAGTATCTGTATAAATCTTCCGCATATGGAGGCACGGTTTAACTTCCCATTCGACGGACGGCAGCCATTATAAGCTATTAAGTGCCCCCTTTCTCACCAAGCCGTCCCGTGGACGAGTGGTTAGCGCGTTTGGCTACTGATCTACGGGACCTGGGTTCGAGCCCCGGGTAAGGCATGGATGTTCGTGTTGTTTTCTGCTGAGGTCTTGCCATCCTCTCAGATCTTCTACTCTGGCATATAAACTGACAGGCTCCTATCAGACCTCTGTGGCAAGCAGCTGCTTGAGGGGGTATTTCTCACCAAGGGCAGAGTTCGATTTAGCAACGAAACCTTGCACAGTTGAGATTCAAACCTGGAAACTACAGATTACGATTTTGGCGAGCTACCAAATGAGCCAACCCCTAAACACAGCAGATTTAGCATTCTAATTAGGACTGAATTTAAAAGAGCAGATCTACGATCAGTTGCAAAAAGTAAAACGTATCGAGGCACAGTCACGGATGCATTCACAGCGTCATGAAAACGTTCAGACCATCTTTGATACGAGGGACCTGAACGCCATTTAAAATTCAGCTTCGGCGTCACCTTGTCAAGGACGCCTGGCAGATAGCGACTGACACGTGCGACACAACTGATTTGCATATTTCCGACAGCAGACTGATTGTGGGTTCGGTGTTTACCTTCTGGCAATTATCACTTGGACGATTAAACCGGAAAGAGGCCATTACCCAATGCAGCAACCAAATACATTATGCGAACTAATGAGATGGATAAAAAAACAAGAAATGAAGTAGCCTATAAGTATATATAGCTTCACATTAGTATTCTTTGCTGTGGAATTTTTCCATTCCTTCTATTATTATCGGCCTATAAATGGTAGTTAGGCATAACTAGAAGGAAAATTATTCACTCTTTCCCGTGATGATACATAGAACCGACCATAATTCGCCCAGCAATTCCGACACCGATTTCTCCTGGTGTAGTATGAAAAGGCCGCCGTCCGTCTGGCAACCGTCACCTGGCAACCTTCGTGTCACGTGACACGAAGGTTGCCAGATGACTAATTTCTAAAAAAATCAATGCCAGATATTTTTTCTGAATTTTGCAATCAACCATAGTGTTCGGATACTTTTTTGAGCGACTGTACGCTCCAACATGTCTTCGTTAATTGATGCCATTCTATCAATGATAAGAGTTTTCAGGTCAACACTTCGCACCTCGGACGTGCACACTTTGTTTCTGACATATCCCAATACGAAAATGTCAAGTGGTGTAATGCCCGGGATACGGACGACATCATTGTCAGACGTTTTGAATCTGCTTTTCTTTTTCTATTAGGAACGCTGTCGGTTTCTAGGAATTTCTTGTGCCATACTCTGATGTTGCTAATGGATGAGGTGTTCTTGAATTGTGTAAGAAAATATCTCTATAATTGAATATCCGATTTGTTTCCCAAAAACCCAACCTATGCAGGCAGCTGTCTTAAAATCTAACCCGTTTGCACGGCAACAGCCTATCTTTAGGGTTAGAGTATACACTCAAAGAAACTTCTGGGCTGGATTATCAAATGCAGCAAATCACATGTCTGCAGTAAGTAGATTTTAAAATGTTAAATTTATTAAATTTTCTATGGACCTTTGGTCCATTTTGTATGTACCAGGACACATACACACACACAGAAATATATATATTGTTACGACAGATGAACCTCATGACTTAACGTGATTTGAACACTCATGTGTGCTTCTACGTGAGATTCAATTTAGCCAACGAATTCGAACTGAGAACGATTCGGAAGAATGAAAAGATAGCAGTACAGTGTGTTAAAGTTGTGAGATCTGAAAGGACGTTCAGATGGTTGGGTTGGGTTGTTTTACCTCTGAGCGGCACTTTTTTGCACACCATGGGCTAAATGGCCAGGTCACATGGACCCCGAAGGCTCAGAGAAGGTTGGGGGAGGGGACCCACTGGAACAGCTGTTGGGAGACAGATGGTAGCCTCCCGTCAAGGCCAACCAGCGTGTTCTTTAACGTGCACAGGGTATGTCTCTCCCGCACATGGAGCCACGGCTTAACGTCCCATCGACGGACGGCAGCCTTTCCAAGCCCATCAGTGTCCCCTACTGACCATGGGCAGGGCGGGGAATTTTGCGGAGATAAATCTCAACGCTGACCCAGCTGGGACTCGAACCTGGAAACTACAGATTACGAGCCTGGCGCGCTACCGACTGAGCCACCCCCGCCCCTGTCCTTGATGGGAATCTTACATCTGTATTTTAACAGCTGCCCTGTGAATTTCCCCCCCCCCCCTATCTACCTCTATTCCCTTTGAATCCTTGTAGCCTGTGAATAATGGTGACACTGATCATTTAGCCCTTTGTATGAGTAAATGTGTCATTCGAAGGTCAAATAACCCAAACGCTTACAATCAGTCAAAAATTTACAGAACGAATGTCAAGGGTGAATTTTCACCAAAAACTGCTCACCTACTCAGCAGTGTCTGCTACCACTGCTTTGCCAGTCCATGAGTTAATAACAGATACAGTTTTAGATTACTGAGATCCCACAACTCAGCCACTGAACTCAGAATTAACGAAACCAGAGAGACGACACGATGGAAGCAGATGTCTGCATTCCTCGTCTCGTGTAGTGCCATTGTTCTTCCACCGTAGCTGGTGCGTGTGCCGCTTGTTAAGATGACATCTCTTCCTGCTGTCGTCCCGCCCCTTGTCATCAGGGGCCACATGCATCGAAAGTCCTCAAATGAGTCCTACCTGAATTGCTCGACAATCCACTCTTGTTTTTAAACGAATGATCTGTTGCTTGCTATACACGAAAGTCGCAAAACAAGTTAACGGGTCAGTAAATAAAGCTTGTACATCAGAACCGAGATCTGTCTTTAAGTGAACTGCCTGCCTTTAAAACACAACCACAAGCGGTCATTTATTTTAACTCCAACTGGCATCAATTTCATCACTAGAATAGTATTCTTCCCAACGGGCTTCCAAGCAAACTTTTACATATAAGAGTTAATCTCTGTCATCACTTCGGGGCGGGGGTGGCTCAGTCGGTAGCGCGCCAGGCTCGTAATCTGTAGTTCCCAGGTTCGAGTCCCAGCTGGGTCAGCGTTGAGGTTTATCTCCGCAAAAACTCCCAATCCTGCCCACGGTCAGTAGGGGACACCGATGGGCTTGGAAAGGCCGCCGTCCATCGGATGGGACGTTAAGCCGTGGCTTCGTGTGCGGGAGAGCCATACCCTGCGCACGTTAAAGAACACGCTGGATGGCCTTGACGGAGGCTACCATCTGTCTCCCAACAGCTGTTCCAGTGGGTCCCCTCCCCCAACCTTCTCTGAGCCTTCGGGGTCCATGTGACCTGGCCATTTAGCCCATAGTGTGCAAAAAAGTGCCGCTCAGAGGTAAAACAACCCAACCCTGTCACACTTCATGACTGGAATGCTTAGTGAAAGTTATACTACGATAAGCCAATGCCAACGGAAGTGCTCAGATAAATAGCGATAGATGTCATCATAAATTAGAATAATAAAATCATTTACTATGTTGTTTTACTAATATTTTAACTGTACTAATTCCTGATTCCATACTGTAAAATCCCATAGGATTGCTTAAATAAAATAAATAAATACCCCCTCAAGCAGCTGCTTGCCACAGAGGTCTGACAGGAGCCTGTCAATTTATATGCCAGAGTAGAAGGTCTGAGAGGATGGCAGGACCTCAGCAGAAAACAACACGAACATCCATGCCTTACCCGGGGCTCGAACTCAGATCCCGTAGATCAGTAGCCAAACGCGCTAACCACTCGGCCACGGTACAAATAACTTAATCTAAGTTCTTAATAGTTCAAAATAGCTCAATATTTTTATACACTGCTTTATTGACGAGTTAAATTGAGTAAACCACAATTATTGCACAATACCTTCTTGAGAAGTTAAGTAAAACGAAGTCCAGCATTTTTGTGCAAGGCTTTCTAGGAGACTTAAGTTAGCGAAAATTAAATCTTTTTTACAATACATTCATCCAAAATTAAACTCAATCAAGTCCAGTATATTTGCACAATACTTCCTTCACCAATTAAATTGAATAAATATCCAGCAGTTGCATACACCACTTCTGATAATATTTTTGTATTCAGTCTTTTCTTGACGATTGTACTGTACAGTGTTTTGCAACGCCTACGTCAAACCTATCACTAACTGTTAAATCTTCCTATAATTTCTTAAAAAGAATTATGACGATGTGAAAAATATTATATTTCACATTTATACGAAATTATCTCTCATATAGAATACAGGGTATAAAATTACATAATATATTAGAAATCCTACCATAGTTAAAAATGGTGTTCCCCAGGGATCGGTTTTAGGCCCGATATTGCTTCTAATCTATATTAATGATTTTTGGATAAAAATCTAGCGGTTTTGATACGATTTTGATCTTAATACTTTTGAGGTATTGCATTTTTTGATGAATTCCGAGTTTGAAAAAATTTCAAAATGGTTCTGTGATAATAAACTACCTATGAATATGCTCCATATTCATAGGTAGTTTATTATCTCAAACCTATGAATATGCTCCATATTCATAGGTAGTTTATTATCTCAAACCTATGAATATGGCTCAGTCGATAGCACGCCAGGCTTGTAACCTGTAGTTCCCAAGTTCGAGTCCCAGCACGGTCAGTGTTGTCTCTGCAAAACTCCCCGCCCTGCCCACGGTCAGTAAGAGCCACCGATGGGTTTGAAAAGGCCCCGTCCGTCGGATGGGACGTTAAGCCGTGGCTCCGTGTGCGGGAGAGCCATACCCTGTGCACGTTAAAGAACACGCTGTGTGGCCTTGACAGGAGGCTACCATCTGTCTCCTAACAGCTATTCCAGTGGGTCCCTGAGCCTTCGGGGTCCTTGTGACTGGCCAGCCCATGGTGTGCAGAAAAAGTGCCGCTCACAGGTAAAACAACCCAACTTATGAATACGTTTAAAAACTACAAAAGGTATGAACTAGTTCGGTGAGTTGTTTTTATCTTTTTATCTCTGAGCAGCAATTTCTTCACATAATAGGCTAAATGGTCAGGTCACAAGGATCCCAAATCGCAGAGAAGATTGGGAAAGAAGATCCACCGGACAGCTGTTGTGCTTTGGGGTTTTATGGCACAGTTGTTATGAGACAGATACGAAATATGTCTGTTTTGCTACTATAAACTTTTTGTCCTTGTTCTGAAATTGGAAAGAAATTTGTCGCTTTCGCCATCTGGATATATTAAATTTATCATAAATTAAGATGAAAACTACGCAACAATTTTTTTAATGATAAACTACGATTGATGTTAAAAAAAGATTTTACTGCTTGAAAACTGTTACTTATTATAATATGTATAGAAAATATTTTACTTTTCATGGTACAATCGATTATAAAATAATTTTGAGTTGGAGAGACACTTTTATTACAAATTTAAAAAGTATATTTTTTGCCTTTTTTTAAAACAGAATAATTAGCCTTACAACAAAGACTAATGATAGAAATTCGATGGAATTTAAAAAATATTGTGTTTGTATAAATGTCTAATTAATGACTATTTTTAAAATGCTAACTTTCTTCAACTCCAACAATTCAATGAGGACTGTAAAAGAATTATAGTATAACAGTAAATTTAATTGTCTAAAGTGTGGGGGCGGAGGGGCTCAGTCGGTAGCGCGCCAGGCTCGTAATCTGTAGTTCCCAGGTTCGAGTCCCAGCTGGGTCAGCGTTGAGATTTATCTCCGCAAAAATTCCCCGCCCTGCCCACGGTCAGTAGGGGACACCGATGGGCTTGGAAAGGCCGCCGTCCGTCGGATGGGACGTGTGCGGGAGAGCCGTACCGTTAAAGAACACGCTGGATGGCCTTGACGGGAGGCTACCATCTGTCTCCCAACAGCTGTTCCAGTGGGTCCCCTCCCCCAACCTTCTCTGAGCCTTCGGGGTCCATGTGACCTGGCCATTTAGCGCATGGTGTGCAAAAAAGTGCCGCTCAGAGGTAAAACAATCCAATCCAATGTCTGAAATGTGAAATTCCAGTTGTAAAAAAAGAAATTATGCATAATGCCTTTACTTTCTTGGACCAAAATTTTTAATTTCTTACCATTAAATTTAAAAATATCTATCATTTTGTCTACTTAGAGATTATTTTAAAAATTTTAATAACGTTGAATATTTACTCTACATTAAAATGAGATAAAATTAGCTAATTTATATATTTTTTTTTTCTTTTTCTCAATAAATCAAGTGCACTAACATTTAAACTGTTGTTTTGAAGATAAAATTTAATACTGGGTTTTTAATCCATACGAACAATTGCTCTTGAGTTTTAAATTGCATTTCACATGCAAAATTCAATATACTTTGTTAATTTGAAAAAATGTGCAAATATATGCAAATATATATATATAAACGTAATTTTTCTCATAATTCATTAAATACAATAATCCTAACAAATATTATTTAACAGTAATGATGATGCAAGGAAAAATAAATTATGAAATATTTTAGCCATCGTAGCCACGTTTTTCTGAATAACACCCATACTCGCCCATATCTTTTGAAGTTTCTGGACCTGCTAATCAATCATGATCCATCAATACAAATACGTATATACCAGGTAGGCAACTACCTAAGGACGCCAATTTATATAACTGGGCCTGACAGTAATCACTTTAATCGGTAGCAAAATTTATAAAAGTAATTCACAGATGTTTCATACAGCTGTAACGGATGAAACTGGCGGAATGTTTAACTTGTTAATTAAGATTTGACTATGAAAGATCGCCTACTAAGAGACTAAAGAGACATGAATACAAGTAAACAGGTTCGAGCTTAAAAGGGGGGTTTGGATTGCATTGCCCCTACTATGCGGTTATATTAACATATTGGCCATCTAGGGCGGGAGCTCATGAATACAAATATGACTATCTTGGCCAGAAGTTTCATCTCTCTAATCTCTTTGCCTTAACTTCGCAAACATGTTTAGATCCTCCAAAATTGAAAAGTCTACTGAGAGAATAATGTTTCATTTGGCACAACCTAAAGTAATATATTCTTACCAATTGACAATTTCATCGTGCATTATGTAAACTTCCGAACGCTTAAAGCCTAAACGTTCATCAAATCAAAACTTTATTCCAGGAGTCATCTTGAAATGATCATTTCTTATGTATATCATGTAGAGTCTCTTCAATTTCATGATCACAACGCACCCAACTCCGCCAACTCCACTAAATCACTTGCCTGCCAGCAAGCGAACCGAAAGTTAATGAGAAGAACCTGCGGAAAGTTTCCATAATTGCCTGAACACCTCTGATAGCTCTCGTGCCCTCAGGATGCATTCGGAGTCACAAGACGCAACGAACACGCGACCAAGGTCAGTGAAGATGATCTCGAATTGAGGCCTTGTCAGGGTACAGTGTCGGCCTAGTGCCCCAGCGGCACAGTTGGAGTTAGAGCCCGAAACGACCTTCCCACCTATGGCAGAGAGCACGCCTCTAATGAAGCACTCACCAAATACTCTTCTGATTTGAGAGATGCTTTCTGTCCACCTCTCACAAATAACTCAGTTCCTCTTCTCAGATAATCACTGTCAGCAAACACGCCGACTTAATTTAATGAGCAGAAAGTTAATTTGAATTGTAACAAAATAGGTATATCGACTTTCAGATTGCCTTATCTCCAATTCAAACAAATCTTAAACAAATCTAAGTAATATTGCAGTTACGCTAGATGGATTTACTTCTCACTGGGGGAAAAATTCATAAAACAGAATACGTTGTTTTACAATATACAAGAAGAAATTTTTTCTCTTGTTGTTTCACTTGTTCAGTTGTTTGTTATTTAAAAGGTTTGAAATTTCTAGACTGCGGTATTAAAATGATAATTTATTTTTATTTATTTATAATTTTTTTTAAGCCGTCCCGTGGCCGAGTGGTTAGCACGCTTGGCTACTGATCTACGGGACCTGGGTTCGAGCCCCGGATTAAGGCATGGATGTATGTGTTGTTTTTCTGCTGAGGTCCTGCCATCCTCTCAGATCTTCTACTTTGGCATATAAACTGAACAGGCTCCTGTCAGACCTCTGTGGCAAGCAGCTGCTTGAGGGGGTATTTAGGATATTAAAAATAAAATTTAAACAAAAAAGAAAAAAATAAAACACACAAACAAAGCAATAAAAAAAGTATTTTAGTTGAATAGATATTTTGAGACAGCGCGTTTTAAATCATTTGCCTCCCACACTCGCGCCTCTATCTACACACCAAGTACTAAAGGAAAAGTGTTTTCTCTATCTATATCAACTACAATAAATTTTAATGTACGTACAATTATATTAAAGGTAGTAAAGAATGCAGTTTAATAAATTTATACTATATTTATAAATATCAAAGTTTTCAAATAATAATATTAATAAATAAAAAATATTAAATGATCAAAACATTTAAGGATGATGCAAGTGTTACTTCAGTGTAGAATCACTTTGGAAGTTTCGTAAGTTTAAAAATAACTTTTAATAGAAAACATTGGAGTAAGACACCGGAAATAAGATTTTAAGAAAATCAGTAAAATTTCTTTAAATATTGATTTTATGTCAAGAATTATAGAAATCGGAAGCTTAATGTCATTATACTCTAAGAATCTTTTCGTCAATTTAACGAAAACTATAAAAATAACTAGACCCAAAATACATGTAATTTACGATTTTTTATATTTTCCTTAACTTTTGCTGTAAAATTTTTGATGACAACGCAACTGCTTGATGTTTCAGCTTTCATAGTAGTTTAAACACTGACTGGATATTGTTGGAAATAAAGATGTAGAGAGATTTGATAAAGAGCTTATCTCCAGTGTTTAAGGTTCAAAGTAATATTAGCTCATGGTGAAATTAGGCTTCAAAATGAGGCTCCCTATACCATTCAAGACTAAAGGGGGAAATGGTTCAAGACAGTGGTTAATACCTCTAGAACAGGAATAAAATTCGGCGAGCCGTTGGTTCGCGTTGTCTTTTCAAATGGCCCGCGGATCATTTGGGCTTTACAGGAGAAAATTATCCCGCCAGCAATATTGGAAATAAATAAAATTTTAAGCAATAATGCTTTTTTTTTTTCAAATAAATTTTATTTACAAACGAACGACATGTTGAAAAAGTCACTTAAATCTGTAGACTAGTACAATTTTATTCAGGACTTTCAAATTCTACATTTCCACTTCAAACAAAAAACAAACAAATATCCCCTCAAGCAGCTGCTTGCCACAGAGGTCTGACAGGAGCCTATCAGTTTATATGCCATAGTAGAAGGTCTGTGAGGATGGCAGAACCTCAGCAGAAAAACAGCAGAAACGTTTAATCCGGGGCTCGAACCCAGGTCCCTTAGATCAGTAGCCAAGCGCGCTAACCACTCGGCCACGGGAAGCAAATATTTTTTCCACTAAATTTTTATCAAAAGAAAATTTCGATCGCAGATGAACATTTGACTGACTTTGAAGTTGATTTTACTAAATTGGAAAAAAGTATTAAAAATTTTCTGGCTTCTCATTAATACATTTTTCGATAAAATTTTCTTTTCTATTTCTGCGTATATAGGAGTTTTATGTTTTAAATTTTTTCGAGTTATTTTAATATAAGTAATCATAAAGATATGTTTTTACATAATTTTTTTTGCAATAGTAAATCGACATATTAACAAAACGTTTAATTTTGTACATATTGTACACCATTCTAATCCCTCTACTGGGACCAGCTTAAAAATTCCACAGATGTAGAATATTTCACTATGACCTGAAAAGAAAATGGTAAATTAATTCTGGAAACAAAGGAAAGGCATTTAAATTTTGCAAGAGTCCAATGTTCTCAATGAGGAGAGGCATGCCCGTTCGCTGAAGCTTCGTGTTCTTGTGAATTCCTAAGAGGGAGGTGATGCCAATAGGTTAGGTTTCCGAAACAGAACTTCTCTTCATCAGTATAGCAGGAGCAGCATAATAGGATACAAGTTACTGTTTCAGATATGTTGAATGACGGTGATGTTGACTCTACGAAGAGTTTGAAGAGCTGTCATCATCATCATCATCATCCTCAAGCAGCCATGGGCTACGGAGGTCCAACCAGACCGTGCAATTTAGTTCTCCAAGCAAGTCTACCCTGAGCTACATCTACTGCATCTGGCCACTGCACACCAATTCTAACAAGGTCCTGTTTGACATTGTCTGCCCACCGCATCCTAGGTCTCACCTTCTTTCTGAGGCCTTTAGGCACACTGTTCATAACCCTATTCGCCAATCTATAATTATTCATACGGGCAACATGGCCAAACCAACGGAGTCTCTCTCTGCACAATATGCTGCTTAAAGGAGGTTGCAAACTCCTTTGCCTAACCTCATCATTAGTTACAAAGTTGAACCACCTAATGCCCAAGATACTGCGTAAGCATCTGGAATCAAAAGCATCTAGTTTCCTGTTATCTTGTTTACAAAGTGTCCACGTTTCACTACCATAACTAACCCCAGAAAGAACCAAACTATTATACAGAGTAATTTTAGTCTTTAGGTGTATACGCCTATTTCTCCACACTCTCCATAGATTCTTAAAAGTCCCGGCAGCAATCCCTATTCGTCTGTTAATCTCATGCCGCACATCACCATTATCTGTTACATAGCTCCCAAGATAATTAAACTGCGACACCCGCTCAAGACTGCAACCATTCAGATGAACCGAATCACAACCTGCCAGACCAATTTTCATCACTTTAGTTTTCTCTCTGTTTATAACCAAACCTACTGTACTACCTGTCTCATGAACAGCTCGAATGAAAGAGTTCATCTCATCAACATCATTTGCGAAAAGGACTAAATCATCAGCATAATCTAAATCAGAAATTTTCGTATCTCCAGCCCATTTAAGGCCAAAATCTTTCCCTTGAAGGGAATTTCGCATAACATAATCAATAACCAAACTAAAGAGAAAAGAAGACAAAATGCACCCTTGTCGAACACCAGAAGTAATGCTAAACCAATTGCTACAAGCCTTACCAACTCTCACACACGACTCAGTGTTATTATAGAGAGCTTTCATTATGTTAACTAACTTGTCTGGTATACCATATGATCTCACAATCAACCACAAATTATGACGATCAACAGAGTCGAAAGCCTTTTTGAAATCAACAAAGCTAGCAACCAAAGGTTTCTGAAACTCTAAACATTTCTCAAGATCCTGCCTAAGTGAAAATATCTGATCCACACATCCCCTACCACTTCTGAATCCACATTGCTCATCACGCAATTGACTGTCAACCAGATTCTTAATTCTATTAAGCACAATCATGGAAAGAACTTTACCTGGAACAGAGAGGAGGCTGATACCCCTATAGTTATCACAAGAACTGCGATCACCTTTTTTGAAAATAGGGATAACAATAGCTCTGGTAAAATCCTTAGGAACCATGCCTTTATCATAAAATATATTCAGAATTTCAGTCATCCAAGTGGTAACCGAAACGTTCCCAGCTTTAAGCATTTCGGTAGTAATTTCATCTACACCTGGGGATTTATGTAGTTTAAGTTTAGAAATAGCCACAATAACTTCAGATTGTGTTATAGGGCCCACATTAAAGCCACCAATGCATCTATCATCATTACAAACAATGGGAGTAGAACTAACTACATTGTTTAGAACGTCACTGAAATACTCAGCCCACCTAGCCATGACAGAATCCTCCCCTTCTATAACCTTACCTTGTTTATCCTTCAATCCTTGTATGCCAGTCCGTTTTCTACCACACAAAACATTAACTATCTGGTACAGCTCTCTGCTGTTGTGCTGTCTAACTGCTTCCTCGGCTTTGTCAGCCAACCCATCAAGCCAAAGATTCTTATCAGCAGCTAACTGATCTTTTACACGTTTATTAAGTTCTCTGTAATGCTTTCTATTAGGACTAGTAGGGTATTGATTAAAGACATTCCTGCAGTTCTTTCTTTTCGAAATAAGCTCAAGTGCCTTATCACTCAGATAATTCTGTCTCTTCTGCTCCCTTTTTCCTAAAAGAGTATTGTTAGTGTCCAAAAAAGCCTGTTTAAAATGATCCCATTCTTCCTCAACTTCAGTAGTAAGCAAACCATGACTGTCATAATGACTAAGTAACCTATCATGGTAAGCTTTGGCTGTAACTGGATCTTTCAGAGCTTCAGCATTAAAAGTAAATTTTTTAACCCTAGCACAACACTTTTTAAGTTTAAGTTGCAAGACACTTTTAACAAGGTAATGGTCAGATCCAATTTCAGCTCCCCTATATGCCCTGGTATTCCTAATAGAACTAGCCCATTTGCTGTTAATTAATATATAATCAATCATATTCATATGCAGCCCATCAGGTGAAACCCATGTGTACTTATGTATGTCGCGGTGTTTGTAATATGTGTTAGTTATTCTGAAACCATTGAGTTTACTTACCTGTAGGAGACGTTGCCCATTGCCATTGCAGCTACCAATACCAAAAGGGCCTATTACTCCTCCCCAAAGGTCAGAGTCAGTACCAACTTTGGCATTGAAGTCACCAAGAACAAGGGTAATATCTCCTTTCTGGACAGAATTCAAAATATCCTGAAGTTGTTCATAAAACCTATCCTTCTCATCCTCACCAGCATCCTCAGTGGGGGCATAACAGCAGATAACATTCAAGTCTTTAATAAACGGTTCCAATTCGGAGACGATGAAGGGTCTCCTCAGCTCTCGAGAATGAATTTTCGTATAAAAATTTATTTATATTTATATATAGTCTTGAATGGATATACACTCTGACCCAAGCTGTAGCCACTGATATTTCAATGTTTCATAACTGAGCATTGTGCCCTAATATTTTTGGGTAGCGTAATTCTCGAATGTAAGAGTCACATTAGAAAACTTAAGAATTGATAATGATCTGATATGGAAAGCCATTGCGTCTAAAACTCCTGTAACATAAAAAAACTAAGTGTCAGGTCGATATTAACTGCCCAAAAATAACAAGGAATCTTATAACCTTTTTGAATTTTAGTCTCTTTGCTTCTTAATTCTCATACTGACAGATACCAATTCCAATCTCAGTTAATACTGCAAGTTCATCACATACTAGGAGAGCTTTAAAAATTCGGAATTATTAATCAGCAAATCGTAGAGAAGATGTCAGGTAAAACATAAACTTTCTTAATGAACACTAAAAGAATAAAGCGCATTTCGTCCCAACGGATGAGCAGTTAGCATGTTAAATTCTGGAACAAAATGGCCTGGATTCGAATCCCGGATAAGACATGGGTCTATATTATTGGAACGATGTTTATTAAGAACGAATTCTTTGCTTAACATAGGTAAACAAACACCTCAAAAATTAGCATACTCTTTATACAGTATATTAAACCACAAGCAGGGAAAACGAACTTGAAAATCTGTCATAACGCCATTTTGATGATTTGAGTACAACTGGTTCTGCAGCTGAGCGTTGTCCACTATAATACTGGAGTGCATAAGTATTCCACGCGACTACTTGAGCATTAGAAGCTACTCCTAGTTTGCACAGACTTTCTCGTACAAGGACATGCCTACTGAGGGAGAAATTAGATTGTGATAATTGTTTCAGTTAGAGCTAATGCAACACAGGTTATGTTGGATAGTGCTCTAACCATCATCTCAGTTAAAGCAATCGAAGGGGAAAAAATAACAAATACGCCAACCATCATTAACTGCGATGATCAGTAATAAAATTGTATCATTCATACAATGGGTAACAACAATTTACTTTGCATCGGACATTAGCAACGAAATTCATTCTGCGTCGTAGATCGTGTATGGATATGCGATGTTCCAGGTAAAAATATAAAAAATAATAAATATCCCCTCAAGCAGCTGCTTGCCACAGAGGTCTGACAGGAGCCTGTCAGTTTATATGCCATAGTAGAAGGTCTGAGAGGATGGCAGGACCTCAGCAGAAAAACGACACATACATCCATGCCTTACCCGGGCTCGAACCCGGGTCCCTTAGATCAGTAGCCAAGCGCGCTAACCACTCTGCCATGGGAAAACATCACCTATTACCATCTCCATCTGAGAATAAGCCCAGTTGGAATAAGTAGAAACATATAATAAGTAAACCACCCGTAGGTGGGCCCCTAAAGGCTAACATAAAACACAAGCTAAAAATAGCATATATCATGCACAAGAGACCTAAACGAATAGCATTCCTCAGAGAAAGCCATCATTTTAGGCCTCTTGTACTTATTCAGAACATTACGATGATATTAAGCAAAGAAGAAAAAATCTCATTAGGATTATTTTTAACAGCCTCAAAAACCCCTTTTGAGATGCATTTAATATGATATATATGTGGTCGATGCCAGAGTCTTTATGAAGCTGTCTGTTAGTAACAAACCAAGGGGTTAAGTCTGCATTGTATTTGAACCCTTTATGCTCTTTTAGCCATAGTTCATTACTGGAATTCTTTGTTGGCTTTCTATAAATTCAAACGAGATATCTTTGTTTACAGGTGAATCAGGAAATTTCCAACATCAGAAACATGCACTTTTTTTGTGGCAACTAGATTCCGAAATAAAATGAATTTAAACCTATACCTAAGGATACTCTCATAAAATGCATTTAAACCTATACCTAAGGGTACTCTCACAAAATGTATTTAAACCTATACCTAAGGGCACTCTCACAAAATGCATTTAAACCTATACCTAAGGGTACTCTCACAAAATGCATTTAAACCTATACCTAAGGGTACTCTCACAAAATGCATTTAAACCTATACCTAAGGGTACTCTCACAAAATGCATTTAAACCTATACCTAAGGGTACTCTCACAAAATGCATTTAAACCTATACCTAAGGGTACTCTCACAAAATGCATTTAAACCTATACCTAAGGTTACTCTCACAAAATGCATTTAAACCTATACCTAAGGGTACTCTCACAAAATGCATTTAAACCTATACCTAAGGGTACTCTCACAAAATGCATTTAAACCTATACCTAAGGGTACTCTCACAAAATGCATTTAAACCTATACCTAAGGGTACTCTCACAAAATGCATTTAAACCTATACCTAAGGGTACTCTCACAAAATGCATTTAAACCTATACCTAAGGGTACTCTCACAAAATGCATTTAAACCTATACCTAAGGGTACTCTCACAAAATGCATTTAAACCTATACCTAATGGCACTCTCACAAAATGCATTTAAACCTATACCTAAGGGCACTCTCACAAAATGCATTTAAACCTATACCTAAGGGCACTCTCACAAAATGCATTTAAACCCATACCTAAGGGCACTCTCACAAAATGCATTTAAACCTATACCTAAGGGTACTCTCACAAAATGCATTTAAACCTATACCTAAGGGTATACTCACAAAATGCATTTAAACCTATACCTAAGGGTACTCTCACAAAATGCATTTAAACCTATACCTAAGGGTACTCTCACAAAATGCATTTAAACCTATACCTAAGGTTACTCTCATAAAATGCATTTAAACCTATACCTAAGGGTACGCTCACAAAATGCATTTATACCTATACCTAAGGGTACTCTCACAAAATGCATTTAACCCTATACCTAAGGGTAAAAAAAAAATAAATAAATACCCCCTCAAGCAGCTGCTTGCCACAGAGGTCTGACAGGAGCCTGTCAGTTTATATGCCACAGTAGAAGATCTGAGAGGATGGCAGGACCTCAGCAGAAAACAACACGAACATCCATGCCTTACCCGGGGCTCGAACCCAGGTCCCGTAGATCAGTAGCCAAGCGCGCTAACTACTCGGCCACACTCTCATAAAATGCATTTAAACCTATACCTAAGGGTACTCTCATAAAATGCATTTAAACCTATACCTAAGGGTACTCTCATAAAATGCATTTAAACCTATACCTAAGGGCACTCTCATAAAATGCATTTAAACCTATACCTAAGGGTACTCTCACAAAATGCATTTAAACCTATACCTAAGGGTACTCTCACAAAATGAATTTAAACCTATACCTAAGGGTACTCTCACAAAATGCATTTAAACCTATACCTAAGGGTACTCTCACAAAATGCATTTAAATCTATACCTAAGGGTACTCTCACAAAATGCATTTAAACCTATACCTAAGGGTACTCTCACAAAATGCATTTAAATCTATACCTAAGGGTACTCTCACAAAATGCATTTAAACCTATACCTAAGGGTACTCTCACAAAATGCATTTAAACCTATACCTAAGGGTACTCTCACAAAATGAATTTAAACCTATACCTAAGGGTACTCTCACAAAATGAATTTAAACCTATACCTAAGGGTACTCTCACAAAATGCATTTAAACCTATACCTAAGGGTACTCTCACAAAATGCATTTAAACCTATACCTAAGAGTACTCTCACAAAATGCATTTAAACCTATACCTAAGGGTACTCTCACAAAATGCATTTAACCCTATACCTAAGGGTAAAAAAAATAAATAAATAAATACCCCCTCAAGCAGCTGCTTGCCACAGAGGTCTGACAGGAGCCTGTCAGTTTATATGCCACAGTAGAAGATCTGAGAGGATGGCAGGACCTCAGCAGAAAACAACACGAACATCCATGCCTTACCCGGGGCTCGAACCCAGGTCCCGTAGATCAGTAGCCAAGCGCGCTAACCACTCGGCCACACTCTCATAAAATGCATTTAAACCTATACCTAAGGGTACTCTCATAAAATGCATTTAAACCTATACCTAAGGGTACTCTCACAAAATGCATTTAAACCTATACCTAAGGGTACTCTCACAAAATGAATTTAAACCTATACCTAAGGGTACTCTCACAAAATGAATTTAAACCTATACCTAAGGGTACTCTCACAAAATGAATTTAAACCTATACCTAAGGGTACTCTCACAAAATGCATTTAAACCTATACCTAAGGGTACTCTCACAAAATGCATTTAAACCTATACCTAAGGGTACTCTCACAAAATGCATTTAAACCTATACCTAAGGGTACTCTCACAAAATGCATTTAAACCTATACCTAAGGGTACTCTCACAAAATGCATTTAAACCTATACCTAAGGGTACTCTCACAAAATGCATTTAAACCTATACCTAAGGGTACTCTCACAAAATGCATTTAAACCTATACCTAAGGGTACTCTCACAAAATGCATTTAAACCTATACCTAAGGGTACTCTCACAAAATGCATTTAAACCTATACCTAAGGGTACTCTCACAAAATGCATTTAAACCTATACCTAAGGGTACTCTCACAAAATGCATTTAAACCTATACCTAAGGGTACTCTCACAAAATGCATTTAAACCTATACCTAAGGGTACTCTCACAAAATGCATTTAAACCTATACCTAAGGGTACTCTCACAAAATGCATTTAAACCTATACCTAAGGGTACTCTCACAAAATGCATTTAAACCTATACCTAAGGGTACTCTCACAAAATGCATTTAACCCTATACCTAAGGGTAAAAAAAATAAATAAATAAATAATCCCTCAAGCAGCTGCTTGCCACAGAGGTCTGACAGGAGCCTGTCAGTTTATATGCCACAGTAGAAGATATGAGAGGATGGCAGGACCTCAGCAGAAAACAACACGAACATCCATGCCTTACCCGGGGCTCGAACCCAGGTCCCGTAGATCAGTAGCCAAGCGCGCTAACCACTCGGCCACTCTCATAAAATGCATTTAAACCTATACCTAAGGGTACTCTCACAAAATGCATTTAAACCTATACCTAAGGGTACTCTCACAAAATGCATTTAAACCTATACCTAAGGGTACTCTCACAAAATGCATTTAAACCTATACCTAAGGGTACTCTCATAAAATGCATTTAAACCTATACCTAAGAGTGCCATTATTTTACCAAAAGGACTAAAATGTAACTAGTTGACGCTAAGTCGACATCAGACAAAAATGCGACGATGGCTTGACTTTAACTTAGTCTTTGATCAACGCTGGATTTATAGAGTTCCGGTATGTGACTGTGATGAGTTCTAGTTCTGCACTGCCACAGTTCCTTCAGCGGAGTCAGCACAAATATCAAATGCCGGCCTAGATGCGAGTGAATGTCCCATGCCGTTCAAGGTCCCCTCGTAGTGAACTTCCCGTTCCACCCAGATGTGCTGAGCAAGGTGACTGTCAGCCAACCCGTCATTAACGTAGGGCGTCATACAAGACGCTTGGGGACTGCCAAGTCCGTGGGAGGGGTTTGACGCCCCTCCCGACCACGGCCTGCCATCATAAATTTCAATCAGCCCAGTGCCTCAGCCATTGGGCATGCAGCCCACACTGGGGTGCTTACTTTGTATTCAGAGAGCGTTCCCTCGGGCATCAGAGGGCCATGGGAAAGGTGCGACACGGATGCCATGGCCGATAACATTCCTCCCAAAGATGGACTTTTCCTTTTCAAGAGGGACTTTTGCTTCCTTCTTGTTTGAATGCGATTTGCTCTGATTCTGTGAAGCGTGGATGGAGGTAGATTAGCGCACAACCTCACTCTCTTCTGCAAGCACTTCATGAGAGGCCAATTAACTGTGTAACAGAAAAGAGAAAAACTACACACCATCTTTGAAAAAAGGACTTCATAACTTTATCGATTTAATTCTATCTCACGTCTGTTCAATTATGAAGTGCTCTGTTTCCGGAAATGGTATCAATTTACACTGGATTGTTTCGTTGCTTACAAACCAAGACAATCGTACTGGTTACAAACCAGGATAATCGTAATATTGAAGTTGTTAAAATGAAATTTGTAGTTCTTATAATCTAACCCTTTTTTTAGTTTTGTATGCCATAAGATAGGACGGAGAAATCAGAAGTAGATCTTAGTCTGACCTAGTTTCTTTGCTACAAAGACATGATAGCTGAGGCAGAAATCCCTTTCTCTGATGATTGCCTTAGCTAGAATGAACAAACACAGATTTTTGTGTCGATTTAACATCCCTCAAATCTTGTCACAATCGCTATCAGCCTGTCCACTTTGTAAAATGCACTGAGAATTCATTGCCTCATGTTGCTTTCGCAAAATGCCATAGCCATCCGAATGGTGCAAAAGAAGCGGGGAAAAATAGGTTGTTTGGGTTGTGGGTTGTTTCACCTCTGAGCGGCACTTTTTTGCACACCATGGGCTAAATGGCCAGGTCACATGGACCCCGAAGGCTCAGAGAAGGTTGGGTGAGGGGACCCACTGGAACAGCTGTTGGGAGACAGATGGTAGCCTTCCGTCAAGGCCATCCAGCGTGTTCTTTAACGTGCACAGGGTATGGCTCTCCCGTACACGGCGCCACGGCTTAACGTCCCATCCCACGGACGGCGGCCTTTCCAAGCCCATCGGTGTCCCCTACTGACCGTGGGCAGGGCGGGGAATTTTACGGAGATAAATCTCAACGCTGACCCAGCTGGGACTCGAACCTGGGAACTACAGATTACGAGCCTGGCACGCTACCGACTGAGCCACCCCCGCCCCAGGGAAAAAAAGGAGCAACAGATCTATTTTCAATCGTCCATGGCTTATTTCTTAAATTGTTCCATATAATAAAGCAATTAATACGAAAATTGTTTCGATGCTACTAGGAAGTGCGTGGTTTCTAAAGCACTCTCCAGTTCCCTACAGATTACCGGAACCAATCAGTGTAACACGCCATAAAGATATTCTGTGGGGAAGTCGAGATCTCAACAGAGAGACAACAATGCATCAAAAGAAAACGGCCATGCTTTATCAGTGATTCGAGTCCTTGGCTGCCAAACATGCCAACATCTCATCTACTAGGACACAATAAGCTATATTCTTTCTACACTAAGATCATTTTTGTTTTTCCTGACATTTTCTGTGTGCTTTGCTGATGAATAATTCAGGATGATAATTACCATCGAGTTCTCTCGAAAATCTTCAATCACTCAGACTTGGTACTCAGTATTGTAGCTTGTATTCTGGTCGAACTTAGTCGAAAACAACAGCCATCATTCCGAGAGAAAAAAAAGGAAAAAATTATTACGAGTGAAAACAAGGCAATGAACTGGAAACGAGAATGCAATTGGCCCCGCTTAACACTCGCTGCCAAAAGAACAACAACAAATCGTAGCCCACTCACTACTTAAATGTTGGGCATTTCACGCGAGAACCAGGATGGGAGACAAAAAAAACTCGTAAAGAATGGGCACGTGTTCCGCTCGCTTTCGTTGAAGGCAAGTGTCGCATGCACACGCCACTTGTTTGCGTATTTTATCTGCAACACAAAAAAATTCATTGGTCCAACAGAAAAATGCTCGCATTATCCTAATGGAGGATTTAACTGAATGATTAGTGCAGATGGAGGCCTTCGATATTCACTTGCTAATGGAGGCCTTAACCCCTTGAGTCCTAAAGCAGACCGAGCACGTGCAGATGACACGCGACTTGCCGGATTGCGCTGCCATTAAGTAGGACGTCACTACAATGGCGCCTGTCAGGCGACTGACGTCTGACAAATTGTTGGCAGCCATTGTTAAGCGAGACACGTGGATGACTTCCACACCACGAAGAGCTTGTATTAGTAGGTCGCATCTGCAGTGGGATTCTAGGGAAGAACACTTAGGGACTAAAACACATTTTTTCGTTTATTGAAATAATCTGCACACAATGTTTTCTCTAAGGCTGCTTTACTTTGGTGATTCCAAAACAGCGTGGTAGAGGAAATGGTCAAGTAATTTTCTTATTGTTTTTGGGGTTCAAGACCCCCCCCCCCCCCCACTATGGTTTCGAAACTGGTGCAGTACTTCTGGAGATGCAATAAATCTTTATAGGAGTAGGTAAAAATATTAGGTAAAAGATTTTTGTCACTCGTGGAATTATTGAGTTTTTAATTGTTTTATGAACTAAAGAAGTAAATACAAGGAACACAAATATTTCAATGAAATAATTATCTAATTTTTCCACTAATATGAGACATTTGTAGTAACAGCTGAAAGATAAAGACTTACACGCATTTTTGTCTCTACGGTTAAAAGTAAAAATAAATAAAATACCCCCTCAAGCAGCTGCTTGCCACAGAGGTCTGACAGGAGCCTGCCAGTTTATATGCCATAGTAGAAGGTCTGAGAGGATGGCAGGACCTCAGCAGAAAAACGACACATACATCCATGCCTTATCCGGGGCTCGAACGCGCGTAGATCAGTAGCCAAGCGTGCTAACCACTCGGCCACGGGACGGCTCCTTCACGGGAAGGCTCCTGTTAAAAGTAACATAGAATATATAATGGTATTTTATGATTCCAATGCAGTGAAAATTAATTCATTACTATTATTTTACTGAGATTCTTTATTAATAATGTATCGGGACCAGGAATAAATCAAACAACGACCCCATCCTGTGCATATTCACCAGATTGGCCAGTTTCAAAAAAATTAAAAAAAGTAACCTGCTGGAAAGTCTTTTTCAAGGGTGCAAGACCTTGCAAAATGCGTTCATTCAGAGTTGCCGAGTATTCCCCAACAGGAGTACCACCAAGAGTTCCAGAATTGGCGTAGACGTCAGCAACTTTGCATAGACGCTGAAAGGATTTGGGTTGTTTTACTTCTGAGAGGCACTTTTTTGCACGCCATGGGCTAAATGGCCAGGTCACATGGACCCCGAAGGCTCAGAAGGTTGGGGGAGGGGACCCACTGGAACAGCTGTTGGGAGACAGATGGTAGCCTCCCGTCAAGGCCATCCAGCGTGTTCTTTAACGTGCACAGAGTATGGCTCTCCCGCACACGGGACCACGGCTTAACGTCCCATCCGACGGACGGCGGCCTTTCACAAGCCCATCGGTGTCCCCTACTGACCGTGGGCAAGGCGGGGAATTTTGCGGAGAAAAATCTCAACGCTGACCCAGCTGGGACTCGAACCTGGGAACTACAGATTACGAGCCTGGCGCGCTACCGACTGAGCCACCCCCGCCCCATGCTGAAAGGAAGTAATTGAAAGACAATAAAAGTTTTGTTGAAGTAAGTGCAACGGTTCTCTTCTGCATATGCATGTTAAGAACTTTCTGAAAGCCCCTCGTATTGATCGTGATTTGTTTCAGTATGGTTGGAGATGAGTAAGATTATCCTAAACAGGTTACTCTTGAAATCAACAGCACTGTTACGTGTGAAATATACAGAGAAAGACAATCATTTGAGTGATAAGGCTTTCCGACAGAAAAGAGTGCAGAACTAACACCTACTAAAATAGAGGGCCGTGCCACAAAGTTATGACGTCAGCAGATGTAAAAATCTAGACATTTCTTATTTTAATTTCAATTATTAATACTGGTAAGTTTTAAACTAATCATTATACTAATGTTTAAATACAAATATACCTTTTCTTAGAAAGAAAATTATTCGTATGTATTAGAATTTCAAAATACTTATACATAAGAAAATTTTTCTTCTAAGTAATATATATATGTAAATAAAATGAGTATAAAGTTTATTTTTAAAATTTACCAGTAATAAAAACAGAAATAAAAATATAAGAACTTTGTAGAATTTTTTTTTTAGATAGATAACCTATGCTGACATCATAACTTAGTGGTACGGCCTTCTGTTCTAGGAGGTTGGATTGTATTGGATTGTTTTACCTCTGAGCGGCACTTTTTTGCACACCATGGGCTAAATGGCCAGGTCACATGGACCCCGAAGGCTCAGAGAAGGTTGGGGGAGGGGACCCACTGGAACAGCTGTTGGGAGACAGATGGTAGCCTCCCGTCAAGGCCATCCAGCGTGTTCTTTAACGTGCACAGGGTATGGCTCTCCCGCACACGGGGCCACGGCTTAACGTCCCATCCGACGGACGGCGGCCTTTCCAAGCCCATCGGTGTCCCCTACTGACCGTGGGCAGGGCGGGGAATTTTGCGGAGATAAATCTCAACGCTGACCCAACTGGGACTCGAACCTGGGAACTACAGATTACGAGCCTGCCGCGCTACCGACTGAGCCACCCCCGCCCCCGTTCTAGGAGGTGTTGGCAGAACTTAGTTTAATCAACGAACCAAGTTAAATCAATGATCAATTCAATACTTTTTAACCTGCGCCATTCTTAGATACATTTTCGATTTTTTTTCCAGTGTTTACATCATATTAAAAATTAACAATGACTGGATTGAACTTTGAAACAAATCCTATTGTTGAAGTTGACATTTATTTGCAATACATTTTTTTTTTAAATCAGTCTCTAATATTTAAAAAAAATAAGAGTAATTGGATTCTTTTTGATATAATGCAATATCCTTTTGATAAGCGAATATTGCAAGCGATGTAATTATTTTAGAAATTCGCAATTTATGTTGCGAAATATAATAAATCGCAACGCTGGCTCAGCGTGGGACTCGATCTTGGGAGTTCATGGAACTGCAGATTACGAGTCTGGCGCGCTACCGATTGAGTCACTCCAGCCACTTCCCCGAACAAAAGTATTTATTCTCTTGTGTTTATAAAAATCTTCCAATCTATGGAATTTTTGAGCCTTCCTTTCTGCTCTTCTCGTAATAATAGTAATTTCGTATGCCAAAAAGAAGGTTTATTTTGAATTTTATTTTTATTTTTTTTTGAAAACAATCAGTAGCTATCTACCCTAAAATAATTTATTTATCTCTAAAAAAAACTTGAATGTCTACAGATGGACGACAAAGTAAAAACATTACATGTTTTTTCCTTCTTGAAAACGAGCTAAAATAACGTGGTTTTTTTTTGTTTTAATCAGACACATTCGTATATGCGCGGTCAATTTCAAAAGATATCGAATCGGTAATCGCTTCCTGTGCTTAATGCGAAGTGAATGTGCTTCAACTGAATTCACCGGAGAAAATAATATCGTTTAAAAGCACTCGTTGTGTTCTTCATTCCACGGAACCACTAGCCTTCTCGATCCTCATATGACTATCAGATCATGACGAATCATTACACTAAATGTTTCCGGTGCTTTGATCCAGAGCAGCATTCAGCCGCACAAGAGAGATCCGAGAATGGATATGTCTGCTCTGAGTAAAGACTCAAAAGAGTGACTCCTGTTTTTCTCATGCCTTGGTGAGGTGCACTTTGATTGCTGAAGGGGAAAATGCATACTCAATCCAGGTGTAATTAGCTACGGATGTAGCTTAGTGAATATTTAGATGCGCAAGAATGTGGAATTCAATCAGATCTTATGTGTGTGCTATTATTTCGAACACAGTACGATGCCCACAAATGTACTTCGTCACTGTTCTATTATGAGTTATGTGGTCTTTAATAATGCCACTCAACTGGGGCATAGAGATAATTCCATGGAAATACGATAGAAATTATCTATGTTCATGGGAGATTTCTTAACGAAATTCTTTTGTTTGTTCTTCACACTTTAATAGATTAATTAGTAGAAGAAAGTTTTACATCAACTGTGAAGTTTTCCGCATTTTTACATTTCTCTGAAAACGATGATTGGGTTTGCAATTTATTTAAAATACTTCTTCTTCTTTTGTATCATGAATAACGAGATCTAGTCTTCATGCTTTATGTTCCAAAGAAACAATTGTCAAACTATCAAAATAACCACCTGGTAGGAGCGGGGGAGGATCAGTCGGTAGCGCGCCAGGCTCGTAATGTGTAGTTCCCAGGTTCGAGTCCCAGCTGGGTCAGCGTTGAGATTTATCTGCGCAAAATTTCCCGCCCTGCCCACGGTCAGTAGGGGACACCGATGGGCTTGGAAAGGCCGCCGTCATTCGGATGGGACGTTAAGCCGTGGCCCCCGTGTGCGGGAGAGCCATACCCTGTGCACGTTAAAGAACACGCTGGATGGCCTTGACGGGAGGCTACCATCTGTCTCCCAACAGCTGTTCCAGTGGGTCCCCTCCCCCAACCTTCTCTGAGCCTTCGGGGTCCATGTGACCTGGCCATTTAGCCCATGGTGTGCGAAAAAGTGCCGCTCAGAGGTAAAACAACCCAACCACCTGGGATTTTCCGGGAGGAATTGGATCAATCAGCGCATAATCTAATGTTCCTGTGTTTGATACAAAAAATACACCCATTCAGTTTTGAAGTAAAAAGTCAAACGAAAATAGAGCATAATTGATACAAAGGGTTGTGCTGTATTTTGTTAGCTAATTAAAACCCGTTGGAATTCAATGGGACCTCACGAAAATCATCGTACAAAGGTAGTTTTAAAACTTAACGAAGCTGATGTGGACGGAGTCAAAACGATATACAGTGAACCAGGCCCAAACTCAGAGCATCAGCCTCCTAATACATAGGAGCAGAATTTAAAAGGAACGAACCAGTAGGCCACACGCGCTGTGCATCCAGGAAAGAATTTCAGTTTTAACAAAAGTATTGGTGGGGTGGGTTCATAATGTACTAGATATAACCAGTGGTTTCTCCATAATTGATAATCGGGGATGGTGTTCCAAATTTTAAAAAGAGGGTGTTCAAATACTTACTCGGAGCTGGGTAGGGAAGTGTACCCTTTGGTTACCTTTCGGGAGACAGATGGAACCTCCAGCTTGTTCTTAATGGCAACAGTGTACATCACAATTATTAGCGTGTGTCATACACAAGGTACCATGGTGTAAGATCTCATCCAACGGATGTGGATATTTCAAAGCCCATTAGTATCCCTTTTCTCTCCGAGGGAGTAGTGGGGGTTAGAAGAGAAAATCTTAACGCAGATACAGTGAGGAACTCGAATCTAGAACCCCCCCCCCACACACACACACACACACACACACCACCACCTCCACCTGTTCCTTAATAAATTATCCAATATTTTGAGAAATACATATAAATTTTATTAGGGGGAAAGTAGAGATCCATAATCTTCACGAGTCCTCTCTTCGGCGTTATCAGGGCAGTTTTGAAATAATTATACTGCATACGCGGACATTACCACAACGCGAGCAGGTTCCCTTCCACTGACTCCTTCAAGCGTGCAGATCACGTGCGAGCGCGTGATAAATCTAAAAAATGATTAAACTCTTTTATTTTTTTTGTCACTGATTCTTGATGGCCTTTTAAAACAGCATTAACCATTTGTCTTCTGTTAATTATTTGTTTAATTCGATCAGTTAGACTTTTATTATTAACAAGAAACAAATGGCAAATTAAGTTTTCTACTGTAATTAAGCCTCAAAAATAAAGGGAGAATAAAAATTTAACACTCTTTGTTTAATCCCTTAAAATATTGATTATGGTAACAAATTTTACTATGGGTTTATTTTAAGTAGCAAAGTTAAATGTGCAGTACTGAACGACGTATTCAAGCGTAATCCCAATAATTAGTTAATTACAATTATTAAACAATCTGTATACTAATCAATACTAATGATACAATTGATTAGTACTACTTTCATTGATACTAATCAATTGTATCAATGAAATATAATTTCATTGATACAATTGATTAGTATCAATGAAAGAAGAATAATCTAGCCATTAAAATTTTCGTGCAACACAGATACTGAAATATAATAAAAATTTACGAGATTATAGCTGATGGTTTTTACTTATGAGAGTGAGCAGACGAAAGTATACACTGCCTGGCCAAAATAATTAGAAACTCTGCATTATTTAACATAGCTGAGATGCAAAAGAAAAATATGCAAGAAAAATGCCACATGTCACAGTCACTTGATTCCTGAGCTCTTAATAATAATAAGCAGACTGTAGTGGACAGGGTGTTTGACTAATGATCAAAGGAATCCGGGTTCGAGCCCGGGATACGGCATAGATGTTTTCTTTCTTCTCTGTCTTTGTACTTAGGTCTCGACTTTCTCACAGGTCTCTTCTATGGGATATTATACTAACAAGCTCCTGTCAGACTTCAAGTTGCAAGAAGCTGTTTGAGGGGCAATTGATATAAGTGACTTTCGAAAAGGTATTATAGTTGAATTCGACGGGCTGGTATAACAATAGACAGAACTATGGAAATTTCAGGACTTCCAAGATCATCATCATCATCCTCAAGCAGCCATGGGCTACGGAGGTCCAACCAGACCGTGCAATTTAGTTCTCCAAGCAAGTCTATCCTGAGCTACATCTACTGCATCTGGCCACTGCACACCAATTCTAACAAGGTCCTGTTTGACATTGTCTGCCCACCGCATCCTAGGTCTCCCCCTCTTCCTGAGGCCTTTAGGCACACTGTTCATAACCCTATTCGCCAATCTATAATTATTCATACGGGCAACATGGCCAAACCAACGGAGTCTCTCTCTGCACAATATGCTGCTTAAAGGAGGTTGCAAACTCCTTTGCCTAACCTCATCATTAGTTACAAAGTTGAACCACCTAATGCCCAAGATCCTGCGTAAGCATCTGGAATCAAAAGTTTCCTGTTATCTTGTTTACAAAGTGTCCAAATTTCACTACCATAACTAACCCTAGAAAGAACCAAACTATTATACAGTTTAATTTCAGTCTTTACGTGTATACGCCTATTTCTTCACAATCTCCATAGATTCTTAAAAGTCCCGGCAGCAATCTCTATTCGTCTGTTAATCTCATCTGTTTATAACCAAATTATTAGTCTCTCTCTGTTTATAACCAAACCTACTCTACCACTAGTCTCATCAACAGCTCGAATGAAAGAGTTCATCTTATCAACATCATCTGCCAAAAGGCCTAAATCATCAGCATAATCTAAATCAGAAATTTTCGTTTCTCCAGTCCATTTAAGGCCAAAATCTTTCCCTTGAAGTGAATTTCGCATAACATAATCAATAACCAAGCTAAAGAGAAAAGGAGACAAAATGCACCCTTGTCGAACACCAGAAGTAATGCTAAACCAATTGCTACAAGCCTTACCAATTCTCACACACGACTCAGTGCTATTATAGAGAGCTTTCATTATGTTAACTAACTTGTCTGGTATACCATATGATCTCACAATCAACCACAAATTATGACGATCAACAGAGTCGAAAGCCTTTTTGAAATCAACAAAGCTAGCAACCAAAGGTTTCTGAAACTCTAAACATTTCTCAAGAATCTGCCTAAGTGAAAATATCTGATCCACATATCCCCTACCACTTCTGAATCCACATTGCTCATCACGCATGGGTCCCCTCCCTCAACCTTCTCAGAGCCTTCGGGGTCCATATGACCTGGCCATGTAGCCATTTGGCCATTATGGTGTGCAAAAAAGTGCCGCTCAGAGGTAAAACAACCCAAACCTAACTGCCATATGGCTCCCCATCTTGGTACAATCTCATGGTGATTACATCTCATGTTGCCTCCTTCCCCCTAAGTAACATGAGCTGTTACATAAGAGGAAGGAGGAATTATTATATTTCGTCAAAAACAGAATTTTATGGGCAATCGCCTGTAATTAAATTTTCGTATTACAACATATTTCAGGATATTATTATGGTATTTTTCCAACCAAAACTAGTTTTAACTGAGTATTACTCCGGGTACCTTAATTCTGTTACCTTAACTAGCATTCTGCTGTGGGGGCATGCCCCTCGCCACCTCAGTTAAGGTAACAGATGCTAGTTAAGGTACCAGAGTTGAGTAAAGTTTGGTAACTTCATAAAATTGTTATATTTATTTATATTTCATGCATTTTTAAAGAAATTTTTAAAGACCTGTAAAAAAGGAGAGAAAATATTATACTGCATTGGAAATCCAGTCCCTCTAACCCTCTCTTTTATATTTTATCGGCTGATTGTGTTTCTTACCGTCCCCTTCTCTCGATTTTTTTCTACATGCAGGCCTGGTACTACCAGTAGAGATGGGGTGGGGGTGGCTCAGTCGGTAGCGCGCAAGGCTCGTAATCTGTACTTCCCAGGTTTGAGTCCCAGCTGGGTCAGCGTTGAGATTTATCTCCGCAAAATTCCCCGCCCTGCCCACGGTCAGTAGGGGACACCGATGGGCTTGCAAAGTCCGCCGTCCGTCGGATGGGACGTTAAGCCGTGGCCCCGTGTGTGGGAGAGCCATACCCTGTGCACGTTAAAGAACACGCTGGATGGCCTTGACGGGAGGCTACCATCTCTCCCAACAGCTGTTCCAGTGGGTCCCCTCCCCCAACCTTCTCTGAGCCTTCGGGGTCCATGTGACCTGGCCATTTAGCCCATGGTGTGCAAAAAAGTGCCGCTCAGAGGTAAAACAACCCAACAACCTGGCCATTTAGCCCATGGTGTGCAAAAAAGTGCCGCTCAGAGGTAAAACAACCCAACCAGTAGACTGGTTAAGCAATAAATACAAGAACCTTAAAAGTAGAGATGAACTGCTGCGAGTCTTGACGAAACAAGATAAGGAACTAAAATGTTCAAAGGAATTAAACCACTTCAATTCATTCAATAAGAGGCGCAAATTCTTTAGTCTCAAGGTGAGCTTAAGAGAACAAATTTCGTATATCTCAAGTATCGCAAACATTTAACGCCTCTCCGAATCCGCAATTCCCTTTGAAAAAAAAATAAAGGGTTGAGGTTCTTTCACTAATCCGTGCAGCAACCATAATGTTTGATTTTATCGATGATTTCAACAAAGGATCATCAGGGATTCAGTACTAAACTCCTTTATTTTCCGTTTCAGGTGGTGAGGGGTTACCGTTACCCGCCAGAGCACTTCATCTGAAGGAAAGGGCAAGAAGCTCGCCATTCGTCGTGGTCCTGCTGGGCGGGGTTGCAGTGTGTGCCATAGCTGGGCTCCTCTTGGCTGCCATTGTCAGCAGGTGTTGCGGCAGTCGACACTGGAAGGTAAGCCATGCAATAATTAGAAAAATAATTCTTATTTCTTCATTTAATTATGAATTCGTTATTATTTTCCCAATTGATCCTATGCATCTTCCAAATTTAAACTAAGAAATTTTCTGTTTTTGTCTTGTCATTAATTTTGTTTACGTTTTGTCATTTATTCGACCTTCTCAAGTCATAAATTATACAGAGCCTTGCCAATTTATTAGAGAACGTCCGTGTTATGCCAATGATAAACTAACTTTGAAGCTCTTTAACTTCTGAAATAACCTGCAACCACAAGTTCGTATCATAGCACGACCGAGAGTGATGTTGGAATGCATACTATGAAAATGTTCGAAATATGCCTTGGAAGCATCAGTGGGACCCTTATGCACAATTGACTCCTTCTGATAATAGGGTTGGGTTGTTTTACCTCTGAGCGGCACTTTTTTGCACACCATGGGCTAAATGGCCAGGTCACATGGACCCCGAAGGCTCAGAAGGTTGGGAGAAGGGACCCACTGGAACAGCTGTTGGGAGACAGATGGTAGCCTCCCGTCAAGGCCATCCAGCGTGTTCTTTAACGTGCACAGGGTATGGCTCTCCCGCACACGGGGCCACGGCTTAACGTCCCATACGACGGACGGCGGCCTTTCCAAGCCTATCTGTGTCCCCTACTGACCGTGGACAGGGCGGGGAATTTTGCAGAGATAAATCTCAGTGCTGACCCAGCTGGGACTCGAACCTGGGAACTACAGATTACGAGCCTGGCGCGCTACCGACTGAGCCACCCCCACCCCTTCTGATAATAGAGAGCGAATTGTCAATATGTGAGAGCTTGTACTGCATGGGGTGCAACGTGAGTACAGTGCAACAGTGCCTCACACAATATGATGGAGAACCAAATGACACAAGGGATGATACGGGACCAGTACACTGCACCACAGGACATGAAGATCGTATGCTCCATAGGAGAGCCATTCACGACCATTTCACCACAGCGACTGTGCTGACCTCTAAGGGTACCATGGTATCCACGCAAACCATTGCACAATGTTTGCATGACACAGAAATGAGACCAAGACATCCAATCCAGTATCTGCCATTTGCAGCGACATCACCGATTACACCGTCTCCACTGATGTCGAGTGAGGCAACATTGGACTACAGAATGGAGGAGAGTGTTGTTCACAGACGAGTCCCGATTCCGTTTCGGCATGCCCGATAGCCATTTGTCCGCATGACATTGCGGTATCAACGACATGAGGAGCCATACGACTCCCCACCTTGGTAGAATGGTATGGGGTGGCATCATATGTGGTGGCCAACCTCTGATGTTTCTGGCGTGCTAATGCTGAGACGTTACATCGATGACATATTTAATCCTGTGGCATGACTTCCTTATCACCACGCCTCGACTAATTTTGCAGCAGGACAACGACACCCCACACACTGTACATGCAATGATGGACAATATCCAAGGTGTGGACATTCTTCCATGGCCGCCATACTCCCGGACTTGTCGCCCATTAAACATATGTGGGACCTTATATCGATGACATAGTTAATCCTGTGGCATGACTTCCTTATCACCACGCCTCGACTGAATTTGCAGCAGGATAACGACACCCCACACACTGTACGTGCAATGATGTTTTTTGGATGTTGTTTGGAACGCTTTTGTCCAACAAATTGGATGTTGTTTGGAACGCCATACCTCAGGACACCATTCACCATCCAATTGATGGTATGCCGAGACGTATACAGCTTGTATAACTGCTCAGGGTGAGCCTACTATGCTGATGAATCAGCAATAAACGCACGTACTTTGCGCTCTAACGTGCCGTTTTTTGATCATTTGCACATCTACCTTCATAGCTTCAGTCCTATCAGTTTCGGGCGTAAACATCACTTCTCTCGCGGTGTTGCGATTTACACTTTGACTAGGGTTGGGTTGTTTTACCTCTGAGCGGCACTTTTTTGCACACCATGGGCTAAATGGCCAGGTCACATGGACCCCGAAGGTTCAGAGAAGGTTCGGGGAGGGGACCCACTGGAATAGCTGTTGGGAGACAGATGGTAGCCTCCCGTCAAAGCCATCCAGCGTGTTCTTTAACGTGCACAGGGTATGGCTCTCCCGCACACGGAGCCACGGCTTACCGTCCCATCCGACGGACGGCGGCCTTTCCAAGCCCATCGGTGTCCCCTACTGACCGTAGTCTGGGCAGGGAATTTTGCGGAGATAAATCTCAACGCTGACCCATCTGGGACACGAACCTGGGTTGGGTTGTTTCACCTGGTTGTTTTTGTACACCATGGGCTAAATGGCCAGGTCACATGGACCCCGAAGGCTCAGAGAAGGTTGGGGGAGGGGACCCACTGGAACAGTTGTTGGGAGACAGATGGTAGCCTCCCGTCAAGGCCATCCAGCGTGTTCTTTAACGTGCACAGGGTATGGCTCTCCCACACACGGGGCCACTGCTTAACGTCCCATCCGACGGACGGCGGCCTTTCCAAGCCCATCGGTGTCCCCTACTGACCGTAGGCAGGGAGAGGAATTTTGCGGAGATAAATCTCAACGCTGACCCAGCTGGGACTCGAACCTGGGAACTACAGATTACGAGCCTGGCGCGCTACCGACTGAGCCACCCCCGCCCCACACTTTGACTAGTGTAAAGATATTGATCAAATCTAAATCTTGATTTTTCAACAATATTCGTTCGCTATTCAAAGAGTTGTGTAATCTAGAATTCTGAGGTAAATTTTTACGAGCACAATAATGTTTGATTTTACTGTCACAACTTCTAAACTAATTTTGGGGGTGGAATTGTGACTGTATGTAAATGAAAGATACCATCAAACTCTCTCTCACTCTTGATATTCAATAACGTTTGTTCACTACATAAAGAGTTTTGGATGGTGGAATATTGAAAAACACTGCGCTCACAAGAATTCCGAAATTCCATAACTCATTAAATAATGGAAGAATATTGTTGAAAATCAAGATTTAAATATATTTGATTACTATCTTTATCCTCAGGCGCTGTTTTCGATACTGAGCTTACTTTAGAAGTTATAGAGCAGGCCAGTCCAACCCAAACAGGGAAAAGTCAGTAGGAAAAAACTATATATTCTTAAACAGCCGCATGACAGATTTTCTACGTAAATAAAATTATACATTTCTAGTGAGTAATGAATTGGAATAAAAGCTATAATTTTAAAGAATCAAGAAAATATCTTGTTTAAAAAACAAAAATGCACATATTTAATGGGCACTATGAATTGATAAAATCGTTTAATTATGCACCTAAAAATGGTTGGTGAAAAAACTGAAGTGAACCAGTCATTACATTATATCTTTTACGAACCGCGCGCGTTGGAAGGGCCTGTTATAAAGCTTCAAATTTAGTTTCCCACTGGCAAAACTGAAAATTCTGTAATAAATTAGTAGGGCTCTGTAGATGTAAGTAGCAGATAATAATGAGTTTAGAAGTAAATTAAATATTACTGGAAGCGTTTTCAAGCTTGTTTATAACGGACCACAAGGTGTATCCAACAATTTATACAAATATCCTAATATTGGGACCCTAAGAGGGTCTTTAACCCTTTCAGGACCATAAGGTTTCTAAGAGTAAATATTAGTATGTAACTGTTTATTTTAATTTGTTTAGACGTAAAATAAATAAAAATCATAAGAAAAATACATAACAATGTGTAGTTTTTGTTGGAATTTTATGGGAAATATTTTTCCCAATGGACTATAAAGGTAACACAAATTATAGTTAGGCTTATTATGCAATGTCTTTTATTTATTGGTTTATTAGAACAAAATATTAACTAAAATAATACAAAATTATGAAATAAAATTACTATACAAAATGATGTGTTAATTATGATATTCTGCGAAGCAATTTCTTTTGGTAGTGAGGCAAAGATGGACATTGCACATAGTACATATATTATGCGTCCTGACAGTTCTGTTTTTGTTTTCTAAACGTTCCCGTTTACGTAATTGCGTTCGGCATACGTTCTATTTTGACATTCTGTATAAAAAATGCAGATAAGGTTATAATTAAATACGACAATCACCAATTTTAAAATGGGAAAAATGTTTCCCTTGGTCGTGAAAGGGTTAATATTGTCATACCATTCTATTGAATAGTGCTCAACAAATCTGATGGTTTAACGAAATGTGTATGATATGCAACAGAACAACATTGAAAGATGAAACACCAATTACCTCTGGTAAATATAAAACGATTGCTTTCAAACAGAATAAATTTCTTCATTTTTCAGTTTTAGTCTTTCTAACGGTGGAGATACTAACTAATGGAAGTTTTAGAAAATGTGACTATTAATATTTTATTGGTACCTATCCTGCCAGAGAAGAATATTTCGTTTAGCGTTTAAAACTTAGAAGTTAAATGTCTAAGGACAAAAAAAGGAAATTAATAGCTTCTTTTTCTTTTTGAAAAAGAGCTAAGAAACTTGAGTCTTTAATCATTTATTGCAATTTCCGTTACCATCTTAAAAACAGACAAACAGAGAGATGTCTGCAATTATTGCATTATTTAATATATTAGTAAACAAAAGCCTTTATCGCCAAACGCTACTTGAAAGAATCAGAACCTCCCCATTAAATCATATAGACCGAAAGAAAACCATCAAGTTATATCAACACAATCGATTGCATAAGGCATCACTTTTGATAATGAAAAGCAACGGAGCAAACAGCTTAATTTAACATCAAAATATCTTCGTGCGCAGCCAAGTTCAGCCTGATCAACCCTTCCGTTTCATTCAGTCGCTGCCATGACAACAAACGGAAGGGCGGAGCTACCGTCGTTTGTCGTGAGATCGGAAGAGAATCGAACTGCGGAGCTCCTCTCTGTCGAACGTGGTTTCACTCTCGCGTGTACAGCTTCCTTTCTGAGTCACGGATTTGCCAAGGTAGCATCCGCACCTGCTCACTTCCGTTCACGTGCTCAGCGTTTCCGGAGGAACTACGTGATGCTGCATGCACATTAACAGATGTACCTGGTTGCGATTCTTGCAGGCGATGAGAGAAAAGGACCTGCAGTTTTATGAACAGAGAGAAAGCGGTCCCTTTGAAGCCTCTCAGAGAAGAAGACTGTCTCTTCGACGATGGTAGGAGAATAAATATACTAGTCCGTACCTCTCCACATATTACCTGTAGAAATAGACTTCAACAATTGTTAAAAACATCTGGAAAAAATTATCGCTGACGAGGTGGGAATCGAACCCGCAACTCTCTAGATACATGCCAGAGAGCTCTAACTGTTAACCACGCATCAGACGCTAAAATCTTCCAGAATAAGACTTATAATTCGCTGAGAGGTGGTGGACCTTGCGCCATCTATACTTCAGGAGAGGCAACTTTTCCAATTGTTGCTAATGATTTAGATGTTAATGAGAAGGTCAATCACGCTTACCTGTGAATTTACTATGGATGGATTTTTAATAATGAACGCTTAAGCGTGATTGGCCTACTCGTTAACATCTAAATCATTAGCAACAATTGGAAAAGTTGCCTCTCCTGAAGTATATATGGCGCAAGATCCGCCACATCTCAGTGAAAGATTTATAGGTCTTATTCTAGAAGACTTTTAGCGTCTGATGCGTGGTTTAATGGTTAGAGCGCCCTTGTTAGTATCTAGGGATGTTTGCGAGTTCGATTCCTGCCCCATCAGGGATAATTGTTTTCAGATATTTTTAACAGTCCATATCTGCTTGCTTTTTTTACAATTACAATTAAATTTTTTTCAACCAAGAAAAGGGGAGATCTCCATTTTTTTTTTTTTCGATCTTAGAGTTTTGTGTTTTTCGGCAAACTCCTATCCTATCCAGTGCATGAATCATTTTTGTTCTTAACCCGCCGTTAGTGTGGCATTGAAATATTACACTAATGATATGTCAGAGTGCGAGAAACTCCATCCAGCATTTGCTATTTGCATGGCAATACTTCACTTATTGGGGCGGGGGTGGCTCAGTCGGTAGCGCGCCAGGCTCGTAATCTGCAGTTCCCAGGTTCGAGCCCCAGCTGGGTCAGTGTTGAGATTTATCTCCGCAAAATTCCTCGCCCTGCCCACGGTCAGTGGGAGACACCGATGGGCTTGGAAAGGCCGCCGTCCGTCGGATGGGACGTTAAGCCGTGGCCCCGTGTGCGGGAGAGCCATACCCTGTGCACGTTAAAGAACACGCTGGATGGCCTTGACGGGAGGCTACCATCTGTCTCCCAACAGCTGTTCCAGTGGGTCCCTTCCCCCAACCTTCTCTGAGCCTTCGGGGTCCTTGTGACCTGGCCATTTAGCCCATGGTGTGCAAAAAAGTGCCGCTCAGAGGTAAAACAACCCAAACAACAACTTCACTTATTTAGTGAATAAAGTTATTTTTAAGCGATGTGGGACATTCTGAACGTATTCAATCAGAACTTCAAAAGTTAAATAAGAATGTAGAAGATTGCCGAAAGCCTACTGACCTGCGTTTGTTAGTTTTTTAGTTTAATTATGTGTCAAGAGGAGAGTCACGCCCCGCCATTCTAATCTTGGGTTAATAAAATAATTCTTTGTGAAGAAATGCATCTCGTATTGGAAGATTGTTGAAATTCTCTAATTATGGTCAAAAGTAACAACATTATAATCACAGGAACATAACAACTAAACTACAGCCATTTTCTGCCTTTGAAAAATCTAGGTTATATTTAATGTACAAAAAAAAACATGGAATGTTTCCACATTTCAATGAGAATGCACTTTTAGCTTACTAAAAAAAACGAGTTTTTGCTTTCACTTTATTGAATGTCTATCCTACTGTCTATATCAGCGCTGTCCAACTAGCGGCCCGCACAAGGATTTTTGTGGCCCGCGAACAAAATCAAGTTTTTACTTGAAATTTTAAATAAATATCTATAATTCACCTTATAATTTTTTGCTAACTTATATTACTTTACTTGATAGGCAATCTTCAACTTACTCATTCTATTTGCAATTATTATTGCATTATTTCAACTTACCCATTCTATTCTTATTGCCCAACCCAGGTTCGAGTCCCAGCTGGGTCAGCGTTGAGATTTATCTCCGCAAAAATTCCCCGCCCTGCCCACGGTCAGTAGGGGACACCGATGGGCTTGGAAAGGCCGCCGTCCGTCGGATGGGACGTTAAGCCGTGGCCCCGTGTGCGGGAGAGCCATACCCTGTGCACGTTAAAGAACACGCTGGATGGCCTTGGCGGGAGGCTACCATCTGTCTCCCAACAGCTATTCCAGTGGGTCCCCTCCCCCAACCTTCTCTGAGCCTTCGGGGTCCTTGTGATCTGGCCATTTAGCCCACGGTGTGCAAAAAAGTGCCGCTCAGAGGTAAAACAACCCAACCTTATTGCCCAACAACTATGGCCACAATGCTCCCATTAAATTTATTAAATATTTGATGTGGTTTAGAAAATTTATATTGGTTTATTATTACTTATTATTTTTCGTATAAATGAAATAATCTTTTGAGGTAAGTGAATGAACTGACTTTTCAATTACCTATCCTGTCCTATTCTTTTTTTTGGCCTGCGAAATATTGGCGAAAGGAAAAATGGCCCGCGGTCTCAGAGAAGTTGGAAAGCCCTGGTCTATATTAAACTCTTTTGTTTTAAGAGAAAAATAAAAAGTCTTTTTGAATTGGATAAATAGTAAAAAAATTATGACTGATATTTTCCGCATTTTACATTAGTTTCACTTTCCACAGTTAGAAGAAGCTAAATTTGAAAAATTGCGATATTTTAAACTAATATTATAGTCTATTAATGCTGAAAATTTGAATATTAACTGCTATACTGTGGTAGTTAAGGGGCTTATATTGGCAATCTAACTTTGCTCCTTTTCTCCAGGAGGATCCACGGGGGGGGGGGGGGGGGGTAGAAAAACGCAACTCTTTTGCTTTATGAAAACGAGCGTCCATATTTGCCAGAGGCGACGGTGTTTTCTTTATTCGTTATCTGTAATCCTCCATTTGTCTACTTAAAAAATAACTATTTCAGTTGAATATTAATTTTATCAATTTTTCATCTCGTAACATAATCACCCCAATTAGAAACATTTGAAAGTGTGTATTCTTTGCCATACCACATGTTTCACGAATTGAAAATCACATTCGAAGTTCCTTAACCATTCAAAACAATATTTTTGGAAAAATATGACCGTAGATAAGCTAAACATCTCAATTAAATCTCCTTAATTTTTCATTTTCAATAATATTCGTTTAATATTTAAACAGTTACGGAAACTGGAACTTACAACAACAGAATCGGTTGTTCTAAACTTCGCTACAAAAATTACGAAACTTCGAATATGGCTTTGTCATTGAATAATTTTATTATTATTTAAATCCTATGTCGTGCATAGGATTTTCAAAAGAATTTTCACTACTTGACTAATAATCTCCTCACAGTAAAAAAAATCAAGGGGGAAAAATATAACGATCATAATATGCTGCACCAGGAAAAATTATTATTAAAAACGCATGTTTCACTGCTTTTCATACTCTCATTATCAGCACTAACTGATTTCCGCCTATCTGATTTTCCTTTTTACCTCTTGGGGCGGGGGTGGCTCAGTTGGTAGCGCGCCAGGCTCGTAATCTGTAGTTCCCAGGTTCGAGTCCCAGCTGGGTCAGCGTTGAGATTTATCTCCGCAAAAATTCCCCGCCCTGCCCACGGTCAGTAGGGGACACCGATGGGCTTGGAAAGGCCGCCGTCCGTCGGATGGGACGTTAAGCCGTGGCCCCGTGTGCGGGAGAGCCATACCCTGTGCACGTTAAAGAACACGCTGGATGGCCTTGACGGGAGGCTACCATCTGTCTCCCAACAGCTGTTCCAGTGGGTCCCCTCCCCCAACCTTCTCTGAGCCTTCGGGGTCCATGTGACCTGGCCATTAAGCCCATGGTGTGCAAAAAAGTGCCGCTCAGAGGTAAAACAACCCACAACCCTTTTTTACCTCTGATTGTTTTTCTTTCTTCGTCCCCGAGATCACGAAAAGTGAATGTTAATATCACCGGGGCGATAAGCGTCTTCCACGGAAACAGGTTCACTCCATAAAAGAGTGGATTGATTCACCTCTGACCCTAGTCGAAGCAAGCACCAGCAGTCGTGACTGAGAGCTTGACTTCATCTGTGGGTGTGAGGTCAGAGACCCACAAAGTGAGAGTGGAAAAAGTGGACTCCATGACCCATGGCTGATACATTAATATACTTTGAGCTGGATCCTCTCCTAGATAAAAGATAAAAGACGCTTTTGTACTCCAACCATCAACCCCTAAAATCAGCTGTCGTACTTTATGGAAAATTATAAGGCTGTCTTATAAAACTTTATGGTTATCTTTCTGTGGCTGCGTAACACTTGTTCCTTTAGGGTAGAATGAAAATTTTGAAAAAAATACGCATTTTGTTGTTCTTAATAGTCTTGCCGAAATTAGAGATCATCAAAATCATCGAGAAATAAATGAAAGTGCTTTAATTGACAAATCTCTCGATATATTGCAATTTCGGCATTCGTGCAACTTATTTGGATTGGTTCGTTCGAATTCCTGTTTTTTTTTACAACTCTGCACTCATTACGATTTTCAATTTACATATTTTTGGTAAATGCGCCGAATCTTCTATAGTGATATATAAAATATGCATAGTAATGAATACTATTAATTCATATATACTTCTAAACACGAAAAGGAAAATCATAAAACAAAGTACTCTTCGAAATGAAATTTTATAAGGATTTCGCAGATGAAATTACTTCCAAATCACATGATTACTTCTAAAGATAAAAAAGAAGTACAAATCAACCAAACGTAAAAACCTTTTGTAAGGCATATTCCCATTTATTTCATTACTTTATATATGACTCAAAATTTAGTAGTATATATCGGGAGCATCTGTAAAAAGATGAGTATTAATTCGCCATTCGGAATATTTATAGTTTTGTTTATTAAAATGGATTTTTTTTAATAACTCAGAGTTCTGAAACACAAAAACAACACTCTAAAGCTCTTTTACCATTACACTTTCTTTTTTGTATATTACATACTATATTTTTTTCAAAGCTTTTTTCTGTTTTGTTGTTGTTGATGAAGAAAATTACATGGTGCCAGCGAATTGTATATTTCGTCATCATATGTTTGTCTATTTTCATAATTATTAGATTTTAATATATATCTATACTACGATTAAGGAGCTGCTCCTATTTGCAATTTATCAACTGTTGAATACATTTTTTTCTAAGACTGTTTTTGAGAGGGGCGTGGTTTATTATTATTCTTTAGCATGTAACCATATAACAGTAACAAGGACTGCCCCATGTACAATAAAGCATATAGGTCTGCAAAAACGAGGAATTCACAGTGATGATAGCGGTAATAAATATTAAATATAGGTAAAAAAAACTGCTATTCTCAGTATTCATTGAATTTAATGGGAATAAAAGCAACATTTGTGAAGGTGTTGCTACTCATTTTTAAGGTGTTTTCTACTGTAATAAATTAGTGACCACCTATTCCCGTTACGAGTGGAAATTACGTCACACATAATCCCAAAACCTAAAATTATACCAAACTTTTCTGAGAAACCATTCAGCAGATTAAGTAACTAATATTAAATATACGGTTTTTTTTGCTAAAAATAGTTTAGATTTTACTTAGCTAGTTTTCAATGCTCTCTGAAATCTTTCTAAATTTCCTAAAAAAGAATACTTAATATTAAGCTCAAAGTGAAATACAGTGATTTGTGCGTTGTATCCAAAATGAAATATCAGAGCGGCTACAAAAGTCCGACCACAATTTATTTGCGACAACGACATCGCTTAATCTGGCCTTTTGATCTGAAATCCAAACTTTCGTCGACTTGGGATATATAAAATATGGTGTGCTCTATTTAGCTGTGTTTTCTCCTTTAATGAATATCGAAAAGGTACATGATCAAAGTGTTGTCAAGAACAGATATCCAGTGTTATGAAAACAGCAAACAAATGGGACAGTTAACAATGCTTCCTAATGAAAAACTTATAGTTCGCGCTGTGGTTAAGAGACGTGGCAATGTCATTTGTGCTTCATTTCCTAGTATAAATTCAGCGTGTGAATTGTTAATAAAAGTTTTAAAGCATTCTATATTACGATATTTCATATAAATAACATCATCAAATCTGTGTTTTTTGCCAAATTTATCATTTTCGATTGCTTATCAAAACAATCACACAGATCCAAAAATCGCATTTGCCCCAACATTTTCTCATGATCTTCAGGATACTTTTTCTTGACACTTTTGTACTTTTTTTACTGAATCAATGCAGCAGGCAAAGGATCTGACAATCCTAGTGAACGCCATCGACCTTTGACCCTTGTCTCTTGATGGAATCGCTTCAATGTTTTCGTGCCTGACCAAAGTGGGTTGATTGTCAGGCATCGACACCTGCCGGGACGCCAGGAGGTCGCCGCCCAGCTGGCGCTTCCAGAGGTCACTGCCCCTCTCGTCTCGACTCCAAACAGATTCGTCTTTGACCGGAAAGCGAAGTCAATAATATTGCTTCATGCTGTCTCTTTCTCAGAAGAGAAGAAATCTTAAGACAAAAGAGTAGATAAAATATAATATCTCTTGCTGTCCATTGCTCAGAAGACAGAGAGTTGGGTTGTTTTACCTCTGAGCGGCACTTTTTTGCACACCATGGGCTAAATGGCCAGGTCACATGGACCCCGAAGGCTCAGAAGGTTGGGGGAGGGGACCCACTGGAACAGCTGTTGGGAGACAGATGGTACCCTCCCGTCAAGGCCATCCAGCGTGTTCTTTAACGTGCACATGTATGGCTCTCCAGCACACGGGGGCACGGCTTAACGTCCCATCCGACGGACGGCGGCCTTTCCAAGCCTATCGGTGTCCCCTACTGATCGTGGACAGGGCGGGGAATTTTGCGGAGATAAATCTCAACGCTGACCCAGCTGGGACTCGAACCTGATAACTACAGATTACGAGCCTGGCGCGCTACCGACTGAGCCACCCCCACCCCTGAATATTCTGGTGTAGCTTACCTACAAAGCTATAAAAAGTTACACCAGTAAAATATTTCCAGAAGAATGAGCATCAACTTTCCCCATTGAATGAAGTAGCATTAATTTCGTTGCATATTCTTCTTTAATGCACCTAAACTAACTTTGGATACAATTCTCGCACACGGGGCCACGTCCCATCCACGGCTTAACGTCCCATCGACAAAACCAGGCAAAATATTTTGCTCCCCCTCCCACGTTCGTATATGTTTTGCTTTGACTTGTTGTAAAAACTGTTGTCTGATCAGATTTCCCGTCCCACCCCCGTGCACATAGGACCTCCAGTTCAATAACGATTCTGGCAGGAAAGTACAGAATTCCCTCCCTAGACCTAAAAATTTGCAACGACAGCAAACACACGACTATTCGCTGTTTGTTCCCCTCTAAATAAGCACAGCATCATATAGTGTCTCGTCCCTTCCAAATATTTTCTCCGGCACCCATGTTCCCCATAACTTCATTGTTAAAACTGTCCCTTCAAAATTTGCTGGGGCGGGGGTGGCTCAGTCGGTAGCGCGCCAGGCTCGTAATCTGTAGTTCCCAGGTTCGAGTCCCAGCTGGGTCAGCGTTGAGATTTATCTCCGCAAAATTCCCCGCCCTGTCCACGATCAGTAGGGGACACCGATGGGCTTGGAAAGGCCGCCGTCCGTCGGATGGGACGTTAAGCCGTGGCCCCGTGTGCGGGAGAGCCATACCCTGTGCACGTTAAAGAACACGCTGGATGGCCTTAACGGGAGGCTACCATCTGTCTCCGAACAGCTGTTTCAGTGAGTCCCCTCCCCCAACCTTCTCTGAGCCTTCGGGGTCCTTGTGACCTGGCCATTTAGCCCATGGTGTGCAAAAAAAGTGCCGCTCAGAGGTAAAGCAACCCAACCCAAAATTTGCTTCCCTCCGCTCTAGAAATTTCCGCTATGGTTGGCTGAAGTATAAGAGCCGTTTTACCCACTCAGTTACGCTTTGTCCAAATTCAACGTCAGTGAGTAATAAATATCTCCTCCAAATCCTCAACTTTACAGTTGAGAAGAGAGCGTGAGACCAGACCAATCAATGCAGAAATAACGGACTTGATTCCACACGCCACACACACACATAGCGTAAGAGACAATGCGACCACTGGAATGAATGGAGAGAAGCAAAATGCACTGCAATTCTGCTGCGTAGAATCCGATAGCAATGCCATCAGCGTGGTTGATGTCCCGTAGCCGAAGACTATTGGACATAATGCACTGTACCTGGGTGTAATTGCACCCACTTTTTCCAGACAAAAAGAGGACGATAGGGTAAAAAAAAAAATGACAAACTAGTAAAAACGACAAAACTGTTGTTTATCGTTTATACTCTGAAAGTACCTTTACAGAATACATTGACAAGAGACGGAAAAATATTGCAGGAATATGAGATCGACATAGACGAAGTATTTTTACGTGAACCTGAAAATGCGAGCTTCATAGCGACAAATTAATATTACACAAAAGTAAACGTTAATATTATCCTGAAGCTTTAGTTGTGATGTACAGTCGCTCAAAGAAATATCCGAACACTACGGTTGATTACAGAATTCAGAAAAAATATCTGGCAACCAAATTTTTTTTTTCAGCTCATTATTTCATGAGTTCCATGTCTACAGGACTTATCCTGTGATTATTTACTACTGATTTATTGATTTAACTCCCTGAGCGTGAGTGACAAATATTAATTCCATCTCTAATGAGGCAACAGAGTTGTCCACTTCCTGGATAGATGGCGCCACTAGTGCGAATCAAATAAATAAAATCCGGAAGGTTTATAAGGTCACTAAGCTGAGAAAAGGTTAGCCATTGATGGTGTAGTGGTTAGCATAACAGGCATGTTTCTGGAGACGTAGGTTCGAATCCCACTCATGGCAAAACCAAATTGTTTTCAGCTGATCATTTCATGAGTTCCACGTCTACAGGACTTATCCTGTGATTCTTTACTACTGATAAGCTATACTGGTTTTTTTTATTTGGAAAAAAAATAAAATTAGATAAATACTTTTCAAAATATTCCAAGTACCGAAAATTGAATTATATTAACTGTATGTCCTCAACGGTATCATGGGAATTGTTTGAAAAGCTGTTCAGAAATGTTATATTTCGCGTACAAAAATAAAACAAGACTTTGCATTGACACTTGTTCTTGTACTTAGGTGTGAGGGATACAATGGTCGCTTTTTAGAGGACTTGTCTGTATTGAGAGTGTTATGCTAACTTCTGCTCTGCTTTTGATTAGGAAGAGGTTGGGTTGTTTTACCTCTGAGCAGCACTTTTTTTACACACCATGGGCTAAATGGCCAGGTCACATGGACCCCGAAGACTCAGAGAAGGTTGGGGGAGGGGACCCACTGGAACAGCTGTTGGGAGACAGATGGTAGTCTCCCATCAAGGCCATCCAGCGTGTTCTTTAACGTGCACAAGGTATGGCTCTCCCGCACACGGGGCCACGGCTTAACGTCCCATCCGACGGACGGCGGCCTTTCCAAGCCCATCGGTGTCCCCTACTGACCGTGGGCAGGGCGGAGAATTTTGTGGAGATAAATCTCAACGCTGACCTAGCTGGGACTCGAACCTGGGAACTACAGATTACGAGCCTGGCGCGCTACCGACTGAGCCACCCCCGCTCCCTAGGAAGAGGTTACATATGAGCTCAGAAAAAAAATACATGTGCACTGATCGCCATTTGAAAGTCTCAGTAGGATGTTCATAACACCTCAAGATTGTTATAGAAAGAGTTGCAGCTTTTTAATGATTTTTACTAACCTGTTGTTAATCTCAGTACCTTTCAGGACACGTCTCCTATTGCATTTTATCAATAACACTTTGTATCCTTTGCATTTCATCGTTTTGAGCAAAGCATGTTAAAATTAATTAGGAGTTGTGGAATACCCTATGTGACCAATTTTTTTACCGGAAATGTTTTTGACGATACTGAATATTAAACAATTGATTATTACTGTTGATGTAAGAATTGTCTACATTACGTAAATACTTTAATAGCCAAGAATATTTTTCTTTTTATCAGATGTGAAATTACGAAAAAAATAGAAAATCCATTATCTCTGGTGAATATGGAAAGCTCTTTTTCAATGAGAAAAAGTCTCGTACATTTCCATCCTGAGCTTTCTCTAATGGTAAACATTCACACTATTGTAAGAATCTTAGAATGTGAACTGAGAATTTTCCATTTATCTTTTAAAATAGTTGAGTTTTTCTCGGCTCTCTTGGAGTAAGGGTGTCCATAACGTCTTCCATAATAAAATAATGATATTCCATAGCTATTCTGCTGAAATGTTTCTACATTCAAATTTCATATATATACTTTTCATATACACTGAATTCCCATTGAATTAGAGATAGGAGACGTTATCCAAATTCAATACCACAAGTCCCGTATTTGCGCGCATGCGTGGTTGAAACCGTGGTCATATATAGTTGTCAGCGTTGACTTCCCCAAATATTCGTCGTGAGAAGCGTAATGGGAAAGGCGCGAGATTTAGATGCATTTTACAGAGGGCAGATCGTAGGTGCCCGACGGATGGAACACTCGATCTCCGGAATTGTCAACGAACTTGGATTTTCTCGTACGACGTTTTCAAGAGTGTTCCTAATATGAAAATTCCGGCAAAAAAAAAGCACCTGGGCAAACTGCAAAGGACAACCAGCCTTGAATGATAGCGGGATATATCCGCATCATACAGACTGACAGGGCCAGACATTATCTGAAATCATCTCCCATCTGAACGCGGATTCCAGCCGGGAAGTCAGTGCATGGACCGTGCAATGCTCACTTCATCGTCTCGGCTTCGGGAGCAACCGACCTACGGGAGTCCCACTTCTAATGGCACGATACCAGGCTCAGTGCCTTGCCTGGGCTAAAGAGCATCGAAACTGGACCATCGAAAATTGGTAATGGATAACCTAGAGTGATGAATCCCAATTTAAACTTCATCACGCCGATGGGAGACTGAGGGTAAGGCGCCAACCCCATGAAGCCACGGATCCTGCATGTCAAGTCGGAACAGTACAAGCTGGTGGTGGCTCAGTGATGGCCTGGGGTGTCTTCAGTTGGACGTCTGTGGAACCTTTGGTACGTGTACTGATGACTCGCAACCCGATACGTAGAACTTCTGGCTGACCATTTACACCATTTATGGCCATCATGCATCCCAATGGAGATAGCATCTACCAGCAAGACAACAGGCTACTGCATGGTTGCAGGAGCATTCTGCTGACTTTGAAATAATGAATTAGTCACCTAGAAGCCCAGATTTAAATCCCATCGAAAATCTTTGGGATACCATCGAGCAGAATCTTCGGGCCCGTGTCCCATCAGCAATGACCTTGAGAGAATTGTGGACAGCTCTGGAGGATGCATGGTTCGCCATACCTGTGGAAAATTTACGAAAGCTTTTGGAGTCCTTGCCTCGTCATGTGACGGCCGATATCAGGGTCAACACGTTACTAGGTTGCTATCCTTAATTCAATGGCACTTCAGTGTATACCAAAGGAGTGTTTCGTTTTACATGTAAGCCAAGCGAACTTTTGGGTTGCATGTTGTGTACTAATGCAAATCCCCTCACCACCATACACACTCTACAGCTTCATTTCGAATTTCTAGCATGAATACATCGGTTGCAATATTCTTTTAAAGTTCCGCCATTTTCCAACTTTAGCGACTTCTAAAGGGAAAAAATTTAAAGTACTGGGAGAATCCAAAAATTGAATTGCAGTATTTTATTATCCGACATAAAATAACATTTCGTTTTTATCAGACGAAAAAGTTAAATGACACGGACGTTCAGATAAAGGGAAATTAACAAGTTCATTTTAAGAAAATGAATTAAAAATAGTATATTTATGCAAATGTTTAAACACCACGATCAAGTTTTTGCTGAAACTTTTTACATTGATATCAGAAAATTTTATATCTTACCAAAGGAGCGCTTTCTTTTGGGAAGCGGGGCGGGGATGGCTCAGTCGGTAGCGCGTCAGGCTCGTAATCTGTAGTTTCCAGGTTCGAGTCCCAGCTGGGTCAGCGTTGAGATTTATCTCCGCAAAATTCCCCGCCCTGCCCACGGTCAGCAGGGGACACCGATGGGCTTGAAAAGGCCGCCGTCCGTCGGATGGGACGTTAAGCCGTGGCCCCTTGTGTGGGAGAGCCATACCCTGTGCACGTTAAAGAACACGCTGGATGGCCATGACGGGAGGCTACCATCTGTCTCCCAACAGCTCTCCTAACAAGATATATCCTTCAAAAAATGTTGATGAAGATCTAGCAAATAAATTTAATGCACATTTCATAGAAGTTAACCAGGGGTATCAATATACTACAAATAATTTTAATACTGAAATTGACAAATATGTAAACCATAATGATAACTCAATGGTTCTGTTTGAAGCAGATCAAACGGAACTAAACAATATAATATCACAATTGAATAATAAGAAATCATGTGGTTATGATGAAATAAATGCCCATATGTTAAAAATTGTTTTTAAATATAAACCTCATATTTTTGTAAAAATTGTAAATTTATCTTTTTCTACTGGAATGTTCATAGATGCTTTAAAAATTGCTAAAGTAAAGCCAATTTACAAAAAAGGTAAAAACACGGATTTTAATAATTATAGACCAATTTCCATACTCCCTATCTTTTCAAAAATTATTGAAAAACTCATGAAAGAGAGATTAATGAAATTTCTATCGAAATATAATTTCTTATCAAATAAACAGTTTGGATTTAGAGATAAATTGGGTACAGAACATGCTATGTTACAACTTACCGGCAACATCTATAACAGTGTAAATGAACACAGGAAAACTTTAGCCTTATTTATTGACATAAAAAAAGCTTTCGACACAATAAATCATGAAATTTTAATGCAAAAATTAAGTATAATAGGAATAAGGGGACTTGCTTTCAATTGGTTTAAATCATATTTGGAAAACAGGAAACAATATGTGGCTATACATAAACTGGAAAGTAATATGCTTCTTTTGAATGGTGGTGTACCGCAAGGTTCTATTCTTGGACCAGTATTGTTTTTAATATATATTAATGATTTTTGCAATTTAAATTTATCTGGCAAAATCACAGCTTATGCGGATGACACAGCGATAGTGGTGTACTCGACTGAAACTAATAATGAGTTAATGTTCAAGATAAACAATGACTTAAAAAGCATAAGAAACTGGTTTAGTAGTAATAAACTGCAAATAAATGTGGAAAAAACTAATTTTATCTATTTCGGCTTATTGAATACAAGTAAAGAGGTTGTCATAAAATACCATAATTCTGGTTGTAATTTGGTAAATGGTTGTGTATGTAAAACTATCGAACAAGTTGAATGTGTTAAATATCTAGGCATTTATGTTGAACAAAATCTAAAATGGAAGAAACAAGTAGATACAGTGTGTAAAAAATTAAGATTTATTTTGTACAAGTTATATTATCTTAAATCATGTTCTCATAAGAAGTTGTTAATTTCAGTTTATTTCGCTTGGGTTCACTCAATTTTAAGCTATGGAATCACATGTTGGGGGGGGGGGGGAGATTATATATCAAACCTTCTCCCTCTAGTGAAATTGTAAAATAAAATTGTAAAACTAGTTTCAAATAGCAATATTAGCAATGTAAATTATCATTACATAAGCAATAATATATTACCCTTGAGAAAGTTATATTTATATAGAAGTCTTTTGTATCTACATAAAAACAACAATTGGATCGAAAAACGGTTCATCCCATACGATACCAGATGTTCTACAAACATATTTCATGTTGTGAAATCAAAAAAAGAAATCGTGCATAAGCATTTCAATTTTCTTGCACCAAAATTATATAATTCTTTACCAAAGAGTATAAAAGAAGAAAAAAGTGATTGTAATTTTAAGAAAAAAACAAGCTTTTTTTGGTAAATACTGAAGATATTGAAGACGCTTTTAATGTAATTTCTTAGTTTTTTTATCCATTGCCAAAGATTTTCGTTTACAGTAGAATTTTGTTTTTGTAATCTGTAAGAGTTGTTTTGTAACTCCTAGATTACACAGAAATACTTGTAAAATGTATGTTTGTGTGTTTTTTATTTTTAATCGTTTTTTTAAATTTTATTTTATATTATTTCCTTTTGCTATTTTCCATCCAAATTTGATGGTAAATTTTTGTGTGTAATGTTTCTGTAAATGAGAATGGAAATAAATATTATTATTATTATTATTATTACAACCTCCCTTTGTTTTCATTGACAGCAAAACTGCTGTTTAGGGAGTTTTAGCAATGATCGTGGGCAACCAGCCTTGAATGATCGCGGGATATATCAGCATCATACAGACTGATAGGGGTGGCTCAGTCGGTAGCGCGCCTGGCTCGTAATCTGTAGTTCCCAGGTTCGAGTCCCAGCTGGGTCAGCGTTGAGATTTATCTCCACAAAATTCCCCGCCCTGCCCACGGTCAGTAGGGGACACCGATGGGCTTGGAAAGGCCGCTGTCCGTCGGATGGGACATTAAGCCGTGGCTCGTGTGCGGGAGACATACCCTGTGCACGTTAAAGAACACGCTGGATGGCCTTGACGGGAGGCTACCATCTGTCTCCCAACAGCTGTTCCAGTGGGTCCCCTCCCCAACCTTCTCTGAGCCTTCGGGGTCCATGTGACCTGGCCATTTAGCCCATGGTGTGCAAAAAAGTGCCGCTCAGAGGTAAAACAACCCAACCCAGACTGATAGGGGCCAGACATTATCTGAAATCACCTCCCTTCTGAATGAGGATTCCAGTCAGAATTCCATCCCATTAAACAGAATGGTCATAAACAGAAAGTTTCAACAAGAATGTTCATTAATTTGAAATTAGGCAGACTGTGCGAGAAGAGCCATTTTACTGATACGGCTATCAGATTAAGCAAAGAAATCAAATAAACTGTTATGCCCGATATGATTAGCAGGAAGATTCACTATAAAGATAGCGTTGAGCAGTTTTACTTGCTCAACGCTACCTTTATAGTGAATATCTTATATTCACTTCGGGTACATAAGATGAAGAGTTGGGAAAATTTAATGACAGACTGAATTTTTTCCAACACATAAGAATTTATTACAATTTTTATGAAACCTAGAACATACGAATGAGCCTGCATCTTAATTTTGGTATTTTTAAATCGCTTCTCTTTAAGGGAACTCAAAAAGTAATGAAAAATTTAGCGGAACAGTGAAGTTGACATAATTTGATAAACAGCAAGAAAAACTATATAATGTATCGCAATATATCGACTATAGGCCGGAGCTTTCTACAATAGACAATTCATTTTTTTTAAAAGGAGGATTTCTATCTTAAAGCTTCGCTGATGGATTCCAAGAATGACTAGAAGGCGTAACTAAGCTGGTGCTTTTTTCATAATCAAATGTAGATTTTCTAATATATTGAAAGAACTATCCGCTCTTTTATAATAAAAAAATAATAAATACCCCCCTCAAGCAGCTGCTTGCCACAGAGGTCTGACAGGAGCCTGTCAGTTTATATGCCATAGTAGAAGGTCTGAGAGGATGGCAGGACTTCAGCAGAAAAACAGCATACACATCCATGCTTTACCCAGGGCTCGAACCCAGGTCCCGTAGATAGATTTTATAAAACACTCTAAAATTTAGAGCCTGTATGTATATAACAAAAAATTTCATTTTGTTTTATTAAAACTAATTTTTTTATTAAAAAAATTCCCAGTGTTGGCAAAAGAATATGGTTGGGTAAATGAAGAAAAAAAGTACTGAAATCATTTAATTCTTCTGCATTGCTGCAACAATTAGACGTGAAAATACCAGAAAATAACTTCGAAAACGTCGTTTTTTTAACGTTCAACCCACCAAAAAATCGCGAAGTCAGCAAAAGATGAAAGTTAAACAAGAAAACCAATAATAAATTCCCACCGAGAAAAATGCAAGCCAAGGCGCAGTGATGCATATCATCAACCTACCCAACCCTTCTTCTCCCCAGTCGTGATCCATTGACTGGAATAAATGGGTACTGATCGCTACAGCAGAACCAACAAGTTGCCGTTGCTCTTCCGTTTTGGTTCTTTTCTTTTTCACTCTTCTTTCGAAGCAGGTTCTTTTTGCTAGAGCGGGAAAGCAGCGATTAGTGAAAGGCTGGGTTGGGTTGTTTTACCTCTGAGCGGCACTTTTTTGCACACCATGGGCTAAATGACCAGGTGACATGGACTCCGAAGGCTCAGAGAAGGTTGGGGGAGGGGACCCACTGGAACAGCTGTTGGGAGACAGATGGTAGCCTCCCGTCAAGGCCATCCAGCGTGTTCTTTAACGTGCACAGGGTATGGCTTTCCCGCACACGGGGCCACGGCTTAACGTCTCATCCGACGGACGGCGGCCTTTCCAAGCCCATCGGTGTCCCCTACTGACCGTGGGCAGGGCGGGGGAATTTTGCGGAGATAAATCTCAACGCTGACCCAGCTGGGACTCGAACCTGGGAACTACAGATTACGAGCCTGGCGCGCTACCGACTGAGCCACCCCTTGGTGAAAAGCAACGAAAACAAACGTAAAGAGCGTGAGTTTCTGTTCATTTACAATCAAAAGAAGAGTAAGAAAAGCAAATAAAAAATGTAATGCGTATTTTAATAAGAAAAACAATAAGTGAAACAAAACGGAAAAGTATATGATTTCATTTCATTAAGTAAAATGATGTTATCTAACGCAAAAAGTATTATCCTTATTTCACTTAGAATAAAATCGATCAATATTTATATAAAAAGAAATCCGACAAGCAGCTTCTTGAAGGGTAAATTTAAAAAAAGGAAAAGAGCATCGTTTTCATATCATTTAAAATAAAGCAATGCTTAAGGCAAAGAGCCGTCCCGTGGCCGAGTGGTTAGCGCGCTTGGCTACTGACATAAGGGACTCTGGGTTCGAACCCCGGGTAAGGCATGGATGTATGTGTCGTTTTTCTGCTGAGGTCCTACCATCCTCTCAGACCTTCTACTTTGGCATATAAATTGACAGGCTCCTGTCAGACCTCTGTGGCAAGCAGCTGCTTGAGGGGGTATTTATTTTTATTTTTTATTTAAGGCAAACAAACGAAAAAGAGTATGAGCTTCGTTTCATCTAGAACCACACAATGTTTAAGAAAAAAGGAATATGATCTTTTCTTTAAAAACAAGCGTTAAGAAAACAAGCAAAAGAAGAATATGATGTTTATTTCATTTATAATAAACGACGCGACGCCTAGGGAAACCAAAAGAAAAAGGGTATAATATTCATTTCATTTAAATAAAATAAATGAGTAAAGAAAGCAAACGGGAAGTAGTACAGTTTTTCATTTAAATCAATGATATGTGTGACGAAAACAAACGCAAAACACAAGATTTTCATTTCATTTAAAATAGAAAACGCTTAAGATGTACACAGGAAAAATATAGTGGCGACAAAGAAATTTTTTCATGACTACAGTCAAACATCGTAAAGCGAAAGCTCACTAAAATCAAGCGCTCTCTGATCGTATTGTACCTTTTGATATTTCGCATTGGTTGGTTTATGTTTGTGAATTTCCTTCGCAATAACTCGAACGATTTTCACAGATTTTCTCAATTTCAATAAATTCTTTCGCCCGTCCCGTGGCCGAGTGGTTAGCGCGCTTGGCTGCTGATCTAAGGGACCTGGGTTCGAGCCCCGGATAAGGCATGGATGTAAAAGGGCAGGGTGGCTCAGTCGGTAGCGCGCCAGGCTCGTAATCTGTAGTTCCCAGGTTCGAGTCCCAGCTGGGTCAGCGTTGAGATTTATCTCCGCAAAATTCACCGCCCTGCCCACGGTCAGTAGGGGACACCGATGGGCTTGCAAAGTCCGCCGTCCGTCGGATGGGACGTTAAGACGTGGCTACGTGTGCGGGAGAGCCATACCCTGTGCACGTTAAAGAACACGCTGGATGGCCTTGACGGGAGGCTACCATCTGTCTCCCAACAGCTGTTCCAGTGGGTCCTGTCCCCCAACCTTCTCTGAGCCTTCGGGCTCCTTGTGACCTGGCCATTTAGCCCATTGTGTGCAAAAAAGTGCCGCTCAGAGGTAAAACAACCCAACGTTAAAGAACACGCTGGATGGCCTTGACGGGAGGCTACCATCTGTCTCCCAACAGCTGTTCCAGTGGGTCCTGTCCCCCAACCTTCTCTGAGCCTTCGGGCTCCTTGTGACCTGGCCATTTAGCCCATTGTGTGCAAAAAAGTGCCGCTCAGAGGTAAAACAACCCAACGTTAAAGAACACGCTGGATGGCCTTGACGGGAGGCTACCATCTGTCTCCCAACAGCTGTTCCAGTGGGTACCCTCCCCCAACCTTCTCTGAGCCCTTCGGGGTCCATGTGACCTGGCCATTTAGCCCATGGTGTGCAAAAAAGTGCCGCTCAGAGGTAAACCAACCTGTTCTGTGCAGTAGCAAAATAAAGCTCTAAAGGCGTTTGTGAGAGTAACAGACGATTGTCAAAAATGCAACCGTTTAATCAAATACTGTCAATCAAAATGCTGTGGATAAACAGCCGCATCTTCTTTTTCTGATGTCATCAAGATAAAGTAAAGATTTGGGAAAACTGAAATTTCTGACAATTATAAACATCCTTGCTACGAACAAAGCATGCGCAATATGTCGACTACTGGCGGCACTTTTCTACAGTAGACAATACAACTCTTTTTAAGAGGAGGATTTCGATCTTAACGCTTCGCTGATGGATTCCGAGAATGACTAGAAGGCGTAACTAAGCTGGTGCTTTTCTCATAGTGCTACTGCAGCCATTTCGAAATCACATATTCTTTCAATGATTTGCATTTAATTAAAGGCTATATTCTTAAAGCATCATTTGACACAACTTATGCCACATGAAGCAGAGCATTTTCTACTTTACTGACTGAAAACCTTTCAGGATACATTTTTTGAATAACAAAATATCTAATTTCTACAGACAAAACTCAGATTTCGTGGCAGTGAAAAAGTTCTGTTTTTCGGCCTGCTTCTTCTAGCTTTGTCATAATCCAACATGCAGCATAAGTAGTTGGGTTGGGTTGTTTTACCTCTGAGCGGCACTTTTTTGCACACCATGGGCTAAATGGCCAGGTCACATGGACCCCGAAGCTCAGAGAAGGTTGGGGGGAGGGGACCCACTGGAACAATTGTTGGGAGACAGATGGTAGCCTCCCGTCAAGGCCATCCAGCATGTTCTTTAACGTGCACAGGGTATGGCTCTCTCCCGCACACGGAGCCACGGCTTAACGTCCCATCCGACGGACGGAGGCTTTCCAAGCCCATTGGTGTCCCCTACTGACCGTGGGCAGGGCGAGGAATTTTGCGGAGATAAATCTCAACGCTGACCCAGCTGGGACTCGAACCTGGGAACTGCAGATTACGAGCCTGACGCGCTGCCAACTGAGCCATCCCCGCCCTTTTTAGAGTAGGAAGAATATGAACTGATCTCCATGATGATATTGTTATATCTCCTACCATTGTTGTTTAAAAAAGAGGTTTAAGTTGTATTTATTTACAATATTTATTGTCAATGTTTAAAATCTAAATTTTACCATTGTCTACACTCAAGATTTCTTATAACTGTCATTAGCAGAAATAAGTAACTCTCATTAGTTTACTTTATTATCTGTAATGTTTTGTATAGATTTAAGTTTTTTCCTGCTTTATAATGCAATTAATTCATCAACTCATTTTATATAAGGGGCCGGGGTGGCTCAGTCGGTAGCGCGCCAGGCTCGTGATCTGTAGTTCCCAGGTTCGAGTCCCAGCTGGGTCAGCGTTGAGATTTATCTCCGCAAAATTTCCCCGCCCTGCCCACGGTCAGTAGGGGACACCGATGGGCTTGAAAAGGCCGCCGTCCGTCGGATGGGACGTTAAGCCGTGGCCCCGTGTGTGGGAGAGCCATAACCTGTGCACGTTAAAGAACACGCTGGATGGCCTTGACGGGAGGCTACCATCTGTCTCCCAACAGCTGTTCCAGTGGGTCCCCTCCCCCAACCTTCTCTGAGCCTTCGGGGTCCATGTGACCTGGCCATTTAGCCCATGGTGTGCAAAAAAGTGCCGCTCAGAGGTAAAACAACCCAACCCCTCCCCCAACCTTCTCTGAGCCTTCGGGGTCCATGTGACCTGGCCATTTAGCCCACGGTGTGCAAAAAAGTGCAGCTCAGAGGTAAAAGAACCCAACATTTTATATAAATATGCTGAAAAAAAAAGACGCTTTAATTGTGTATTGCAATCCAGTAAGGAATTTAATAACGAAGCTCTTTTTGTGGAGCATGAAGTTTGAGATTTTTAATAGTATCAAACAAGGGAAACTTTTGTGCACAGTCACAGTGCATGTGGCCATAATAAGTGACCATGACGTCCCTTCTCTTCACAATGAGAGGTAGAGTCAATTTCCGAGTGGGAAAATCTACGTACTTCCAACATTCCAAAGTAGGATCTGTGCTGCATACGAAACAAGCTTAATCGACAAGAGAAATAAACTCTTTGTGGCTGGATAGTCAGCTCTGCGTGTTCTCGCCATCGCAATGGTCTTGCTCTGTTGCCCTAACCATTTTCATCCTTTCAAGACCAGCTGAGGGCAGCCCTGGGGCAGAGCCATGGAGGTTACTGGGTGTATTTTTCCCAGCGGCTTCACGACAAGCTGGGAAGAATCTTCACTATTGTAATTAATAGCCGGACCCTGGGGAGAGAAGAACGTCAGTGTGCACGAGCTGAGCGTCACGCTTCACTGGTGACGTCACGGTCCGGATGATCCCCATAGAAAGGGAAAGGGACTGGCGGGCCGTGACTTCGGTCAGTGTCAGGCGACCGCGCCGCCACCAGCAAATGAATGGAGCGAGCTTCCATCCCGTCTTCTTCTCCCATGCTGCGCAGGCGCGCGCCATCGCAGGAGATATAAACAATGCATTCATAGTGAGAGAGAATGGCACACATTAGCGAATACAAGGGGGCAGGGAATCTACTTCTGTTGCTGAAACAAGGAAATATTAGTACTTAAGGATGAATAGATGAGCGTATTTGCACGTGAATGTCGAAAAAGACTTAATGGCTTTTAAATAATCCAGAGGCAACGCACAAAAAGTTTTTGCAAGTATATGTGCAGCACGTGTGGATGCAACGGAGTTTTTTTGCTTCAGAGTAGAATTATTTCTGAAAATTTAGAAATAAACGCTTCAATTCAATGGTAAACGACTCTACGTGTAAAGGCAAGAAATTAAGTTCCTCAAATCTAAGATTTTGATATTACTTATCTATTCTGTTGACATAGGCAGTTGATAAGGGGAACAGTTGATAAAAGTTTTCTCTATCATTTGATTTCTGATAGGGAGCAAAGCTTTTCTTTAAGTTTTCCGGTTTAATGATTGAAATTGGCAAAAGGGAAGCGTTTAAACTCTGATCACACCACTGATGCTTAGTCAAAAATTCAAGATTTCAAGAAACAAAAGCAATGCTTTATTTCGATATCAACCCACTCGACGAGTAGGTTGATACCGAAATAATTGACTGGATTGGGTTGTTTTACCTCTGAGCGGCACTTTTTTGCACACCATGGGCTAAATGGCCAGGTCACATGGACCCCGAAGGCTCAGAGAAGGTTGGGGGAGGGGACCCACTGGAATAACTGTTGGGAGACAGATGGTAGCCTCCCGTCAAGGCCATCCAGCGTGTTCTTTAACGTGCACAGGGTATGGCTCTCCCGCACACGGGGCCACGGCTTAACGTCCCATCCGACGGATGGCGGCCTTTCCAAGCCCATCGGTTTCCCCTACTGACCGTGGGCAGGGCGGGGATTTTTGCGGAGATAAATCTCAACGCTGACACAGCTGGGACTCGAACCTGGTAACTACAGATTACGAGTCTGGCGCGCTACCGACTGAGCCACCCCCGCCCCTAATTGACTGGGAATTGGTAAAGTCTGAATCTCTTCTCGCGCTTAGCACTTCTTTTATTCTCCTTTTGTTCCTCAATAACTCTCGAAAGGTGTCTCTATCATTTTGATTTCTGATACGTGGATCCTTTGTATTAAAAAGTTTCTCTAAGTTAACATAAGGGCTAGATCTTCCAATGGGCTGTCAGATGGACATGATGAGACACAAGAGTAAGTAGATGACTTGACAAGAGGATTCCATCTGTCTCCTGACAGCTGCCCAGTGGCTACTATTCTTCAAACTTTATATGTGCCCTTGGGATCTTTGTGACCTGGTCATCTAGCCCATTGTGTGCATAAAACCTCTCTGAGGTAAAACAGTCCAACCCAAGATCCTCCAACTAGGAAATAAATGAAGGTGGTAAATGTCTCGGAGGTATTTACAATATTGGTGTGTATTAATATGCCTATGATGTATTTTTCTGCGTTTTTGCTCTGAATCTGCATATCATCTAGGTACAGTCGCTCAAAAAAGTATCCGAACGCCATCGTTGATTACAGAATTCAGAAAAAATATCTGGCAACGATTTTTTTCACTTAATTTTTTTTTTGAAAATTCGTGTCACGTGACACGAAGGTTGTCAGATCACTGATTTCTAAAAAAATCGTTGCCAGATATTTTTTCTGAATTCTGTAATCAACGATGGCGTTCGGATACTTTTTTGAGCAACTGTACTTAAGGGAGATGGAATTAATTGATCATGAGAAAAAATCTGCAACTTTACTTAACCTTTCGGCATTTCATGTTAGGTTGCAGTTTCTGGTTTATCCCGCAATAACTCTTATTCGGTTTCGCTAATCATTTTCATTAACTGAAAGCTTTTATATAAAAATACATCTCAGTTTCAAAAATCAATTACGTATGCACTTAAAAATGAGAACGAAAATCGAGTGAGAGACAAATAAAAATCAGTCTGTAATTAAAAATTACTTTTAGACAACTTTATATTTTTCCGCTCTTCTTAGCAAACTGATGTTCAAGCCAAACATTTTGCAGAGTACAGTCGCTCAAAAAAGTATCCGAACATTATGGTTGATTGCAAAATTCAGAAAAAATACCTGGCATTAATTTATTTTTGAAAATTAGTCATCTGGCAACCTTCGTGTCACGTGACACAAAGGTTGCCAGATGACTAATTTTCAAAAAAAAAATTAATGCCAGATATTTTTTCTGAATTTTGCAATCAACCATAGTGTTCGGATATTTTTTAATATATATAATGCGTATGAATATATAATGCAATGAATATGGAGCGTGTGCAGTTACCGTTCACAGCAAACTGGAGCGGTTGCGGTTAATGTTCACAGCACATTGGATCGTGTGAGCTCACAAAGATCTAGATCGTGTGGGCTCACTCACGGAAATATTGAGCATGTGCAATTACTGTTCACAGCAAACTGGAGCGGTTGCGGTTAATGTTCACAGCACATTGGATCGTGTGAGCTAACAAAGACCTAGATCGTGTGGGCTCACTCACGGAAATATTGAGCGTGTGCAGTTACCGTTCACAGCAAACTGGAGCGGTTGCGGTTAATGTTCACAGCACATTGGATCGTGTGAGCTCACAAAGACCTGGATCGTGTGGGCTCACTCACGGAAATATTGAGCGTGTGCAGTTACCGTTCACAGCAAACTGGAGCGTGTGCAGTTACTGGACACGCTCCAGTTTGCTGTGAACGGTAACTGGAGCGTGTACAGTTGCTGTACACGCTCCAGATATTTTTCCTGAATTCTGTAATCACGTGACACGAAGGTTGCCAGATGACTAATTTCTAAAAAAATCAATGCCAGATATTTTTCTGAATTCTGTAATCAACCATAGTGTTCGGATACCTTTTTCAGCGACTGTACTTCCAGTAGACTGGCAACCATAAATAAGCAGTCAACCTAGAAATTACGATATTTACATAAATCAAACTGCAAGAGACCTGTAGTTTGCAGTCCATGAGTTGCAGTTGTAAAAACAGAGTTTATACATCAATCATGTTATGCAATATTGCAACAGTAAAAGAGCGTTTTCCTTTATAGTGATTGGATTTGGGTTGTTTTACCTCTGAGCGGCACTTTTTTGCACACCATGGGCTAAATGGCCAGGTCACATGGACCCCGAAGGCTCGGAGAAGGTTGGGGGAGGGGACTCACTGGAACAGCTGTTGGGAGACAGTTGGTAGCCTCCCGTCAAGGCCATCCAGGGTGTTCTTTAACGTGCACAGGGTATGGCTCTCCCGCACACGGGGCCACGGCTTAACGTCCCATCCGACGGACGGCGGCCTTTCCAAGCCCATCGGTGTCCCCTACTGACCGTGGGCAGGGCGGGGAATTTTGCGGAGATAAATCTCAACGCTGACCCAGCTGGCACTCGAACCTGGGAACTACAGGTTACGAGCCTGGCGCGCTACCGACTGAGCCACCCCCGCCCCTATAGTGATTGGATACTTGGACTTCAGAACCTTTTAAGATAAAAAGACAAAAACTGGGGAGTGAAGTGTCAACAACAAATAAACTATTCTTAACCCGAAACGATAATGTGTACATCCCTTTATTAATTTATTCATCCTATGGCCGAGTGGTTAGCGCGCTTGGCTGTTGATCTAAGGGACCTGGGTTCGAGTCCCGCGTTAAGGCATGGATGTATGTGTCGTTTTTCTGCTGAGGTCCTGCCATCCTCTCAGACCTTCTACTATGGCATATAAACTGGCAGGCTCCTGTCAGACACCTCTGTGGCAAGCAGCTGCTTGAGGGGGTATTTATTTTTATATTTGAAATTTCAGAAACCTTTCTAGTTACAAAGGGGTAGAAAACCAATTGAATTAACACGAAATTGGTCCAGCAATATTTACGCATAGATCGTTTTATAAACCAAGATAACAGCAAAGTAGTTTTCGTTTTTAAACTTCATAATCTGGTCATTTATAAAATTTGATTTCATTCATCTAATAGGTGGCGAAAATTTTGGCTTCGTTGCCTAGAACGAAATGACAGCAAAATAGCAAATATATTACGTACAAATATTTTACTGCAACGAAAAACTACATTCTTCTATTTTTATTGACAAGATAGTCAAATTTTAATTGAAGAATACTTATTGGAAATATGAATGGATGAATATTATAAGTCCGAAGTTATATTAGGTTCTGACAAGTAGTCTGCGAGTCCCAATAGACAGCGATTAGAGTGCTTGACTCGAAGCTAAAGAACCGCATAAGGATCCTATGCATTATCCTACATCTTTCTGAACTTTCTCACCTTTTTTCGCAGATCTCTAAGACCTATTAGCCATGCCTTACCCGGGCATGGCTGTTTGTGTCGTTTTTCTGCTGAGGTCCTGCCATCCTCTTAGACCTTCTACTGTAGCATATAAACTGACAGGCTCCTGTCAGACCTCTGTGGCAAGCAGCTGCTTGAGGGAGTATTTATTTTTTTATTTATTTAAGCAATCCATCTGTTACTTAGGTCTTTACAGGGGCCTGTCGATCTAATAGGTCTTAGAGATCTGCGAAAAAAAGGTGAGAAAGTTCAGAAAGATAGCGATCCGTAGATGCGAAAAGTTTAATCCTTTCGCTTAATTCCAACTACTTTACGAAAACTTCAGGCTGATATCTCGCAGACAATACATGCCTTATCGTCAACCCTCGAAGAGAAAAAGGAGATTGAAACAATGGGTTTCTCGTATGTGTCAATACGACTGAAGTAGTTATTCTATTAAAAAACGTAACCTATACACGTTGACATAAAAAATTATTAATAAGAGCCCATGCACCGATTACATACTTGCAGAAGAGATAACAGACTAACGAGTCATTGTTTTTTTAGCATTAGAGAAATAAATCAAATCCAGTTGTACAGTGGTCAGCTACTGGATCATAGAACTGTCGCGTGAGTGACGGACTTTGGGACTCATGTCTGGAGGACAAGGAAATGCATCCCATCAATCTTAAAACCTTGCTATTATATCAGCTGCAGAGTGAATGTCTTGAAGAAACGTGAAACGCATACGTAAGAAAGCAATGAAATTAACCAAGGTGGAAAAGGCATGTAGAAAACTTCCTCTGTAGTCAATGTCCTTCCATAGTCAATGTCTTTCTCAAGATAAACAATGTCAATGAGAATTAATTTCAACAGCGATGTGAAGACTAGTTTAATTGTTGCAGGCATAAAATTACAGAACATAAATCCACTACTGACCTACAGCAGTATTATTCTCAATCTTTTTCAGTCCAAACAATGCTCAGCTTCTTAATTTTCGACCCCCCCCATCACACTCATCTTATTTGTCACTTTTTTTTCTTTACGACAAAGCTTTTCGTAGATAACAAAGTAACTCTGACAATACAAAACGTGAAGTTGGGTTGTTTTACCTCTGAGCGGCACTTTTTTTGCACACCATGGGCTAAATGGCCAGGTCACATGGACCCCGAAGGCTCAGAGAATGTTGGGGGAGGGGACCCACTAGAACAGCTGTTGGGAGACAGATGGTAGCCTCCCGTCAAGGCCATCCAGCGTGTTCTTTAATGTGCACAGGGTATGGCTCTCCCGCACACGGAGCCACGGCTTAACGTCCCATCCGACGGACGGCGGCCTTTCCAAGACCATCGGTGTCCTCCTACTGACCGTGGGCAGGGCAGGGAATTTTGCGGAGCTAAATCTGAACGCTGACCCAGCTGGGACTCAAACCTGGGAACTACAGATTACGAGCCTGGCGCGTTACCGACTGAGCCACCCCCGCCCCACAAAACGTGAAGAATAGCAATTAAATCAGTGGTTCTGGAAACTATAAAAAGCCAAATAAATTTCTTATTAAAACTATGGCCTACCATCTAGAAGTATTTTTTTTACTTCCAGGGATTAACATACACTTGGTTGAGAACGGCTGCTCTAAAGAAAAGATGACCTGTAGTGCTTGGAGACGTCGGCAGTGGTCCGCAAAGGCCATGGTTCAAAGAGTTAACAGCCAAATTTTATTGAAAAAAATTTATGGCATATCATTACAATATGGGATTTCAATAAATTTAAATATCTTTATCTCTTGCAGGTTATTAGGTCTAGTATAGGATGTCCCAAAATTACTGGGAGCTGTTTACAAAATTGTAAAAAACAATTATTGCGCATACTAACATGCTGTTAACGACATCATTGTCAAACATATTTCGAACTTTTTTATTATATATTAGATTGCTCTGCTGGTATTACAATAATATTTATACATATACAAAATAGCCTCAACAGAAAAAAATATGAATCATGTGTTATGGTTTGTGAAATTTAAGTGTTTAAAATCTGTTCTGAGATCTGTGTACAGAATTCAAGTTCCTGACTTACTACATTGTGGGGGCGGTGGTGGCTCGGTCGGTAGCGCGTCAGACTCGTAATCTGTAGTTCCCAGGTTCGAGTCCCAACTGGGTCAGCGTTGAGATTTATCTCCGCAAAATTCCCCGCCCTGCCCACGGTCAGTAGGAGTTTGAAAAGGCCACAGTCCGTCGGATGGAACGTTAAGCCGTGGCCCCGTGTGCGGGAGAACCATACCCTGTGCACGTTAAAGAGCACGCTGGATGCCCTTGACGGGAGGCTACCATCTGTCTCTCGACAGCTGTTCCAGTGAGTCCTTTATTCCAACCTTCTCTGAACCTTCGGGGTCCATGTGACCTGGCCTTTTAGCCCATGGTGTGCAAAAAAGTGCCTCTTAGAGGTAAAACAACCCAACCTTACTACATTGTAACAAAGCATCAACTAAAACCCTTCGCGATGGCACACAGTTCCTTAGCCAACTATGTAAAAAGCAACAGGGAGAGCTTTAGTATTTGTAGATGTGGCTGACGAAATAATTTTTATAAAAATAAGAACTGGACCTGTGAATTTTCTGATAGTCGCAAATTTTTGCGTCAGCATCCCTAATGAAAATGAATCCTCGCATTGTAGAGTAGAGAAAGTTTTCGATTTCAAAAATTCAAACAGAATAAAGAGCTTCCTAGAGATGGCCCGTGGCCAAGTGGTTAGCACGCTTGGCTACTGATCTAAGGGACCTGGGTTCGAGCCCTGGGTAAGGCTCATTATTATTTGAGCCGTCCCGTGGCCGAGTGGTTAGCGCGCTTGGCTACTGATCTACGGGACCTGGGTTCGAGCCCCGGGTAAGGCATGGATGTTCGTGTTGTTTTCTGCTGAGGTCCTGCCATTCTCTCAGATCTTCTACTGTGGCATATAAACTGAACAGGCTCCTGTCAGACCTCTGTGGCAAGCAGCTGCTTGAGGGGGTATTTATTTTATTTATTATTTAGAGATGGCTGATGGGGTTGCAGGAGTGGGGAAGTCCTGTTCCAGTGGGTCCCCTCCCCCAACCTTCTCTGAGCCTTCGGGGTCCTTGTGACCTGGCCATTTAGCCCATGGTGTGCAAAAAAGTGTCGCTCAGAGGTAAAACAACCCAACCCAATCACAGAGGTTAAAGAGTAAAAAGTTTATTCAGGACAACTCAAAGTTTTCGCCCATTGAAAAGTCGTGAATTCTCAAATAAAACAGATAAATATATCTGTACCCTCAATAAAAAAAATAGTACATAATATAAAATAATTTGCCTGTACAGTCGCTGAAAAAAGTATCCGAATACTACGGTTGATTACAGAATTCAGAAAAAATATCTGGCAACGATTTTTTTAGAATTTTTTTAGCAACCTTCGTGTCACGTGACACGAAGGTTGCTAAAAAAAAATTCTAAAAAAAACGTTACAGAATTCAGAAAAAATATCTGGCAATCAACCGTAGTGTTCGGATACTTTTTGAGCGACTGTACTAATGACATGACGGGTAAAAGCAATTTTTCCCCATTATTTTTTTCCGCTAATCTCCGCTCTGCCCTCGGTGAGAAAGAAGATGCCAATGGGTTGGGAAGACCCTGTGCACAGATGGGACGTTAAACTATTGCCCAGTTTGCAGCAGAGCCCTGTTCCTGTGTACGTTAGAGAATACATTTAAAGACTTGACGGGAAACTTCGGTCTGTTTTCAGCTGACCAGTAAATCCGTTTCTCCTACCCGGCGCGCCAGGCTCGAAATCTGTAGTTCCCAGGTTCGAGTCCCAGCTGGGTCAGCGTTGAGATTTATCTCCGCAAAATTCCCCCGCCCTGCCCACGGTCAGTAGCGGACACCGATGGGCTTGGAAAGGCCGCCGTCCGTCGGATGGGACGTTAAGCCGTTACCCCGTGTGTGGGAAGCCATACCCTGTGCACGTTAAAGAACACGCTGGATGGCCTTGACGGGAGGCTACCATCTGTCTCCCAACAGCTGTTCCAGTGGGTCCCCTCCCCCAACCTTCTCTGAGCCTTCGGGGGTCCTTGTGACCTGGCCATTTAGCCCATGGTGTGCAAAAAAGTGCCGCTCAGAGGTAAAACAACCCAACTCACGGCAAATTAATTTTTTTTTTCGCTACGCGTGTTTGAAAATATTCGTGGTAATACAGAAAACTATATATAACAGAGAAAAATATAAAGTCACTTGCTCAGAGATTAGAGAAACCATTCAGGTGGAAATAATAAACAGAACATTCGCTGTAGAGAATCCTCATGACCCACTTGTCCGATTGCCCTATTGCCACTCTTTTCCCCGTCTTCTTCCACTCAAATGGTCGACAGCCATTCATCTGGAACTGATGGTTGGCAGCCATTACAATAATGATGAGCGGTCGACGCAGCAATCACTGCACGCAGTACAAAGCAGTTGTCAGAGTAATCGCTATTGGCTATGTGGCAGCAACCCTCATCCATCAAAGCCTTGGTGACAAGTATAGATATTGGCAGTCGACGATAAAAGGCCCACTTGTGCTACTGCCACTGCGTATTGTTAGAGAGGGCAGTGATGATGATGATGATGCCAAGATAGAGCGATGCAGTTTGTCTTCTGTAACTGGGTGAACCGGAACGAAACGATTGCTACTCACACAAAACGATCATTTGGATCATTCTCAGTCCATCAGATACATAGAGGAAGATAAAAAATACATATATATATCAACAAAAAGTGATAAGCACAGGCCGGACAAGTTCCTTTTTACTTTCTTAGTGTTGTTTAATCTAACTTGTACGTGCCCTTTATTTTTTGCTTAACTTCATCAAACATATTAACCATTCACTTCGAATACAAGTTTCAATCAATAACGTACTTACCAAGTATATCAAGAAACATTTCATGAGTTGTCTGTTAAAATAAATAGAACGAAAAGCGATAAAAATATTTGGGTAGAATTTGCAAACAAATTATTTCTTTCACGCTATTCCATCAGTTTTGCATAGTATCAGTGGCGCACTCAGGATTTAATCTTGGGGGGGGGGGGGGCGATGGTCCGCCTCGGGCAAACGAAGTAGCGCTCGGTCCGCCCGAACACTACTTCGTTCACCTTGTGTTCACAGCGGCCGTGATTCCCTAGAGCTCTCGGGTATTCCCACCTTATGTGACCTGTCCCAGCTGGGTCAGCGTTGAGATTTATCTCCGCAAAATTCCCCGCCCTGCCCACGGTCAGTAGGGGACACCGATGGGCTTGGAAAGGCCGCCGTCCGTCGGATGGGACGTTAAGCTGTGGCCCCGTGTGCGGGAGAGCCATACCCTGTGCACGTTAAAGAACACGCTGGATGGCCTTGACGGGAGGCTACCATCTGTCTCCCAACAGCTGTTCCAGTGGGTCCCCTCCCCCAACCTTCTCTGAGCCTTCGGGGTCCATGTGACCTGGCCATTTAGCCCATGGTGTGCAAAAAAGTGCCGCTCAGAGGTAAAACAACCCAACAACCCTTATGTGACCGCTAATTCATACGTAATATAGAAATAGAAGACACGGCACAACATAAATATAAAAAATGAATTTTAATTAGGAAAAGATTTTTGGAAAATTTTCTAGTGTTATTTTTTTGCCCCACACGATCTAGGTCTTTGTGAGCTCACACGATCCAATCCAACCTTCGTGTCACGTGACACGAAGGTTGCCAGATGACTAATTTCTAAAAAAATCGTTGCCAGATATTTTTTCTGAATTTTGAAATCAACCATAGTGTTCGACTCTGTTGATCGTCATAATTTATGGTTGATTGTGAAATCATATGGTATACCAGACAAGTTAGTTAACATAATGAAAGCTCTCTATAATAACACTGAGTCATGTGTGAGAGTTGGTAAGGCTTGTAGCAATTGGTTTAGCATTACTTCTGGTGTTCGACAAGGGTGCATTTTGTCTCCTTTTCTCTTTAGTTTGGTTATTGATTATGTTATGCGAAATTCACTTCAAGGGAAAGATTTTGGCCTTAAATGGACAGGAGATACGAAAATTTCTGATTTAGATTATGCTGATGATTTAGCCCTTTTGGCAAATGATGTTGATGAGATGAACTCTTTCATTCGAGCTGTTGATGAGACTGGTAGTACAGTAGGTTTGGTTATAAACAGAGAGAAAACTAAAGTGATGAAAATTGGTCAGGCAGGCTGTGATTCAGTTAATCTGAATGGTTGCAGTCTTGAGCAGGTGTCACAGTTTAATTATCTTGGGAGTATGTAACAGATAATGGTGATGTGTGGCATGAGATTAACAGACGAGTAGGGATTGCTGCCGGGACTTTTAAGAATCTATGGAGAATGTGGAGAAATAGGCGTATACACCTAAAGACTAAAATTAGACTGTATAATAGTTTGGTTCTTTCTAGAGTTAGTTATGGTAGTGAAACTTGGACGCTGTGTAAACAAGATAACAGGAAACTAGATGCTTTTGATTCTAGATGCTTACGCAGTATCTTGGGTATTAGGTGGTTTAACTTTGTATCTAATGATGAGGTTAGGCAAAGGAGTCTGTAACCTCCTTTAAGCAGCATATTGTGCAGAGAGAGACTCCGCTGGTTTGGCCATGTTGCCCGTATGGATAATTATAGATTTGCGAATAGGGTTATGAACAGTGTGCCTAGAGGCCTCAGAAGGAGGGGGAGACCTAGGATGCGGTGGGCAGACAATGTCAAACAGGACCTTGTTAGAATTGGTGTACAGTGGTCGGATGCAGCAGATGTAGCTCAGGACAGATATGCTTGGAGAATTAAACTGCGCGGTCTGGTTGGACCTCCGTAGCCCATGACTGCTTGAGGATGATGATGATGATAGTGTTCGGATACTTTTTTGAGCAACTCTAGGTGGTATATTATTTTGATACTAGATCGTGTGGGCTCACTCACGGAAATATTGAGCGTGTGCAGTTACCGTTCACAGCAAACTGGAGCGTGTGCAGTAACTGCACATGCTCCAGTTTGCTGTGAACGGTAACTGGAGCGTGTACAGTTGCTGTACACGCTCCAGATATTTTCCCTGAATTCTGTAATCACGTGACACGAAGGTTGCCAGATGACTAATTTCTAAAAAAATCAATGCCAGATATTTTTTCTGGATTTTGCAATCAACCATAGTGTTCGGATACTTTTTTGAGCGACTGTACTTCAGTCAGAAGTTGATTTTCACGTACTCTGTTAAAAGTCAAAATTGAAATGCAGGTAATCATTACGGATGATATTAGCCGAATTACCCGGCTGATATTCACATTATGAAAGTCGAATGTTCAATGTTAATAATCTTCGAGACATTTATCTTCGATGCTTAACTGGAAGATACAGAATTAAGCAATGAATGGTTTCAAAATATGAAGAAGATTAAACGATATCAGAAATGTTCTCGCTTTATCATCTCACAGTAGACAATGTTGCATACTAGCCTAATAATCTCAGTTTAACTATAATGGATAAGTCCAAATATCCAAAATAGGATAATTGGGTTATTCTCTTTCGCTATTCTATTCCGATCTTTCCATGCAACGCATACAAATAAAGGTTATTAATGACCTAATTGTCATAAATAATACTACACTAAGTTTAGTTATTGTTAGATGAAGGCTACAACCTTTAATATCTTCCTAAGTTTAATTTTCATGTGTTTAACGTATAGCGACAGGAAACGTCATTCAAAATAAGAGAGATGCAACTTCTTTCTAGTAAACAGGCTTTGGCCAGGGATGTTGAAATTGTGTGAAGTAGATAAATAAAACTTCACAGGAAATGGTCACTAGTTGTCTGATGAAGTAAACACTGCGTCTGCACGTGACGTAAGGTCTCGACCTCTCTTCAGGTAGCACGGGACTCAGCGTCGCCTCTGGCCCTTCCATTACCACCGACTATTAGAGGCCTCATCTTAATCACCATCATTAAAGGCCGCCGAGGGACTTGCTGGGGTGGAAGAGCAAACTTTGCAATGTTCAGGGAAGAGTCGATGTAGCAAAACTTTTTCCATTCAGTGTTTGTGCTACTCGACCGCAGTGCTATGCAGGCGACTGACAGCTTGAAAGCTGCCAGGAGTCTGAAGTGGTCCGATGTCTTTTCGTGACAGCAACTCTTGTGTGTGTGTTCGCTCCCTCGTCTTGTGGCCGACATTACTCGCAATAGTTGCTGTCACGGCTTCAGATAACATCTCTTTAACCTTCATGTGCCCTCTTCTGTTGCAGGTGAGTCCAAGGTACCCTTACCATGCCGTCGCCACTCAGGAAGCGGTCATGTTATAACGGAGATCGTTGCTCAGGTAAGTGAGGCATTATTGTTCTTCTGTATTGCTGTTGATCACGAACGACATTTTTTTTTAACGAGGTGGGGGGATCATATCACCCTGAGCGCATGAACAATCTCAACGGGGTAGAAGAGGACCTGTGAGGGGTGGGGATTGTATCGTTTAGTGGCACGCGGCGCAATATTGGAAAAAGGAGGCGAAAAAAGGGAATTCATAAAAGAAACATTTAGAGCAGAATTCCCTATTCGAGTTTTAATACATTTTCTGCATTTCACTGTCTATTATGAAATTAAAAGAAAGATTATAAAATTAAAACGAAACTCCGTTTAGTGTACAGTCGCTCAAAAAAGTATCCGAACACTATGGATACTTTTTTGAGCGACTGTAGGTGGTCATATTATTTTGATACTAGATCGTGTGGGCTCACTCACGGAAATATTGAGCGTGTGCAGTTACCGTTCACAGCAAACTGGAGCGTGTGCAGTTACCGTTCACAGCAAACTGGAGCGTGTGCAGTTACCGTTCACAGCAAACTGGAGCGTGTGCAGTAACTGCACACGCTCCAGTTTGCTGTGAACGGTAACTGGAGCGTGTACAGTTGCTGTACACGCTCCAGGTCAATGCCAGATATTTTTTCTGAATTCTGTAATCAACCATAGTTTCGGATACTTTTTTGAGCGACTGTACATGGTTGTAGTAAAGGCATAGCAAAATCGATTTCTATTTAGAAATATTTAGGTAGAATCGCCGAATTTCTTATCCAGCTTCCCTCACCCTCGCTTTAAGCAATATGAAGTTTTCATCACCCAACCTTCCCTCAGCAAAACAAGCCCCCGTATAAAAACACGAAAAGGAATTTTTCTTAAATGATAAGAGCTATCACTGAATTTGACATATAGCTTCCCCACATCATGGCTCTAAGCATTGTAAGGATTGCACATCCCCCCCAAAAAAGGGAGATTTGTGTAAACCATTTCCGATACTAACGAATTATATTCAAATGAAAGTCTATATAACACAAAAATAATTTTTTATTCACCTCTTAAAACGAAAGGTTTCATTTCTCTCACCTCTTCTGGTGGTAAGGGCGAAAAATAATTGCAGCCGGTGTAAACCTCTTCACCACAATCAAAATCCTACTGCCAAAATTTCGAATTTCTAGCGTAAATAAATCGTTTGTAATATTCGTTTAAAGTTTCGGCATTTATTCTAATTTTGCTTTTTAATCACAGGTTAGGACTCCCAAGAAATTTAGCAAAGAGATCACGATTTAGCACAATTAATACAAATCGGTTCGATGAAGGAAAACAACTAGATGCATAATGTTGACGCGTTATACAGGGTGTCCCATTATTCAAAGAAAACTATCAAAGATGAAAAAAAAACTACTTACAACATAAAAAGCTCTACTTCATATTTTTTTATCTTTATTTTGTGTCACTTCTACCTCTGCACCTTTTGTAGCTCTGTAAATGTGAAGTTAGTACTTAGTTTTCCACCATGTTCGTTCCAACATGACCATGGTAACAGTGTTATTAACAGTGCTGAACATTGAAATGTCCAGCACACTAATGGTATAAACTGTGCTTTTAACATATGTATTGTTAACATGTAGCCGTTCCGTGGCCGAGTGGTTAGCACGCTTGGCTACTGATCTAAGGGACCTGGGTTCGAGCCCCGGATTAGGCATGGATGTCTGTGTCGTTTTTCTGCTGAGGTCCTGCCATCCTCTCAGATCTCCTACTGTGGCATATAAACTGACAGGCTCCTGTCAGACCTCTGTGGCAAGCAGCTGCTTGAGAGGATGTTTTTTTATTATTATTGTTAACATATATGTATATGTGTGTGTGTATATTTATATATAGGGTGATTGAAAACTTATCGTTCAAATTTCGTGGGGAGGTAGGGAATACGTCAGGAAACCGATTTCACATAGGAAAGTATGTCCGCAAATATACACATGCGTATGTAGAGGGCGCTGTGTGTACCCAACCAGTGTACAGCTCGCCCGACCACTCCCGCTGTCATCAGTGTACGAGCTGACTTACTAGTGATAAGATGAATTCTTTTTGTGGGGGCCATGAAATACCATGTGTACGAGACCCCCGTCGACAGTGAAATGGACCTTGTTGCCCGAATAGTGGCCGCCGCAGGCATTGTCCGTGATATGCCAGGCGTTTTTGAAAATGTTCGGCGGTCAATGCAACGGCGCTGTGAATCCTGTGTCCGTGTAAATGGTCGCAATTTTGAGCACCTACTGTGAACCTGTACTTTACCTTGTTGGAATAAAAGTCACATTCGTTACCACTTAACTGTACTGTTTCCGTGTGTTCACTTTACTTGTCCATTTTGTTCATGTAGATGACGTTTGCGGACATACTTTCGTAAGTGAAATCGGTTTCCTGACGTATTCCCGACCTCCCCACGAAATTTGATCGATAAGTTTTGAATCACCCTGTATATAACTGTGTTTTTAACATATTTAACATATCCGTATTATTATGAGGCAGAGTTAATACAGATTTGTATTAACCGTGCCCAATAATTTGTTAAAATATTTAATATATTTGTTTCAAAAACAAATCTAAAGGCGTGATATCGGCCACACGGGGAGGGCAAGAGGATGGTCTATCGTGACAAATCCACATGCCCCCCAAAATTTTGCTTACAATAAAGTTTCAAACCTGGAGGAAAACCATTCTGTTGAAAAAGGATGTTAGAATACAAATCTGATAGCTGAGAGGCGAAGAACAGTTCCCAGGTGTTCAGATATGTGTTACCTGTCGCCGTCGTGTATAAGAAGAAAAATTGCTTAATGTAGCAAATAAATTCTGTCTTTCAAAAATGAAGAGAGTAAAAAAAAATTCTCAGTCTTTAAAAAATCAGCACCGTATGCTTACTCTGGAACTACCCGGGAGTATTTCTACACAAAGTGCAGATTTTTCTGTTCGTCATATGCGGACGACGATTGACCTTTCCGAAGACGCGAAAAGTGGGCTCATCGGGAAAATGGACTCTATCAATCACATCGTAGTTGTTGCAGTCTAATATATCAGTGACTAGCTCATATTTCTAAGGCTTATGATCAGGCTCTAGTGCATGGACAATCTAGAGTTTATGGGAATTGAACCGCATTCCTTTTACACAGAAACTCTGTGAAAAATTGAACGCAGTAGGTCTAGTTTCGTCGACGCCTGGCGAATCGACATACTGAAACTTCTTCCGAATGCTGAAGACCTTTTCATCGAATACTTAGGATTGCTTCGTAGCATTTTCCATTGCTAAACATTTATCGTACCTTGCCTTGATGGTACTTTGGTCTGTTGCATCTGTGGGGTGGCTCAGTCGGTAGCGCGCCAGGCTCGTAATCTGTAGTTCCCAGGTTCGAGTCCCAGCTGAGTCAGCATTGAGATTTATCTCCGCAAAATTCCCCGCCTTGCCCACGGTCAGTAGGGGACACCGATGGGCTTGGAAAGGCCGCCGTCCGTCGGATGGGACGTTAAGCCGTGGCCCCGTGTGCGGGAGAGCCGTACCCTGTGCACGTTAAAGAACACGCTGGATGGCCTTGACGGGAGGCTACCATCTGTCTCCCAACAGCTGTTCCAGTGGGTCCCCTCCCCCAACCTTCTCTGAGCCTTCGGGGTCCATATGACCTGACCATTTAGCCCATGGTGTGCAAAAAAGTGGTGCTCAGAGGTAAAACAACCCAACCTAACCATACAAATTTTATACATTAATTCAGAATACATTAGCTACATATTGCAAATATTACAAGAATTTAAAATAACTCACTAATGGATAATATTAATTGTAAATCATTTTATTTATATATAGAATAATTAAACATATTTTTATTCAGCACAGCAATAGAGTAGTTATATAGGATTCAAAAATAACATTAACTTTATTAATACATACTTACGAATTTTATTTACTATACTCATACAGAATCCATTATTTTCAAACCTTCTTTCAATAAATGATTCCTATTATTTTGCTTAATTTCACTTGCAAGGAGCTAAACAATCTTACTCCGTGATAGTCTAGAACATTTTAAAAAAATTCTGCATTTGGTTTAAGGATAATAAAATCTTTATTAACAATAGCTTAGTGTAGTATAAATTTGATATATTTGATTATCCTAATGCCATATGACGGCAACCTTGATGAATTTATATTAAAATTTTTCAGTGACAGCTTTTCATGTTTCAGTTCGCTTGTACCCATTGTGTATTTTTCCTGTACCCATTGTGATTTTTTTGTGGTAATGTGCATGAATGTTCAAAATAGTTGACGTTAAAAAGAAACATTATGTTCAATACAGATCACAATAAAAAACACTTTTAAACTTTATACTTCATTCTTGCCCGTTTTTAGTTTCGTTATCTTCTTTTCACCTTTTAAAATATGAGGTTAGTGAGAAAGTACGATTAATGTTTGTTTATCGCTATAGTAACAAGCATCTGGAGCTGTGTCACTACCGCATATTAGTACCAAAAAGTTTCCCTAAGTGACAAAAGTCATCACTATTTCCACACCCGTGCTGTGAAGGGTTGGGTTATTTTACCTCTGAGCGGCACTTTTTTGCACACAATGGGCTAAATGGCCAGGCCACAAGGACCCCTAAGGCTCAGAGAAGGTTGGGGGAGAGGACCCACTGGAACAGCTGTTGGGAGACAGATGGTAGCCTCCCGTCAAGGCCATCCAGCGTGTTCTTTAACGTGCACAGGGTATGGCTCTCCTGCACACGGGGCCACGGCTTAACGTCCCATACGACCGACGGCGACCTTTCCAAGCCCATCGGTGTCCCCTACTGACCGTGGGCAGGGGGGGGGGGAATTTTGCGGAGATAAATCTCAACGCTGACCCAGCTGGGACTCGAACCTGGGAACTACAGATTACGAGCCTGACGCACTACCGACTGAGCCCCCACCCCACCCCCGTGCTGTGAAGAGCAGAGTCAGAGCAAACACGGCAAAAGCTCTGCACTTGTATGTGAAGCGGGAGATCTGAGCAGTAATTCGATTTCTGTGAACACAGAAGACCCAACCAATGGAAATCCATCAAAAGCTCATGCCTGTGTACGTCTTGAATGTCCTGTCAGTGCAACAAGTAAGGAAATGATGACATAAGTTCGAAAATGGTCGTGTCACTACAGTGGAGGAGGATCTCTGCACCTGGCGATGGGCAACTAATCACCACCCATTTACAGTCCAGACCTAACGTCGTTGGAGTCTCACTTCTTTAGGAAGCTGAAGAAGTATCTCTGAAGATGACGCAGTCAAGAGGTCTCATAGTGACTATATATCAATCCTTACTACTAAAATTAATAATGCGACTCCACTTAAAACATAATAATCACCCAATTCTAACCTCCCTCTTAAATAACAAATTAAAAGCCCCATATAAACAGTGTCTTCAACACTTACCTAATTTCTATACCATCTGTACAATTCACAACAAAGGAGATGTCTTTATTAATGAACCCTACTGGTCATTCAGTCAACCAGTCATACATGATCATCATCCTCAAGCAACCATGAGCTACGGAGGTCCAACCAGACCGTGCAATTTAGTTCTCCAAGCAAGTCTATCCTGAGCTACATCTACTGCATCTGGCCACTGCACACCAATTCTAGCAAGGTCCTGTTTCACATTGTCTGCCCACCTCATCCTTGGTCTCCCCTTCTTTCTGAGGCCTTTAGGCACACTGTTCATAACCCTATTCGCCAATCTATAATTATTCATACGGGCAACATGGCCAAACCAACGGAGTCTCTCTCTGCACAATATGCTGCTTAAAGGAGGTTGCAAACTCCTTTTCCTAACCTCATCATTACTTACAAAGTTGAACCACCTAATGCCCAAGATACTGCGTAAGCATCTGGAATCAAAAGCATCTAGTTTCCTGTTATCTTGTTTACAAAGTGTCCAAGTTTCACTACCATAACTAACCCTAGAAAGAACCAAACTATTATACAGCCTAATTTTAGTCTTTAGGTGTATACGCCTATTTCTCCACACTCTCCATAGATTCTTAAAAGTCCCGGCAGCAATTCCTATTCGTCTGTTAATCTCATTCGCACATCACCATTATCTGTTACATAGCTCCCAAGATAATTAAACTGTGACACCTGCTCAAGACTGCAACCATTCAGATTAACTGAATCACAGCCTGCCTGACCAATTTTCATCACTTTAGTTTTCTCTCTGTTTATAACCAAACCTACTCTACTACCAGTCTCATCAACAGCTCGAATGAAAGAGTTCATCTCATCAACATCATTTGCCAAAAGGGCTAAATCATCAGCATAATCTAAATCAGAAATTTTCGTATCTCCAGCCCATTTAAGGCCAAAATCTTTACCTTGAAGTGAATTTCGCATAACATAATCAATAACCAAACTAAAGAGAAAAGGAGACAAAATGCACCCTTGTCGAACACCAGAAGTAATGCTAAACCAGTTGCTACAAGACTTACCAACTCTCACACACGACTCAGTGTTATTATAGAGAGCTTTCATTATGTTAACTGACTTGTCTGGTATACCATATGATCTCACAATCAACCACAAATTATGACGATCAACAGAGTCGAAAGCCTTTTTGAAATCAACAAAGCTAGCAACCAAAGGTTTCTGAAACTCTAAACATTTCTCAAGAATCTGCCTAAGTAAAAATATCTGATCCACACATCCCCTACCACTTCTGAATCCACATTGCTCATCACGCAATTGACTGTCAACCAGATTCTTAATTCTATTAAGCACAATCATGGAAAGAACTTCACCTGGAACAGAGAGTAGGCTGATACCCCTATAGTTATCACAAGAACTGCGATCACTTTTTTGAAAATAGGGATAACAATAGCTCTGGTAAATTCCTTAGGAACCATGCTTTTATCATAAAAGATATTCAGAATTTCAGTCATCCAAGTGGTAATCGAAACATTCCCAGCTCTAAGCATTTCTGTAGTAATTCCATCTACCCCTGGGGATTTATGAAGTTTAAGTTTAGAAACAGCCAAAATAACTTCAGATTGTGTTATAGGGCCAACATTAAAGCCACCAATGCATCTATCATCATTGCAAACAATGGGAGTAGAACTAATCACGTTGTTTAGAACATCACTGAAATGCTCAGCCCACCTAGCCATGACAGAATCCTCACCTTCTATAACCTTACCTTGTTTATCCTTCAATCCCTGTATACCTGTCCGTTTTCTACCACACAAAACATTAACTATCTGGTACAGCTCTCTGCTGTTGTGCTGTCTAACTGCTTCCTCAGCTTTGTCAGCCAAGCTTGATGGTTTGGCATACATGATAACATCCCTAATTTAATATCAAAATCTTCCCTCTCATCTTCATGTCAAAAATACCTAACTGACTCTTATTGTCATAAATAAATAAAAGAAATAAATACCCCCTCAAGCAGCTGCTTGCCACAGAGGTCTGACAGGAGCCTGTCAGTTTATATGCCACAGTAGGAGATCTGAGAGGATGGCAGGACCTCAGCAGAAAAACGACACACACACATCCATGCCTATACCCATTATAAAAATTACTTTCCAATCTATACTGATGGCTCCTATGACCCAACTACCAAATCATCAGCTGCTGCTTTTTATTCCCCAGAAAAAAAAATCTTTTCATACTTCAGATTTGATTCTCAAAACACATCCTCCATTCTGAACTCTATGCTGTTATATTCGCCATCAAATGGATAAATGAGAACCTCACACACACAAATGTCATTCTCTACTCTGACTCTAAATCAGCCCTCCAAACTCTAAAACAAGACTACTATTACACCTGCTACCCTGTCTTACTTACCAATTTTTACTACCTATTAACACAATACACTATAAAACAAAACTCAATAACACTACAATGGATTCCAAGCCACTGTGGAATAGAGGGCAACTATTGGACTGATTACTATGCAAAAAAGGGTCTCTCCCTCTCTACCATTACCCCAACACATCACGTCTTTGTAAACATCAAAAATGAAACAAAAAACTTTGAAATTAAATCACTAAATGGGTTTTTCCTGGTAAATGGTCCCATCTTCAGTCCCCATAGATTCTTCTTACAACCAGAAATCACAACATTAGCTAATATAAAACTGCCCAGAAAACTGACCAATTTTCTATCGCCTAAGAATTGGCTTTGTAGGTCTAAATTTTTATCTAAACAATAAAAAAAAGCAACTACAAACAAATGCTCAACTTGCAAATTCCTGAAACCATTCAACATGTCATCTTAAACTGCTCAAAATTCACACATGAAAGAGATATACTATTTAATAAATTAAAAAAACTCTCACCTTCTGATTTTACTTTTCCAAACCTACTTGCCATTCCAACCTCTCAAACTCAAATAAAACGCCTACAAGAACTCTTTTTTTTTTTTCTTTCTGGAACTAACTTGTTAGATAGACTTTAGTTTGTTGTATATTTTTTTCACCTTATCAATTGTATATTTTTCTCTCAGATTTATATAGTTCAAAATTTTGTGTGGGTAGGAGGTGCTTGTTCACCAATGGCCCAGTAGCATGTAAGGTCTAAATCATAGATTCCCAACGGGGGCGATACCGCCCCTCCAGTGGGCGCTGGAGCCTTCCATGGGGGCGGTATTATGATTTTTAATAGATAAATAAACAGATAAATTAGGTACAGATAATATGCAACAATATTTTAATTCATATAAAATTAACTATTATGGACTAGGGGGCGTTGAAATTTTTGTTCTCTTCTAAAGGGGGCGGTGGTCCAGAAAAGGTTGGGATACACTGGTCTAAATAAATAAATAAGTAAATAGGAACAAGATGCATCCTTCTATAGGGATCAATATGTTGATTGACCGTTATGCGAGGGTCTCAACAAGTCTGGTGACTACGTGCGAAAAAGAATACAACGCACATTTCCTGTATATTGTCTGCCTTCAACAAAATTAAATAAGTAACCTTATTTTTCAGACTTATTCTCGTAAATTAAGCTTCCTGCTTCACATTCACATACGCAAATTAGCATCCAAAATCATATTTACGACTGAACTTAGCAAAAACAAAACTCTAACATAAAATGCCGTTAGCAGATTTGGAGATAGGTTTACAAGTAATGAATTACTTTATCTATAATTGATCAATTTTTGCGTCAACCATTTGAAAATTAAATTTGGTTGTTTGGACAAAAATGCTTCTATCAAGATGATCATAGTTTAACGAAATTTATATACACTTGAAGAACTTTTGTAGTTCTAGAGTATAAAGTTCTTCCTGTTCTAAATGAATTTTAATCATGTTTTTAACTATCTTCATATATATTTCGATAACTTTCTTGTCCGTAACAAGTTTAGTAAAACTCATAAGATGAATATACTATAATATATTAAAGTTCTTATATCCCGTATTTTGCAGAGATATAATAAGGTTTCTCGTAGCATTTTAGTATAAGACGTAAATAACGTCCTTTGGGAAACTGTTTAAATTTGTTTTACTCTATAATATGTATAAGTTTTCATTTGTGACTATAAATTTTTATTTTTAACAAAGATATGGAAAACTTTGTGTGAAAATGTTCCTGTGGGAATGGAACATCTGAAATAACTTTGAATTGAAATATTTCACGTGTTCCTTTATTTATTTTTATTTATTTATTTATTTTTTTATTTATTTATTTATTTATGTTACATTTCTCTGGGGCTGTTAGTTTCACATTTCTATTCCAAAACAAATTAGAAAACCAAAATTTTCCTTAAAATGTTCCTTAAAGCGTGAAACGAATTCCGAAAATTTCACATTTTCGAGGTCTTTGTTCCTTTGCATCTATCTTATATATGGAATTTTTTGTCCTAATTTGGAATTGGATAATTATTTTTCGCTCTGAGTTAACGCATAATTATAATCATGTATTTCGCATTCTGTATAACCTAGTTCAGTCCAGATTTATTGACTAAAAGAATACCGAATTTAAAGATTAAATAAACTAGACCTTAAAATGTATGATGTATTAGACCTCACAGATGGAGGGGGGGGGGGGGCACAGTTGGTAGTTCCATGTTCGAGTTCAAACATTGCAAGTGTTGAGATTTATCTCCGCTAACCCTCAACCAGACCTCGGTCAGAAAACGAACACCGATTGGCTTGGAAAGGCCGCCATCCGTCGGATGGGACTTTAAACTGTTTTTTTTTTGTATGCAAGAGAGTCATATCCTGTGCACATTAAAGAACGCGCTGGATGGCTTTGACGAAAGGCTATCATCTGTCTCCTAACAGCTGTCCAGTGGACCCACTTACCCCAACTTTCTCTAAGCCCTTGGAATCCTTGTGGCCTGGCTACTTTAGCCCACTCTCTTCAAAAGAAAAACATATACTAATACGTAACATAAAATTTAAGACACGAATCGAGACACGTGGTCTTCATTCACGTACAGGACGAATTAGTTTCGTGGTCTAGACGTGGTATTCCTCACGCTTATTATGGCGTTTCCCACACCAGACTGGGGCGGGGGTGGCTCAGTCGGTAGCGCACCAGGATCGTAATCTGTAGTTCCCAGGTTCGAGTCCCAGCTGGGTCAGCGTTGAGATTTATCTCCGCAAAATTCCCCGCCCTGCCCACGGTCAGTAGGGGACACCGATGGGCGTGGAAAGGCCGCCGTCCGTCGGATGGGACGTTAAGCCGTGGCCCCGTGTCTGGGAGAGCCATACCCTGTGCACGTTAAAGAACACGCTGGATGGCCTTGACGGGAGGTTACCATCTGTTTCCCAACAGCTGTTCCAGTGGGTCCCCTCCCCAAACCTTCTCTGAGCCTTCGGGGTCCATGTGACCTGGCCATTTAGCCCATGGTGTGCAAAAAAGTGCCGCTCAGAGGTAAAACAACCCAATCCACACCAGACTGTAAGAGACACCAATCTCAATCTCCGAAAGAATTCCGTATGTTAAGCTATCAAGCACTCTTAACGCTTTGTTTACGTTTCCTAATTAATTCGATCTGTCATTCTCTTGAGTGATTTATTTAACTCTCTACAGATGTGTATTGTGACTACATTTATTTATGGTCATATAAACTATTCCCACTATAATTATGTGAGGATTACAGTGAGACTTTTGGACTAGGAGAACACCATTCACCTGTCAAAGTAAACAATGAAACAAGATCGACAACTACACTTCACAAAAATGCGAATGTTTACATTTGCATAGTAATTGTTGAACCAGCAATGCCTGAAGAATCAGATATTGTGTTTTAAAAACCAGAACACGCTGTTTAAAAAAGGTAAAATAAAAAATTGTATTACACAAAGAAAGGTCTTTACAAATGATTATAAAAGGATTATACTCTCAAAAACATGCCAGTTAAAACCGGAACTATCATTCGTATCTAATCAATTGATGAATCGACACGCAATATCCGAACTGCTCAACCCATCTCTTATATTATATGTTTGATAATAAGCCACAGCATAATCACGCTTCTGGGTTGGATCACAGAACATCTAGATGAAGCGGCAAGATCCGTGAAGTGCACAAATCTGATCAGCTCATCGGTTAGTGCTTCAAATTGAAACTAGAAGTTAGAAGAGGCGCCGACTGCATTCCTGGTGGTCGTCTTATCAACAGCTCTTACGGTGGCATTAGGGGGGGGGGGGGCACCGGATATAGGTCTTAGATCTTGTTTTACGTTCAACGACCGAAAATGGTGGACAACCATGAACTTACAACACCTTGAACCTTGAACTGATAACTGATGATGTCTGTAACAAATACAATGTCGAAACTAAAAGCAGATCAAGATAGAGAGAGTACAGTCGCTCAAAAAAGTATCCGAACACTATGGTTGATTGCAAAATTCAGAAAAAATATCTGGCATTGATTTTTTTTAGAAATTAGTGATCTGGCAACTTTCGTGTCACGTGACACGAAGGTTGCCAGATGACTAATTTCTAAAAAAATCAATGCCAGATATTTTTTCTGAATTTTGCAATCAACCATAGTGTTCGGATATTTTTTAAAGCCACTGTACAATAAGAATAAGAGGAGAAATGTTGCCTCTAATAAATGGACAGCTCGGATTCTTGTGACTCGTTATTCTTGATTAGTACGTTATTTATACATGATAGGTGACAATGAATGGTCATGTGTTGAAGCAGGTCAACGAAGGTTATGAAGGTTTCTGGGTTGTGTTACCTTTCAGCGGCAGAGTTATGACCAAAGTTGTCTAAATGACCAAGGAGAAAGTCCATTGTACAGGTCTTACGAATTGAGTGAGAATTTGAGCCTTTCGTGCACAAGATGTAGTCCTCCTGCACACGATTCTTACAGAGGACGGAGCAGGGGTTAACGAAGAAAATCCTAAAGCAGGTGCAGTGGGAACTCGAACTTGGACAGATAAGAGACCCTTGACACGACCATCCAGTGTTTTCTTTCACAAGCATAACGTATTTGATTGCTTTGCATAGAAAACTTCTGAGTGTTATTTTTGTTTTTTAAGACATCATTTTTGCATTTTCAATGGGAATAGAATGAGAAGAAAACGAGAAAATGTCAGTTTGTATTCGAATTCACAAAACTTCTAGTAAGTACATAAATTAGTATGCTCTAGACTGAGAATTCTGTCACTTCAACTTTTGGGTCATAATAAAAATAAATAAATACCCCCTTAAGCAGCTGCTTGCCACAGAGGTCTGACAGGAGCCTGCCAGTTTATATGCCATAGTAGAAGGTCTGAGAGGATGGCAGGACCTCAGCAGAAAAACGACACATACATCCATGCCTTATCCGGGGCTCGAACCCAGGTCATGTAAAAACTAAATTGTTTATGGGGAAATATTCAAAAAGCAAATGAAATATATTTTTATTTTCTATTAAATTGTAAATGTTTTTGCTGTTTTTTTTAAGTTAGGTGCATTATTTATTTGATAATTACACAGAGTGATAGAAGACTACTATATAGTTTATACGACGGGAGTTAAAACGTTCTTGACATGCATCTGCAGGACAAAAATCATTGCATTTAGCTCAGCAAAACTTTTACTGTCCTTCAAAGTGCTCCCGTTTGGCATCATTGCAAAGTTGCAGACGTACGCCAATTCTGGAGGAGCGGGGGTGGCTCAGTCGGTAGCGCGCCAGGCTCGTAATCTGTAGTTCCCAGGTTCGAGTCCCAGCTGGGTCAGCGTTGAGATTTATCTCCGCAAAATTTACCGCCCTGCCCATGATCAGTAGGGGACACCGATGGTCTTGGAAAGGCCGCCGTCCGTCGGATGGGACGTTAAGCCGTGGCTCCGTGTGCGAGAGAGCCATACCCTGTGCACGTTAAAGAACACGCTGGATGGCCTTGACGGGAGGCTACCATCTGTCTCCTAACAGCTGTTCCAGTGGGTCCCCTCCCCCAACCTTTTCTGAGACTTCGGAGTCCATGTGACCTGGCCATTTAGCCCATGGTGTGCAAAAAAGTGCCGCTCAGAGGTAAAACAACCCAAACAACCCTGGATAAACGCATTTTACAAGGTCTTGCACCCTTGAAAAAGACTTCCCAGAAAGTTCCTTTTCATTTTTTGGAACCAACCAAATATCGCATGGTGTAAGATCGGATGATAATGCAGGATGAGGTAGCTCTTTGATTTTTTTCTGCTCCAGATAGGCCGTAACTTGCCAGGTTTTTTGAGTACTGGCATTGCCATGATGAAGGAAACCCTTGACACGGCTGTTGTTGGATGCTGCTCCTTCATCTCCTTAACCATTTTGGGAAAAGCAATATTGGTGTAGTATTACCCATTTATAGTATTGTTTTCAGGTAAGGTGACCACGGCTACCATTCCTTAGGAATTTTAAAAAATTGTGAACATCCTCTTCCTTGAGCGAAAGTCTTGTTGGAGAATTTGGGGACACAGTAGAGTTGTGTTGTGTTGTTTTACCTCTGAGCGGCACTTTTTTGCACACCATGGGCTAAATGGCCAGGTCACATGGACCCCGAAGGCTCAGAGAAGGTTGGGGGAGGGGACCCACTGGAACAGCTGTTGGAAGACAGATGGTAGCCTCCCGTCAAGGCCATCCAGCGTGTTCTTTACCGTGCACAGGGTATGGCTCTCCCACACACGGAGCCACGGCTTAACGTCAATCCGACGGACGGCGGCCTTTCCAAGCCCATCGGTGTCCCCTACTGACCGTGGGCAAGGCGGGGAATTTTGCGGAGATAAATCTAAACGCTGACCCAGCTGGGACTCGAACCTGGTAACTACAGATTACGAGTCTGGCGCGCTACTGACTGAGTCACCCCCGCCCGGACACAGTAGATATTCCGCAACCTGAGGGCATGCAATTACGAGTTAGGTGTGAAATGAAAGCTCGTATGAGGACCGTCGTAGACTTTTTGGAATTTTTCCCCCACCATTCTCCCTCTCTCCTGAAAAAGAGACGTATTTACGCGCAGGTTGGACCTTAATGAGTTACATCTCAAATTAAAGCTTGGGACGTCTCCAATGTCATGAACTATTTCAAACACGACTCCAAAGAAAGAGTGGAAAATAGATAAGAAAGGTGTTTATGAGTCATATATCAAATGAAAGTTTCTGAAGGTAGATGTTTGTAATGACAAAAAAACATAAATAAATTAAAAATAATTAAAAAATACCCATCTTCCTATATGGGCCCTAAAAGGAAAAAAATAAAACTAAAGCATATCGATGGTGAAATCAGTCCGTGAATTCGTATTCGCTTCAAAGGAAAAGAGGGTGCCGATTTACCTACTCAACAATTGCCGGCGTGAATACGAATTCAGTGATTGATTGTACCATCGATATGTTTTAATTTTATTTTCTCTTTTTTAGAACGCATATGGAAAAATAAGCATTTTTTTAAATTTTTTAATTTATTAGATCTCTGAAACATGCCACGAAGGACGTTGAAGTCAGACCGAAGAGGTTCAACCCATGATCACAGACTTTCTCATAGAACTGCCAAAGATTGGATTGTTTTACCTCTGAGCGGCACTTTTTTGCACACCATGGGCTAAATGACCAGGTCACATGGACCCCGAAGTCTCAGAGAAGGTTGGGGGAGGACACCCACTGAAATAACTGTTGGGAGCCAGATGGTAGCCTCCCGTCAAGGCCATACATCCTGTTCTTTAACGTGCACATGGTATGGCTCTCCCACACACGGGGTCACGGCTTAACGTCCCATCCGACGGACGGCGGCCTTTCCAAGCCCATCGGTGTCCCCTACTGACCGGGGGCAGGGCGGGGAATTTTGCGGAGATAAATCCCAACGCTGACCCAGCTGGGACTCGAACATGGGAACTACAGATTACGAGCCTGGCGCGCTACCGACTGAGCCACCCCCGCCCCCATAGAACTGCCAAAGGCGCTCTTGACAACAGGGCATCATTCTGTCACAAAAAAGAGCTTTCGTTCATGTCAGCAAGAGGGTATAGATAATATCATGTTGGGACAAATGTGTAATTTGCATATATCAATAAATACTTTATGCTTGATTTCCGACTTTTCCACTTTTCGTCTGAACCTTATTTACGACCCTTATTTGTAAGATAATTTTGCTCGTCGATATAAATTAGGAGGGCCAAAAAATTAAAATGCCACTTCAAACTACTCATTCCTCCGAAGAACATAAAATAATCCTTTAGTTCCTGCAGTATTTCTCCCTTTTGGTTTGTGAGGCAGGATGTGGTTCAGTCGGTAGCGCGCCAGGCTCGTAATCTGCTGTTTCCAGTTTGAGTCCCAGCTGGGTTGGTGTTGAGATTTATCTCCGCAAAACTCCTGGTCTTGCCCACTGTCAGTTGGGGACACCGAGGGGCTTGGAAAGGCCGCATGTCTGTCGGATGTGACATTAAGCCGTTGCCCTGTGTGCGGGAGAGCCATACCCTGTACACGCTAAAGAACACACTGGATGGTCTTGCCGGGAGGCAACCATCTGTCTCCCAACAGTTGTTTCAGTGGGTCCCCTCCCCTAACCTTCTCTGAGCCTTCGGAGTTCTTGTGACCTGGTTATTTAGCCCATTGTGTAAATTCCCCGCCCTGCCCACGGTCAGTAGGGGATACCGATGGGCTTGGAAAGGCCGCCGTCCGTCGGATGGGACGTTAAGCCGTGGTCCCGTGTGCGGGAGAGCCATACCCTGTGCACGTTAAAGAACACGCTGGATGGCCTTGACGGGAGGCTACCATCTGTCTCCCAACAGCTGTTCCAGTGGGTCCCCTCCCCCAACCTTCTCTGAGCCTTCGGGGTCCATGTGACCTGGCCATTTAGCCCATGATGTGCAAAAAATTGCCGCTCAGAGGTAAAACAACCCAACGTTAAAGAACACGCTGGATGGCTTTGACGGGAGGCTACCATCTGTCTCCCAACAGCTGTTTCAGTGGGTCCCCTCCCCCAACCTTCTCTGAGCCTTCGGGGTCCATGTGACCTGGCCATTTAGCCCATGGTGTGCAAAAAATTGCCGCTCAGAGGTAAAACAACCCAACGTTAAAGAACACGCTGGATGGCTTTGACGGGAGGCTACCATCTGTCTCCCAACAGCTGTTCCAGTGGGTCCCCTCCCCCAACCTTCTCTGAGCCTTCGGGGTCCATGTGACCTGGCCATTTAGCCCATGGTGTGCAAAAAAGTGCCGCTCAGAGGTAAAACAACCCAACGTTAAAGAACACGCTGGATGGCCTTGACGGGAGGCTACCATCTGCCTCCCAACAGCTGTTCCAGTGGGTCCCCTGCCCCAACCTTCTCTGAGCCTTCGGGGTCCATGTGACCTGGCCATTTAGCCCATGGTGTGCAAAAAAGTGCCGCTCAGAGGTAAAACAACCCAACCCTAGCCCATTGTGTAAAATATAGTGCGGTTGAGAGATGCAAAAAGTGCCGTTGAGAATGTGCACAAAAGTGTGCAAAAAAAAGTCAGTTAGAAGTGGCAAAGTTTCAAGAGATAAAGACTTCAGATCTAAGGTAAAAATATTTCAGAAAAGACTAATTGTGAGAGTTTCGTTATTAACTTATGCTGTTATGCTTGACTCGACGATGGGTGGGATCAGGAAACAAAGTGATGCATCAAAAGCTTCAACGAAATGAGTTACTGGCGGTACAAATTATCGGGTTAGATTACACAATGGCATAGAAGAAAACCAGCCCAGTAATATCCTGTTTCGATGCAGGGTATAAATTGTGGTTGTTACGTAGGATAAATTCCCTTGGGCTGTTCCCTGTAAATCCTACTTTTATGTATACACTGAGAAGTCGAGGTCAGTAAAGAAACCAACCACTCTGCTCCAGACAACGGGACAGACTGGTCACGTGTGCCCCAGGCCAAGACACCCCTGTGATCCTCTTGTCTCCTGCGCTTCCGCTAAACAGCTGTGCATCCCTTGCTTGCCTTTGGCATCACGGGAAGGGAAAGCGATAGTCAAGAAAAGGACACTCTCTATGATTGTAGGGATCATTTCAGAGGTGCTGTTAAGTTAGAAAATCCAATGAAAGCTGCCACTGTAATAAATGCATTGGTATGTACTAAGTGCAATGAGTTGTTGGCTTATTTTATCTGTCAACGGCACTTTGTTTCACACAATGAGCTAAATGGCCAGGTTACATGAACCCTGAAGGCTCAGAGTAGGGTGGGGTAAGGGTTTCACTGGACAGCTGTTAGGAGACAGATGGTACAGTCGCTCAAAAAAGTATCCGAACACTGTGGTTGATTAAAAAAATTCAGAAAAAATATCTGGCAACGATTTTTTTAGAAATTAGCGATCTGGCAACCTTCGTGTCACGTGACACGAAGACACGAAGGTTGACAGATCACGTGACACGAATCACGTGACACGAAGGTTGCCAGATCGCTAATTTCTAAAAAAATCGTTGCCAGATATTTTTTCTGAATTTTTTTAATCAACCATAGTGTTCGGATACTTTTTTGAGCGACTGTACCCTGTTAAGGTCATCCAGTATGATCTTTAATCGATAGCCACACAGCATGTTCTTTAATGTACACATTAAAGAACATGCTGTGTGGACCGCTATCGATCACACGGTCCATCAGTGTCCTCAACTGACCGAGGGTAGGGCGAGAAGTTCTGCGGAGATAAATCTCAACACTGGCTCAGGTGGGACTCGAACCTGGAAACTGCAGATTACGAGCCTAGTGCGCTAGCGACTGAGCCACCTTCCGTCCCTGAGTACAATGAGCCTCTGATTGTGTTGTAATATGTATAATAAGTGTCTCTATATTAAGAATTTATCTATTCGTCTGTTCGTTTGTAAAGGAAACATATTGAGTGAAATCAAAATACTCTGCTCAAAACAATGATGGGGAAGCCATATTGAAGACACTGTAATTTTGAAATTTTTAAGTGAAAATAGTATAATAATTATTGTACACACAAATAATATTTGTGTGTACAATAGGCTAAATGGCTGGGTCATAAGATACCCAAGGGATGAGGATTCGCTCGTGAAGAGGACTACCAGACAGCTATTGTGAGATAGGTGGAAGCCTCCATCTCGATCCTTCATGATGTTCTTTAATGGTCATTGGTTACGGTTCTCTTGCACATGGCTTTGAAGGGCCATCCGATGTTCCTGGGGCGGGGGTGGCTCAGTCGGTAGCGCGCCAGGCTCGTAATCTGTAGTTCCCAGGTTCGAGTCCCAGCTGGGTCAGCGTTGAGATTTATCTCCGCAAAAATTCTCCGCCCTGCCCACGGTCAGTAGGGGACACCGATGGGCTTGGAAAGGCCGCCGTCCGTCGGATGGGACGTTAAGCCGTGGCCCCGTGTACGGGAGAGCCATACCCTGTGCACGTTAAAGAACACGCTGGATGGCCTTGACGGGAGGCTACCATCTGTCTCCCAACAGCTGTTCCAGTGGGTCCCTTCACCAACCTTCTCTGAGCCTTCGGGGTCCATGTGACCTGGCCATTTAGCCCATGGTGTGAAAAAAAGTGCCGCTCAGAGGTAAAACAACCCAACCCATTCCATTGCATAACACGGATAGGTAGGTATTCATTGCTGATGATTCTAATGCGTCTCTTTGTATCAATGCAATTTAACAAAAGTTTTATTTTCATAAACTAACAGCAGAGTGCTTGGTGGTTTAATAAATCGATTTCATCAGAGTATCTACGGCAGTTATTAAGAGTAATTTTCTTATCTAGGGTAACAAAGCTGGTCTCATTACCATGGTGATCACTTATGCTAATCCGTTGTCCCATTTAGTCACTGTAGCGAAAAGCACGTTCCATCTCAATATGCACAGGGTGCGATTAGTGTCCCTGGTGGTTGGTGGTTAAAGGTTTCTTCCTCGTTGGTCTTAAATTTTTCAGCGAAACCACGTAACACTTTACGATTGGTTACGTCATGATACTAACACACGCGCGACATATTTTCAAGCATTTTTTTTTGTGAAAAAAAACTTTTAAAATGAGAAAAATTTATATTTTTACACTGCTCTGCTCCTCACTGCAAAATTTGGGGCGGGGGTGACTCAGTCGGTAGCGTGCCAGGCTCGTAATCTGTAGTTCCCAGGTTCGAGTCCCAGCTAGGTCAGCGTTGAGATTTATCTCCGCAAAATTCCCCGTCTTGCCCACGGTCAGTAGGGGACACCGATGGGCTTGGAAAGACCGCCGTCCGTCGGATGGGACGTTAAGCCGTGGCCCCGTATGCGGGAGAGCCATACCCTGTGCACGTTAAAGAACACGCTGGATGGTCTTGACGGGAGACTACCATCTGTCTCCCAACAGCTGTTCCAGTGGGTCCCCTCCCCCAACCTTCTCTGAGCCTTCGTGGTCCATGTGACCTGGCCATTTAGCCCATGGTGTGCAAAAAAGTGCCGCTCAGAGGTATAACAACCCAACTCACTACAAAATTTTAAAGGCGCAGGTAGTCCACGGTCCCCGTTTTTCAATAATGCTATTTATTCTGCAGGAAAATAGAATCGCAATTTTGCAGCCCATATACCAGCTTGCATCGTAGTAGCCAGGGAGGGAGGCATTCTTACCCTCCGAAAGTTATATCAATTGATCTTTAGCAGCTTACAAAGATTCGCTTGAGGTTTCTAATTTAATTAATTGGTAATTGATTCAGAACTATTTCAATACATCGAGACTAGTAAAACTGAAAGGCAGTACTAAAAGATTCTTTAAACGTCGATTCCAAGGTAATGCGAGAATAAATTAATAAGAAAAAAAACAAGAAATATTATTATTTATATTCATGTCATTATTCTTTAACTCTTTGTATGCAAATAAACGTTATATGCACAAAAACATGCGCAGAACCGAAGTGTTCCAAACTATAAAAAAAAATTTTTTCTGTTGGGGACGTCGACTTTGAATTTGTTTAAAGAACCAGAAATTCTGTGGTGAAAAAATTTCTATAATTATTTTTTAAAGGTAGAATAATAATGTACCTCGGCACTGCAGACACATAAAAGTATTCTGTATGGGGTGTTATAACAGCCAAAAAAACTAAACAAACTATTAAACTTTTCGGTTGGACCATTTCGCATTGAACCTTCCATAAAATGGGCTAAGGGTTGACTCAGTCAGTAGCGCTCCATCCTCTTATTCTATGCTTCCAGGTTCAAGTTTCAACTGGAACCGCTTTGAAAATTTTCTCCGATATAGTCGTTCTGAGCTCGGTGAGAAATGGGCCAACGTGGGGCTCGGGGAAGGCGCCATTCGTCGCATGGGATGTTAAGGCGTGAACGCCAGAGAACACTTTGGATAGAAAGAAACCTCTTCGTCAAGTCTATCTCCTAACAGCTGCCCAAAAGATCTCCTTCACCAACTTTCTCTGAACCCTGGAGGGTCCTTTTCACTTGGCCCTTTAGCCCATTGTGTGCAAAGAGTGCCGCTCAGAATTACAAAAGAAAACATTCAAAATCTCCATAGAAATTTTCCTAGATAAATGAAACAAGTATAGATATAAACTTCTTGTTGAACTGTTATAGTCATTAGCCTCCTCATAATATTTGAACTGAAATTCATTTGGGAACAAAAGGGAAAAGAACTTCACATTATATGACATGTTCTTTATCAATAAATATATGCAAAAAGTTTGAATAATTTTTGAAATACAATAAAATAAGCCTTTTTTTTTTCTCTATTAATATTTCGCCCAGGGGGCCCATAATTTAAAGAAACCCAATCATCACTTTTTGAGGACAGAAAAATGATCACATTTTTTATTAATGTTTAATTGTTTCGTAGAAAAAAATAGCAAAATGGAATATAATTGATAGCGATAATATTTAGATAGATAGTACTAAAACCAAGTGTTTTTAATGATGCAGCAGATATTATATACAAGGTAATAATTTATTTTTTTTTATTATTTTTCCAGACCGGGCTCGAAGTACACGCACAACCTGTCTGGTGCTGCCATCTACCGCCCACATCTGTGATACATGCGCGGGAAATAGTTCTCGCAATTCCTGTCTCGTGACAGAGTGAAGGCATTCAGCTACGGGAAGCCAATTCTTCAATCTCTTCCAAGACAGTTCAACTCCCGAATAGTTGACGCGTTTAAAAACGTGAACGTTAAAAGTGTAAGAAATGACTTTCTGAATGAATGACTCGCTACAAGCAAGGCAACATTCTTTTGTGTACATATTATACGTCATATTCCATTCCAAAGAACTCCAACAAGTGTTTCAGCAAAGATACTTCGGGACTTCGGAAAAGGCTTAGAAATTTTCAACTACTCGAAACTCGTTTTGCCGAAAATCGCTTGTATTTATTAGAAAGAACTTTCACGGACGTATTTTGGTGACTCCTCATTTTCAGACAGAGGTTATTCAACCAAAAAAACAAGTCTTCAAGGAAAAGAAAAATCAAAATGGACCATTACGTGATTGTTGCCATTCTTTGATTTGTAAATATGCTTTTAGGTAAGAATATTATTTGTTATAAAAGGCCATTTGTTATACTTTAGTAACCACAAGTCCATCAGAAATTTTTGCATTCAGAGATAATTTCTGTGATTGTTACCTACGTGACTTGATTAATATCGAATGGCTTGTCGATAGATGCAATTTAAGTTTCTGAACGATGCACTTTGATTAAGCCGCACAGATATACGAATTAGGGGTCGAATGTTGCCTTAAATGAAACTATCAGTTGGCATGATGGGAAAATGAAGAGGCTATGAGACTGCGCAGTTGATGCTTCGACACTGCATACATTCATTGACCGATAGTCGATAGGTCATTGGCTCACGACCTGTGAGAATTGTCGACGCTTCAAATGCGCAGTCTCATAGTCTCAATTCACAGTCTCCCATTTATCCTACAACATTGGGGGGGGGGGGGGGGGGGCTCAGTCGGTAGCGCGCCAGGCTCGTAATCTGTAGTTCCCAGGTTCGAGTCCCAGCTGGGTCAGCGTTGAGATTTATCTCCGCAAAACTCCCCGCCCTGCCCACGGTCAGTAGGGGACACCGATGGGCTTGGAAAGGCCGCCGTCCGTCGGACGGGACGTTAAGCCGTGGCCCCGTGTGCGGGAGAGGCATACCCTGTGCACGTTAAAGAACACGCTGGATGGCCTTGACGGGAGGCTACCATCTGTCTCCCAACAGCTGTTCCAGAGGGTCCCCTCCCCCAACCTTCTCTGAGCCTTCGGGGTCCATGTGACCTGGCCATTTAGCCCATGGTGTGCAAAAAAGTACCGCTCAGAGGTAAAACAACCCAACAACCCAACCTACAACATTGGGAGTCAGTCATTTCTAAAATTGTTCTTGTGCTAGTGCATTGGAAAAAAAGTGAAATCTGTGTATTATAAAAGGCGGGAGAAACGAAACTTAATCTAAACTCTACGTGCGCCATACTTCACTCGCGAGCAACATCGTGCTCGCAAGCGAAAGGATGACGTATGCCTGGTTAAAATCTGTCCAAGATCATCGCCGATTCCTCCTTTATTAGTACTCGCAAGCACAGACAAAAGCCAAATTACTCACCTGTCCCTACAGCTCTATATTTGGAACTAAAACTTCCAAAGAATCACGATTGGTATAAAAGGAAACCGATCTTTTATATCATTTTTTAAAAACAGGTTGCATTTCACATAAAGTGGTATCATCCAAAATATTTGGTATTCGCCAAGTCTGTCGTTAGACATTTGGTACTGGTCCAGTCCGTTTTTTGGACACTTTGGTGCTGTCTTATTAAAACATTTGCATATCTCTGATCTAAGCAAGTAGTTCCCAACTTATGTATCGCCTCCCTTTTCGAGGGTTGTTTGGGTTGTTTTACTTCTGAGCGGCACTTTTTTGCACACCATGGGCTAAATGGCCAGGTCACATGGACCCCGAAGGCTCAGAGAAGGTTGGGGGAGGGGACCCACTGGAACAGCTGTTGGGAGACAGATGGTAGTCTCCCGTCAAGGCCATCCAGCGTGTTCTTTAACGTGCACAGGGTATGGCTCTCCCGCACACGGGGCCACGGCTCACTTTTCGAGGTCGCTAAAAAATGTTTCTAAAGGCAGCGCACCAACAAATTGTTCTGAACTGATTTTCAGTGTTCTAAAAGCTGAAATGTGCTAAAATCGACCGAATACTAAAATAAAATATTGTAAAATGAATAGTTGGGAACAACTACTACAGTACCATTATATTTTTGTAATTTTCATTGAGTTGTAAACACCACGATAGGAATGAACCAAACATATTTTGCTATCTAGCGTAAATATAACTATTACAACGAATTCATTAGTAGTGAGTAAAAATACTTAACAGAGTTTTGAAAACTCGATAGATCATTTGAAACAAATATTGATGCTTTGAATGTTGGTGGCCGCTTACTTCGTAGAGTTGCAACATCTTTGCTAAAATGACAATCAATATATAATCCTGGCTTCAGTTGCACTTTGCATGGTAAATAAACGGCTATTACTTAATTTAGGTTTAAATTCAAATCACTTTCCAGTGCAATGGAAAATTCAAATAGTGTAACAATTATGAAAGTGACAGTTATTCACAGATGTGTTTTCCATTTTTAAAGGATGAAGCTACTATTTAGATGCTACTGAGATTGTGAATTTAGGCTTTAACTGTGTAAAACGCTCTCCTCAGATACTGAGGGATTACCTGAATACAAACAACCTCAAGAGACCATCAAACGCAATCAGTTTGAGCTACAACTGATGGGCAAAAGTAGTCGCAGCTTTAAAAAGAGCGGAGCCCACGTCTTCACCCGTTCATAACTATGGAGAACTGGGGCGTTATAGTTGATTCTCTAAGTACCGTGAATACCTAAGTAGTATCGTCACATTCCACGGTTTCCCTTTGCACAGTACTTTCCCCCTATGACGTCACCGGCCACGCCCACTTCCCCCCTCCCCCTATGACGAACATGACGTAATCATTACATTAACGTATTGATTACGCCATGTTACGTCATAGGGGGAGGGGGGCGGAAGTGGGCGTGGCAGGTGACGTCATAGGGGAAGCACTGTGCAAAGGGGAAATCGTGGAATGTGACGATACTACTTACCTAAATTCCATTCCATAATAAGTGCTGCCCTGGATTTGTTGATTTTGAAATGATTCAAGGTCAGTCTTCCAGCTGGGTCATGCGAGTTAATTATCACCATACTGTAAAATTGTGTTTCTTTTGACTTGTTAAAAATCTAATAGTGAGAGCGACTTCAAATTCTGATGTTTGATGGAAAAGTTAGTTCTTATATAACAGCAAATAATATTAGCCAATTTATCTTTCCTCTAGTTAGTCGGTTAAAATTAGAGTTGAAAGTTCGTAGCCTTCTGTGTGTTTAGTCTGATTTTTTACAATTTTTAAGTTAACAATATTTCGCCAATCTCATTTAAAAATAAATAATAACTTATAATTTCCACAAACCTGTTGTAATTTATTTTCGAGATATATTTTTTAAAATTATACATTTCACAATAAGTTTGGTATATATATATATGAAATATAATCGTATTAATATACAAAAATTTGCAACGGTTTCCAAATTTATATTGATGTTGACTGTGACAATTAGAAGTAACAAATTTCAGCACTTGTTTTTGATCTATATGTACAGTCGCTCAAAAAAGTATCCAAATGCTATGGTCGGTTGCGGAATTCAGAAGGAATGTCTGGCAACGATTTTTTTTTTGAGGTTAGTGATCTGGCAACCTTCGTGACACGTGACACGAAGGTTGCCAGATCACTAATTTCTAAAGGGGTCGTTGCCAGATGTTTTTTCTGAATTCTGTGGCCGACCATGGCGTTCGGATACTTTTTTGAGCGACTGTAGGTGGTCATATTTTTTTGATACTAGATCGTGTGGGCTCACTCACGGAAATATTGAGTGTGTGCAGTTACCGTTCACAGCAAACTGGAGCGGTTGCAGTAACTGCACACGCTCCAGTTTCCTGTGAACTGTAACTGGAGCGTGTACAGTTGCTGTACACGCTCCAGATATTTTTCCTGAATTCTGTAATCACGTGACACGAAGGTTGCCAGATCACTAATTTCTAAAAAAATCGTCACCAGATATTTTTTCTGAATTCTGTAACCGACCCATAGCGTTCGGATACTTTTTTGAGCGATTGTACACGAGACAGTTTTCTAACAAAGATTTTAAATTAAAATAATCAATCGTGTTAATTTAATATTTGCATCTGCATTCTCTTCATTGCATTTATGTTTGAAATTTGAATTCAAGTATTTAACGTCTAGCACAGCCGAACTCTGTCCAAAGTGCAGCCGAAAGACTCTTCGACGAAAGTGCAGCTGAACTTTTCTAGAAGCCCTGCTCGAGCTCCGCTGCAGTGTTTTGCAGCTGAAGCATTGAAGCAAACTGATACTTTGGAAATCCATTCCTTAAAATCTCTTTCAATCATTTATGTTGCTTTATGTTTATATTTAGTTTACAGGAGAAATGTGAAAGTTGATTTTTCAGTTTTTTTTAACATAAACTGAAATGATGACTGCAATTTTAGCAAAAAATCTCTAGAAGCCACCAGAGAGATTTCTTTAGTAATTCACGAACTTCACGCTCTAGTGGTATTTTAAAATATTGATATTTTATTCCATGATATTGATATTATGATATATAGCACTGAAATTATATTGATAATACTGATATGATATTAATAATGTGCTTAGCGTTTAATAAGAGCTTTTATTTTTCATACAAATCAAACAAGGCCATCATAAAAATTCGACTTAAAATTGATGGAAAAATATGGCAGGAAAAAAGGAAAACTTTACAGAGGTGAACAGAACATCTTGCAAAAACATTGCAATAATCATTTTGAATGTAATTGTTTATGGTAAAAGCCGCGGTAATCAAATTTTTTTTGTCAAATCAAAGGAGAAGCGGGAGGGAGGGAGAAATTTTCCCTCCTCAAAATAATACCTGCTTTGTTGATTTTTATGAACCAGATATTTGTCTGTAAAATTGAAATTACACGCAGTTGCGTTTTCCTTTTTGCAATTGAGTAGTTAAGTTTCAAAGCATCAGACGATTGGACATATCTCTGAAAATTAAATCTGAACATCCATGCCAATGATTTTGCACAATACATAAATCGAAGTTTTTAATGGCATGATGCTGCTGCTTGTACTCAGAGATTTTTGCGCAGTTCCAAGAAAACAATTGCAAGGTCTGTTTGAAATTCTTCGAGGATTTTGAATTTGTGTAGCTTGTATGAAGTTTTACAGACGCCATTTGTGCATCATAAATAGGCATGAATTCAAGCTTATTTTTGTATCCTCTCCTGTAAATTTTGTTTCCAAAACTTGATCCTTTTTTGTTACTGAACTCAATTATGAAAACGTTCAATAGAACGAAAGGAGAAAACGCAAAGGTGTGGATACTATGGAAACTGTTTAAGTTTGAAAAACAAATCTTGAATACTGATGACAATCTATGAATAATCGCCTATGACGACTGATAAAAAAAAATATAGCACTGTAATTTGATTGAAGAATTGAAAAACATCATAAATTGTTTTCTTCGTGTCCGTTTAATAGCCAGGTCTAGTCGATGTGGTTCTACGTACTGAAACAATCACGTTAATTCCGAGTAGAACTTTGTCAGCTGCGGAACGAACTGCGATGGTTCTGGCTCATCCCAAGCAGTGGTGACATCTAGTGGACAGTCATCAGACTAGAGCAGTCAATAACTGCTAGCCATTCACAGTACAAAAATAGTTTGATTTTGTAATGTAATTCATCTTCTGTGTCCTTTGGAATGTGAATATTTGCATTTACGCAGCTATGTTAAATATTATGTGAATATGTTTTGTTTATATGTGCATCAATAAAAGAAATACAATAAATTTCAATAAAATTTTATACTTAGAAATATGTTGTGTGATCTTATTTCCCCCCCCCCCCCAACAGTTTCTCATTTGAAGTTCCATTTTCTGGCACACGACATTCAAGAAAATTTAACGATCCACAAAGGAAATTTGAAAACAACAATGTTAGAGATTTATCCGAGCAAGATTATTAAAATAAAACAAATTTTTCACCTACAAAGGACGATTGATTAGCAGAAGCATACGTAACGGTGTGGCCAAAGAAGATGGCGGTTTGACTTATTTTAATAAACAGATTGTTACAGCAGTTATCATTTAGGCTTCATCAACTTTTTAAGTAAAATCTTACGCCTAATAGCTGTTAAATATTTCAGATTCCATAACTCTTTTAATATTAAACGAATATTGTTGAAAATTGAGATTTAGATAAATTTGATTAAGATTTAAAGCTTTAAATGCGCTTTCCTAGAAATACATTAATAGTTTTGAAACACATTAATAGTTTGACCTAGAAATACATTAATAGTTTGACCTAGAAATACATTAATAGTTTTGGTACTGAAACGTATTTTACACTATTACATCTTACAATATATATCGTCTGAATTACGATATAATCTGTGTCTAAGAACTATAAACCTGTTTAATAGATTCATGTAGCTTTCCTACATTTATGACATTCTTCCTGTCAAAGCCTGGGGTGGCTCAGTCGGTAGCGCGCCAGGCTCGTAATCTGTAGTTCCCAGGTTCGAGTCCCAGCTGGGTCAGCGTTGAGATTTATCTCCGCAAAATTCCCCGCCCTGCCCACGGTCAGTAGGGAACACCGATGGGCTTGGAAAGGCCGCCGTCCGTCGGATGGGACGTTAAGCCGTGGCGCCGTGTGCGGGAGAGCCATACCCTGTGCACGTTAAAGAACACGCTGGATGGCCTTGACGGGAGACTACCATCTGTCTCCCAACAGCTGTTCCAGTGGGTCCCCTCCCCCAACCTTCTCTGAGCCTTCGGGGTCCATGTGACCTGGCCATTTAGCCCATGGTGTGCAAAAAAGTGCCGCTCAGAGGTAAAAACCCAACCCGTATACCGGGCCACAGCTTAATGTCCCATATGACGGATGTCAGTCTTTCCAAGCCAATCGTTGTCACATACTGACTGTGGGCAGGACGGAGAGCTTTACCGAGATAAATCTCAACGCTGGCCCAGCTCAGACTCGAACTGCAGGTTAGGAGCCTGGCGTGCTTACCGACTGAGCTACCCTTGCCCCCAACGGCGAGACGAAGCTGTAGACGAAGTTTGGTGGTCATAGCTCTGAACGTCTAAGAGAGGATGTCGAATTAACAGAGAAGCAAACGCTCTAAAATATGTTGTAGATTTAAATAAATCATTTGTTTCCTTATACAACTATAATTTTTATACTGCTCAAACAAGCATGCGACCTTTATTTTCATTTTCCCTTAATGTCGGGGTTTGATTGTGTAAAAATATGATGTCTTGATGAACTATGTGGGTAGGAACATTAAATTGGGTACTGTAAAATGCAGGTTAAGTCCCTGGTGGCCGAAAATTACTGCACTACAAGATTATTATTTGCAATCAATTATTTACGTAAATATGCACATTACATATCTACAAATGACTATCCTCGACCATGCATTAGTCTTAACTATTCACACCAGGAGCCAGCCAACCAAATGTGAAACTCCTGGACCTCTGGGGCGGGGGTGGCTCAGTCGGTAGCGCGCCAGGCTCGTAATCTGTAGTTCCCAGGTTCGAGTCCCAGCTGGGTCTGCGTTGAGATTTATCTCCGCAAAATTTCCCCACCCTGCCCACGGTCAGTAGGGGACACCGATGGGCTTGAAAAGGTCGCCGTCCGTCGGATGGGACGTTAAGCCGTGGCCCCGTGTGCGGGAGAGCCATACCTTGTGCTCGTTAAAGAACACGCTGGATGGCCTTGACGGGAGGCTACCATCTGTCTCCCAACAGCTGTTCCAGTGGGTCCCCTCCCCCAACCTTCTCTGAGCCTTCGGGGTCCTTGTGGCCTGGCCATTTAGCCCATGGTGTGCAAAAAAGTGCCGCTCAGAGGTAAAACAATCCAATCCTGGACCTCTAGTCCAATGAAGGATGATACCAAGGGTGCACGAGCGACGGTCCCTGCATGGCCGCCGTTACCGATATGCAGCAACCGAGTCACTTTCTGCTCTTTCTCTCTCTCACGTTATACGGTCAGTACACGAGACCTGGCCGAGAGGTGAGGGAGCGCGCGCCAGAATTGGCTAATTCTTCTGAGCTTGTTGTTACCTCTTTGGCTCTTTGAAGCTCTTTCTTGAGTCAGGATTAACCGGAAGTCGTGGCCCCAGATATTTGCATCTCAGGTGAATGCCGGATCCTTACATATGGTAAGCCTGTATATATATATACACACACATACAATGTTACAGAAATATTTGCTTTAAAAGCTGTAGAATTACCAGCACTCACCGATTCGGAAACATGAAGTACCGGAACAGTTTTCTGTTCCAAATATTCGGAAAAGTCAAAGAACGCCGTTTCGGTTAAATAAAATAAAAAGGTAAGTATTGAAACTAAGTTCCTGTTCAAGATTTGGAAACATTACCGGAACGGCATTCTGATTCAGTGAATTATAAGCATAAGCATCGGAACGGCTTTCCGGTTCAGTGATTTATAAACATAAATATCGGAACGGCGTTCCCATGTAATGTGAGCAATGCTTTGATAATTGCTTCCCCTATTCATGAAGTCACGCTTCGCTACTGTTTAGAACTACGTCTGCAATTTTATTTTTACTATCGGAGCTAATGGATGATCGGCAAGATGCAAAGGGTAACAATATCCTTTTAATACCCATAAAATGAAAAAAAGTTGTTTTCCCACCTTCCTGGAGTTAAAAATTATTGCTGTCAGTTTAAATGAATTGCATTTTAAACCAAAACCTTCAGATTTCTGAAATTAACAGATATTTTGTAATATTCGTTTAAATTTTCCCAAAAATTTCCAAAAATAGATGTTGCTACTAAAAGTATTGGATGATTTGAAAATTACAAATTGCGTGGTGCTTCACCAATTCCTATCGAAGCCAAAAAAAATGTTCATTTTTCTCTGAAAACAAAGAATTCGAATATTTACAAAATGATAGACGACAAAGGGAGATAAAAAGCTTATTTTCTGAAAAAGACCTGATGAGGATATCAGGTACTTTTTGTACGTTTTTTGACCTTAATTTTTTCTGTCCGCGCAGCTGCTTATTTTGCATTTGGAAAAATTCTGTCCTGAGGCTTAAAAGATTGAACCCAGTTAACTGCCCACAAATATGTCTCTTTCAACTAAGGAAATAGCAGTTTTAAGTGATTTTAATGGTGCAAATTTTGAAGGAAAAAAATTATTTCTTTAGGAAAAATATCAAAAATATTTTTATCTATACTTGCTGTTTGGTGAAAATGTATGAAAAAAGTGAAAACAATGTATGAAGGTGATATATTTCATAAAACGTAAGAGTAACGCTAAAAATAAGATTTTTTTCCTTACATTGAAATATCAAAATTTAAGCAAAATAACAAAGATTGTAAAGGAATCTGCGAATGCTAGATTCGATGAGTACAGTCGCTCAAAAAAAATCCGAACTCTATGGTTGATTACAGAATTCAGAAAAAAATATTCCTGTTGCGTAATACGGAAGGTTGCCAGATCACTAATTTCTAAAAAATCGTTGCCAGATATTTTTTCTGAATTCTCTAATCAACCATAGTGTTCGGATGTTTTTTTGAGCGACTGTACTCCAAAATGTAATTTTTGTAAATTGCTTTTATTGTTGTTGGACACATATATTTTTGTTTCAGTTTATGCTTTTATCATCGATAATGAGCCAAAGCATCGAGGAGTTGGAACGTAATTAAAAATTAATATTCCTTGATTTCAATCATTAGTTTTCGATTTCACGCTTTAAAAAAACGAATTAAATATGTTAATTGGCAATTAAACAATCAAAATTTATGCTTCAATTAGAGTCAATCTGAACAATCATTAAAATTCAGTTTCATGCTGCACAAATGCATTTTATCTGTGAAAAAATACTTCCAAGCATAATGTTCTGCACTTGGTAATGTAAACAACTTCATTAAAAATGTTATTTTCTTGACAGCGAAGAAGAAATCATTTAAACCATGTCCGTTAGCTGAAAGAACAAGCTTCACACAAAGTAGCTGTCCCTCTTAAAACTTTTTAAAATGACTTTGGATTTGGAACCAGTATGTCCAGTGTCTTACAAATGTCGAGCCTTAAGGACAATAAGTATAGAGAGGGAAGTAGATCTAAGAAACATATTTCTAAGCATAAAATACTTCCTTCAAAATGTTGTTCAATTGATAACGAGGGAGAAATGATTTTCACCATAACTGCTGCTGAAAGAGTATACACCGATCAGCCAAAACATTAAAACCACCTACCTAATATGATGTACGTCCTCCTCTCGCCCACAAAAGAGCTCTCACCCGATGAGGCATAGATTCAACGAGATGTTGGTAGGTGTCGCTTGATATTTGGTATATCATAACTGCAACAGAAGATCCCGCAGTTCCAGTAAATTACGTGGTTGGGGTGATGCTGCTCGTACCCATTTCTCAAACTCAAACCACAAAATCTGGATAGGATTCATGTCCGGCGAATTTAGGGGCCATAGCAATAAATGGAATTCTTCATCCTGTTCTAGGAACCATTCCTGAACCTTCTTCGCAGTGTGACATGGGGCATTGTCTTGAAAGACGCCATCTCCGCCAGGGAATACAGTCGACTAAAGGGGAGTATTTGTTCAGCCACGATGTTTAGGTAGGTGACAGCTGTCAGAGTTTGCTCTACAGGCATAATTGGTCCAAGTGTTACCCAAGAAAATATTGCCCAGACCATCACACTCCCTCCAGCAGCTGGATCCGTCCCACAGTGCATCCAGGTGAGATGGCTTCCGTGGGTAAACATCGCACACCAGCTCGTCCCTCCATATGGTGTAACAGAAAACGGGATTAGTCTGACCATGCGACCCTCTTCCAGTCTTCTATGGTCCAATCTCGATGTTTACGTGCCCACTGCAAGAGTTGACGACGGCGAACGGCTGTGAGCATAGGCACAAGAATGGGTCTGCAGCTGCGGAGACCCATGTCCAAGAGCTTACGATGAACTGCGTGTTCGGACACATTGGACCCTTTCATCATCATCATCATCATCATCCTCAAGCAGCCATGGGCTACGGAGGTCAAACCAGACCGTGAAATTTAGTTCTCCAAGTAAGTCTATCCTGAGCTACATCTACTGCATCTGGCCACTGCACACCAATTCTAACAAGGTCCTGTTTGACATTGTCTGCCCACCGCATCCTAGGTCTCCCATTCTTTCTGAGGCCTTTAGGCACACTGTTCATAACCCTATTCGCCAATCTATGATTATTCATACGGGCAACCAGGTCAAACCAACGGAGCCTCTCTCTGCACAATATGCTACTAAAAGGAGGTTGCAGACTCCTTTGCCTAACCTCATCATTCGTTACAAAGTTGAACCACCTAATGCCCAAGATACTGCGTAAGAATCTGGAATCAAAACATCTAGTTTCCTGTTATATTGTTTACAAAGTGTCCACGTTTCACTGCCATAACTAACCCTAGAGAGAACCAAAATATTATACAGTCTAATTTTAGTCTTTAGGTGTATATACCTATTTCTCCACACTCTCCATAGATTCTTAAAAGTCCCGGCGGCAGCAATCCCTATTCGTCTGTTAATCTCATGCCGCACATCACCATTATCTGTTACATAGCTCCCAAGATTATTAAACTGTGACACCAGCTCAAGACTGCAACCATTGAGATTAACTGAATCACAGCCTGCCTGACCAATTTTCATCACTTTAGTTTTCTCTCTGTTTATAACCAAACCTACTCTACTACCAGTCTCATCAACAGCTCGAATGAAAGAGTTCATCTCATCAACATCATTTGCCAAAAGGGCTAAATCATCAGCATAATCTAAATCAGAAATTTTCGCATCTCTAGTCCATTTAAGGCCAAAATCTTTCCCTTGAAGTGAATTTCGCATAACATAATCAATAACCAAGCTAAAGAGAAAAGGAGACAAAATGCACCCTTGTCGAACACCAGAAGTAATGCTAAACCAATTGCTACAAGCCTTACCAACTCTCACACATGACAGTGTTATTATAGAGAGCTTTCATTATGTTAACTAACTTGTCTGGTATACCATATGATTTCACAATCAACCACAAATTATGACGATCAGCAGAGTCGAAAGCCTTTTTGAAATCAACAAAGCTAGCAACCAAAGATTTCTGAAACTCTAAACATTTCTCAAGAATCTGCCTAAGTGAAAATATCTGATCCACACATCCCCTACCACTTCTGAATCCACATTGCTCATCACGCAATGGCTGTCAACCAGATTCTTAATTCTATTAAGAACAATCATGGAAAGAACTTTACCTGGAAAAGAGAGTAGGCTGATACCCCTATAGTTATCACAAGAACTGCGATCACCTTTTTTGAAAATAGGGATAACAATAGCTCTGGTAAAATCCTTAGGAACCATGCCTTTACCATAAACGATATTCAGAATTTCAGTCATCCAACTGGTAACCGAAACATTTCCAGCTCTAAGCATTTCTGTAGTAATTTCATCTACCCCTGGGGATTTATGAAGTTTAAGTTTAGAAACAGCCAAAATAACTTCAGATTGTGTTATAGGGCCAACATTAAAGCCACCAATGCATCTATCATCATTGCAAACAATGGAGTAGAACTAACTACATTGTTTAGAACATCACTGAAATGCTCAGCCCACCTAGCCATGACAGAATCCTCCCCTTCTATAACCTTACCTTGTTTATCCTTCAATCCTTGTATACCTGTCCGTTTTCTACCACACAAAACATTAACTATCTGGTACAGCTCTCTGCTGTTGTGCTGTCTAACTGCTTCCTCGGCTTTGTCAGTCAAACCATCAAGCCAAAGATTCTTATCAGCAGCTAACTGATCTTTTACACGTTTATTAAGTTCTCTGTAATGCTTTCTATTAGTACTAGTAGGGTATTGATTAAGGACATTCCTGCAATTCTTTCTTTCCGAAATAAGCCCAAGTGCCTTATCACTTAGATAATCCTGTCTCTTCTGCTCCTTTTTTCCTAAAAGAGTACTGTTAGTGTCCAAAAAAGCCTGTTTAAAATGATCCCATTCTTCCTCAACTTCAGTAGTAAACATACCATGACTGTCATAATGATTAAGTAACCTATCATGGTAAGCTTTGGCTATAACTGGGTCTTTCAGAGCTTCAGTATTAAAATCAAATTTTTTAAATTTAGCACAACACTTTTTAAGTTTAAGTTGCAAGACACTTTTAACAAGGTAATGGTCAGATCCAATTTCAGCTCCCCTATATGACCTGGTATTCCTAACAGAACTAGAACATTTGCTGTTAATTAATATATAATCAATCATATTCTTATGCAGCCCATCGGGTGAAACCCATGTGTACTTATGTATGTCGCGGTGTTTGTAATAAGTGTTAGTCATTCTGAATCCATTGAGTTTACTTACCTGCAGGAGACGCTGCCCATTGCCATTGCAGCTACCAATACCAAAAGAGCCTATTACTCCTCCCCAAAGGTCAGAGTCAGTACCAACTTTGTCATTGAAGTCACCAAGAACAAGGGTAATATCTCCTTTCTTGAGAGAATTCAAAATATCCTGAAGTTGTTCATAAAACCTATCCTTCTCATCCTCATCGGCATCCTCAGTGGGGGCATAACAGCAGATAACATTCAGGTCTTTAACGCTTGTCTGAAATTTTGCTGTAAGAAACCTTTCATTAATGCACTCATATCCTAGAAGAGCATCACTAGCATGTCTGCTGAGCAGCAGACCCACGACTTAGTGATGCTTCTTGTCGTCCCTCCCTGAAAAGAGAAATTTAAGATTATTTTTAAGAATCTGACCTTTATCTGTCCATCTGGTCTCTTGCAAGCCGAGAATATCTAAATTATAATAGTGGAATTCTTGTGTGAGGACATCAAGAGAAAAAGCTCTGTGCAGAGTCCTCACATTCCAACTACCTATGGAGAGAAAATGGTTAGTGGGATGTTTAAAGAAACTATGTTTATTGAGAGAGGGAATGCCGACAATATCAAACAGCCCCCTAATCGCAGACATGGAGCAAAGACCCTTTCCCCCACCACTAAAGGCTGACGCCATCTACACTGGAAGACTTCCTCCAATGTAGAATTTGACGATGCCAATAGAAGCAAAGAGTTCAGGTGCCTGCGATGACCTCTGCTCAGGATTATCCACCAGCTGATAAACATATCCTGTGAATCTATTCACTTGAGGCTGTCAACCCACAAACAAACAGAAAACACAGCGGAAGATTTTCCCTCCACAGAAGCACACCAGTGCAGCAAAATCAGGATCCATAATCAAGCTCAGAGCCATATATCTGTCCAGTCCAGTGGGTTTATATGGTCAGCACCAGGACCCTGTGTGGTTGACCACTCCTCAGCAGGGTAGAAAAAAAAGAAAAGTAGCCAGAGTTATCCAGATCAGTAGGCCACACTAATCTGGCAGCTCTCCCCTTCCGTTCACTTCCACAAGAGAGTATCTCTTTTGAAAGGTACTAACGGTCTGCACCACGAGAGGCAGGATCGGACATTAGGTGCTAGGCCTGGACGGTTCTATGCATCATCACAAGGGGATTGGTGTATAGCTCTCCTTCCAGTGAGTAGCTCAGGATAGACTTGCTTGGAGAACTAAATTTCACGGTCTGGTTTGACCTCCGTAGCCCATGGCTGCTTGAGGATGATGATGATGATGATGAAAGGGTCCAATGTGTCCGAACACACAGTTCATCGTAAGCTCTTGGACATGGGTCTCCGCAGCTGCAGACCCATACTTGTGCCTATGCTCACAGCCGTTCGCCGTCGTCAACTCTTGCAGTGGGCACGTAAACATCGAGATTGGACCATAGAAGACTGGAAGAGGGTCGCATGGTCAGACTAATCCCGTTTTCTGTTACACCATATGGAGGGACGAGCTGGTGTGCGACGTTTACCCACGGAAGCCATCTCACCTGGATGCACTGTGGGACGGATCCAGCTGCTGGAGGGAGTGCGATGGTCTGGGCAATATTTTCTTGGGTAACACTTGGACCAATTATGCCTGTAGAGCAAACTCTGACAGCTGTCACCTACCTAAACATCGTGGCTGAACAAATACTCCCCTTTAGTCGACTGTATTCCCTGGCGGAGATGGCGTCTTTCAAGACAATGCCCCATGTCACACTGCGAAGAAGGTTTAGGAATGGTTCCTAGAACAGGATGAAGAATTCCATTTATTGCTATGGCCCCTAAATTCGCCGGACATGAATCCTATCCAGATCTTGTGGTTTGAGTTTGAGAAACGGGTACGAGCAGCATCACCCCAATCACGTAATTTACGGGAACTGCGGGATCTTCAGTTATGGTATAGTTATGGTAAGTTATGATATACCAAATATCAAGCGACAACTACCAACATCTCGTTGAATCTATGCCTCATCGGGTGAGAGCTCTTTTGTGGGCGAGAGGAGGACCTACATCATAATAGGTAGGTGGTTTTAATGTTTTGGCTGATCGGTGTATACTCTTTCAGCAGCAGTGATGGTGAAAATCATTTCTCCCTCGTTATCAATTGAACAACATTTTGAAGGAAGTATTTTATGCTTAGAAATATGTTTCTTAGATCTACTTCCCTCTCTATACTTATTGTCCTTAAGGCTCGACATTTGTAAGACACTGGACATACTGGTTCCAAATCCAAAGTCATGTTAAAAAGTTTTAAGAGGGACAGCTACTTTGTATTGAGCTTGTTCTTTCAGCTAACGGACATGGTTTAAATGATTTCTTCTTCGCTCTCAAGAAAACAACATTTTTAATGAAGTTGTTTACATTATCAAGTGCAGAACATTCTCACCCGAAGAGCTTCCGCATGACGTGCGCCGAGTCGCAAATTTCATTCGTCGATTCGCTGATGTCCAAAATACCGAAGACCACGTCCGAAAAACGGTTTAAGGGGGCAATTTAGTTCGTTCGAAACGAGTTGTTCGAATGTGAGTATCCGTATGTCGAGGACTTCCTGTAAATATAATATAAGGACGAACTTAGAAAGAATTCAAATGCTTCAATTTATTAACCTAGAAAGAATTTAATGTATACACAATGGTTTTAATGTTAACCAGAACAGCGCATGCCACCACTGACTCATATCCTTCTTTTAGTTAAAATTAATTCCATTAATAACATTAAGTAACATTCTAATTTCGATGCAAGAGGAAAGGAGGTTTTTCGTTCCTTAAAACTTTTTTAAGAAATAATGGGTGATAGAGAAATGCAAACAGTATTTTATTGGTGCTTATATAGCATAAAAAATATTTGTCTTTTATTCCTTGAAATTGAAAAGTTATTATTTTTGCATCCTTTTTAAAGAAGAGGGCAGATTCTTAATATCAGCGGAATATCTCTTGGCACCCTATGATCGAAATTTCAAATTTATGCCATAAACAGATCGCCTCCAACATCAGTTAAAAGTTTCGCTGCATAAATTGAAACTACCTAATAATTTAGGGACGGGTGTGGCTCAGTCGGTAGCGCGTCAGGCTCGTAATCTGTAGTTCCCAGGTTCGAGTCCTAGCTGAGTCAGCGTTGAGATTTATCTCCGCAAAATTCCCCGCCCTGCCCACGGTCAGTAGGGGACACCGATGGGCTTGTACCGTAGGGGCACCGTCCGTCGGATGTGACGTTAAGCCGTGGCCCCGTTTGTGGGAGAGCCATACCCTGTGCACGTTAAAGAACACGCTGGATGGCCTTGACGGGAGGCTACCATCTGTCTCCCAACAGCTGTTCCAGTGGGTCCCCTCCCCCAACCTTCTCTGAGCCTTCGGGGTCCATGTGACCTAGCCATTTAGCCCATGGTGTGCAAAAAAGTGCCGCTCAGAGGTAAAACAACCCAACAACCTAATAATTTGAAAAATGCGAAATATAATATTTCATTAGTGTCAATCCAACTAAAAAAGAGTTTTCCAATTATCTCTTAAACCAAATAATTGCGTTTCCCACCCATCTTGGGGGTAAGGGGCGAACTCACTGCTTCCATTGGAACTTCGTGATCGTCACATTCCATCACCAAATTTTCGAATTTATGGCATAAATGCATCATTTGAAATATTCGTTAAAACCTTTCCAATTTTCAACTTTTTTCGCAGTTATATGGATTATAAAACGCAATTGTAGCTTTTGGGAGTTTAGGAAAATGAAAATTATATTTTATCGTTAATAGCGATCCAAACTAAAAAGTATTTTTAACTTATTTCAGAAAACAAAACTTGCTGGATGTTTACAGACGGCAGATAAACAGACGACAAAGTGAAAACATTACTATTTTTTATAAGGCAAGCTAATATATTATGCATATATATTCTTTAGCTGTCCCATGGCCGAGTGGTTAGCGCGCTTGGCTACTGACCTAAGGGACCTGGGTTCGAGCCCGGGTAAGGCATGGATGTATGTGACATTTATCTGCTGAGGTCCTGCCATCCTCACAGACCTTCTACTGTGGCACATAAACTGACAGGCTCCTGTCAGACCTCTGTGGCAAGCAGCTGCTTGAGAGGGTATTTATTTATTTTATTTATATATATTCTTTGATTATTTTTTTTTTCGTATTTTTCTATTATGTAGTAAGTCGGGAATCGATAAACCAATTTCCTTTACATTAGTGTGGGACTTATATTCTCGTTTTAACGAATGACATTCTGGAACCAATTAATTTGTTATAGCGGGAACTGTCTGTATACCAAGTAATATGTAGCTATGTAAACTAAGATTGGAAGCACTGTTAACTGTTATGTCACTTGAAAGTGTTGGCAACGCAGAATAACGAGCAAAAGTAGGCAGATTTTGAAGAAATTTCACCATCTTTGACCACCCTTTACATGCCCGAAGTCGTGTAACTTATATATATATATTATTAGCGACATATAGGACAGAGAAGAATCCTAGAAGCTACTTCTAGCTTTTACAGGCCTTCTCATACAAGGACATGCCCTACTAAGACCAAAGTCACTGCTGACCACTGCCTTAGTTAGAGCTAACACAACACACAAAGTTTGCCTTGCTGGAACAGTCGCTAGCTGCCTACCCACTATGCCAGTTAAGGCTGATGGTAGTAAGCTTAAGTAGGCAAAAGTTTTTTTCCCTGAAATTACATTAAGTTTTCCTTTTTAGAGTAAACTTCAATCAGTGGTATTAGCCGAACCTTTAATATTATAATTTTTATTTTAAATTTCTATTAATCATATGGGCCTGTAAATGGTAGCTAGGCGTAAACTGGAAGGAGAGCTGTGTACCAATCCCTAGTGATGATGTACAGAACCGGCCAGGTCTAGCACCTAATGTCCAACCCCGACTTCTCGTGGTGCAGGCCGTTAGTACCTTTCAAAAGAGATATTCTCTTTTGAAAGGGAACGGAAGGGGAGGGCTGGAAGTTCAGTATGGCCTTCTGATCTGGTCATCTATGGCCACTTTTTTCTTTTTCTTTTTTTTTCAACCCTGCTGAGGAGTGGTCAACTTCACAGGGTCCTGGTGCTTACCATTTATACCTACCAGACTGGACTTGTTTATGGATTTGAGCTTGATTATGGATCCTGGACTTGCTGCACTGGTGGGCCTCTGTTGAGGGAGAGTCTGCCGCTGTGTTTTCTGTTTGCTTCTGGGTTGCCAGCTCTAAGTGAACAGGGGCATGGGATACCTTATATCAGCTGGTGGATAATCCTAATCAGACGCCATCGCAGGTACCTGAACCTTACTTAGCTAGTTGGGCATCGTCAAGCCTAAACTGGAGTAATGTGTCGCAGGCAGGCCATAGGCTCTTGAAAAAGTCCACTTGAAAAGGTGGTGCCTGAAGTTCCTACCAACATCTGTGACTTCAGCCTTTAGCGGAGGAGGAACAGGTCTTTGCCCCATGCCTGCGATCAGGGGGCTGTTTGATATTGTTGGCCCTACCAATCTCAATAAACCTAATTTCTTTAAAAATCCTACTAATCATTTTCTCTCTGCAGGAACGTGGAACGTGAGGACATTACATAGAGATTATTCTCTTGATGTCCTCATGCAGGAATTCCAGCGCTATAACCTAGATATTCTATGCTTGCAAGAGACCAGATGGACAGGTAAAGGTGAGATACTTAAAAATAACTTTAAATTTCTCTTTACAGGGAGGGAGGATGGAAAGCATCACCAAGGCGTGGGTCTGCTGCTCAGCAGACATGCTATTGATGCTCTTCTAGGATATGAGTGCATTAATGAAAGGTTTCTTAAAGCAAAATTTCAGACAAGCATTAAAGACTTGAATCTTATCTGCTGTTATGCCCACACTGAGGATTCTGATGAGGATGAGAAGGATAGGTTTTACGGACAACTTCAGGATATTTTGAATTCTGTCAAGAAAGGAGATATTACCCTTGTTCTTGGCGACTTCAATGCCAAAGTTGGTACCGACTCTGACCTTTGGTGAGGAGTAATAGGCCCTTTTGGTATTGGTAGCTGCAATGGCAATATGCAAAGTCTCCTACAGGTAAGTAAACACAATGGTTTCAGAATAACTAACACATATTAAAACACCGCGACATACATAAATACACATGGGTTTCACCTGATGGGCTGCATAGGAATATGATTTATTATATATTAATTAACAGCAAATGGGCTAGTTCTGTTAGAAATACCAGGGCATGTAGGGGAGCTGAAATTGGATCTGACCATTACCTTGTTAAAAGTGTCGTGCAACTTAAACTTAAAAAGTGTTGTGCTAGGGTTAAAAAATTTGCCTTTAATACTGAAGCTCTGAAAGACCCAGTTATAGCTAAGGCTTACCATGATAGGTTACTTAGTCATTATGACAGTCATGGTTTGCTTAATACTGAAGTTGAGGAAGAATGGGATCATTTTAAACAGGCTTTTTTGGAAACTAACAGTACTCTTTTAGGGAAAAAGGAGCAGAGGAGACAGGATTATTTAAGTGATAAGGCACTTGAGCTTATTTCAGAAAGAAGGAACTGCAGGAATGTCCTTAATCAGTACCCTACTAGTCCTAATAGAAAGCATTACAAAGAACTTAATAAACGTGTAAAGGATCAGTTAGCTACTGATAAGAATCTTTGGCTTGATGGCCTGGCTGACAAAGCTGAGGAAGCAGTTAGACAGCACAACAGCAGAGAGCTGTACCAGGTAGTTAATGTTTTGTGTGGTAGAAAACGAACAGGTATACAGGGATTGAAGGACAAACAATGTAAGGTTATAGAAGGTGAGGATTCTGTCATGGCTAGGTGGGCTGAGCATTTCAGTGATGTTCTAAACAATGTGGTTAATTCTACTCCCATTGTTTGCAATGATGATAGATGCATTGGTGGCTTTAATGTTGGCCCTATAACACAATCTGAAGTTAGTTTGGCTATTCCTAAACTTAAACTTCATAAATCCCCAGGGGTGGATGAAATTACTACGGAAATGCTTAGAGCTGGGAATGTTTCGGTTACCACTTGGATGAATGAAATTCTGAATATCGTTTATGATAAAGGCATGGTTCCTAAGGATTTTACCAGAGCTATTGTTATCCCTATTTTCAAAAAAGGTGATCGCAGTTCTTGTGATAACTATAGGGGTATCAGCCTACTCTCTGTTCCAGGTAAAGTTCTTTCCATGATTGTGCTTAATAGAATTAAGAATCTGGTTGACAGGCAATTGCGTGATGAGCAATGTAGATTCAGAAGTGGTAGGGGATGTGTGGATCAGATATTTTCACTTAGGCAGATTCTTGAGAAATGTTTAGAGTTTCAGAAACCTTTGGTTGCTAGCTTTGTTGATTTCAAAAAGGCTTTCGACTCTGTTGATCGTCATAATTTGTGGTTGATTGTGAGATCATATGGTATACCAGACAAGTTAGTTAACATAATGAAAGCTCTCTATAATAACACTGAGTCATGTGTGAGAGTTGGTAAGGCTAGTAGCAATTGGTTTAGCATTACTTCTGGTGTTCGACAAGGGTGCATTTTGTCTCCTTTTCTCTTTAGTTTGGTTGTTGATTATGTTATGCGAAATTCACTTCAAGGGAAAGCTTTTGGCCTTAAATGGGCTGGAGATACGAAAATTTCTGATTTAGATTATGCTGATGATTTAGCCCTTTTGGCAAATGATGTTGATGAGATTAACTCTTTCATTCGAGCTGTTGATGAGACTGGTAGTACAGTAGGTTTGGTTATAAACAGAGAGAAAAATAAAGTGATGAAAATTGGTTAGGAAGGTTGTGATTCAGTTAATCTGAATGGTTGCAGTCTTGAGCAGGTGTCACAGTTTAATTATCTTGGGAGCTATGTAACAGATAATGGTGATGTGCGAATGAGATTAACAGACGAATAGGAATTGCTGCCGGGACTTTTAAGAATCTATGGAGAGTGTGGAGAAATAGGCGTATACACCTAAAGACTAAAATTAGGCTGTATAATAGTTTGGTTCTTTCTAGGGTTAGTTATGGTAGTGAAACTTGGACGCTGTGTAAACAAGATAACAGGAAACTAGATGCTTTTGATTCTAGATGCTTACGCAGTATCTTGGGCATTAGGTGGTTTAACTTTGTAACTAATGATGAGGTTAGGCAAAGGAGTTTGCAACCTCCTTTAAGCAGCATATTGTGCAGAGAGAGACTCCGCTGGTTTGGCCATGTTGCCCGTATGGATAATTATAGATTGGCGAATAGGGTTATGAACAGTGTGCCTAGAGGCCTCAGAAGGAGGGGGAGACCTAGGATGCGGTGGGCAGACAATGTCAAACAGGACCTTGTTAGAATTGGTGTACAGTGGCTGGATGCAGCAGATGTAGCTCAGGACAGATATGCTTGGAGAATTAAACTGCGCGGTCTGGTAGGACCTCCGTAGCCCATGGCTGCTTGATGATGATGATGATGATGATGATGATGATGATGATGATGATGATGATGATGATGGTGGTGGTGGTGGTGGTGGTGGTGGTGGTGGTGGTGGTGGTGGTGGTGGTGGTGGTGGTGGTGGTGGTGGTGGTGATCATCATCATCATCATCACCCCCAACTACTCTACGAAAATGTCCCACTGTTTTACTTTGGAAACAGTAGTACCATTCTGTAGTCCCCCTTTTTGGCATTCAAAAAACAGAAAAATGAGTGTCTGAAATGTCTTGCATTTCAGCTTTCAAAATACGGTTTCTTTATTCCTAACAGCTCACATTATCCAGGTGAAATTTTGTGATTAAACATATTTCCTTCCAAACTAGTGATCCTCTGAATGCTGGGTAACACAATAATTAAAAATATTTTCATCAATGATTCTATAAAGCGGACTTTTGCACAAAATTGCTAATAATATTCATCAAATTTATTAAAATTATAGAAAGCACATCCCAAAACTACAACGTAGGCCTTATGTCCCTCAAAACAAATTTACAGGCCAATTGAAATAAAATTGATGTTTGCAAACTTGCTCTTGAGGAGACGCACATTACATTAAGTCATTGCAAATATCCCAAATTTAGTGGAAGGGCTCAGTCTGTAGCGTGCCAAGCGCGTAATCTTTAGTTACCAGGCAGAATAGAGACTCGAACATGGAAATATCAGATTATGAGTCTGGCTTTGGGTTGTTTTGCCTCTGAGCGGCATTTTTTGCACAATGGACCAAATGGTCGGGTCACAAGGACCCGGAAGGCTCAGAGAAGATTGGGGGATGGGACCCACTGGGCAGACCTTTCCAAGCCCATCGGTGTTCCTTACTGACCATGAGCAGGAAGTTTTGCGGAGATAATTCTCAACGCTGGCCCAGCTGGGACCCGAACCTGGGAAATGCAGATTACGACCCTAGAGCGCTACCGACTGATCCATCCCCGCCCCATGAGCTGGCATTACCAAATAAACCGAACCTTACCCACCACTGATTTTGCGTTGATTAACAACATACGGTATATATGAACATTCGTGGAATCTACATCTCTATCTTTTGCTTGCACGGAAACTGCAAATTCTGTCATTGCAGGCATATTTAAATAGGAACTACTCATAGTCACGTGCTTCCTGTCTGCGAGCAGCGTCGGCGGAATCTTCTGCTCGCTCCATTGGCTGCCAGCCCCGCCCACAGCACAATACAGAGGGCGCTGATGGCTCTGCTTCACTACGTGACGTAAGAGAGCTCGCCGAGGATCGCCAGCTACAATGGCTGCGGTGGAAATAGCTCTACGGTCGGAGTGACCTGACGAATGTCATGGCTCTGTGCAGGGACAACGAACTGGACTCGAGTCCACGGAGCCCAGCATCACTTGTGGTCATCTGGGATATCCGACAACGGACCGACACAGACCAGGGGCTGCAGTGGGTCCTAGCAGGGGAAGGATCTGCTAGTTGACAGCGCGGGTTACCATGGATACTGCTGCTGCCAGCTTCCCTCACCTACATTTACCGTGGCTGGTGCTTTTATCGCTCACCTCATGGAACTGCGTGGACGGTAAGTGTCATCCTCTCGTTTCTTTTGGCAGCTCTTGTAGAATCAGTTACACTCAGCAAATCGTTAAAAATGGGCCAGTTGGACAAATGACATCCATGTGGCAGAAGTCGGAGCATCGACTTCTCCTCATTGAACCAAAAACTAAATGTTGTTTGCGTTACTGGTTGCAACATGTGATCTGCATTGTAAACAGTCTCCCTGCAATAAGGGATTTTTCTTCCAAATAATTCGCAATGTTTTTCATTTCCAAATGATAATTTTTTCACTGCTTCCTTTATGGCAGAATATACAGCAACATATCTTCCATTACTAAGGAATTTCTCCTGTAAGATCACTGGCCTCCCATTGGATGCAGCGGAGTCATCAGTGGTTGGGTCATTGTGCACTTAAAATCACAGATAGCAATATTTGCATTCCACTTTTGCTGATGACTTGATTGATATCCTCTAATACGATTTAAAATGGCCACCAAACCAAGCGTCGCCCTGAAGAAAATTTGTTTGAATAACGTGTATGAGGCAATAGACAATAGGCTTTAGATAATAACGGCTGTGAGTAAAATTTCTTTTCCTTAATAAATTTATCTTCTTTTCTCATTTGGAGAAAATGCTTAGTAAACTCTTGAGCAAAACCTAACCTTGAAAAGTTTCATAAAAAAGAGGTGCGTGTAAGTTGCACAAACTTTCTCTTGCTGTTTTATATTATCATTTTTTATATAAAATCGGCAAAAGATGCACTCTCAATTTAATTCGAATATTCCCAAGTCTTCAGACAATAACGGCTAATTGCAATATACAATTCCGTAAAATGCGACATTACGAAGAAAATTAACTTATTTTGAATGTGTATGTTTTTTTTTTTGTTGGAACATACGGTTCAAGCAGCGTTATTTGAAATCATATCCCTCATTAGAGATAAGTTCGGATTCGGACTGAGCTGTATGACTCATAAGCCTATCTAAGAGCAAAGAAAATTTATGCAATGTATATTGCATCTCTGGTGGCTGAATTCTAACCCGGCCCGTCTAGGCTTGGACTGGGAAGGTCCGGGTTTCAAATAACATAACAGTACTACTTTGGACTCAAGAGTGCTCGGCCCTATAATTTCGGACTTGTGCTCTAATTTTTGCGAACTCAAAATGTCTACTTCCTATAATGATACGAAGTTAAGTTTATCTGGCTAGTTTTTAGAAGTTGGTCATTTTATAAATTCGCTGATGACAAGCATCCCTAATTTTTGCGTCGCAAGGTCCATATTCACAGAGCCAATACTCCGGATGGATAACATGCCAAATATAAAATTTTATTACTTCCACTGATTTATTAAATTTTTAAAAGTCATCTAATTCGTAGTCAATAAGTTTAATTATTACTGATCCAAGAATTGCAGTAAACATAAAATATCTCTCAACCAACGTTACCTTCAAAATTTTCCTAAAATAATTAAATGAAAACACCTGGACCTTTGTTTTTAAATAAAGTTTTTTTTCTAAAACCTCATTCTTTATGATGTAAATACAAACCAATATTCAAACGTTCTTGCCAGGAATTCTGTGAATTTATTTGATCACAAATTTTATCCCTGAAATATTTCCCTTTGCATTAAAATAAGAGAAACCTTTTCATGTCTACAAATCCACGCTTGGTTATCTTTCTTTGTCTTAAACTCCCCGTCATCTAATTCTCAAGGATTCAGTGTTTACATTTCTTTAACTTTTAACCATTCAAATGAGATCCATTTCATTTCCCTTTCATTTTTATTAACTTTTGTTATATTTTTATCCCCTCTTCTTAGTGGTGTGGAATAATAGAGTTTATTTATGCTGATACAGTCGCTCAAAAAAGTATCCGAACACTGCGGTTGATTACAGAATTCAGAAAAAATATCTGGCAACGATTTTTTTAGAAATTTTTTTTAGCAACCTTCGTGTCACGTGACACGAAGGTTGCTAAAAAAAATTTCTAAAAAAATCGTTGCCAGATATTTTTTCTGAATTCTGTAATCAACCGTAGTGTTCGAATACTTTTTTGAGCGACTGTACCTACTGGAGGCTATTGCAGGTCGATTATTGCAATACCAGTTTTCTAAAAGACTCAGTAAAACTACGCTGGAGAAATATCTGCTAAAATGGAAAAAAAATGTATAAATATAATCATTTAAACAAAATTTGTTTCATTATTACTGAACTGTGGAGCTTGGGGATTATTGGAGGTATTTCTGTTGTAAAAGAAAGATATAATTCATTTACGCAAATAAGAAATGTTATTTTTGCTCAGGCAGCCTTCTCTCTAGGAAGGTCAACAGAAGCTTGTCAATATAGTACGCGAAAAACGAGGTCTGTGTAGAAGATGAAACCTGAACACAAAGGAAACATCTAACCAAAAGAAAGCTTCCGTGCCTTATAAGGAACTCAAACCAAGGTTAATTTATTCTGTAGCCAAACATGCTAACCACTCGAAGTTATTCTTTGAAAATTAGACTCAATGCAACCTTTCAAGTTTTTTTCGAAATAACCAAACATACAGTATATGAAGTGTCAAAATGTCTACTAGACTTAAAGATTAATTATTTATTAGTCAATTGTGTTTGTTTTATTCCAGGTGGCCCAGTGGTTTAAAGCAGGCTCATCCAACCCAAACTTAGCAAAGAGCTAATAGGGAAAACACTATACTCTTAAAAAGCTGCAGGAAAAATTCTCTACTTAGAAAAGATACATTTCTAATGAGTAATAGCGAACTGAAAAAAAACCTATGTTTTTAAGGAGTCAAGAAAATTCTTGATTAAAAAAAAATAAATACCCCCTCAAGCAGCTGTTTGCCACAGAGGTCTGACAGACCTGAGCCTGTCAGTTTATATGCCATAGTAGAAAGTCTGTGAGGATGGCAGGACCTCAGCAGAAAAACAGCACACACAACCATGCCTTACCCGGGGCTCGAACCCAGGTCCCTTAGATCAGTAGCCAAGCGTGCTAACCACTCGGCCATTTTATAATAAAATAATACACATTTTAATGCCTATTATAAATTTGCAAACTTGTTTAATTAAGCCCCTAAAAGCGTTTGATCAAAAGGTTGAAATAAATGAACCAGATTCATTATGTTGATTTTTCTGTTTCATGATTGTCAAGTTATTTTGCAATAAGCAGCAGGTTGGACAAGCTTGCTTTTAAGTCTTAGGTAAAGCTGTTTCGCACTTTAAATCAACAATAAAAAACACATTTCTTTACCGGAACACAACACTGACATTTCTGGGCACCACTCTTCAAAATAAAAGTCTATAGGTGTCATTATGTTGAATTCTTCAATTTAAAATATCAAAGTATCATTCTAAAGCAAATTTTAAAAACCCTGCCACTTAGAATGCAATTCTTACCTAATGCTGATGAAATTTTTGAAGATAAAAACATAATTTGCATCATTTGCAAAATTTCTTGTTTCAAGAATGTTTAAAGTTTGTTTTGGTATAGTAATCGTTTAATTAGGAAAATTTTAAATGATCAAAAGAAACAGAATAAGGAACATATTAGAAAATATTAAATACAAGAAATATTTAAAGCTACACATCTTATTCTGCATGACAAAACTTGGACAATGAAGAATATTTGTTTACATATGATAAAGTGATTAATTAAAACCTGACCAGTGAAATATTTCTCCGTGATTGTTTATTAAAAAAAAATAAACACCCCCTCAAGCAGCTGCTTACCACAGAGGTCTGACAGGAGCCTGTCAGTTTATATGCCACAGTAGAAGATCTGAAAGGATGGCAGGACCTCAGCAGAAAACAACACGAACATCCATGCCTTACCCAGGGCTCGAACCCAGGTCCCGTAGATCAATAGCCAAGCGCTCTAACCACTGAATATGCATTATTCTCTTTTTTTTTCTGAAAATATTTAATGTATTCCACTTAAATAATAATTAAAAACTTCATTTTAAGCAATAATCAAGTATCGATAAATTATAAAGTTAGCTCTCTTTATTAATGACACAATTTTATATATAATATTTCGAAACGACAACAAATGTAATTAGTTTGCATGTTAGTAATGCAAAAATTACACTAAACATACATTTGAATTTTATTTCATTCATTTGATAATGATTATGTAATGAAATAAAAAAAATATAGTTTTTGGAAATATCTTATGGTTTAAAACATCAGAAGTGAAACCTTCAGCCATTTTCGATCCGAGCTACTTCAGGAAATTAACTTCTTCATTGGAAGAGAAATTGTAATAAACATCTGGATAAATCGTAAAAATATACGTAAAATATGTATATTTTACGTATATATACATATTTTACGTATATTTTTACGAAAAACAGATGAAACACAATACCTTAAATGTCTTTCGATTCCTTTTCATAATACTGATTTAGTTCTATCATTTATGACGTCGGCATTTAAGGAGCCAATGATTTTGTTGAATTTTGAATAACCATTGAGATCATATCCTTTAATGCAGAGTACATTTTTCAGCCTTTAAACGATATACTCCTTATTTGAAAGCAACGCAGAGAGTCCAGATATCAATATACTACTTAAATATCATAACCAGCTTAAATCTCAAAGTTCGAAATAAAGATCGTTATTTTAAAAAAAATAAGATTTTGTGCCTCTTGCTCTTAATTATATTAATGAGACGAAAAGAGCCCATTTTAAAAATCAAGAAGTTGCTTCAAGCTTCTCCAGATTAGCTCCAATTTGATTGAGTCAAATCAAATTCTCTGACCCCTTCATCAAAGAGTTCATGCACAATTCAAGAAATTATAAAGTTAAACGTGAATGTCTGAACTGAGAAATACAATGACTGTCTCGTGGAAACTGTACTGAGAGTACAGTATATACTGAGAGTACAGTACTGAGAGTCATTAAAACTATACTGAGAGTACAGTATATTCGACTGTACATAAGATGTCCACCGCATTTTGACAATTCATCATGAGGTAGCTAAATGGAAACAAAATCAAGGAAGAAATTATAATAAAAAGCTCTTAAACAACTGCGGGTGATATTTGAAAGAGAGAAAAGGGAAATATTTCATGCATCTGATGATGAAATGGATCCCAATGTTCAGGAGGATGGTGAAAGGAGATAAAAAAAAAGTCTTTCTCCGGAAATGAAGAATCGAACCCTGGAGCTGCGTAACGACGGAGAATGGAAGAGGCGGATCCTTCTGACGTCATCACAGGATCTTCCTTCTCTCGTTCCATTCACGGGGCATTGCTACGTCACCGGAATCCTGAGTCATCCCCGAGTGTGACCGGAAGTAGCAAACGCGAATCTGAAAATAGGACAACTCGTTAGGATATCCATTTTGTAGGTATTGTCTGTGGACCGGAATCAGAGATGGAGGGACATCCACATCACCGAACAATGAGTTGCATTCGATAAAAGGTTATACAGTTTCTTTGTTTGTTGAAAAAGAACTACGTACGCTTTTTTTATGTTTCAAATTGCAAACAGTTTCGTCTATTTCCCTTTTTTGGGCTGCATTACCATTGTCGGTGTCTCTTTGATTCGTTCCCGAATGGCTTTATTTCAGTGTTCAATTGGATTGTTTAAAATATGAACTCATTCAGGTGTATTCCTATCTTCTACTCCAATAGATGAATGGATTCCCAAATTTTAAGGTCAAAATATCCTTTAAAATACAATAATTTTGACTGGGGCACCCTTTCCCATAATATACCTATATACAGTATGTTATCGCACTGAAGCGAAATAAGTTGCAGTTGAGAAAAGCTTTGACTGTTGCAGCTGCCAAGTGTTTAGAGTGATTAACTTCATAGTAAGGGGATCTGGGTTAAAATTCCTGATATATTCGTTTTCTCTCTAATATATGATGTCCTTTTACTGCCGTTTGGCTTCTCATAGACCTCTTCAATGGCGTTTTAAACGGGCAAACTCCTGTGAAACTTCCATGTCAAGTAGGTTGGGTTGTTTTACCTCTGAACGGCACTTTTTTGCACACCATGGGCTAAATGGCCAGGTCACATGGACCCCGAAGGCTCAGAGAAGGTTGGGGGAGGGGACCCACTGGAACAGCTGTTGGGAGACAGATGGTAGCCTCCCGTCAAAGCCATCCAGCGTGTTCTTTAACGTGCACAGGGTATGGCTCTCCCGCACACGGAGCCACGGCTTAACGTCCCATCCGACGGACGGCGGCCTTTTCAAGCCCATCGGTGTCCCCTACTGGCGGGGAATTTTGCGGAGATAAATCTCAATGCTGACCCAGCTGGGACTCGAACCTGGGAAGTACAGATTACGAGCGTGGCGCGCTACCGACTGAGCCACCCCCGCCCCACCATGTAAAGTAGGCTGTCTGAAATAATTTATTTTTTGCAAGAAAAGTATCTGATACAAAATGGCTTGAGATGCCAGTTTATTAGGTATACCATCCCTCGTTATTTAAATGGTTCATTCCAAGAGTCATTTTTCACCTGACGCGGTGTGCGGTATAAATGAGGCAGATCAGCTCATCGAGCATCAGTTAGAGTTGGAATGAGCGTCAGAGTGGGCAAAACGAGCGACCTGAGCGACTTTCAACGTGGCATGATAGTTGGTATTAGGAGTGCCACTTCTAGCAGCTCCCAAACGGCCGCCCTCCTGGCCGTTTGGGAGCTGCTAGAAGATATTCCATTGATAGATATTCCATTGGATTCCTGGGCTTTCCACGCACAACCGTTTAAAGGATTTACCGAGAATGGTGTGAAAAGCAAATACCTACCAGTGATCGTCGATCCTGTGGAAGGAAACAGTTTGTGGATCAGAGGAGTCAAAGGAGACTGGCCAGAATCTTTGAATTGCGGGAGAAAACCGGGGAAATCACCGAGGAATTAAACATTGATGCGCAGAAGGTCATCTCCGAACGCACAACGTGTCGGACCTTGTCGCGATAACAGCCGCCGACCATGTGGAGTGCCGATTTTATCAGTGAATAGCACGAAAGAGCATCACCAGTGGGCGCATGAGATCGAGTTTAGTTAGATCTGGAGCCTGCACAGTCCCCAGATCTAAACCCTATCGACCTTCTTTGGGATGAGGTGGTAAGGGCTGTTCACGGTGAGACTGTGTGTCGTTGTACGTCCGTTTGCAGCAATTGCGTGACTCGTCATTTCGGCATTGTACAACATTCCTGCGTAACATATCCAGAATCTTGTTAAGGTCTATGTCCTGAAGAATTCGGGCTGTTCTGAAGGCCAAAGGAGGCGCATCACTCTGCTCCTCCTTTGGCCTTCAGAATAGGTCAAAATGCATTTTGTACACACGTAAACATAAATATATTGATCTTTTTGTACTCAAGTCACGTACAATCGCTCAAAAAATATCCGAACACTATGGTTGATTACAGAATTCGTGTCACGTGATTACAGAATGCAGAAAAAATATCTGACAACTAGAAATTAGTGATCTGGCAACCTTCGTGTCACGTGATTACAGAATTCAGGAAAAATATCTGGAGCGTGTACAGCAACTGTACACGCTCCAGTTACCGTTCACAGCAAACTGGAGTGTGTGCAGTAGCTGCATTCGCTCCAGTTTGCTGTGAACGGTAACTGCACACGCTCAATATTTCCGTGAGTGAGCCCACACGATCCAGGTCTTTGTGAGCTCACACGATCCAATGTGCTGTGAACATTAACCGCAACCGCTCCAGTTTGCTGTGAACGGTAACTGCACACGCTCAATATTTCCGTGAGTGAGCCCACACGATCTAGTATCAAAATAATACATCTGGTATTATCTGGCAACCTTCGTGTCACGTGATTACAGAATTCAGAAAAAATATCTGGCAACGATTTTTTTTAGAAATTAGTGATCTGGCAACCTTCGTGTCACGTGATTACAGAATTCAGAAAAAATATCTGGCAACGATTTTTTTTTTAGAAATTAGTGATCTGGCAACCTTCGTGTCACGTGATTACAGAATTCAGGAAAAATTTCTGGAGGGTGTACAGCAACTGTACACGCTCCAGTTACCGTTCACAGCAAACTGGAGTGTGTGCAGTAGCTGCATTCGCTCCAGTTTGCTGTGAACGGTAACTGCACACGCTCAATATTTCCGTGAGTGAGCCCACACGATCCAGGTCTTTGTGAGCTCACACGATCCAATGTGCTGTGAACATTAACCGCAACCGCTCCAGTTTGCTGTGAACGGTAACTGCACACGCTCAATATTTCCGTGAGTGAGCCCACACGATCTAGTATCAAAATAATACATCTGGTATTATCTGGCAACCTTCGTGTCACGTGATTACAGAATTCAGAAAAAATATCTGGCAACGATTTTTTTTTAGAAATTAGTGATCTGGCAACCTTCGTGTCACGTGATTACAGAATTCAGAAAAAATATCTGGCAACGATTTTTTTTTTAGAAATTAGTGATCTGGCAACCTTCGTGTCACGTGATTACAGAATTCAGGAAAAATTTCTGGAGGGTGTACAGCAACTGTACACGCTCCAGTTACCGTTCACAGCAAACTGGAGTGTGTGCAGTAGCTGCATTCGCTCCAGTTTGCTGTGAACGGTAACTGCACACGCTCAATATTTCCGTGAGTGAGCCCACACGATCCAGGTCTTTGTGAGCTCACACGATCCAATGTGCTGTGAACATTAACAGCAACCGCTCCAGTTTGCTGTGAACGGCAACTGCACACGCTCAATATTTCCGTGAGTCGCGATCTAGTATCAAAATAATACAGTCGCTCAAAAAAGTATCCGAACACTATGACAACTGATCATATTATGACAATCAACTATGACAATGTGATCTGGCAACCTTCGTGTCACGTGACACGAAGGTTGCCAGATCACTAATTTCTAAAGAAATCGTTGCCAGATATTTTTTCTGAATTCTGTTATCAACCATAGTGTTCGGATATTTTTTTGAGCGACTGTGCATCAGGATTTCCCAACCTCTTCCCTTCCATGAGACAGTTATCAAGAGAGGATATAATCGAAATCCATCTACAGATGAAATGGTTACAGATACATTCATAATATTAGTATTCTCTAATTAAAATTAAGATTTACGTTTTCATTCTTATTAAGAATATAATGGAAATGTGACTGTTGTGCAGAAATATACTTTAATAAGAAAAGTTTAAAACACATTATTTTTTCGCAATTTTGTATTTAAAACTTTTTATAAAAAATATTAATAACACAGACCATTCTCAATTACACCGACTACAAGTTGATGTATTTAGTTCGCCTATCTGCTGAACTAGCCTTTTTGTGTGGTCTCCATTTCAGTTGGGTTGTTTTACCTCTGAGAGGAACTTTTTTGCACACCATGGGCTAAATGGCCAGGTCACATGGACCCCGAAGGCTCAGAGAAGGTTGGGGGAGGGTCCCATTGGAACAGCTGTTGGGAGACAGATGGTAGCCTCCCGTCAGGGCCATCCAGCGTGTTCTTTAACGTGCACAGGGTATGGCTCTCTCCCGCACACGGGGCCACGGCTTAACGTCCCATCCGACGGACGGACGGCGGCCTTTCCAAGCCCATCGGTGTCCCCTACTGACCGTTGGCAGGGCGGAGAATTTTGCGGAGATAAATCTCAACGCTGACCCAGCTGGGACTCGAACCTGGGAACTACAGATTACGAGCCCGACTGAGCCACCACCGCCCCTCTCCATTTCAGAAAAAACAAATAGGAAACAAGAAGTAAATGCAGTGTAACGTGTCAAGTTCTTAATTTTAATGTTTTAGAAAGTGAGCAAACGCTTAGGTAATGATACTTTACTCTCTTGCAAATCGATTCCCGTAAAACTGCGAATTTATTTTCATTTCTCAGTAGATGTTTTTAAAACAAAAATCTAAATTTTTAGATTTTTTCACAGAATGACCCTCTCAAACGCTTGCTATTTGGAAAATGAAAACTCCCTCCCCCCCTACTCTTAGTCAGTAGGGGACACCGATGGGCTTGCAAAGGCCTTCGTTCTACAGAGGGAGCGTAAAACCGTGGCCCCGTGTGCGGGAGAGCCATACCCTGTGCACACTTAAGAACATACAAGACGGCCTACCATCTACCATCTGTCTCTAACAACTGTTCAGTGGTCCCCTTCCTCCAACCTTCTCTGAGCCTCGGGGTCCTTGTGACCTGGACATTAGTCTGTATGCGGGAGAGCCATACCCTGTGCACACTAAAGAACATACAAGATGGCCTACCATCTACCATCTGTCTCTAACAACTGTTCAGTGGTCCCCTTCCTCCAACCTTCTCTGAGCCTCGGGGTCCTTGTGACCTGGACATTAGTCTATGGTGTGCAAAAAAAGTGCCTCTCAGAGGTAAAAAACAACCCAAACAACCCAACCCTTGAAACATATATGATAGACTAAGATGTAAATAGCGAGCCACAAAATTAATAGTTAATATTTACCTATAATATAACGAACTCTTATTTCTGAAGTGTTTGTTTAATAATTTTTAATAATGAAAAAAAAAACGAGGTGTATTGAAATTCTAATATATAGCCTGTGGGGCACACTTTGGATACGGTTCAATTGTTTAATCCAGAGTGTTCTTTAACTTGCAGAGATTAAGTCTTTCATGCACTTTGAGAATCTCTACCCTAGAGTAATGGCAATCGACTGAATCATCAACTGCAGGAATTGATCAGCAGAATTACTCCAAAAGCAAGATCAACGTTCGACTTAAATAAGCAACTTCGAAAGTTAATGAGCAGACTACTGCTGAAAACAAGAGCAAGGAAATAGAAGTGGAAACGAAATCATCTGACATCGATTTCCGATGTAGCTTTCCATTTAATGCTTCGTTGAAAGACAGCTGATGACCCTCGGCACACACAACTACTACCTCCTGCCATGAGACAGCAAACGAAATGAAAAAGGAACAAATGTCTAGCCAGAGCAAAGAGATTTAAATACGCTCAATAAAGAGGAAAATATAATGATCAAAATGTTGAGCTGTTTCTCGCGAATGTTATTGTTATTCTTTCATAACCAAATTTTAAATTTCCCCAAATGAAGAATATGAAGATTGTTTACTAAATCTGTTAGGCATCAAACTTTCAAATCTAAATTCTTCGTAAATAAATTATCATCCTTAGCTTCTTTTACAATACAACTCAAGCTCAGCCAAACCAGCTGGCCAGCTTTTACAATACAGCTCAGCCAAATTAATTTTATGGTCTGGAAGGAAGTGGGAAAAAATGTAAAGCCTGAACAAGAATTTTTTCTTTTCACAAAATAAATATGAAAAGCAAAAGGATGCCAAAACTTTTGAAATGAAAAATATGTTTTATTTTGCGTTTCTGGCTCCCATAAAAATTCGAAATAAAAACAATCTTTCCATTTGAAAGCTTAATTGGCTATCCTTGCTTTATACTCTAAATGGCCAGTTCATTTCAAATAATTCATCACTGTCGGTTCATTGCAAAAGTTACTTTCATTAATTTCAAAGCTACTTTACCCTGGCAATGCCATCCTTTTTGGGGCGCGGGGGGGGGGGGGGGGGGCTCAGTCGGTAGCGCGCCAGGCTCGTAATCTGTAGATCCCAGGTTAGAGTCCCAACTGGGTCAGCGTTGAGATTTATCTCCGCAAAATTCCCCGCCCTTCCCACGGTTAGTAGGGGACACCGATGGGCTTGGAAAGGCCGCCGTCCGTCCGTCGGATGGGACGTTAAGCCGTGGCCCCGTGTGCGGGAGAGCCATACTGCGGGAAAGAACACATTGGATGACCTTGACAGGAGGCTACCATCTGTCTCCCAACAGCTGTTCCAATGGGTCCTCTCCCCCAACCTTCTCTGAGCCTTCGGGGTCCATGTGACCTGGCCATTTAGCCCATGGTGTGCAAAAAAGTGCCGCTCAGAGGTAACCCAACCCAAAGCTATCCTTTTTAATCAATTCCGTCCTCCATTCAGGATTGTAAAGAAACTCTTAAAACTGATTAGCAGAATGGTACAATCCTATTTTGCTATCACATTAGAAGGATTCGTATGTCATTTCACCATTTCAAATGACTCATTAGTTAAAATTTTGAGTAAAGCATAATCCACTTATCTCTCGCCTTACACGTTTTCGTTTTTGCTTTGTTTATGTATCTGGGCAGCTATCCTGCATTTCACGGGCATTAATTTCGTTCAGTACAGTTTCAAAACCATTCTACGAGTATAGAAAAACGAAAAACGAAATTGGACGAGTCTGAAGTTACAACTGTTCACAGTGATTTACGCACAACAAAAATAAATATTTGGAGTCTGGAGTCAGCATCACTATTCAACGAATGTGTAGCATCATAACTTTAAATGGTAAATTATTACTTTTTCATCTCATATACATTAAAATGAAAAGCTGTCCTGTGGCCGAGTGGTTTAGCGTGCGTGGCTACTGATCGAAAGGACCTGGTTCGAGCCCCGGGTAAGGCATGGATGTTTGTGTTGTTTTTCTGGTGAAGTCCCGCCATCCTCACAGACCTTCTGCTGTAGCATATAAACGACAAACTCCTGTTATACTTCTGTGGCAAGCAGCTGCTTGAAGGCAGCTACTGTAGAATAAAGTACATATATTTGCATACATCTCGTATATATAGAGAGATTGTGAGTGACTGAATGACAGGGAATTATGCTGATTCTAACTATGATGCAGAAATGATAGAGCTCTGAAAATTTGCACCGAGAAGTAATCCGAGTCGTAGATCCCGGTAGAAATTCAAAATTTGACCTCCGACGTGTCCATGAAGGTCTAATGAAGGTCATGAACAGGTCAAACCATGATCTACGAGCGCTACAGTCGTGAAAATTTGTGTTCTGTAGAAAACGTTTCAAATTTAGATCTATCAGTGTTAGAAGGATAAAAATTCGGCCCTCTAGGTACTTTCAGTCGTAGATCCCAGAAATGTCAAATTTTGGATGCTATGGGTCCTTAGAGGTCAAAGGGTCAAATTCGATATACCTGTTCTGGAGAACTATAAATTGGTGAAGAGGGCTATTTTTATGGCAGTGAAACTCAGAAATAACAGGTATTCAAATCCACTGTCGCATTCAAGGTCAAATAAAGGTCGGAATAACCGCTAGAAATCAAAAGATGCAGAAGTCACTGATTGGTTTCTAATATATATATTTACTATTTAATTAATGATTATTTAGCTCTAATTTATTTCCTCCTGCGATTTACAGATGGATATTTTTTCGTATTTTTTATTATTTTACATCATTCTGTAAAAATTAACATCTTTTTAATTTCTACAAAAACAGTTTTCGTGTTAAAATGTAGAAGCAAAATCAGGGACTGGGAATGCAATCCTCTATTTCAGCATGTAGTCAAGGGTCGAGCCATTCCTATGCAGTTTAGTGTCATGCATTCAATCCCTGAGGCGACCAAGGGCCTCATATTATTTCTATACGTAACCTATCGAATTATAATCATAAAGGGAAATTAATCTAACCATTTAATTATATAAAGTAGTTAAAAAAGTTAAATAAATGAACTAAATAATTTAATACACAGTTTTAATTATTATTAAAAATTATAATAGGTAAAAGAAAACGAGACAAAATTATTTCCAGGATATTTTTGGCGGGTAAGATGAAACGAAATGGAAGGGCGCATGCGTCTCGTGGACCATTAGCTGGCATTCACTGATTTAGTCGTTGGTAGAAATCGAGTCTCGCTTTACAGTGCTATTTCCAGGAATATATAACTACCATGCTAAGAGAGGAATCATATGCTTGCTGCTTTAAAAACAAAGCAAATGGCGTTAAAAACATAAACTTCGACAACCTAAAATACAATCAAGTTCATATTTTATCTAGGAATTGAAATGTATTAGAGATGAGCAATTTGTTCAGTTTTTTTCCACATGGCGTTTCATCTGATCACTCAGTCTTATGTTCTGCCAGATACGGAATGTACTTCCCTGTAAGGGAGTCTTATAGATCTGGAGTTCTTTCGGGATATAAAGGGGGCGGGGGTGGCTCAGTCGGTAGCGCGCCAGGCTCGTAATCTGTAGTTCCCTGGTTCGAGTCCCAGCTGGGTCAGCGTTGAGATTTATCTCCGCAAAAATTCTCCGCCCTGCCCACGGTCAGTAGGGGACACCGATGGGCTTGGAAAGGCCGCCGTCCGTCGGATGGGACGTTAAGCCGAGGTCCCGTGTGCGGGAGAGACATGCCCTGTGCACGTTAAAGAACACGCTGGATGGCCTTGACGGGAGGCTACCATCTGTCTCCCAACAGCTGTTCCAGTGGGTCCCCTCCCACAACCTTCTCTGAGCCTTCAGGGTCCATGTGACCTGGTCATTTAGCCCATGGTGTGCAAAAAAGTGCCGCTCAGAGGTAAAACAACCCAACCCAACCCTGGAGTTCTTTCGGGATATAAAACGATTGGCAACTGTCACAGATTGTAAAAAAATCTGCATAGCTTTTCATTTCGTGAAGTCTAGATCTTCGTCACTCGTAGTGAATTATTATCATCCGAAAATGCCAAATTATTATAAATTATCAAGAGAAAGATATGATGATATCGAGTCTCATGAACAGACACAATCGTTGGAAACACCTCTTTTGGTTGTCAATAGGTCATTGCCTCATGACATTGAGAAAAGGATATTCAGCTCTTCCATCGTTTTAAACATTGTTCTATTTACAATATTATATTCAGATACTTTTAACTATAAATAGAAGGCTACAACATTTTAATTAAAACAACACGAAAAGTATTATTTTCGTTTCCTATTCAAGATGTTATGATTCACAAGATGGTTTCACTGCAAGTAGACGCTGTGTGCAGTAAAGCATGCACTACAGGGGTTTCAAGACATGTTATGTCTTATTCATAGTATTATGAAGAATACCACAGGTTAATAACGAAGTAAATTTAATTTTTAAAAACATACAGCAGAAAGAAGCTTAAGTTTTGATAATGAACTCTTAAAGTTGAAGAAATATTTATTTATTGACTGAATTTATTGAATCTTTTGAAGTTTTAGGATTCTTTACATGTTTGTTCTGAATAACCCAGCAATGGTTGCACAAATCCTTCGCATTTTAAGAAATAGCTTTTCATATAAAATTACGTCTGAAATTGGAATATAAACCAGATCCACTCCTTAGAACCCATTGCTAGCAATAATCGCTCGATCTATACACAACAACCATTCAATAATGAACAAAAAAGTCAGTAGAATTGCATTACAATATTTTTAGTTCTGTTTCGGGTGTTTGTGCTGTTAAAAGATTGAATGTTAAGTCAAGAGCAGTTTGACGTAAATAGGGTTGGGTTGTTTTACCTCTGAGCGGCACTTTTTTGCACACCATGGGCTAAATGGCCAGGTCACAAGGACCCCGAAGTCTCAGAGAAGGTTGGGGGAGGGGACCACTGGAACAGCTGTTGAGAGATAGATGGTAGCCTCCCGTCAAGGCCATCCAGCGTGTTCTTTAACGTGCACAGGGTATGGCTCTCCCGCACACGGGACCACGGCTTAACGTCCCATCCGACTGACGGCGGCATTTCCAAGCCCATCGGTGTCCCCTACTGACCGTGGGCAGGATTGGGAGTTTTTGCGGAGATAAATCTCAACGCTGACCCAGCTGGGACTCGAACCTGGGTACTATAGATTACGAGCCTGGCGCGCTACCGACTGAGCCACCCCCGCCCCTGACGTAAATAAATGATGTCCTTCCTAAGAAACTTAATCTCAGCAGTCCATTAGTTGAAATATTTGACGAAAAGCAGCTGACTACGATTCTAGCAGGTCTTTCATCATTTCGCGTTTGTTAGTTTCTTGCTTTGTTTTGTTTTTCTTCAGCCATATTTTTTTCAAACGGCTATTTGGATAAGTCTCAGCTTTAATCAAATAAAGAACCCTTGACAAATGACTAATGGACAAAATGCGCCTTTTAGGGAATAACTGTATAGAGAGTGGTTTTCAGGATTATGAACTTTTTCAAATTGAATGGATTGTTAATTAAAACCAATCCATTACCAACAACGATGAAGGCCTCGCAGCAAACTGGAGCGTGTGCAGAACCTCGTGCGCTCCACTTTGTTGCTGTTTGTAATGGTTTTAAGTCTTCGTAAAATTTGATAATGCTACTAACGCTAAAGTCGCTTTCTTTGTGGCCGACAGAAGTGGCAACGCCAATCGACTAAACTGATACAACAACAAGCCAATATTTAAATGGAATTAATTAATCATATATGTACTACTTTTTTGTGCGTTCGTAGTTCATTCAGCCACCGAGTACTGCAACTGATTGGCTAGTAAAGCATCAATAGCAATGGAAGGCTTTCAAAATTTGCATATTTGCATTAAAAAAATCCTTCCCATTGGTCGGTACTGTCGCTCAAAAAAGTATCCGAACACTACGGTTGATTGCAAAATTCAGAAAAAATATCTGGCAACGATTTTTTTTAGAAATTAGTCATCTGGCATCCTTCGTGTCACGTGACACGAAGGTTGCCAGATGACTAATTTCTAAAAAAAATCAATGCCAGATATTTTTTCTGAATTCTGTAATCAACCATAGTGTTCGGATATTTTTTAATATATATAATGCGTATGAATATATAATGCAATGAATATGGAGCGTGTGCAGTTACCGTTCACAGCAAACTGGAGCGGTTGCGGTTAATGCTCACAGCTCATTGGATCGTGTGAGCTCACAAAGACCTAGATCGTGTGGGCTCACTCACGGAAATGTGGAGCGTCTGCAGTTACCGTTCACAGCAAACTGGAGCGGTTGCTGTTAATGTTCACAGCACATTGGATCGTGTGAGCTCACAAAGACCTGGATCGTGTGGGCTCACTCACGGAAATATTGAGCGTGTGCAGTTACCGTTCACAGCAAACTGGAGCGTGTGCAGTTACTGCACACGCTCCAGTTTGCTGTGAACGGTAACTGGAGCGTGTACAGTTGCTGTACACGCTCCAGATATTTTTCCTGAATTCTGTAATCACGTGACACGAAGGTTGCCAGATCACTAATTTCTAAAAATATCGTTGCCAGATATTTTTTCTGAATTTTGTAATCAACCGTAGTGTTCGGATACTTTTTTCAGCGACTGTACATGTTTATTTAAGGGATGTTTTAATGAGTTTCCCCTAGCCTCGTAAGAAGTGGCCTATTAATAAGGAACGATATGTCATTTAGATGACGAAGCGAAAGAAGCCTCGGCTCGTGAGCCAATGCAGCCTGCATACCGAATGGGGGTTGCGCGCGCTAAGTGAAATTGGCGGTCTTTTCCTTCTGTCGCGTGCTCGTAATCCACGCCGTTGCCTAGCAACCAACGAAGACAACCATGCCCTGGGCTTCGAAGCATTATCTAAGATTATTATGATGGGGGAAAGACATCAATCAATGCATCGTGTGTGTGTGTTGCCATTTTGGCATCGTCAATCTTTCGTGTTCTTTCGGTGCTTTCAGTTCCTAATAACATTTTCTTTCATTAGATTAAAACTGACAATTAAATTGGGTAAATTATCGAGAAAATTACGGGATAATTGCTTCACGTTTTCTTTTTTTAATAGATTTGTCTTGCAAAATGCATTGAACAAGCTTTCTTATACCTCACAATGTTAAGTACAGTACCGTTTCCTAAATTGGAACTCAACTAAGAAGGTAAACTTTATTTTAGTGACTGTGTATAGTAAATTTTTTGGATCGTATTGACTATGAATCAATAGTAGGCAATTATCTCTAATTGTTGCATTAAAAGCCACCAATTCGGGTGAAAATAAGTCTTAATATAAATCCCCCACTCCTTAGCTTCAACCATTCAGACGATGAAGGCTCCACAGAGATAGAGGTCATTGCGACAACTGCTCTTTTGATTTCTGGAGCCCTGAAACATGATACAGTTGCACGTCGTAGGTAAGGACTATGGAGTTGTGATGTAAAGCTAACCGACGTATAACGGGGTATTCTCACCCATAAGAATATATCTCAATGCAGAAGTATAGGGACAGCAGGAGAATTAACGTCGCTTAGACAGTGCTTCCCGAAGTGGTGGTCGACGGACCACTGCCGGTAAGCGAGCTGCCAGGTAAAAACTGTTTTCAGAAGCGTAGCCATAGTCATAATTTGTGGTTGATTGTGAAATCATATGGTATACCAGACAAGTTAGTTAACATTATGAAAGCTCTCTATAATAACACTGAGTCGTGTGTGAGAGTTGGTAAGGCTTGTAGCAATTGGTTTAGCATTACTTCTGGTGTTCGACAAGGGTGCATTTTGTCTCCTTTTCTCTTTAGCTTGGTTATTGATTATGTTATGCGAAATTCACTTCAAGGGAAAGATTTTGGCTTTAAATGGGCTGGAGATACGAAAATTTCTGATTTAGATTATGCTGATGATTTAGCCCTTTTGGCAAATGATGTTGATGAGATGAACTCTTTCATTCGAGCTGTTGATGAGACTGGTAGTAGAGTAGGTTTGGTTATAAACAGAAAGAAAACTAAAGTGATGAAAATGGTCAGGCAGGCTGTGATTCAGTTAATCTGAATGGTTGCAGTCTTGAGCAGGTGTCACAGTTTAATTATCTTGGGAGCTATGTAACAGATAATGGTGATGTGCGGCATGAGATTAACAGACGAATAGGGATTGCTGCTGGGACTTTTAAGAATCTATGGAGAGTGTGGAGAAATAGGCGTATACACCTAAAGACTAAAATTAGACTGTATAATAGTTTGGTTATTTCTAGGGTTAGTTATGGTAGTGAAACTTGGACACTTTGTAAACAAGATAACAGGAAACTAGATGCTTTTGATTCCAGATTCTTACGCAGTATCTTGGGCATTAGGTGGTTCAACCTTGTAACTAATGATGAGATTAGGCAAAGGAGTTTGCAACCCCCTTTAAGCAGCATATTGTGCAGAGAGAGACTCCGTTGGTTTGGCCATGTTGCCCGTATGAATAATTATAGATTGGCGAATAGGGTTATGAACAGTGTGCCTAAAGGCCTCAGAAAGAAGGGGAGACCTAGGATGCGGTGGGCAGACAATGTCAAACAGGACCTTGTTAGAATTGGTGTGCAGTGGCCAGATGCAGTAGATGTAGCTCAGGATAGACTTGCTTGGAGAACTAAATTGCACGGTCTGGTTAGACCTCCGTAGCCCATGGCTGCTTGAGGATGATGATGATGATGATGATGAGCATTGTCACTCTCTAAAAGCCACAGTTTTGAACGCTCTAACATGACGTCATGTCGTAGTGAGGAGGTGGAGAAAGTGTCATGCTAATAGACATAACGTGTTTCTTGAGACATCACGTGGCCAGAAGCTCCGGGCAGATCTCAGAAGAAAGTTTCTTGCTCAGATGATCCACCACACGAAAGAATTGCCGGTCTGGTCTTCAGAAAGTTTGAGAAGCATTGGCTCAGACTGCTCATTGAGACGCATCTTTCACAATATCAATACATATAACTACAATAGTGTGGTAACCACCCCTGAGTAATTTAGAGGCGGCCCAACATTAATGGCCGTTATTCCTTCCTACAGCTTGTCTGAAGCTGGCTCCCCAAAACCAACATTGAAATTGACACAATTATGCAAATATTTAAACCAGAGAAAGTGCATATAACATAAAACAACATTTATTTAACATACATTTTCTATCTTTGTCACAAATTTGATTAACATACTTTTCAACAATCTTTTCTTACAGACGTGCTTGGCGTGATCCCCTGTTTTCAAGCGAAACTTTCCGAACACTATGGTTGATTACAGAATTCAGAAAAAATATCTGGCAATGATTTTTTTAGAAATTAGTGATCTGGCACCCTTCGTGTCACGTAACACGAAGGTTACCAGATCACTAATTTCTAAAAAAAATCGTTGTCAGATATTTTTTTTGAATTCTGTAATCAACCATAGTGTTCGGATATTTTTTGGAGACCCTTTTTGACCCTTACCTCGTTCAACTCCGGCGGGCCAAAAGAAGCTCCGTGGTCGTTGGCCGTGCTGCCGCTCACCTCGGGTCACCTGTGGCCTGAGGCGCGAGATTCAAATCAAGATGTTTCTGTCATTAAGAGATGACGTCAACGACTTAATTACAAAGAAAATTTACGTCACTCCCTTCCATACGTTGACGACATACACCTCTCTTGTGTTCCGATCTTAAGCAACCACGGCAATTCCCGATTCCGCCTATACGACACTACCAGTTATGAAAAGCCGTGCTTATATAGAGCCGGGGGCAAGGAATACGCCCTATAGGCGCACCTCAACCCCAGCCTCACATGGAAGCAGTCCTATAGAAGGAAAGCTGACCACCGGAAGAAACCTAACTTTAATCTATTCCCCGGTTAGCCATGAACAAGGATATATAGATCCAAGTTCGCTCGGCATCCGGGGTGGAGACTCTTAGTAAGGACCAGACTTTGGAGAGGACTCGACCTACTGGGGCACAAATCTTTTCAGAAGAGTCCTCGAACTGCTCACCCAGAGCACCTGAGAGGTGAGGTCTCAGACACCGTCACCGTCCAACCGGTCAACACGGAACCGGTCAGCGGCATCGTCAACCTCGGTTGGTCTTGGCTGTGTCCAACAGGTGGAGCCACTCCGGTCGGCACAGGCTTCGACCGGGATGCTGGCCTCTAGCCCCCCCCCCACCACCACCACGACAAGGTGGTCCCCTATTGGGAGGGGGGGGGGGGTTGACGACATTTTTAATAATAATAATAATAATAATAATAATAATCTTTATTCATATTCATGTTAGTTATACAAAATTTTAAACAAATGACCCGCAAAGCATTTGCTTATCTGCAGGAGAGAAGAATAATAACGTTACATGAAAATACATAAGATATAGTTTAAAACAATGTCATCAAATTATATGAATTTCAGTGGAAGCTCCATTGTAGTGGTTGAAATTTTTATTTAAAATTTAGTGCCTAGAAGAAAATTTTTTGTCTTATTTTTGATTTCTTTAAAATTGTTTAATAAAATAATTTCCCTTGGCAGTTGATTGAACACGTAAGGTATTGTGTATGCCCTTGTACATTTCCCGTAATTGTTTAATATTTTTGGAAGTTGGAAATAATTTTTGGATTGTAACCTTGTGTTTTTCCCATGAGAGATTTTATATTTAAATTGATTATCAAAAAAATATTTTAAAGTGATGCTGTATTTGTAAAGGTTGTGAAAAGAGAGTATGCCTAGATAATTTAGTCTTTCTTCGCTATGATAAAATGAATTTCTTAAGTTGTATGGGATTATATTTTTAGCAATGGATGATTGAATAGTTTCTATTTTCTTTATATTTGTGAGGTTAGTTGAGCCGTATATTGTCAAACCATAGGTCAATATAGATTCACAGATAGCTTTGTAAACCAAAATACATGTATGTGTGCTTGCAACAAATTGTAGTTTATAAAGTTTAGATGCACATAGACGCAATTTCCCTGCTAACTTTTGAATATGTGTATTCCATCGGAAGGTTGTGTCCATGTAGAGTCCAAGATATTTATGGCTCTCAACACGCTCAATAACATCACAGTCGCAGCAGTCAGGGTCATGAGTTATCATGTTGTGGGGACACAAGGGTTCGTGGTTTTTAATTGCATAAGATGAGAGATCATAGTATCCTGGTGAATGAAAGCTCATCCATTTGGTTTTTTCTGAATTTATGTAAATACGATTAATGTTAGACCAGTAAATAATTTTGTTAAAATCATCCTGTGTATCTCGGACTGCGTCTCCTATATTGTGATTCACGTTAACCAAGGCGGTGTCATCAGCATATATATAAAGAGAGCCCTTCAGTTTAAGGTTAGCTAGATCATTAATATAAATAATGAATAAAAGCGGACCTAAAATTGAACCTTGTGGAACACCAGTGTACACTGTTCTCTTCTCACTAAAAACGCCATTAATTTTGGTAACATGCACTCTATTTTTTAAATAATTTTCAAACCATTTAAGGGTAATACCTCGGACACCATAAATATACAATTTTTGAAGCAAAATATCGTGATCCAACGTATCAAATGCCTTACGAAAGTCCAGAAAGATAGCTGCTGCTTTTTTTCCGTTGTTTAAAGTTCCATTAATGACGTCAGAAAACTCCGTTAAAAGTGTAATTGTATTTTTACCTTTTTGGAAACCATATTGCTTTTCACTAATAATGTTATGTTTTTTCAAGAAATTGGCTAGAACGTTAGCTACATATCTTTCAAGTATTTTGTGAAGGACGGGTAAGATGGCAATGGGCCTATAGTTAGTGCAATCGGATTTAGTTCCACTTTTGTAAATTGGTCTTAGAATAGCAATTTTGAGTTTATTAGGGATGTTTCCTGTAGATATGCTTTCATTGATAAAGTTTGTCACGAGATCAGCTAAGGAGGTTTTGCATGCTTTAATGTGCTTTATGTGTACCTGATCGTATCCACATGATTTTCTTTCATTTAAGTCACTTAGAATTTTGAAAGTTTCTTGTTTTGAGATGGGAGGAATAAAAATTGAGGGGACAGAAGGTTGGATATGTTTAGGAACTGTAGAGAGATTCTGTATACGGTTATCGTCTCTGAGATTGACAATAATGTCTGCAAAGGTGTTGTTAAATTTCTCTGCTGCTTGAGTTTCAGACATACCTTGTGGCATATTCTTCATGATAAAATCGTCAATGGCAGTTTTAGGTTTATTGTTGATAATTTGGTTGATGAGTTCCCAATTTTGTTTTGGTTTATTTTTACATGACTCAAATTGTTTGAAGTAATATTTTTTCTTTTCCTGCCTAATAACGGACGTGACTGTGTTTCTTAAGTTTGTGTATAGTAATTTAAAATTTCTGTTTCTCTTGTTATTTTTGTAATCAATCCAAGCCGAGTCTCTTTTACGTATTAAGTTTATTATTTCCTGATTTATCCAGTCTTTGCTACAATTTCGTTGTTTCATTTTTGAGCCATTCGATAGTTTATTAATTTTGTTATTGTTGACAATCGCCATATATTTTTTTATGAATGTTTCATAAAGTACGTCTATTAGTTCTGAATTTGGGGTTTCGTTTCCAGTGCCTCTGTCCAGCCAGTCTGTTAGACTTATTTCTTTGCATATGTTTTTATGATCTAAGATAGTTTTCGTGTTAAAATTGCTGTCTAGCTTTTTAGTGTGATTGGACGAATTCCCTAGTTTTTTCCCCCCGCAAATTGCCGCGATTAAGTAGTGGTCTGCGATCCTACTGCCAAAAATCATTGAATTTGTGTCGAGTTTAATGTCAAGTCGGACGTTAATGTGATCAATGCATGTCTGAGAAAGAGAGTCACCAATGATGTCTTCCCTGGTGATACCAGTAATAATAGGTGAGAAACCAAACTCGGTTAACAATTCTACGTATTTGGCAACTCCGTGTTTTTTGATATTTTTGATATCTAAATTAAAGTCTCCAACTAGTATTTGATTGCGATGTTTATCAGTTGTTTCGAACCAATTTTTGAGATTAGAAAGAAAAGTGTTAATGTTCGAGCTTGGTGATCTGTAAATAGCAAGTAAATTGAAAGTTAAATTACCCTTGTAGATATTTATATTCAGTGTTTCAGCAGGGATTACAAGTGAAGGTATCGTTTTGACTAATAATGTGTCGCGGAAGAAAAGTAGAATCCCATGTTCAAACGCACCAGGAGTTCTCGTAAAAAGTTGATTAAAATTTTCTAGATTGAACAATGGAGCATCCGTGCTGAGGATGTTAGTTTCTGTTAATATAATAATATCTAAGAAATTCAAGATATCTTTAAGATAAACACAGAGAGTATCCCAGTTTTTTTTCAGACTTCGAATGTTCACATGCAGAAAGCTTAAATGTTCATCAGATTCATAACATAATTTACTAGTCAAGAACCATTTCTGAACTTCTTCATAGTCGCACAGGACATTTTCGTTGTGATCAAATGTTGGTAAGTCATCAAAATGAAAAGTCGCCATGGCAGAACAAATAAGGTGGAGCAAATAAACAATATATTTCCCGTTTAAAATTCGTCGAAATTCGTTTGCATATCAATTCGAATTACGCTGTCACCATCAGTTTTTCTCATCATGATTTTCCCGTTCCGAAACCAGACGTATTTAAAATTTTTTGATTTGGCCAGGCACCTCGCTTTCCAGAAAAGTTCTCTGTTTATTGGAGTTAAATTTTCATTTATATACACTGGCGTTTTTTTAGCGTCATCAATAACGTTACTGGCAAAGATTTTCGATTTCTTTTTTGACATCCATTGTTCACGTTCGTTTCTAGATTTAAATTGGGCAATAATCGCAGGTGTTTTTTTTCTTGTTCCTTGTTGGCAGTCTATGTAAGGCTTCAAGTTGATCAATGTTAAAATTATTTATATCTAGCGCTTCTGCAACGTTGATCATTATCTGATTTAGATTTTCTTTCTCATCCTGGTCGTCCATTGGAATGCCATGTATCTCGATATTTCGGTTTCTGCCGTATTGTTCAAGATCATTAATTTGCGACTTTAGAGCCGTATTCTCTTGAGTGAGATCTGCACATGTAGTTTCAATGGTAGCTAGTTTACTCATAGTGTCTAGTTGCGTCGCTTCATATTCGTGAAATTTATTCAATAGTGTATCATATTGAGATGAGAAAAATTCTACTGAATGCCTTAAGTCTTTGATTTCGTTTCTTAAGTGCGTTATTTCATTCAGTAATGTTTGAAAGTTTCTAGTTTCTTGTTGCGCCGAAGACGGGGGCCGTATACTATTAGTGTTACAGCCTTCTCCAGGTGTCTTAGAGGAGCGGTGACCCAAGGATGTCTCCTGGCTATAGTTACTATTGTTATTCGATGTCGGTGAGGGTGATACACGTGTGCTATTCTTTAGAGGCGTATTATCTCTGTTTTCTTTATCTGAAACGGGCCTGTTGTTTGTCCTGCTTAATTTGCAGTCAGTACAGAGCCACGTTTTTTTCTTCTCTTGAGTCATCTTTTTATAGTTTCTCTCCGTTGTGCCAGAGCACCCAAAATGCAGTTTCCCTTTGCATCCACTGCATAGGATATGGTCGGCATTAGGAGCAATTGTTTCTCCACAGCTGTAGCACAATGAATTCATTGTGTAGAGAGTTTTGGCTCACAAGTTCAACGGCGGGAACCACTAATGGGAGATGCACAAATTGGGCCCTAAAGTCCAGGTGCTTAATTGATTTTAGCCAGCTCACTCTACACAAGACACTGTGTAAAGCACGACGGACTGATGCAAGGGGGAGAGGACGCGTAGGAGCAATAAAGTTTATGGCACTTACTAGTCCGGTGACGGCCCGAAGGTCAAACCGATGGTCGCGGTCACGGGAGGGCAGCGGACACACCCTGCTGGCAGGAGCTCTGCGAAGAACGTCCGATCGCAACGACAATGGGGACGCCAGTTATACCCCCCCCCCATACTCATGCCCTGTACCTGAAGCATTTTATTCATGATTTTAATAAAATATACTCGTCGCCAACTCTAATGTTTTTCTCCATTAAAATATTTCCCCACATTGCATAAAAAATTTTACTTTTGATTGAACTCTCTATAAAGACGTACAGCACGTTTATGATGTATATTAATAAAAAGTAAAATATCAAACGTAATCTAGGTAAGCATGTGTAAGCGAGTAACAATCTTAATGGAACTTTTAACCTCGGTTGAACTCTTTTAACCTCGTTCAAAATGGAAAAACTTTGCCATGGCGATGGTGGGATACAATTCCCGAGTTTTAGATAACCTATCAGGTTTCTGTAGATTATACATAGCCAGCAGGAGTTTACTCTTAATCTCTTGATTTAAAAAAAAAAATACTTGTTTCGTTTGATTAAGCGTACAAAAAATATCATCTCTAGGAACGCTTGACCCTGGAATCTGCAGCTGTCGGATTCCCTACTAAAAATACCCCCTCAAGCAGCTGCTTGCCACAGAGGTCTGACAGGAGCCTGTCAGTTTATAAGCCATAGTAGAAGGTCTGAGAGGATGGCAGGACCTCAGCAGAAAAACAACACACACATCCATGCCTTGCCCGGGGCTCGAACCCAGGTCCCGTAGATCAGTAGCCAAGCATGCTAACCACTCGGCCACGGGACGGCTGATTCGCTACTGCTGAGGTAAAATGTCGATTTTTCGACAGTTGCACGAAGCATTATGTTTGCATCTAAAAAAAAGGTTTCTGTCATTAACAACAGATGGCACCATTGATTAGAATAGAATTAGAAGTCGACGCATTCATCTAACCGTAGTAAATATATGTCAATAATATTCAATGTTATTCTCAATTGAATTGTATTTTTTCCTACTAAATGTTTTTCCGTTTTAGAGTATTTATCTGCCCTTTTAAACTTATGCCTAGCTGATCATTGCACAGGGCCAAAAGTACTTCGTCAATCCGATTCTTCAGTTAGCGTCAAAACTTCTGGTATTGATTCTAGCTGAATCAACGAAGCATAATACAATTATATACTGGGTGATCCAAAAGGAACAGAAAAAGTAAAAATGCAATAATTCGAAAAGTATAGACAGTAGCACGATGCGGTTTTCACAGAAATGCACAGAAAGACATGGGATTTTTTTAATGACGAAAAATTTTATTGCCAGAATAGTTACATTTGCCACCGACAGGTGGCGCTTCAGTTGTGTCTGTAGTTTGCACAGTGGCGCAGCACAATTCGCAACGCAGCTAGGATTACAAATATCACTAGGATCAGTATTGACTACATCTGAAATTTACGTACCTCACGGTAGGGGCGGGGGTGGCTCAGTCGGTAGCGCGCCACGCTCATAATCTGTAGTTCCCAGGTTCGAGTCCCAGCTGGGTCAGCGTTGAGATTTATCTCCGCAAAATTCCCCGCCCTGCCCACGGTCAGTAGGGGACACCGATGGGCTTGGAAAGATCGCCGTCCGTCGGATGGGACGTTAAGCCGTGGCCCCGTGTGTGGGAAAGCCATACCCTGTGCACGTTAAAGAACACGCTGGATGGCCTTGACGGGAGGCTACAACAGCTGTTCCAGTGGGTCCCCTCCCCCAACCTTCTCTGAGCCTTCGGGGTCCATGTGACCTGGCCATTTAGCCCATGGTGTGCAAGAAAGTGCCGCTCAGAGGTAAAAAACCCAACCTACGTACCTCACGGCAAAGTCAGATTGATCAATGTTCGCAGTCTCGCACCGTTTGAGGAGTGGCGGCCGGCGTATCTGTGTAAATGGCCACAGGTGGCAGATCCGGATCGCTACAGCGCCACCTGTCGGTGACAAATGTAACTATTCTAGTAATAAAATTTTTCGTTATTAAAAAAATCTCATGTCTTTCTGTGCCTTTCTGTGAAAACCGCATCGTGCTACTGTCTATATTTTTCGAATTATTGCATTTTTACTTTTACTGTTACTTTTGGATCACCTGGTATATTATTATGTTATTATTATAATGGCGTAATTCTCATTGCTGTTAATATAAGTAGTCTCGTTCGGAGGCCGCTTCTATGATACAACACCTGACATATTATTAGGAGGTCATAGGTTCGGATTCCTCTCAGCTAAAGGTAATTTTTTCTCGGTGCTAATAGAAAGTAAACGTCACATTAAGCATTGACCCCTCCCTGAGAATTCCAGTAAGTGTAATGGAAACCAAAAATTATGAAATTTGTGCATACTTCACGCATTTTTCATAACTCTTTTTTAAAAAAGCCTCTAAAAAACGGAAAAAATGTTACACTGAAATGGAAATCTAGTCTCTTAGCCACCTCCTCCTAATTTTTTTCTAAATCCGGGCATGCTTATAAAGAGTGGAAAACCCCAATTCTTTCAAATGAGCTCCAATCTAATGATTTCGTTTAATCTTGTCATTGTAATATAAAGGTACAGTGTCGATATCATAATTGCCTGAATGAAATAAGCATTTGCGAAATCTACTCCAAATGCAAGGTTATTATTTCTCCTCTTTTCCCAATTGGATCTCTAAATCAGACGCTCCAAGTTCCATTCCCCACTGAGCCAGCGTTGAGATTTTCTTCGATCTAATCCATCTCTGCTCTGGTGACAAAGAGGAATCCTATGGACTAGAAAAGGCGCCGTCCGTCAGATGGAATTTTAATCCCTGGACAATGCGCAGAAGAAACCACATCCTGTGGAAGTTATAGAACACGCTGATTATCCTAAATGCCAAGGATCCTCTCTCCCTACCAAGTTCTGAGTCTTTGGGGTCCTTGCGACCTGGACATTTAGCCCATAGTGTGAAAAAAGAGTGCCGCTCAGAGGTAAAACAACCTAATCCATTCCCACTTGGCAATAGACTTTTTTTCTCACCAAGGAATTCAAATTCCTAGTTCAAACGAGGTTAAAAAATCTCCATTGACTTGTTTCATGTCTCTTGTCATTCGCATAACGCTTCAGTTCCGTGCAGGGCAGCCTCACTACGTAAAGGGCAAAGACGGACGAATGGAATGGACGTGCTCGGCTGGTAAATAAAGCTGCATGTTCATGCGCGCGCACGTCACGTATTGTCAGGGGCACCCCGTACCCTTACCCCCTCCAGTCAGTAGATGGAAAGGCACTTCCGTTTCAACCACACACGTGTCACTGAACTTAAGAGTCACGTGTTGACGCGTCGTCATGACAACCGAAGGACGATGACAAGCGCAGCACGTGTTTCGAGGCTCAGCGACATCGTTCTCGGTGAGCCGTGATTTCGCCTCGTTCCCTCCGCCGCATCACCAGAGCCCTTCCGTGCACACTCTTCAGTACACGACATGGGCGTCGGCATCTTGTGGGCGAATGTCGCCTGTAATTTGTATTTGGTAAATATTGTTTTTCATTAGGCAACAAGGAAAATAGAAGCTTTCCAAGTAGTGGCGTTGCAGAAGATTCTAATCACCTGTATCCGGTATCTGTTTCGATTCGTATCGTGATGACGACACAGAACCTTTCAAATGACATGGTAACTTTCCAAGCTAAAGATTTATTCAAATTTTGGATTTTTGTTTTTTGGTTCTGAAAGTTTAGTGAAGATATATTAGAAGGCCAATGGCATTTGCCAAATTGTTTACCATTTCAAAACGAAAAAGTAAATGTTAGGTTCGATTGTTCTACCTCTGGACGACGCTCTTTCTATACTCAATGGGCTAAATGCAGAGGGGTATTGACAGGCCCCACACCACCAGCGACGCTCTTTCTATACTCAATGGGCTAAATGCAGAGGGGTACTGACAGGCCCCACACCACCAGCGACGCTCTTTCTATACTCAATGGGCTAAATGCAGAGGGGTACTGACAGGCCCCACACCACCAGCGACGCTCTTTCTATACTCAATGGGCTAAATGCAGAGGGGTACTGACAGGCCCCACACCACCAGCGACGCTCTTTCTATACTCAATGGGCTAAATGCAGAGGGGTACTGACAGGCCCCACACCACCAGCGACGCACTTAAAGTGATATTTTTATTTTCAAAATTTGAGTGAAAACTTGTGCAACTCTTTAAATAAACAACCCTGCATTTTTTTTTGCATAGCTTGGAATGAATCGTAACAGACCATGGATGCTCACCTTCTTTCCCGCCATTAGAAAATTTTTTTTATTTTTTTTTATTTGCGACATATAGGACAGAGAAGAATCCTAGAAGCTACTCCTAGCTTAATACAGGCCTTCTCATACAAGGACATGCCCTACTACGACCGAAGTCACTGCTGACCACTGCCTTAGTTAGAGCTAACACAACACACAAAGTTTGCCTTGCTGGAACAGTCGCTAGCTGCCTAACCACTATGCCAGTTAAGGCTAATTCCTTCCTTTGCTGCCTCTTCGTCATCATCAACGTAAGTCCATGACAGCCGTGGGCGACTTTATTTCTTTCATCTGACTTCGACTGCTCCGGATAAGTCCTACTTACTTAACTCTTAAGACTAGAAATGTTTCCAATATTATCACTATTTTTTTTTATTTTTTTTTATTTCTTTTCTGCTTTTATATCATTTGTGGAATAGAGGGGAAAGTGAATTATATTCAAAATAATTTTGTTAAAACTATATAAGTTTTGATGCAAAATTTATTTATGCCCCTCTGAAAACAATTGAAACAATATTTTATGAAGAAAATTGTAAAGCTAATTCATTCCAAAATATCGAATTATACGAGGGTAAGTCAATAAAATAAAGTGCATTTTCATTTTGTACCCATTATGTATGCATGGGTTGGGTTGTTTTACCTCTGAGCGGCACTTTTTTTGCACACCATGGGCTAAATGGCCAGGTCACATGGATTCCTAGGCTCAGAGAAGGTTGGGGGAGGGGACCCACTGGAACAGCTGTTGGGAGACAGATGGTAGCCTCCCGTCAAGGCCATCCAGCGTGTTCTTTAACGTGCACAGGGTATGTCTCTCCCGTACACGGGGCCACGGCTTAACGTCCCATCCGATGGACGGTGGTCTTTCCAAGCCCATCGTTGTCCCCTACTGACCGTGGGCAGGGCGGAGAATTTTTGCGGAGATAAATCTCAACGCTGACCCAGCTGGAACTCGAACCTGGGAACTACAGATTACGAGCCTGGTGCGCTACCGACTGAGCCACCCCCGCCCCTATGTATGCATGTACCTATTATGTAAACTTTACTACAGTACCACATAACTGCATAGCCGAACCTATGGTTACTCGTAGTTTCCCTATAAAGTTGTTGCCAACTTTATAATTTAAATTTGTATTAAAATGATTGCGCCTCTCTCGGATTGCACCACAGTTGAACACGTTAAGTGTCATTCGTTTTTTACAATCAGAAGGAATCAAAACAATGAAATTTATCGTAGAATGTGTGCACAATATTGGAACAGTCGTTTATCGTAAAAAAAATGTGTACAAGTGGTTCTAACTTTCAGAAGCTGTTCGCACAAATGTAATGGTTGAACATCGATCTGGTTGGCCAATTGAAGCAGCAACACCTGATTCCGCAACGTGTTAATAAACTTGTTCAGGAGAACCGACGCATCACTTTGGAAGAATTTGTGCTAAATTGAATGTTAGCCATGGGACAGTGTTCAAAGTTCGCTGCTCAATTGGTTATGCTCTTATCGAAAACCTTTTCCTTTTCTCATCAAATCAGAACACTTTTCAGCTATTGCACTGAATGTATCAAGAGAAGAGGTGATTATATTGGAAAATAGTGTACATATATGTTTCTGAAATAAATTGTTTTGATGCTGTATTTAAATTCACCTATTTATCGACTTACCCTCGTATATTAAAAAAACCGCAATATGTGTCAAATATTTATATTACACATCTTCAAAAGGTTAAATTAAACAAAACAAAAGAGTCCCAAGACCTATCTTGGAGAAGGGGGGGGGGGCTAGATTTTACGGTAACCCCACTGGCTAAATCAACAAAGTATTATTTATATAGACCATAAGTAACTGGATAACAAATTATGTTGGCATAGTAAAGTGCATTTCATGTGCAAAAAGAGAAAGAAATTTTGCAAATTTGTGCAAATGCGATGAGATGCAGAGTAAACATTTTAATGATAGTGTGGTTGCAATGAAGATGTGTGTTAACGAGAGAAACACACAGTATTGTTCACAAAGATCTTTTTCTCTGTGCTGAGAGCTCCATAAATTTGGAGCCAAGATACGCCGCACCCATTATATGTGACCTTCAACTGGACTGAAGTTGGCTCACTCAGCATCACGCCACGCAACTGCTCTTTATCTTTCCAGGATCTCTGAGTTGAGATTTTCTCTTTTATCTTCTCTTCTTTAAATGAAAAAGGAGACACCAATGAACTTGGAACCCCCGAGACCGTCCGTCGATAAGACGCTAAACTGTGGAACCGTGTACGTGTTAAAGACCAGGCTGCATGGGCTTGACGGAAGGCTTTCATCTGTCTCCTAACAGCTGTCCAGTAAATATCTCCTCAGTCGGTAGCGCGCCAGGCTCGTAATCTGTAGTTCCCAGGTTCGAGTCCCAGCTGGGTCAGCGTTGAGATTTATCTCCGCAAGATTCCCCGCCCTGCGCACGGTCAGTAGGGGACACCGATACTGACCGTGCGCAGTTCTTGTTCTTCCCGTGTTAGGCGCCGCCCGTCGGATGGGACGTTAAGCCGTGGTCCCGTGTGCGGGAGAGACTTATCCTGTGCACGTTAAAGAACACGCTGGATGGCCTTGACGGGAGGCTACCATCTGTCTCCCAACAGCTGTTCCAGTGGGTCCCCTCCCCCAACCTTCTCTGAGCCTTAGGGGTTCAAGTGACCTGGTCATTTAGCCCATAGTGTGCAAAAACAGTGCCGCTCAGAGAAAACAACCCAACTTTCCTTTCCAACAGATTAGTGACGAAATTCTAACGCTGAGGCATAACACGAGGGTCAGATGGCACCTCTTCCGGTTTTAATGCTGCACGTTTTACTCTCGTAACAATATTTTGATACGCATTTCCCTTCTCTTACCGACAGCTGAACAATTTGTGGTCATTTGACATGGCTACTTAAACTATTGCGTGTACAAAGTGTCACTCTAGAATAACCCAAAACCAGACAACTCTGTATAATTATTCATTTTGTCCATCAGTTTTTTTTTTTTCACTTTTTCTTTCCCCATGATCTTTTGTCATTCAGTTTCCCTAGAAAGGCCAATCGAGAAATTTAATATTTCGTTCCCTTTTATTTCTTGTCCACAATATAAAAATCAGAACTATAATTCATATAAAGAATCTTATGATTTTCGAAATTATACACCCATTTTTTTTATCGTTACCTTCGAATTCTTACAAAAAACATTTATCTGATAATTTTTCATCGTGATTTGGAAACGAAACACTTCCTTTGCTTTTTTTTAGAAGCCTAAACCTCCCCCACAATCTATTAAAAGACGGTTAACTGATTGCACGAAGTAAGAATGAAGCCGCAGAGGTCTTTCCTCGACCTGACCTACTTCCCGTAGAGCCCACCCGAGGGGCACTAACCGAATGGAATCGGTAATTAGCCGAAGAGAAATCGGCAGACCTTTTCTCTCTTCTTCAACAGCTGCCAACTTCTCTCTCTTGAGATGCACGCGATGTCAAAGTCCGGAAAGTTTCTGCCCGTAACCGCTTCCGCCATTCCGTCTTCCTGCGTGGCCTGATTTTCGTCTGCCGTCGCCCCGAAGACTAAAATCTCGGAACACGTGCATCTTACACCCGCCACTGGCAGCTCACTAAATCTTCCGCGTGGCGAACCTAATCGCTTCTCTTGTTCTTCCCGTGTTAGGCGCGAGACCGGAACACAAGAACTGGGCAGAGGGGAAGGAGCAAATGTCTTTCCCTTCCACAGCATCCATGTTCCCGAGATGAGTGGAGAACGAAGTCGAGATAAGATGAATTCCTTTACAATGCATGGCCTCTGTCTGCGGATGGAGGAAGACTAATGAGCTCGTGGAAATAAAAAGTTAGCTTCTCCTGCACATTTTTTACGACTTAAGTTTTAAATAGGTGGACTTGTTAAATCTTCTATTGATTTATACTGGTAACCCTGTTTTTTTATGTAGCAAATCTGACAGCAGGCATAACGTAGACTTAAACCTAGGAACATCTTGTTTTCAGACTGGCTCATTATAGATTGACTACCCATCTCTTACTCAGTGGCTTATCCTCCTTGTATTCAGCTACACCTAATTCCATAGGCACAATTATCCAACTTAGGACATACCGTATTTGCCGGGGTATAGGACGCACTTTTCCCCCCTCAAAATACGCCTAAAATATGGGGTGCGTCTTATGCGCCGGTAATCAAAATTATGAGTTGAAATTTCAGTCTTAAAACTTTTGGTTTATATCAATATACATATATAAGTATTCTTTTGCATTTTGTCCTTTTGTGAAAGAGTGGTTTCAGATAAATCGTTTCCATATATTTTTTTTGTTCTGTAAAAATAATAAGTTGCGTGATGCATTTTATGCTTCACTACTGATAGAGGCAGCATTCCAGTAATATAGAGTTCAGATCCACTGACATCTCAAGGTTACGATTCATCCAATGTGCTCATGTGTGATCACATTTCACCGGCATATTTTTTCGAAAAGCGCGAGCATGGCGCTTTGTTACCTATTGCAGTTCCTCAAGGCAACCAAAACGTAAACTTTTAGTACCGAAGAAGCTTTCTCATGTTTTTGCTGCGAAACATGGCTCAAAAACAACGCAGATTCTGCTATGATATTGCATTCAAGCTACGAGTGATTGAGTATGCCAAAGAACACGGAAAGAGGGCAGCAGAGAGGAATTTCGGATCACCGCCAACAGAAAAGTACTGAGAGAAGACAGGGAGAAGACCTAAATAAAGCTATGCGTAGTAAACATAATCTGCGACATGGAATTGCAAAATGGCCGGAACTAGAAGAAGAATTAAAAACTTGGTTATTTCTCCACCGAAGCTCGGGATTTTCAGTTTCCACAAAAATGACTATTCAACAAGCAAGAGTGATAGCTACTAACAGAGGCATCGCTGATTTTACAGGCTCAACGTCATGGAGAGAAATTCAATTCATGAAGAGAAATGACTTACGTATCGGACTAAAACAAAAATAGCACAAAAGATGCCAACAGAATATGAAGACAAGATTATCGAGTTTCATAAAATTGTCATTAATGCAAGAAAAAGTGGAAATTTTGAACTTTCACAAATAGCAAACATCCAGACATGAGGTCCCACTGACGTTCGATGTACCCTCAAACAAAACAGTAGATTCCAAAGGTGCAAGAAGTGTTATTGTTAAAACTTGTGGACATGAGAAAATGCACTACACAGTCGTGTTGTCTTGTGCCAATGGAACAAAATTGCCTCCTCTTTTGATTTTCAAAAGGAAAACCTTGCCCAAGGAAAAACTACCTAAAGGTGTGTTTGTGCACGTTCATCCTTAGGGCTGGATGGATGAAGGGGGGATGAAGTTGTGGATAGACAATGTGTGGTCTTGGTGGACTGTTAAAGAAACCTGCCTTGCTAGTATGGAATCAGTTTCGGAGTCATAGAACAGAAGCTGTAAAAAATAAAATCAACCAACTGAAAACTCAGCTGTATTTCCAGGTGGACTAACGAGCCAGCTTCAACCTTTAGATATCTGCATTAATAAACCATTTAAAGGATTCATGAAGGAGAAATGGAACAGTTGGATGCAGTCTACAGATTTTGAAGTGACACCATCAGGAAGAAAGAAGAGGCCTAGCATTTTACAGATTTGTGAATGGGGCAAAACTTCATGGAATGCTGTGAAACATGAGACAGTTGTAAAGTCATTTAAGAAACGTATTAGTAACTCACTTGATGTCACAGAGGATGATTTGTTATACGAAGACTCAGTTTCTGAAAAAGAGGCTTCAAGTGATTCTTCATTTAGTTCTGGAAATGAATTTCTGGGTTTTGAGGATGAACATTAAAAGGTACCTAACTACAATGTTCCCTAGTTACATTTTTTGTATACATAAATAACTATAAAATGAGTACAGTAAATCTTTATGGAAATTCATGAAACAATGTGGAAATTTTTTCCCCTTAAATATGTGTCTAAAAAAGGGGGTGCGTCTTATACGCCGGTGCGTCCTATACTCCGGCAAATACGGTACTTTCCTTAGAATATTGATGCAGAATAGTAAAAAAATTGTTTCATTCTGCTGAAATATCACATTAGCTTGGAAGCAACATCGAAATTTATTGTTTACAGCATTTGTCATTTCAATTTGACCGGGTAGCTTCAAAATCTATTTCTGTTTAAGAAAACCGTTATTTTTTCTGAAGCTGCTAGCAGAACTCGGCTCTGAGAAATGGCATTTTAGTTTGTCTGTCGGGCGTCGGGTGGCGCTTCATCTGTATGCCTTGCAACAGGGATCACGGATGCAAATATCCTAGAGATTAATATCGTAGCCATTTACGGGTAAGAAAAAATGGCAGAGAAATGTAGATATTTGAAGTTTGTTCAGAACTGAATACTTTAAACTTTGTAAATGTGAATGGAATTTGGTCGAATTATTTAACGCCATTAATTTTATCAAAGGCAACTGAAGTCAAGATATTCCCCATAAAAATTCTGATTTCAGATTTTTTAAGCCAAATACAAACTAGCTAATCATCTGTATATGTTTATTATTGAAACTCCCAAATTAATAGTTTGGGGAGGAATTTCTCCCTACACCTGGTCTTACTAAATACTGCTTGCAATTTCATTTTTCTCTTTTTTGGAAAGTACACCCACAATCAATTAAATACTCTTCTCTTTTTCATCGAAATGATATTTCAGCCTGGTTAGATTTCATATGGAGATGGTTTTGAACATGATATCAATTACCATAAATACACCCCAACGTGATTTGTTGGGACTATGCAATGTGTTATTAATAGCAATTAACTTCAAAAGACACTTAGTGAACACAACTACGTTTTCTAACCGCTGTACAAATTTCTATTCCTCTACTTCCAAACGTTAATTTAGATGGGGGGGGGGAGATTGTAATTATAAATATATAAATAAATACCCCCTCAAGCAGCTGCTTGCCACAGAGGTCTGACAGGAGGCTGTCAGTTTATATGCCATAGTAGAAGATCTGTGAGGATGGCAGGACCTCAGCAGAAAAACGACACACACATCCATGCCTCACCCGGGGCTCGAACCCAGGTCCCGTAGATCAGTAGCCAAGCGCGCTAACCACTCGGCCACTTTAGCTTTATAAATTAATTTCAAGCACTAAGACTTCGGCGAGTAGTACAGCTAAAATTTAAAATGATTTATTAGTCAATTCTCTAAATATATTTCAAAAGAATTTTCGTTTGATGAGTAGTTTTGCCTTTCGTGTCCCGCCCTGCCCACGGTCAGTAGGGGACACCGATGGGCTTGTAAAGGCCGCCGTCCGTCGGATGGGACGTTAAGCCGTGGCCCCGTGTGCGGGAGAGCCATACCCTGTGCACGTTAAAGAACACGCTGGATGGCCTTGACGGGAGGCTACCATCTGTCTCCCAACAGCTGTTCCAGTGGGTCCCCTCCCCCGACCTTCTCTGAGCCTTCGGGGTCCTTGTGGCCTGGCCATTTAGTCCATGGTGTGCAAAAAAGTGCCGCTCAGAGGTAAAACAACCCATCGTTAAAGAACACGCTCGATGGCCTTGACGGGAGGCTACCATCTGTCTCCCAACAGCTGTTCCAGTGGGTCCCCTCCTCCAACCTTCTCTGAGCCTTCGGGGTCCTTGTGGCCTGGCCATTTAGTCCATGGTGTGCAAAAAAGTGCCGCTCAGAGGTAAAACAACCCATCGTTAAAGAACACGCTCGATGGCCTTGACGGGAGGCTACCATCTGTCTCCCAACAGCTGTTCCAGTGGGTCCCCTCCTCCAACCTTCTCTGAGCCTTCGGAGTCCATGTGACCTGGCCATTTAGCCCATGGTGTGCAAAAAAGTGCCGCTCAGAGGTAAAACAACCCAAAGCCTTTCGTGTTATTTAGCATGAGTTGCCCCCAAATGGCTGAACGATTATTTGCTTGACCGCAGATGAAAAGGGACAAAAGAAGTTCGAATAAGGCTTGGATGTTTCCTTTCTGGTGTTGCTGTCTTTCTGCTGAGGTTTAATCTTCCTCACAGATCTACTCTAAAGTATATTAGTCTGACTGGCTTCTTTCAGACCACATGACAAGCTACTTGAGAAAAATATTGCTTTAGTTACTGTTCTCATCAGCAAAAATAATAATAAAAGATTTTCTCTTCTTGCTCAAGCTGTCACTGTTGTTTATTTGCATCTTTTTTTAAGTATATCTTGTTACAAGCTACATTTCCAATCTTTGTGTCTCCCCATTCGTCCATCACATCGCCAACACAACCATAATAAACACAAACTCACCGATGATGCATCTCGTCAACAAGACATAGCACTAACTAAAACGATACTTTTTCTCCATTCCTGCATTCTTGTTAAGAACACGCCTGAAAGTCAACTCAATGACTCCTCGTGCATTGTTTACAACACCCTCCCCGGCAGGTAAGCCTCGTAAGCCGCGAAATGACACATTTGTGCTTGAACCTGGATGATAACCCGTGTTGACAATCCACTCACGTGGAAATGAGCCCACCTCTATCGACCCCATCGACCGATGAGGCGATGTGTTTCCTTCATTAATTCTCTATCCTTGGTTCCCCTCAAGGGAGCATATACGAAACGAAGGCAGAAAACTTCAGGAATTCAGGGAAACACAATGATAAGAATGGCTGTGGGAGAAAAGGTAGTCAGGGGGTTAATAAAGAGGCTTGGGATCTGTCCCCGAATAGCACAACATGCAACGCAGGTTCTGTCTGCACGGAAATTTCTCATCAGCATTGTCATGACCTCATGGATTCATTAAAAGAGAGTTGGCAATGCGAGAATAATCTTTTTCGGTTTTGATGAGATCTCAGACGAAGCATGGTATGAAACACTCATAACTTTGATTATACCATTTATGTAGACTGGAAACAATCCGCAGAATCGAGAAAACTTTAGCACACTGGGTTAAACTTGGAAACAACTTAAATTGGGATATTTGATATATGCCAGAGACACTAGAGATTTCTGTGGATTGTTTCCCCCTATCTCTGAAGAGAAGGGGAACACGATTGGAAATGGCTCCTCTATGAGAGAAGCAATCAAAAAATTAATAAAGGTAATTTATGTGCAGTTTCGATGTTGTAAAATATGTAAAAATTTCCACAAATCAGACGGTTACAGTTGATCTATCAGTCAGAATCAAACAATAAAGCAAACTTACCAATCTTAGATAGTGGCGTCCCAGGAACCTCATGGGACGGAACAACTGTCAGATATGGAACTCATTGGAATGGACCAATGATTCTCTCTGACTCCTTTTAGTTTTGGGGGGATACGACCCTTCCTAAGCTTGAGACCCGCTACCGATCTTACAGAGCTGTTCGATCACTGATGGGCGACTCTCAGTTCTGGAAACGAACCCATGAAAACTGTTCCCATACGTTAAATTTCTATCTCTGTGAATTCTCAATGTAATAAAATAGTTTTAGCATGACTAATCATCCAACTATTGATAGTAATCAATATCAGGTCTTGACTATTTATTTAATAATCAAATTCCATTCTCCTCCAAAATTTGCTACTGACATGCGCATACATCATAAAAAATGTCTCTATTGAGCAAAAAATTGCTGCCTTGATCCTTCAGGACAATTCTAATAAATTCCTATTTAACAACATTCATTGGGCGGGGGTGGCTCAGTCGGTAGCGCGCCAGGCTCGTAATCTGTAGTTCCCAGGTTCGAGTCACAGCTGGGTCAGCGTTGAGATTTATCTCCGCAAAATTCCCCGCCAGTAGGGGACACCGATGGACTTGGAAAGGCCGCCGTCCATCGGATGGGACTTTAAGCCGTGGCCCCGTGTGCGGGAGAGACATACCCTGTGCACGTTAAAGAACACGCTGGATAGCCTTGACGGGAGGCTACCATCTGTCTCCCAACAGCTGTTCCAGTGGGTCCCCTCCCCCAACCTTCTCTGAGCCTTCGGGGTCCATGTGACCTGGCCATTTAGCCCATGGTGTGCAAAAAAGTGCCGCTCAGAGGTAAAACAACCCAAACAACAACATTCATCCATTTCGTGGACTGAACTGAGAATTAATTAAATTTTCCATATGTAGATAGATACTAATGCAATGCTCGCTAGGTAACATGCTTGATCAAAAACAGATAATTCCTTCTATCATTATTATTACACTGAATTCCCATTGAATTAGGGATAGGAGCCGTCATCCAAATTTAGTACCGCAAGTTTCGCATTTGCCCGCATGCGTGGCTGAAACTCTGGTCATATATAATTGTCAATTTTGGCTTCCCCAAGTATTCGTCGTGAGAAGCGTAATGGGAAAGGCGCGAGATTTAGATGCATTTGACAAAGGGCAGATCGCAGGTGCCCGACGGATGGGACACTCGATCTCCGGAATTGTCAACGAACTTGGATTTTTTCGTACGACAGTTTCAAGAGTGTTCCGTGAATATGAAAATTCCGGCAGAGAACAAGCATCCGGACAAACTGCAAAGGACAAACAGTCTTGAATGATCGTGGGCTTCGCCGTGTCACCCACATCGTACGGACCGATAGGGGCCAGTCTTTATCTGAACTCGCCTCCCATCTGAAAGTGGATTCCAGCCGGGAATTAAGTGCAAGGACCGTGCAACGCTCACTTCGTCGTCTCGGCTTCCGGAGCCGCCGACCTACGAGAGTCCCACTTCTAACGACACGACACCGGGCTCAATGCCTTGCTTGGGCTAAAGAACATCGAAACTGTACCATCGAAAATTGCCAACAGATAGCCTGGAGTGATGAATCCCGATTTAAATTTCATCACTCCGTTGGGAGACTGAAGCCCCATGAAGCCATGGGGATCCTGCATGTAAGGCGGAACAGTAGAAGCTGGTGATGGCTCAGTGATAACCTGGGGTGTCTTCAGTTGGACGTCTGTGGGACCTTTGGTACATGCACCGACGACTCTCAATGCATTCCGTTGCGTAGAACTCATGGCTGATCATTTACACCCATTTATGGTCATCATGCATCCCAATTGAGATGGCGTTGCATGGTTGCAGGAGCATTCTGCTGACTTTGAAATAATGAATCAGCCACCTAGAAGCCCAGATTTAAATCCCATCGAAAATCTTTTGGATATCATCGAGCAGAGTGTTCGGGCCCGTGTCCCATCAGCAACGACCTGGAGAGAATTGTGGACAGCTCCGGAGGATTCATGGGTCGCCATACCTGTGGAACATTTGCGCAAGCTTGTGGAGTGCTTGCCTCGTCGTGTGGCGGTCGTTATCAGGGCCAGAGGAGGTCCAACACGTTACTAGGTTGATATCCCTAATTCAATGGCATTTCAGTGTATTTACAAAATCAAACCACCTAATATCCAATATGCTGTGCAAGTTTCCTTGCATACCAATAGTCCAAGTTTCTCTACCATAAACATAAACATATCATAAGCATAACAAAATAAGACCAACTCGTTTTAAAGTTAAATTTTATTCGTAAATATTACCACCTATTTTTTTCGAACATAGGTTCTTTAAATTTCTCACAGCAGTTCTGATTATTCTATTAACGTCACGTCGCACATTGCCAGCACATGCCACACAATTCCTAAGGTGATTAAACTTAGAGACGTTCTCCAAACCGCAATCATTTAGAAGAACTTAAGCATCACCCGCCCATTCACCGCTTTCATCACTTTAGTCTTCTCTCCATTGAGCCAAGGTTCTGACATTCTTCATTTGATCTAACTGCTCTCCAAGTGACGAGGAAAAGATCGATTGGAAATTCAAAGGAATCTCTTTAAAAAGTCAAGGATTGAAAAATTAATTTGTGCTTAACGGTTTCAATTGTTTTCGCCTTATTTTAATAGTTATAACTATTTCGATAATGTAAGACACTAGAACTACAGCGAAGTAGAGGACAGTAGTAGAGACAGCGACTGAATATCAAAACTTGTCCTACATTTCGGATATTTTGGAGAGTATAAAATGGACCCTATATCTGATTATATTTCGGACTTAATAATGGAACAATGAATATGGTTTTTTTGCCTCTAGTAGACTTCTATTGAAAGTGAACTACCGCTGTGTTTTTTAACACATTTTCAAAATGAGAAAACAGCTATTACATTCTATTTATCGTCTGTTCATTTGTCCGTTCACATTCGAATTTTTTGCCTTTAATTCAATCTATGGCTCATTGCAAAAGAATTTGCTTCTCATGATACAAATCATCAATGAAACTGGCTCATTTCTCCCAATTTTTTCCTAAACATTTTTGGGTCCATAACTAAACAGTTTTGTCAATTCATAGTAGTAATCATTAAAAATGCTTATATTTTTGTTTTTTAATCAAGATTGTTTTTTGTTCCTTAAATATACAGTTTTTTTCCAATTCCTCATTCATTAGAAATGTATGTTTCCTTTTCTAATTATAGAATTTTTCCTCCGGTTCTATAAGGCTATAGTGTTTTTTCTTGTAGATTTTCATTGATGGATTGGCTCGCTTTAAAAGGCAACTAAATATTATTTTTCAGTTGTATGGGACCTGGGTTCGAGCCCCGGATTAGGCATGGATGTGTGTGTCGTTTTTCTGCTGAGGTCCTGCTATCCTCTCAGATCTCTTAATGTGGCATATTAAACTGACAGGCTCCTGTCAGACCTCTGTGGCAAGCAGCTGCTTGAGGGGGTATTTATTTATTTTTTATTTTATAGGCACTAATAAAATTTTGATTCTCACGGATTTTTCGAATCTTCGATTAGTTTGACTTCCCACAATCAAAAGACGCTGAAGCTGAAAATTTCAAACGAATATATTAACAGTGAATGTTAGAAATTCGATATTTAGGTGATTGTGTGACGATCAATGAGTTTATACGGACAACCCCTTCCCCACAAGTAAACACGAAAACAACGGTTTCAACAAGTATTCCGTATTTGGTTTAGCTTTCTACTTTATTTATGGATTATCCATGCCAAGTAGATGGATACAGAGGATACCTTCTATCAACTGAAGGCTGATCCTCCTCGTCCTGCTCCTCAGAGGTATCGCAGGTATCCGAACCCTTTTGCTTTTAACATGAATCTTGATCTACCCATCTGGAATTAAAATCAACTTCATGATCTCTGAAAAGAAATGTTTATTTTTACTGACAGATGACCGTCAGAAATTTACTGAGTGCAATAACTTTTCTGTCTTTCTTCGAAGTAACATTTGGAACTGAACCAACAATGGTTCAATTTCAACTTTCCTCATAATGAAGGGAGTAAATTTCGCATGCAATTCGTTCTCTTCACTTCATTAGAATAAGATACCTTAAAGCATTAGAATGAGCAACGTGATGCGAATGCGCATTTGCCTGAGATTAACTCATTCCAGTGTAATTCAAAAATAAAATAAAGAACTTTTTATTTCTGAAACTGAATGTGTAATCAGCATAGAGAAGAAAGTTTATCTTAGTTCAAAGCAAAGAAATTAAAATTCTGTGCTTGGCATTCTATGTGTAATCAACTGATCATTAGGGTAGAGAGAAAATTATTTTCTTTTCTTGTTTCCGGATAGCGAAAAAAAAAATTCCAATCACGCTCCTGAAAAGGTTGTAATTGTTTAAATAAAAAAAAACAACTTTGGCTTCCACATGGAGGTTGAATCTTTCACGATTAGTGCACCATTGTAAGAAAAGTTCAGTTTACATTTTTTGCGATCTTAATACAACACTTACTTTGTTTTGCTAAATAGATGACAGAAAATTATCCTAGAAGTCTCTATTAGCTTGTATATACTTTCTCACAAAGGGCATCCTTCATTAAAAACGAAAACCCGTTAGCTGACCACTGCCAAAATTATCACAAAAAATATGTCGATAACGCTAGTTTCAATCAGTTTTCACGAAAAGAAGAAACACCAAAATAGATTTTATGCTAATATTTCTGAAAAAAAATCGAGATAGAAGAATTCACAGAATCACATTTGTCTCAAAATTTCTAAGAGTCTATATCCTGTGTTTTGAACTTTTGTACGAATGATAAAATTGTATGCCAATTTCAACCATTCTCTTTGTGATAGTGAGTGTATTTGTGATAGTGAGTGTATTTGTATGGTTATCCCTTCTCCATGTAATGCATGCGTCGACGCAACCGCAAATCAGAAGAGACATATATGTCTAGTGCCTGACACATCAAGAGACATGAATGATTAAAATTTGTCTACATAAGACGATCTCTTAGATATCTCAGATCGCAGATTAGGGGCGGGAATTAGAATAGAAAAGGAGGAAGCATCAGATAGTTTTGTTTTTACTTCATCTCTTTTGACACTCTTTGGGTTTATGCAAGCACTGCTTACGTCCTTATACTTATTATGATAAACTTTAAGTATATTTTATATAAGAAACGATGCTGTATGCCATATCTCTTTACCACTTGGGGTGACTATTTGTACTCTTTCAAAACATTAGTATCATAACAATTTGGCTTCTTTTTTTCAAATCATTAATAACCCAACGATCCCTGACATAAAACCAAACTTGATCATTCATCTCTCAAGGTAACCCAAACACTGGACATGCATCTCGCGGTTTTCATCGCGTTTGCAACGACTTATTCCTTACGAGACGAAGGGTTGGGTTGGGTTTTTTCACCTCTGAGCGGCACTTTTTTGCACACCATGGGCTAAATGGCCAGGTCACATGGACCCCGAAGGCTCAGAGAAGGTTGGGAGAGGGTACCCACTGGAACAGCTGTTGGGAGACAAATGGTAGCCTCCCGTCAAAGCCATCCAGCGAGTTCTTTAACGTGCACAGTGTATGGCTCTCCCGCACACGGGGCCACGTCTTAACGTCCCATCCGATGAACGGTGGCCTTTCCAAGCCCATCGGTGTCCCCTACTGACCGTGGGCAGGGCGGGGAATTTTGCGGAGATAAATCTCAACGCTGACCCAGCTGGGACTCGAACCTGGGAACTACAGATTACGAGCCTGGCGCGCTACCGACTAAGCCACCCCCGCCCCACGAGACGAAGGGATTGCCAGACAGATAACAAATGCATTCACTGTCACAAACAGAATGTTTAAACGTAGCTTCAAAATGCTATCACTCGCATAATCGCTTCAAAACATAGGATACAGGCTAGTACAGTCAAAAGTTCTAAAGAAGTGGATGTGAGATTTCGGGAATTCCTCTTTTCGACTTCTGTTCCTCTTATGTCATTTGGCAGCAGCATCTATTGAGAGAGGTTCCGAACTGCTACAAGTGTTAAATCGCACACATAAAAACAAATTTGAAATTTGTTTCCTCGAAATCTGCCTGAAACTGCGTTTTCGAGCAAACTTATCTGCTGGTGTACAAAGCTACTGTTCCAACAGATATAATTTTTATAGTCCGCAGAGAGACATTCATGTCAGCTGACTTGATTTTGATCTTAGCGCAGTATGTCCTTTAAAAGGTCACTACAAAAGCAGTTTCTGGGCTACTTCTGTGTCCTACATGTTGTATGGGGGGAAAAGTCAAAGGGTTGCGTCAAAAGAGCGAAAATTGAAAACTTTTATAGCAATGCACTAATGCAGGGTGCACAAATATTTTTGGCATCAAGTTGGATAAAAGTAATATTATGTTTGCTGTGAGTCAGTAGTTGGGAGCTGCATAAAAAAGTAGAAAAAATCGTGTATTATTAAAATGTCAGCGTCCACTTCAAACCCTAAGATAATTTTTTCCTTAAGCAATTTTGCAGCCTTTTTCAAAAGCGTATTTGGCAACTTTTTTGCAACAGGGGAAACAACAAACAATTTCTTCGCTTCCCCCTCATGCCCATCCGGATTATTGTTAATTTGTATATGTTTATCTCGAGAGTTTTTTTTTTTTTTTCTTTAGAAGTAATATTTTTCTAGTAAAGCGACATTTGATTTCAGAGTGAAATAAAAAATGCTGACCCTTGGTTTAGTCGACATTGAGCCAATGCACGCAATCTGCAAATCCCGGGGGGGGGGGGGGGGGGGGGGCTCAGTCGGTAGCGCGCCAGGCTCGTAATCTGTAGTTCCCAGGTTCGAGTCCCAGCTGGGTCAGCGTTGAGATTTATCTCCGCAAAAATTCCCCGCCCTGCCCACGGTCAGTAGGGACACCGATGGGCTTGGAAAGGCCGCCGTCCGTCGGATGGGACGTTAAGCCGTGGCCCCGTTTGTGGGAGAGCCATACCCTGTGCACGTTAAAGAACACGCTGGATGGCCTTGACGGGAGGCTACCATCTGTCTCCCAACAGCTGTTCCAGTGGGTCCCCTCCCCCAACCTTCTCTGAGCCTTCGGGGTCCATGTGACCTGGCCATTTAGCCCATGGTGTGCAAAAAAGTGCCGCTCAGAGGTAAAACAACCCTCTGCAAATCCCGAACTCTAATTGAAAGAGGGAAGATAAAGTTTCAGCTATTTAATGTTTCTGAGTCAGTTTGTTTGTTTGTTTCGCAATCATTCTGCATAAATGATTTCTCTGTGCGAAACTAACTCTAAAATTACAAGATGGCAAAAACAACTTCATAAGTGGCGACAATTGCCCAAGTGACGCCAAACAACCAGTCAGTAATTAAATAAACAATATTGTTTAATGCTCCTAAGGCCTCCCAATCAGTACATTTTTCTGAAACAGCAGAATTACGAATGGGCAATTGGTCAAGGCTACCTTGCGATGATAATAAAAGTGATGACAGCGATTTTGATGTTGTTACGAGAGAATGTTTTTTTTTAATAGTTCTTGAGTAATATTACTGCAGGTAGCTTTATGATATATCTAACAGATTTAAAAACAATAATTAAATATGTATTCACCTGAAAGGTTTACTGTACTTTTTATTTTTTCAATTACTGCAAAAGTAATATATTTAATATTATATGCATTTATTTTACATATATGCCCTAAAGATACTCGCAACATTATAGTAAAATTCATAAAAGACCTTCCCTTCGTTCATGTCGTCATCAAGATCGCTATCATGGTCTTAAGCATCGAGGTGGCCATGGACTGATAGTGACTGCTCCATTCTTTCCTCCTCCTCCTCCTCCTCGACGAAGCTCAGAATGAACCATCTGCCGAATGATGACTGCGTGTATTTTCAAATGTGCCCATTTGAAGGTAACAAAACTAGAGGCTCTCTTTAAGGAATTGCTGCAGACTCGCTCTTCTAGAGGAATCGCTGTGCCTCTTGTGGAGTTTCTCTTTATAAGGTTTTTTTCTATGCAGCTCAATTAAAAAGAGAAAAACGCTATTCGAGACCCTTACACCCTGAAACATCCAGAATGGCAACGTAGATACATTAAATATATTTAAAACATGGTATTCATATATTTTATTTAATTTAGTATAAAACTATAATGAAATAAATACCCACTCAAGCAGTTCCTTGCAGTAGAGGTCTGACAGGAACCTGTCAATTTAATACCCCACAGAGAAGACCTGTGAGGAAGTCGAGACCTCAGCTGAAGGACAACACGAAGGAAGAACATTCCATTCCTTATCTTGGGTTCGAATACAGTGTCTTTTGATCAGTAGCCAAACACGCTGACACTCGTCCACTGGATTTTAATACACTTTAGAATATTTATTATTTAATATAAATAATAATTGTATTCATGGCTGTCTTAGAATAGTTAGTTAACTGTAATTTAAAAAAAAACACAGAGGAAGAACAAACAATAGCGCAAATTAAAAAAACTTGAAAAAACTTGCAGAAAAAAATTATCTTGACAATTTTATCCTAAAGATAAAAAGCAAAAAAGGAGGTAAATTAAATGAAACAAGGGAAAAATCGTACTTCACTAAAAAAAAATTGCCTTATCTATAAAAGTCTTTTCGAAAAAATCCGAAGAGTAAGCAATAAATTCAATATAAGAATAGCACAAGACCTGGACAAGAAAATAAAAAAATACATCCCAAACATCAAACAACAGGAAAAAAAATACATACATTGAAAGTGGAATAATTTATAAAGCATCATGCAAATGTAAAAAACCATATATTGAAGAAACAGGAAAAACACTAGAAACAAGAATAAAAGAACACGAAGCCGGAATAAAAGAACAAACAAAATAGAACAGGACTGGACAGACGCATAGAAAAAACTAATCATAAAAATAGACTGGAACACAACAACAATAATTAAAAAAGAAAGAAATGCATTCATAAGAAAAGCAGAAGAAGAATTATTAATACAATCAACAGATGGCGCTACGAACGATATGATTGGCTATTGGTTACCTATAATCTGGCAACCACTACTACAAAAAAAGTTCCAAGAAAGCTGCAACCTTTTCGTCAGGGGTCGAAATATTAGGAAAGTTACTCACAAGTAAGTGAACCCTTGTAAGTTTTTTTTTTCAATTATAATTCGATTATTTTTAAACAAGCAAATAGTGATCTAGAATTAATTAAAAACTGGACCACAAGTAATTTTTAACAATAAATCTGACAAAGACAAATGCAGTTTATTTCTACTTAAAGAAAAATAGTTCCTGCTACAGATATTTTGCATCGCAATAAATTGAAATATCATGATACAAATTGTTCATCGAAAAGTTACTGTAACTGTCCTCAAATTCCTTTTGTGTCGTCAGTGAAATATTTAGGTATTTGGATTGATGCAGGCCTAACTTGGAAAGTGCATGTAACATGGGTTAAAAGGAAGGTCATCCGTAACCTGGCCCGCTTATATTTCGTAAGACATTTAGTTTCATTTAAATTTATGAGTACACTATATTATGCATTAATCCATTCTCAATTAACATATGGTATAAAATCTTGGGGAGGCATGTATTTCAATAATTTTAAACAACTTTTAGTGCTGCAAAAGAGATTTATTCGCTTATTAGCTAAAAGCCCAAAAACGCAACCTTCATTATCTTTGTTTCGAGAAGCAGAGATTTTGCCTTTACGCTATGATTATTTTTTCGAAATTATTAAATACTTTTACTTTAGAAATGATAGCTTCAAAACTGATACGAATAATTACCAATTAAAACGGATTAAAAGCATAAATTATGAAATTCCTGCATTACATAAGGAAATTTTTAGGCATTATTATTTGTACTTAGCACCGAAATTCCTTTCCTCTCTTCCGGTCAGCATGAAAAATATCACGAATTATCATTTGTTTTCTAAAGTTCTCAAGAACTACATTTTGAAACTGGATGATGTGGAAACTTTTTTGCATTAATCTACTACAACTGTTTATATGTAACATGGATATTGAATGTTTCTGACTTTCTGACTTTCACACTTCTGGATTACTAGAAATTTTTTGTTTTGAGTTGTTTTCGTTTTTTTGTGTATTATTCAATGTGACGACTGATGTTTTCAATTGAAATTGTTTCTATATTGAGATCTCACGAACGAGCCTGCTATTGTGAGACCTCAAAAGTTTTTGTATACTGTAAAACATTATCCGAAATAAAAATTATCTATCTATCTAAAAAAAACTAATTAAGTTAATTTCAGCGAGGTACTCACAATGATCAGTAATTTGGTCTAAGTAATAAAGACGTCATGGATTTCAACATTCGTAAATTTTTTTTATTTCTTTAAACTTTCATTAAATCGGGGTTTTAATTATTCACTTATTATAATTCATATATGGCATGAATGTCTTTCAAAATATGAATATTTATTCTTTTACTCATAGTACAAAAATTTAAAGTTAAAAGAATCAATTTGTTACTGCCCTTCTCAAAGCGATTGCGGGGGGCGGGGGTGGCTCAGTCGGTAGCGCGCCAGGCTCGTAATCTGTAGTTCCCAGGTTCGAGTCCCAGCTGGGTCAGCGGTGAGATTTATCACCGCAAAATACCCCGCCCTGCCCACGGTCAGTAGGGGACACCGATGGGCTTGGAAAGGCCGCCGTCCGTCGGATGGGACGTTAAGCCGTGGCCCCGTGTGCGGGAGAGCCATACCCTGTGCACGTTAAAGAACACGCTGGATGGCCTTGACGGGAGGCTACCATCTGTCTCCCAACAGCTGTTCCGGTGGGTTCCCTCCCCCAATCTTCTCTGAGCCTTCGGGGTCCATGTGACCTGGCCATTTAGCCCATGGTGTGCAAAAAAGTGCCGCTCAGAGGTAAAACAACCCAAACAACCCAAAGCGATTGCGAGTCACGTGTTCAAATATCCTGCTCTATACGATAAGGAAGAATTCAAGTGGACAAATATCTTCTCCCTTTAATAGCCATCCGAATGATCAACCCGTTACATGGGTGGGTTGTTTTACCTCTGAGCGGCACTATTTTGCACACCATGGGCTAAATGGCCAGGTCTCATGGACCCCGAAGGCTCAGAGAAGGTTGGGGGAGGGGACCCACTGGAATAGCTGTTGGAAGACAGATGGTAGCCTCCCGTCAAGGCCATCCAGCGTGTTCTTTAACGTGTACAGGGTATGGCTCTCCCGCACACGGAGCTACGGCTTAACGTCCCATCCGACGGACGGCGGCCTTTCCAAGCCCATCGGTGTCCCCTACTGACCGTGGGCAGGGCGGGGAATTTTTGCGGAGATAAATCTCAACGCTGACCCAGCTGGGACTCGAAACTGGGAACTACAGATTATGAGCCTGGCGCGCTACCGACTGAGCCCCCCCCCCCCCCCCCCCCCCCCCCCCCCCCGTTACATGCAGTGTGGCCACTATCACTAATCAGTTCCTCTCTTAAAATTGTAAACCCTCCACTCCCGTGATTTCAATCCCTGGGCTTATCTTTCCTTTGGCATAAAACCGTCCCACGATAATCTCCTTCCCGCCGTGCCCTGAGCTTTCAGCTCGCTATGATGTTACGATTTGACCTTTTAGTCTACTCTGCAACAGAATGCTGCCAACTCATGAATTAAAAAAAATCCATTCTGTACCAAAATGTCAGTTTTTACGCACCGTTGTATTCTCTCTTGTGTCATCATTAAAAATAATTATTCTTTAAATTTCTTCATACTGAAGTGAATGTAAATGCAGACATTCCAAAACATCATGCGCCATATGCACGTGACATCAATGGGAAAACACACTTAAGTTCCTATCGTTGAAATAAGGTTTCACTTTTAATAGAAGTGTAAACATTAATGATAATTTATCATGAAGTTAATTTAAATAAATTAAAAAAAATAAATACCCCCTCAAGCAGCTGCTTGCCACAGAGGTCTGACAGGAGACTGCCAGTTTATATGCCATAGTAGAAGGTCTGAGAGGATGGCAGGACCTCAGCAGAAAAACGATACATACATTCATGCCTTATCCGGGGCTCGAACCCAGGTCCCTTAGATCAGTAGCCAATACCGTTTGTTAAAATATGTGATTTTCTTTTACAAGTTTCTGTAGTTCTTTTAACCTTTGTTAGTTTTTCAGGAAAAGTTTAGAACAGCTGATGTTATTGTTTTATATCCTAGTTCATAACTCTTTAATTGCTAATATTACTGAAAATCAAGATTTAGGAATATTTATTTCAGATCTTTAATTTATCCGCAATGACATTTTCTAATACGAAATGCATTTTTAAAGTTATGAAACTTCTAATTTTCATTGTCACAAAATGTGAGAGATGCCTAATTTTTTAATTGCATAACAAAATAGCAGTGTCTCCCATTACACGTAAATATTTAATTTACAATTCCAATAGAATAATAATTTTATTATTTTCTCTTTCAGGGGCTCCGTTTACTCGCATAATGCCCTCCCGTGTCACTAGGGGTCGTCTCAGCAGCCCCGTGTTGCCATCACCAGTGAAAGGGATGAGAAGGCCCTGGCAAGAGGCATCACGTGATCTTTGGTTAGAGGGCCTCTCGGGAGATGGACCCGTCGAAAATTGGGAAAGTGACCACGTGACCCAGATCAAACTGATGACTCAGACTACCCAAGTGTCTGAGAATCGCGTTCAGCACACTCCCGAGCCTCCACAGAGTGACGAAAACGAATCAGTATTTTCAACTGTGATCATCCCTGAGGTCGACGATCCGGACCCTGAGGTCATCGACGAAAGCATGACACGAAGTTCGCTCCCTTTCGCTGGACCTTCGTCATTACTGAACACTCTCATCTTTCGGCCATCTCGTCTGGTCTCCCACTTCCTGCCCACGCCTTCGATGGGGACCAACAGTGCCAGCTCTCATGTTCCGGAACAACTGACCAGATACATTCTGAGTGAGATCAGCCCTAATCACATATCCAGGGATCCACTGATGACTGACGGGCACACGGAAGTGGTCACTTTCATCACTGCCATTTCTGCAACACATCTCTACGTCACTGATAGGACTCGTGTTGATCTCGAGCCTCTGTTATCTTCAACTTCTGCCAATCCTTCATTCTCTTTCGTTGCCCTTGAATCGGATGCTCAATCAAAGGCGAATAGTCTTCTTGGGATGATGCCATCTTCTGATTTAGATGATAGAGTGATGACAGAGCATCATACTATTTTATCTCATACTCTAAGGATTAATGAAGAGGAACAATCACTTAATATATCTAGCTTATTAACTCAGTCCTTAGATGGTCCCCTTAGTGGGCAGCTGTCCACAGAACAAGCTCTTCCTAACCTAACGTCATCAAAAGCTTTTCAAGACTCGTTATCATCAAATATTCCAATCCAATCGTTACAAGAGTCATCGAAGAGTCCGATTCCACCTTTTCACGACAGCCATTTAGAAAATCTTTTTACTAATCCAAAAAGTGAAACTTTCTCGTTAGAAATGACCCTAGACAGAAGTAGATTATCCACAACAGACTCAGAAATGACTTCACAGGACAGTTTATCGTTAAAGAGTTCTTTCCAAACGATAAGCGACGTTGGGAACTCAAAGAACGAGATGCCGTTTACAATATCTTCAGAGAAGGCTGATCTTCAATCGGAACAAACGGAATCAGACTTATTTTTATCCTCCCATTTTCTTCAGTCAATGAGAAAAAGCGATGATCTCGTTATGACATCGGATGATACATCTTTATCATTACAGTCGAGTATTACAGACTCAAAACTATTTTCCACTCTAAGGATTTCCCCAACTTCAACAACATCTGAACTCACCGCATCTTCGCAGCCAAATGACATTTTAAGCGTCTTCACCCAATCAGGAACCGACTTGCCTCTCAACTATACAAAAGTGACATCGGAAAGTATTGCAACAGATGGAGTCTCTAGTCCCTCAGAATCTGCCCGAATTGTCACCATAGCAACGGATCTTTCTAAACTTCTTCGATCTAGCCAAGCGGAATCAACAATATCCACTAGTTTAGACGATATCACCCCTTCAGTGCTCAGCATAACTGGATCAGAATCTTACGAAACATTAAACACTCCCTTACCAGAGCCCACAATTTCCCAGTCAGATCACTCGGAAATGATTTCAACCATTTTGCCTCTGGACCACGTCATATCACAAAACATTACCCAAGAATCGTCATCCCCGTCATGGCCTCCACGCGTCCAATCATCGTTTGAAACGATGGAGACAGAATCAGCAAGAGAATCCCAAAACACCTTCACCACTTCTCTCAGCCAAAAAGAGCTGCCAAATTCCATAACAACCGATATTTTTATACCCAACTCTTCAGAACTTAGTACGCCTGATCTCGTTTCTTTCACGAAATCGAAGGAATTTCTGATAACGACTTGGCTGTTCCCAGAAGCCTCAGATCTCGCCTCTCGTCCATCGTCCAATCAGAATCCTGTCACTTCAGTAGAATTCAGCACTCTGACATCATTGTCAGCGAGTCGAACCACTAGCCACCACTTCACAATTTTCGATTTTCGCTTCACGACGAGCCCAGTCTCAGATCCCGATGCACCTTCGACGCTCACAATTCACGACGGTTTCAATTCCCAACCAGACTACGACCGGAGTGAACGAGAGCCAATCACAAGATACGACGAATCACAATCGATCCTCCCGCCCAGTGAAGATGAAAACGAGTCTCTCACTGTGTACGACGATGGAAGCTTCTCGCTGCACGTGGAGAAGAGTAAAATGAAACCCACGATTTCAATCCCCACTTTCGAATCGAAATTCTACCAAGGGGACAGTTTCGCTACCTTAGATGAACCATCTATGTCATCTGATGTTAACCAATATCAAACACACCTCACAGCATCAAAGGATCAGTCCATACCATACCTAGTAGGAAGCAATGAGGATGCAATTGCTACTGACGAGTCTGTCCTGCTTCTGCCTTCACCTCCGTCGTGGCATGAAACAGAAAGTCATCATGTGACAGTTCGCTCACTTCCCAATGAAATCGATTCCAATTTAGTTGAGTCAAATCAAATCTCTTTCTCTGATGCTCTCCAAGATACTTTGTTGGTGACTGACGGAAGTAATTTCATCGCTCCATTGTCAGCCTCTACCTCGTTTGACAGCAGGAAACAAAATCTTCTCACCTACGAACCATCAATTAATCTAAGAACTCTCTCCGATAAAGTATTCTCAGCATCACAGACGACGATGATGCCTTCTGCATCTCGAGAATCCTTGTCACCTGAATTTTACGACGCGACATTCACTGCGTGGCAATCAGAGTCGCCGATTTCACCCACTTCAAAAACGGAAGGTTTCTATATATCTGGAGCACAATGGACAGCATCGCTTGATTGGCAGCCTCGGGAATCTCTTAAAGATGAGGATATCGAGATTCAGCACCCATCAGTAGCATCCTCACAGACTGCCACAAAGCTACTGACCGCAAATCTTCTTAGTAGGTCTTACGATGATCTTGCTAGTTCTCACAGAACAGGAGGAGTGATCCGCAGATCAGCTCACTCATCATTAGAAACTATATATGCCATTCATCCGAGTCAAAAGGTAGATACAGGAGCAACTGAAGATCTTCAACCAACACCTGTTGTACATATCACTTTGGAAGCATCAATGCCAGCCAAAGAGTTATCGCGAGAATGGCCCAGACATTCCACTTTTAAACCATATTTCGGTACACCGTTGATATTATCAAAATCCAAAGATTTACTTCCAAAGGATGATGTCGTGTTAACAACTTCCCCCTCATCAGAAGAAGAGCAATCATCCTCACTTTCAACAATAGCATCATCTTCGGTAGAACTCTCCGAGATGGACTCAAACATCTTAGCCACTCAAGAACATCCTTTGGCATCAGCCACGACTTGGCTCCAAGAATCATCTTCTGAGGCATCGGCAACGTATGCTGCAAATTATACATCCATGCTGCAACCTGATCAAAGTGGCACAGACTCCAAATTATTGATATCTTCATTGCCTGAATTGGACGAAGTCGATGAAGTGACAGAAACGAATGATGATAAGAAGCTGGAATCTACTGCAAATATAATGTCGCTTGCTCCTCTTCCATCAGATCAGTCAGATGTCTTTTCCATGCCTTCAGAGACAGAAGACAAAATCAGTTTATACACAACACTCATAAATAGTGAAATGGAAGAGACGGCTTCATTTGAAACGGAACCTCATCCTAGTGCTTTTAATAGTCTCACGATCAGATTCCAACAAGAGACATCTTTTCTTTCTCCTCCAACTTCGTTCGTTTTCGAAGCTCATTCAACGGGAACTTTGGTCGATGAAATCTCTCAGATTATCCAAACATTGGAGACAAATCCTACGAGCACAACAGACGAAGTGGCTATTTCGTATTCTGACTCTGAGACATTGGTTCCATTGGAAACGACTCCATCCCCATCGGATTCCTTAGATGCTACAAGAGCTACATTTTCTTTTGTAGACCAACATCTGTCAACACACAAACTATCACCCTCTCCTCTGATTCATTTAACAGAAGAGACGCTTCCTCGTGCAACACCAGTAATCACACAAATCCTCTCTCACATCAGCACAGAATTCGTTCCTCCTGTTGCATATCCTCCGCATATCTCATTAAGTTCATCATTCTTGGATCCGTCAAGATACAGTGAATCAGTTTTACGATCCTCATCAAATTTGTGGCCAATGTCAGAAGTGATGTCGCCACCTTCGCTTCTTCCAGAACAGACTCTGCGGGTATCTTCAGAACAATTAACTTCTCTGCCTTCCTATTCTTTCCTCTCATCACATTTCCCAATAACCATCCATCAGTCATCTTCTAGGACACATGATGTTACAATCACAGGTGAAATATCGCCATCGATAATAGATGATGCTTATAATACAATTCAGCCGTCATTGAAAAAATCTCAATTGACTCTCATTCCTCAGACGTCATCTGAAGAGGATAAGGAAACAAATATCAACCGTCAAACTTCTCCACTCCAAACTCCAACCGTGAACGAAGACATAACAATCACATTTTATCGATCAGTAGTGGCTGTTGGCACAACAACCGTGAAGCCATCAGCTACATTAGGAACGTCAAGCGTACATGCAGAAAAGGTGTCAGCATCTACTAGATCATTCTTAATGACACCAACATTCGAGATCCCTCGATCAGTTTCAGAGTCATCAATGACTCTTATTACTCCTCAGTCATCAAAGTCTTCGATGACTATCATTACTCTTCAGTCATCGACAACAGTCACTACCCCTCAGTTACCATTCTCAACAAGGACGGTCATTTCAACTAAACCCGAAACATCCGCTACTGAAAGTATGAAATATTCATTCTCTACTAAAGCTGATTCATCTTCTCCCACGGTGATCGCTAGAAGACAGGATGGCAGCGGAGAAATCATCCGTCCAACTGCAGCAAAAGAAGGAAGACCAGAATCTGCAACCCCTGAGGTTGCCACATCCCACTCACGCAAAGCAATCACACCATCTCTTGAAAGTGGTACAACTTCAGCTCTTCCAAGTGCTTCTAGTTTCATCACAGTACCTTTCTGTAGACGTGATCAATCCTGTTTCTCTCACGGTGTCACCACGGTCACAGAAGTAACTTCAACAGACCGATCCAAAGAGGACAACATCACTGAGAAGAGGACGACAGGATATCAAGATACAACTATCACAACTTCTAAAGGAGAAACGATCAGTTCACAATTCTCTGAAAGTGAAGACAACCCCACGACTAAGCCCTTCAATGCAGTCACGGATCCTTCAGAGGAATCTTCCACCAAAGAGGATGATAAGATCACGGAAGAAATCCTCTCTGTTACCATGGATACCATCAGTTCATCTCCAGATTCTCTCATCAACCCAACATTGGAGTCGCTTCTTAAAGACAAATATTACTGGATCCTTACAGGTCAGAAAAATGTTTCTCTCTTAATATTTCGTAAGAAATCTTTAATGGCGTTCAGAATCGATGTAGACATCCAATGTCTCATTGGAACTTATATCTGACATATATAAAACTCATTTAGCAAACACAAAATAAATCAGAACCTGCAAAGGAGTAAGAAAATGTCACTTCTATATTTAATATCTTTTCAAAATGACTGTGAAATTATTTCTCTCTACTATTTTCAAATGTTAAACAAAGAAAGTGAAACCTAAAAGCTACCTTATTTTGGACGGGCTTATTTCACACATGGGTATTCATATCGAAACTGCAATCAAGTCTCTAACCATGATTGAAATATTCTGAGAATTCATTGCATGAATGTACTAATACAATAAAATCATATTCTTCTTTAACATTCCAAATCCATCTATAGAAGAACAGTTGTACATAGAAATCCTGCAGGCTGTTAATATGCAAAATCTTTTTGCATTGACTCTGATACTGGAAATGAGCCTAATTTGTTTTCATCTGTTTTCATCTATGATTTATATCAAAATTGAATTGCATGCTACAATTGCTTGTAGTAGTTCTTTTCAATGTAGGGAAACAAATAGATCATATGGGATTGTAATATGTGTTGAGTCAAAAAGATTCTTCAGCCAATTCTTTGCTATAGACTTTCTTAATGTTAAGATTAGGTATATGAAACAAACCATTTTATATGTAATTGCCTTCCAAAAAGCACTAATAGTGCTTTTGGAAGATAGTATTAATGCTTTTGGCATAAACTTGGTAGCAGAAAAATTGACAAGGCAACTCTTGGAATTCTAGGAAAAGTTGCAATTCTTGTACTAGATACCTGCAACAGTTTCTCACATTGTAAAGGATCAAAGAGATCACATGGAGTTGTAATGATTGCTCCATTGAGGCAAGACCACTTTAAACAGGTACATTTGCATATTTAAAAGGGAGAATTAACAACAATAATATCATATTACTTCTTCAACATTCCAAATTCCTCTGTAGGAAAAGAGTTGCTCATGGCAATCCTGTCGAAGGGTACTGATATGCAGCTTTTAATTGCATTGGTAGTGTTCTTGGAGAACAGTTCAAGTGGTCCTATCCCGACGGACGGTGGCCTTTCCAATCGCATCGGTGTCCCCTACTCACCGTGGGTAGAGTGGAGAGTTTTGGGGAGATAAATCTCAATGTTGGCCCAGATGGGACTCGAACCTGGGAATTGCAGATTACGAGCCTGGAGCGCTACCAACTGAGCCATTGGTTATTAAGAACAAGGATAACATACTATTAAGTAAAGAATATTCTTTTTTCCCGGTTAGAGACATCACGTTAATCTCTACAGGAAGACAGTCGCTGAGGTCCGCTGCAATGCCACTCAGTTGATTAAAATTATTAAAAGTCTCTCTTGCTCTCTCTGGAATTGAAATATTCCCTCATACACTTCCTAGACGCAAAGTGAAGAGAATTTTCATGCTATGAAAGCGAAAATGCAAATTCCAATAGCAATAATTCTAAAATAAACTTTTTATGCAAAACTGGGACTGACGATAAATTACAGTTCTCATTCAAATCTATCTAAATCTCGATATTCGTTTATTATCAAAAGGTTATGGAAATGGAATTATTTGACAAGAGCAAAGCCACTCATAAGTTAATCGGGCCTTAAATTATAAATATTATTTCAAACTATTTAATAAATTAAAATTATATCAAAGAATTTTGCTTAAAAAATTAATTCAGTACGAGTCATTTTCGTATAATAGCCATGGGCTACAGAGGTTCAACCAGACTAAACAGTTTTGTTCTCCGAAGATGTCTGTCTTGTGGTGCAGCTGTTGCATTTGGCCACTGCAGGCCAATTCTAATGAAATTCCTATTTGACATTGTCCCATTGCATCCTAGGTCTTCCCCTTTTCCTGAAGCCTTTAGGCACACTGTTCCTAACCGTGTTTGCCAATCTGCAGCTGTGCATACGGGCAATTTGGCCAAACCAACGCAGTCTCTCTCTGCACAATATGCTGCTCAAAAGATGTTGATAACTCCATCTTCTAACCTCATCATTATTTACAAAGTCAAACCACCTAATGTCCAAGATTCACTGCTGCGTAAGCATCTAGAATCAAAGGCATCAAGTTTTCTGTTATCCTGCTTACAAAGGGTCCATGTTTCGCTACCATAACTAACCTTAGAAAGAACCAAACTATTATGCAATCTGCTTTTAGTCTTTAGGTGTATACGCCTATTTTTCCATACTCTCCATAGATTCTTAAAAGTCCCAGCGGCAATCCCTATTCTTCTATTTACCTCATGCCACACATCACCAGTATCTGTTTGTTACATAGCTCCCAAGATAATTAAACTGAGACACTTGCTCAAGAGTACCATTCAAAGCAACTGAAACACTACCTGCCTGACCAATTTTCATCACTTTAGTTTTTTTTCTATTTATCACCAAGCCTACTTTATTACCAGCCTCATCGACAGCCGTAATGAAAGAATTCATCGCATCAACATCATTAGCCAAAAGGGCCAAATCATCTGCATATTTTAAATCAGAATGTCTGAAATCTTTAGATTATTTTAGGCCAAAATATTTCCCTTGGAAAGAATTCCGCAACATAATCATTAATCAAACAAAACGGAAAAGGAGACAAAATGCGCAAGATTCAAGGTGTTGTAAGATCGTGGTGAAATTAGCCTCCAAAAGGGGCTCCCTACAGCAGTCGCAATATAGAAAGAACCAACTATTCGAGATAACAGACGGCAGAAAGAGACGACGAGATAGCAGAGGACGAGATAACAGAGGAAGAAAATACTACATCTCTGCTATTTCACGAAGGCCTTTAAATAAAAAAGGTATATATATATAAAGTTAATCTAGTAGAGATAAAGTAAAAGACATTAGATTAGACTTTACAGAAGAGGCGATGTTTTGAAAGAAATCGCATGCGCGTTCGCTACTGCTACTTGCTCTGATGGGTACCAAGAACTCAATGGGTACCAAGGTGATGGAGTACCAAGGTGATCAGTGCTTCTAATAGCAGGAAGCTCCCGAAACAAAACTTCTCTTTCAGCATTGGTGCGGGAGCAGACAATAGATATATGTACCCCACTATACATTGCATACATTGATAACTCCACTAGCAATGCTAAGTCAATCGCTACAAACTTTATCAACTCTCACACACGATTCATTGTTATTAAAGAGAGCTTTCAATATGCTAACTTGTCAGGTATTCCAATGATCTGATGATTAACCGCAAATTGTATCGATCAACAGATTCAAAAGGCCTTTTAAAATCTATAAAGCTAGTAACCACAGGTTTCTAAACTAAACATCCCCTACCACTTCTGATTCCACACTGTTCATCACGCAGTTGTCCATCAACTAAATTAATTCTGTTAAGCGGAAGCATACAAAGAACTTTACCTGAACAGAAAATAAACTAATTCCCTGTAATTATCTCAAGAACTGGGATCACCCTTTTTGAAATTGGGATAATAATAGCTTTAGTGAAATTCTTAGGAAAAACATCTTTATTATAAAAGGTATTCAAAATTTCTGCAAGCCATGTGATAACAGAAACGTTCTCAGCTCTAGCATTTCAGGAGTAATTTTATTAACCCCTGGGAATATATGCAGTTGAAGTTTAAAACTAGCCAAAGTAACTTCAGATTGTGATAAAGAGCCAACATTAAAGCCAGTAATGCATCTATCCTCATTACAAACAATAGGTGTGGAACGCACTGCATTGCTTAAAACATCTCTGAAATGCTCGGCCCACCTAGCCATAACAGAATCTTTATCACAGCCTCACCATGTTTCGCCCTCGATCCCTGTGTACTTGTCTATTTCCTCCACACAGAAGATTAACTATTTGGTGCCAACCCCTTGCTGTTGTGCTGTCTAACTGCTTCCTCTGCTTTGCCAGCCAAGCTATCAAACCAAAGATTCTTATCAGCTGTTAACTGATCATTTACACGTTTATTTAGCTTATTGTAATGCCATCTGTTAGGATTAGTAGGATGCTGATTCATATTAATCCTGCATTTCTTTCTTTCAGAAATAAGCTCCATAGCCTTATCACTCAAATAATTTTGTTTCCTCTGTTCCCTTTTACCCAAAAGAGTAGTGTTGGTTTCAAGAAAAGCCTGTTAACAACTAATCCCATTCTTTCTCAACTACAGCAGCAAGCAAACCACGATTGTCATAATGAATAAGTATCCGATCATGGTATGTTATTTCTATACCTGGATTTTCAGAGATTCAATGTTAAAGGCTAGTCTCTTAACCTTAGCACAACATTATTTAAGCTTCAGCTGCAAAACACTTTTGACCAGGTAATGGTCTGATTCAAATTCCGCTCCTCTGTGTGATATGGTATTCTTAAAAGAACTAACCCATTTGCTGTTAAAATAAAATGTATCATATTCCTGTGCAACCCATCAGGTGAAATCCATGTGTATTTATAAATGTCCCGATGTTTGTAGTACGTGTTAGTCATTCTCAACCCGTTAAGTTTACTTACTGTAGGTGACGTTCCCCATTGCCATTGGAACTGCCAATGACAAAGGGACTAACACACTTGACCAAAGGTTAGATTCAGTACAGTCGCTCAAAAAAGTATTCGAACACTACGGTTGATTACAGAAATCAGAAAAAATATCTGGCAACGATTTTTTTTAGAAATTTTTTAGCAACCTTCTTGTCACGTGACACGAAGACACGTGACACGTGACACGAAGGTTGCTAAAAAAAATTCTAAAAAAAATCGTTGCCAGATATTTTTTCTGAATTCTGTAATCAACCGTAGTGTTCGGATATTTTTTTGAGCGACTGTACCAACATTAGCAGTTAAGTCACGTAGCACAAGAAAAGTATCCCCTTTCTTTACAGGATTCAAAATATCCTGAAGTTATCTGCAAAACCTATCTTTCTCATCCTCATCAGAGTCCTCATCATCAGTAATCAATACATGGCAATTAACACGGCGAATCACCTACTATGGCATCACCGACTACAAGTGGTCGTTGGCCATGAATTGGGAACCAATGTTTTTTACTTTGCCTTGACATTTTTTATTGGAAGCTTTCGAAATATGCTTAATGTTTAAATATAAAGTTATATTTTGATCTTTAATGGGAAAAAAAGCGACAGACGAGTTAGGTTTATTTTTGTTATGATTAATATTACATAAAAGTATGACAACAGATGCTCAGAGAGAGCCAATCACCTTCTTTAAGACAAACGTCTAAAAGCTATGACATCCTTTTTTAGTGTTTCTGGATCAGTTCTGGCAACGGTCAGTGCAATGTTGTGTTTCGGTTCTTCCAATTTCCATAGGTCATTCAAATAGATTTTCGGAGCTGGGGTGGCTCAGTCGGTAGCGCGCCAGGCTCGTAATCTGTAGTTCCCAGGTTCGAGTCCCAGCTAGGTCAGCGTTGAGATTTATCTCCGCAAAATTTCCCCGCCCTGCCCACGGTCAGTAGGGGACACCGATGGGCTTGGAAAGGCCGCCGTCCGTCGGATGGGACGTTAAGCCGTGGCCCCGTGTGTGGGAGAGACATACCTTGTGCACGTTAAAGAACACGCTGGATGACCTTGACGGAAGGCTACCATCTGTCTCCCAACAGCTGTTCCAGTGGGTCCCCTCCCCCAACTTTCTCTGAGCCTTCGGGATCCATGTGACCTGACCATTTAGCCCATGGTGTGCAAAAAAGTGCCGCTCAGAGGTAAAACAATCTAATCCAATCCAAATAGACTTTCTTTCAGAAATCCTCACAAACAGAAATTGGATTATGTGAAGTCTGGAGTTTGTAATGCCGAAGAACGTCTCCCCAAAGAGCTATTCTAAAACTTCTCTGTTGTCACATGGAAATTGGGAGAGTCCATTACACGGGGATTTGGCTTTGGAATATTTTTCTTTATCATAAGTTAATGATTGTTGTTTGGGTTGCGTTTTAAATCACACACACACACATACTGTATTTCTTTTTGAAGTCTTATTATTTCTTTCTGTTTCCAGTGTTGGAAGCTCCTCCCCAATTGCCTGACAACTTCACCAATATGATGGAAATTCGTCTGGCATCTGCCTACAGACTCGCTTTCAGACAAAGAATGAAGAGAGATACTGCAGACGATTTGGTTGCTGTTAAAGTAAGTGCTCTCTTCTATGATAAATTTCACAATCATACACCGAAGATCCAAAACATTATGACCACCTGCCTAATATGATGTTGGTCCTTCACGTGCCGCCAAAACAGCTCTTACCCGGCGAGGCATGGACGCTACAAGATCTCTAAAGGTGTCTTGTGGTTCTGGTACCAATATGTTAGCAGCAGTTCTTTTAATTCTTGTAAGTTACGTGATTGAGCCGCGGCAGATCGAATATGCTGTACAAACACAAACCACAGATGCTCGATTGGATTGATGTCTGGGGAATTTGGAGGCCAGTGCAATACTTGGAAGTGTTCCTCATCTTCCTTGAACCATTCTCGAACAATCCGGGCAGTGTGGCATGGTACATTATCCTGCTGAAAGAAGGCACTACTAGAGGGATATACCGTTGCCATAAAAGGATGTACCTGATCTGCCATGATATTTAGGTAGATGGTAGAGGACATAGTTTCCTGCACATGAATGACTAGACCCAGGATTTCCCAGCAGAAGATTGCTCAAAGCATTAAACTTCCTCCACCGCCTTGTTTTCGTTCTATGGTGCATCCTGGTGCCGACACTTCCCCAGGTAAGCGACGCACACGTTCCCGGCTGTCCACATGGTGCAACAGGAAACGAAATTCATCGGACCAGATGACTTTCTTCCAGTCGTTCAAGGTCCAGTTTTCATGCTCGCGTGCCCATTGTAGGCGCTTTTGACTGTGAACCGAGGTTAGAATGGGCACTCGGAGCAGCCTGTGGCTACACAGCCCCATTTTCAGCAGGGTTTTATATACTGTGTGTTGTGACACATTACTCCTGTCATCAGCATTCAAATTACGGGTGAGTTGCGTCACAGTATCCCTTCTGTTGGCTATACAGGATAGCCTTCGCTCACATCTAGCGTCGATGAACAGTAGTCGGCCCACACTTTGCCGGTGGTTCATGGTTTTTCCCTCCTCGGATCACTTTTAAAAAGTGAAAAGCTTTTTCAGCTACTAACCACGGCTGACCATGAGCATCCCACAAAACTTGCTATTTTGGAAATGCTCTGACCAGTCGTCTGGTCATTAAAATTTGTCCTTTGTCAAACTTACTTAGCCCCTGCCTTTCCCATCTGAAGAACAAGAATAACACTGATTAACAGAGCTCAATATCAGGTGTTATTTATACCATTTCATGACCTTCACATGCGCCGTCGTTTACCTGCAGTTGCGTTGATTTGTATAAAGATGCGCTGGTCATAATGTTTTGGCTCTTCGGTGTATATTCCTTCGTCATTGGAAAAAAACTGGAGATAATGTATTTGTTGCTTCAAGAAATCAATAAAAATAAATTTCCCTTGAAGCAGTGCTGCTTGCCAAAAACATATGACATGAATCTATCAGCATCTGACATGATAGAAAACGTCTGCGAGGTAGTCTAGACCTCAGCAGAAAGACAATGCAAGATATCCATGCTTTGGTGAGGTTCCAACACAGGAACCAAACATGCTGACCATCAACAACTGCTATGACAATACAAGATATCCATGCTTTGGTGAGGTTCCAACACAGGAACCAAACATGCTGACCATCAACAACTGCTATGACAATACAAGATATCCATGCTTTGGTGAGGTTCCAACACAGGAACCAAACATGCTGACCATCAACAACTGCTATGACAAATTGTAACCTATATTTGCGCTATAACTTAATATGAAAAATTTTAATTTTTTCGCGGTTTATTAGCACATTTCCGGATATTAATTTAGTTTAAAAGTCATGAAGAAACCATATTGCGTTATTGAATTAATAGTAAAAGTATCTTGAGACCACGTGATACAACGTTTCCGCAACCTTCTCAAAGTCCTTTCATAAATTCAACTCATATCAAATTTAATAAATAGAGGAAGTATAAATTTTATGAAGTTTCCTACAATTAGATGTAATTGTAATCTGTGTTAAATTAATGAATCGCCTGACAAATGAATTAAGAAATCAAAGTATTTATTAATAAAGGTTAAAGAAATGTTTCAATTTGAGGAAACAGGTAAAACTGATATCGATCAACGTTGCTAATTTTGCATTTGCAACCGAAAGATTTGGCATTGATTGCTAGTTTAGATCCTTTATAGGAGAAAGGAAAAGCCTTTTCAAAATGATGCAAATGTAGAGAATAACTTACTTTAAAGAGGATATTCAGTAGAAGAAAGGGGCGGGGGTGGCTCAGTCGGTAGCGTGCCAGGCTCGTAATCTGTAGTTCCCAGGTTCGAGTCCCAGCTGGGTCAGCGTTGAGATTTATCTCCGCAAAATTCCCCGACCTGCCCACGGTCAGTAGGGGACACCGATGGACTTGGAAAGGCCGCCGTCCGTCGGATGGGAAGTTAAGCCATGGCCCCGTGTGCGGGAGAGCATTACCCTGTGCACGTTAAAGAACACGCTGGATGGCCTTGACGGGAGGCTACCATCTGTCTCCCAACACCTGTTCCAGTGGGTCCCCTCCCTCAACTTTCTCTGAGCCTTCGGGGTCCATGTGACCTGGCCATTTAGCCCATGGTGCGCAAAAAAGTGCCGCTCAGAGGTAAACCAACCCAACAGTAGAAGAAATATTGAATAGCCAAAGACGACAATCAATAACTTTGTACATTGTGAGGTTGGAAACACCTCGGTAATGACGTCACGGTTGAAATGCGACATTTCTCTTCGGCCCGTACTTTAGATGGCCCTGAATTAATCAAATTTTAATTTACCGTTAACCGATAATTTTTCCTCTATGTTTTATATCGATGTGTAATTCTGATTTTACGATTCTTCAGCAAAATAAAATGTTATTTTTGTTTTCAAACTACAGGTTGTAATTCATTTATTGTTTTTAGAAAAAACAAAAACTGATCAAAAATTAGCCATTTGTACCTCAGATGTAACACTCTAAAATTTGAGGTTTCATAAGATTTTTAACATCAAAAGCTTTCCATTCCACTGATACAGTCAAAAATACATAAAGTGTTGGGTTACTTTACCTATGAGCGGCCCTTATTTGCACACCATGGGCTAAATGACCAGGTCACAAGGACACCGAAGGCTCAGAGAAGGTTGGGAGAGGGACCCACTGAAACAGCTGTTGAGAGATAGATGGTAGCCTCCCGTTAAGGCACACGTGTTATTTAACGTGCAGAGGATATGGTTCTCCCACATACGGGGACATGGCTTAACGTCCCATCCTACAAGTCCAAAACTCCCTGTCCATGGTCAGTAGGGGACATCGCAGGCCTTTTCAAGCCACTGACCATGGACACGGAGTTTTGGGAGATAAATCTCAACGCTGACCCATCTGGGACTCGAACCTAGGAAACTGCAGTTTACGAGCCTGGTGCGCTATCGACTGAGCCACTCCGAATACATAAAGGCTACTTAACAATACCATAATATTTCATTTTGCTAAGCAGCACTTACTTTTGCATTTATCACTGTATCCGTTAATAAAGAAAGTGTAAATATCACTTAACATTCAACGGAATTAAATGGAAGCCAAGACAGATATATATATTCTTAAAAACATTGAACGTTAAGTTTAAATGTTGATAGATAAAGATGAGAAAATACCATTTTCACTAGAGGTATCTCACATGTATCATACCATGCGAATTCACATACTGTAATCACGTTAAAGAAATATATTTAAAAATCTAGATTTAGAGAGATTTGAGCAAGATCTTTAGCAATTTCCAGTGACCCTTTCCCGTAAAAAAAATTTATTTTTAAAGTTAGAGAACTCTGAATGTGGCTTTCCCTTCATCCAACTTGGAAGAGTCTCAATATCTTTGGAAATGGATCTTGTTTATCTCGAAGTTCGAATCGCATATGACTTGGAATGACTTGAAATAGATTTATCATCGATATAAAGAGGCAACTGATTTGTTGTTGAACAGGAAGAACCGCTTTTGCATGACATTGAATTCCTTGGCGCATAATTTGGTGTCATATCAGAGATCGCTTTTAGCTTTATAAAGCTCTCCGGCCTCGTCACCAGAAGCAATTGCTGCTTCAGTTGAATACCAAATGCCCGGCAGGAAGGGCGTGCGAGGTCCAGGAAGTGCACGGCTGCAGCGCACCGCTACCTTCCAGAATCACGTGACTCGGAGCACGATTCGCTTTCGCATTTCTCAGTTTCAGAACATTGACATAGTCTATTGTTAGTTGACTTCTTTTCATAGTTTGTAACTTTTCACGTGATTTAATATCATTCCTGAATCCCACAGACAGTGGCTTAAGAGTATGTCATTACGAAGCAAGAAAGGATCGAAATTACGGCTACTCTGTTACAATCGCCATGAATTAAGGCTAAAAAACTCTCAGCAAATGATCAGCTTGGAAAAAATAAGAATCCCTTAAAAATTATCTGGCTTAATAGGAGACTGATGAGGCTTCGTCAAATCTCCAGTTTACAGGAGGCCGCTTTCGAACTTGGCAGGAAGCGACAAATCCTTAACGAAGCCGACATTTAATTTCCTTTGCTTTGTTGCGCTTGGTCTGTAAATGGTAGCTAGCTAGTCACTGGAAGGAGAGCTATGCTCCAATCCCCTTGTGATGATGCATAGAACCGTCCAGGCCTAGCACCTAATGTCCGACCTCGCCTTCTCGTGGTGCAGACCGTTAGTACCTTTCAAAAGAGATACTCTCTTGTGGAAGTGAACGAAAGGGGAAGGTTGCTAGATTAGTGTGGCCTACTGATCTGGATAACTATGGCTGCTTTTCTTTTTTTTTCTACCCTGCTGAGGAGTGGTCAACCACACAGGGTCCTGGTGCTGACCATATAAACCCATTGGACTGGACAGATATATGGCTCTGAGCTTGATTATGGATCCTGATTTTGCTGCACTGGTGGGCTTCTGTGGAGGGAAAATCTTCCGCTGTGTTTTCTGTTTGTTTGTAGGTTGACAGCCGAAGTGAATAGATTCATCAGCCTATTCTCTGTTCCAGGTAAAGTTCTTTCCATGATTGTGCTTAATAAAATTAAGAATCTGGTTGACAGTCAATTGCATGATGAGCAATGTGGATTCAGAAGTGGTAGGGAATGTGTGGATCAGATATTTTCACTTAGACAGATTCCTGAGAAATATTTAGAGTTTCAGAAACCTTTGGTTGCTAGCTTTGTTGATTTCAAAAAGGCTTTCGACTCTGTCGATCGTCATAATTTGTGGTTGATTGTGAAATCATATGGTATACCAGACAAGTTAGTTAACGTAATGAAAGCTCTCTATAATAGCACTGAGTCGTGTGTGAGAGTTGGTAAGGCTTGTAGCAATTGGTTTAGCATTACTTCTGGTGTTCTACAAGGGTGCATTTTGTCTCCTTTTCTCTTTAGCTCGGTTATTGATTATGTTAAGCGAAATTCACTTCAAGGTAACGATTTTGGCCTTAAATGGTCTGCAGATACGAAAATTTCTGATTTAGGTTATGCTGATGATTTAGCCCTTTTGACAAATGATGTTGATGAGGTGAACTCTTTCATTCGAGCTGTTGATGAGACTGGTAGTAGAGTAGATTTGGTTATAAACAGAGAGAAAACTAAAGTGATTAAAATTGGTCCGGCAGGCTGTGATTCAGTTCATCTGAATGGTTGCAGTCTTGAGCAGGTGTCACAGTTTAATTATCTTGGGAGCTATGTAACAGATAATGGTGATGTGCGGCATGAGATTAACAGACGAATAGGGATTGTTGCCGAGACTTTTAAGAATCTATGGAGAGTGTGGAGAAATAGGCATATACACCTAAAGACTAAAATTAAACTGTATAATAGTTTCGTTCTTTATGGGGTTAGTTATGGTAGTGAAACTTGAACACTTTGTAAACAAGATAACAGGAAAGTAGATGCTTTTGATTCCAGATGCTTACGCAGTATCTTGGGCATTAGATGGTTCAACTTTGTAACTAAAAGGCAAAGGAGTCAGCAACCTCCTTTAAGCAGCATAGTGTGCAGAGAGAGAATCTATTGGTTTGGCTATGTTGCCCTTATGGATAATTATAGATTAACGAATAGGGTTATGAACAGTGTGGCTATGTTGCCCTTATGGATAATTATAGATTAACGAATAGGGTTATGAACAGTGTGCCTAAAGGCCTAGAAAGAGGAGGAGACCTAGGATGCGGTGGGCAGACAATGTCAAATAGGACCTTGTTAGAATTGGTGTGCAGTGGCCAGATGCAGTAGATGTATCTCACGACAGACTTGCTTGGAGAACTAAATTGCACGGTCTGGTTGGACCTCCTTAGCCCATAGCTGCTTGAGGAGGAGGAGGAGGAGGAGGAGGAGGAGGAGGAGGAGGAGGAGGAGGAGGAGGAGGAGGATCAGCAGCTTGTATCGGTAGGAGGAGGAGGAGGAGGAGCTTGTATCGGTAGGAGGAGGAGGATGAGCAGCAACAGCAGCTTGTATCGGGAGGAGGAGGACGAGGAGGACGAGGACGAGGACGAGGAGCTTGTATCGGTTAGGGGTGAAATGGCCCAAAGAAATTCGAAAAGGAATCAAATTTCTGGGATTATGGCCAGCAAGATACATTTAATTTCTTCTCTTGATTGTTGTAATTCTTATTTCTTGAATTCCATATGGCAGTTTTAGATTCGTATTCGTAAAAGAATGCAAGCATTCTTCAAAAAGTTGCACCAATAACTAAATTATATCTTTATGCAATAAACCAGTTTGAAATAGTTTTCAACGAGCCACCATTGATAAACGACTTCGGCGTGAAAACTTCCTAAGTGGAAAATGAATTAAATAAACCCCAAAAGAGCGAACCTGGAACTTATTATAGAGGAAAAGCTTTAAGCGGAACAACTTAAGTGGGCTTTATTTACTTCAACACTTTTCGCCAGAGAATGTTGATTTTTTTTGCGTGAAATTCACAAAAGGTACACTAGAGTTTCACATAAATTATTAGGGACAGAACTTATTATTATTTAGGTACCTTCCAATTACAAGGTAGAAAAACTGAAATTAATAATTATAATAATAAAGATAGTTTGTTGGTTGTTAGTTTTACCTCTAAGAAACACTTTTGTTTACAAAATGGGCTAAACGGACAAGTCAGAAGAACTTGTCGCGTATTCCGAATGTCACAAAAAGGGCTAAATATCGAAATCGCAAGAATTCCAGAGGCTCAGAGAAGGCTAGAGAAGAGGAAGAGTGGATGACAATTAGGAGACAGGTGGCCCCACCTGTCTTTTAATTCTATTTCATGTGCATAGGGTATGACTCTCCTGTACACAATGGCCACGGCTTAACGTCCCATCAGACGGACGTCTACCTTTCCGAGATCACCAGTGTCCCATTTCTTCAAAAACTATGAGGGCAGTGTAAGGGTTAGTTGAGACTAATCTCAACCCAGGAACAGTTGAAGCTCGAACCTGGAAACATCAGCAAGCCTGGGGCCCAACAGAATGAGACAACCCCTCCCGAATAAAGATAGTTAAAAGATTAAAAAAAATACCATAACGATATGCAATTAAAATCTGATTCGCAAGCATTGATTTGCAAAGTTGTAGAAACCATTTAGTATTCATCAAAGGAAACAAGAAAAAGAATACGAACAGATTCACCTCCTTTCGTTTTCCCCCGTTGCATGATGATGCTCTGTACTTAATGAGATATACGGTGAGATCACGTGATTCCCAGGAGTGAGGAGCTCTCTCATCATTGGTTGGTTTTTGCTTACTGAGCACGCGAGAGCAGCTTTACTCTCACAGACCATTAATCACGTGTTGGCCAAATAACCTCTCTGCTCCGGAGACACGAGATACATGCAACTATGGCAGGCAGCAATGGGAGGAAGAGATAGCCGACGATGTCAAGAATGAACAAATGAAAAGTTTCTTTAGCAATTTAAGATTTCTCAACTCTCTTGATTCTAGATTTTGTGTTGAGGTGGTAAGTACTTCACAGATTTAATGCCAGAATGTGTGAAAAACAATATTTCTAATTAGCACTGAAATTTAACATGCTATTTAACATGATATATAACATGTATTCATATAATAAGAGCTTTATAATCTTGAAATGAAAGTAATGGAAAACGAGTTTATTTTGATGATTTATATTTAATTTAAAATTTCCATGATATAATGATTACCATTACACTTACCATTACAGGTCTGTAAATGGTAGCTAGGTAGTCACTGGAAGGAGAGCTATGCACCAATCCCCTGTGATGATGCATAGAACCGGCCAGGCCTAGCACCTAATGTCCGACCCCGCCTTCTCATGGTGCAGACCGTTAGTATCTTTCGAAAGAGATACTGTCTTGTGGAAGCGAACGGAAGGGGAGGGCTGCCAGATTAGTGTGGCCAACTGATATGGACAACTATGGCTACTTTTCTTTTTTTTTCTACCCTGCTGAGGAGTGGTCAACCACACAGGGTCCTGGTGCTAACCATATAAACCCACTGGACTGGACAGATATATGGCTCTGAGCTTGATTATGGATCCTGATTTTGCTGCACTGGTGGGCTTCTGTGGAGGGAAAATCTTCCGCTGTGTTTTCTGTTTGTTTGTGGGTTGACAGCCCCAAGTGAATAGGATATGTTTATCAGCTGGTGGATAATCCTGAGCAGAAGTCATCGCAGGCACCTGAACTCTTTTCTTCTATTGGCATCGTCAAATTCTACATTGGAGGAAGTCTTCCAGTGTACATGGCTTCAGCCTTTAGTAGTGGGGGGCCGGGTCTTTGCCCCATGTCTGCGATTAGGGGGCTGTTTGATATTGTCGGCATTCCCTCTCTCAATAAACATAGTTTCTTTAAACATCGCACTAACCATTTTCTCTCCATAGGTAGTTGGAATGTGAGGACTCTGCACAGAGCTTTTTATCTTGATGTCCTCACACAAGAATTCCACCATTATAATTTAGATATTCTCGGCTTGCAAGAGAATAAATAATAAAGGTCAGATTCTTAAAAATAATCTTAAATTTCTCTTTTCAGGGAGGGACGACAATAAGCATCACCAAGGCATGGGTCTGCTTCTCAGCAGACACGCTAGTGATGCTCTTCTAGGATATGAGTGCATTAATGAAAGGTTTCTTACAGCAAAATTTCAGACAAGACGTTAAACACATGAATGTTATCTGCTGTTATGCCCCCACTGAGGATGCCGATGAGGATGAGAAGGATAGGATTTACGGACAACTTCAGGATATTTTGAATTCTGTCAAGAAAGGAGATATTACCCTTGTTCTTGGTGACTTCAATGCCAAAGTTGGTACTGACTCTGACCTTTGGGGAGGAGTAATAGGCCCTTTTGGTATTGGTAGCTGCAATGGCAATGGGCAAAGTCTCCTACAGGTAAGTAAACTCAGTGGTTTCAGAATTACCAACATTTATTACAAACAACGCGACATACATAAGTACACATGGGTTTCACCTGATGGGTTGCAGAAGAATATGATTGATTATATATTAATTAACAGCAAATGGGCTAGTTCTGTTAGGAATAAAAGGTCATATAGGGGAGCTGAAATTGGATCTGACAATTACCTTGTTAACAGTGTCTTGCAACTTAAGCTTAAAAAGTGTTGTGTTAGGGTTAAAAAATTTACTTTTAATACTGAAGCTCTGAAAGACCAGTTATAGCCAAAGCTTACCATGATAGGTTACTTAGTCATTATGACAGTCATGGTATGCTTACTGCTGAAGTTGAGGAAGAATGGGATCATTTTAAACATGTTATTTTGGACACTAACAGTACTCTTTTAGGAAAAAAGGAGCAGAGGAGACAGAATTATTTAAGTGATAAGGCACTTGAGCTTATTTCGGAAAGAAAGAACTGCAGAAATGTCCTTAATCAGTACCCTACTAGTCCGAATAGAAAGCATTACAGAGAACTTGATAAACATGTAAGGGATCAGTTAGCAGCTGATAAGAATCTTTGGCTTGATGGCTTGGCTTAGAAAGCCGAGGAAGCAGTTAGACAGCACAACAGCAGAGAGCTGTACCAGATAGTTAATGTTTTGTATGGTAGAAAACGAACAAGTATACAGGGAATGAAGGATAAACAAGGTAAGGTTATAGAAGGTGAGGATTCTGTCATGGCTAGGTGGCCTGAGCATTTCAGTATGTTCTAAACAATGTGGTTAGTTCTACTCCCATTGTTTGCAGTGATGATAGATGCATTGGTGGCTTTAATGTTGGCCCTATAACGCAATCTGAAGTTATTTTGGCTGTTTCTAAACTTAAACTACATAAATCCTCAGGGGTAGATGAAATTACTACCGAAATGCTGAGAGCTCGGAATGTTTCGGTTACCACTTGGATGACTGAAATTCTGAATATCTTTTATGATAAAGGCACGGTTCCTAAGGATTTTACCAGAGATATTGTTATCCCTATTTTCAAAAAAGGTGATCGCAGTTCTTGTGATAACTACAGGGGTATCAGCCTACTCTCTGTTCCAGGTAAAGTACTTTGCATGATTGTGCTTAATAGAATTAAGAATCTGGTTGACAGTCAATTGCATGATGAGTGTTTGACTGTTGTGAGCATGCGCACATAGGAAGCTACACGCGAGGCTGCAAGGGAGAGAGAACACTGTTGTTCCCGCAGTGCCGACCCTGGCGTGCTGGTTGAAGGTAGTTTTTTTTACTCCGCGTGTGTTGTGCTTAAAAACCGTGTACCATATTCTTGAATGTGATAAAGTGTAGAATTAGATTATTATCCTGCTTCCAGCTATTCTATTTGATTCAATTTTTTTTTCGTTTTTTTTTCCTTTTACACAATTTTAAAACAAAGGCTAAAAACTTTCTGGAGCAGCACCCCCACTAATTTCAGCTACGAGCCGCCACTGAGCCCTAAACAGTATTTTGTGCACAAAATACGCCAAATGTCCACGTCACAAGGACCCCTCAGAGCTTGATAAAGAAATGGAATTCATTGGACAGCTTTTAAGAGAGAGAATAACATTCCATTGGGTCTATCAAGTGTACAGATTAAACAGCTCTTTTGAACCCGGAATGGAAACAGAAAGTACCACCGAATGGACGATGACCAATCCAATCCTATCGGCAACCGCTTTCTCTGGGAAAAGCTGGAAAACTCAACTCACGCACTCACTCACACAATGTGGACTGACTTAACACAATGCTAATCAATTTGAAATGACTGTTCACCAGATTTATGAAATTACCATCGCAAGATCTAAAAGTAAGAGTGAATGGCAAAAGATATATTTGCCAACAGATGGGATTTGAAATGGGAAGTACATTCTGTGGCCGGATGGTGGTTAACGTGTTTTGCTACTGATTAAAGAGACCTGGATTCGAGCTCCGAGTTTTTCTTCATTTGCTTTGTCCTTCTGCGGAGGTCTCGCTTTCCACGCAAATATTCTCTATGGCGTATTAAACTGATAGCTTCCTGTCCTACTTCTGTGGCAAGCAGCTGATTCAGGAAGTATTTATTTTTACATGTTTTACATTTTAATAGAAAAAAAAATCTCTAAGCTGAAAAATCATGCTTTTGCGCTTACCCTAGGAAAATAAATTGAGTTCAATTTATCTCTCCCCCTCAGAAAAAATCTCAAGCAAGCCCGTAGGGCCAACGAAATTTCATTCCGTGTCATCCAACTTTACAGCAGTGGTCACTTTGGTCCAGTTCGAAATCAAAGTCATTATTTTCGGATTGCGTACTCATAACTCACCAAATGAATCTGGAAAGGAAAAACAAATATATGCAGGGAAAAAAGTTTAAACACATTTTTACAATTTATTGTTTACTCATGTTTAAATTAACCCTTGGATTGCAATTATCTTTTATTATCCAGAGCTATCCCAAAAAGATGTCAACGACATTATGATTCGTATGGCAAACGTAATCCTTTATTCAACTGCGGAAGTATAATGCCCCTCACTAATAAAGAATGAAAAAGGACGCCTGTGGGGGGAGGGGACAGAACACGGAGCGCGTTGCAAACGAAGCATGAAAGTGGGTCATTTGTGTGTCTTTTTAAAACTACATTTGGAAGTGGCAACATCACGTAACTGAAATCAGACAATGTAAACTATCTGCCAGAACTGTTTTGGGATGTGCTGGAAGGTTTCAGCTTTTCTTTTGATTTATGAGTAAACACGGGAGATAAAGTGAACGTTGTAATGTCAAAGGTTTTGTTGTGAGTATAGATTCAGATGAAAATAAATCTGTGCCTCTTTTTAGCAACAAAGTTACGACATACTTCTAGGATACGTGGGCACTGAACTCGGTTTGAGCTGCTTAGCGTTATTAACGTTTTAAAACTTTCTAGCATTATCTACAACGGACAGAGATGACGAACAAAGATGAGCCGCACACGAGGCAATTTTCTGTAAGGTCAGATTGTACCTCTGAGACTTTTGTAATATTAATAACGTCAGACTGCTGAACCGCTTTTTGTGTGGCCATATAAAAAGCCATACCCTTAAAACTGAGAAGTGAACTGATGAAGGAAATTCCTGCTGCACAGGATAAGAATGATTGCATCTGCGGGTTTTAAAGTGGCACGCTCATTTCTCAACGGAAAAGATCGGCTTCGCGGTGGGAGACGCGTGGAAGAGATTGCTCTCACGCAGCATTAGCGTGCAGCCGTCTCTGGTGACAGAGAACATTGGCGCACATCCTTGTCGCTAACTGCACAGCAAAGATGAAACTGTCTGCTCTCAATAACGAAGTGCGTGCTGCTAAAAAGTATTTTTGTCCAAAGTTGAATAAGAATGTAGTTAGTGACGGTTTAGATAGATGGTTCAACATCGGAATGGTGGGAGATACAAAATGTGGTAGGAGGAATGAGGCGTGGCCCGTGCAAGACATCCAAAGGCTTCTTTCAGAAATCGGGACCTTTATAGGATGGAAGGGAAACAAGAAATTCTTTCGTAGGATAATGCAGGAGAGGCATAATAAAACAAAAAACACAGGTGACTTTTCTTTCCTAATATTCATTAGAAACTGAATACAATGTGATATGCTGTACTAAATTTATTATAAATAATCTTTTAAGTTTTCTGCGGATGTTTGATTTGCTTGGGATATCTCCTTTTCAAGTGGCTGAGGTTGGGTTGGGTTGTTTTACCTCTGAGCAGCACTTTTTTGCACACCATGGGCTAAATGGCCAGGTCACATGGACCCCGAAGGCTCAGAGAAGGTTGGGAGAGGGGACCCACTGGAACAGCTGTTGGGAGACATATGGTAGCCTCCCGTCAAGGCCATCCAGCGTGTTCTTTAACGTGCACAGGGTATGTCTCTCCCGCACACGGGGCCACGGCTTAACGTCCCATCCGACGGACGGACGGCGGCTTTTCCAAGCCCATCGGTGTCCCCTACTGACCGTGGGCAGGGCGGGGAATTTTAGTGGCTGAGGAATTAATGCTAAATAAAGAAACTGTTCTGAAGTCCCGGATAAAGAAAGGCTGTTTTGCTGTTTGAAGTATGTTGTCTTTTTGCTGAGGTTCCCTTCTTTAGGGCTCATTTTAATGACAAGTTATTGTCAGACTTGTTTCACGGAAAACATCTACTTGAGAAGTAATTCAATTGTATAATTATTGCCCAGAAAGTGGAACAGTTAATCCGCAAACCGAATAATCCAGCTACGGATTATCTATGGCTGATGGTGAAAAGAGGTTTTTTTGCTGATTCTATTTTCTATTCTAAACAGTAAGCATTTTGTGTCCAGTGATGTGTGTTAGCTTCTTGTATTGCCGGAATTGTTTAAAACTCAGTAGTTGACAAAAGCTCCCATGACTTGATGATGATATGTTAGTTTCTCAAAAGATCTGAAATAAATATTTAAAAAAGTTTAAATCTGTTTAGTGGTGTCCAAAGATTAACTGTGACATTTAATATTCTGTTTTCCTTCCGTATTTTAATCTTCCTGAAAACAGTCAGACTTGTGCATCAAATTTCTCAGCCTGACTCTTTATAAATTATCTCATGTAATGTGTAGCCTACTATTTATATCCCAATCTATAATTCCGTAATTACTTTCCAATTTAAAAATAACTTAAAAAGTTAGCTATTTATCCAAATGCGAATTTAAGCACATTTTTTTCCTATTCTGGTTGCATTCACGTACACATTCACTCAACCTCAGTAGTGGTCATCGTCCGAACACCACTCTTGACATAATCTTCCTATATATATACATACAGCTTTGGGTTTAGGTTGGGTTGTTTTACCTCTGAGCGGCACTTTTTTGCACACCATGGGCTAAATGGCCAGGTCACATGGATCCCGAAGGCTCAGAGAAGGTTGGGGGGAGGGGACCCACTGGAACAGCTGTTGGGAGACAGATGGTAGACTCCCGTCAAGGCCACCCAGCGTGTTCTTTAACGTGCACAGGATATGGCTCTCTCCCGCACACGGAGCCACGGCTTAACGTCCCATCCGACGGACGGTGGCCTTTCCAAGCCCATCGGTGTCCCCTACTGACCGTGGGCAGGGCGGAGAATTTTGCGGAGATAAATCTCAACGCTGACCCAGCTGGGACTCGAACCTGAGAACTACAGATTACGAGCCTGGCGCGCTACCGACTGAGCCATCCCCGCCCCATATACCTACAGCATATCTGCAATTGACGTAACAGATCACTCCATTCAACATTCTAATATCCGTGATTAAAGATGATATGTGTAAGCATAGCATTGACAATCAATGGTATTAACATAATTTACTTCATATTCAGCAAAATTAACGAAAGTGTGGTAGATTTGAGCAGAAGGCAATTTTGAAGAATGATTAATAATGAGTTAAAACTTAGCTGTTATACGCTGATTAATATTAATTATTGCTCATTATTAATAGCATGATTAATAATGAGTTGAAACATAGCTGTTACACGCTGACAGAATTACGTATTAGGGTAAGTGATAAAGTAAGGTTCCCTGTATTCTCCTCGCCAATCTCACAAATTCCTGAGATTGTTCTACCCTTGTGTGTTAGTACCAAATAGTGTCACTAAGTGGCAGCAGTCATCACTGTTACACATTCTTGCTGTAAGGCACAGAGTCCTAATGAAAATAGTGAAGGTACTACACGTGTACATGAAGCTAAAAATCGAGCAGTAGTTTGATTTGTGGCCACAAAATCCAACTGCTAGAAATCGATCGACGGTTTTGTGGAAATGTGTCTCAGATGTTCTGTCAGTACCACATGTGAGAAATGGTTACGTGAGTTAGAAAATGTTATTGAGAGTGCAGCGGATGAGGATCTACTCACCTGCCGGTGGTCAACTGTCCTCTACCCACCATAGAGTCCAGACTAGGTCTGGACTGTGTGGTGGGTGGAGGACATCGGAATTTCTCTTCTTTGTGATGCTGAAGAAGCATCTCCGATGACGACACTTCCCATCCGAAGATGCCTACAAAAAGAAAGCCATCAAGTCGCATATCCTTCTATCCGTGGGGCGGGGGTGGCTCAGTCGGTAGCGAGCCAGGCTCATAATCTGTAGTTCCCAGGTTCGAGTCCCAGCTGGGTCAGCGTTGAGATTTATCTCCGCAAAATTCCCCGCCCTGCCCACGGTCAGTAGTGGACACCGATGGGCTTGGAAAGGCCGCCGTCCGTCGGATGGGACGTTAAGCCGTGGTCCCGTGTACGGGAGAGCCATACCCTGTGCACGTTAAAGAACACGCTGGATGGCCTTGACGGGAGGCTAACATCTGTCTCCCAACAGCTGTTCCAGTGGGTCCCCTCCCCCAACCTTCTCTGAGCCTTCGGGGTCCATGTGACCTGGCCATTTAGCCCATGGTGTGCAAAAAAGTGCCTCTCAGAGGTAAAACAACCCAACCTTGATCAATGTAAATATCTGAAGAGGTCGTTGACCGTTATTCAAGCGACAGTTACCGTCACACTCCATTAATTTCATCCGTTGTCGTGCCAAATTAATCACCCTCCCAATATTTACATGTGCTTCAATAAGAGTTTATAATATTTCTTGAATCTAATAAAAAAAACTACTTCTAGTTCCAAAAATTGAAGCCAATTGTTTCTCATTAACTCTGAATAAAAAGATTAACCTTTTCCGATTCTTGGGCGATCAACTTCTTCTGTATAGCAAGAAATGAGGACAGCCAAACGAAATGGATTTTGTACCTCTGACCTATTGACCCGTCTTTGAAGAAGCTAAGAGCTAAGTTACCAGCGTTAAATAATGATTTCTTTCATATTTAATATTTTTCCAGCTTAAACTTGGAGACGAAAATTGATCTGACATAAGCCGATATGAATTCAAACATGTAAAATTTTTAAAGGCGATCAGTAGTTTTCGGTAGCCTCTTCTTTCAACAAACTCTTATTTAGGATGGGGCGGGGGTGGCTTCAGTCGGTAGCGCGCCAGGCTCGTAATCTGTAGTTCCCAGGTTTGAGTCCCAGCTGGGTCAGCGTTGAGATTTATCTCCGCAAAATCCCCGCCCTGCCCACGGTCAGTAGGGGACACCGATGGACTTGGAAAGGCCGCCGTCCGTCGGATGGAACGTTAAGCCGTGGCCCCGTGTGCGGGAGAGCCATATCCTGTGCACATTAAAGAACACGCTGGATGACTTTGACGGGAGGCTACCATCTGTCTTCCAACAGCTGCTCCAGTGGGTCTCCTCCCCCAATCTTCTCTGAGCCTTCGGGGTCCATGTGACCTGGCCATTTAGCCCATGGTGTGCAAAAAAGTGCAGCTCAGAGGTAAAACAACCCAACCCTTATTTAGGAAATATTTTTGTTCTTAAGATTAAAAAAAAAGAAACGAAGGTACTTGCACGTGCGCGATATCAGAAACTATTCATTTACGTCTATAAAAGATTATAACGTTTATAAATAGTTCGAAACATTAAATTGATCATTATGGACCGTTTTATTGTCTTATCACTCAGATTGCCTGGCCGAAGTATTACGAATCACCTCCCTAAGACTTCGTCGTGAGCATCATAAAGTTTTCAAATATCAAAGTTTTCAGTTCTTTGCGCATAGTTTTCGTAGTACTGCTAGTGGTCATCTGTTTCAGATGATGAACTGTAGCATTCTGTTTTGACGTTCAGTTTGTGCCAATAACTACCTGTTCCTGTCAGTCGGAGGTGGCTCAGTCGGTAGCGTGTCAGGCTCATAATCTGTAGTTCCCAGGTTCGAGTCCCAGCTGGGTCAGATTTGAGATTTCTCTCTGCAAAATTCCCCCACCCTACCCACAGTCAGTAGAGGACACCGATGGGCTTGAAAAGATTGCCGTCCGTCGGATGAGACGTTAAACCATGGCCCCGTGTGCGAGAGAGCCATACCCTATGCACGTTACAGAACACGCTGGATAGCCTTGACGGGAGGCTACCATCTGTCTCCCAACGGCTGTTCTAGTAGGTCCCCTCCCCCAACCTTCTATAAGCCTTCGGGGTCCATGTGACCTGGCCATTTAGCCCATGGTGTGCAAAAAAGTGCCGCTCAGAGGTAAAACAACCCAACCCTGTCAATCGGAGATTTTTTTCCTCCCGCATTTGCCAAGACCTTAGCATTTGCCCAACCCTGTCAGTCGGAGACTTTTTTCCTCTGCATTTGCCAAGATTAGCTGACGTTTCCTGAGGCCTTCCTACCCTTGGGATTTTCCACTGATTTCCCTCACCCTCCCACCCACCGTGCTCCAGCGATGACCTCCTTTTGAATTCAGTCAGGTCAGCCTCTTTCATTCACATCACTTGACTTTGCTTTCCACTATGCCTTTATAGCACTTCGTAGTGACGTATAATAACTAACGTCAGTACGAAAGTTTGCCAACGTAGGCAAACTTTCGTATATTGTGTCATGGTACTTGGCCAGGCAGTGTTTATATTATTAGAGATGTCTGCAAAACCTTTTAGCTTTCTAAAGTAAATCATTTTCAGCTAATAAAAGAATAAAATATGTGGGGGGAAAAAACCTCTTAGTATCAAATCCAATAATTCGAAAAATAGTTAATACAATCATGGTCTTCCATAAATGTTCTAAAAACTCGGTTTAGTTTAAAAAAGTTTACAATTTCTTCCTATATTACTATGTATGTAACATATTATTTTTAACTCATTTTTGAAATGAAATCAAATGATTTTTTCTGCGATATATGTATGACAACTCGACTGAGAAAATATTCAAAAGATCAGAATAATTATAACTCCGATTATCATTATGTTAATTAATTATTAATTTATTATTGTAAAGTAATATTTTCAAAAATAATCACACATCCAAAAATGTTATGCATCAATCAAGCGATATACCAATGGGAACAAAGTTCAAAATTCCGAATCATTGAAAAAAAAAAATTTGTGGAAAAATGCTACGTATGATGTTATGAAAGATTTAAATTTAATATTGGTCTTTCAACACTATTCGTTTAATGTTTAAAAGGTTATGGAAGATGAAACATTAAATATCAGTGTTGCCATTCAGAAGAATTTTTCAAAATGAATAAAAAAATTGGTTATAAACTTTTACTAAACTGTACCTAATTTTAGAAGTTTGTGAAGTGATTTTTAATCTATTTGCCAATTTTTTAGGATAAAGATTTAGAATATTTCTTCCATATTTCTTTTATATTACTAAACGAATATTTTTCAAAATGTGATTAAAAATTTTAATGTAACATTTCTTATTTATGCTTAATATTTTGAGAAATATTCTCATGACAATAAAGTGTTGCAAATTTCAAAAATTACCTCTTCAATACCTTTTAAAATACTGAATGAATGTTGCAAAACAAATCCAAGATTTCGTTGAACTATATAATGAACTTTTCCAATTTTATTATTTAATAAATTAATTTCAAAAGTTTTGCAGTATCAATTTCATTGGTATAATTAGAATTCCACGAAAGATTTGGCGGGCTAGGTTAGGTTTCAAGAATAATTTGATGTCATCTAATTATTATTCTATAAAAATGTTTTGAAGCAATCTAAATTTCAGTCCCCTGATGTATGTTTCCCTTCCAATGCAGATCCTCAGCCTGACCAACGATCGCCTTCAGCGTCAATTGCACCTTGTCTACATCGTCGAGCATGACGGTCTCCTGGTGCCCGCAGCGCTGGCAGCCGCCACCCTCAACCTCTTACGTCACGATCAGCTGAGAGAGCAACTCGGTTACCACGTGATTGTAAAGGCCAAGCGTAAGTGGAAAGTAATCTGTACAATAAGACCCAAAATTGGTCTCAATGGCAACGATTTCCTTTCTGCAGTAATCATTCATGCTTCAAGAAATAATTTATCTATTCAGGAGTATCTGATGCGACGAGGGGGAAGGTTACGTCTTTTACCTTCAGACACTTTTACAACTGGAACACAGTTATACAAAATAGAGTACAATGAAAGCACAATTCATTACACGCACCTCACACAACAAACCTGCCTTACTCCGTCACAATAATGCTCAAGCCGAAATCTTTGCGGGCCATAAATCCTTTGTGGCCGGCCACCTTCTCTGCCATTGATTTTTGTTTCATCTGTTTAAACGTTTTCACCTTCTCTCACCAAATAATCTTTCTAGCTCTCCTCCTATAAATATTTACATTTTATGATACCTATAAACGTTAGTTAACGTAGTTAGTTAACATAATGAAAACTCTCTGTAATAACACTGAGTCGTGTGTGAGAGTTGGTAAGGCTTGTAGCAATTGGTTTAGCATTACTTCTGGTGTTCGACAAGGGTACATTTTGTCTCCTTTTCTCTTTAGCTTGGTTATTGATTATGTTATGCGAAATTCACTTCAAGGGAAAGATTTTGGCCTTAAATGGGCTGGAGATACGAAAATTTCTGATTTAGATTATGCTGATGATTTAGCCCTTTTGGCAAATGATGTTGATGAGATGAACTCTTTCATTCGAGCTGTTGATGAGACTTGGTAGTAGAGTAGGTTTGGTTATAAACAGAGAGAAAACTAAAGTGATGAAAATTGGTCAGGCAGGAAGTGGTTCAGTTAATCTGAATGTTTTGCAATCTTGAGCAGGTGTCACAATTTAATTATCTTGGGAGCTATGTAACAGATAATGGTGATGTGCGGCATGAGATTAACAGACGAATAGGGATTGCTGCCGGGACTTTTAAGAACCTACGGAGAACTAGCTGCTTTTGATTCTACATGCTTACTCAATATCTTGGTATTATGTGGTTCAACTTTGCAAGTAATGATGGGGTTAGGCAAAGGAGTCGGCAACCTCCTTTAAGCAGCATATTGTGCAGAGAGAGACTCCATTGGTTTGGCCATGTTGCCCGTATGGATAATTATAGATTGGCGAATAGGGTTATGAACAGTGTGCCTAGAGGCCTCAGAAGCAGGGGGAGACCTAGGATGCGGTGGGCTGACAATGTCAAACAGGACCTTGTTAGAATTGGTGTGCAGTGGCCAGATGCAGTAGATGTAGCTCAGGACAGACTTGCTTGGAGAACTAAATTGCTCAGTCTGGTTGGTCTTCCGTAGCCCATGGGTGCTTAAGGATGATAGTGGCGTTGATGATGATGAAAATAATGGTCTGTAAAAATGAAAGACTTTCCTGCAAGAAGTGGTTAGCTCCTTATCCCCAACTCCATTTTTTTACCCCATTTCGCAAGCTAAAAATTTCTTTCATCAAAATACTTCATTTATTGAAAGGGAGGCAACACCTTTGGCATTTTATCTTATCGATTAGAAAGAGACATGCTTTAACCAAGTGGCAATGTATTTTTCTCTGTGGTAAGAATATGTTAATTGCTTAAAATCGACCAAATATGGAGCTACCTCATCCTCTAAGCTCTTCTCCAATCATGACTTGGGAAAATTTTAAGCAGGAAAAAAACTGCTCATTAAATTTTTTTTATATTATTGCAAGAATATTTTATCGCAATTGCTTTCATAATAGGCAATTTTTGCAAAAATAATTCACAATTTTCATTTTTTAGCGTACCAGCCCCCAGTACAGGAGGCTCCTCCATCGGTAGTGCCCACCTCAGCCATCATTGGAGGGATCTGTGGCAGCCTTCTCTTCCTCCTCTGCTGCCTCTGGTTCTACTGTCGTTGCTGTCGTCCCACCTCAGATACAGCCTCAGTACAGGATGCACTGCAGAGGTCGCTCTCAGCCTATGGTCAGCACAACAGGAGACAGGTGAGTCCTCTCACACTCGTAATCCCAACAGGGACACTCGAAAAATATGCTTTCAATATCATCAATTTTTATACAAAACACAGTGAAAGGAATAGGCCAAGTCTGTGCCCATTTATTATTTATTTTTCACTTTAAAAAATCCTGAAAAATTCTGAAGCGCAGCGTTAGTCGAAGCGTTTCAACTTAATACCTTTGGTTCAAAGGTAAATGAAATTATATTCACGTTCAACTTACCACTTTTTGCATATCAATTCAAGTGTGCAGAGTAAACAATAGAAAAACATTTCTGCAGTTTACTTGTACTAAAGTACGAATTATCTATTATCATATTTATGCAAATTACAGGGTGGCTATAACATAAATTTTCCTATTCCGCAGTCTCTGGGATTGGTAAAGAATTGAGATAGCACTGTGAGAATTGGTAGGTTACTTAATGAGAACATGCAGGAGCGATTTATCGAAGAAATAAAAATGTGTACAAACTGTCTCCACCAGGGGAGATGACGGGTGCTTCAGGTATGCTAATCGCGTTCGTTTGATTAATAGCATTTTTTGAGGCAAAAAACTTTGTATAAAAGAGGGAATGCCCACCCGGAAATCAAATGGCCATATGGCTCTCACGGAGAAAGAACGTGAGCGGTTAATCGAGTTATTCTGCTAAAGTCAGCACAAATGCCGCACTGCGAGAGTATCGGAATCTGAGAAGTCTGTGGAGAGGACCCCTGATGTTACTGGCATTAAGGAAGATGATGAAGAAGTTTGAGGAAATCGATGAGTTGCGAGTGGCACCAGGAAGAGGATGGAAGATGTGGTGGATGAGGAGGTGGTTTCTATGACAGCCTTGGTGGAAATGACGTGTGGTCAGCACTGCTTGAGTGATGTCACCATATTTTACCTTCCATGGGTAATGATCCGCAAATTGCTGCAGCATGTTGTGTGATGGTATCCATACAGGATCCATATGGTGCAGGAACTGTGACCATATGAATCACAACATCGCACCAACTTCAACTCTCCAATTTCTGGTGAAGAAGGAGGTGGACAACACGTGTCCACTGGTGGTCCTGTAGACTGACAAGGCACAGACCTCACCTTCACTGGTACCGTCAACACACAGAACTGTCGAGTATGGAAGACATCACCTCCATCTGATGTGCATGAACGGTCACTCCAGCCCTCCTGCATGAGAATGTAGTGTGACTTCACTGTAGACTTCATCATTGGGCCATTCTTCTTTAAGGGGACTGTACCTAATAGTTTAGTGTGGTGTGCCATAGCAGGTGCCCATTACTGGACTCTTCTCCAGAATCACATGTTTCCTACCCTCCAAGAATGGCAGTGTCTGGCCACCACAATGTTTATGTAAGACCTCCGCATGTTTGAACAGTAGGTACAGCAGTGCAAACATTCGGCGATGAGCTCTTAGTTTCTTGAGATTTTCCTCAGGCCTTGGCCACCACACTCACCGGAGCTGAATCGTTGTGATTTCTGTCTCTGGGGCTATATCAAGGACTGGGCTTATCGTGGCCGTGTGTGGTCGCTTGTTGATCTTAAGGTCAGCATTACACAGGAAGTGACCAACATCCATAGCGACATGCTCCAAGCAACCATGGCCCATGCAGTCCTTCGCTTCGAACACATCTTAGCCTTTTCAGTGACTTAGAAAAATTTCATCAGGATCTGAAAATGAAAGTAAGAATTTCATATAGCTTCTGAGTTGAGTCGTCCCTCTCTCTGAGGACAGTCCTGGCTTGTAATATGATGTTCCCAGGTGCAAATCCTAACTATGCCTACAATGAGAATTTTCTCTGCTAACCTATTCTGCCCTAGGTTTGAAAGAAGACATCGAAGAACTTGGAAAGTCTTCTGTGGTCCATCAGATAGGACATTAAGCCGTGATGACACCATTTGCAGCAGAGCTGTACTCTTGCACATTGAAGAAGACACTGGATGTTCTCGACGGGAGTCTTTCATCTGTCGCTTAACAGCTCTCTTGTGAATTCTCTTCCTAAACCTTCTCTGAGCACTTGGAGTCCTTGTGACTTGATCTTTTAGTCCATTCTATGAACAAAAATGGTCTCAGAGGATAAACAATCCAACTCATAAAGCTGCAGCAGAGACCTGTTCAAGAATCTCTGTTCCTTTCAGTACATAACAGATCGGTGTTTCTAAAACTTTAATATCTTTATCGTTTTGAGCTTGAAAGTTTCGCTTCAAACAACGTATAAAAATTCAAACAGTTGGTAAGATGCCTCTCATTGGTGGAACCTCAAGGTCGTCTAAGTGAAGCACATAGAGTAGAAAACAGTTATTAAGCATTCCGAGAAAATGGCATTTCATTTCCTTTCTTTGAAATAAATATTATTCCCACATTTTTCAATCTCCATTTTTTATACATGCTGCAAGTGTTCCAACAGTAACCTCGGCTACAATGTACAATTTCCTGCTTGTATCAAGGCTGCAATTTGAGCCCAGGCTACTAATTAGACCCCGACGTTTAATATGTGCATTGAGTTGGATAGAACAGCGAAGATTTGTATAGCAAAGACATTAATAATGAGCTAAAACGTCTTTGTGTGTAAGAGCTAATGCTGATTCAATAGGAGGGGCGGGGGTGATTCAGTCGGTAGCGCGCCAGGCTCGTTTTCTGGCGTTCTGTAGTTCCCAGGTCGAGTCCCAGCTGGGTCAGCGTTGAGATTTATCTCCGCAAAATTCCCCGCCCTGCCCACGGTCAGTAGGGGACACCGATGGGCTTGGAAAGGCCGCCGTCCGTCGGATGGGACGTTAAAGCCGTGGCCCCGTGTGCGGGAGAGCCATACTCTGTGCACGTTAAAGAACACGCTGGATGGCCTTGACGGGAGGCTACCATCTGTCTCCCAACAGCTGTTCCAGTGGGTCCCCTCCCCCAACCTTCTCTGAGCCTTCGAGGTCCATGTGACCTGGCCATTTAGCTCATGGTGTGCAAAAAAGTGCCGCTCAGAGGTAAAACAACCCAACCCAACTGATTCAATAGGAATGAATTTCGTGTAACATTTAAAGGTTGGTGGAGGACTCGAAACAAATTGATTCTCTGAAGCCTTGCATGACAGTCCTAGAGATTCCAGGAAGTCTGGCATTCCTGTCTAAGACCCAGCTACTATTTAGAAGGCCTGTATTTAGGCCTCGTGCATTTAATATGTCATATACAGTATATATATATATGCATTTCAATTTGTGGGTATTTACACTTATTTTGTTTTCAAATAATTTTTAAGTAATACTATTATTTTTTTTGCATTTTACAACTATACAAAGAAAACTTATTTTTAACAAAATTATGGTAACATTTAATACCTTTCAAATTCACATTCATTGCCTTATGATTAATATAATACTAAAACGCATGGATTACAAAAGAATAAATTTTTTGAACTATTCCTGTTAGTTATCATTGTAGGACTAGTATTTTTAAATCAAATGCTTGACTGAGACCAGGATTATTGTTTTATCCACATATTGGTGGCATATATGATGCAAACATTTGAGAATCAGTGCCTTAAAATAACTTAAAACTGGCAGTCTTTTGGCTTATTGCAAATTCTACATTTCTTCATCATTGATGGTTCTTTTCATGCAAATATTAAAATAAATTCAGCACAGTAAATGAATCTGACAAAAATTTTATTTACCATTCAGTAAAATACAGTAAAAAAGTTTAAAAATAAAAAAATAAATTTCTCTACTAACGTAAAATACAATTATCATTGAAAATAACATTTCCGTGGTGTAATAGTTTGCAGTTTTTTTAATAATAAAGTGAATTCTCCCAAATCGAAATAGCTTGTGATTGAGCATATTTCATATGACTAAGAAACTAAGAAATTTAGAAAGAAAGTTTTGATTTTTTTTAAATGTTCACTTAAACAAGCGAAAGAAATATAATATTTGAGTTGCCATTATATGATTTATTCTTTTCAACATTAATATGTTTTAATAAAAAAAGCAATAATAAAATAGGGAACTATCATGGAGATAATGTAAATATATATACTTTAAATACTTATGAAAACTTTTTTGGTTAGAGTAATTCGTAAAGTTAATAGTACTGTACAACTGTGTTGAACGGGAAATGTGTGATAAAATCTGCAAGTGTTTCATGCAATCTCGCTGCAACAAATTGTGTCAATACCCTTGAACCATGGAAAGCGACTTTTATCTAGCGTAGATATATATATTCATGATATTTTGATGGTATCAGTAAAAAAGGAAGCAAAGGATAAAATGTCCCTTGGTCGAGTGAATGCGATGGTGACGGTTCTGCACCGAGAAGTCTCATGACCATGACTTCGAAACCAGACTAAAAAGATTCGTTTTAATTGATTTCTTTGTAATTGCAAAGTTATGAATTTATTTCAATAATTGAATTCAAACTGATATGCGTCCATTTAAAATTTCAAATATTTAAAAAATCGAATAAATGGGATTCGAATAAACGAGAAATTCCTGCTTATTTGCGATGCTTATTCCTGTTCATTTTAACTTCCTGTAACTCAAGACAGAAAGATACATAAAATGTTTATTTTTTTTGTACAGATGTTTCACCAAGGGTCACTTCAGTTCACTACACGAGGTAGAGGTCATTCTAAAGACACTACAGCGGCGCCAGTTTCCCCGAAAGCAGATTCTCCAGCAGCTATCGGCGGTCATCGGCCCTTGCCTGCAATGCCTCAAGAAGTGCTTGGCAGAGAGAAAGAAACTCAAAGAATGTCAAAACGGCTGAGTCATGTTCTGGAAACTACAGAGTAAGTAAATTGTTTTGTCAACAAGTAACAGCGCACCAGCTCATGTCCACCTCCTCATATAAGCACAAGTTCATATTTACTTCTCACCTCTCATGGACATAAATTCACATCCCTCACATCAGCAAAGTGCATCAGTTAATGAATAATTCTTATTTCCTCTCCATCACATGTATAAGCAACAGTGCATTAGTTCATATTTGCTTCCTCTTCGCTATCCTTCACTTAAGCAACATCATTTCCCTTCACGTTTCCTCCTTGGCTGTTCTCAACATAAGCAATAGTGCATTATTTCATGATTGCTTCTTCATCACAAAAGCAGCAGTGCATTATTTCATGATTGCTTCTTCATCACAAAAGCAGCAGTGCATTATTTCATGATTGCTTCTTCATCACAAAAGCAACAGTGCATTATTTCATGATTGCTTCTTCATCACAAAAGCAACAGTGCATTATTTCATGATTGCTTCTTCATCACAAAAGCAACAGTGCACTATTTCATGATTGCTTCTTCATCACAAAAGCAACAGTGCACTATTTCATGATTGCTTCTTCATCACAAAAGCAACAGTGCATTATTTCATGATTGCTTCTTCATCACAAAAGCAACAGTGCATTATTTCGTGATTGCTTCTTCATCACAAAAGCAACAGTGCACTATTTCACGATTGCTTCTTCATCACAAAAGCAACAGTGCATTATTTCACGATTGCTTCTTCATCACAAAAGCAACAGTGCATTATTTCACGATTGCTTCTTCATCACAAAAGCAACAGTGCATTATTTCACGATTGCTTCTTCATCACAAAAGCAACAGTGCATTATTTCACGATTGCTTCTTCATCACAAAAGCAACAGTGCATTATTTCACGATTGCTTCTTCATCACAAAAGCAACAGTGCATTATTTCACGATTGCTTCTTCATCACAAAAGCAACAGTGCATTATTTCACGATTGCTTCTTCATCACAAAAGCAACAGTGCATTATTTCACGATTGCTTCTTCATCACAAAAGCAACAGTGCATTATTTCACGATTGCTTCTTCATCACAAAAGCAACAGTGCATTATTTCACGATTGCTTCTTCATCACAAAAGCAACAGTGCATTATTTCACGATTGCTTCTTCATCACAAAAGCAACAGTGCATTATTTCACGATTGCTTCTTCATCACAAAAGCAACAGTGCATTATTTCACGATTGCTTCTTCAGCACAAAAGCAACAGTGCATTATTTCACGATTGCTTCTTCACCACAAAAGCAACAGTGCATTATTTCACGATTGCTTCTTCACCACAAAAGCAACAGTGCATTATTTCACGATTGCTTCTTCACCACAAAAGCAACAGTGCATTATTTCACGATTGCTTCTTCATCACAAAAGCAACAGTGCATTATTTCACGATTGCTTCTTCATCACAAAAGCAACAGTGCATTATTTCACGATTGCTTCTTCATCACAAAAGCAACAGTGCATTATTTCACGATTGCTTCTTCATCACAAAAGCAACAGTGCATTATTTCACGATTGCTTCTTCATCACAAAAGCAACAGTGCATTATTTCACGATTGCTTCTTCATCACAAAAGCAACAGTGCATTATTTCACGATTGCTTCTTCATCACAAAAGCAACAGTGCATTATTTCACGATTGCTTCTTCATCACAAAAGCAACAGTGCATTATTTCACGATTGCTTCTTCATCACAAAAGCAACAGTGCATTATTTCACGATTGCTTCTTCATCACAAAAGCAACAGTGCATTATTTCACGATTGCTTCTTCATCACAAAAGCAACAGTGCATTATTTCACGATTGCTTCTTCATCACAAAAGCAACAGTGCATTATTTCACGATTGCTTCTTCATCACAAAAGCAACAGTGCATTATTTCACGATTGCTTCTTCATCACAAAAGCAACAGTGCATTATTTCACGATTGCTTCTTCATCACAAAAGCAACAATGCATTATTTCATGATTGCTTCTTCATCACAAAAGCAACAGTGCATGATTTGTTGGATTAATTCATGGAAACTCCTTTTCGTCTCCTCCTGACATAACCAACAGCATTTCATGGTTATTTCTTCTTGGTTCAGCACCACTTCAGCAGCAATGCATCGACTCATAGTCACTTCTTCTTGGTCTTCTAATAAGCAAATCCACATAAATAACAATGCATAAATTCGTGCTAGCTTTCAGATTTCAGACTTTCTCTCAAAGAAGCAAGTGTGTGTCAGTTCATGATTATTTCTCCTTGGCTCTCCTTCACCCAAGCAACAGTAATCAGTTCATGATTACTTCTCCTTGGCTCTCCTTCACCCAAGCAACAGTAATCAGTTCATGATTACTTCTCCTTGGCTCTCCTTCACCCAGGCAACAGTAATCAGTTCATGATTACTTCTCCTTGGCTCTCCTTCACCCAAGCAACAGTAATCAGTTCATGATTACTTCTCCTTGGCTCTCCTTCACCCAAGCAACAGTAATCAGTTCATGATTACTTCTCCTTGGCTCTCCTTCACCCAAGCAACAGTAATCAGTTCATGATTACTTCTCCTTGGCTCTCCTTCACCCAAGCAACAGTAATCAGTTCATGATTACTTCTCCTTGGCTCTCCTTCACCCAAGCAACAGTAATCAGTTCATGATTACTTCTCCTTGGCTCTCCTTCACCCAAGCAACAGTAATCAGTTCATGATTACTTCTCCTTGGCTCTCCTTCACCCAAGCAACAGTAATCAGTTCATGTTTACTTTCTGTTGATTCCATTTCAGATACATAAGTCATGAGTTCATATCCCGCCTGTTTTAAGACAATTTTTCTTCTACTCAATAAGATCACTTTCTGCTTACAAGTGCTTCCCAGTGATTTCTTATTCGTTGTTTTTTAATATCATTTTGTACAAATTTATACAATATTATATTCAAAATTGCAATCAGTTTGTTTTCTTCACTTTGCAGTGCGGCAACAGATATGTCCCAAGGATGTGACAATCTGGCATTCAGAGAAGATCAACTTCCTTTACCAACAGCAGAAGATGAGAAGAGCCCTATGAGAAGAAGTCGGAGGAAACCTCTGGCTCCAGACGATCCACAGAAAGCAGGTAGGAAAAGAAAATCCTGAAATATGATAATATTATTTTCATGAAATGGTATCATCAACATTACTAGGCATCTTGCAATATGCAAAACCTCATCTTTCAAATAATTCTCTGCATGTGACAAAATATGAATTTGAATCATTCGAATCAAATAAGAAACTTTCGAATTAACCAATTCTGAAGAGATCAATAATAATTTTCAACAATATTATTTGTAAATTCTATCACAGCTGATGATTTAGGCCTTTTGGAAAATTTCCTTTACCAACAGCAAAAGATGAGAAGAGCCCTATGAGAAGAAATCGGAGGAAACCTCTGGCTCCAGACGATCCACAGAAAGCAGGTAGGAAAAGAAAATCCTGAAATATGATAATATTATTTTCATGAAATGGTATCATCAACATTACTAGGCATCTTGCAATATGCAAAACCTCATCTTTCAAATGATTCTCTGCATGTGACAAAATATGAATTTGAATCATTCGAATCAAATAAGAAACTTTCGAATTAACCAATTCTGAAGAGATCAATAATAATTTTCAACAATATTATTTGTAAATTCTATCACAGCTGATGATTTAGGCCTTTTGGAAAATGATGTTGATGAGATGAAATCTTTCATTCGAGCTGTTGATGAGACTGGTAGTAGAGTAGGTTTGGTGATAAACAGAGAGAAAACTAAAGTGATGAAAATTGGTCAGGCAGGCTGTGATTCAGTTAATCTGAATGGTTGCAGTCTTGAGCAGGTGTCACAGTTTAATTATCTTGGGAGCTATGTAACAGATAATGGTGATGTGCGGCATGAGATTAACAGACGAATAGGGATTGCTACCGGGACTTTTAAGAATCTATGGAGATTGTGGAGAAATAGGCGTATACACCTAAAGACTAAAATTAGACTGTATAATAGTTTGGTTCTTTCTAGGGTTAGTTACGGTAGTGAAACTTGGACACTTTGTAAACAAGATAACAATGAAACTAGATGCTTTTGATTCCAGATGCTTACGCAGTATCTTGGGCATTAGGTGGTTCAACCTTGTAACTAATGATGAGGTTAGGCAAAGGAGTTTGCAACCTCCTTTAAGCAGCATAATATGCAGAGAGAGACTCCGTTGGTTTGGCCATGTTGCCCGTATGAATAATTATAGATTGGCGAATAGGATTATGAATAGTGTGCCTAAAGGCTTCAGAAAGAGGGGGGAGACCTATGATGCGGTGGGAAGACAATGTTGAACAGGACCTTGTTAGAATTGGTATGCAGTGGCCAGATGCAGCAGATGTAGCCCAGGACAGATATGCTTGGAGAACTAAATGTTGGTCTCCGTAGCCCTTGGCTGCTTGAGGATGATGATGATGAATCTGTGGAATGTCAGCTTAGAAATGACTTTTCATGGCTCTTTTGAACTGTGGGTACAGAAGAAATTCTGCTGTTGAAAAATAAGGGGAAGACTGTAGTTCGGTGATCTTATTGTTAAATAATTTTTCAGACCAAACTGATGTTTTCATCAGAACATCAGATACAGGGAGATTCGCCCTGGGATCATTTTCAACACTCTCCATTCCATCGTGAAAATGCCCATAACGCTCAAACGCACGGAAACGTGATAAAGCTTCTTCCAACATGTACCTCTGTGGCATTTTTTCCCAGCTTAAAAGTCAAATTTAATGTTCATTCGTTTTTCCTCCACTGCAGACTGAACCACGAAAACTTGACGTTAGAACTTGAGTCTGCTTTACAATATACAATGGCCGTATATGTACGGCTCCAAATTAAAAGAAAAACGACTCAAATGTTTGGGTAATATCATCTAATAAATAGTAAAAAGATTAATAAATATCCCCTCAAGCAGCTGCTTGCCCCAGAGGTTCAACAGGAGCATGTCAGTTTATATGGCTTAGTAAAACGTCTGAGAGGATGGCAGGCCCTCAGCAGAAAAACGACCCATCCATCCAAGGCGATCTCGAATAGATTACCTTAGATCAGTAGCCAAGCGCAAACCACTCGGCCACGGGATAGTTTTCTTTTTTTTAATATGAAAATTGATTTGAAGGCCAAAGAATTCTAGGATGTGTTGAGAAACAATTTTGTTCTCAAATGCGAATATCCTCTTTTCTTTTTGTTTTCATTTGCCCATATATGACGCCAGGCTGGTAATCTGTAGTTCCCAGGTTCAAGTCCCAGATGGGTCAGCGTTGAGATTTATCTCCACAAAATTCCCCGCCCTGCCCACGATCAGTAGGGGACACCGATGGGCTTGAAAAGGCCGCCGTCCGTCGGATGGGACGTTAAGCCGTTGCCCCGTGTGCGGGAGAGCCATACCCTGTGCACGTTAAAGAACACGGTGGATGGCTTTGACGGGAGGCTACCATCTGTCTCCCAACAGCTGTTCCAATGGGTCCCCTCCCCCAACCTTCTCTGAGCCTTCGGGGTCCATGTGACCTGGCCATTTAGCCCATGGTGTGCAAAAAAGTTCCTCTCAGAGGTAAAACAACCCAACCCATACATGACTAACTATTTGTTTGAAATCTCCGTTATATCAGTCCTGTCCTTTTTATCTTTGCCCATCTGAAAGGGAGCACCTTCCAACGTCACTTTTTCTGTTTTCTCTATAGTGATGTACTGAGGTTGACCTTACATGGTACCGTTTTCAGAGGGTCATATATCTTTACTTCATCATCCATCCTGCTCGATCTAGTGTCCTGTTGTGCAATAATTGTCCTACGACAGCATCTTCTACTGCAACGAGCTTCTGCAAAGCACTGTTATATCTACTCGGTTCCATTCCTCTTTACAAACTTTCCATAATCCATCAACAGTCTGCTGCCTATGTTAACCTAAAGTCCGTTTTAAGAGTCAAAATGAATAAAACGTACTGAAGAAGGCTTCTGGGGACTTCACAGAAATTTCCTCAAATGGTGTATCATGGATTCCATTTCTTCTGCCATCTGTTGAAGATTTGTGCACGTAGCCGTCCCGTGGCCGAGTGGTTAGCGCGCTTGGCTACTGATCTACGGGACCTGGGTTCGAGCCGCGGTTAAGGCATGGAAGTTCGTGTTGTTTTCTGCTGAGGTCCTGCCATCCTCTCAGATCTTCTACTGTGGCATATAAACTGACAGGCTCCTCAATGGGATTGATATCTGGCACGGTTAACTGACAGGCTCCTCAATGGGATTGATACTGGCACGGAAGTATACCGTGTGGCATTTGTCCTATTGTCAGACCTCTGTGGCAAGCAGCTGCTTGAGGGGGTATTTATTTATTATTTATAAACGCTGAGGTATGACTCGAAGCTTTGTTATGATGCAGCCATACAGTTTTGATGTCTGTACCATGCAAGGCAGGCAATTCATCCTAGTTGGCTTCAGGTCGTTTGTCTGATAGTAGAGGGAGTTTACTTTGGCGTTGGGTAATAAACTGAATGTGCAAATTACTATATACACCTACCTAATAGCCTATTGTTCCATCTTCTGCCCTCACAACAGTAGCCAGACGTCTTGGTAAGGACTCAATGAGGTGTTGAAAACACAGAGGTGGTATTGCCGCCCATGAAGCTAGCTAGGATCGCCTTTCATAGAGCATTCCCAGTTGCCAGTGGGAGTTGGCGGGCTCAAACAGATCTGTCCGCTTCGTCCCACAAATTCTCAATGGGATTGATATCTGGCGATCGAGAGGTCCATTCGAGTGTGGTAAACGCACTTGATTGCTCCTGGAGCCAATTGATCCCACTCGGGAAGTATACCGTGTGGCATTGTCCTATTGAAAGATGGCGTCTTGGTGCGGAAAGATAATCATTACAAACGGATGCAGTTGGTCGCCGAGGATGTTCACATACCTTGTGCCGGTAATAGAGGTCTCAACGGGTAAAAGAGACTCCAAGGAAGCTCATGTAAAAGCACCCCAAACTGTTACACCCCCTCCACCTGCCTGTATGACCCCAGTTTGGCAAGCAGGATCCATTGCTTCGTGGGGTTCGAGCCACACACGCAACCTCCCATTTGTGTAATAGAGTTGAAACAGTGATTCGTCTTACTAGATCACACGTGTTTCCAGTCTTCCACACTCCACTTGCAATAGGGTTTTGCTAACTGCAGCGTAATCTTTCGGTGCCCTGCAGTCAGCAAGAGGACGTGATCGACTGCCATGGCCTATTTTTTCATGATACGACAGAGAGTCTTTGTGAATAAGTTTGTGGATGCGCCCTTATTCAATTCCAACATCGCTTTCGACATCAGAAAATGTTGCAATAGTTTGTAGCTACTATTGTCTACGTTCACCTCGAGAGTCAATTGGACGTTTACGTCCGCATTTCTCCTACTGGTTGGAAGTTTTCACGTATTTCACAGTCTTGGTGTTACGGTCTGACGCGGAAATCCCAACAGTTTAGCATTTGTGATGATTGAACAAACGGCCTTTCTCGCGTCTATTATCTGGCCACGGTCCTTTACCATGATTCCGTTTCCTGACTGGTTTCCAATGCGTAGAGACCTGCTCTAATTATACACATTGACAGTTTCAGCGTCCCACGTGACTGGACGCGATAATTCTGTTTTGCACATTGTTATCGGAGTGTATTGTACACCTGCTTTGTTATTGTTATCGGTCCATTCAGTGTATAATGAATGGGACTTGTAGAAGTTCTCTGGATAGACGAATCCCTCGTCCCACGTGGGCACATTTTTCCTCTTGTCAGCCACCAGATAACACTCATACTGCATGCAGCAATTGGAGCATTATGTGCATAATGTGCGTTATGTAGCAAAGCAGCACCTTATGGACATGGGACTTATGACGTCTAGGATGATATTGTGGACAATTGACTGGGACACCTCGTGGCTTTGGTGACTATTCTCTGAGTTGCAGGGTTTTGTCCACTGGCCATTGTGCAGACCTTGATAACATCTGTGTGCGGCTGGGCACTCTACCAACTCCTATGCACTGCCTCACCACATAGATGCTCTTTCTAAAATGCTAAATCCTCTGACTTTGCGCAGAACCATGTTGTATACTTCGCAAAAACTGTTGATCCTAGGTAGCATAACGCACAGTTCGTGCTCACAAAATGGTACATGAGTAGCTATCGAGCCACATTTAGCTTTGCCACAATTTCATTGGCGTGGGTTGCACATCAGTGACATACATTTGAATATGAAATCAAGCTATGTTATGCAATCAGCCTCAGTGAAACTCTAGATATTATTGTTATCCCTATTTTTGCCTGAAATTTGCAGTTTTATAGGTGATTAGGTACATTTTGGAGAAACATTTTCTGCAACTTTGGTTGACTACTGAGAGCCTATTAGAGTGCACAGTTAACACTTCAACAGCAATTCTAGATCATAGATTGATTGACAAGCGATTGATCAGTAAAAGCAATCATCAAATGCGAACTCATATCGCTCCATAGTCTTACCAGCCACTTAGGCTACTGGATTGAAACATTGGTTACCGAAATATGTCTGTTCATGACATTTGGAACTAGCATCCTACATGGATGAACTCTACAGATTTTATGAATTTTCATCAATATACTAAATACTCATCATAGTCAATAATTACAGCTATTCTCGCTAATCCGGCTTCCAACAAAGGGTTGTTACTATAATTCAACATTTCGGTACAAAGGATTTTTTCAAGTCTCTTTCTCCTGTAGGAAACAATCAACAGCTAAAATAAGGAATTGCAAACAGCAAAGGACTCAAAACTAAGCAATTACTGCCCCCATACAGCTCTGATATCCCACCAGTGTTGGGTTGGGTTGTTTTACCTCTGAGCGGCACTTTTTTGCACACCATGGGCTAAATGGCCAGGTCACAAGGACCCCGAAGGCTCAGAGAAGGTTGGGGGAGGGGACCCACTGGAACAGCTGTTGGGAGACAGATGGTAGCCTCTCGTCAAGGCCATCCAGCGTGTTCTTTAACGTGCACAGGGTATGGCTCTCCCGCACACGGGGCCACGGCTTAACATCCCATCCGACGGACGGCGGCCTTTCCAAGCCCATCGGTGTCCCCTACTGACCGTGGGCAGGGCGGGGAATTTTGCGGAGATAAATCTCAACGCTGACCCAGCTGGGACTCGAACCTGGGAACTACAGATTACGAGCCTGGCGCGCTACCGACTGAGCCACCCCTAATGGGAATATAATATAATATATATAATATAATATAATATATATAATGCGCATGAATATATAATGCAATGAATATGGAGCGTGTGCAGTTACCGTACACAGCAAACTGGAGTGGTTGCGGTTAATGTACACAGCACATTGGATCGTGTGAGCTCACAAAGACCTAGATCGTGTGAGCTCACAAAGACCTAGATCGTGTGAGCTCACTCACGGAAATATTGAGCGTGTGCAGTTACCGTTCACAGCAAACTGGAGCGTGTGCAGTAACTGCACACGCTCCAGTTTCCTGTGAACGGTAACTGGAGCGTGTACAGTTGCTGTACACGCTCCAGATATTTTTCCTGAATTCTGTAATCACGTGACACGAAGGTTGCCAGATCACTAATGTCTAAAAAATTCGTTGCCAGATATTTTTTCTGAATTTTGTAATCAACCATAGTGTTCGGATACTTTTTTGAGCGACTGTAGGTGGTCATATTATTTTGATACTAGATCGTGTGGGCTCACTCACGGAAATATTGAGCGTGTGCAGTTACCGTTCACAGCAAACTGGAGCGAATGCAGCTACTGCACACACTCCAGTTTGCTGTGAACGGTAACTGGAGAGTGTACAGTTGCTGTACACGCTCCAGATATTTTTCCTGAATTCTGTAATCACGTGACACGAAGGTTGCCAGATGACTAATTTCTAAAGAAAATCGTTGCCAGATCTTTTTTCTGAATTCTGTAATCAACCATAGTGTTCGGATACTTTTTTGAGCGACTGTACTTGAAGAGAGTATTATGTTTGTTTCATGCATTCCTAAACGGAAAACGTTTTTATTTTATGAATTTCAAAGGAGGAGCGTCATGTTCAGTTTCCGTATTTCAAAGATAGGAACGCAGTTCCTATTAAATTAAGTATTGTGAGAAAAAAAAATTGCATTAATGGGATTCAAGCTCATGAGCCTCCTGGTTGCTATTGGGTGCTTATCATCTGAGTTCTCATCTGAGTAGATCATCTTTAACTTGCATTCTTAGATCAAGTGTCAGGTGCACAATTATTCCCATCACAAACATATTTATTGCCAGTTTATATAAAAATTATCATTGAATCATTATTTTGAAATTCCAAATGATATTTTCTAGCACTGAACGCTGATTTGCAAGGTGGTCCAGATGATATGTTCCATTATGTTCCGTCCTCTCCCCCACCTCCAGTAAAGCCAATCAGCGAGCTTGAGGAAGGAGATGCTGTTGTTCCATCTACTGTGCCACCCATTGAAGGCAGCCAGTAAGTATTCTCTGCATTCATTGGATTCGGATATCAACCTAACAATCCTTAAGCTTTCCTTACACTGATTATGTTCAAGGATGAAACCATTTCTTTTAATAGATGCATTTATCGTAATTTCCGGTGTGTTGTTTTTCTGCTGAGGTCCTGCCATCCTCTCAGACCTTCTACTTTGGCATATAAACTGACAGGCTCCTGTCAGACCTCTGTGGCAAGCAGCTGCTTGAGTGGGTATTTATTTTATTTACATTGGATCGTGTGAGCTCACAAAAACCTGGATCGTGTGGGCCCACTCACGGAAATATTGAGCGTGTGCAGTTACCGTTCACAGCAAACTGGAGCGTGTGCAGTAACTGCACACGCTCCAGTTTGCTGTGAACGGTAACTGGAGCGTGTACAGTTGCTGTACACGTTCCTGAGGTCCTGCCATCCTCTCAGACCTTCTACTTTGGCATATAAACTGACAGGCTCCTGTTAGACCTCTGTGGCAAGCAGCTGCTTGAGGGGATATTTATTTATTTATTTTTATATTTAAAGAAAAATTATGATGCATTAAGATAAAATAAATACCCCCTCAAGCAGCTGCTTGCAACAGAGGTCTGACAGGATCCTGTCAGTTTATATGCCATAGTAGAAGGTCTGAGAGGATGGCAGGGCCTCAGCAGAAAAACGACACATACATCCATGCCTTACCCGGGGCTCGAACCCAGGTCCCTTAGGTCAGTAGCCAAGCGCGCTAACCACTCATGCAAGAGCAGAAATAAAATCCTCTAGAAATCAAAGGCGACATAAGTCCCGTTCCATCATGAAGTTTCCTTCTGCAAATATATTTACACATCTGAAGCATTTTCAGAAATAAATGAAATTCTCTTTTTACCAAATAGGAGCAATTATAATATTATTATTTGCATTTTCCCAATCTTTCATTTGTTGGAACTTCTACGATGATTCAAGGACGCTAAAGTTGAAAACTGCAAAACTTTCAACTAATATTGCAAACCGTTCTATTTTTTTCTAGAGAATCGTTATTTAGATGGCACAGTGTGGTATGCAAGGAGTTAGGCTGACAGCTGCTGCTGAAACCCTTCTCCCTTGGTGAAGGGGAACTTCTCTCCTTTTAAAAGATACAGAAAAACCTTATGGGATGGAGAAATATAATCCCATAAATATAATAATATTAATACTCGTAAAATATTAAGATTCACATTTTTCGAATTCTTTTTTTTAAAACTGTAATTTTTTTGTCCCCCCCCCCCCTCACCTCCTCCTACGAGAACTCCAACCTTCTGAGGGAATTGAACTCCACATTTCCCGACCCTCTGTTCTAGATCACTGTTTCTCAAACTTTTATTGTTGTGGAGCATCTGATTTTGTGTGGAATTCCTGGCTTTAATAAGTATTCCTTCACTTTCATGGATACTTATTTTTTTACAATTTACCAAAAGCATATTTTAAAATAAGACAACTAGGAGTGTGCCAACACGAACTTTTGTTCTTTTTTCAAGCCATTTGATTACAGCCACATCAACAAAACTTTTCTTTCGTATATTTTTTATTATTCTTATAATCTTACACTGCAAAAAGAAAACGGAATTTATATATTTTTTTTTATTTTTAAAATTGAGCCACGCAACTAAAAAGGATTGGGTTGGGTTGTTTTACCTCTTAGCGGCACTTTTTTGCACACCATGGGCTAAATGGCCAGGTCACATGGACCCCGAAAGCTCAGAGCAGGTTGGGGAGGGGACCCACTGGAACAGCTGTTGGGAGACAGATGGTAGCCTCCCGTCAAGGCCATCCAGTGTGTTCTTTAACGTGCATAGATTATGGCTTTGCCGTATACGGGCAACGACTTAACGTCCCATCCGACGGACGGCGGCCTTTCCAAGCCCATCGGTGTCCCCTACTGACCGTGGGCAGGGCGGAGAATTTTACGGAGATAAATCTCAACGCTGACCCAGCTGGGACTCGAACCTGGGAACTACCGACTGAGCCACCCCCGCCCCAACTAAAAAGGAATCCAGCACTATACAAATAATATCCATTCGATTTAACTTCCACCACAGAATACATATCAGAGATAATGATCTACAGTATTGCATACCAAAAAATTAGAAACCTTACCTTGATATTGTGCAAAACCCGAGTGCCTTCATAATAACTGAATTCAAAATGTCATACACTAGTTTCCATAAAATAAGGAAAACTCGGAAAGATTATGATAAATAAAAAACTATTTGAATGATTTTAATGATATTTGATGGAAACATAAATTACAATGCTAGTTTCGAAAGGCATAAAATATTTTACACTGAAAACATTTTTCGTCAAAAAATTACCATACCTCTAAGAAATATTTAACTACCAATTAATATATATATTAGATGATATAAAATGTAATTCACTCTAATTGAACATATCAAAACATTCTGTACATATAATTCGCAGTACAAAAAGGAACAACAGAAAGATTTAGTGTAAAATAATTATAATCCAATTTCGAGTTCAAATCAATTGAGACATCCATTGTTGTGAGTGGAGGGCTCCCACCAAGCTCCCACTTTTCGTCTGGGTTTTTAACAAATCAAATATACCTTACAATTTAATTTTTTGTCAGCAGACTGAAATGAAGGTCGGATTACCAACGTTGTAACTTATCATAGCTAACTTTATAACGAAATAAAATTAAATATTTTTTCCAGTTTAGGTAACCAAGACAGAACCTCCGTTGTGACTGTCCCATCTTTCTGGTATCGTATGCAGTTTCCAGATTCGAGTCCCACCTGAGCCAACGTCGAGATTTATCTCCGCAAAACTCACCGCAGTAGTTTCACTGCACTACACGAAACCCCCTTTGCACAGTGCTTTCCCCCCTATGACGTCACCGGCCCCAAGTGCAGGGCCAATTTGGACTTTGACCCCTATGGCGCAACCGCCTGGTCATGTGATATGGCACAACTGCCCGGTAACGTGGTATGGTGCCCCCTTATTAATATCCATAATTATAATTAATATTTAATATTTAATAATTAATCCCCCTTATTAAAATTGAGGGTTTTTCTAAAAATAGTACTCATTATATACACTAGATGGCGCCACGGGTTTTTAATAAAGGGGGAAGGAATTTTAATAAAGGGGCGGAACTTTTGATAAGAGGGGTTTTTAATGAGGAGGGAGTCAAAATTGGGAAACTACGCTTAAAATAGTACTCATGATATACACTAGATGGCGCCAGGGGTTTTTAATAAAAGGGGATTAAAAATAAGGGGGATTAATTATGAAATATAAAATATTAATTATGAATTATGAATATCAATAAGGGGGCATCGTGTCACGTGACCGGCCGGTTGTGCCATACCATATGACAGGGCAGTTGCGCCATAGGGGTCAAAGTCCAAAGTGGCCCCCCCGCACTTGGGGCCGGTGATGTCATAGGTGGAAAGCACTGTGCAAAGGGGGATTCGTGTTGTGCATTGAAACTACTCACCGCCCTGCCCTCGGTCAGTAGGGGACACCGATGGGCTTGAATTTTAAAATGGCAAGCCCGATGCTCGAATTTTTGGAGATTTTCGTAAAGAGAATATGTTAGGTAGGGGTAAAAACCAAGCCTTTCCTCCTCCAAACACACACACTTGGGTACACCTAAGGTTACCAACCATCCCGTATTATCCATATTTTTCCGTTTCCCTTACGAACTCCATACGGCTAGATTTGAATAAGGTTAGATCGATCTGACGTGCATTAGGTCGAATATAAGAATTGAGCCTTAGTGACAAAAGAAACTCCACTTTTCTCTACAACTCCACTCTTTATAATAGCCGAAACTCTCTCGAATTCAGATGTAGAATCATCCAACCAATTTTTGTTAACTTCTCAAGGGGTGATCTTTGCTGATAGCGCATGAACAACATGTGACGAAGTTTAACCTCTCATCACAGATATACGATATTCTGGCCTGGAAAGTACAATTAATGTACTGAATCGGAATGGGAAAAAAATGCTAATAAACCTTTGTGGAATCTCGAATTTTTAAAAGAATTATTCAAAGTTTAATATTCATAGTACTGTTTTTCTTTTTTTTCTTTATTGAAATTCATATTAAAAATATGCGGTGGATTGTAAAACATTAATAATAGAAATGGAGGTGAAACCAATAACACTACACTACCACATAGCCAGACATTGATGTCCTTGGAACTGCCGCGGTCACCCGGATGCGAGAATAAGCCACGGATCCATGCAAAGAGAACGGATGTTGATGAATTCAGTAGGATGCCAACTTGAATCTAATATTTCCAGGTTCAAATAGCGACTGTTTGATTTTTTATTTCCGCTAACCACACTCTGACATGGTGGCAAATGCCGCCGAACATTAATCCTTTTACTACAATACCACCCGAAAATGGCGAGGATATAAAATTAACTTGTCCGATCAATGCTATTCCTTCTTCTGCCCTCTCTCCTACCAGGGCGAGCGAACGATCGCCCTGGCGCTATGACACAGTGGGCGCCGAAGGCTCCCCATGTCGTTTGTTATATATTCATTTAAATAAATAAATTTATAGTAGACTAGCAGTGTGGGATTTCCCATAAAGCACGTTAAGCACTTGCCTAAGGACATCAACAAAAAAGGGTGCTATCGTTTATGTCTTATGATTTGTTTAAATGACAACAAAATTATGTGGGTTCAATTCTTAGAAGCTGTAATGAAGTAGTTGCAAGCATCCATAGTAAAAATAAAATTAAAGAGCAATTGCTCTCTCTCTTTAAATTACTCTCTATGCTGACAATCGAAAGTGAAGTTTTAAAAGAATACGGATTATGAGAATATAAAACATATTACCAAAAAAAAAAGTATTGGGATACTTCCATATTTTTGTAAATAGGAAACGACATTTAAAGTTCTCTAACTTCGGAAATAAGCTTCTTTTACAGAGAAATGCATCAAGGTTGGGTAGTTTTTACCTCTGGGTAGTTTTACCTCTGGCCAGGCCACATGGACCCCGAAGGCTCAGAGAAGGTTGGGTGAGGGGACCCACTGGAACAGCTGTTGGGAGACAGATGGTAGCCTACCGTCAGGGCCATCCAGCGTGTTCTTTAACGTGCACAGGGTATGGCTCTCCCGTATACGGGGCCACGGCTTAACGTCCCATCCGACGGACGGCGGCCTTTCCAAGCCCATCGGTGTCCCCTACTGACCGTGGGCAGGGCGGGGAATGATCTTCGTGTAGGGAAATGCTTTCTTTTAAATATGATTTTAACTGCAGCCTTCCTTCGTGCGCAGGCTCGCACGTTTTGTGTCTGCCTTTCTTCTGCTTCCCCTCCTCTGCCCCCTTCATCAGAATTTGTGATGGAGGCGATGTGCAAGCTCAAGATGAATCGAACAATGTCATTATAATCGTATTCTCAAATAATTCATTTCACGAGTAATGGCCGTAAACAGAACCGTCATCACATATACGCTTGTACAGTCGCTCAAAAAAGTACCCGAACACTATGGTTGATTGCAAAATTCAGAAAAAATATCTGGCAACGATTTTTTTAGAAATTAGTGACCTGGCAACCTTCGTGTCACGTGATTACAGAATTCAGGAAAAATATCTGGAGCGTTTACAGCAACTGTACACGCTCCAGTTACAGTTCACAGTAACTGCACACGCTCCAGTTTGCTGTGAACGGTAACTGCACACGCTCAATATTTCCGTGAGTGAGACCACACGATCTAGTATCAAAATAATATGACCACCTACAGTCGCTCAAAAAAGTACCCGAACACTATGGTTGATTGCAAAATTCAGAAAAACTATCTGGCAACGATTTTTTTAGAAATTAGTGACCTGGCAACCTTCGTGTCACGTGATTACAGAATTCAGGAAAAATATCTGGAGCGTGTACAGCAACTGTACACGCTCCAGTTACCGTTCACAGTAACTGCACACGCTCCAGTTTGCTGTGAACGGTAACTGCACACGCTCAATATTTCCGTGAGTGAGCCCACACGATCTAGTATCAAAATAATACTTCGTGTTACGTGACACGAAGGTTGCCAGATGACTAATCTCTAAAAAAATCAATGCCAGATATTTTTTTTTTAATTTTGCAATCAACCATAGTGTTCGGATACTTTTTTGAGCGACTGTACATGCGGCCCGCGATTTTAAAGTACTTTAAGTCGCAGACTCTCATTCTTTAAGTCTCAGGCCATCTCATGAAGCCCACAGCCTAAAATGTTCTGACTCCCAGTCTATGTGGATAAGCATGCTGACAATTAGCGATTGAGGGAGTCCATTGCAAAGCTTAGGACTGTCTGCAGAATCATACAGTTGTGAAGATCCCAGAAGAAATTGGATTAAATTAAGTATTATACTTGGGATGGGTGATCAACAAGACGGCAAAAAATGCGGTAATTCACGTAGAAAATCTGACGACAAATCAAGCATAATTGTTCCGTATTCAAGATTAAAGATAGAATAAGAATATATGATTATTAATGAGGAAAAAGACATCTCTACTTCAATGTGTTAATCGCATTGCATTGGTTTACAATGACATAGTCAGATTCGAATCCCATGTAGTGGCATTTACAGAGCCATATTATGAATTATCAAGAACTAGACTGGAATGTGATTTAAGGTCCAACTCTCTTTTCCACCCTCTCAAAACACACAGCGTTTACTACTTTTCTGAGTTGGGCGGGGGTGGCTTAGTCGGTAGCGCGCCAGGCTCGTAATCTGTAGTTCCCAGGTTCGAGTCCCAGCTGGGTCAGCGTTGAGATTTATCTCCGCAAAAATTCCCCTTCCTGCCCACGGTCAGTAGGGGACACCGATGGACTTGGAAAGGCCGCCGTCCGTCGGATGGGACGTTAAGCCGTGGCCCCGTGTACGGGAGAGCCATACCCTGTGCACGTTAAAGAACACGCTGGATGGCCTTGACGGGAGGCTACCATCTGTCTCCCAACAGCTGTTCCAGTGGGTCCCCTCCCCCAACCTTCTCTGAGCCTTCGGGGTCCATGTGACCTGGCCATTTAGCCCATGGTGTGCAAAAAAGTGCCGCTCAGAGGTAAAACAACCCAACCCTACTCTTCTGAGAAAAAAGTACAAATATAGGGCACAGGTTTTAATCAAGATTTGGTTCAAATATGTTTTGCTTCACTTTCGTTTTAAAGCATTCACTTTACCAGACAATTACTCAATGAATGCTTGGTGAAAATTTATTATTTCTGTTGTAAGAATCAAAATTTAGAAATAAAATACACTGCTCAAAATGGAAATCGTTACACCATGAAGGAAGTGATGTATACGCCCAGAAATGATAGGACGGAAGCTATGAGGGTAGATGTGGAAATGATCAAAAAACGGAACGTGAGAACGCAAGGTACGTGCGTTTATTGCAGATTCATCAGTAAATAATAGGACCACTCGGGCAGTTATACACTCCTGTAAACCTCTCGACATTCCTTCAGTCAGATGATTAATGGTGTCCTGAGGTATTGCGTTCCGAACAACATCCAATTGGAATGCAAGTGTACCAGATTCGCCGCTGGAGGGAGCTGGCGAAGGCACGATCCATAAAGTCCCACACATGCGCAATGGGCGACAAGTCTGGGGAGTATGGCAGGCATGGGAGAATGTCCACACCTTGGAGACTGTCGTTGCACGTGCAGTGTGTGGGGTGTCGTTGTCCTGCTGCAGAATCAGTCCACGCATGTCGTTAAGGAAGGGTCATACTGCAGTATAACGATGTCATCGATGTAACGTCTTATCGTTAGCATGGCAGAAACATGAAGCAGAGGTGTCCGACTGCCATATATGATAATGGAATAGGCTGACTCATATCGTTGCCCACGCCATGTGAACAAATGTCCGTCTGGCATGCCGAAACAGAAATGGGACTCGTCTGTGAACAACACTTTTCTCCGTTCCATAATCCAATGTTTGCCTTGCTCGACCCAGTGGACTGTGATGTCGCTGCAATGGCAGATGCCAGACTGGACATCTCTCCCTCGTTCTGACGTCAATGTAAATGTTGTCTAATGGTTTGCATGGAGACCATGGTACCTTTAGCGATCTGTAAAACGCTCTGCAGCACAGTCACTATGCTGAAAAGGTCATGAATGGCTATACTACAGAGCATGCGATCTTCACGTACTGTGGCGCGGTGTGCTGGTCCCATACCTGTCATTCATGTCATTTGCTCTATGATGTTGCGTGAGATGCACCATTGCACTGTGCTCACATTTTGCCCCATGCATGCGGCGATCGCTCCAAGGCTCAATCCGAGCTCGCACATCGACGAGCGCATAAGGCTCCCGTCGGCGTCTCCAAGGCATGTTCCGAACATTTTCGCAGCATGCACCCCACCTCACTGTTGCTCAGATTTCTCGGCCTGCGGTATTTATCCACGCTCGACTGGTTGTCACATGTCCATTCGCTGTGAAACTTTGATTATTTGCAAATCTCTGATGGCCGATTACTCCTGCGATTTATATATTTCTACTTCCATTCCTTCTTGGTGCTGCGATTTCCATTCAAAATTAATTCTGCATGTAAAACATGGAAACTTTTTTTTTCTCATTTCAAATTCCCAGACTCTTTAACAGTAAATTTATTGAACATGTAAAAAAATGGCCCTGGCATGCTGGTTTGAGTCTCTTGCAACCTGAAGATTGCAAATCTTAAAAAAAAAATTTCATCACATATGAAGATGAATTCTTCATCTAAGATCGGTACTTTATTAAAATAAAATAACTGTTTTACTTCTAATAAAGTACTCTTAAAAATATTTATCTCAACAATTTCCAGAAATATTTATTTTAAAAATTATTTCACTTTCTATGTATCTTGCATAAGAAAATGAAAATGTGTTAATTTGTACGATGTAGTGTTTTAAAACTGTCTCTAGCTTTCATCTTTTTTCTCTGACATCTTTATTTCAATTTATCTTCGTTTAAGAACGAGAGAAAATATTTAGAAATCGATTCAATTTCGGTAACTGATTCACTTTTTTCGGATGTTTTGGTAAATTAATTTAAAAAAGGTTTTTTACAATTAAAATTACAAATATTTTTTACGCTCCTCAAGAATTAAGATTCTGCCGACTGAAGTGATTAACACGAAATCTGTGCAACTTTCGCAGAGAGAAATTCAATTATTATTTTCTGTGCTTCCTCTTCTTTCAGACAATCTTCATCTCCTGCTACTTCAAGAGCAGACACCGTCACCAGCGAAAGTTCGAAAGCAGCACTTCTGCCAACAGAACACGATTATATGGTGAGCTGAACATTACAAGATATGTACAGCACTTCACATTCTGCACTGCAAAATTTAATAGCACTTCGAGCCTTCATCACTTGTGCACCATATTCTGCATGTACAGTTGCTCGAAAAAGTATCCGAACACTATGGTTGATTACAAAATTCAGAAAAAATATCTGGCAACGATTTTTTTCGAAATTAGTGATCTGGCACCCTTCGTGTCACGTGACACGAAGGGTGCCAGATCACTAATTTCGAAAAAAATCGTTGCCAGATATTTTTTCTGAATTTTGTAATCAACCATAGTGTTCGGATACTTTTTTGAGCGGCTGTACAGTACTCAGCACTCCTGAGCAGCTCAGTCGGTAGCGTGTCAGGCTCGTAATCTACAGTTCCCATGTTCGAGTCTCACCTTGACCAAAGTTCAGATTTATCTGTGCAAAAACTCCCCCTCCTGCTTCAGTCAGAAGAGGACACCGATGTGCTTAGAAAAGCCGCCGTCCGTCGAATAGGATATTAAGTCGTGCCCACGTATGCAGAAGGGCCATACCCTGTGCTCGTTAACCCTTTCACGACTAAGGGAAACATTTTTCCCATTTTAAAATTGGTGATTGTCGTATTTAATTATAACCTTATCTGCATTTTTTATACAGAATGTCAAAATAGAACGTATGCCGAACGCAATTACGTAAACGGGAACGTTTAGAAAACAAAAACAGAACTGTCAGGACGCATAATATATGTACTATGTGCAATGTCCATCTTTGCCTCACTACCAAAAGAAATTGCTTCGCAGAATATCATAATTAGCACATCATTTTGTATAGTAATTTTATTTCATAATTTGGTATTATTTTAGTTAACATTTTGTTCTAATAAACCAATAATTAAAAGACATTGCATAATAAGCCTAACTATAATTTGTGTTACCTTTATAGTCCATTGGGAAAAATATTTCCCATAAAATTCCAACAAAAACTACACATTGTTATGTATTTTTCTTATGATTTTTATTTATTTTACGTCTAAACAAACTAAAATAAACAGTTGCATACTAATATTTACTCTTAGAAACCTTATGGTCCTGAAAGGGTTAAAGATCACTCTGGTTAGCCTTGACGAGAGGCTATCATCTTTTTCCTAACCACTGTCCAGTGAATCCCCTCCCCCCAATCTTCTCCGAGCCCTCGGGGTCCTTGTGACCTGACCATTTAGCTTACTGTGTGCGAAAAAAGTGTCTATCGAGGTAAAACAACCTAACCCACTCGCCTTTAAGGAATTTCTTTACGGGCTACAGCATTCTCCACTATCCTCATTTGAATTTCTCTCAAATTGTAGCCATTCATGCCTCTTGAAAGTGAAAGGTAATGAAATGATATCAAACATTTGTGATAAAATGGTGAACTGCATTCGAGTTCTAAGTGTGCCAGCGTTGAGATTGATCTCTGCTACCCTCACCACCACCACCACCACCACCACCCTTGCCCCCCACAGTGAGAAGAGGAACACGAATGGGCTCTTCCTAGCTGAACAGCTAGCAACCAGCCGTTCAATCTATTTATCTCAAAGGGTTTTTATTACCTCTATCATTGCATCGTAAGGTGTTAGGTAATATTTGATCATGTGTATATATCTATTTCCTGTCTTTGATTTTTTAGGTTCATTTTCACATATGGCTCAGCCAAAGACTTCATTTTGTATTGTGCTTGGAAATATTCTCAATTTATATCATTAATAACATTTGAAATGAAATTCAAATATGAACAGAAGCATAAAAATGTTAGTTATGCTAATGATGTCCAAACATATAGATGTGGAGACTTAAACAAGCAGATAAGTTTGATGAAATTAGAACTGGGAAAGTTTGTGAAAAATGAGCTCACCATTTGGCAATTTTGATCTTCAGTTATCTTTCCAGTTACCATGTCAGAGAGCATGGAAAGTGATCCGCTGAATTGCTATTGCAAAATAAGACTGACATAAAACAATATGATTCATTAAAATGGTGTTTTGTGTTCCTTTCATGAATATAAATATCACTTTCAAGGCTATTACCAGAAAGAAAAGAAAGAAACTTAAGTTCGCCACCATCTTTTTAAAAGCTCGATGTTTACATGATCGTTTCAAAATTCTCACTTTCATTTTTAAAATTCTGTCTAGATCAACATCCACAAAAATATCGTGAGCCCACATATTCTACTCCTAGTGTTATTATACAGAGCAATCATTATCTTAACCAATCTTTCAGACATTCCATAGCGCTTTATTATTATTATTACAGAAATGACCGGAAGGTACAGTATTAGTACACAGATACCAGACATGGCAAAGGCAACAAGTCATGTCAGTCAACAGAATCAAAAGCCTCCTTTGATACCAGCAAAGGACTGATCACTTTAGTTTTCTCTCTTCTTTTCATTTAACACTTCTCCAACCACCATCTTCATAAGCATCTATAATAAACTGTTCATGTCTTTACGAAATATTATCGTAGACCTAAAGAATAAGATCAAAGTGCTGAAAAATGAAATATCTGGACTTCGATCTTCAACAGAATTTTCATCGGGCAAAATAGATGACTTTTTATGACGGGCAAAATAGATGACAGTAATGCAGGGACTTACTCAAGAAGTTTCGGACCTGAAAGAGCTTAACCTTGAGTTGCAGTGTCGAACTGCAAAGCAAGAGGCAGAACTGAAAGAACTACGAAATGATTTACATGAACTGCAGCAGTATTCGCGAAACCAGAACTTAGAAATTTTACATGTTCCAGAAATTCCAGGCGAGAATGTTCTGGCCATTATTAAGAAAATTGCTAGCAAAATTCAAGTAAAGGTGAGTAACGATGATATTCAGGTGGCTCATCGAGTTCCTGCAATTAACAGAGACAAAATTAAACCCATTATTGTGAAACTAAAAACGAAAGAAATAAGAGACAATTGGCTAGAATGCAACAAAAAATCTAAATTCCCTCTAAAAAGTACTGACATTAATCCTGATTTTAAGGAGTTAAAATTATTTTTAAATGAACATCTAATTCCTAGTACTAAAAATTTATTGTATAATGCTAAGCAATTTAAATTGAAAAATAGATATAAATTCGTTTGGGTGAAAAATGGAAAAGTTTTCATCCGTAAAAGTGAAAGATCCAAAATTTGGCGGATCAGAGATGACAATGACCTAAATATGTTAAATGAACAAGATGGCTACTGAAAATATTTCACCTTTTAGTTCTGTTGAACCCATGCCATGTTCTGTGATCTGTAACGACATTACAGAATTACTGCCTTTCTTTAATTCTGGAAATTATTCAAATTTAAAAATTTTACATTTTAACATCCAAAGTTTAAGAAATAAATTTGAACAGCTGGAAGCTATTCTTGAATATTTAAATAGTAAGACGGATATTTTAATACTTTCTGAAATATGGATCAAACCATATGAGTTAAATTTGTACCAAATAGATGGTATCATAAGTTCCATTGTTGTAGAGATTACAATAAATATGGTGGGATACTTTGCTACGTTAAAAGTTCCTTAATAGTAAGCAAATTGCATTTAATGATATAAGTTCAGCTGAATATATTGCTATTTATCTGGAAAATTATCAGCAATATTTCGTATGTATCTATAGATCTCTTTGCATCCCACTTACCACCTTCCTAGTAGAATTTCAGGAACTACTCTTATCATTTGATAATAAAAGCGAAGTTGTTGTAATTGGTGGTTTAAATATAGATATACTTAGGAAATGATCACTACACAAATGAATATCCAAATTTGTTGTCATAAAATGGCTTTCAAAGTTTCATAAATTCACCGACCAGAGAAAGTATGATATCTTCTACTTGTTTAGATAACATTTTTGTTAAAAGCAAAATCGAAAGTTCATTCAAGAGTAGTATTGTTAAATTAGCAGTGACTGATCATTATCCCATTGCCTTAACAGTTAATTTTAACAATAATATGAATATTCAGTGTGGTAATTATACAGAGCCTATTCTTTATCACTACATAGACTATACTTTATTGAACAGACATTTAAGTGAATGTTCCTGGGATGAGGTATTAACTCTTAATGATGTCAATGAAGCTTAAAATAAATTTTTAACCACATTTAATCTCATAATTAAAGATTCAACTAGAGAAAGAAAAATTCAGAATAAATCACAATCAACAAAGCCATGGATTACTTCCGAAATTCTGAACTTATTAAAAGAAAGAGATAAGCTATATAAAAAGCACAAAAAATACCCTTTAAATGAAACTTACGAAAGTAGCTTTAAAAATTTTAGAAATCAAATAAATTATAAAATACGAGATGCAAAAAACAGTTTCCTTGCAACTCAGTTTCAAAATTGTGATGGAAATATATCAAAGCAGTGGAAATTGATAAGAGAGATAATAAATCAGATGATGGTAGAAAATAAATATCTAAAATTAGAAAGTGGTTCTGATTCAACTGAAAATGCTAAGTTATTGGCAAACCAATTTAATGAATACTTTGTAAATATAGCAGTAAATCTGTCAAAGAATAGGATTGTAAGAAATCAAAATAGCCATATGAGTAAAAATGTCAAATCCATGTTTTTAGCTTCAACTTGTAGAAAGGAATTGACTGACATTATAAAAGGATTTAAAAATAAAAAATCTGCTGGGTGTGACAATATTTCCATTATTGCTGTTAAAAAATGTTCTTTTAACTTGATTCAACCATTGGTTCACATTTGAAATTTATCCTTCGAAACTGGCACTTTTCCAGATTTAATGAAGAAAGCTATTGTAATTCCAGTTTACAAAAAGGGAAATAAAAATTATTTTAAGAATTATCGACCGATATCTCTTCTCCCAGTATTTTCAATATATTAGAAAAACTAGTTAATAATAGACTGATAAATTTTTTAGATAGTTTTAATTTTCTCTCTGAAAACCAATTTGGGTTTAGGAAGGGTAGAGGTACAGAAACTGCATTGTTGAATTATACGTCAAAGGTGTTTCATTCCATAGACAATAATCAATTTACTCTGTCCGTATTTATGGACTTGGAGAAAGCTTTTGACACCGTTGATCACGAAATTTTAATTAGCAAACTAGAAAATACTGGCATTCGTGGTGTTGTATTGAAATGGTTTAAAGACTACTTACAGCACAGAACGCAATGTGTTAGTCTTTTTAATACACTTAGTAACTCAAAACATATTTCATGTGGCGTACCACAAGGTTCAGTCCTGGGACCAATCTTGTTTCTGATATTCATAAATGATCTATGTAAATTAAAAATAAATAGCTATATTAACACTTTTGCAGATGATACATCATTAACTTTATGTGCTGATTCTCTGGAAAATCTCCTTTATAACATCAACACTGATCTAAAATGTGTGATGAAATGGTTGGATTTAAATGGATTACATTTAAATACGAAAAAGACTAAGTATATTCTATTTAATCGAAAAAAGAAATCATACAATCTAAATTTGATTAAATTAAAATTGCATACATTTTCATGCAATAATTACTCAGCTTGTTGCTACGAAGAAATTGAACAGGTTCAAAGTCTACTATACCTAGGCGTTTATATTGATAGCTCCCTAAGTTGGAAAATGCATATTGGAAAACTAACAAACACACTTAGACAGATGTTATATAAATTTTATTATTCAAAAAAATCCTCAGTAATAAAATGTTAATAATGTTATACAAATCTTGGGTCCAGTCTGCTATACAGTATGGTATTACAAGTTGGGGAGGAACATACTGGAGGAGTCTAATCTCAATGCAAAATGAATTTATATTTCAAATTTTACCAAATAAATATAAAACTGTTACCATCTTTTGTAAGTATACCATTTCAGGTGTATTTCCACTGAGACATTTATTTGTTTATAGAACATTAAATTAATTCTTTAAAAACATTATTTTGTTTAAAGAAATAATTTAATAATAATATAAATATAAATAATATAATAATATAAATATAAATAATATAATAATATAATATAATAATATAAATATAAATAATATAATAATATAAATATAATTTGTATAATGCAGTGCTGCATTATACAAATTATTCTATGCGAGATAATGGGCAAAGCTTTCTGTTACCACTTGCAAATAAAGAAATTATGCACAAACACTTTGATTATTTGGCCCCTAAAATTTTTAATTCTTTACCGATTATAATTCGAAATGAAACTAATTTTATGCATTTCAGATCTCCCACTGCTAATTACCTAATGACCATTACAAATGCTGACAGCCTGTTTTCAGTGTTAAAGTAAAAAAAAATTATTCGTTTTTATAAATATTGTGTTGTTTTTGTATATATATATATTTTCTTTGTGTGAAGTTGAGTATCAGTGTTGCCAAAATTATGTATTTAAATAATTTGTAAAGTAACCTACATGAGCTCAGATGCTCTTGGGTTAATAAGAGTATTACAAATATATGTTGTTTGTAACCTTATTATTATAATTATTATATACATCAAACGTCAGGAGTTTTTGAAGAATAAATGTTTTTCAGAAACCTTTAATTTCTTTCTACTGCAGGTGGCGGATACTTTGTCCGATACAGACACAGATGCTGCTGAGGCTCATCTTCATCTGGCTCGCATGAGAAGAAGAATCTCCGAACTTCTGGATGATGCATTTGCTCTAGCAGGAGGGCGCCACATGTATGGCAGGTGAGATTTTCTATTCGCATTCGAGTCTTTTAAGCTAGTATGCATAGCTCATCTTAAAAGTTTTTAATCGAAATTCTACTCTAAAATATTGCTTGCATTCTAAGGAAATTTTTAACGAAGGAAATATCACTGCAATCTCATTGTTTTCATTTTAATTCTGAGTTCAAATGGTTTTAGATTTGAATATACCATATATTTAGATAGAATGATAGGCCATTTGTGAAGGACTAACTTCCTCCCCAAATGGTTTGTATTTGCTATTACGATGAATAATGAGTTAGGTGTGAACCTCATATAAAGCATGGATGTTTCAGTTCCTCGTGGTTGATAAACCATTACTTTTACAGTCATTTCTTGCGATGAAAAAAAATTGAGCCCATCGGATTCTGCTCATATTTTGATTGCAAGTTACTGTCTGATGACAGGTTTAAAAACGCATGTTTCGTAATAATTATTGCTTTAATTAAAGTTCATAAAGCGCTGTGTAAACCGTAAGGATCATGCTGATGATAGTTTTCATTTCTCTAAGGTACGTAAAATCTTAAGTATGAGAAATTCTTTCTTAATACGATTGTCGGTTATCAATCTATCATTCTGATATCTATCGTTTTCAAAAGTTTTGTTCTATTTTTTAATATTTTTAGGGTTTTTTTCACTATCTGTGAAAACAGTATATCTTAAGAAAGATATCACTCTGAATTTAATGTCGATTATTTTTAGAGGAAAAATTGTTTTGAGCCGGGGGACAATTTTTCGTCTAAAATTGATCGACGTTAAATTCAAAGTGATATCTTTCTTAATCGATGAATAAATACGTCGAAAAAAATCTCTTCAATTTAAACAGCATATCTTTTTGAACAATTTCCCATTTAGAATCCTTCTCAGATACGGAGGGGACCCAGACGGTAGCACAAGACTCGAAATAAACGCGGGTATAAGAGTCAGGAACAAATCCCCCCCCCCCCAAATTCAGGAGTGGCTCTAGAGTGATTCCTGCCCAGTCGAGTACATAATACTCCACCGTATTCAGAAATGATTCCAGTTATGAATGCTAGCGTCTTCTGCTCAAGTAGCCTTAATTCTCAATATCGGATGTTTTGATTTCCTGTAATAAATTCGATTCATTTCCGATTGTTTCTTTTAGAAGTAAATGATCTTTATATAATCCGTTTTATTGAGTTTCGGATTATTGAGAATATTGGTAATCTTATGCATTTTCGTTTCCTGTAATCGTTCCCTTTGATTGAGATTGTTTGACTTAGAACGGAGAGAATAACATTGAAATATATGAATCCGTTGTAATGAAAGTCGAATTAGCGAGAATAATTCGCAATATCGGTTGTTTTGATTTTCTCTAATGCATTTGTTTGGTTACTCATTAAATACTAAACGAATATTGTTGAAAATCGAGATACTGATTTATTTGATTGAGATCTTTATCTGCAATCCCATTTTTCAAAAGAAAAACTTATATTAGAAGTTGCAGAGCTTTGGCTAAACTTCCCATTGACTTAACAGAGGGATTTTCCTTAATTTATGGAAAAAAAATAACTCTCCTTTTTCCACAGGAGTGGGCGCGCCAGGCTCGTAATCTGTAGTTCTGCAGTACATGACATATATTTGGCAGGATTTAATTGTGAGTGGAGTGGTGAAAATTAGAGGCCCTAATATAGGTAGAGGTTTGCCATCTCAAAATTGGACGCCATGTTTTGTCGTCGCTCGGATTATTTGGCGTGCAAAGCTGAATGGGTTGGGTTGTTTTACCTCTGAGCGGCACTTTTTTGCACACCATGGGCTAAATGGCCAGGTCACATGGACCCCGAAGGCTCAGAGAAGGTTGGGGGAGGGGACCCACTGGAACAGCTGTTGGGAGAGATGGTATCCCCCCGTCAAGGCCATCCAGCGTGTTCTTTAACGTGCACAGGGTATGGCTCTCCCGCACACGGACCACGGCTTAACGTCCCATCCGACGGACGGCGGCCTTATCCAAGCCCATCGGTACTATACTACCGACCGTGGGCAAGGCGGGGAATTTTGCGGAGATAAATCTCAACGCTGACCCAGCTGGGACTCGAACCCGGGAACTACAGATTACGAGCCTGGCGCGCTACCGACTGAGCCACCCCCGCCACCACCCCACAAAACTGAATGGTATTGCACGGTACTTATGGATTCCGAAAAAAGGTAGGATAATATTTGATACAGATTTCAATGTTCACATTGAAAGCACTTTAGAAAACGGCTAAAAACGGAAAGTAAATTTTACGGCTTTTTTTTTAAAGGAGATAATAATTCCATTTTGTTGTCTGTCCGTCTGTAGATATCGAACTTTTTTGTTTATACACATAAATAAAAAAATATTTTTGTGCTGGATAGGTATTAATGAAATATTACGTTTTCCATTTTTCGAATCTCCCAAAAGTTATAAATGTGCCCTCTAACGGTGGAAAAATTTGAAAATTCCAAAATATCAAACGAATATTCCGAACGATGTAGTATGTTAGAAATTCGAAATTTTGGTGTTGAAATGTGAAGGTTAAAAAGTTCCAATTGGCAACAATCACTTGATCCTTTAGACCTAGGGGGGGGGGGATGCAACTTTTTTTTTTGTTTTAACAGAAAATTATATGTTTTTAGAGATAAATTAAAAATTCTTCTTATTGATAAAATATTACAAAATGCATTTTCCGAATCTCCCAAAAGCTAAATACGTCCTCTAACAATGGAAAAAAACGAAAAAAAAAAACTCAAAATTTAAAATAAATATTGCAAACGATGTAGTTATGCTAGAAATTTGAAATTTTGGTCGTAGAATGTGACAGTCTTGAAGATTCCATTGACAGCAAAGCGTTGACCCTAATGACCAAAGTAGGTAAGAAACAGCACGGTTTTGTTTTAAGAGATAATTGGAAATCGCATTTTTAGTTAGTACTAATGAAATATAATTCGCATTTTCAAGGGTAATTTTAATTTATATCATTAGAGATCACTAAATATCCAAACGGCAAAACGTCTAACGAATGTTTCAAGTGATCTGTTTAAGGTAGAAATTTCGGGGGTAGAGTTCTGTGTGGAGAAATTCCACTGAGAACAATGATCTGCCTACTATTTTCAGAGGGGTGGGAAAAAAGCAATTTTTTAAATTTAAGACCTTAAAAGACAGACACTTTTTATGTTGTATAATTACTATTAAAATATTACTATGTGCATTTTCCTCATCATACATTAAGAAAATAATAAAACCTTCCTCAAGCAGCTGCTTGCCACAGAGGTCTGACAGGAGCCTGTCAGTTTATATGCCATAGTAGAAGGTCCTGAAGATGGGGGACCTCAATAGAAAAATAACACGTACATCCATAATTAAAACTTTTAAGGAGTGAAACAGTAGGCAAAGGAAGAACTTCATAATCTTTGAAAACGAGATTCTCATATGTGCCAGCAGGCGATATGCATTCTTCTAGTCATTTTACACATTCAGTGCCCTCTGACTGTGGAAATTCGAACTACTGCAGAATTGGGAAAATAAACTATTAATATTTTATTAGTACCTGTAAAACACAAAAAATATTTTTCCTTTATCTCTTAAAGTAAAATGTAATCATTACTATTAGTCTAAATCACTTAACCATTACACTCTATGACCAAAAATTTAAGTTTCTAGCATAAAAAGACCGTTTACAATATTCGTTTAAAGATTTGGTATTTTCCAACTTTCTTTCCAGCGCTAGAGACCGCCTTTAGAACTTTCTAACAGTGGAAATTGCAACTGATGGGGTTTCCAAAAATGTAAACATTAATATTTTGTTAGTGCCTGTAAAACCAAAAAACAAAAAGAGATTGTTTCGTTTATCCTTTAAAATAAAAAAGTTTCATTTTCGCACCCCCTTTGGCTAAGAGGGCAAAGCCTTGTTGCCACTGTAAATCATCTGACTCTACTACCAAAATTCAGATTTCCAATGAAAATAGTTTGTTTGCTCGCAATATTCTTTTGAATTTTTACCATTTTTCATCTTTTTTCAACCACTAGAGAGCGCTATTAAAGGTATTGGAAGATTTCAAAATTGCGAACCGTAATATTTCTTTGACACTTATCCAACCCAAAAAGAATTTTTCATTTATCTCTAAAAGTAAAAAAGTTTTGTTTATAGACGGACAGACAGATGGGCAGACAACAGTTAACAGAGAGACGGACAGACATGTTGGCATAGGCAGACGACAAAGTGGAAACGTTAGCTCGTTTTTCAAACGAACCTTAAAAGAAATTATTTGTTGGTTTTCAGTTAGCTCGTTTCACTTTTGCAGCCGATTGCCGTCTTCTGACGGAATTTCTTGGAAAAATATTCATTAATGTATTTATATGAGTGAAATTTTTACACCAAATGCAGCGCAGTGGGACATTGATAAAATATGGAAGCTTTTATATCCAAAAAAATCGTAGAAATGTATAAAACTATAATAACTGAAAAGTTTTAACTAGGTACACTAGTTTTAACTAGCCTCTAAATATACAGGACCTCTAGTGAAAACCAGTGAATGAACTTAACGATGGGAAGTGTTATCTATGCGTCGATGATGATACGCTCGATGAACTGATGGGAAGTACTGATTCTGATGATCTGAATTTTATATTGGTGAAAGTTCAAGTTAAAGTGTAAGATCCGCCGTTCACTTCTATCAAACATGCTCAAAGATACAAACTGCCTACTTGCTGATCTTCTAGGACTTTGGGACACAGATTGTAACATTAGAAACATGTTCCCAAGCGTACGAACAGAATGATAATGATCAGATGGTCCTCGTAATAGCTGTCCAGTGGATCCCCTCTCCCCAACCTCCTTTAAACCCTCTGGGTCCTTATGACCTGGTCATTTAGCTCACTGTGTGCAAAAAGTGCCGCTCAGAGGTAAAACAACCGAACCCAAATCTTGTCACGGGCATTCAGCTGTTTCACAATCCGAATTTTATGTTGGTGAAAGTTCAAGTCGATGTGTAAGATCTGCCGTTTACTTCTATCAGACATGCTCAAAGATACAAACTGCCTGCTTGCTGATCTTCTAGGACTTTGGGACACAGATTGTAACATTAGAAATATGTTCCCAAGCGTACGAACAGAATGATAATGATCAGATGGTTCCTAATTCGTCACAGATCCTTCTTCACACCACATTGTATCCCATCGACAAATTGCATTAGGAAAATAAACCTCCCATTATGACAGGTTCAAAAGGTAAGGCTGCAAGGCGATCGCCTAACGGTGCAATTGTCACGGAGCGCCAAAATCTGGAAATATCGTTAACATTTTAGTTAGATTTTTCTCACTGTTCAAAAGCGATAGAAGAGATCAGAAAATTAATTTTTGGTTAAACGATAAATTCAAATGAATCTTTAACTTTTCTGTCTGGTGGCGCCATCTTACTGTTTTAGAAGAAAATCAAGCGAAAGTTGACTTTTTCCAAAAGCACTTGCAAATTCAGGTGCTATGTTAGGTACAGATGCCATTGATATATTTGCTCAGCTAAAAGCCAGCCCAAAATGTATTTTAAAAAGTGTATTACTTATTACAAATCAATTACCCCTTAAACAACTGCTTCCCACAGAGGTTTGACAGGAGTCCTATCAGTTCAATAGAAAATAAGTTGTGAGATCTTAGCAGAATACAACATAAACATCCATGCCATATCCCGTGCTCGAACCCAGGTCCCTTTGATCAATAGCCTAGCGCGCTAACCACTCGGCCACCGTGACGGCTTTTAATTATTATATGCCTTACTATTTCTATTTTTATGTACCAAGTAATTTTTTTCTGTGATTTATTTTTGAATAGTCAGATGAAATGATATTTTAGTACAAATAAGATTTTTTTTATTCTTTATTAAGATTGACAGTACCTGATTATTGTGATTCATTAAAATTATATGATTTAAAAAACTTGTCAATCTTTTCATTTTGCCTTTTAGAGGAACTTCTTGTTTTGGAGCGAAAGGAATACCGTTATTTATCGCCATTTTTTACCTTACCACAATCGCCGAAAAAGTTTCGGCTGGGAACTGAGTAACAGAGTGGCAACAGATGGCTCTGGGAAGACTTCAATGAAACTGCGCACTTAATGTCTTTAATCGCTTTCAGAGATCATTGGGTTGGGTTGTTTTACCTCTGAGCGGCACTTTTTTGCACACCATGGGCTAAATGGCCAGGTCACAAGGACCCCGAAGGCTCAGAGAAGGTTGAGGGGACCCATTGGAAGAGCTGTTGGGAGACAGATGGTAGCCTCCCGTCAAGGCCATCCAACGTGTTCTTTAACGTGCACAGGGTATGGCTCTCCCGCACACGGGGCCACGGCTTAACGTCCCATCCGACGGACGGCGGCCTTTCCAAGCCCATCGGTGTCCCCTACTGACCGTGGGCAGGGCGGGGAGTTTTTGCGGAGATAAATCTCAACGCTGACCCAGCTGGGACTCGAACCTGGGAACTACAGATTACGAGCCTGGCGCGCTACCGACTGAGCCACCCCCGCCCCGAGATCATTGGGAAATGAGATATCGATCTCCTAATGATACATGTGAACACTTCAACTGCACAATTCAAAAATCTCGCTCAAACTTCCCTCTTCCTACACCAAAGGTAGCTTAACACATAAACAAAGCTTTTATTGATTCAGTTTCATGAGACCTTTGTTAAACTTAACATGTATTAATTTTACCTACCTATATTAAATTAATTATAAATTTTCATAGAGAATTCCTTTTATTAACATTTCATAGAGAGCTTGTTTGACTCAAGCTGCAAGAAACTTTTCTATGCCTCTATTAATACAACATTTCTACAGTCTTCAAATGAATCTATAATAGATCATGTTGAAATCATTATTCACTCCAACGTCTGTCAACGACCAATTTCATTCATGCTTTTCAATCCACTATTATTTCAGCCATTTCCCATAAAACATTCTAGCTGTGTAATAATAATAAATACCCCCTCAAGCAGCTGCTTGCCACAGAGGTCTGACAGGAGCCTGTCAGTTTATATGCCACAGTAGGAGATCTGAGAGGATGGCAGGACCTCAGCAGAAAAACGACACACACATCCATGCCTTACCCGGGGCTCGAACCCAGGTCCCTTAGATCAGTAGCTAATCGTGCTAACCACTCGGCCACGGGACGGCTCTAGCTGTGTAGAATGGAACAAAAAGAAAGTTAATTAGCAATGCCTATTAAAAATAAAATTTATTAAAGAAGTACGTTGTAAAAGTTTTCATACTTTTTTTATTCGGAATTTTAAAAATATTTTTATAGTTTTTTTGTGAAATTTTTACTGGAAACTATTTCTATGACACAGAACAGAATTTTGTTGCTTCTTCTATACAATTGCCTATTAACTATTAATCAAATTTTCTTAAAAACTTATTGAAACAAATTGACGAACTAATTAATGATTAACTGAAAATAAAATTTAATCAAGAGGGAAGTTTAATCCACCTGATGTGAATGTATAAAACTTTGAAGCTATGAAAAAATGCTGTTTAAGTCCTCTTTAAGTGTTCACTTATTCTTGATTCTGTCTTGTTGACTAAAATATTGAAATCATACTTCTATTAAAATTAATTTTTGTTTCAGCTTGCGCAATAAAAAGATAAATCCATCTCCAGCAGAGTTCCAAAGATTCACCAGTTTCCGATCTCCAGGCCACAGAGCGCAATCAGCAGCTGCCCGCTACACACCTCAGGAGTAAGACATTTTATAACTGATTATAACTGAAACTTTTCAACTTATTGTCTTTACTACACCTGGTGTCCATTTTCGAAGAACTTCAATTATTAACACCAAATGTAGGTGACCATACCAGGTTAAGTTCAGAGTGTCAGGTCGAGGTCACTCTGAACTTAAACTAAAGGGCAAATTTCATTCGCATGTTTATTCTACATGTTTTAAAAAACCCGAAACAGTTGGGTTAGCTATTTTGCTTCTGAGCATCCCTTTCGTGCACACAATAGACTGAACGAGCAGGTCACAAGAATCACAAGACTTCAAAGATGGGTAAAAAATAATTGAGATTCATTGGATAGCTATTACAAGACAGATTGTAGCCTCCAATCAAGGCCATCCAGCGTGTCCTTTAGCATGCACAGGGTATGGTTCTCCTGCAGAAGGGACTATGGCTTAAAGTTCCGTCCAACGGACGGTGAACTTCCAACGCTATCAGTATATGTAATTGATTTACAAGCCTGCTACTACCAGAGAACATGGAAGAGAAAGATACAAAAAAATTTAATTGGAAACTCGGAATAAAAAAGAATTAGAAACTAAATTAATGGGGAAATGAACTCAAAACTTTACGTATCATCATGCTTATGCACACTGCATGATGCTCAAATATACATTTGTGTTGCGGCATTTTGCAATTTAACAGCAGATAGGTTGACGATCAGGACTAGCCAGATATTCTGTCATTTGTCAGTCATACTTCGATCTTTTATATAATATGAGCATTCCATCCCTCCAACAGTAAGCATATCGTCATAACCATTTTTACACAAGATTATGCTTTTTTTATTTATCATAAATATTTTAAAGAAAATATTGTAGGAGGATTTTATCAGTGATAAAGATGTAAGTTTCTTCCTAATGGCCTTTATGTTCCTCAAATTAAAATCTCTATGTATTTGCCTTTGAGGTTTCTAAAGGACTGTAGTTCTTTTATGTTTTTTACTTTTATGTCCTTTACTTAAAAAACAGAATGTTTCTCTCTGTGATTGATGTGCTCCGCTGCCACAAATGTTGCCCTTTTCTTTCAGCTTGCTATATTTTAATAAGCATTTAATAATACAATAAACCCTAGTTAATACGGATAAACTGTGGGAAGGGTTGGCGTGGATTAGTGGAGCATAAGATGGCCCTAAAAGGCGAAAAGCCAAGAGCACAAATAAATGAAAAATTTAGTGATATAGTTCTGATCTTATAATTAAATATGTATTAAACATGTATGTAAATCTAGAGTCTATATATATCTAATATTCAATTTCTATCTCAAACAAAGAATGAGTTTAATTTAAAAAATAAAAGTGGCACGTTTATTCATCAACAGATTACTCAAAAATATTTGAAGACAATTCAGGAATAATGACACTCAAATCCGAAAAACAGTCCACGGTTGAACCAGAAGTAGAAATTGTTCTTAAGCATAGCAATGCAGGCTTGGAGAAAATGTCAAGCTTTGAACAGATGTCTGCAGATGCTCTTAAATTATGATTTCCCTCACAGTTCTTGAGTGCTCATAAAGGCCTGCAACTCTTGATATGACGAAGAGCCCACATAATTGATCATTGGCAACGGCAGTAGATTTAATTGCTATTTTGACTCTTACGTTCACAATTAAGGAGCAGTAAATGGCAACATTAAATTTGACTGCGATTTCCTTTCCCGTAGGAATGGCATGGTAAATCTTTTTGCTTCTAGCAAGCCCCCTTTTGGATTTTCGACTTGAAATTTGGCACTGCAACCCAAACAACAACCAGAAACAATCTGTGAAAATGTGAAGCATCTACCACGATTTTCCGACGATTTATGGCTCATCTCTTGCAGTGTTGAAAACTTTCTCTTAATTACACTGAGCAAGAAATTTTCATAAAAGTCATGCCTCTGAGATAAAAATAGACATTTCTTAAAGATTTGAAGGTGCTGAACACGAATACGACAATGAAAATGCAAAATTGGGTACGATTTCTGAGAAATCAGCAGTAGTTTCCTATATAATAGAGTAATACGTACATATGACATGTATCGATAAAACTACCCTTCTACTTCCGACGTCGCTTTGCCTTTGCCCGTCGCTTGTACAGCTGCTCAGGATCATCTCTGGCGAGCATCCAACAGTAGTCAGCCAACATTGAAGTGGACCAGATTCCCTGGTATCATTTCTCCATCGTTGCAATGTCCTGGTGAAAACGTTCACCGTGTTCATCACTAACCATGCCACAGCTGTCGGGGAAGAAATCTAAGTGGGAATGGAGAAAGTGGATCTTTAAGGACATATTGCAGCCAAGTTTGTGATACGGAGACAACACACCCTCAACCAGTTTCTTGTAGTTGTCTGCCCTGACATTCCTGAGGAATTTAGTTGACACCAGACAAAATGTGTCTCGAGCCTTTTTCATGTCACCCTGAAGCAGGTTGTCGAACATCTGGTCTCTGAACAGCTCGCGGATCTGATGACCCACGAAAATTCCCTCTTTAATTTTCGTTTCGCTGAGTCGAGGGAATTTGTCAGTCAAGTACAGTCGCTCAAAAAAGTATCCGAACACTATGGTTGATTACAGAATTCAGAAAAAATATCTGGCAACGATTTTTTTAGAAATTAGTGATCTGGCAACCTTCGTGTCACGTGACACGAAGGTTGACAGATCACTAATTTCGAAAAAAATCGTTGCCAGATATTTTTTCTGAATTATATAGTCAACCATAGTGTTCGGATACTTTTTTGAGCGACTGTACTTGAAAGCTGATGCAGTCCTGTCCGTGGCTTTTACGAAGTTTTTTATCACACCGAGTTTGATGTGTAGGGATGGTAGCAGGATTTTGTGTGTTTCTGCCAGTGCTTGGTGTTCCCCATTCTTTTCTCCGACCTTCAGAGATTTCCTCTGAGGACAGTTTCTATTCACGTAAGGTAAAGTCTTTGCTTGGCTGTCCCATTCACATAAGAAACAGCAGTTCTTCGTATATTCCAGCTGCAGACCCATCAACAGAGTCAACTGATACACATATCTTCTGAAAAAATATATTTCTATTCTGTAGTAAATACAATCACTTTTAAACGATTACAAAGATAAGAGCTATCCTTAACAGGTATATTGGTTAGAGAACTTAATACTGTTCTAACAGGCAAGCTTTGTATATTGTGCTAGCTCTATATGAGGTAGTGGTCAGTTAAATCGGACTTCGGCCTTAGTAAGGCATGTCCTTATATGAGAAGGCTTGTTGTACCAAATGATGAATACTAGATGCAACTTCTAGGATTCTTCTCTACTCTCAATGTTCAATGAAATTGAACACGAGAGTTTCCTGTTCAAATGAATCATTTGAACATGAAATCTCTCGTATTCATATGAATGAGAAACCATTCATTGTTTTCATTGGCTTCCACATATTTATTCTCATCATCCGCTCTGGGCCAATCGAAGAGAACTTAACTGCTATCCGATTGTCACTTCTTTCAATTGTTTGAGCTATCAACGGCTTCCATATATATATAGGATATACACAAATTATAAAATACATAGACAAAAAAAATCTTAAAATATTACCACTGTAATATGCAATTATTAGAAAAAATTTAGACTTTCTACAAAACAATAAGCTGAAAAAATTTTATTTTTTGTACTGAGTGAGATTCGAATCCATATCTCTTGGACGCATGCCAGTTATGCTAACCACTACACCATCAATGGCTAACGTTTTTATTTTCAGTGGTGTGACTTATAAACTTTCCCGCATTTTTTATTTGTTTCGCACAGTGGCGTCATCTGTCGGGAAACTGTATTGTCACATAGGATGGAGGGTAATATATTTAACGCCATGAGCGTGAGGGACATATATTTAGCATGACATCTTTGCATGATTGTGCTTAATAGAATTAAGAAACTAGTTGATGGACAAATGCGTGATGAGCAATGTGGATCAGATTCAGGGGATGTGTAGATCAGATATTTTCATTCAGGCAGATTTTTGGGAAATGTTTAGAGTTTCAGAAACCTTTGGTTGCTAGCTTTGTTGATTTCGAAATTGCTTTTGACACTGTTGATCGTCATAATTTGTAGTCAATTGTGAGATCGTATGGCATACTATAGACAAGTTATTTAACATAATGAAAGCTCTATATAATAACACTGAGTTGTGTGTGAGAGTTGGTAAGGTATGTAGCAATTGGTTTAGCATTGCTTCTAGTGTTCGACAAGATTGCATTTTGTCTCCTTTTCACTTTTGTTTGGTTATTGATTGCATTATGTGAAATTCACTGCAAGGGAAAGATTTTGGCTTTAAATGGGCTAGAGGTTTCAAAATTTCTAATTTAGATTTTGCAGATGATTTGGCCTTGTTGGCTAATGATGTTGATGATATGAATACTTTCATTAGGGCTGTTGATTAGACTGGTAATAGAGTTGGTTTGGTGGTAAACAGAGATAAAACTAAAGTGATGAAAATTGGTCAAGCAGGCTGTGATTCAGTTAATCTGAATGGTTGCAGTCTGGAGTAGTTCAACTTTGTAAGTAATGATGAGGTTAGGCAAAGGAGACAACAACCTGAGTCGACAACGTCAAACAAGACTTTGTTAGTATTGGTGTGCAGTGGCCGGATGCAGCAGATGAAGTTAAAGACAGATATGCTTAGAGATCTAATTTGCACAGTCTTGCTGGACTTGAGGAGGAGGAGAAGGATCCTAAAAATTTCGCTTTACCCAAACCAAATAAAGAGTTATTTTATTTTCGTTATTCAGCTTTAAAAAAATACAATTGGTTACCAAATTTTCTGAGTGAAATAGTAGATAATACAAAATTCAAAAACGAAATTTAAAAAATGGTTGTTGGGCTAATTTGGCACGTTTTCTCAATGATTCTAATTTATAAAATTGTGTTTTAATGTTTTTATTTAAATGATTTTAGTATCTAATTTTTTTTTGCAATTTTATGAAATGAGCAAAAGCTTTCTATTTAAACTCCACTGGCGAGTTGTAATAACTCTTGTGGGTTAAAGACTTTAAATTCTCTTGCTAATGTAGATATGAATGAATAATAGGATAATAGGAAAATTTTTATTATTATTATGTGACAACACAGTTGTTCGTTTCCGGACAGATGGCGTCACTGTACGAAACAAATAAAAATGCGGGAAACTTTATAAGTCACACCAGCTGAAAAGAAACGTTAGCCGTTGAAGATGTAGTGGTTAGCATAACGGGATATTTCCAGGAGACGTGGGTTCGAATCCCACTCACGGCAAAAAAACGACTTTTTATTTCACGAGTTCCATGTCTACAGGGCATCTACGATTCTTTATTACTGAATTAAATTCAGTAATATTATTTATTATTACTGAATTAAATTTAGTAATATTTTTATTACTGAATGACTTCCTATATTAAGCCAATGTGAAATTAAATTTCATATTCAATATCTTGAACAATACATATTTTAAAAGAATGCGACTGAAGACAAATTAAAGATCTAAATCAAGTCTATTTTAAATTATAAAATTAAGCAATATTTGTTCGGTTCTTAAAGAAACCAAAATATCAAACAACCAGATTTTGCCAGTCATAAGATTTTATCTCAAAAGTTAAACAAAGCAAAAGCATTAATATTAAAACAAACTGTTTACTAAAACAATCAATTCCGTTGCACCGTTTTAAGGAGAAGTAGCCCTGCTATTAAATATTCCTGCAGTCATAACTCTTTAATTACTGAATGAAAGGAATAATTAGATAGACATTTATTCTTGCACATATTAAATTCCAAATTTTCTTTCGGTTAGCATAACATAAGAACTCTCCAGCTTTTTGTCTATGCACTGATATCATCCATTATACTCTTAATGGCCCAATTTATGTAGATGCCATCATATTATTTAATGACTACTACTTACTGCTGATACCAATTATTTAGAGCTGCGATACTAATTCAATTATCACTCCCTATTTAACCACTCCTAAATAGTCTAATGACTATTACCTATATTAACTAGATTTAATTCACTATATTGCTAATAAGTAATTGTTATGTTGTATTATGTAATATAACTATAATAATGCAACTTCATATTGGTATTAAAGTTATAATCCTTACATTAACATTTTTTGGTATTCAGATTGGAAAAAGGAGCCGATGGCACCAATCGTCCACAGTCAGCAGATTTGTACCACGCGACTTCTTTCGATGCCACCTGTGAAGCTCCTTATCCTCCGAAACCAGTGTGGTCAGCAAGTAAGGAGCAGATGTTGCAATTGGCTCCTGCCGATCAAACACTGGTGAGTAAAATTAGAGTACAACTGATTTCGTTTTTCACTTCCTCGGTTGCAGATAGTCCCTCATTCCTGTGATTCAATTTGTCATCTAATCGCACTGAAATATCAAAATATTGAAAGCATTGAAATGTTAAATTTTTTAAGATTGAGTGAAAATGTCAAAAATCACGATTGAGATTGAGTTAGAACTTTAATTTGCCTTCTTTATCATTTTGTGTTATTAACATTTTCTTCTGAGACAAAACAATAAAGAATTTTGCGTTATAAAGAAACCAATTACTTTACTGACAATCCTTTATTCAAAGTTATCATAAGAGTCTGGGAGTGTATTATGCAGAGAAGGTCTGCGAGGTAAGCAAGACCACAGTAGAAAGACAATTTCGTCAAAAAGAAAGCATCCTTCTCTGAGATTCGTACATAACTCCCTTTATTCCTGTACGAAGCACCTATGCCAGTAAAGAGAAATCAAATGTTTAAGCTCTGTAATTTTTAATGCAAGCTTTTAATAGGAAAAATGAAGCAAACGAGAAAATCTCAGTCTATCTATTCCTCTCGTGACTGGGCGGGGGTGGCTCAGTCGGTAGCGCTCCAGGCTCGTAATCTGTAGTTCCAAGGTTCGAGTCCCAGCTGGGTCAGCGTTGAGATTTATCTCCGCAAAAATTCCCCGCCCTGCCCACGGTCAGTAGGGGACACCGATGGGCTTGGAAAGGCCGCCGTCCGTCGGATGGGACGTTAAGCCGTGGTCCCGTGTGCGGGAGAGCCATACCCTGTGCACGTTAAAGAACACGCTGGATGGTCTTGACGGGAGGCTACCATCTGTCTCCCAACAGCTGTTCCAGTGGGTCCCCTCCCCCAACCTTCTCTGAGCCTTCGGGGTCCATGTGATCTGGCCATTTAGCCCATGGTGTGCAAAAAAGTGCCGCTCAGAGGTAAAACAACCCAACCCTCTCGTGACTTCTGGAATTATTTGCTAAGTATTTAAATAATTACTAACTTGGGAAAATCTAGAGCAGTATTTCATGCTAAGAATTTATTTCAAATATTGCTGAAAACCTAAAAATATATTTTTTTACATCGAAAGGTTTAGAAAAATAAGTGTATGTTAAGTATTCCATCTGATGAACTTCAAATTTTTTGTCGATTTTGAAGCGTTTTGCTTACCACGAATGATGCTACTGTTTACATGTTTCAACTTCCACAACTCCTTAAATTCAAATGGAAATTTTTCCGCAATCAAGATTTAAATGGAATTTGTTTAAGCATTTTATTTTAGTTATTACGTAGCTAGCTAGTAACACGTAGTCCTAACCGTAGTTGCGACGAGTAGAGGTTTTAAAAATTGACCAAGATACAAATTTTGTTTAAAAACAGTAACAAAAAAAATTTATTGAAATTTGAAGCTCAACAGAATTCCACCGTAGGCTTCGAGAGGTGGATGATTTTAAACTACAATCATATTTTAATATACAAGCTCCACTTAAACAGTTTAAATTTATAGTGACGGTTAAAGTGACAACAATCAGTTAAGTTTCGAATTAAAGTAACTATACCGTAATTGAAGCCTCTTACCAGTAACAAGAACTGGGTTCTACTAGGATACTGATAAGTGCACACGAAATCAAATATAGGAAGTACCCACTTCAGATATCTCTAGTCATGGTTCTTCCCAAGCAATGCAAAATTTTGGTAAATTTACCCTAACTTCATTTAAGCATAGGTTTATTATCTCTCTAATTCAGAGATATCTAACTTAAATCCCCCCCCCCCCCCTGAAATCCGGTTCGCACGATCACACCACATCGAATCTCTCCTCTGGTGGAAGCCTGGCAATACCATTCTGACAATCCTGGGAGCCCAATGGGCCAATCAAATGCAATCCCCGGGATGAAAACAGAATGTCTACTGCCACATTTGATGAGTGAAACGGAGTCTTGTTGCCAAGAAACGGCACTGCATCCGAAGGTTAATGTCTGTTTTGCGAAAGATGAAGTCATGTCCTACAGGAGGTAGATTACCTGCTGTTTTAGTACCAAAGAAGCGATTTTGCAAACAGCATCAACAGAAACGGATGGAGAAGAATCCCAGAATGATATTTACAAACATGGTCTGTCTAACGTCAGCCACCCGAGACCTCTCTGTACGAAACAAGTGTTTGCACAAGAATAGTGTGTCAAAAAATGAAAAGAAAAAAAAAATCAATAGATCTCCGACCTATAACTACGATTCAGTACTTGAAAATAGTGTAAATTTCACATCAATCATGAATGAATCTGATTTCATTAGAGCTTTAAAATTATATTTATACTGATGTTACTAAAAAATTAATCACTTTTAAAGACGTGCAAATGTTTCATTTTTAAGTGTAGTTATTACAATAGTGAATGTGAATCCCTTACTTGTCATTAATTTCCAAAACATTTTTCACGAAATTTAGATTAATATATTACTATCTTTTTCAAAATGTAAACTACTCTCATTAGTAATATTGCATATTCTGGAAATATTTACGTACATTTTTGATGAAATTCTTTTAAAATACTTTTAAACTGTAAAGCGTTAGATACAATAACTTTTGAATATCTAAATAATTAATGATATATGTATTTCTGTCTTTAACTTTTTGATGATGTCTAATTAAAATATTTAACTTTATCTAGAAACATCTTACATTTAAAGACTATGAGAATTTTAATATTTGATAATAATCATTGATGCTTAAAACAAATTCTACTGTATTAAAAAAGCTAAAATTTAGTATCGAATTTTTGGTAAAGTTTCAAATTTTAATTTTTAGTGTTAAACACATGCATTACTAAATTTTAGTTCCAATCTCCTAATTTACATCTCGTCCTTAATAAAATCTACTCAGCATAAAAACCAATTTCATTCGTATTTATTGGCATAAATGAAAATACACCATTCCCTCGATTTACACGGTACTCAGTTCACACAATTTTGGCTTTGCACGGTCAAAAAATGCAACCAGTTTCGATTTACACGGTACTGACTGAGACGTACATTGAAAGGAAATCTCAGTCAGTACCGTGTAAATCGAAACTGGTTGCATTTTTTGACCGTGCAAAGCCAAAATTGTGTGAACTGAGTACCGTGTAAATCGAGGGATAGGTGTAGTGGAACATAGTGTAGTAGAATAATGAAACATTTCCAGATAAAAAAGGAAACCTCTTAGTATCACGCTTAGAAAGGTGAACAACAGAATGAAAAGAACGCTTTGAAGGCAATGAACTAAAATTTCGTTTTAAAACAACAATTTTAGACAATGGAGTTGAATTCAAAGATAAAACAATCAATTCGTAGACATCTGAATTCTATTTTCGCATCGTCACGGAAATGTTTAACCTGTTAAAACTATTCCACAACTAGGTTGAATGTAAAGTAAACTCATAGGACGAAATACATTGACAGCTACGAATATCAGTAAAAATGATATTATATCAGTAGTAAAGAATCACAGGATAAGTTACTGTAGACATGGAACTCATGAAATGATGAGCTGAAAAAATTTGGTTTTGCATGAGTGGGATTCGAACCCACGTCTCCAGGAAACATGCCTGTTATGCTAGACCACTACACCCAACAACGGCTAACACTTTTCTCAGCTTAGTGACCTTATAAGCTTTCCGGATTTATTTGATTCGCACTAGTGGCGCCATCTATCCATGAAGTGGACAACTCTGTTGCCAGGGCTCAGGGCGTTAAATAAATCAATAGGTTGCAAATTTAATTAAAAATAATCAATAGGTCTACGACCTATAACCATGATTCAGTACTTGAAAATAGTTTAAATTACACAATAATCATGAATGAATACGATTTGATTAGAGCTTTAAAATCATATTTATGCTGATATTAATAAAAAATTAATCACATTTAAAGACGTGCAAATATTTTATTTTTAAGTGTAGTTATTAGAATAGTGAATGTAAATCCCTTACTTGTCATTGATTTCTAAAACATTTTTCACAAATTTATTTTACCTCTCAGGAGCAATTAGAGAAAAGGTAGCGATTGGTCAAGTTTTACCTCATATAGTTGGGATTTTGTTTCTAATTATTCTCTTTAAAAATTAAACTAAAATCTCAAAATGAATCATATTCCTCATGAGATTTTTCTGTAGAATAATAAATATCCTGTGAAGTGTTTTCCTAATGTAATATATTTTTTTTTTTAACATTCCAGTCCCAGTATCCTGATATTGCACAATCTGAAAGAAAGCTTCCTACTGATCAAAACTCAAGATTTATGCTAAGGACCAGCAGATCACCATTTGGCCCTTCATCATCCCTTCCCATGTTGGACACTCTGCACGAACTCCCTGCATCTCCAACAGCTGCAGGGCACTTGCGCAGCGCCGCCTCTGAGTTGTATTTGGCTCATTCATCGAACATGAACCCAGCAGCGAAAGACGAATACGATGAAATCGATGTGATCAGTGCTTTGAGAGATGGCGAGCCAGTCGCTGCAGTGATACAGGCTATAAAGGATGAACTGCAGAAATTTAATAGTTCCTTACCGGGAGCCAACCAAAATGAAAGCTTTGCTTAAATGAATGAAAAGTGTACAAAGATTTAAGCAATACCTGGACTGGTTTCTATTAGAACGAATAGTCTTAATATTAAGAACGGATCTGCCTTTTCCTGATGACTTCCAAATGATTTCAAGATAGTTTGAATTCAACATGAAAACAACATAGCTTCAACCAAGAGGGTGTTCAAGATTTTAGGCCCCTGAAACACAATTATCAAGTACAAACACCGATATAATATGGAAATGATCTTTTTTGCTCTGTTACTGTGCAACTTAAACCTGTGAAGAATTTATATAAAGGCTCAATAAATTGATCCCACGTATCAGTGGATTTTGGGGACCTGAAAATGTTAACTACCCACCATAATCACAATGTAATGTGGTCTTCATTTCAATTCTCTCTATATTTAAAATTGATGGTGTATGCAGATGATTTAGGATGAAATAATATTAAAAATGATTCCTTACATTAAAAATTGGTCAAAATATTAAAGTTTGATATATTTATACAGTACTGATCATAGAGATACTTTCCCATAACCCATGCTAAGAGTGATATTGGCTCGAGGAGGCTAAATACAGGTCATTTGAGTTATACTGAATGGCCTTGAGGTCCACTACTAGCCATTTGTACTGGAAGCAGGTTGGACCAGCAGATGCCCTCCTGCTCTATGGAGAAGGAGGCAAGGATCTCTGGCAATTAACTGTGAATCAAGCACAATACATATATATATATTAACGTTATCATTGGATAACACTATGGAAGAATAAGTCGTAATTACGGCACTGGTTAGACAGATATTAATGGTCACCAGTACAAACATTCATGAAATACCTATACATGTTAAAAAAGGAAAATTTAGCGATATGAGAGGGGAAATTCGTTAATTTCAGGAGAACAAGGCAGAACTTTTTGTGCTCCTCTGTGATATAAAGAGTTCAATTCTTTGGAAGGTTCACTTGTTTTGTATTTGCTAAGCAACCAACTTTTTAGATCCATATGCTTTTATTAACTTTACCTGTGTAAATAATTGAACACTTTTTATATATGATAAATCATTTTATTATATAAATGATAACTGTTTTCTATGTGACCTTGCATACTTTTAATAAAAGATAAAAAAAAATATATGCCTTGTGTTTTGTGTGAAGTCCGAATTAAGCTTCTGAACTTGCTAGTCCAATACACTCTAATGAATAAGAAAGTTTGTTTTCAAAGAGAACAAGAGTTTATATTTTTCTTACATTGGAGCCTCCAAAAGATGAAATTGAAACTAAATAAAGATCTGATAAATCAGAATAGTTTTATTTTATGAATACTTATCAGACTAGGATAATCACCCGTCCGGAATTTTAATCTTTAGCCCCTCTTCACTGTAAAGAAAATGAGGAATGTTACACCAGTTCATGGTGGCAGCTACGTTACCACCATTTTATGGTGCAACGTAACTCCATATTCTAGTGTAAGGTTACACCAAAAGAAGTGTAACCTTACATCTGAAACAGGTGTAAGGTAACACCAGAATCCAGTGTAAAATTACACCAGGGGAAGTGAAACATTACATCAGAAACAGATGCAAGGTAATACTACATTCCGGGATAACATCACACCATTAAAACACCCACCTCTAAAAACCTATTTGCTGTCTCTAGCGGCAAGAAAGGACACTATAAGAATACTACATTTTTTCTCATGATATAGCAATAATTATATTTTTTCTTAATGAGTTTGAAAGAGAAAAATTTGGTATTCTAAACACCTACAAGGACATAACACGGATATAACACACAACACCCAGAGTAAATTTGCATCCATTGTAATAAACAAATTACAGCAAAGAAATTTACGAAAAGGTATCATCTAAACCAGCGCTGTCCAACTAGCTGCCCGCACAAGGATTTTTGTGGCCCGCAAACGAAATCAAGTTCTTACTCGAAATTTTAAATAAATATCTGTAATCCACCTTATTTTTTTGTCAACTTATATTACTTTGCTTGATATGCAATCTTCAACTTACTCATTCTATAAAGTTTACAAAACATTCTTAAGCCGATCAACAAATTTCTGAAACCTTTCAAGAGCGGTGCGGTGTCATCAAACAAATGTTTTATGAAGCTGCAGTAATAAGAAGCATCTAACGACAGCATGAATCGGTCTCACTGCGCATGCATTGTCGAATGTTGCACTGTATTGTGCACCAGGAGACATTGTGTGGCCTTTCGCTGAGACTAAACGACGAAATGGAAAAGGTTGTCAAAATTACCAATTTAATTCGTGGCGGAAATCGTTCTCTTACACACAGAAAATTTAAAGCTTTTTTGGACGAACTGCGTGCTGAGTATGGCGATTTGCTTTTACATAGCAATATTCGCTAGTTAAGTGCCGGAAAATGCCTCAAGAGATATTTGACACTTCGAAAAGAAATTCATCTTTTTCTCACAGAAGAGGGCACTGGTGAAGATTTAATAGCAAGTTTTGTTGACGAAAATTTTCTATGTTCACTTGCTTTCCTAACAGACATTGCAGATTATTTGAAATGTCTTGAATAAATCCTTACAAGGAAAAGACCAAAACGTGTGCTGTCTTTATAATCATGTTACTGGGTGTAGAAACAAACTACGGTTGTTGAAGTCAAATTTGCAGGAAAACAATTTAATTCATTTGGAAACGTAAAGAGTTCTACGAAGAAATGAAGCAACTTAGTAAAACAGTTAATTTTGAAAAATTTGTTCCTAAATTAGATATCCTGATTGAATATTGTAACAGACTTTCTCAATTTGATTACCTTAAGCAAAGTTTAAAATTATTCAGTAATCCCTTAAATATTGATATTAGAACCGTAGATCCTAAATATCAAATGGAATTATGTGACCTTCAGGCCGACCCAGTTATAGATAATAGAGAAATCTAAATAAAAAAAAATAATGCATCTAATAGAGAAACTGAAATAGATTTGTTCAAACTTTTGCCTAAAGAAAAATATCCAAAAATGAAAGATTTTGGATTCCAAATAATTTCTCTATTCGGAAGTACATATATCTGCTAGCGCGCATTTTCTGATATGAAACATATAAAATCAAGTTTCAGAAACTGCTTGAAAGACTCAACACTTGAATATATACTTCGGCTCGCAACAACAAATATCGATATGGACGTAAAAAAAATTATTGCCCAACAACTACGGCCACAATGCCCCCATTAAATTTGTTAAATATTTGATAAGGTTTAGAAAAATTTATATTGGTTTATTATTACTTATTATTTTTTCGTATAAATAAAATAATTTTTTGAGGTTTTTGAGTTTTATTAGTTACTCATTATTTTTCGTACAATAAATAAAATGATTTTTTAGGTTTTTGAGGTTGATAATTACTTATTATTTTTCGTATAAATAAAATACCTTTTGAGGTTTATTATTACTTATTATTTTGCGTATAAATAAAATAATTTTATGGGAATCTTGACGTTTATTATTAATTATTATTTTTTGTATAAATAAAATAATTTTATAGGGGTTTTGACGTTTATTATTAATTATTATTTTTCGTATAAATAAAATACATTTGAGGTTTATTATTACTTATTATTTTTCGAATAAATAAAATACTTTTTCAGGTTTTTCAGGTTTATAATTACTTATTTTTTGTATAAATAAAATAATTTTATGGGGGTTTTGACGTTTATTATTTTTCGTAGAAATAAAATACGTTTTGACGTTTACTATTATTTATTATTTTTCTTATAAGTAAAATAATTTTATGGGGTTTTTGACGTTTATTATTAATTATTTTTTGTATAATAACATACTTTTTTTTAGGTTTATTATTGCTTATTATTTTTCGTATAAATAAAATAATTTTTGGGGTTTTGACGCTTATTATTACTTATTATTTTTCGCATAAATAAAATAATTTTTAGGTTTATTATTACATATTATTTTTCTTATGAATAAAATAATTTTTGAGGTTTTTGAGATTTATTATTACTTATTATTTTTGGCGAAAATAAAATAATTTTTTGAGGTGACATGAACTGACTTTAAATTACCTATCGTATATTTTTTTTCGGCCCGCGAAATATTGGCAAAGAAAAAAATGGCCTGCGGTCTTAGAGAAGTTGGACAGCACTGATCTAAACCATTACACTAACTGATAGCCTTCATTTAGAAAACAATGTTATTTTCCGCAGTGGTCATGTCTGTGATTTCAAATAAAATTTTCTTGTAAAATATATATTATGAGAAAATTTTTGAATTTGGCCAAACAGTTTATGCTATTCTGAAAAGTTCTTTGAAAATACGAATTGATTTAAAAATATCTTTTGTAAAATTTTAAAAAAATCATTTTTCCGATACCGTAGATATTTTCTCTTCAAGACTTCAATTTTTTTTTTTTTTTATTCCAGCTTTCGTTTAGGAACTAGCACACTTCTTTTATTATATTTTTATTCCAAAATGAATTCGTGCTTACTAAGCAAATATCTGCCAGTCCATACCAAGTAAGGATTGAAATAAATATTCATGTGGAAGCATGTGACTGAACTAACTAGAACGTCGTTCAGGTATATAAAAAATAGGTCAGGTATATAATAAGGCCTGATAAATAGGTAAGGTATATACTTTTGTCTACTTTAGCGATATTTTAAAGACATATTCTTGCAAAATACATAAAGTGTATATTTACTATATCTCTGTCTATATTCATATTATTAAAATTCTTATAAATAATCTTATTTAAATATAATTGATAATATTAATAAGAGTGGTAGAGAAAAAATAAATTTGTTCTTAGTAAAAAATTTATATTTGCTAACCCACCAAAAAAATTTCCGTTTTTTTATATGTGGTAAACCAAATTGGTGGTAAAAGGTTTTGGCCCATTACGGCTCCATAAAAAAATGGGAGAGGATTAAGTACCATGTGCTTAAAAAAGTGGTTAAGTTAACATAAAAAGAAATTTTAGCAGCTTCAGAAAATACAATGCTCGCGTGCTTTAGATTTATTTTTATTGTCGTAACATTAGTCGCTTTTTTTTCATAATTTTAAGAAATAACTTATAAAAGAGAAAACTGTTTAGCAATAGTTTACAAGCATTAGGTAAAATATTATTAAACATCATAATGCCAACGATATGCTTTGATCATATCCTGTGCATATAAAAGGGCAAAATTCCTTCTGTGTCCCAACAGCTGTTCACTGGATTTCCTTCCCCTATCCAGCTCTGAACCGTTTTGGCCTGAATATTTAGCCATTGTTTGTACCAAAATGTTACTCAGAAGCAAAATAGCCATTCTCATTTCAAAGTGTCACACCACATTTCTTGCATTGTCAACGTCACACTGAAATTTTAAGCTAAATATTTTGATAAAATCTTTTTTGAAACTTATGAAGTTATGAATTTCATTTTTGCACAACTACATACATAATTTTGGTGATATTTTACCCATGAAATTATTAAAAAAATAATAGTTTCCCCCTTCTTTTAGCAAACACCATCTAATGGTATAAAGCAATGGTACTCAGTGCACCAGCACTTTCTGGGCCTTCACCATCTTTCACCAGCAAAAGTAAAAACTACTATAACTATCATTTTTTTAAATAAAAAAACATATATTTGAACTTGTGTAAAATTTAAATTGGCAACATCAGTATTACACTCAAAGAAAGGTGATATAACATAGGTGTTTTTATTTATTCACTCAGTTTATTTATGTTTCATTTCTGATAGCATGAAGGAAGGGGGGCACAAATGCTCTCAAATTTCACAGCTGAAATAGTTAGAGTTTAAGGATTTTTCTTGCGAAGGGTTTAGAATTAGCCTATTCAATTCTGCAGCTTCTTCAATACATTTTGTGCCATAATTTGTTAAAACTGGTTTTAAAAATTTAAACTATTATTATTTCACAAAGCTGTTTTACATGGCTTTTTGATCGCTAAAAGAATAATGAAATAATTTATTTTTGCATGACAGAAATAGATGGAGAGAAAGTTAATAGCTTTCTCTTCAAGTTCAAATTTATCAACACCTTTTAACAGCTAATCACACAGATTCAAGTTTTGGGTATTTCGAACCACCATCAAGATTTCGAATAATGTCATTTAATAGTGACTGGGTATTTAATAGCTCAGAGTAGCTACAGCATTATCTTTCCATGTTATGTGAACGGGAATCTAACCTCGAAGCTCCATAACTTCTAAAATATTCATTTAATAGAAGTTGAGTTGTAAAAATTCTAAGTGACCAAGAAAATTCAGGGAAGATGAAAAATTTGAATTTGTTCTGTAAAATTATGGCGAGTTGGCAAAATCTACGGGACTTCGCAAAATCGAGGTAACTTGGCCAAATGTAGGGCAGTTGACAAAAATTCAGAGCCACTTGGCAAAATGCGAGTAGTGAAAATTGAGACTGGTATTGTGAAAATAAGAACAGTTGGCGAAATCGACAAAACTTGGCAAAATGTAGGGAATTTCCCGAAATTCGAAGTGACCTGATGAAATTAAGGTGAGATGTGAAATTAGGGAACTGTTTTGTATAAATCATAAAGGTATTGCCAAAAGGAGGCACTTAGTAAAAATATGGGTGTTCTGATCCCCCACCTCCCACGGAGTGAAATTCTGATTGTCTCTGACAGTGACAAAATTTATGTAAAGGTATTATTTTCTCAGTTGGCAAAATTTTATTTCCCAGTTGGAGAATTTTATTGTCTCCCCTTCTCCCAACCAGAGTCCTTCGTGGGGGGAGCTTTATTAGCAATTTATTTGTTGTAAGAGATAACTGTTTATTTTTAGAGAAAAATTAAAAATTATTTTTGGGTTGGACAGGTATTGATAAACTGGCTTCGGTCAAAAAAGGGACACCAATGGCCATGGAAAAGCCGCCACCATCGGATGGAACGTTAAGACGTCTCTCCGTGTGCAGGAAAGCCATATCGAATGCATATTAAAGAAAATGCTAGATAGCCTGGATGGGAGGCTTCAACCTGTCCCCTAATTGCTATCCAGGGGGTCGCTCAGAGGTAAAACAATATAACCCTCTGTTACTAAGTTGGGGCATGAAATATACGAGTTTTACGTACTTCACATAACAATAGCTCCCAAAAATACCAACCGAACTTGTTCCACCAAAATAGAGAATTACCATGTTATATCAATGGGAATATAACTTCAAATATATGCATTTAATGGGAAAATGTGACTGATGATAAATTAAAGATCATAATCAAATCTCCTTAAATCTCGATTTTCAACAATATACGTTCAATATTTAAAGAGGCACAGAAGCAGGAACATTTTAAAATAAATATCATTAATAATTACGAAATATTGAAATAATTATTACGCCAATTTTTAAATGCATATTTGATTAAATTGGGTTGGGTTGTTTTACCTCTGAGCGGCACTTTTTTTGCACACCATGGGCTAAATGGCCAGGTCAGGACCCCTAAGGCTCAGAAAGGTTGGGGGAGGGGACTCACTGGAACAGCTGTTGGGAGACAGATGGTAGCCTTACGTCATGGCCATCCAGCGTGTTCTTTAACGTGCACAGGGTGACTCTCCCGCACACGGAGCCACGGCTTAATGTCCCATCCGACGGAAGGCGGACTTTCCAAGACCATCGGTGTCCCCTACTGACCGTGGGCAATTTGATTAAATGGTTTGAAACAATACTTCTTATGCAAGTTTTAATTTCTGAGGTAAATTCTACTGACACATGTTTAATCTTTCAAATTCTAAATTATTGTCTCTAGAGTTGATGTCGCAATGAACTGACGTTGTGACGAAATGATCACGATGAATTAACGTGGAAACGTTCGGAAATTTGCATTGCTTGGACTGGCTGTCTTTGGTTGGATAACTTAGTTTGGATAGTTTCTTTTAGGTGTGGAACCACATTCCGATATGATGCCGTCTTACGGCAACATCAAACCTGAATAATCCATTCAGAGACAACTATTCCAAACATGACAATTCCGTTTTCGGACATTTTATATAATGCATATAATCTTTACCAATCTACCAGCGTTCCATTTATCAAGGATAGAGTGGGGATTGACGGAGAAAACCTCAACGCTCATACAGTAGGGACTTGAACTTAAGGTCCAATTCTTCTGCATTACAACAACCAGTGGCATAGTGTGGGTTTCGCAGTTGGCAGGATCAGCTCGAGGGGCTAGTATATGACACTAGCTCAGTACACAAAATTTTAGGGGCGGAGAAAGTTGTAAAAATAATTATCAAAATATATGCAAATTTGCTTATCATTTTGCAAGTTTTGTTTCTGCATATGAATTAAAGGAAAACATATTTTGGTAATTTTATAAAAAAAAAAAGAGGCATAATAGCCGTCCCGTGGCCGAGTGGTTAGCACGCTTGGCTATTGATTGAAGGGACCAGGGTTCGAGCCCCGGGTAAGGCATGGAAGTGTGTGTTGTTTTTCTGCTGAGGTCCTGCCATCCACTCAGACCTTCTACTATGGCATATAAACCGACAGGCTACTGTCAGACCTCTGTGCCAAGTAGTTGCTTGAGTGTGTATTTATTAATTTTATTTTTTTTATAATTGAGTAAATGCTAATAAATTGTAAATAAATAAATAAAAATAAATACCCCCTCAAGCAGCTGCTTGCCACAGAGGTCTGACAGGAGCCTGTCAGTTTATATGCCATAGTAGGTCTGAGAGGATGGCAGACCCTCAGCAGAAAAACGACACAAACAGCCATGCCTTAACCCGGGGCTCGAACCCAGGTCCCTTAGATCAGTAGCCAAGCGTGCTAACCACTCGGTTTAATATAATAAATTACAAGGATGACAAAGTGCTACAGAGCACCGATGGTGGTATACAATTTTAGTGTCAGCATTCACTCACATATAGATTTGTACAACATTGTAGCATGATGCAAAATACAAATCATTTTTAACTGCTATTTATTTCATTCATATACCTTTTTTGAAAATGCTGTTTTCTTTGTTAGCAAAATGATGCTTTGCAAATTCATAGTTATCTAGTACTGGTAGAAAAAAAGCTGCTCAGTAGATGGTGATACACAAAACAAAGATTTGGGATCCTCTGCTCTAAAGCAACTCCCGATTATCGTGATCAAGTGGCACAAGCATAGCCTGATGGTTGACAAATGTAGATTTCGGTTGACTATTTTTTAACAAATAAAACGTGATAGTATTTCAAATATGATTACTTGTATGTAGTTTATGTTCTTATAAATATCACTTATTAACTTCATTTTACTTTACTTGTACTAGCTTTACTCCCTCCTATGGCCAGTCAGTATCCATAACCAATGGCCATTTAGCGTACAGGCACACCTCATGCAGTCTTCAGTTTATGGAAGTACTGGATATCACGGTTTCATTCGCTGATGAGGTTCATTGAAAGTTGATGTTGACATCATATTTGTTTAACACACATGCAAAAGAGACTTTTTTTTTCAAAAAAAAATTTATTTATAAATATTTACTATACATCATTTGGGAGTAAAAAATAGGCAGTAAAGACATCAACAGGTCTATAAAATTAAACAAAATATGCTGCAAGCTGCGCCATTTTATCCTTTGGTTTACTTCTTCCTCTGCCTCTGGATTTTCCACCTCGACCCCTACCTCTGCCTCGACCAGGACCACGCCCTCTAGCAGACATCCGATTTTTAAGAGCTTGTTGTCTGTCTACTAATGAAGAAAATCTGCTATCACAGAAGATACAGCCAGTAGCTTCAGTGTTGCCACCACCTAATTTACTTTTCTCCTACAAATAAAAGTACATGTATCAGTCTACAATATAGTAGCATTTTCCAAAAATCATGAGCAACATGGACAACATTAGTTACATGAAAAAAATAAAGCTCGCTTGAAGAAGCCATGTGAAAGCTCGTAAGAGTCTGTTATTATAAATTGCCACAGACTGTAGGAAGAGTATCCATACATCCCAGTTTTCTGGGATTTGTCCCAATTTTCATAGAAATGTTTCCAGTGTCCTGAAACAAATCTTCGGGACATATAAATGTCTGAAAACAGTTTTTCATTTCAGCTGAAAATAGTCGAAACTATTTTATCTGAAAAGAAAAAGTTTTTGTGAAGATATATAGTCAGCTTCTGATTTATGTGGATTTAATTAACACATTTTTGGAAAAATGCAGTCCATGTATTTAAGTATTACTTTTTCAATTTATGTGAACATTTTGTTTTTGAAAAAAAAAACAATTTTCACTGAACACCAAACAGTTGATGCATGCTGGCAGTTTAGTTGACTGTTATTGGGAAGCTATGAATTTTGCGACAAGCATCCCATGTGAGAACTTCAAATTAGCCATGACACAAGAAAAGTTGCACTTCTCCAATGTGCCCCCCAGCAACAGTAGAAGTCAGACTCTAAGAGCCATAGAGGCTTATCTACAATCTACGTACATTGTGCAACTTTTACTCAACACAATTAGAGTAGGTGAATTATTGCTCCTCCCAACTACTGTGAATTGTTTGTCATGCATGTGTCCTGACTATTGTGCTGCTAGTTAGGAGAAAAACTTTCGGTTTCCACAAACTGAAATCAGAACATTTACCAAACTGTTCCATTTTCAGAAAGCTGAAACTGGGACATTTAGTGAAATGTCCTGATTTTTACCATTCAAAATCTGGACACCCTTCTGTAAGGGAAGAGAAACATGTACGAAAAGATAAATTTAATGAAGGAAGATATCACTCTGAAAAATCTATGAATTTTTAGAGGAAAAATTGTCTTTAGCTGGTGGGATACGAACCCACAACCTCCTGATAACATCTCAGGTGCTCTGGACCACTGAGCTACCAGCTGCCGATCGAGATCTCTTCTTAGAGATCTCGATCAAGACAATTTTTCCTCTAAAATTGATCGATGTTTTCAGAGTGATATTTTCCTTCATAATTGAACAAACAAAATCTCGGAAAATCTCTTCCATTTAAGATAAATTTAATATCAAGAATTCAGAGGTAAGTATATATAGGATTATGAATAATCTTCCTACAGGAATAGACATGCCTGTTTTGGCCACATTACTGTGCTTACTTGATCTTTTCCATGCCACAGACCACAGACTAATACTAATGTTCTTTAAAAAGCTCTGTTATAAATACGTTTTCTTCATTTCCCTTTTTGACAGACTATACAAACAGAATATTGTATGCTTTATATTTTGGAAAAGTATAATAAAAATTAACTCCATTCTTTTCTTCTTTTTTTTTTTCCTTAATTTTATATGCATTTCAAATGCTCAAATGGCTTTTTTGCATTATAACTTAACAAAATATAATTTGAATGTTTAGCTACTATATATACAGTGTATATATATATATATACTGAAGTATATACACTGAAGAACCAAAATATTATGACCACCTGCCTAATATGATGTTTGTCCTTCACGTGCCGCCAAAATAGCTCTTACCCAGCAAAGGCATGGACGCTCTAAGATTTCTAAAGGTGTCTTGTGGTATCTGGTACCAACATCCTTTAACCCTTGTACATTACATGATTTAGCTGCCGCAGATCGGATATGCTGTTCCAACACAAACCACAGATGCTTGACTGGATTGATGTCTGGGGAATTTGGAGGCCAGGGCAATATCTGGAAGTCTTCCTTATATTCCACGAACCATTCTCGAACAATCCAGGCAGTGTGGCATGGCACATTATCCTGCTGAAAGAAGGCACTACTAGAGGGATATACCATTGCCATGAAAGGATGTACCTGGTCTGCAACGATGTTTAGGTAAGTAGTAGATGTCATACTCTCCTGCAGATGAATGAATAACTGGACCCAGGGTTTCCCAGCAGAACATTGCCCAATGCATTACACTTCCTCAACCAGCTTGTTTTCGTCCCATGGTGCATCCTGATGCCAATCTTCCCCAGGTAACTGGCCATCCAAATGGTGCAACAGCAAACAAGATTCATCGGACCAGACAACCTTCTTCCAATCATTCAAGGTTCAGTTTTGATGCTCACGTGCCCATTGTAGGCACTTTTGATGGTGAACCAAGGTTAGCATGGGCACTTGGAGTGGCCTGCGGCTACACAGTCCCATTTTCAGCAGGGTTCAATGTACTGTGTGTTGCGACACATTACTCCCATCACCAGCATTCAAAATATGGGCGAGTTGCATCACAGTATCCCTTCTTTTGGCTCATACCATGCAGAATAGACTTCACTCACCTCTAGCATCGACGAGCCATGGTTGGACCACATCTTGCTGGCGTTTTGTGGTTTTTCCCTCTTCGGACCACTTTTCGAAGGTACTAACCATGGCTGACCATAAACAACCCACAAGCCTTGCTGTCTTGGAAATGCTCTGACCCAATCATCTGGCCATTATAATTTGGCCTTTGTCAAACTCACTTAAGTCCACTGCCTTTCTCATCTGGAGACCAAGAATAAGACTGATTAACAGAACTCAGTATCAGGTGTTATTTATTCCATTAAATGACCTTCACACGCACCATCATTTACCTGCAGTTACTTCAATTTGCATAAAGATGCACTGGTCATAATGTTTTTGGTTCCTCAGTGTATATAGGATGCAATGCAAAAAAAACGCTGAAATATAGTGAAAAATTATTAATGTTAATAGACTTTCTATGTATAGTTTTTTTTTTCCAAAGCTCATGATTTTAGAAGCTGCCACAACAAAATGTGTTGTTTAAATGCCAAAATATTTTTGTCTATGTAATGAGAGCATTGAAGGCCAAGACATCTGGACATGTGCATATGCTGAAAAATTAATTTCTGGCAAATCCAAATATGAACATAATAAAGTACGCAGTTCATTTACTCACAGTTTAAACATAGAAGAAATACTGTCTTCAGCTATGTGGATATGAACCAAGCACATTCTGATAACATATCAGGTCTCCTGTGACCAACATGTTCAAGATAATTATTTCTCTGCAGGTCAAGATTGTTTACAGCTCTACAAGCACTCACTTATGAATGCTTGATATTAAATATATTCTTATGGGTGATTAAATGTATTTAATGTTTTTTTAGCTACAAAAATATGTCTAGTGGCACTTGAAATGTGTCTGGCTGATCATGCACATAGCCAAGAATGCTCTATTGATCAAATTCTTCAATTACAGTCAAAACTACACCTAAAGACTGACTTCATGGTGTAATATCCATAATTGTTAAAGATAATTTTAGTAGTGTATATAAAATATTTTTGTCATTTTATTAATTCAAATTTTAACATTTATTTCAATTATCAATTAAAAATATAAATAATGAACTGAAAAACTAGAACAAAATATATTAACCTTCTTTTTAATTCCTCTTTAATAAACAGTGAAACTTCAAATAGTAATGGGCTTTGATAGCTTCAGAAATGCATCATATTATAATAAGATAAAGTGTATCAGTTTTGAAACAGAATTAGATTAAATAATTCGCATTCGAAGTAACATAAGTCACTTACCTTCTTATACTCAACAAACACCAGTTGACTTCCACAGTCTTTACATGTGTCATATTCTACACTAACTTTCATGGCATCCTCAAACAAATGAACTATTGTATCACACCTAAAAATAAATTAAAATATATCTTTAGGAACTAAGATATTCTCTATCAAGAAAACTATTGAAGTAACTTTAAAAACTAAGCTAAAAAATTAAAAGGATTTCAAATAGAAAAAAAATTCATTAATCAATCACATACAGTTATTATTATTATTGCTGCTGTAATTCATTTATAAAACTATCTTTTTGAACTTAAAAACAAAAAATAAAAATAATTTTGTGCCAAATGCGGTCTGTGAACTTCTTAATTGCATGGCAAGTGCTCTTATACCAACTGATAACTCAGATGATAGAGAAAATGCTGTAGTGTATTCTGCAGTGCATAGAAGTATACCAATCATCTTAAAATATTACATTCTGCAGTGTCCATAATGTAACTGTACACCTCTATAAATGGCACATACACACTGAAAGATAGATCCATTGTTGATCACAGTGTAAGAGTGACCTTGGCTCACACAAGCAATAATCCTTCCAGCTGCCTTCCTGGGATGTGTCTGCTATTGTGTAGGGTTGTTGTTATTAAAACAGGAATTAAATCAGTTGGCAACAGTTTTGTCAATTGAAGTACAAATGTTTATGGTGGAGGGAGTGTTTAATAACTACAGTGAATAACTGAGAAGGTAAGAAGGGAGTTTGGTGAACAATTTCCCAACAGTGAAATTCCATATCATAACTGTGTAAGGTATTCAATTGTGAAATTTCACACAACAGGTTCCTTTTGTGATAATGTAAGGTCTGATAGACTAACAATCTTATCAAAGGAAATACTTCATGAGCTTTCAGCAAGTGTATATGGAGCACTCACACAAATCAGTTTGTAGGTTATCTCAGCAGATTGGTGTCTTGTTAACCACTGCAAACAAGCCACAGAAAACGTCTATGCTTGTATTCTACAAAGTGACACTTGTATAGATACTCAAGGAATCAGATCGCAACAAGTGTATGCCTTATGGAGAGTGCTTCTGAAACTTTACTGCTGATAATGGACATGACAATTGGATTTTACTTTTTTCAGTGATGAAGCATGGTTTTATTTCTCCAGCCATGTTAATAGACAAAATACCCACATATGTTTAGCAGAAAATTCACCCCACTGTACAATCTGAGAAATATGTGAGGTACACATATACACCATGTTGTATATGTGTACCTCACATATTTCTCACCTAGATATGCCAGATAATTGGCCTTATATTTTCTAAAGAAACAAATGCAGAATACCACACTGATTCCATTCTTTATCCTTCATCAGACAGTTGATGAAAATGAAGGTAACATTGCATATTTCTAGCAAGACAATGTCACTAAGCATACTACTAATGTTGCCAAACAACATGTGCCAAAGGGATGGCACAAAACGTGTCAAAATGCCTGGTCACCAACTCTTGTATAGGCTCTATTAGCTCAGTGCACTAATAGGAGCACAAAGTTAGAATGACACTCAGTGACTCATATCACAGAGGCAGCAAAATACAACACCACTGCATGCAAGAACATTATCATCAAGTGAAAGGCAACAATACCAGACCTGTGAAAACATCAGCTACAGAGAACAGCACATAACCCGGTACATATGGTGGAAAAATTTTCTATGTCACATAGAGGACAATTTTTCCTCTATATGTATCAAATAAATCACTACCAAGTTGTACCTGAGAAATTCTAATATTGTACATAACCCGGTATTGTCCTCCTTGAACAAATGATGAAGCTACCTCTAGAAGAACGAAGAAAATGCAGGTACGACTATTTAACCTAAACTTCACCACACTGATCTACAACCATCAATTATCCGATTAGTGTCAATGAGCTGGTTGTTAATCACGATACCATGTGACTAGTCCAGCACCTACATTGTTTATAGAGCTAACTTAATCTACCTTTAATTGATAAAATATTATAATATGCACTTTCCAAGTCTCACTAAAGCTATAATTGCACCCTCTAATGGTGGATAAAGTTAAAAATTCCAAAATTTCAAATGAATAATGCAAACGATGTATTAGGCTAGAAATTTCAAATTTTGCTGGTTGAATGTGAAGGTCATGAAATTTCCATTGCCAACAATGAGTTGATCTCTTAAATCCAGAGGGGTGGGAAAACACACATTTTTAGTTTTAGCTCATAATTGTTTGTTTTTATAGATAAATGAGTAGGCTGATACCCCTATAGTTATCACAAGAACTGCGATCACCTTTTTTGAAAATAGGGATAATAATAGCTCTGGTAAAATCTTTAGGAACCATGCCTTTATCATAAAAGTTATTCAAAATTTCAGTCATCCAAATGGTAACAGAAACATTCCCAGCTCTAAGCATTTCCGTAGTAATTTCATCCACCCCTGGGGATTTATGAAGTTTAAGTTTAGAAATAGCCAAACTAACTTCAGATTGTGTTATAGGGCCAACATTAAAGCCAACAATGCATCTATCATCATTGCAAACAATGGGAGTAGAACTAACCACATTGTTTAGAACATCACTGAAATGCTCAGCCCACCTAGCCATGACAGAATCCTCACCTTCTATAACCTTGCCATGTTTATCCTTCAATCCCTGTATACCTGTTCGTTTTCTACCACACAAAATATTAACTATCTGGTATAGCTCTCTGCTGTTGTGCTGTCTAACTGCTTCCTCAGCTTTGTCAGCAAGGCCATCAAGCCAAAGATTCTTATCAGTAGCTAACTGATCCTTTACACATTTATTAAGTTCTTTGTAATGCTTTCTATTAGGACTAGTAGGGTACTGATTAAGGACATTCCTGCAGTTCCTTCTTTCTGAAATAAGCTCAAGTGCCTTATCACTTAAATAATTCTGCCTCCTCTGCTCCTTTTTCCCTAAAAGAGTACTGTTAGTTTCCAAAAAAGCCTGTTTAAAATGGCCCCATTCTTCCTCAACTTCAGTATTAAGCAAACCATGACGGTCATAATGACTAAGTAACCTATCATGGTAAGCTTTAGCTATAACTGGGTCTTTCAGAGCTTCAGTATTAAAGGTAAATTTTTTAACCCTAGCACAACACTTTTTAAGTTTAAGTTGCAAGACACTTTTAACAAGGTAATGGTCAGATCCAATTTCAGCTCCCCTATATGCCCTGGTATTTCTAACAGAACTAGCCCATTTGCTGTTAATTAATATATAATCAATCATATTCTTATGCAGCCCATCAGGTGAAACCCATGTGTATTTATGTATGTCGCGGTGTTTGTAATGTGTTAGTTATTCTGAAACCATTTAGTTTACTTACCTGTAGGAGACGCTGTCCATTGCCATTGCAGCTACCAATACCAAAAGGGCCTATTACTCCTGCCCAAAGGTCAGAGTCGGTACCAACTTTGGCATTGAAGTCACCAAGAACAAGGGTAATATCTCCTTTCTTGACAGAATTCAAAATATCCTGAAGTTGTCTGTAAAACCTATCCTTCTCATCCTCATCAGAATCCTCAGTGGGGGCATAACAGCAGATAACATTCAAGTCTTTTATGCTTGTCTGAAATTTTGCTGTAAGAAACCTTTCATTAATGCACTCATATCCTAGAAGAGCATCACTAGCATGTCTGCTGAGCAGCAGACCCATGCCTTGGTGATGCTTTCCATCCTCCCTCCCTGTAAAAAGAAATTTAAAGTTATTTTTAAGTATCTCACCTTTACCTGTCCATCTGGTCTCTTGCAAGCCTAGAATATCTAGGTTATAGCGCTGGAATTCCTGCATGAGGACATCAAGAGAATAATCTCTATGTAATGTCCTCACGTTCCACATTCCTGCAGAGAGAAAATGATTAGTAGGATTTTTAAAGAAATTAGGTTTATTGAGATTGGTAGGACCAACAATATCAAACAGCCCCCTGATCGCAGGCATGGGGCAAAGACCTGTTCCTCCTCCGCTAAAGGCTGAAGTCACCAATGCTGGTAGGAACTTCAGGCACCACCTTTTCAAGTGGACTTTTTCAAGAACCATATGGCCTGCCTGAGACACATTACTCCAGTTTAGGCTTGACGATGCCCAACTAGCTAAGTAAGGTTCAGGTACCTGTGATGGCCTCTGATTACGATTATCCACCAGCTGATATAAGGTATCCAATGCCTCTGTTCACTTAGAGCTGGCAACCCAGAAGCAAACAGAAAACACAGCGGCAGACTCTCCCTCAACAGAGGCCCACCAGTGCAGCAAGTCCAGGATCCATAATCAAGCTCAAATCCATAAACAAGTCCAGTCTAGTAGGTATAAATGGTCAGCACCAGGACCCTGTGAAGTTGACCACTCCTCAGCAGGGTTGAAAAAAAAGAAAAAAGTGGCCATAGATGACCAGATCAGTAGGCCATACTGAACTGGCAGCCCTCCCCTTCCGTTCCCTTCCAAAAGAGAATATCTCTTTTGAAAGGTACTAACGGCCTGCACCACGAGAAGGTGGGGTCGGACATTAGGTGCTAGACCTGGCCGGTTCTGTGCATCATCACTGGGGATTGGTACACAGCTCTCCTTCCAGTTTACGCCTAGCTAACATTTACAAGCCAACTCTCCGTTCCAGGTAGAGTTCTTTCCATGATTGTGCTTAATAGAATTAAGAATCTGGTTGACAGGCAATTGCGTGACGAGCAATGTGGATTCAGAAGTGGTAGGGGATGTGTGGATCAGATATTTTCACTTAGGCAGATTCTTGAGAAATGTTTAGAGTTTCAGAAACCTTTGGTTGCTAGCTTTGTTGATTTCAAAAAGGCTTTCAACTCTGTTGATTGTCATAATTTGTGGTTGATTGTGAGATCATATGGTATACCAGACAAGTTAGTTAACATAATGAAAGCTCTCTGTAATAACACTGAGTCATGTGTGAGAGTTGGTAAGTCTTGTAGCAATTGGTTTAGCATTACTTCTGGTGTTCGACAAGGGTGCATTTTGTCACCTTTTCTCTTTAGTTTGGTTGTTGATTATGTTATGCGAAATTCACTTCAAGGGAAAGCTTTTGGCCTTAAATGGGCTGCAGATACGAAAATTTCTGATTTAGCCCTTTTGGCAAATGATGTTGATGAGATGAACTCTTTCATTCGAACTGTTGATGAGACTGGTAGTACAGTAGGTTTGGTTATAAACAGAGAGAAAACTAAAGTGATGAAAATTGGTCAGGCAGGTTGTGATTCAGTTAATCTGAATGGTTGCAGTCTTGAGCAGGTGTCACAGTTTAATTACCTAGGGAGCTGCGTAACTGATACTGGTGACGTGCAGCATGAGATTAACAGACGAATAGGTATTGCTGCCGGGACTTTTAAGAATCTATGGAGATTGTGGAGAAATAGGCGTATACACCTAAAGACTAAAATTAGACTGTATAATAGTTTGGTTCTTTCTAGGGTTAGTTATGGTAGTGAAACTTGGACGCTGTGTAAACAAGATAACAGGAAACTAGATGCTTTTGATTCTAGATGCTTTTGATTCTAGATGCTTACGCGGTATCTTGGGTATTAGGTGGTTTAACTTTGTAACTAATGATGAGGTTAGGCAAAGGAGTCTGCAACCTCCTTTAAGCAGCATATTGTGCAGAGAGAGACTCCGCTGGTTTGGCCATGTTGCCCGTATGGATGATTATAGATTGGCGAATAGGGTTATGAACAGTGTGCCTAGAGGCCTCAGAAGGAGGGGGAGACCTAGGATGCGGTGGGCAGACAATGTCAAACAGGACCTTGTTAGAATTGGTTACAGTGGCCGGATGCAGCAGATGTAGCTCAGGACAGATATGCTTGGAGAATTAAATTGCGTGGTCTGGTTGGACCTCCATAGCCCATGGCTGCTTGAGGATGATGATGAGGATGATGATGATAGATAAATGAAATATTCTTTTTGGGTTAGATAGGAATTGATGAAATATTATGATTCACACTTTCTAAATCTTCCAAAAACTAATTGCATCCTCTAATGGTAGAAATTTTAAAAATTCTAAAATTTTCAATGAGCATTGTAAACAATGTATTTATGATAGAAATTTGAAATTTTGCTAGTGGAATGTGAAGGCTACCAAGTTTTTATTGACAACAATAAGGTGATAACTAGAAAATTCATTTACTTGGATTGGTACTAATGAAATATTATAATTCACATTTTTTTTTATATTTCGACAATTTTAATTCATATCATTACAGATCACTAAATGTAGAAACAGCAAAACTACTACTGACTTTTGCAAATGATTTGTATATAACAGAAATTTGAAATTTCGGTAGCTTTTCAAGATTCCACTGATAGTAATAATGTACCCACTTTTCTCATAGGGGTGTGGTAAATGCAACTTTTTTAATTTAAGAAAAAAAAGATAAATTCTTTTTATGTTGCATAATTACTAATAAAATACTACCTGCATTTTCCTCACCATCCATTAGCCAAAATTATAACTTTTAAGGAATGAAAAAATATGTAAAGGAAAAACTTCATTCTCTTTGAAAATGAGATTCCCATATGCACCAGAAGTAATATGTGTTCTTCTAGTTCTTTTTCCTCCTGCATTACATTTCAATGGAAGTTTTATAAGAGCATGTCCTTTACAGAGATGCACAGTGACTTTATGAAAACCCTGCATTAATTCTCACATAAATTAATGCATGATACATAAATATTAAATTTTGCACAATAAGAAACGTAACAAACTCTATTAACCCTCAGGTAGTCAGGTGTGGATTAAATCACCACTCAAACTACATATTCGTTTTCATCTTTTTTTTTAGCATTAGCCACCCTTTTGTCTTAGCACCTTCCTGTGACCTTGTCATATGAGTATCACACATGATCTAGAGTTGTGTGCAAGTCCCACTGTGGCCTCCATTGAGCATTTTGAAACTTGCCTGACTGTTTACATAATAAAAATACACTGCACTTTTTTTTTTCAGCTCAACCACTAATATTATCATATTTAGTGAAATCTGTCATCATTTGAATATCTCTTTCAGTACATTTAAAGGTGAAATATGGCTCCACAATAAGGATAAGTCTGTTGCCATTAATGACCCCAATTTTTGGGTCAAATTCAATCAATGTCAAATCTGAATGACACTGAAAGTGACTTTTCCAATTCTGCTAAATCAGTTTATGAAAAAAGTGATCATGATTCAAAAACTGAACAATCAGAATGTGATGACAAATGCAATAAGTTAATTTACTAAACTATTACAAATGCAATAAGCTTATTTGTAATGGGTTGCAGTAAGAGGAATTACGCAGTATAATTTCAATACATAGCTGCAAAACTTCTCTCTCTGAATTTAAAAGTTTTTTTTTCTTTATTTGAACTGATTCTTTAGACTTATAAAAAACCCAATCCTGTGTAAAAAAAGGCATTTTTTTTTTATTTTTTTCATGAAAGTAATCTATTATTTTGTAAATAAATTTTTGAAAGATTGAAAATGTAATTAATTAAAAAAGATCTATTTTAAATTTTTTTCATTTTAATGTTATTTTTTAAATGTTTCATTAACAGAAAAATAATGGTTATTTTTAATATCACATAGTTTACAAGACACAGGGTACATATAACATTTTGACCTTCACCTGGCTATGTATGCTACAGAATTTCACCTGACTATTTGAAGGTTAAATACACATCTACTCTATACATGCTGCCATCTTATGCAATAATTACACTCCATTGGCTGCAAAGAAAAAGAAAGGATTTGGGTTCAAATCCATGATATTTTTACCACAAGTCTTTTGTCAGGCCTCAGTAGCAAATAAGTTGTTGATGATATGTTTAAGTGCATAAATGCTAATGGTAGCTGTATATAAACTGAAAAGAGAACTCTATACTATTCTCCTAAACTGATACATTAGGTTGTTTATCTCTGAGTGGTACTTTATAGAACACAATGGGCTAAATGGCCAGGTCACAAGGACCCCATGGAGTCAGAGACGGTTTGGGAAGGGGATCCACTGAGCAGCTGCTAGGAGACAGATGGAAGCCTCCCATCACATCCATCACTGATTCTTTAGACTTATAAAAAACCCAATCCTGTGTAAAAAAAGGCATTTTTTTTTTATTTTTTTCATGAAAGTAATCTATTATTTTGTAAATAAATTTTTGAAAGATTGAAAATGTAATTAATTAAAAAAGATCTATTTTAAATTTTTTTCATTTTAATGTTATTTTTTAAATGTTTCATTAACAGAAAAATAATGGTTATTTTTAATATCACATAGTTTACAAGACACAGGGTACATATAACATTTTGACCTTCACCTGGCTATGTATGCTACAGAATTTCACCTGACTATTTGAAGGTTAAATACACATCTACTCTATACATGCTGCCATCTTATGCAATAATTACACTCCATTGGCTGCAAAGAAAAAGAAAGGATTTGGGTTCAAATCCATGATATTTTTACCACAAGTCTTTTGTCAGGCCTCAGTAGCAAATAAGTTGTTGATGATATGTTTAAGTGCATAAATGCTAATGGTAGCTGTATATAAACTGAAAAGAGAACTCTATACTATTCTCCTAAACTGATACATTAGGTTGTTTATCTCTGAGTGGTACTTTATAGAACACAATGGGCTAAATGGCCAGGTCACAAGGACCCCATGGAGTCAGAGACGGTTTGGGAAGGGGATCCACTGAGCAGCTGCTAGGAGACAGATGGAAGCCTCCCATCACATCCATCACTGATTCTTTAGACTTATAAAAAACCCAATCCTGTGTAAAAAAAGGCATTTTTTTTTTATTTTTTTCATGAAAGTAATCTATTATTTTGTAAATAAATTTTTGAAAGATTGAAAATGTAATTAATTAAAAAAGATCTATTTTAAATTTTTTTCATTTTAATGTTATTTTTTAAATGTTTCATTAACAGAAAAATAATGGTTATTTTTAATATCACATAGTTTACAAGACACAGGGTACATATAACATTTTGACCTTCACCTGGCTATGTATGCTACAGAATTTCACCTGACTATTTGAAGGTTAAATACACATCTACTCTATACATGCTGCCATCTTATGCAATAATTACACTCCATTGGCTGCAAAGAAAAAGAAAGGATTTGGGTTCAAATCCATGATATTTTTACCACAAGTCTTTTGTCAGGCCTCAGTAGCAAATAAGTTGTTGATGATATGTTTAAGTGCATAAATGCTAATGGTAGCTGTATATAAACTGAAAAGAGAACTCTATACTATTCTCCTAAACTGATACATTAGGTTGTTTATCTCTGAGTGGTACTTTATAGAACACAATGGGCTAAATGGCCAGGTCACAAGGACCCCATGGAGTCAGAGACGGTTTGGGAAGGGGATCCACTGAGCAGCTGCTAGGAGACAGATGGAAGCCTCCCATCACATCCATCCAACATATTCTTTAGCATGCACAAGGTATGGCCTAACATCCCATCCAACAGATGAAAACCTTTCCAAACCCATTGGTGTAACCTTTAACACCAAAAAGAAGTGTGTGTGTGGGGGGGGGGGGGGGGGGGGAGTTAACAGAAATAAATCTCAGTACCGGTACTGTTAGGGCTCAAACATGGCAACTGCAGAGTGTGAGCCTGGTGCAATACCAACTGAGCCAACTCCCACCCTCTGAGATGATAAATGCTACTGAATATGGACAAAACGTACAATCCAACCCTCCAATACAACAGACTGCTAACATTTAAAGAAGTGATTGATTCTAAAGTGTAATGGAAGAAGAGAGCAGCTAGACAAGTTTGGTTTATTGATCTGTTCTAAAGCTGCTTTTTCTTACTTCTATGGAATAACCAAGTAACTTGACTAAGACTACTTATATTAATCTGATTTTTGGACTTATGATCAGAACAATGATTCTAAATTTGTGCAATCAAAGGGAATGATAAACACGATATCTTATATAGTGCATCTTTTAAGAACAAATGCTCAAAGGTGTGTATATCATACAAAGGGCCAAACTTTTCAAATTATAACACTGTTTGCTATATGCAGAGTAACTCTTTCTAATAATTATATTTACAAAAAAATATTATCTCAATCTAAAGTCATAAATTATTAAATTCTTTTCCAAATCTTATCAATTTAAGATCATATAATGATCTTAAAGCTTCAATCATATACAATACATACTTGTTACAAGACAGTTTCCACTTTGGCCCTGATCCTGGGTCAAGAACAAGCACTCCTCCATCACACTGAGAACAGTTTGATACACCAGTCATGACTAGAGAATGAGGGCAAGTAGGATGGGTGCAAGAATTGCATCCTGATAACTTGCGCATGTCCCGAAATGGTGGATGGTTATAACAATATGGGCAAAATATGAAGCTCTGCATAAAAAAAATATAAAAATATTTGAAACACAAATAAATGCTTACCAAATTTAAATTTCAAAAAAAATTTATTTTTATTAATAATAATCTTTATTAATATCAATACTATTACAATTTGATAATAAAACAATATAACCCCAAAGTTAATAGTAGCTAATCTGCAGAATATAAATGAATATGCCATGCACTGAGTAACAAAAATAAAGGCTTGAAATATTCTGTCATTCAACTATAATTATCTGTCATTCAACATATTTAGTTGTATGTAAGACATTTGTATGTAAGACATTGCACTAGGTAAATACTACTAAGATTTCACATAAAAAATATGAATAAAAATTATTTTTACAAAAATTTATGATAATACATATTTAAAAACAATTGAAATGTAGCATTAATATTTCAAATTTAAATATCAGAATCAAACACCCAGATTTCATTTTGATTTCTAATGCACTTTTCAACACTAGAATGGTAATCTATAATAAAATTTATGACACGAGATGATTAGAAACCCATTTGTAAAAAGCAAAATGGCAATTGTTGCCTGGAACATAAAAATAAAAAAATTTCAAAAAATATACAACTGTAAAATGTAAGACATTGCACTACGTAAATACTACTAAATTTGAAAATATTCACTAGTATGTTAAACATGAAAAAAATGCACGAGAAAATTTTACCAAATTTTAGTATTTATGTATCCTATGTATGCCTAATTGCAGATTAGTGTTCCAGAATTAAACCAACACACTCCTACAGTTAAATGATAGGAATGTATAAAAAAGGGAATAGGTGTGTACAAAAATGGGGATTTGTTGAATATTTATGATAGGGACTGTAAAAATGAAGTCTGACTGTTTTCAATCACTAAATACGTTGAATGACAGATAATTTAGTTACACATCTAATACTTTTTAATATTTTTCAGAGGGAATAGTTTACAACTTGAAGACAATGTTCTTTTCCTGACAGCAATTAAAAAGCATTACGATTGCAAGCTTCAGTTTTATAAGTGAAATGTGCAAATTATTAAATAGAGATCTTGATCAGAAATCAGCAGCTTGTTGGTGAGGCACCATGCATGTCATCAGAAGGGTGCATCACACAGGTAGGCATTACACTGGGCTCAAAATAATTTTTCTTATAAACTTGATAATGTATATGAGTGACTATTTGAAGTTTAAATTATGTATATTATGAAACTATTGATACTAGATTTATTAATATACTTGAGGCACAAAATACTTCTAATGCATTTCACATGCTATTTATAACCTTTGATGAAGTACCATGATTATGTCATGAAGGTAGTAAGTTAACAGAATTACATAGAGATCTTGATCAACATCCAATAGCTTAGTGGTAGAACACTTGACATGTCAAAAAGAAGTTGTGAGTTTGTATCCCACTGGACTCAAGACAATTGTTTTATCTAAATTTAATAACAATGTATATTTAAGTTGTATGACATTGTGAAGCTGGTTAAATCTGGATAACACTTTTTTTCATCTCCATAGACTTTGACTTGTCCAAAGTAGCATGTCTGAAATCTTTCATCATAAAATCTCTAATAGTCTTAACAAAGCAATCACATTGGCCATTTTTCTAATTCTTTTTATAGCATTATTGACATACTATATTACCAAAATAAATACATAGCATATAATAGCAAAATTCCCTCTATTTTCAAAATTTCAAGGAGAATTTTCATATTTAATAATATTTCCTATTTTTTTCCACATTTTTGTTTTTCTTGACTTTCCAAGAATTTTCAGTGCACAAACCATGCAGAATCCATGCCATGGCATATTTAATTTACTGTCTAATACAGTGATCAAATTCAATACTGAGGTACATATTTCTAATGCATACACTAGGATGAGGCATTTCTGCATGTCATTATTACTTTGTAACAGAAATGCAACTTTCTCTCTATATATATAACTGCAAAAATGTTATTTAATAATTCACTGCCACTTCATTCCATTAACTAAATCTGATTTTATTTTCACAAAGTTAAAAACTTAAAAAAAATTACAATAGATACAAGGATGGTTCAGGAATTTGTGAGTTTCCAAGAATTCCAACAAATTGTTCTAAAAATTTCCAGACATTTTTACAGCAAGATCCAAAAGTTTCTTACAGTTAAGTTGAAATTATTAACATTTTATGTCTAATACAGTTCAGAGAACTAGTTCCTTAGTCTAGGATAGGGGTTCTCAACATGGGGTATGCGGTAAAATTTTTTGGGGTAGGCCGTGAGAGCTCAAAAGTCGCTAGATCTAGTAACAAAGCAAAAATAACCATTGTTATACTATAAATAGTTTTATCAATCTAAACAAGGGGAACACCAGTTACATACACATTTCCAGGAGGTACATGAAGCATAAAAGGTTGAGAACCACTGGTCTACGGGATAAGATGCCAAATGAGTAAACCATCAACTCAAGTTCTAATCCTGTGACTATCAAGCATTATGCCAGTATCTTTCAACATGAAAATGTTAAAGTAAATTTATGAAACAAATGAGAAATCTGAGAAAAAAATACATCAAGTAATGAATTAAATAAACTAATGGTACTGAAAGTGGTTATTTTTTTCCTCTAAAAAACATTTGCCAGCATACTTGCCAAAGAGAGGGTTGAAATTAGCATATCTGTTATAGTGATATTTACCAGTATACCAATTGTGTTAACTGATATGTATAACAGCTCATATACTGGTCAGAAAAAAAAAACCTGGGTATTGAATATCAAAACAAATCAAATTATCACAGTATATAATAATCTTATGCTGTAGTCCTACACTATCATGTGATGCTCATCTATGAAACACTTTTGATCTTATACCTTGACATCGAGTTTCTCCATTTCAAGAGTACCTGAAATGACATTAATCACACTAAACCTACCAGAATATATCTGATGAACAGTAGTGGATAAAACATAAAGTATTAATCTCAAGGACAATGACCTTAAAAATTAATACTTCTGCTTGGGAAATAAGTCTTGGATTTTCTAAAAAGTACATATCAAAATTTCTAAACACTCATACAGTAGAGGGATACTACAACATATGCAGGAAAGAGGATAGAAGGGCACTTTACCTTGAGTATCTTATATTATATCCCCTTTTTTCAACGACTTTTTACCCCCTTGGTCACAATATACCATACAATATATAGGCACTCATACACTACTCTCATACTACATACATACATAGATAGGCACTCAACACCATAGCCAGTATGCTTATTATCCTATGCATTAGAACTATTGCCTTTCATACACTTTTATTGCATGCATTGCTCCTGATACTGGAATGTTACAAGATATCACTATACATACCATATATTCCTATACAGTACTTTTGCACAAGGAATCAAAGAAATGTACAACTCTTAGGTGCAGTGAAAGACTTCTGTTTCAACTATCGAGCATTTTTGTTAACACAATAGCTCCCCATAGCTCACGCACCACATTGCTCTCCTATAAAAACATTAAGCTTGACATTCTATCCACCAGATAGCATTTCCAAGCTCATCAAGTCTTCCCTTTCCATTCAGAAAAGGACAGGGTAAGAACAAAATGGGGAAAATATCATCAGGGTTGGGTTGTTTTACTTCTAAGCAATGCTTTTTTGCACACAATGGACTAAATGGCTAGTCACAAGGACCCAAGGGCTCAGAGAAGGTTGGGGGAAGGGGAACCACTGGACAACTGTTGGGAGACAGATGGTAGTCTCCCATCAAGGCCATCCAGCATGTTCTTTAATGTACACAGGTGATGTTCTTAAATGTACATAGAAAAATATCAACAATAATCAGTTGGTACTCAAAATCTGTGAACCTCATGATACAAGCTTGACATATTACTAATTGCATAACACACCATCAGGCCCTGAACTAGAAAAAAAATTGAGGGAGGAGTTTAGTGATTTGAGTCAAAACAGACTGGAACACTATTCTATAATTTTTCCTCCATCTTAGAGTTCTTAAAACAATGCTCATCCAAAATATATGCACTATAAAAAAAATTACTCCTGAAGAGTTGCTTGACACAGAGGTATGAAAGTAACTTGTCAGTATACTAGTGTGAAGAAGGTGAAACCTCAGCAAAGAGGAAAATACATGAAAAAAATATCCATGTCACATTCAGAATTCAAACACAAGGTCCCTTTGATCTGTGACCATACAAATTAACCACATAGCTACCAAACACATATTTAAGCTTTTTTGTTTCCATTCAGGTTACTAACATTCTCAAAGTGATGGGAGATGACCCCCTTGCTCATCCCCAAAACATAGATCTGACCCTTCACCCCATTCATTAACCCTAAACATTTAATATTGCAATTATGTTCTGAATTTATTGTTGCATTTATGCATCAAATATACTGAGTGTCAGAAGCCAAGATCACATTTTGACCTTTTGAATCTAGTGACCTGGAAATGATATCTCAGTTCTATAGTATAAGGTTGAAAATTAAAATATACAAAAAACAAACCAGTCAATAAAACAAGATATTAACATCAAGTTTTATGCAAAGCTAGGGGAAAACTCTATTGAAACACATAAAATGCTACTAACAGCTTATGGGGATGAGACTATCCATGAGCACAAATTTTTAGGATCGATGGTTTACACATTTTCAAGAGGGCAGATAGGATGTAGAAGATGAACCTCACAGTGGATGACTAAAAATGGTCTCCAACTCAGAATTGGTGGACGAAGTGTGCAATTTACTCAAAAGAGAACATCAAATTGACACTTAAAATAATGGCAAGTGAACTAAATGTGAATAAGGACTCAATAAGGTCCATAATTACCACAGACTTTGGCTTGCATTGACAATCGAGGCTTCCCCTTTATAATCTACTTAAATTGTTACATTCAGGGCCTTTTAGGAGGTACCAATAGTAAAGAGGACCATCTGACCAAGGCCTCAAAAGCTCAAACCTTTGCAACAAGACCTTTTCAGACCTTTGCAACAAACAGTTGCTCAAGGGGTAATTTTTTTTTACATAGATTTTGCCAAATTAGAATTAAAAATGTTCATATATAATAATGACAATTAATTTTTATTTTAGCTACAGGTTTTAAAATATGGAAGTGGACTAGGCCTTAAAAGTTGAAAGTGGGCAAAGGCCTCTCTGGACTTGTGAAAGGCCCTTGTAACATCAATCAATGGGCATCAAAATATAAACTTAGCATCTTGCATTTGGATATGTTTCTTTTATAAGAATAGAAATAAGGTTATTTACACCAAAGTTTATCTAGTTGTCATCCATGTCTGCACCCATGTTATCATCCATGCTGCAAAACTGCATACAAGTGTAGTGTATACTACTGTGAATTAATTAGCTAATTATTAGACCACACTATAAATATCTGCTGTTGATTTTAATTATACAGTGATGTAGAATTTTTATGAAATTTTATTCATTTTGTTTACAGAGTTATGGAAGCTGAACATTTAACATCAGTGCCATTCAATATAATATAAATTTCTACAAAACTGAAAAAAAATTAAAAGATTATTTACACAAACCTTATAAAAATCACATAAAGCAAATGATGTGTATCAGAGTTAGCAACTATGATTTAGTAATTTTGGAGAAAAATTCAAAAAATTAATGGATGTTTCTGGTAAATATTCCAGCTCCAATAATTCAGCAATACTGAACAAATATTAATCCTTCCAGTGTCCAGTCTGAAAGCTGGTTTCCATCCAGAGGCCAAGCTATTTTCTTCCTATGCTCAGCCAAAAAAATTTTAATTTAGAACTTTTTTGCCAAATAACTAATGAAAGGAATTATGGCATGTCATATGCCAAATTAATCAGCATTTAATTCTTGATTTTCTGAAAATAAAATATTTAACAAAAAAGACAAGTTTTATTTTAATAGGACTTATTTAGAGTCATGTAGTAAAAAAATGCATCTGGCAATACAAATAAAAATTTATTTAAAAAAGCATTAATAGATAGAAATGATTATAATGCAAATGAAAGGGCTATTAATTTCTGAATAATAAAAAAATAATAATTTTCTTGTTTAAAGTAAACATTTCTTCCATTTTGTAATTTTTTTCTCCATACCATACACTTTGGTAAAAATCCAGTCTTGTTCAGAGTCCAATAAACAAGTCAACTTTAGAATATTTTTAATAAATAACTAATCGACAGAAAAGGCCATATTATATACCAAATTTAAAAAATTTAATTCTGTATTTTATTAAAGTAAAATTTTTAAAAATTAAAGACACAAATTAACTTTAATAAGACTTTTTACAGTGGTATATCAAAAAAATAGGTAGATATTTCATAATTACTTCCAAAAACTTCCATTTTTAAAAATATCAGCATTTTGTTAATTATTAGATTTTAGAAACTTTAAGGAAAAACTTGTTGATAATAATTCAAATAAAACTTCTGAGCTTAAATTTGGGGATTGCTTGAGCATAGAGTAATGTTAAAAAACAAATTGGCAACACCTTATATCACTTCAAAGAAATGGCAATCAGATGGCTTTAACAAACTATTAATGTCATAGTTTAATAAAATATGCATCAAATGAAAAAAGAAAATATTATTTACAAACCTGAATTATATATTTTCATAAGATATGTATAAAAAATTGTAAAACAGTAATTTTTATTTTTTTTAAATCAAAATTTTTTTGTTGTACTAAAAACGAATATATTACATCCTTGGCCTCTTATTTTGAATTCTGCAAACATATACAGACGTCCTGGACAATGGAAGGGTTAAAAAACAAGATTTAGGTAGATTAGATCTATATCTCTAAGCTTTATCTAAGGATACTTTTTCAAAATAAAAAAAAATTATACTGCTTTAAATTTGGCTTTCTATTGGCCAAATTCAATTCATGGAAATAGGCATTTTATTATGTCACCTCTCATATAATTCATACAGACACACAGATCACATTTACATGGCTATGTGTGTGTGTGTACATGTACATTATTCAGAAAGATGATCAGATATATTTTTCTTCATATTTACTGTGGTATTATACCATGGTAAGTTTTTAGTTTTTTTGATACTGTTACAATGTACGAACCTTTCCTTTAGTTCCTCCTGTCCACTGTTGTAGCTCAAAGTCATCCAAAGGACATTTCAATTCACGAAAGATTCTTATACTGCCATTCTGAGGAACTGAAAGTGTTTCGTCACATGTTGCACAATGAAGACGAGATGGCTTGGTAGCAATCAGTTTCATGTACCGACGACATTTTCCACATCTAAACATATAACAATTTTTTGTCAAATACAATACAATGGCTATATTAATCATATATCTAAAAAATTAAAACTTTAAAGTATATCCACTGTGTATTTACTCATATTTAAATTTTCAATAAAAAAATACAATTCAATCCATGCATATCTGAAGATTAAGGCATGTCTTTAAAAGAAAAAATGGACAGTTTCTTTTTTCTAAGTTGTTTGAGTATAACTTTTTGATTCTCATTTAAAACAATATTACAAACACTGTCAAGTAACAACCTCTCTCTGGATGCTAGCAGATTGTCTTGAATAATCTATTGTATAAAGTATATATCAAAAGCAGATAAAATTCATTTTTTTAACACTAATAAAATTGCAAATAGTGGAGTTAAAACAGTTCTCAAGGTAAGAAGGTATTTCCTCAACAATAAAACTGCATACACTAAGTGTTTAAACACTTCATATTATGTGAAACAGAATGCCACATTCAAAATTATCTAACATTGAAACTAAACTTTTCAGGAGAAAATATTACTTTAGATAAACAGAATGCCACATTCAAAATTATCTAACATTGAAACTAAACTTTTCAGGAGAAAATATTACTTTAGATAAATTGAAGATCTCATTTGTCCATTTCAGTGTAGATGACTTCAGCCTTTAGTGGTGGGGGAACGGGTCTTTGCCCAATGTCTGCGATTAGGGGGATGTTTGATATTGTCGGCATTCCCTCTCTCAATAAACATAGTTCCTTTAAACATCTCACTAACCATTTTCTCTCCATAGGTAGTTGGAATGTGAGGACTCTGCACAGAGCTTTTTCTCTTGATGTCCTCACACAAGAATTCCACCATTATAATTTAGATATTCTCTGCTTGCAAGAGACCAAATGGACAGATAAAGGTCAGATTCTTAAACATAATCTTAAATTTCTCTTTTCAGGGAGGGACAACAATAAGTATCACGAAGGCTCACGACGTCTGCTTCTCAGTAGACATGCTAGTGATGCTCTTCTAGGATATGAGTGCATTAATGAAAGGTTACTTAGAGCAAAATTTCAGACAAGCATTAAAGACTTGAATGTTATCTGCTGTTATGCCCCCACTGAGGATGCCGATGAGGATGAGAAGGATAGTTTTTACCAACAACTTCAGGATATTTTGGATTCTGTCAAGAAAGGAGATATTACCCTTGTACTAGGTGACTTCAATGCCAAAGTTGGTACTGACTCTGACCTTTTGGGAGGTGTGATAGGTCCTATTGGTAGCTGTAATGGGCAACATCTCCTGCAGGTAAGTAAATTCAATGGTTTCAGAATAACTAACACTTATTACAAACACTGCAACATACATAAGTACAAATGGGTTTCACCTGATGGGCTGCATAAGAATATGATTGATTGCATATTAATTAACAGCAAATGGGCTAGTTCTGTTAGGAATACCAGGTCATATAGGGGAGCTGAAATTGGATCTGACCATTACCTTGTTAAAAGTGTCTTGCAACTTAAACTTAAAAACTGTTGTGCTAGGGTTAAAAAATTTACCTTTAGTACTGAAGCTCTGAAAGACCCAGTTATAGCTAAAGCTTACCATGATAGGTTACTTAGTCATTATGACAGTCATGGTTTGTTTACTACTGAAGTTGAGGAAGAATGGGACCATTTTATATAGGCTTGTTTTGGAAACTAACAGTACTCTTTTAGGAAAAAAGGAGCAGAGGAGGCAGAATTATTTGAGTCATAAGGCACTTGAGCTTATTTCAGTCCTAATAGAAAGTATTACAGAGAGCTTAATAAACATGTAAAGGATCAGTTAGTTGCTGATGAGAATCTTTGGCTTGATGGCTTGGCTGACAAAGCCGAGGAAGCAGTTAGACAGCACAACAACAGCGAGCTGTACCAGATAGTTAATGTTATGTGTGGTAGAAAAAGGACAGGTATACAGGGATTGAAGGATAAACAAGGCGTATACACCTAAAGACTAAAATTAGATTGTAAAATAGTTTGGTTTTTTCCAGGGTTAGTTATGGTAGTGAAACTTGGACACTTTGTAAACAAGATAACAGGAAGCTAGATGCTTACACAGTATCTTGGGCATTAGGTAGTTCAACTTTGTAACTAATGATGAGGTTAGGCAAAGGAGTTTGCAACCTCCTTTAAGCAGCATATTGTGCAGAGAGAGACTCTGTTGGTTTGGCCATGTTGCCCGTATAAATGATTACAGATTGGCAAATAGGGTTATGAACAGTGTGCCTAAAGGCCTCAGAAAGAGGGGGAGACCTAGGATGCGGTGGGCAGACAATGTCAAATAGGACCTTATTAGAATTGGTGTGCAGTGGCCAGATGCAGTAGATGTAGCTCAGGGCAGACTTGCTTGGAGAACTAAATTGCACAGTCTGGTTGGACCTCTGTAGCCCATGGCTGCTTGATGATGATGATGATCCTACCAAAAAGAATTTTTAATTTATCTCTAAATACAAAAAAGTTGGATGTCTACAGACAGATGGTTGGATAGATGGACAGACAGATGACAAAGTGAACATATTATCTTTTTTTTAAAACAAAGTAAAAATGAGCATTTAGAGATAATTATTTTTTTAATTTTGCTTTTAGTCAGTGATAGACAAAGGAGTAAAACATGCCCACTAATATGGAAAAAGGTGTGATCCTTCTGCTAGATTAACATTTGTGAATATGTCTGATCCTGTAATATAAAACAATGTGAATCTTAAAAAATATATGAACTATGCGAAATCTTTGGCTACAAATTATTTAACCTCATTTCTCCCTGAGTTAAGTTCAGTCTACCATCACAGGATTACAAAGATAAACAGATGTGTCTACACTTGGAACAAATTAAGAAATCAACGAAATAGTGATGAATAAAAAAAAAACAGATCAAGATAATTGATTACAAAAACAATGAAATAGTTGAAACTGTTTTATGTTAAAAATGATGCACCAAACCTGAAAATTTTTATTCAGATTTTTAAGAAAATTTTCTTCAGAAGGATTAATTTGTAAATATTGTTTTATCTTTTTTTTTTGTTGTTTTTTTATATTTATAAAAATTCTATTTTACTTAACTATAGTTCTTACAAAATAATTACACAAATATTCAGCCATCTTGATTAAAAGTGATTTGTTTAAACTTAATTTAAAATGTGAATCCAAAAATTTTTATACTACATTCTAAAAATTATATACTAAAATAAATATGAAAAAACAAACAAACCTTGACTGTGGTTTGCCACTTTCAGAAAGAGGACTAAATGAAGCTTCAAACAATTCATCCATAGCCTGGATATTTGTAACAAAGTAATGAAATTTAAGCTGGAAAACTGTAAGAGTATGTTGAAGCACTGAATTAAAATTTTCTTTCCCAAGAGCTATCAGACTTAACTGTTTCTCTACTGCAGCACGCATTGTTGGTAGCACAAGGTCCTGGTCAATCTAAAACAAATTATATATTCTTGATCATTTCAGTTGAAAATTACACGATTTAAATTTTTTACCACTTATACTATTTTAATCTTGATATTTTCTTAGCCTCTACAGTGCTGAATTTCTGAAAAGGAATGACTTTATGCTAAGTCAATTTTTAACTTTTTCCAGCAGAAATACAACTGAAATTAATATTATACTGAGAAAACTAACTTACAAATATAGGTCACGTTAAATACCAAACAAAGGAGTACTTAATTCCAATCAATAAAATAACATTGATTAAATAAAAACGAAGATTATTTAACCCCCAATTTCGAAAAACGTTTTTCTGGCTTGGAGTTCATATGCAGGCATGGAGAAGCTCTTGTAGACTCCTCACAACTTCAAAAAAATACTTGAGTATATTCCCCCATTGTGAAACTACTAGAGTTCACTGTCATCTATGATACATAAATATATAATTAAAAATTTACCACAGTTGATCAAAAGAAAAGTATTTCATTTGGTGATTGATACTGTGAATTACTCTTCTGTGTCATGTGTTATTGTTGATGGGCACAAGCTCACTTGGTAGTGGTAGATCCTGGTTCCCAGTTAGTTGTTACAATGAGACAATGCACAAACACAAAGATCACAATAATCAAAAGCAGGGTTATTTCAATGACAGCCTTCAAAAAAAAGTTGTAACCTTTAGAAAATTTGTGAAAACATTTTTTTTCACAAAAGCAATATAAAAAACAACAGCTGAAAAATATGAATTTTACTCTATAAATGCATTTGTGAAACAAGGTCTACATTTGTGATACATGATAGAAATTATATAGATTAGTGTGTTTATCTACAGCCTCTGACATATGGTTATTTTTGTCTTCACCTATATAATAAAATGATGGTTGGTTGGTTGTTTTCTCTCTGAGCGGCAACTTTTTTCTACACAGTGGGCTAAATGGCCAGGTTACAAGGACCCCGAAAGCTCAGAGAAGGTTAGGGGAGGGGACCCACTGGAACAACTGTTTGGAGACAGATGGTAGCATCCTGTCAAGGCCATCCAGTGTGTTCTTTAACGTGCACAGGGTATGGCTCTCCCGTACACAGGGCCACAGCTTAACATCCCATCCAACGGACTACAACCTTTCCTAGACCATCGTGTCCCCTACTGACCGTGGGCAGGGAAGGGAGTTTTGCGGAGATAAATGTTAATGCTGACCCAGTTGGGACTCGAATCTGGGAACTGCAGATTGCGAGCCTGGTGTGCTACCGAGTCACTCCTACACCAGTAAAATGACTGAAAATTCAAACAATGAAAACATTGAAAATGCGACTGCATAGTTTTGATCTAAAGAAAATCTCATGTTATTGTTGTGGTATTATCCTCAATTATCATTATTATCATCATAATATGCACATATTAGCAGTAATTTATTACATTTCATTGTTTACATTATTTAATATTTATAATACATTTTATATTTGAGTTACATATACTTGTATTATATACGTTTACACATTTATTGTTTATACTATTTTACAGAAAGATTTTAAGATACTGGGAATCCAAAATACTGTTTTAAGAAAATAGCATTTGGGATGTATTACTGATGTTTAAATGCCATTTGTACATCATCATTATGCACAATCTAAATCTGATGATGATGTATTGAACAAACTATAACTGAAAATGATGACAAGATGTGCTGAAACTGCCCACTTGATCGCTAATAATTGGTGCACATTTGCTTTTGAAGACAACACCATGATAATTATCTGAACTCCAGACATATTTAGAAACATCCTTACCACACCTCACCTCTGCCATATATATTTTAAATTTCGATTTATTAGTTCAATTTTTAGTTTGATCACTACAAATTAGTAGTATTTAGTAGAGCTCCTAGTGTTGGTCTATCAGTGCAGATTATCTACCCATAATATTAGGTCCTTTATATGAGGAATTTAGTTTCGATTGTACCCTTACCTAACTCAATACAAAAGCAAGTTTAAACTCAGGAGAAGCCTAATATAGCTTCTAAGTCATCTCCATCCTTTGTATAGGGAAATACATTATTCCATAATTTTATCTTTTGGACAAATTCTGGAGAGTATTTGAACTACAAAATGGGCTACAAAATGGCAAAATTGGCCAGATTTGTTTCTTCATCAATCTAGTTCTCAGTACAAAATCATTGTCATCTGAAAATATATCAAATAAAAATCCCCCTTGCCTGAAGTTTTGTGTTTGGCTTTCAGGAAGGATAAATTATCTGCCAGGAATACCAGATCAAGAATCCATTCTGCATCAGATAGTTCTGGTATTGATTTGCCATTTTTCAGACATGAATGTGTTGATTTCTGCCCTCAATTCGAAAAATAAATGCATAATTATTGCTCTACTAGCCACCTTAACTCAGTGTAGTAAAGGAAATCTCAAAATTCTGCTTTGATTTCTTCCAAAAAATGCTGCAATTTTGGTGAGTTAGACCATGCCTTTGTATACATACTGAAGGTATACATATTGAAAAGACAATTTACTATATTCACACACTTAATAACATATGGGTGCATCTTTCACCTTCACAAAAAATAGCAATACATCATGGTTTGTATTGTACCATGTAAGTTTGGGTTGGAAACGTTCATGGCCCATGATTCCAGGACTGCCATCTGTAAAGTGTCTAGAGTTGACAGTGTGGATTTTGGGCTCAAATGCATCACTCCACTTCATTCCTCAGATGCTCAATAAAGTTGAAATTTGGAGAGTGAGAAGGTAAGGGTTATGAACTCATTGGAATGCTCATCCAGTCAGTCCTTTGCCAAAAGGGAGTGATGAGACAGGACATCTTGTTGAAAGAAGGCACCCTGCTGTGAGAAGTGGATAGCCATGAACAGGTGTAGGTGGTCAGCAAGTACGTCAACGTAGCCTTGTGCAGTGTTGGTGGTCTTAATTAGTTACCAGGTGGTCCACATAAATGAAGCATTTCCCTGCCTCCATCGCCCTGTAATAACCCAACTTCACAGTTGGGATCAACGGCCTCATGTGGTCAGTGCCACACACAACCTCCCAGCAGCATATTGTAGTTGGAACCTTGATTCGTTAGACCAAGCTACCCATTTCCAGTCTTCCACAGTTCATACTGTGGAAGACTGGAAACGGTACAAAATGACTGGAAATGGTACAAATTCATACTACAAAGACTGGAAATGGTAAAAAAAACGGGAAACTAAAATACAATGACTGATTGTTACATTTGATTGCTACACATAATCATTGTAAATGTACCTAAACAGGTACATTTACGTTTAGGTACATTTACAATGATTACGTGTAACAATCAAATGAGATATCATTTGCCAAATGAACTGTGGTGGAGAGCTATTGGACAGCTCGAAGCAGGCCGAAATCAGTCAGATGTGGCATGATGGCTGAATGTGAGTCCTTCTGTGGTCCATAGACTGTGGAATCAATTTCTTAGAATGGATTCCACATCTCGGAGGTTTAGCCAAGGAAAGGATAGAGTTACAACTGCTGTACAAAACCGATATCTGTGATTAACAGCACAAAGGAGCAGGATGTCTACTCCCTCTCAGCTACGATCCTCTCTTGCAGCAGCCACTGGGAGGGTTGTATCAGCTTCTACTGTGCATAGAAGGCTTCATGAGGGAGGTCTGTACATTAGAAGGCCCTCACATCACAGGAGAGAGCAGTTGAATTTGGCACACACGCATGTTAACTGAACAGAAGAGCAATGGAGGTCTGTACTCTTCACTGATGAGTCCAGATATTGCTTGCAGAGTGATTCCAGACATTGTTTGATATGGAGAGAACAAGGTACCCGTTATCATCCCAGTAACATCCATCAAAGAGACAGTTACAGCAGAGGTAGTGTGTGTGTGTGTGTTTGGGGTGGCGTTTCCTTAGGTGGATGCACAGACCTCTATGATTTTACGAGTGGGAACTTCAATGCTCAAAGGTATAGAGATGACATCCGGGACCCTTATGTAAATCCTTACACTGGTGCAATAGGTGAAACATTCATCTTACAAGATGACAATGTTCTTCCACACAAAGCTCAACCAATGGAACAATACCTTCAAGAGGAGAACATCATGCACATGGAGTAGCCAGCTCAATCTCCCGACCTAAATCCGATTGAGAATGTGTGGGATGCTCTAGGGAGACATGTTGCTGCCCCAACTTGTCATCTGAAACAAAGGGGGAGCTTATTACTGGTTTAAAGGAACAATGATCATTACTCCCTATTGAGCTGATTGACAACATCATAAACAGCATGGAACATCGCTGTCATGCCTGCATTGCTGTAAGGGGTGACCACACTCCTTATTAAATAACCTTGCCCACTGAATTCTGGCACCTAATTTTTGGACAAGTTCCTGTGTTATTTTTTGATGCAAAATGTTGCTAGTGTAAAATATTTTATGCCATTCTGAAACTAGCATTGTAATTCATGCTTTCATCAAATTTTATTAAAATCATTTATATAGTTTTTGTTTATCTAATTTTTCTGAGTTTTCCTTAATTTATGGAATTGTGAAATAACATTGTGACTAAACTTAACAAAAATGTTTTGCTTTATTTATATGCTACTTTTCAAAATTTTTAATGTGAATGAAAAATATTTTTGAGGACAGTGAAACTAGCTAAATATTTTAAACTACCCTTTTCTCATAAATTAAAAAAAAGTAAAAGCGAAAATAAAAAACTTTTATTTTCATTTGAAAAATAATTGTTTAAATGATTTAAGATATGCAGATTTATAAAAGGAACAGTGAAAAATAAACTATTACCTTCTGATATCCATGTACAAGAACAATTCCCAGTGTTGTTGGTGTCAATTTACGTCCACTACCCACAGTGACATAGTTCCTTTGACAGATATTGTTAATGTGGACAGGAATAGAAGCATCAGTTCCAATTCCATGTTTTTCCATAAGAGTTATTAACTCAGACTCTGTAAGATAATCTGGTGGACTGGTCTGCTTTTCAAGAAGCTTAACCTAATAAGGATAAAGAACAGATGCAACCACTGAAGTTCACACATCATACTGAATAATAAAAGGGAGCATAATATATATGGCTGTGCTTTCACTGATAGAAAAAACGAAATCAAATATAGTATGAAAACACCTTAATTTTGTGTATTATACTGAAGTCATTATGATATAAAATAGTCCACATCATAAATAACTATTCACATCTTGATTATTGTTACCGTGAAGCCTTTCAATAACACTGAGTTTGATGCCATTTGCATGGTAGACTACTAAACAGTTTGTCAATAAGTTTAGGTGGAGCCCATTGGCATTGAAAGACATTCATAATAAAGGAATGAGCAGTTCAATTTTCACTGCTATTTTATAATCTAAAGTTTAGTATGATACAATGAATTAGAGTTCATATGGCTATTATGCATGTTGAGTATTTTGTATAAATTTTATATTAGTAGAACTAACAAACTGCCATAATACACTACACATTCATCAGGCCCAGCCCATTTAACACTCATGCAAACAGCTTGATTCTTTGACAGGCAATAGAAAGAAATCAATAGCTTATTAAAGGATTAACTATCAAGCACAGAGATAACATCTAAGAAAATCTTATCTTTTATAGTAGCTACATATACATATATATAGTGTTATGGAAATCAATTAACTGGGAACAAGAATATTGTCATGATGAATCAGGTGTGTCTATGAATGTACATAGTTTAGTTAAATACACTAAGGAGAGGTTATGCAACTCAAGGAGAGGTTATGCAACTCTAACATCTATGCTAAGGAGAGGTTATGTACTCTATGTATGGTCTAATGACCTGGAAATGTTATATCAGTTCCATAACATATGGTTGTAATTTGTTTCTCAACAGAAATTTTGCAAATTTTTCTACACTGTTCATCAATAAAATTGCCCCATCTAAAAGGAGTGCTTGCTCTGAGCTCAAAACAAATGAACTGACAGAGCAATGTAGACAAGAAATTATGTTTGAATATCAGATCAGCAATATTTACTTGCTAAAATGTAGTTGGATTGTTTTATCTCCAAATGGCTCTTTTTTGCACATAATGGGCTAAATGGCCAGGTCACAAAGATCCCAAGAGCTCAGATAAAGAATGGGATCCACTGGACAACTGTTAGAAGAAGATGGAACCTCCCATCAAGGCCATCCAGTACATTCTATAATGTGCACAAGGCTCTCCTACATGCAAAGCCACAGCTCAATGTCCCATCTGATGGACATTGGTATTTTCAAGCCCAACAGTTTCATTTCTCACAAAGGACAGAATGGGGGGTTAACAGAGCAAATCTCAACACAAGTATGGTTGGGACTCAAAACTGGGAACATCAGATTATGAATCTGGTGTACTACCAACTGACCTAACCCCAGCTCCATGAAAATTCAGTGTACACCAACAAGAAGTAGGGCAACATAAACAGTAATTGCAGGCAAACATCACAGTAACAAGTGGAAAAGGTGGCGAATGTCATCTTGCTGAACACAGACATTCTTCATGCACCTGTGCAGTGAGCTGGGCAACAGCAGAAAGGTGCCGAGAGGTGGTGGTCAGTGGTCCCGTCGTATACCAAATATATTCAATGAGTGGACATGCAGGCCTGGATCTGGAAACATGCAGGTCAAGGAAGCATATCCACATCACATAGGCACTGTCAGGATATGAGAGCCATATGTAGGTGGCATTGTCCTGCTGAAAAACAGCATTTAGGATGGAGAGCAGAAATGGCAAAAGCACTGGTTCCAGAATGATTTCAACATAATGTCTTGCCATCAATAATGGCCGGATGTGAATGTTTATTTGTAACAGATGGCTTCCCATACCACGATTTTTGGTGTTGGCCCAGTATAATGCTCCCTGATGCATGTTGGGTTACTCTGTCCACAACATGTCTCCAGATGCATAGAGCTATTACTTGATCCCAAACAGACACAAACAATACAATAGTCTTGTCCCCAAGCAGCTCTTTCCCTGCACCACTGCAGACAATAATTGGTGATGCCAGAGGTTGATGAAACAACAGATAATATGAATGTAGCCCCAATACTTGCAGTCATCTTCAAATCATGCTCCCCAACACAGGTGCAGACAGGGATGGTGTTAAGATGTTGAAAATCTATCAGCTTGTGACAGATCCGTCTCCTGTCACTAGTCTGTGGATCTGTTAATCCTTCCATTCAGATATTCTGATACCACCAGACTTTGGCAATGTTACCTTCCTATACTCATTGTTGCCAACAGCATCAAACTGTTTGGGAATCACTACTCTCATGAACGGCAAATTGGTGTGGTGATCATCCATTTTCTGACAACCCAATGATTCAACCCCTTTCGAATTCCATCAGTTGTACATTAATGTTACACATTCTTCACAGGTCATTCACTCATCATTTTGTTTGCCAGCTGGCATTTACCCCCATTTTTATGGCCCTTTCAGATTCCTATGTTAGTATGGTACCAGACACATTATTGGATATTGTTTCAATTCTCTTGATGTGTAATCATTTATGTCCATATATGGCACAACTCTGCATACAAATCATCAGGTCAATCTGTCAATTCTTTTCGGATGGAGTAATTTCAATGACAAGCAGTATATTATGTAACTTTTTATTTAAAATTCTAACATAATTTTTAACCTGTTGATTCCTTGAAAAAATAATAATTATGTTAAAAATGAAAATCAAGTCCCTTATGCTTGTATCACTCAGTCTTATTTGCTTGCATCACCATAAGTAGCATCAACTGCAGATACTTGTGTTTACACTTTCACCCTGTTGTTCCATAAAGAAATTAACAATCCATTTGGGTATTGCAGCAATGCTTTTGAAACTTTTAGATATCGATTTTATTGCTAGAAGAAGTTGTATCACCCATCACTGCAAATCCAATGTGTACTGTCAATGTAGTTTTGCTTTTGATAAAGTCAAAAAGTTTTGAAATAATTATTCTTTTTAATTGCAGTATAAGTTTGTGCAACAATAAAAAAATTTCATGTGTGGGGGAAAAAAACAAATTTTTAAAAATAAAAGTCATCTAAAATATTGACTGAAAACATCTACACAATGCACACTTTCAGTCATACTGTGCCAACACCCAGAATGTCATGGGTTCAGATTCCACCTGGCTGAAGACAATTTTTCCTCTAGACCCATCTTTATCTTGTTACTTAAACAACTTAATAGCAGTTAAATACTTAATAAATAAAATACACAATAGCTTTCGCCATTTTATGGAAAAGCAATATGCACAAATTTTACTTATCACTATTTCTCTTTTATTATAACTTTTCTTTATTTCTATTTTACTACTCATATTTTTTTTTTATTTCGTTTCCATTTTATTACTCATAATTAGTCTTTTTTTAATATATAACATAACCTATTTCTGTTATTTAGTTCCTTCAGGATAAAGTTTTAAAGTTGTTCCTTTAATTTTCTGAAAAAACTTCGAAATTAATTAGGTCACCTTATGAGTTCAGTTTCAGAAACCCAACACCATAAGGGTTGATATATATAATAAAAATAAAATAAATAAATACCCCCTCAAGCAGCTGCTTGCCACAGAGGTCTGACAGGAGCCTGTCACTTTATATGCCACAGTAGAAGATCTGAGAGGATGGCAGGACCTCAGCAGAAAAACAACACGAACATCCATGCCTTAATCCGGGGCTCAAACCCAGGTCCCTTAGATCAACAGCCAAGCGCGCTAACCACTCGGCCATGGGAACAATTAGAATTTCCATGTTACACATGGAAAAAAATGAGTGTTTCATAGAGAGTGATAAACAATACAGACCACTCTGCTAAAAAGGTAAAGGCATCTCACAGAAGAGCATATTTAACCTTCCTAAAATGTTTATTTCCAAGAAAATATAGTTTTTCAGAAATATTACACATTACCATGCACCATTAGTATAAAACTTTCTGAATGAGCTTCTCCCAATAGGTGCATCATAAAAAGTTATTTATTAAGTGACCATGTAATGGTCACTTAAATTCTCCTATTTAATCCACCTGGACATTTTCTGTGCAATTATGTGGAGAATATCTTAAATTCATCTGTTATCATATTTAAGAACCTTTATTATGCTTTTCATACTATTATCCAAATTATTGCATAATGTACTTCCACACAAAATTGTTAGTGAAATTGAGCACTAACAATCATATCAAGCATAATTATAGACAGGACCAGATCTAAACCTATTTATATTTTTGCATTCTTAAAGAAATTTTTTAAAGACTTATAAAATGGAGGGGAGCTTATAATGCATTGGAAATCCAAGTCTCTTGGGAAACAAAGTTTTACATTTTTCAGGCTCAGTTGTGTTTCTTGCCCCCCAGATTTTTTTTAGCTCTGGGCCTGATTATAGATATACAAAAAACATATTTTACACACATAACACACTTAATACCTTTTACCTCAGCAACTTTGCAGGCATCTCCTTTTTTCAGATCTGGAAGAGTTTCATCAGCACCAATGCCCTGCCAAGTCATTACTTTAGTATAGCCAGGATCCAGCAAGGCTTTACCAGAACATGTGAATGTTTCCTCACCAATCTGAAAAGCTACAACTGTGTGTAGAAACTTCAAGTCTGGACTCAGCTGTACAAAACAAAAATAGGTTTAAATAAGCTTCTTGAACATGATAAAAACATTATCATCTTCAAGCTGATTTACAAATGTAAGACAATATATTTTAAATTGTACTTCAAAAAATTCTAAGATAAGCTTATTTTCTTTGAAACAGAAGTTTTATTTTAAAAATATGAAATTGAGAATATATAAAAATCAAAGATTAGTGTTGTTTAATCAGGTGGACTTACATTGCCTGGCAAATTATTACAAACACTGCATCAAGCATGATCATGAAGCATGTCAACATCACCATGAAACATGCCAATATATGAAAAATTTCTTACTCACAAAAGTTTTCTGTCACTGTGTAGTTTATAAAAGCTGTAAAGGCATGGTGGAAAGCAAAATCAAGTATGAGATGGGTATAAAAAGGTTGATCTAACTGATTTCAAAAGGGGAAGGGAGGGACTCATCATTGGAGTGGACTGGGCAGGAGCATCCATAACAGACATGACTGAAATCAACAGAAAATCACAGGGCTCAATCTCTCAGGTGTATGGAGAATGGAAACAGTTTCAAAAAACATCATCAATTGTAGCAAATAGGGAGGAAAAAGGCTCTGACAGACAGGTACAGGCATTTGTAAGCACAAACTATACAGCAAAACAGAGCTGCTACAGTTCAGCAGCTGAGAGAGATGACTACTAGCAGTATTTCAAAATCCATTTCAATGAGAACTGTGCACAGAGAATTGAAGAGTTTAAATTTGGGACTGTACCATGATAATATATACAACAAAGTGTTATATAAGTGTTCATAATAATTTGGCCAGGCAGTGCCTTTTTGGGGTGGGGTCTTTTGGCCTGGCCCTTGAGCTCAAAGAATGGTCTCAAATTTAAACGTTTGTTAATTTTTTGATATCAGATACAACAGTGAAAGCTACAGTTTAGTAAAATAAAAAAAAATTTAGACATGCCTCCAACAAGACAAAGATGTTTCTTTCTGGTGAGTTCTTGCCTCACAGAAATTCTCTATGGCATATATACCAACAATCTCCTGTCGGACTTCTGTGGAAAGCAGCTGCTTCAGGTGTAAATGTTTATATAAAATTTGTAAAATTAGAATTAAAAACGTTCATAAATAATATTGACAATTCATTTTTATTTTGACTAGTGGCTTCGAAATTTTTAAGGAGCCTGGGACTCTCTCGATCTTTGATAGGGTCTGATTATGAGTTGTAAGTAGTCTTCGAGGTCATAGGTTTTTAAGCTTGGACTAATATTAAAGTCAGTCTAAAAGCTTCACAAAAAAAATTTAGTTCATTAAGTCTTTTAATTATATACACCTGATCCAGAATGTATGCTCATCCAAATGTGTTGGTGCAATCTTGTCATAATTGGCAAGTCATTGGCAAGTTAATAAAAATACTTACATAAAGGTTGTGAATAAAACTACAGAAAAGTTAATAATTGGTGAAAGCATTCACAACCATCTTTAGTGTTTTAGTTTAACATTTAAACCATTTCTTGACACATTTTACCAGACATTAGATAATAATCTTTCAAATTTCAATAATAACTAATTTCTCCATCGGTTTTAATTTTCTTCAGTAGCCATGGTCTATGAAGGTCCAAACAAATTGTACAAATTAGTTCCCAAGTGCATCTGTCTTGAGCTACATCTGCCGCATTTGGCCACTACAGAGCAATTCTAACAAGGTCCTGTTTGACACTGTCTACCCACTGCATACTAAATCCCCCCCCCTCTTTCTGAGGCCTTTAGGCACAAAGTTCATAACCTTATTCAACCTATAGTTATGCATATGAACAATATGGCCAAACCAAATGAGTCTCTCTTTGCACAATATGCTGCTAAAAGGGGGTTGTCAACTCCTTACCCTACCTCATCATTACTCACAAATTTGAACTCCCTAATATCCAAGACATTGAGTAAGCATCCAGAATCAAAGGTATCAAGTTCCCTATTATCTTGTTTACAAAGAATCCAAGGTTCACTACCATAGCTAACCCTAGAAAGAACCAAACTATTATATCGACTAATTTTGGTCTTTAGATGTATACACCTATTTATCCACACTCTCCATTAGATTCTTAAAAGTCCCAACAGCAATCCCTATTCTTCTGTTTATCTCATACCATACATCACCAGTATCTGTTACATAGCTCCCAAGACAATTAAACTGAAACACTTGCTCAAGACTGTAACCATTCAGATTAACTGAACCACAGCCTGCCTGACCAATTTTCATCACTTTAGTATTCTCTCTATTTATCACCACACCCACTGTACTACCAGTCTCATCAATAGATCTAATGAAAGAGTTCATCTCATCAGCATCATTTGCCAAAATGGTCAAATCATCAGCATAATCTAAATCAGAAATATTCAAATCTCTAGACCATTTAAGCCCAAAATCTTTCCCTTGCAGTAAATTTCGCATAACATAATCAAAAGGCAAAAGAGAAAAGGATACAAAATAACACTGAGTCAAGTGTGAGAGTTGGTAAGGCTTGTAGCAACTGGTTTAGCATTCTCCTGATGTTCTGGTCGAACATCAGGAGAATGCTACAAGCCTTACCAACTCTCACACTTGATTCAGTGTTATTATAAAGAACTTTCATTATGTTAACTAACTTGTCTGATATGCCATAAGATCTCAGAGTTCAACCACAAATTATGATGGCCAATAGAGTCAAAAGTATTTTAAAATCTACAAAGCTAATAACCAAAGGTTTCTGAAACTCTAATCATTTCTCTAGAATCTGCTTAAGTGAGAAAAATCTCATCAATACATCCCTACCACTTCTGAATCCACACTGCTCATCATGCCATTGTCTATCAACCAGATTCTTAATTCTACTAAGCATAATCATGCAAAGAACGTTTTCTGGAACAGAAAGCGGTTGATACCTCTATAGTTATCATAAGAACTGCAATCAACTTTTTCAAAAATTTGGATAATAGCAGCTCTGGTAAAATCCAGAGACAATGCCTTTATCATAAAAGATATTCAAAGTTGCAGTCAGCCATGTGATAGCTGAAACATTCCCAGCTGCTAGCATTTCAGTAATAATTTCATCTACCCCAGGGATTTATGCAGTTTAAGTTTAGAAATAGCCAAAATAACTTCAGACTGTAATATAGGACCAACATTATGTCCAGTAATCTATCACCATTCAAACAACAGGAGTAGAACTAACCACATCGTTTAGAACAGGTGTGTCCAACCCACGGCCCTGACAAGCAAGTAATGCGGCCCACAAAATCGTAAAGTTTACGTGTTTACGATATAAGCTTTCAACGAGTTTTTGATATCCCACTAGTTTTATGTTGTCCTTTTTTTTAATTTTACAATAAAAAACATAAGAAATAAATGAAGTTTTATTATTCATATACATTAACTATATTATATATTTTATATGCAACCCAAAACAATTCATCTTCACTCAATATGGCCCAGGGAAGTCAAATCTTCACTCAATGTGGCCCAGGGAAGTCAAAAGGTTGGACACACCTGGTTTAGAACATCACTCAGTCCATCTAACTATGACAGAATCCTCACCTTCAATAATCTTACCATGTTTATCCTTCAATCCCTGTATACCTGTCCATTTCTTCCGACAAAAAACATTAATTATATGGTATAGCTTTCTGCTGTTATGCTGTCTAGCTGCTTCCTCTGCTTTGTCAGCGAAGAGATCAAGCCAAAAATTCTTATCGGCTATTTACTGATGCTTTACATGTTTGTTAAGATCTTTGTAACCCTTTCTGTTAGGACTAGTAAGGTGTTAATTATGGATAATCCTGCAGTTAATTATGAATATCCTGCAGTTCCCTGCAGTTCCTTCTTTCAAAAATAAGCTTCAGTGCCTTCTCATTCATGTAATTTTGCCTCCTCTGCTTCTTTTTACCCAAAAGAATATTGCTAGTTTCAAGAAAAGCCTGTTTAAAAATGTTTCATTCTTCCTCAACTTCAGTAGTAAGTAAACCATGAGTGTCATAATGACTAAGTCACCTATTATGGGAAGCTTTGGATATAACTGGGTCTTTCAGAGCCTCAGTGTTAAAGGTAACTTTATTTTCTAACATGAGCACACTTCATATGCAGTTACTACACTAGTTTCATAAATTAAGGAAAACTCAGAAAAATTATGATAAACAAAAAACTATATGAATGATTTTAATGAAATTTGATGAAAACATGAATTACAATGCTAGTTTCAGAATGGCATAAAATATTTTACACTAGAAACATTTTTTCATCAAAAAATAACACTTACAGAACTTGTCCAAAAATGAGGTGTCAGAATGCAATGGGTGAAGTTTTTTTAATAGAGAGTGTGGTCACCCCTTACAGCAATGCAGGCATGACAGCGATGTTCCATGATGTTCATGATGTTGTCAATCACCTCAGTAGGGAGTAACAACCATTGTTCCTTTAAACCAGTAATAAGCTCTCCCCTTTGTTTCAGGTGGCGGGTTGAGGGCAGCAACACATCTCCCTAGAGTATCCCACACATGCTCCATCAGATTTAGGTTGGGGGATCGAGCTGGCCACTCCATGTGCATAATGGTCTCCTCTTGAAGGTACTGTTCCACTAGTCAAGCTCTGTGTGGATAAGCGTTATCGACTTGTATGATGAATGTTTCACCTATTGCACCAGCGTAAGGATGTACATAAGAATCCAGGATGTCATCTCTATACCTTTGAGCATTGAGGTTCCCACTCATCAATACAGAGAGGTCTGTGCATCCATCTATGAAAATGTCACCCCAAACACACACACTACCTCTGCCTGTTAACTGTCTCTTTGACAGATGTTACTCGGATGATAGCAGGTACCTTGTTCTCTCCATATCAAACAATGTCTGAAATCACTCTGCAAGCAATATCTGGGCTCATCTGTGAAGAGTACGGACCTCCATTGCTCTTCTGTCCAGTTAACATACATGAGTGCCCAATTCAACTACTCTCTCCCATGGCATGATGTGAGGGATATACAAATTACTGGCCTTCTAGCATACAGACCTCCCTCATGAAGCCTTCTATGCACAAGAGAAGCTGATACAACCCTCCCAGTGGCTGCTGCAAGAGAGGATCGTAGCTGAAAGGGAGTAGACGTCCTGCTCCTTCGTGCTGTTAATCACAGATATCAGTCTTGCACAGCTGTCATAACTCTAGTCCTTCCTCGGCTAAACCTGCAAGACATGTAACCCATGCTAAGAAATTGATTCCACAGTCTATGAACCACAGAAGGACACATTCAGCTATTGTGCCACGTCTGATTGACTTTGGCCTGCTTCGAGCCGGCCAATAGCTCTCCACCACAGTTCATTTGGCAAATGATGTCTCGAGATCTTTCCTACAAAATGGCTGTTTTGAATTTCTTTATTCACATTTACAACACAAAATAATGATCCATTCCAAAACACCTGTTTTTATGCCGCTATCTGATTATGCAAATTGACGCAACCTACACTAATTTGCATATGATATGCTGACTCGGCATTATTGGTTACATGAATAAGTTTGGTGAGGATTGCACAATATTTTGCCGAATTATCGAGTTTTTTTTTTCATTTTTCCTTAATTTATGGAAACCGGTGTATTTAACAGAAGTGGGTGTTGCTGAGTTTATATCATGAGTAATTTTTCATAGTAATTTAACAAAACAGTGGATCCTTAGACACTCTGCTGCCCAAAGTTTACATCAAAAGCATGCCCAACTCATAAGACCTGATGTTTCCAGGTAAAAGTTCAAACTTTGTTTCAACTTTAATCAAGATTTTCTCTGCTCATCTACATCCTGCCCTTGGCATGAAAAAATATGCCACTAGGCCTGAAAAGTTCTCAGTGTTGGATGGTATTAGGTCATTTCAAAAGTAATGCACATGTCAACACTCCAGTATGGATGATGCAATCACCACAGTTGATTCAGCAGTTGTAGACAGGAAATGGAGAAAGGCAAACGTGATATTTTGCATCACTACATATTGCATTGATTTGACCTTCTTATTTTTTCTCTTGAGCAGAGTTTTGGTTTAGATGCATAAACTAATAATAACATAAATTAGTTATATAAACATCATATAACTAATTGTTTAACTGACAATCAATAATTTAAGTTCTTTTTTCGTTTAATGCTGAAAATTAAAAAAAAAACCCTTATTTAATTTATTGGCAAGATTAATTGCCTTGCACCCAAAAACATCTGCTATCCAACAAATTTATCATACTTTCGAAATGTTACACCCTTCAGTAAAAATCCTCCCAACATAAATCTTAATACATGACAGTTGTATTTTCATGTGTACTGAAACCTCTACAAACACCACTTTCAGCAGCAACTGTTCCAAAGTTTCAGTACACAATACAGTTGTCATGCATTAAGATTTATGTTGGGAGGATTTTTACTGAAGGGTGTAACATTTCAAAAGTATGATAAATTTGCAGGATAGCAGATGTTTTTGGCTGCCACACAATTAATCTTGCCAATAAATTAAATAAGGGTTCTTTTTAATTATTAGCATTAAACGAAAAAAACTTAAATTATTGATTGTCAATTAAACAATTAGTTATATGATGTTAATGCTTCTAAACCAAAACTCTGCTCAAGAGAAAAAATAAGAAGGTCAAATCAATTTCATAAAATAAATAATGTTTATTTCAAAATCTAACTCACCAAAAATACGTTGCACCAAAAAACAACTCTTTACAAAAATTAAACTGTTCCTTACTGAGCAACTCACACAACTAACTTCCTTCTCCCACTCCACATCACCCACTAACTTCGTGCTCACACTGCCTCTGTGACTTAATATCACTTGCCATACATCTCTGACATGCAAACCTGTGATACATGCACAGCATGTTGGGGAAAGTCACATTTGCATAAATGATGTTGGCATTGGCTATCTGCCCAAATTAGCGGCTGTCAATCAAAATTCGGAATTGCGCATACACAACTCCTTCAGCGTTATAGGTGGGGAGAAGGATGGATCAATTTAAACAAAAAGTTCCAAAATGATAATTATAACATAAAGTCAAACTGGTTAAGGAAAAGTCTGCATTGAATTGTCACTATTGATGAAACCAGATTAAGGATTTTGAACCTGAACTGAATTTTCAGTCCAGTCAGTGGAGAACAACGACCTTCTCAACGTGTGGTCTTGTATTGTCAGGGGGAATCTGCAGACTGTCAGATCAGTTACTGTGCATTTTTCAGCACAGGCAGATGTGAGGGATAAACACAGTTCTGGATAGTATCATAGGCTAGCTAAGAAAACTGTAAAAGCCTATTATTTACAATCCGCCTGGTAGGTATTTGATGTGTTAACTGTTGTGAGTCCCTTTGCAGTTGCATTGTAGTCGCAAATCTGCCACACAATGTTATGCATCGCAAATGGCAGTCTTGTCGCTCCATAGTCATATGCCGTCTTCCTGATCCTTGTTGGCGCATGCTGGATCCTTCTTGAACCCACTGGTGCCATATGTGTATGATGATGCTGGGATTGCAACCAACAAGGTTGGCCACATCTCTGTACAACAAACCAGCTTATCTAAGGCCAATGATTCTTTCACGCTCAAAGTCTGTCAACTTCTGTGTAAGGGCATCATTAGTAGTTTAGAACAATTTCCACAACGTTTTGTCAACCAGGGAGCTTTGGTTGCCTTTGTCTGTGTTTGACTGCTCTGAATCTGTGACATCAAGCATTTCATAGATACGCCTGTCCAATCATTCTGATTGTCCTGAAAACCTAATCATTTCCATGCATTTCCATACTACCGCTTCCCTAAATTTTGTCACATTTGCATAACTTCTTACAAGTGTTGCATTTTTCATTTCCTGTAGCGCATATAGATTTTACTTCCCAAACAGATAAGTTATTTGATTATGTAGGCTTACAGCATAAATGAGCAAATCATTTTGTTACTTTGTTTGATAAAAATAATTTGCCTTTTGCAATTAGATCTTTTATGCCAAAACATTATAGATCCAATGATAATATACCTCATTATCCTCTCGTTTTGACATCAGGTTTCATCTCTTCAACTAAGACTTACACAAAAAAATAATAATTCAAAAAAGTTATCAAAAATGAGACTGGCATTATAACATACTTACAGCAGTGAAGAAGTTATAATTCAACATTTCCAATATTTTAATTCTAATACATTTAGAAAAAATATCACTGGTAATTACTCACAGTTGCAATGAAATGTCGAGTAATGTAATCATAAAGTCTCCATGCATCACCATCTAATTCACTTCGAGAAGCAGCTTTCATTGGAGTGATAGGAGGGTGGTCACCAGCATCATTACCTTTCCTTTTAAAAATAATAACAATTCAGCAAATAATCAAAAAATAGCTATTATAATTATCATTGAGTAATAAACTGTTAAATAATATTACAAGGTAAGGATGAAATAGAATACTTCTGGTATCTCAAAAATTCTCCACTTAATATGCATGTATCATTATTGTGGGAATGCAGATATATGTGTCAGACTGTGAAATATGAAAAAAAAATAGTGGTAGAAAGATGATTCTTGGATCATTCATTTGCAATTTGCATAAATTGGACCACTGCTTACAGATTTTCAATAAAAGTTTACATGGCTGAATACAGCTTTTTTTATTCTGGAAACTTGAGTGTGCAACAGTGCTTCACCCAGGCATTGTCACAGCAATGCATGCTGAAGTAGCACTTTGATCACCATACAACTGTGAACATTCATGAATTTAAAAAAATATATATTACTGGCTTGAATTGATTAATCTGCAATATGCATTGAGTACATTAACGTTTCATACATATATATTATATATTGGACAATAATTGAAATGGTAATGATTTTCATCTTTACTGGGGAACCTTTTAATGATAAAAAAAGTCCTTTAAGTTATAACTTATCATAACCGAAACAACTCATACCTTGACTATGTAAAAATAGTGCTAAGTGTAAGGTGAACTTGTTGCTCAAAAGGGCTTTAGGTTAAACAACATAATCATGGATTAAATAAGTTTAATATATTGGACATACTGTAAATAATTTGTATAATATTTTTAAGCAATTTAGATACATATTTACAGCAGTGAAGAAGTTATAATTCAACATTTCCAATATTTTATCCAGAAAAGATATTTTACATCAAATTTGTAAAAAAAAATATTTAATATGAAACTTCACAATGAATTTTGTCATTAAAATATTTTCAAGAAATTGGTAGTTGATATACATCCATTTTTTTTATACTCAATGGAGAAACTAATAAACAATGGTTTGCAGTGTCAGTCTCTAACTGTTGGCTTATTTTAAGATGATGTCAAAGGAAAAAATGATCAGCTAATTTTTCCTACTGTTTGCTAATTTTTTAAACAATTAACATATAAAAATAGAACTTTATAGTGCTTAATAGTCTAGATTATTTTTTCACACTTTGCTTATGGCCAGTGTAAAAATACTTTTCCATGACATCCCAAAAACATAACTTTAAAATATCATATACAAATGTTTTATCAAAAAGATGCACTTAAAGGACTGGATTATTTTAGTTTTATGCAATGAATATTCAAATATTTTCCTTCATCCTACTGGAGACTCAGTGAATAATTTCTCATGACCCCCCCCCCCCCCAAAGTTTACAAAACTCTGCTGTAGATCACTAGACCATATAAAAAACATGATGTGAATACTTAACACATATACAAAAAATAATTTTATCATTAAAATCTCTGTATTTTCTAATGTCATGAATAAACAAACCTCGGTCGATTTAATCCTTTGGACAATACTTCTTGGACATCCGATCCCCAATCAGGGCTCCTTGATTGCTGTTGAAGAGTACCCCTGAAAAACATAAAATTATTATATATAAAATATTTAGATGACATGCATATCTGTGTATATAATATTTTATTATGTGTTCCAGAATTTTTTTTCTCCTATCAAGCACAGGAACTACTGAAATGGCTCAGGCCCAGATTCAACAATTTTAGGCTTGGGTTTGAAAATTTGAGCCCAAACTCATCTCTACTGTAAAATAACAAGCAATAGAGAAAAAAAAGTGGATTTCTTTGTTTTTCTGCATTGATCTTAAAAACAGTAAGTTAATAATATTAAAACTAAAGCACATTGAATGTTAACTAAATGTTAACACTAGGGCCAGATCTAGAAGGATGCCCTCCTCCCCTTTGAGAATGTTAGTAAGGGTAATACAAATTGATACACTTATGTATATTTCATGTATACAAACAAATTGATAAACTTATATATATTTCATGTATACAAACAAATTGATAAATTTATGTATATTTCATGTATTTTTCAACAAATATTTTAAAGACCTCTAAAACGAAAGACAAAATGTTATATTGCAATGGAAACTTAGTCTCTTACCCTCCCCCCTCCTTTATTTTTTTTCTAGATCCATGTCTGCTTAACATCAGAGAGGAAGGGCCAAATAGTCATGAGGATCATTTGGCCTGGGCCCAAGTTAAAAGCTGGCCTCATATTTAGACACTTGTTAATTCCTTGATATTAGATACAATAATAATAAAAGGTGTGACAAGCCTCAGATAAGGAATGGGTGTTTCTTTTCTAGTGTTGTCTTTCTGCTGTCTTGCATTACTCATAGACCTTCTCTGACATATTACATTAACAAGCTTCCATTAGATTTCTCTGACAAGCAGCTGCTTGAGAAGGAAATATTTTACAAACATTTTGGGTTGGGTTGTTTACCTCTGAGCTGCACTTTTTTGCACACAATGGGCTAAATGGCCAAGTCACAAGGACCCTGATGGCTCAGAGAAGGTTGGGGGAGGGGACCCACTGGAACAGCTGTTGGGAGACAACTGGTAGCCTTCCATCAAGGCCATCCAGCATGTTCTTTAATGTGCACTGGATATAGCTCTCCTGTACACGAGGTCATGGCTTAATAATCCCATCTGATGGACAGCAGCCTGTCCAAGCCCATCAGTGTCCCCTACTGATCATGGGCAGTGCGGGAAGTTTTGGGGAGATAAATCTCAATGCTGGCCCAACTGGGACTCAAATCTGAGAACTGCAGATTACAAGCCTGGTATGCTACCAACTGAACCACCTCTTCCCCATATACATTTTGCCAAATCAAAATTGGAAACGTTTATAAATAATAATGATTAATTTCTGTTTTGGCTACAGGCCTCAAAAGTTGGAAGTGGACTGGGTGTCTCTGGAAATGTGTTTATCTAAATTAGGGTATATTTCAGAACTATAAACTAACTATAGTTCATATAATATACATGATGTATAGGGAAGTTTAATAAGAGGGTTGAATCACTTACTGATTCAGAAACACTACTATTCTGTCATAGGTTACCATGTTTTGATGATCACATATTACATAGAAGCAAACCAATGAATAGAAGACATTTACTTTTAAATAAAATGTGGATAGCCATGGAAAGAATAGATACGAGAATAAGAATAATATTGATATCAACAGTGATAGTAACACAATATAGTGACTCTGACAAAACTTCCAGCAGTACTGTAAATGAAAGAAAAAAATAAGCAACTAAATAATTATCCTGTTTCAGATAAATCTGTTTATATTTATTATGAAGAATTAAATGTTCTTTCTTCTAAGACATAATAACATGCCATATTCTGTTATGTATGTGCATATCTAGTTATTTTAGAATGAGATTCAAATCCAATGAAATTACTCTTTTTTTTTTACTATATTGTTTTAAATAAACATTATTAAAATTAATAGGCTTGCTGTTTTTCTCAAATATTCCATTTTATAAATATTTACAATTAAATGCTCTTTATTTGATATATGATTGATTTATTTCTGTCTATTAGTTATTTCAATATAAGATTTTAAAATTGTTCAGTTTTTCTGCTGGAAGAATTTCAAAATTAGCCCAGCAACCAGAGTGAATTCTGCTCTATAAAGCAGGCATGTTAAGAGTTACTGTGTTGAAGTAGTGAATAAAAGTAGTAATTGCAATACGAAAAATATATTTGATTGTAATGATAGATTGGTGATTACAGCAGAGAAAAACTAATGTTAATTGCAATGCTCTTAGTACAGTTAGACCCAGTGCTACTGGAGAAATTGATGTAAGCACTGAGAGTGATACTTCAAATGTCAATGCTGGGCCAACATGTAATCCAGTAAACTGCTGATAATTAAAATTGTTAATTATTTTAGATGTCGGCCATTGAACAAGGATATCAACATCAGGGAGCAGAGATAAGGCTAGCAACTGTGGTAATGTGCTTGCATGGCTCGGCAGGGTTGATCAATGAACTGGGGCTACACTCAGAGGAGGGATCCTGAGAAATCATGGTATGTGATAAACAGCTGATTGCATCCTGTAAACTGAACATCGGCTGACCAATCCAACCATATTATCAGCACAGCAGTATATTACAGCCCTATGTCACCAGAAATGGAAGGAGCCCCTTAGCAGCTGTGAACAGTTGGCTTCATCCAGTAGGTGGACATCAGCTGAGCCCATGCAAATTCCTCACCTTAGCATTTTTAGCATAGCAGCATGTCACAGCCCAGTGTCACTGGAAATGGAAAGAGCATTTCAGCAGGTGCATTAAGCAATACAAAAAGGGAAATGAGCATCTGCACATGAACATGGCAGTGATTGAGCAGTTATTTGTGTTTGTATGCAATGAAATGCAGACAATTAAGCAAAAGAACTCATATAAACCACACTTTTATCTGCATGAACACTGACACAAGAGTGACTTTTTGCAAAACATCCAGCTGATAGATTTCACTCTTCCTCCCTTGAAGTGTGCTGCATGAATTAACTGTTTTATAGAGACTTCAATAAACTGCGAGTGACTTTATATGAACTGTGCTAAAGTTGCATTCAGGAGAGAGGAGTTCAAGTGTCTGAACAATCCAGAAAGAAATTGAAGAGGGTTAGGTCTGCTTGAATTTCTTAAATTTGGGGGGAAGGGGGGAAGTAGGAACTTGGTCAAGTTTGGGTGAAATGGAGAGCCAAGATCAGCATTCTGGCTAAGCTCTTTCATATAGAAATAGCAGCAACAACAGATCCAGTTCCAGGGACAGGGGAAGAACACTATGTGTTTTCCAGGTCCAATGCCTCTGGAACTGGGATCTAGATGGGTTGTCCAACACACAGAGGATCAAGGACATACTGGTTGGATGAAGGAGTTTTATACATCCTGAAAACAACATGTAATCACAGTTGATGGTAGCTTGAATGACAAAGAGATTTTGAAAAGACAGTTGTGACCTAATGGCAGGATTTGAATCAGGAAACAAAATAATGGCAGGAACTTGATCAGGAGTGTATCCACCATCTTCAATGATTTGGGCCAATTTTGGACAAAATTCTCTAGCAGCTGGCTCATCTGCAGATGCACCTTCACCTTTTATCTTTACATTATGAAACGCGTGTCTTTGAAGAAATCTTGCAAGCCAACCTATACTTGCAGAAAATTCATTATTTTTGTTTAACTGAGCTGATGTGGTTGGTTCCATTTCTTGTATTTGCTTATATATTTGTAATGCCGTCTGTTTGATGGTATTTCCGTCTAGAGGTATTCTTTTTTGCGAGTTATCTTCTACCCACAATACTAGTGTCTTTTCCATCTTCCCTTTTACAATATCCTTGTGTATGATGACAACTTAGCACTCAATTTTGTTCCAGAAAGCACAGATTTTTTAATAGCATCTTCATTTTTCTTGATGGTTCTTGTGGTAACTTCATTCAAACCAAATTATTTACCTATGGATGTTGAACCTTCTCCAGTTGAAGACGATCTAAAATTTGGATCTTAGTATTCAAAGAGATAGCTTTCCTTTTCTGCTTTTGTATAGTTGAATTATCTGACATCGTGGTAAGGCTTGCAAAAAATATTTGAATTGGAGTTAATAAATCAGATGATGAAAAATTGTAAATTACCTATCAGCAAAATTTAATAAATTTATATTATGTACACAAAACTTCAAAAAACAAAATTTTTTTCAATTTCTTCTATTAAACATCTAAACACTTCTAATTTTAGACTAACGCATGTATTGAAGATAAAATTGAGGGGAATTCCCGGAACTCAATGTTGCCACTTTATTCCGAATGAAGCAGGTTTTGTACAATTTTTCCATAAAAATAGAGAATAAAATAGAGAAAACTTGTTGTGTAGTTATGTTAGTGTAGTTTTCATTTTGGGAATTATAGTGCACAAAATGTGTATCTATAGAACATTTTCAAAGTTAAAACTACAGTGGACCCCTGATATAACGCGCATGTCGGGCGGGAAACAACACCCACGTTATAAGGTGAACCGCGTTATACCGAGCGGCGCGGTGGCGACACAATAAATTTCACACTGTAAGCTTTTCTTTTACTCATCATGCATACAATAATTAAACACTATTCAAAATACATGCAGGAACTCAATACATACACAATTACTCAATACGCAGTAACAATAAAATGCGATACTCACTAACGCCGCACGGACCTGTATAAACATGTTTGAACTTATCGCGAACATCGCCCGCGCTATAACTGAGTGCGCGGTATAGCGAGCAGCGCTATAACGAGGGTCCACTGTACTTCAAAAACTGTGACCATAAAAACGGCATCTTTGTTATAAATGTATATTTTAGGAATTTTTTTCTTGAAGAGGAATATTTTTTCAGAATCAAATTCAAATGGAGATTTTAAAAAGGAATTTTAACCATGTTAGATCAAAATAAATCGTATAAAAAGAGAATTGGAATTTTTTTCTAAACTATATTAAATCAAAATCGTGCAAAAAAACTGTGTAAAAACAGAATTGGGTGTATATATAAAAAATTACAACGGCAATTTTTATTTTTTTCAAATTTTTTTTGTTGTACTAATACTAAAAATGTATACATGTCCTTGGCCTCTTATTTCAGATTATGCGAACATAAACAGATGGCGTAGACACTGGAAGGGTTAAAGAATTTAAGTTGTGTAGCATTTTGTCCAAACTTTTTGAAAAAATAAATGATTTGTTTAGCAAAACAAAATGACTAGGGTTCATTGCACCTCACCCTACCTATGGTTAACTTCTACCAACCAGACCAACACCATGTTAAGAGAAAAACTAAAATCTTCAAATTTTTACATTAGAAATTGAACAATAAATAAATAAAAAACATGAACTTATCCAATGAACTTCCATTGCCAATTTAAAGGTTAACATGGCTTACCAATGCAACAAGTTTCATTTTCATTCATGTTAATTAATTTTTTTAAAGGGAAGAAGGAAGGTACTCTCCTACACAAAGGATGGAGATCACCTAGAACAGTGATTCCCAACCTTTTCTGGACCATCGCCCCCTTTAGAAGAGAACAAAAATTTCAATGCCCCCCCCCCCCCCCCTAATCCATAATAGTTAATTTTATATGAAATATTAAAATATTGTTGCATATTATCTGTACCTAATTTATCTGTTTATTTATCTATTAAAAATCATAAAGCAGAAATTAATAAAACAACCAAATGTACAATAAAATTGTTTATTAAAATTTTAAAAATAAACACAGAATCAATAAGAAATAAAAATAATGAGATAAACACAAAATTAAAAATAAATAAAAAAAATTAATGAGATGGTTGAGGCTGGTGGAGTGTTAACAATTTGTTAATGTCGGGTTCCAATTTCGTTAACATCAATCGCAGATCGCCACGTTCAGTGACGTGTAGTCTGTTCCTCTTCTTTGACAGTAAATTAGCTACTGCACTGAATCCACGCTCAGCCATATAGGACGAAGGAAATGCGATTAAAAACTTCTGTACTATTGCCCACAATCCAGGGTAGAGAACTGGTATTGATTTTTGAAGCCAGAACTCTTGGCATATATGTTTGAATTTTACTTTGAGTGCTTCGTTAGTCGTGAGTTCTAAGAGTTCCTCTTCCAAATTTGATGATTCTTCAGTATCTGTGTTTGCGAAAGGATCTAAAACCCAACTCGGTATATTCATGTTTAAAATATCTTGGAAACGCTCTGTAAAATCAACATGAAGAACTTCCAAGTGTTGGCAGTAAGTAAATAAATCTTCCGGTTTTGCAGAGACTGCTGATAATGTGGGAAAGTGGTTGTATTCACCTCTACCTAGATTTCGTTTGAATAGAAGAAGTTTTCCCGCAGAAGCAGTTATGACGTTTTTTGTTTTAATTAAATTCAACTCATCACCTTGCAATTGTAAATTAACTTGATTAAATATTTTAAACAGGTCTGTCAAATAAGTGATGTCATTTTTTGACGTAATCAGGTTTTCACACAATTTTTCGTCTCTGTCTTCAAGAAAGTCCAGTACTGAGTCAAATAGATTGAAAAAACGATTCAGACAAATACCTTTAGAGAGCCAACATACTTCTGTGTGCAGCAGCAAGCAATTGTAATCTTCATCATTTTCATTACAAAGCTTACCAAATAATCGGTCATTCAATGACTTGCTTCTAATCTTATTGATTGCTTTAATAACGTAATGGAGCGACGTATGCAGACGTTCATTCAAATTTTTTGCAACCAAATGCTGACGATGAATAATACAATGTACAGCGAGTACATTTGGTACTGCTTGTTTCAAATGCGCTATGAAACCCTTATGATTCCCTGTCATTGCTGGAGCACCATCAGTAGCAGCAGACAAAATATTGCAAATAGGAATTTCTTTCTCTTGAAAAAACTTTTGCATGGTATTAAATATAGATTCTCCCTTTGTATCAGATTCCAAATTTTTAGCAAATAATAACTCTTCATGAATTTTTTCTTCTTTATAAATCATACGTATGATAAGAGTAGAGCTTCGTTATTTGGTAGAGTTGATTCATCGAGTTGAATGGAAAATTTTCAAGTCTTTAAGTAATCACATAATGATATTTCAATGTCTTTTGCCATTTCATCTATTCTTCTTTGCACTGAATTATTACTGAGAGGAATTTTTTTGATGATATCTGACGGTGTCTTATGATGAAGGACAGTTTTTAATATCTCTTTGACTGCCGGCAAAATTAATTCCTCGCCAATTGTGTGTGGCTTTCCTGCTTTTGCAATTAACAATGAAACGTTATATGAGTTACGTTTATGAAACGTTATATATAACGTCCACCATCATCTTGTTTAGAAGAAGACGCAAAAAGGTTTGACATAGTTGGCTGTTTTAAATATTGCTTTTCCAGTTCTTGAAAATAGGATAAATCTTTGTTCTTATCAGCATGCATTTCATTTAAATGCTCTTGTAGCCTAGAAGGTTTCATAGCTTCATTTGAAAAAAACGTTTCGGCAAATTAAATACATAGGTAATGATTGGTTTGTAGGAGAGTACATAAATCCATATTTCAAATACTCAATACTGTACTGCCGGCATTTCTTTTTAGATATAGATTCAGACATTTTCAAATACAAATTAACTTCTCAACAGATTTATAGATAATTATAAAAATAATGTTTATAATGACTTCTAACACTTATCCCTCACGACTATTTATCACGGCGAAGCACATAAAAATAATAAAACATTCCTAGAGCTATCGCTTTTATAGATTTGATTTTGTGCACGCATTAACTTGTATGTTTGCGATGCTGGCGCACTTGCTCCGTAAACAAGTCATTTCAAGCTCCCATATTCTTGTCGAAACATGTTAAATTGCATGAACCAAGTGTTTGCCTACCAACTTGCAAGGACTTGTCACCGTCAATCTATTCTAAACTAAAACAAATTAGGTATAGGTATACCTAATGCTAATTTAAAAATGCTTATTAACGCGATAACAATAAGATAATTTACATAGCTAGATAAAATATTTATTCATGAAAACAGGTATTTTCAAAGTATTTTATTATATTAAAAAATAATTATAAAAAAATATTAAATATAATAAATTTATTATTATTGCATCAAGGTTGATTTGCCTGTCAGGACAGACACACATGTCCAACATAATAAGCCTGATATAGTAGTGCATGAAAAGGTATTGAATGAGATTACAATTATTGAAGTAGGAATAACATCTCAGGATCACCTGCAAACAGTACAGGTTGAAAAGAAAAGGAAGTATGATCTGCTGGCTAATGAGTTGAGCCTAATTCACAAGTGTAATGTTAATATTATACCTTATGTTCCGACGTGGGATGGTATTGTAACTACGTACCATAAAGCATACTCAAAGCGACTTGGAGTGGGAAAACATATTGAAGCTTATATCCAATCTGTGATCTTGAAGAGAACTTTTGAGAGCATCTCAGTCGACTTCAGACGTACCAGTATGTGACGTACCAGTGAAATGCTGTACATGACGGATGAGGTAGTGGATGACCAGAATCACCAGGAAGACACCACAGAATAGAAGAGATAAAACGGTTGTCACAGAAAATTCCATTAAATTTATTTATTTATTTGACTGCCCCTCTTGACTGCCTCAACGCCCCCCATTTGCCTCTGGATCCGCTACCGCCCCCATGGAAGGCTCCAGCGCCCACTGGGGGGGCGGTATCGCCCCCGTTGGGAATCTATGACCTAGAAGCTCTATTGGGCTTGTCCTGGTTTTTCATACTACATACAAGCACAGCGACATGCCCACTGGTTTAATAGTCAGATACACTAACTGCTAGATCAAGTATGGGCTAGTGGTTAGCATACCTGATGTAGAAATTCATTGGTGTGTATAATAACAGTTCCATCAGTTTGAATAGTTAGGGTCATATATGATGATGAGTTGTTGACACTTTATGAATAAACAATTAGGAGCAATAGGAAAATTGTTTTTCTCCATGGTGAGAGTCAAAATTCAAAGCCATCATACATAAACAATGTAACTCTCCTTCCTTGAATAGAGAAGATAGAAGGTAACTGTCATATTATCACTAACTATGATACTTGAGTTCCACCTGGGTTAAAAAGTGTTTTTTTACTAAATGTTGCATAATAAACAAAACAAATACTCAAAAATATAATCTCAATACACTGATCAAGTAACATTCCTTTCATTCCTCTCATCAGAGTAATAACTGCTTGCAGCATTAGGGAGCAAGCTCAGATATAAAGTTGCTAAGACTTGCCATTTGCACTTTCATAGACTGACATGCATCTCTCAATCAAGTTCTCATAACCAGAAACAATACATTATGATCTACTTTTATATCATCAAATGAAAACATAGAATTAATTTTTAGTAATTAATTATACATAATAAAAATAAGCATTTATTAACCTTAAATCAAAATTATCAGGATAATGTGTGGTTTCAGTTCTAGGGTAACTGATATACCCTTGGGTATATAGCCTCTCTGCTATTTGCATAGCATGATGGGGTCCCATATTCAATCCTGAGCTAGCAACTCGCATCAGTTCCACAGTGTTTAATGCTAAAGGACGCTGCCGACTTTTTTCTTTTTGTGACACATTAGTAACTCTGAAAAGGATATTAAAAAACATTCTAATTTTCCATCAGAAATAGTTTTATTCATAATAAATGATACAAAAAAAGGTTACTCAGTTTTATTCCACATTTCACAATATCAATAAATGTTAAACAATAAAAAAAATATACAGAACACAGTGTAAGTAATTAATTATAAAAAGTGTTTGACAGGGCTGGAAATACCCTGAGAACACATTGCACCAGTAACTAAATATTTCACACCGGTAACTAAAGAATCAACATATTACAAAGACGTCCATAACAGCAAGCTCCGTAATACACATATTTGGCTTTAACGGACCACTTTTTGGCTGTCTCAGGAATTACAGAAAATTTTCCACTCCTGCTGTTTGTTATACACAATACAACAGCGATTCTCAAATCTGTGCATCAACTAATTTCAATGTGGCCACCAAGGCCAAAGAAGTGATAATTTCTTACTTAGAGCACTATATTTTCAACACAAGAACTGATTTAATGTAATAAATCATGGATATTGCATGAGGTGCAATATACCTTTTGATAAGGAAGCAAATGCTGATGTTGTGAATTACCCTAAGAATATTTTTGCTTTTTTAAAATTTGCAATTACAGCTAGATATTGTGATAATTAAACTTAAAACTTGGAAAGTGCAAATCATAATATTTCTAATATTATAAAATAAATATTTCATAATCCAAAAAGAATTTTTATCTTTTAAAATATTTTACCTAAATGCACAAAATAACAAAAAGCAATTGGAGATTGGTAGAAAGTTAGTAGAAGCAAATTATTGGGTGGCATTTCTGCTCTTGGTATTATGTACAGGTGGAATTTTTGCATGCACCATTTTTGTTTGTGCCATTTTGTACAGGCAGTGTTTTGGTTTAACCAACAACAGCTGTCCAGCATGCTCCATAGGTTAACAGATTGGTTCACCTAAGGTCTCTGCATCAAAACTTTCACATACTCTATAACAAAAAGGATAACATATCACCTCTGGCAAATATGAGATGCTCATTTTCAGAGAAAATGAAGTTTTTCATTTTACAAATTTTGCACCTTTTAACAGTAGTAATCCATACTAATGTGTGATTGAAATATGTAAATAATTATACATTATTAGCCCTATGGAATGCAAAAGTATATCTCATTTATCCTTTAAATGAAATAGTTGGATTTCCTCATCCTCTAGGGTAGGAGGCCTAGGGATCGATGGCCTTGGAGCTCCACAGTTACAATGTCTGGAGGTACTCGGTGTGCCAGCGGTCCATTCTTGGTACACCCTTACTACAGCACCTCGCAAACAGCCCATGAAGTCTGCTGTTTCTGAGATGCTTCCACCCTTGGTGCAGTTACCAATGATCATTCCTTTTTGAACGTCCGTCAAATCAATATCTCTGTCCATTGTGCTCACGTTATGCACTATGGCTCATCTGTCCTGGCCGGCTGCTTATATCTCAGGGTGGTCAACCTTGTCATGTGCACTCCGTGACATGCCTGGGCAGCTACACTGTGATTCCATGGGTGGTCATATTATTCTGATATGACTGTGTATATGACTTACATCTAAACCTTTTTGTGAAAAAAGTATGTGTTACAAAGTTTGCCAATAAAGTTTTCCTATAATAACTACAATTAAATCAACTATTCACAGGTTAAGCTTATTTAATTTTATACTGTATAGTGTTTTAACCAATTTTTAAACATTCTAAACTGATCAAAATTTAACATCAATAAAAACTGTTAGTGCTAAAAATTTTAAAATAGTGATATTTAGAAAAAATATTATAAAAATATTTTGCCTTTTAACATACCAATATGTTTCACAAGAATATCTGCTATCCTTATCTACTTTTTCACTAAAATATTACTGCCAAAATTTATTTTAAGTATATTATTTAAACCCTGCAAGTTTCTGATTTGAAGGCAAATAAAAATCTTATCAGATTACTGTAATCTGGTTCATGAGAATTATGGTATTTTCCAAAATATAAGATGCACTTTTCTTCTCTTCCAGAAAGTACTATCTGAAATTCTTCTGCATATTATGGTTCAAAGGTACAACAAGACAGAATATGAATTGACTGAGATTCCTCTAGTGCACAATGGTCTTTCTCATCTATTACAATTGTGCAAAGAGTGAAAAATTCATGTCAGTTATTGAAACACTAGATAACTTCAGGTCTTTCAAGAAATGTGGTATCAACAATGGTCTTGACTCAACTGCAGATGCACTGTCTGAAAAAAATGATAGTTAAAACCTTAACATAGCAATGTGAGTGTGACAGCAGCAACAATGAATTCTTTTGAGTTCTAAGACATGTAAGTTTCACCTTTTATTTTGAAACTGAGTCTGTTCTTTCATTCTGCAATTCCTTCTTAATCTAGGTTAATCTTATAATCTGGCAAATACAGTGTTTTATTTTTTGTTCATATTATTTAGCTTTTATTAATCTATTACATCTTAAGAACTACATATTATACAAATAAGTTCTTCTGATTTAAAATTATGGGCAGTTGCACTTTCACGATTTAGTGCTTTTGATCACCTAATGAAACCTTACATATAAAATCCTTACCACTGATTAAATAGATTCTAACATCATATGTAAGTATGTATAACAAACAGTATGTTTATCAAACTCTTATAACTATCGATGGGCTTTTAAAGGCTGCCATCAGTCAGATGAGACACAATAGGACCATGATGTGACCATAATGTAATGTGACCATCAGTCAGATGAGGCCATGTGCAGGAGAGCCATACCCTGTGTACATTGAAGAACAAGCTGGGTGGCTTTGACAGGAGGCTACCATGTCTCCCAACAGTGGGTTCTCTCCCCAACCTTCTCTGAGCCCTCAGGGTCATTGTGACCTGGCCATTTAGTCCATTGCGGGCAAAAATATATATATACTCAGAGGTAAAACAACCCAACTAACATCTATCATAAATTCATTTCCCCATAAACTTATTTCATGTAACACCATTTCATTATTTCCATAAAATGATTTGCATGAAGAAATTGCAATAATTAGAAATGTAATCATGTGCACAATGATAAGAGGGCATACAAATTCAAATATTTGTCACTAATTAATATTTATGTGACTGACATGCATTTGCTATCTGGTAAAGAATGGCTGAACTATAAACAATAACAAATACACATTATAAAAAAAATTAAAAATCTCAAAAAGTTGCATCACAATATAAACATTTTTTTTGAAGACTTTGCACAATGTTTATTAACTACAATCTAGTAATTTTTTCTAGAAAATGTACTTACATAGCATCCTTTTTATTCTTCACCATATTTAGAAAAAGATTTGCGACTTCATTATCAAAAATCCTTATTCTGTCCCAATCTAAAGTAAGTGTTTTATCTTTTGTAGTCGTAACCTTCAAACAATGGGAGGAAACAATACTTTAAAATATGCATTATTTAAATATGTGCATTTTATCCAACCTAATTTACACAACTGCCAAATTTAAATACACTGGTCAACTAAATGATAATTTTAAGAATAAGGACATTAAACTGTTAATCTTTTCACAGGAAAATGAATTAAAGCATTTAAAAGACTGAACTTGTTTGGCATTGGTTGTTGCAATAGCAATGGGAAACATCTACAGTTAAGAAAACTTATCATTTGAAAATAACAAGTATTTTAAATAAACATTTAGAAATACACATGGGTTTCACCTTATGGATTACATAAGAATATATTATGTATGAATTAACATAATTGGCTAGTTCTATGAGCAACACCAGGTCCTACAAGTGATCTGAAATTGAGTCTTACCTTGTTAAAAGTGTTTTATAACCGAAGTTAAAAAAAACTAACATTTCGCCCATTATTATGAGAACACATATATACTTAATTGTAACGATGCTCTTCAAGGCTGTACTCTTGGCATCATGGATTAAGATATTACCTCTCAGCTGTGTTTGTTGATTTCCCTCAGGGTCCTGATTTTGATCCCAGCTACAGGAAGCCTCATTTTGGCATGATGAGTTTTCTTCTCTGAGCGGAGCTGCCTGTCTGATAAGTAATGCTGTTTAGAGATTTGGAAAGATTTCTCTCATTTCAGTGAGTATTAAATAAAAATTAATGAGTTAAATTCAGATGTTGTTCCCTGCTATGTGCTTAGATGGCAGCATAAATCAAGATGACATAAAGAACTCACCTTGTAGAAAGAGAAAGACAACCACAAGCATATGACCAGAATAACACTAGCACAATTACGCTCTTCAGATGGCTCCCTTTCCCTTCAGAACAGAATAATGTGGCCTCACCAGTGATGTAATTGAACCCCCAAGATTTTTCTGGACTGTAGAGGCCCTTTGAGATGATTAGCCAGAATTTATATGACGATGGAGTATTTACAGATAATTTATGAGGTTTATATAGAGAAGTTTGAAGAGGTTTATTTGAGAGATTTAAGGTGAGGAACTGGATTCAGGGGGGAGGGGTGTAGTAACAGTTTGTCCATTATGACAAGAATGAACATGTATTTAATTGTAACGATACCCTTGGGGGCTAGCCTCATGCCATTGTGGATTAAGCCACAATTTGGGACCATAAGGGAAGTAGGCAAGCACTGCCTCTCGGCAGTGCTTGCCAACTTCCCTTATGGTCCCAAATTGTGAGAAGCCTCATCTGAGCATGATGCGTTCTCTTCTCCGAGCAGGAGCTACCTAAGTCTGATTTTGCTGATAAGCAGTGATGTTCAAAGATTCAAAAGAATTTCTCTCATGGAGTGACTATTAATTAGACAATAATTAATGAGTTGAATTCAGATATTGGTTCCCTGCTCTGTGTAGATAGTAGCATGAATCAAGATGTCAAGAACTCGCCTTGTAGAAAGAGGACTAAAGAGAAGTCATAAGCATGTGATCAGAATAGCACTAGTACAGTTAGTCTTCAGATAGCTCCTTTCTACTTCACAACAGAATGTGTCCTCGCCAGTGATGCAATTGAACCCTCGAGATTTATCATTGAGATTCCAAAGGGAAATCCCTCAAAAGGATTATCCTGAGATAATCCCTTTGAGTTTATAAGCCAGAATTTATATAGAGGATTTATGGAGAGTTTAATACAGAGACTTATGAAGAGGATTTATGAGGTTTATTTGAGAAATTTGAACAGGTTTATTTGAGAGATTTAAGGAGATGTCATGTGTGGAGCCCAATCTTCGGGGCATTTAAGGTGAGGTTGTTACAAAATATGAAAGATAAAATGATTCACCCTTACCATTGAGATTTTGAGATACATGCAAATTGTTACAAAACTGTCCCAAAGCATCTTAAATATGAACCGTCAACTAATGAAATAAGTTGGGTTGGGTTGTTTTACCTCTGAGGGGCACTTTTTTGCACACAATGAGCTAAATGGCCAGGTCACATGGACCCTGAAGGCTCAGAGAAGGTTGCAAGAGGGGACCCACTGGAACACCTGTTGGAAGATAGATGGTAGCCTCCCATCAAGTCCATCCAGTGTGTTCTTTAACGTGTACAGGGTATGGCTCTCCCACACAAGGAGCCATGGCTTAACATTCCATCCGATGGACTGTGGCCTTTCCAAGCCCATCGGTGCCCCTACTGACTGTGGGTAGGGCGGGGAATTTTGCAGAGCTAAATCTCAACGCTGACCCAGCTGCAACTCAAACCTGGGAACTGCAGATTATGAGCCTGGTGTGCTACCGACTGAGCCACCCTGACCCCAATGAAATAAGTAACAAAAATCCTAAAATATAGTCACAACACACATGACAACTAATATAAAAAAAAAAGTTTTTTGTTTCTTTTTTGACCAACAGACTACAAAACTATACAGAAAATACAAAATCTGGAACTGAATGAGCACCTACATATGTTAAAGCTGGTTCAACAATTTTCAATAAATAAAAATAAATAAATAAATACCCCCTCAAGCAGCTGCTTGCCACAGAGGTCTGACAGGAGCCTGTCAGTTTATATGCCAAAGAGAAGGTCTGAGAGGATGGCAGGACCTCAGCAGAAAAATGACACAAACAGCCATTAGTAAAATAATATTCAGATAGTAAATCTGAATCCAGTTATATTTACTTATAGAATATGCATTCAATATAAAACTGCAAATGAATGGCATTACCATTGCTAATATGAAAAAAATATTAAACTAGATCATAAATGAAGGCAAATAAAACACCAAAAGTAACAATCAAATTAGCACATCAAAATGAAATAGAAAACTGAAAAATATAAATATAAAAATGATGAGGTAAAAACCACTCATATCAGGAACTCTAACCACTAGACTTGGTCAGTGTACCTAACTACTACACCAGCAGCTCTGTAAATGTTTGTAAATGTAGGAAAAACTGGAACAAGCTAATAAAGCTTCTAGGTCAGCGGTTCCCAACCTTTTTCGAGTTGCGACCCCATTTTATAGAGGAAAAGTGACCTGCAACCCCGATACATTAAAAATAGGCTTTTAATAGGGTAAATGAAAACACATCGAAAATAGATTTTTCAATATAATATAATTCAAAATAATGTTAACTTACGACATATTTAATGTGATAATTGAAATTGTAACTCATTAACAAGCTTAAAAATTCGCGGTTGAGTTTTCATTAATGCCAACCTCATGTAATTCTCTACATTTATTCTGTTTCTTGCTTTGGTTTTCAATTGAAGAAGTATTGAAAATCCACTCTCACAGAGATATGTTGAAACAAAGGGGAGTAAAACTCGAAACACAAGCATGGTGACATTTGGATATGACCGATACATAGTACACCAGAATTTAGTCAGCAGTTTTTCATCAAATAAGTTGCACGCTGAGGAATCATTCCGCAGATCCAAGAATTCATCTTGTACTTCATCAGGGAAACCTCACAAGCTAACCCGACGAACAAAGAAAGATCGTTACACATTTACGCAAACAAATCTCTGTGCAGGACGCAATGACGTGATTTTTTGTTTCCCCTTTTTAAAATTTTCATAGCTCACCAATGACCCGGCGACCCCACAAAAAATCCTTTGCGACCCCATTTGGGGTCACGACCCATGGGTTGGGAACCACTGTTCTAGGTTATCTCCATCCTTTGATTTTTTTTTCAAGTAATTAATTAATTAATCCTCAAGTAGCCATGGGCTAAGAAAATCAAACTACACAATAAACTGTAGTTTGCAAATCAAACAACTGTTGTATTTGAACATTATAGCAAAATTTTGCAAAGTCGTTTGACATTGTACACTCATCTCATTCTACATCTGCCACTTTTATACAACTGTTCCTAACTCTATTCACTAATCTTTAGTTCTGCATGCAGGCAACATTGCCAATCCTGCCAGGATTCCCATTATCTGTAGATGTTATTTATTCTGAAACCACAGATCAGAAATGAACACACACGTTTCCTTTACGACACTAAAACTCATTTTTTAAGAATTTAAATATAGGGTTAATATTATATATTTATTCTTGGAAACAATATGTTCAATAATAAATCATGTTTACCTTTCTAATTCACTATAAAATATGAGTGGTAGTGGCCTTTTTTTTTTTTACTGACAAAGGCAAAAAATAGCTGAGACTTCAGGATTCAATCCAGTTTTTCTGGCTAGACCCTGGAAGAATAAAGGTGGTTGATGACTCCATTATCAATATTTACATAATCAAATCTGCTAATACAGAAAGATGCTATTAAAGAGGTGAACATGCCTATTTTTCTACTTTCCACAGTGTCTAAAAAACCTCAGAAGCAAATCTATTCTCTCATTTACCTTATGATGCACATTTATGTTATATCTGGCAAAAATTCCTGTGTTATATGTCATATCTGCCAATATCTCTCATAAAAATCCTCAATATGACTTAAACTGAATAACTTCTTCAAGAGCACAACTATTCAAAAGAACTGATGTACTATTCACCTGACCATTTTCATTCCTTTAGTTTTCACTCCACTTATCACCAAACCAACCCTATTAAATACTCAACATATCTAAGTCAGATATTTTCAGTTCTTAATGAACTCACACAAACATTTCAGTAGTAAAACATAAACATTCTGGGCTTGCAAAAATGAACAGGTGTTGGCCAGGAAATAAAAATAGGATTAAGTATAAATGCAATGCTAGTGAAAAGTTAAGCATGGATCACCAAAATGTGAATAAAATAAATCATTAGAAATAAATTAAAGATATTTAATACACCTAAATAATTTAATGTATAGTTTGGAAAAATCAACATATAAATCGCATACAACAACATGGAATGTGTAAAACATATACCCTATAAAAGGAGTATTTTCACACATGCTCGATCATATCAAAATGAAATGCTACATAATCAGTCTGGAATAGACAATTGTTTCATGATCCCTCAAAGAAAATGTTTAGGCAACTCAAAATGACAGAGAGCAGCAGGAAGGTTGGAAGCCAGTGTCAAACAATTACAGAGATGGCCATATTCTTTGTCTATATGGCTTCATCATTATGGTAAAAATATACTGTTTAAACCCATTTATTGTTCTTTTAAAGTGGTAAGAATCATTTCTCCCCCCACCCCAAGAAGGCTTAAATATATTTCAAAATCTCTGTGCAGGGTCCTCACATTCCATGGTCCTGTGGAAAGAAAATGTTAGTGGGATTTTTAAAGAAACTATGTTTATAGAGAGAGAGATAGTGCTAGTAGTATCAAACCTAATAGTTATTAGAAGTCCTGTTAAAGGGTGTCTTAGAGTTACAACCCCTCAAGATGATTATTATACTCAACTACTGTCCTAATGCAACAGGAAAGCAAAAGCATCATTTCTGCCTTTAAGCCTCATTGCAGCCACAGTAAAGGAGGTATCTGTCTCAACTTTGACTACAAGATTTCTCAAGGTTGGACTTTCTTCTGTCAATCTACAATGTTTCCCCATTGTGTGCTTTCCTTTTAACCTTTCAGACACAGACAGGCCTGCTTGAAATTGTGTAATGATCATGTAGCCTGAACTCAAGAACAATGAAGTCTCATCTTGTTAATGGCAAGTTCTTTTCTATACAATAAGACATCAAATGTATACTGATCCAGAAAGAGATGGGAACCCATCAATGAGAGAAGTTAGTTAGTGGTGATCTAACTGTGTGTGCCAGGTTTTCATTGGGTGGCTGTATTAACCTCCGAGTGTTTGATAGAAGTTATGCGAATACTCCAAGATATGAGTTGATATCCTTGAGCTCTATGTCAAGCCCCTGGTGCAATAGGTAATAATTTCCTCCTCCTAATGGATAAAAATTTCTGCCCACACAGATCAAGACTGACCAACCAATATCTTGAAGAATATACCCTATGAATAGAATGGCCTGAATTCTCTACAGATCTCAATCTGGTAAAAAAATATTTAGGATGCCCTGGGGAGACATATTGCTACTCTTCAACCCCTTCCCTAAACACACTGCAGGACCTTAGGACTGCTCTTATTGCTCAGGGTATACTTTATTGTCCTTCCATTCTTTGGATTATCTTATCAAGGACATGAATCAATAGTTGTCAGACTGCATTAGTGCTAGAGGAGAAAATATTCCTATTGACAATGCATTTTGACAATGTATTTGTTGTATTTAAAACAACACCCCTTTTTCACATACTTTCCTTTATTCCTTTTTTTAGAGTCTATGTAAATTATTTTGGTCCAAATTTTCATGGCTTATCATAACATTATCTTTCTATGAAATTTTATTTCCCACACCATCCAAATACAGGGTGTAACAATATAGTTCAGTGAAGGTACTTTCTCTGAACTTTGTCACCCTTTGTATATTATTTCGATATCCACATGCTAATGGCTGTTGTGACTCTCAAAGTAACTTTCTTGGGCAGTGATATTTAAACCTTATGGTGCCATACGTGGTAAAATCTGGTTTGTGAAGCCTGCATATATGGACATAAATAGTAAACTCTGTCATTGTCATAAAAAAATTTTAATCTTTTTAAAAATATTACATTTTGAACAAACTTTTGTATTTACATATACAGGGTGATTCAAAAGATCTTAGACAAACTGTAAAGGTAGGTCAGGAATACAAAACAAACCATTTTTATATAGGAACATATAGCCGCAAACACCACCCCCAAGTGTGCTAGAGGTACAAGAAGAATCAAAAATAAAGGAATACAAGTAAGGTATAACAACATGTTTATTAGACATTGTGTTTACAATTTCAGAGGAAGTGCTCAAAGTTCTTTCCATTCGCAGCAATACATGCCTCGCAACATTGACACATGGATCGGCAAATGTGTTCAAAAATGCCAGACCTCTCGCAGACACATGCTGCTGCCTCAACAACTCTTGCGACGAGGTCAGCATCAGAGGCTATGGGGTTTTGTACACAAGGCCTTTAAGGTAACCCCAGAAGAAGAAATCAATGGAGGACAAGTTGGGTGATCTTGGTGGCCAAGCGACAGGTCAGCCCCAACCAATCCATCATGCAGGAATTACAGGGTGATTCAAAAGGTCTTAGACAAACTGTAAAGGAAGGTCAGGAATACAAAACAAACCATTTTTACATAGGAAACATATAGCCGCAAACACCACCCGAGTGTGCTAGGGGTACAAGAAGAATCAAAAATAAAGGAATACATGTAATATATGCTGTTGAGATACTCGCGCACAACCAATGTGAAATGTGCAGGTGCCCCGTCATGCTGAAACCACATGCGTCAGCGCACAGATACAGGAACATCATGCAACAGTTCCGGCAAGACCTTCTCCAGGAATATACGATAACTACACCCCACCCAAACATTTATGGTGAACCGGTGTTGCGCAGCACAGGGGCATGTAGCTCATGGGTTGTCATGTGCCCAGACATGCAAATTATGAACATTAACAACACCCTCACGTGAGAAGGTAGTTTCATCGGTGAAGAGAACCAATGCTGGAAATTCCGGCTGTGCGACACATTTTTGCAAAAAAACAACGTGCGAATTCCAAACGCGGGTGGTCATCTTCTTCCAATGACTGGACCTGTTGTATATGAAAAGGGTGTAACAACTCCTCGTGTAATACTCACCACATGCTGGGTTGAGGTACATGAATGTGACGCGAAATAGCCTGTGTACTTGTACTTGGATTGCATTCAATTTCATGTAAGATCGCTTCTTCCATGACAGGTGTGCATGTTGTTCGGTCCCGACCACAATGGCTGTTTACTTCAAAAGATCCAGTTTCACCCAATCTGTGGTGCAAACGCGCAAACGTTTGATGATGGGCCACGGTGTCTGTTTGGGAACCGTTCATGATACAATCGCACCACAGCTCACCTGTTTCCATTCGCTGCCCCATAAGCTAAGTGCATATCTGTCATCTCAGTATTACTGTAACGATGCATCCTACTCCCGCAATGTCGGGGCGGGAGTGGCTCAGTCGGTAGCGTGCCAGGCTCGTAATCTGTAGTTTCCAGGTTCGAGTCTCAGCTGGGTCAGCGTTGAGATTTATCTCCGCAAAATTCCCTGCCCACGGTCAGTAGGGGACACCGATGGGCTTGGAAAGGCCGCCGTCCGTCGGATGGGACGTTAAGCCGTGGCCCTGTGTGCGGGAGAGACAAACCCTATGCACGTTAAAGAACACGCTGGATGGCCTTGACGGGAGGCTACCATCTGTCTCCCAACAGCTTGTTCCAGTGGGTCCCCTCCCCCAACCTTCTCTGAGCCTTCGGGGTCCATGTGACCTGGCCATTTAGCACATGGTGTGCAAAAAAGTGCTGCTCAGAGGTAAAACAACCCAATCCAACCCACAATGTCAGCCGCTCGAATGATGATGACTTGTGCTGCCCAACTCAATTTCTGGCAAATAACACCCTCTAGCACACTCGGGTGACGTTTGTGGCTATATGTTCCTATGTAAAAATGTTTTTTATTTTCCTGACCTACCTTTACAGTTTGTCTAAGACCTTTTGAATCACCCTGTATATATTATTACTAATATTATCTGCCATCCTCTCAGACCATCTACTATGGCATATAAACTGACAGGCTCCTGTCATACCTCTGTGGCAAGCAGCTGCTTGAGGGGGTATTTATTTTTATTTATTATTATTTATAATTTCAATTAAAGAATACTACAAAGAATTCAAGATACAAGATTCAAGCAAGTTGTTTACTAAAAATATAACCATCTGTGTTCTCAATAACATGAAGTCAGATACCAAAGGAGCATTTTTTTTATTGGAAGATTTCAATGATTTGCATTGAAATAGAGCCATATAAATTTTTGCATCATATTAGTATACGAGTTGCCAGTTTATAAGGTAAACTTACCAAGTAGAGCATTGTGCCTACTTTGGCTTTCAGAATAGCCCAAATTCATTAGGGCATGGAACAAGATGTTGGATGTGCTATATAGGAATATTTTGAATATTACGAAATAATTGTCACACAGTTGCTGCAAACTGGATGGTGGCGCAGTCTCACTGCAAACAGTCCTTTCCACCACATCCCAAAGATACTTGATAGTGTTTAGATCCGGGGACTATGCAGGCCAATGAAGAAAGGAAAACTGGTTGGCATGTTCCTGGAACCATTCAGTGACAATAAGTGCCTTATGAGCAGGTGCATTATCATGTTGAACATTTCCATCTGAGTGAGGATAAACTGTAGACATGAGTTGTTGGGTTGTTTTACCTCTGAGCGGCACTTTTTTGCACACCATGGGCTAAATGGCCAGGTCACAAGGACCCCACAGGCTCAGAGAAGGTTGGGGGAGGGGACCCACTGGAACAGCTGTTGGGAGACAGATGGTAGCCTCCCGTCAAGGCCATCCAGCGTGTTCTTTAACGTGCACAGGGTATGGCTCTCCCGCACACGGGGCCACGGCTTAACGTCCCATCCGACGGACGGCGGCCTTTCCAAGCCCATCGGTGTCCCCTACTGACCGTGGGCAGGGCGGGGAATTTTGCGGAGATAAATCTCAACGCTGACCCAGCTGGGGCTCGAACCTGGGAACTACAGATTACGAGCCTGGCGCGCTACCGACTGAGCCACCCCCGCCCCTGTAGACATGAAAGAATGAATTTGGTCAGCAACCATATTAAAATATACCATGTCATTCAGATGTCCGTTGATGGGTATCAGTGGGCCTAATGTGTGCCAGGAAAACATTCCCCATACCATCACACCACTGGGCCTGTACAGTTAACACCAGACAAAATGGCCTCATGTTGCTTGCACCAAATTCTGATCCTTCCATCAGCATGACGCAGAAGGAGCTTTGATTCATCCGACCACGCTACCTTTTTCCAGTCCTCAATGGTCCAGTGTCAATGCTCCTGCACCACCTGCACCCACCATAAAGCATTCACGTTCTTCATGATACCATCGGCACTTGACATGGTTGGTAACTGTTGTAGCCCATTCGCAGCAAGGTCAAATATATGGTGCATTCGGAGATGACCTTCTGCATACTAATGTTCATTTCTGCTGTAATTTCCTTGGTTGTGGCCCATCTGTTTGCTTTGCACGATTCTTGGCAGTCTCCTTTGACCCCTCTGATACACAAGCTGTTTTCATCCATGGGATTGCTGATCACTGGTAGTTTTTTGCACCATTCCTAGTATACCCTTGAAACAGTTATGCATTAATAGCCCAGGAGGATAGCTGTTTGGGAGATGCTAGAACCAGCAGGCCTAGCACTAACTATCATGCCACATTCAAAATCTCTCAGGTCACTCATTTTGCCCATTTTGACACTCAATCCAATTCTAACTGATGTTTAGCGAGCTGGTCTACCTTACTTATACTACACACTGCAGTCACATGGCATATTACTGGAATGAACCATTTATGTGATGAATAAAAACCATTTATGTGATGAGGGGTGGTGTACCTATAAATTGGCATCTCAGTGTATTTTGCAATTAAAAACTATTTTAATATTTCTAAATTATTTTTATCTATTATCAGATATATTTTATGAAAAGAAATAAAAAGAAAAATCGGTATTTCTTTGGTCATGTGATTGACAACATGATAGGAGCATGATATCAATCAGCAAACATCTGGTTTTGGTTTGAAACTCAGTGCATTTGTTAGGCTGTACAGTTTGATGCTTTGTCAACACAGTGTAAATATTTATTCTTTTGTTTTCCCACCTCTTTACTTATATCATGAAATTTGGAGTGTAACAGCTAAATAAGTGTTTGCCAAATACTGCAATAGATATTACACATCAAGTTGAACCAGAATATCGTGACTTTTTTTTGCAAAATATTTCACTAACTCTGATAGTGATTCAGATCAATGGTGATGTCACTCTGATTCAGAAGGAGGGGTATTGATTCCACTACTTCTAGAATTATTTATATTATTTCTGAAATATATACTGCAATTAGAAAGAATATCTGAAACTTGTCAAAAAATGAAATTATTAAGTACGACTTTAAATGGTAGTTACCACAGGAGACATCTGATTAGGACATTATAATGAAAAATTTATATTAATATTTATATTGTTAATTATTACATTTATTTTTTTTTAAATAAGGAAGAAGGTACTTCCCTATACAATGGATGGAGATAACCTAGAAGCTATATTAGGCTTGTCCCAGTTTCTCATGCAACGTACAAACACTTACACAAGGACATGTCTGTTGGTCTTAGTCAGGTATGCTAACCACTAGACCAGAAAGAGCACAGCCAGGAATACCATTTTTAAATAATAAGACTTAGTTTAATTGGTTGGTTGTTTTACCTCTGAGCAGCACTTTTTTGCACACAATGGGCTAAATCTAAATGGCCACGTCATAAATACTCAAAGGGCCACTAGAAGGTTTGGGGGAGGGGACCAACTGGACAGCTGTTAGGAGACAGAGAGTAGCCTCCTGTCAAAGCCATCTAAGCATGTCTTTAAACATGCAGAGCATGGCTCTCCTGCACACAGGGCCATGGCTTTATATCCCATTTGATGGGCAGCAGACTTTTCAAGCCCATTGGTGTTCCCTACTGACCAAGAGCAAGGCAAGGAGTTTTTCAGAGATAAATATCAATGCTGACCAGGTGGGAGTCGAACCTGGGAACTGCAGATTACAAGACAAAAATTCATGATCAGAATCAAGAATTTGTAATTTTTAAATTAAGGTTTTACCACTGTTGCGAATTTCAACTTTTTTGTAGCAGTATTTAATATAAATTGATTTGGAAGGGTTCAATCTCAATTTTGGTGGTTAAAATAAACTTCATCTGTTTAGAAATACTTTTAATTTTTTCACAGATTTTTACTCCTTTACAGTTACATATTTTTCAGTTTTTATTTAAATTATCTTTCTTTTAAAGTAAAATAATTTTTTGTAATACTACTAACCAGTCTTCATTATCATCATCATCATGCAGCCATGGGATAAGGAACCCAAGCAGATAGAACAATATAGTTCACCAACATATCTGTCCTGAGCTACATCTGCTGCATTTGGCCACTGTAGATCAATTCTAACAAGGTTTTGTTTGGCATTGTCTGCCCACCAAATTCTAGGTATTCCCCACTTTCTGAGGACTTTAGGCACACTGTTCATAACCCTATTCACTAATCTACAATTATCCATACGGGCAACATGGCCAAACCAACAGAGTATCTCTCTGAACTATATGCTGCTCAAAGGATGTTGCTAACTCCTTTGCCTAACCTCATCATTACTTACAAAGTTGAACCATCTAATGCCTAAGATACTGCCTAAATATATAGAATCAAAGGCATCAAGTTTCCTACTATCTTGTTTACAAAGGGTCCAAGTTTCACTACCATAACTAACCTTAGAGAGAACCAAACTATTATGTGGCCTAATTTTAGTCTTTAGGTATAAATGCCTATTTCTCCACACTCTCCATAGATTTTTAGTAGTCCCAGCAGCAATCCCTATTGCTCTGTTTATCTCATGCCACACATCACCAGTGTCTATTACATAGCTACCAAAATAATTAAACTGAATTATTTATATGAAAGTAAGGAAATACTTCATAATATGACAAATAATATTATATATTCATAATATGGTAAAATTAATTTTCTTTAATTTTTTTCACTGAAGTTAAAATGCAAAATAAAAGAGTAAAACCTTGTAATTTTTTTTAAAAGTTTATAAACTTACCTCTCTTTTAATTTAATTTTTCACTATTTTCTAAGCTACAATGTAATGTTTGTTTCTTTCTTTCTTTTGGTATATAACATGACCTGTTTCTGCTGATAGATTATTTGGCAAAAAAATTCCAAAGTTAACTCTTTTATTTGACTGAGCAGAGTTGACAGAAGTCTTGACATTTCTCAAAGTATAATACCAAGAAAAAAAAAAGATCAATTTTCTTGATTCAAGTAAAAATTTATTTTTCTGTTAATAGTTACAGAAACAGTTAATAGTTTCTGTTAAATAGTCTTTCTACTCATATATATTATAATTATTTTTGTCTCTTAGTTTTGCTTTATCTTTAATAAATTTTTATTTTCACTGCCAGATGTATTTTTTTACTGTATGACCCTAAAAAACACTCAACTAAAATAAAATTAGTTGTCTTTTCTGTCAACTATTTTATTTTCATAAAATCCAGAATGATTTCATAAAATCCAAACTGATTAATTTAGCATATAACATGACACAATTCTTTTCATTAATTATTTGCCAAAAAAAGTTCTAAAGTTCACCTTTTTTTTCTTTCACTGAACAGTTAAAAAAGTTTGGCTATAGGATATAATTCCATTTTTCAAGCCTGGCTGGTAAGGGTTAAATAAAATATGCTGCCACTGATGAAAACATTGCTGAAACCCCCTCCTGAGAAATAATATTTAGAGTCACAGTAACTTTTTTTTAATGTTATCAATGTCTGCAAATCTGCAGCCCTTTAAAGCAGTCTTCAGTTTTTGGAATCACAAGGGGCTAAGGAGGATTGGAGAATAAGAATTTTTTATCTGGAGAATATGGTGGATTGCACTTTTCCTAACTTTTGCCTTTTATGGTTGATATTGATTCATCACTCTAACCAGTGAACACTCATTTCATGAGGGACTGAAAAGCACTCTTTTATCATCAGTTTGGCAGCTGGCACAACTGTTTTACAACTACAGCATAAGGGAGCACAAGCATGTTATATCCCATCTGCATGTTATATCCAACACTCTTAGGCAACTAGGCACTGAGCTGTAAGGGAATTCTGGGAGCTTTATTGTCACAGTGGTATATTTTGAAGCATTCGTATTTTATTCATCCATGCTTTAGATGAGAATAGTATAATAAAATCAAATACATTTACACTATTATGTAAAAGTTATCAGCTTTTTGGACAGACTTTCTGATTAACAAGCTGCAGTCTATTTTTAATAATGAATATTCATTTTATGCATTATTGTGGAATGCTAGCTGTTGCTGATATCCATGGTGAGTGGATGTGACTTTTATTTCAATAAAAATGTTCCTGATGCATATATATCTACATAGTGTTTTATTCCTAGTAATCTGCAGCAAACTTGAACAATTTTGCTGGAGGTGCTCAAAGAGACCATCTCTTGTAAGCCTTCACATGTTTTTCACAGCTTTTCCCTGGAAAATACATATAAAATACACAAACAATGAGACTAAAACCATATTAGTAAATCATATTTCAACAACCTAAACATAAAAAATATTGCTTTTATGGATTAATTGCCATTATTTGCCAAAAACAGCCTTTATGGTCAATATTTTCTTTTACACCAAAAGTATGGCACAAGCAAGAAAAGAATATTCTAATGTTGAGATAGGAGTACCTTGTGAGCATCAGGTCAAGTGCTTGGCCTATTAATTTTTGTGTTTCTTGTTCCCCAGTCTAGTAGTGTCATCCAATCAGTTTGAACCAGTTATCAAAAATATTTTTGAACATATATTTTGAACTTAAAAAGACAAATATGAAAAAGTAATTAATTTGAAACAATAAAAACATCACAAATAATGAAACAAATACATGCACATAAAGAGAACTATTGCAGTTGTTCATACTTTAACCGACTCCTAAAAAGATTATTCTCATAAATGAATTTCACATCATTAAAAAATTGATGCTTTTGATTCCAGATGCTTACGCAGTATCTTGGGCATTAGGTGGTTCAACTTTGTAACTAATGATGAGGTTAGGCAAAGGAGTTTGCAACCTCCTTTAAGCAGCATATTGTGCAGAGAGAGACTCTGTTGGTTTGGCCATGTTGCCCGTATGAATAATTATAGATTGGCGAATAGGGTTATGAACAGTGTGCCTAAAGGCCTCAGAAAGAGGGGGAGACCTAGGATGCGGTGGGCACACAATGTCAAACAGGACCTTGTTAGAATTGGTGTGCAGTGGCCAGACGCAGTAGATGTAGCTCAGGATAGACTTGCTTGGAGAACTAAATTGCACGGTCTGGTTGGACCTTCATAGCCCATGGCTGCTTGTGGATGATGATGATGATGATAAAATATTAAAAATAAAAAACTAAAAATTACACTTGAAAAGAAGCAGTTTTTAATTGGGGTGACACCACTGCATGTCACAATTAACAAATAATACAATAAACACACCTATTTTTCCTTATAAAATTATATTTACACCTGAAATCAACTTACTTTTACTTGTAAAACCCAAAAAGGTTCTGGTTTGAAGGAAGCTATTTTATCATGGCGCTCAACACAGAATCCCAGTGTAGGAGTTTGGCATGGTCCAAAAGATATAAGTGAACTGTCCAAGTTTCCATACTTATTCTGCATAAGAAATTCCATTAATTAATTTCTATTTACTACAGTTTGAACAAAAGTTTTCTTAATGCATGGGTGAGAAACCTAACCTAGGATGTAATATTTATAAAATATGAGCTTTATATATATATATCTTTGTATAATATGCAGTAAGCCTACTAAGATTATTTAACAATTCCACTTTAGCATAAAATAAAAAAATATATACCCCCTCAAGCAGCTGCTTCCCACAGAGGTCTGACAGGAGTTTATTAGTTTATAAACACTTAAGAAGTTATAAAAAGAAATGCACTTTTTGGAGTATTCAGTATTTGCCACTGAATAGCTTAAAAACCACAGCTGAATATCTGGTACAGCCTATTAACAATGATATTTTCATTTGCTTATATGATTTTAAATAAAACAAAAATCTTCAATGAAACTTCACATGAAAAACCGCATTAAATATAATAATGAATAATGATAAACAGCAAATGCAATTTTAGTCATATATATGGAAATAATGATTCAAATAGTTCAGCAGCCATATTTGTTTCCATTCAATAATAAAGATTTCATTTCTGGAATTACATTACTGAATTTTTTTTTTAATTGTAGCCTATATGAGTGGCCATTCACTCACTAAAAAGAGAAATACTTGCAACATAATTAGTTAACTTATGTGTAAATATGAAATTCAGTTCATTATAGCATGAACAAACAACATAAATGTCTAAAAATAACTCACTTCACAGAATAGCAAATAATCAACGATATATTTGCACAACCGTCTGCTTACAACTGTTAGAGTGCACAACACATCTCACTGAATGCAATTATTTAGCTGAATTTTCATTAAACTTAAAAGCTCATGTTGTTGCTAGCACAGCAGAGATCAAAATGATCCTTTCTTTAGCGATTAGTTTTGTTTGGCAAAATTCCTTGCCATATGCATGTGCAGTGAGAGCGATTCGTGCTGTCATCAGATGCTTCTTATTACTACAGCTTCATAAAAACATTTGTTTGATGACACCACACCATTCTTAAAAGGTTTCAGAAGTTTGCCGATCAGCGTAAGAATGTTTTGTAAACTTTATAGAATGAATAAGTTGAAGATTGCATATCAAGTAAAGTAATATAAGTTGACAAAAAATTATAATGTGTATTACAGATATTTATTTAAAATTTCAAGCAAAAACTTGATTTTGTTCGTGGGACGCTAGTTGGACAGCGCTGATCTAGACTCTAGAAAATTCTTGGTCTCATCGGAAAGGGGACACCAAGGGGCTTGGAAAGTTTGATGGGGCATAAAGCCATGGCCCCCTTATGCAGGAGAGTTATATACTGTGAATGCTAAAGAATATATTGGATGGCTTTGATGGGAGATTTCCATCTATTTCTTAACAGCTGTCCAGTGAGTCCCCTTCCCTCAATCTTCTCTGAGTTCTTAGGGTCCTAGTGACCTGGCCATTTAGCTCATTGTGTGCCATAAAGAGCCACTCAGAGGTAAAACAATGCAACTCAGCACAAAGTGACTACTATTTTATGACATTTACAAATTTCAACAGAAGTAGCAATCTTCATTAAAGTGCTATTAAATAGAATGCAGTTATAGGTCTAAATGATTATTTTTAATTATACTTCAGAGGATTTTTCCCTAATGTCTGCAATATAAGGGGAAAAAATTTATTTGAAATTCATTAAAGATTGATTTCCTATGTATAATGAAAGCAGTTTGTGTGCGTGCCTTGAATTAGGCATGCCATATTGAACAATTTTTTTTTAAATTTCAATAAAAACTGTAGCTCTGGGGTACTCGAATACGAAAAGTGTAGTTTATTTATGACTAAGATAGAAGTTTTGCAATAACAACCTATACTTTACACCAAAAGTGCTGTTCTGGATAAAAAAAAAAGGTGAATAGGTGACAGAGTTACTTAAGTGATAAAGCAATCCGGCTTATTTCTGATAAATGAAACTGTAACAACCATCTACTACTCAACACAGAGCAATCTTCTAGCAAGTGCCCAGAGAAACTGGGAAGCTGATGCAAATTACTGGTTTATTAACTTGGTAGAACAAGCAGGAGGTGTTACAGGAAGTGAGGCTGTTTTATTGTATAATACATTATTATCCAGTGTTGCATTGATACAGATGAAAAAAAGATTGGAGGTGAGGATCCTGTCATGACAAGATGAATATTTTAAGGATGTTCTGAATAGTGGTAGTTAGGTTTCATTGCTTGCAACAATGATAGATGAACTGCTGACTTTAATGGTGGACTTTGCATGTATGCATGGATCTGAACAAATGAGGTTTCAATAATTCTTTCCTTCTGGAAAAAAAAGCTCACTTTTAAACACACTATTTTCAAAAGATATTTTGACAAACTTGCCTTGCTCGTCCCATGTTTGGGCTCCACACGTGACATTCTTCTCCTTAAATCTCCATAAATTATTCCTCTATAAACTCCATATATATACTCTCAATATAAATTCCTACTAATTTCTCCAAATATCAGGCTAATCATCAAAATGGGCCTCTAAAATGATAGTATCCTTATTAACAGATTGTCACTGGGCTGGGCCAGATAAATCTTGTGGTACATTGTCGGCCACATAATTTATTCGTGAAGTAGAAGGGAGCCATCTGAAGACCGTAACCATACTAATTCCATTCCGGTCACATGCTTGTTATTGTCCTCCTCTTCATTTACGAGGCGAGTTCTTTTACCATCTTGATTCATGCTGTCATCTAGGCACAGAACAGGAAACCAACATCTGAATTCAACTCATTAATTTTTTATTTTTTTTCTAATTAATTCTGGCTCTATGAGAGAAATTCTTCTGAATCTCTGAACATCACTGCTTATGAGCCAAATCAGACTTAGCCACTCAGAGAGAATGCATTATGTGAGATGAGGCTTTCCACAACTGGGATATAACTTGGGACCCCAAAGGAGGTCAACAATCTCTTCCTCTCTCTTCCCTACTGTCAGATCAAGCACTGCTGAGAGGCAATGACTTAATCCACAAAGAAAGAGTCCAGTCCCAAAGGGCATCATTACAATTAAGTACATATGCATTCTCGATCATAATGATGAATTGTTACAATATATTAAAAAAAGGCATGAATATAAACAAAGCTCTAAAAATTCTTACCTGAAAAAACTTGGTTTGAAACCTTGTAAATGCACATCCAATTCTAAGATCAAGCTCCTGACGAGCATCAACTGACAAAGCTTCATTCTCATTAGGCTCCACCAAATGGCTCATTGCAGCTTTAATGTCTTGCTCAGTAATAGCACTAAATTTGGCCCGAAATATCACCTAAATATGTAACATGACGTATACTTTCAATTCATCTCATAAATTTATATAACAGCATTATAGTTAATTTACTTTTCTTTTTTCTGGATAATAAATTAACCCTTTCAGTTTCCATGTGCCAAACAGGAACACTAACAGAAAAACTATTTTTTGATCAATGCAAAACTGTTAAAGTACAATTTCAAATAATGTTTCCCATATGAGAATTTGCAACATATTTACAAATAACAAAAGTTTCTTTTCATTCTTTCAGTTTTATTTTGTATGCTAATTTTTTTCCTTTTCATTATTCTATTTTTTCTTTGTGAAATATGTTTATTTGGCATTAAAATAACAATAAAATCATGTTCCAAACATTGTTAGCTGAACCTAACTAATTCGGAACAGAAAGGCTTATTAGAGCTTTAATTTATTTAAATGTAAACTTTAGCTCAAAGTTTAAATCAAAAATATGCTATAAATAACTCTTGACAGACAAAATAATCTGAGTCCATAGCATTCATCAACAGTTGCCAAATCACCTTAATCCAACAACATGTGCAACAGCTAAATAGCTGTACCGAAACTCTTATGTGAACAAAAATATATTTTGTCTTCTATATATACAATGAAGAGTCAAAACATTATGACCAGCATGTCTTTATGCAAATAGGAGCAATTGCAGGTAAACAACAGCGCATGTGAAGGTCATGAAATGGTATAAATACACCTGATACTGAGCTATGTTAATCAGTGTTATTCTTGTTCTTCAGATGGGAAAAGCAGCAGACTTAAGTGAGTTTGACAAAGGCCAAATTGTAATGGCCAGATAACTGGGTCAGAGCATTTCCGAGACGGGAAAGCTTGTGGGCTGCTCGTGGTCAGCCGTGGTTAGTACCTTCAAAAAGTGGTACAAGGAGGGAAAAACCATCAACTGCCGCCAAGGTGTAGGGCCAATCATGGCTGATTAATGCTAGAGCTGAGCAAAGGCTATTGTGTATGGTGTGAGCCAACAGAAGGGCTACTGCGGCGAAACTTGCCAGCAATTTGAATGTTGGTGACAAAAGTAATGTGTCATAACACACAGTACATTGAACCCTGCTGAAAATGGGACTATGTAGCTGCAGGCCATTCCAAGTGCCCATGCTAACCTCGTTTCACTGCCGAAAGCGCCTACAATGGGCACGCGAACATCAAAACTGTAACTTGAATGATTGGAAGAAGGTCATCTGGTCCGATGGATCTCATTTCTTGTTGCACCATGTGGACGGCTAGGTACATGTGCATCTTTTACCTGAGAAAGTGTTGGAAGGGTAACCAGGAAGTGTAATGCTTTGGGCAATGTTCTGCTGAGAAACCCTAGGTCCAGTCATTCATGTGCATGAAACTATGACGTCTACCACTTACCGAAATATCATTACAGACCAGGTACATCCTTTCATGGCAACAGTATACCCCTCTAGTAGTGCCTTCTTTCAGCATGATAATGTGCCATGCCACACTGCCCGTATTGTTTGAGAATGGTTCACAGAACATGAGGAAGACTTCCAGGTTCCCCAGACATCAATCCAATTGAGCATCTGTGGTTTGTGTTGGAACATCATATCTGATCTGCGGCAGCTCAACCATGTAACTTACAAGAGTTAAAGGATCTGCTGGTAATGTGTTGGTACCAGATACCACAAGACACCTTTAGAAATCTTGTAGTGTCCATGCCTCGCCAGGTAACAGTTGTTTTGGCAGCACATGGAGGACCAACATCATATTAGGCAGATGGTCATAATGCTCTGGCTCTTCAGTGTATGTATATCTCATAATTTTATAGTAATGTATTTATTCATTAATACTACAGCTATTTAAATATCGTATGTGGACAATATATATATAGATTAAACGAATTAATAGTTTGTAAATTGCTAATTCAACTTGAACAATGCTTCAACAAAAGTTTAACTTACTGCAAGACTTATTACACAGTACTTCACATATTTATGCTTCTTTTTAGAAGCTGCATAAGAGTAAAATATTTTTAAAGCTACTTTTTAATTATGTTACTTAGATAACAATTTTAGAGGCAAATTTTAGAGGCATAATTACTCCTTAATTCATGCTCATAATGCAATCATTGCATGTAATTTCCTATATGACAATAAAACTGGGAAAACTGTTTTCATAAACTGCAGTGAATATTATTTTTTTCATATTATATGATTATATCAAAAAACATTTTTCCCTCCATTTTTCTAAAGTAATTTTACATTTATGCACAGAGCCACAATTTATTATACACACAGCTCCCATCTACAAACCAACAATACCCCACCATAATAATGCGACCAGCCAAAACCACTTGCAGGCTATAAATATATCCGATACCTACCTGATGTATAGCGTAACTGCAAATGTCATTATGGATAAACACAGTGACCTGAGTGAGTTCCATCATGGGCAGATAGTCGGTGCAAGGAAGATTGGGTGCTCCATATCTGCAACTAAAGAACATCTGGTATTTCTGCATGTGTGTACCAGGACTATATCAAAACCAGCAAAGCCTGCAGCTGCCATGAAAAATATGACCATAATGTGATGGTTCACCATTCACTTTTACATTCCTTAACTAGTTTTAACTTATTTTTATGATATAATTATTTATTTTGGGGCCTTTCATTCCTTTGAACCATCATCTCTCTCTGTCTGTAGATGATGCCAATTGCACAACTCCATTCTGATTGACAGCCACTAATCACTTACAGCATGATCACAGCTGCTTACATCATCATCATCATCGTGTGCAAATGTGGCTTGAGGCACGATATAAACACGTCACATTTGCTTTAAGCCAGAGTGTGTTGCTACAGTTGAGATGGTAAGGAAGAGAGGAGGACTCTGGTGATTGTAAGAGTTGTAGGTGGAGATATTTAGAGTTGATATTTGTGAACTGTGTTGATGAATGATTTTGAGGAGTCATTTTGTAGAAGCTTTATAATGGTGAGTCAATAATCCAATAAACTTCCTTAATTTTATGGAATTGTACTTGACTTTTTTTTTCTCTTGAGCAGAGCTTGTTTTAGTGATATTGATTTTACATTTCACTTTTTTTTTCACTTTTACATTCCTTAACTAATTTTAACTTATTTTTATGCTATAATTATTATTTTGGGGCCTTTCATTCCTTTGAACCATCCTCTCTCTCTCTCTGTCTGTAGATGATGCCAATTGCACAACTCCATTTTGATTGACAGTCACTAACCACCGAGAGCATGATCACAGCTGCTTACATCATCATCATTTATGGTTGATTGTGAGATCATATGGTATACCTCACAAGTTAGTTAACATAATGAAAGCTCTCTATAATAACACTGAGTCGTGTGTGAGAGTTGGTAAGGCTTGTAGCAATTGGTTTAGTATTACTTCTGGTGTTCGACAAAGGTGCATTTTGTCTCCTTTTCTCTTTAGTTTGGTTATTGATTATGTTATGCGAAATTCACTTCAAGGGAAAGATTTTGGCCTTAAATGGGCTGGAGATACGAAAATTTCGGACTTAGATTATGCTGATGATTTAGCCCTTTTGGCAAATGATGTTGATGAGATGAACTCTTTCATTAGGACTGTTGATGAAACTGGTAGTAGAGTAGGTTTGGTTATAAACAGAGAAAACTAAAGTGATGAAAAATGGTCAAGCAGGATTCAGTTAATCTGAATGGTTGCAATCTTGAAAAGGTATCACAGTTTAATTATCTTGGGAGCTATGTAACAGATGCTGGTGATGTGCGGCATGAGATTAACAGGCGAATAGGGATTGCTGCCGGGACTTTTAAGAACCTATGGAGAGTGTGGAGAAATAGGCGTATATACCTAAAGACTAAAATTAGACTGTATAATAGTTTGGTTCTTTCTAGAGTTAGTTATGGTAGTGAAACTTGGACACTTTGTAAACAAGATAACAGGAAACTAGATGCTTTTGATTCCAGATGCTTACGCAGTATCTTGGGCATTAGGTGGTTCAACTTTGTAACTAATGATGAGGTTAGGCAAAGGAGTTTGCAACCTCTTTTAAGCAGCATATTGTGCAGAGAGAGACTCCGTTGGTTTGGCCATGTTGCCCGTATGGATAATTATAGATTGGCGAATAGGGTTATGAACAATGTGCCTAAAGGCCTCAGAAAGAGGGGACATCTAGGATGCAGTGGGCAGACAATGTCAGACAGGACCTTATTAGAATTGGTGTGCAGTGGCCAGATGCAGCAGATCAGGACAGACATGCTTGGAGAACTAAATTGCACGGTCTGGTTGACCTCCGTAGCCCATGGCTGCTTGAGGATGATGATTTAACTATTATTTTGAGACAATTATTAATTTAAGTTCTTCCTTATCTTATGCTCATTTAAAAAGAAACCCTTAATTATTTTTTGGCAAGACTAATTGCCTGGACCTGAAAATGCAGATATGCGGCAAACATATTAATAATACTTTGGAGCATTACAGGAGAGGAAAGATGAGTAACAGGGCCATTGATGCTCGAGGTAAGCACAGCCTCTCCCATATCTTAATGGAAGACCACAGTGTAAATGATGGTAACATCAGCATTCAATGACAAAAAGGTTAGGAAGGTTTGTAAAAAGACCATTTGATGTACGATGGCACAACTGGGCACTGGCAGCAGATGCCCACATCGAGTATCCTTATTAACAGATTGTCACTGGGCTATGGCTGCAGTGGACAAAGAACCATCACCAATGGACTATGAAAGATTGGAAGTGGGTAGCTTGATTCAATGAATCGAGGTTCCAACTACAACACTCCAACAGGAATTTGCATGTGTGACGTAGACCACACAAGACCATAGACCCCAAATGTCATCAAGATGTTACAGGCTAGTGGGCACGCTATAATTTTCTCAGGCGTTACATGGGCCACCTTAGGAGCCTCTTGTACATACTGAGACCTCCATCATGGCACAAGGCTATGTTCACATTTTTGCCAACCACATTGACCCTTTCATGGCTATCCATTTTCCACAGCAGGATGTGTTCTTTCAACAAGACAGTGACCCATCTCATCGCTCCCATTTGTTAACAGACTGATGGTAGGTATTGATTTATCATTGTAGATTGTACATATACATTAGAGATTGTAGATTTATCATTGTAGATTGTAGGAGCATTACAGTGAGTTCACAAACCTCGAATGGCCCTGTCACTCTCCAGATTTGAGCATTTATGGGATGAAGTGGAGCATGCATTTTAGCCCGAAACCCACCACCAGCAACTCTTGGTGCTTTACAGACAGCTATCCTGGAATCATAAGCTGCAATACCATCTGAATATTTCCAACACCTGATAGAGTCCATGCCACATGTTGCTGCTGTTGTAAGGGCAAAAGGTGGACCCATGTTACTGTTAGGTGGGTGTGTATAATATATTGCCCTTTCAGTATATATATAGAAATACACTGCTGGCCATTAAAAGTGCAACACTGGGAAAGACAAGATATATCAAAGCCATATTTAATGAATACATAGCTTATGTTACAAGGATCAAATGCTTACAAATACAACCCAGTTAGACTTGTGGAATACAAAGAAATCAGTATCTTGTGTAGCCACCATGAGTGGCAATAACCACTGCTATATGGTCTGGCATTGAGAGGATGAGATGTCGGATGTGTGTTTGGGGAATGTCAGTCCATGCAGTTTCAATATGTAGCCAAAGTTCATCTGTTGTAGCAGCTGCTGGTGTCTGGTGTGCTAGTTGTCGTGAGATCATGGACCACACATGTTCAATTGGGGACAGATCCGGTGAACACACAGGCCAAGGCAGAAGTGTCACATGGTGGCTATCCAAGAATTGTTGGATGATGCATGCCACATGTGGTAGGGCATTGTTGGTAAATGTCACCAGAGAGCCCCTAAAGATAAGGTTTGACCACAGGCTACAACACCTCAGTGATGTAACGCTGGCTGTTCAAAGTACCGGTAATGTGTACAAGGCATGTGCGTGAGTGGAGTCCAATTGCACCCCATAACATAACACCAGGGGCTGGATCTGTATGATGCTGCATCATGCATGTCTCACTGAGCCTGTCGACATGGTACTGCCAGGTATGGATTTGTCCATCATGGTGCTGCATACTGAAGCGTCAGACGATACGATGCCATTCACACATTCATGCACAACATTCTTATGCACACATTTCATGCACAACCATTGCAGTCACATAAACCTGTGTTATAGAGTCAATGGTAGCTGATGCAATGGCCACCTAGCAAAGATGCCCCAATGCTGCAGATGACATCGAACCATACGGGCAGACACTGGTTAATGTGCAACACACCCTAACTGTCGAGCTAAGGTGTTTGATGTGGCTGTACAATTATTCATAGCCATGTGCACGAGATGTCTGTTCTCTCGTTCATTTGTGTGACAGGGCTGCTGAGATCCCTCATGTCGGTGAGTTCATTCCTCCTCTACCCACTGATGCCATATTCTCATCACTGTGGCAGCATTCCATCCATCACGAGCACTGATGTCTCAGTACGATAATCCGCCTTCCCGTAATCTCACAATTCTCCCTTCATCAAAGTCAGAAATCTGGTTGTATGGATGATGTGTTCTTCGATGGGCATACTTGATCCTTTAGTGTGCAAGAACTGTGAGAAAACACAACTCCAATGCTTTACACAGCTCTTTGTAATCTTCTCTTATACCACTTCCACGGGGATGTTACTGTCACATATGATGTGCATATGTGCTGTGCTTTGAATCATTTACATGTTCTCCCATAGACTACCCATCTTGCATATTTCAGGACAATCTGATGAGTTCTTCCTGATGTTGCACTTTTAATGGCCAGCAGTGTATTTGCTATTACATTGCAGTGTATGTCTATTAATTTCTGTAAGGATTTCACAAAAAATTTCTGCAGTAGAAGTATATTGTCAATCACTCTACTGCACAAAAATTGCCCAATACTCACGGAACTTGTGGTTTCACCTGAGAATCAGTATATGAGCATTACTTTTCAGAACTCATAATGTTCATCACTATACATCATGATTTAAATAAGCCCTAAATATCCCAGTGTAAACAGCTAATTTTCATAACCATTGTTAGATCTCAAGAAGACATCTGGTATAAAATTTATATGGTAATCATATTTACAAATGTAAAGATGAACTGGTAGAGTGCAGTACACATAATGTGGTTAAAAAATGGTCATGTTTTATGACTAAATGGTATTGAAGAAGCAACAATTGTATAATAAGAATGAGATTTGCATAAATCCATTAGAGCTCTACATTACATTAACCTAAAAACCATGCATCAAATGAACTTACAAAGGATCCCTATATTTTTACTACATATTTACTTCTATCAATATATATATAATGATCAGATTTGTTAACTTTTAATGTTTTAATTATTTGCTGATTTGTCATCCAGTGCTTGGAAGTTTCACTTTTACATACAGGGTGTTTCAGAAAGAACACACTCCTCTATTGTATTTTTCTATCTAAACTTGACAAAAAGACACAAATTTCAAAAGATGCAAATTAGACATATATCTACCTTTACAGCAGATGTTGAAAGTGATTTACTGCAACCTGGATGAAGGTTCATATCCGTTTCATGACATTTGTAGCCACCTTTCATAATGTTTGTTTTCTTATGTTTAAAATCTCTCTTTCAATGTTAGCCTTCAAGTGTAAGAGGATTGTTTTGAAACACTACACATTTGAAAATCTGGAGGAGTAAGATCTAGAGATCTTGGGGGGGCAAATTTTTGAAATCAAATGATCACCAAAAAATTCCTGCAATGAGACCATTGTTTCATTTGCAGTATGGGTGGTCGTGCCATCTTGTTGAAACCAACATTCATTCACATCCAATAGTGCAATAAACTGTTGGATGAGGTCACAATAAACTTCACCAGTTACAGATGAGTCAAAAAATAAAGGCCCTATCATACAACAATGGGAAATTGCACACCAAACACCAATTTTCCTGTGTGTGTAATGGTCATTTGTGGAAATTTTTTGCTGCTCCATATTTGACTGTTTTGACTGTTCACATACCCATCCAAGTAAAACCAAGCCTCGTCACTGAAATAAAAATGGTCCAATACCTTAATTCCATTTTCATCAACGAAAGAACGAAACCAACAGTGCCATAAACGTTTTTCATGGTCTGGTTCTTTCAGTTCATGAAAGACACCAATGCAGTAGGCATGAAGTTTTAACTGCTTTGCAGCCCTGAAAGCAGTAGCTGGTGACAGTCCAACCTGTGAAGATAACTTTCTAAGAGATTTTCTGGATGAGCAAGTTGAACGTTGAGACACATCATCAAGAACTTTGACTGTTAATAGTGATGGCCATCCTGGGCTCTTTCAATCCTGTACAGACCCAGTGTCAGGAAATTTATCAATCAAATGAGATATTGTCGACTTGTTGGGGATTGCAGACTGAGGAAACTTCAACTCAAACTCCTCTCTCACACGTTTGTAAAATTTTTACTCACAATAAATCTCAACAATAAATACACGTTTCTTTTTGGAACACGACATAGCTGACACAACACAAAGAAATGAATGCTTTAGTGAGACTATCGAATGACAAGGTCATTTCAACTGCTAAAGGCTGTTAACCTTGAGTACAGTAATGCCAACTGACTAACATTATGGCATAAAATGTGCATGCACGTAAGTTCTACTCTTTTATATTTAGGGTTGTGTCCTTTTTGAAACACCCTGTATTTATACCACACCTTATTATTCATTAATTTTTTCATACATCCATTGTTCCAGCATGTGATGATAAAAACCTTTGAGCTGCCAACTAAAGGCTACGCTGTAGATGATAACACAATTATTTTACATCATGCTCTATAGGCAAACATTCATGCATATTTTAATGATTTTTCAAGTATTTCAGTACAGTAATATATCTATTTACATTTAAACACATTGTACAAAATTAATAAATACACAGTATTGTAATATAAATAAATTTTTACAATATGATACCAGTAACATTTCAAAACTATGGTTGCTTATTATAATGATAATTAGTGACAACAAAAAAATATAAATTAAAAATTCTAAAAAATACCTATCTTCCCATGGGGTCCTAAAAACGTGAAAAATTAACCCAAAGCATATCAATGGTGCAATCAGTTACCGAGTTCGTATTCACTTCAAAGGAAGATAGGGCGCTGTCAATCTTGTCAAGTAGGTAAATTAGCACTCCATCTTCCTTCAAAACAAATATCAACTTAACGACTGATTGCACCATCGATATGCTTTAAGTTTATTTTCTACTTTTTAACACCCTATAGGAAGATAGGTATTTTTTAATTTTTCAATTTATATTCTTTTTGTTGTTGTCACTAAAAACACTTACCTTCCAAAACCTTTGATATAAATAAAATAAAAATAAATACCCCCTCAAGCAGCTGCTTGCCACAGAGGTCTGACAGGAGCCTGTCAGTTTATACAACTCATAAACATTTATACTACCCTTTTAAAGGTGGTAAATGTCATGGTCTACCTCCAATGAGTCACGTTTTTTTTGTCAATGTTCCTGACATTAGAGATATCAAAAGGTTTAATTTGAGACCTCATTAAAGTGAAATCTCATGAAAACTGCCCCCCCCCACACACACACACACACACAGAGTACACACACAGACACATTTTATCAGGGGGAAATAATGGGGCAAAATTCAAAATAGTTTACGACCATTATCATACAAGCTTTCATTTGACACCTAACTTGTAACTGTAGACCCTCGCATTCTGATGATATAATAGAATGACTTTCAGATTCCCAAATCTTTAGGGGGGAAGCATGGGAATCAATTTTTTATATCCTAGACACTTCCCGCATCACAAACTTTCATTCAACACATAGCTCATTACTTTTCACACTCACATTCAGGAGATGTAGAGGAACAATCATTTTCACATTGTCCCCCTTTTTTATGGTGAAGAAAGCACAGAAGGTCAATTTTTTCATAACCTACATTCCCAGCATCAGAAGCTTTCATTTGACATAAAGCTTGCTATTTTCAGCATTCAAGTTCTGGATATATAGCAAAATAAATGTTTTGCATTTCCCCCTTTTTTAGGGGAAAGAAAGCATGGGGGGTCAATTTTCCATAGCCTGATGCTTCTTTGCATCAGAAGCTTTCATTCGACATATAACTTGTTACTCTCAGTCTTCGCATTCTGGAGATATAGCTTAAGAATAAATTTCACATTTCCGCTTTTTTAGGGGGGGGAAAGCACAGGGGAGGGGCCAATTTTTTTATAACCTATGACACTCCCCACATCATATGCTTTCGTTTGATACATAAATCATTAAGTTTCGCCATTGCATTTAAAAGATATGCTGGAATAACACTTTGTCAAATCCACAAATTTATTAACTGACAAATGTCAAAGCCAAAAACATAGAACGACACACTGTGTTGCTATGTGACATATCCTCTCTATGCCACATTACTCTTGTCTTTGTTCTGCTCTTATGTCATTCACTCTTAATTCTGCAGCTAGTAGATTTTATTACAAAATATATGCTATCATAACAGGAAAGCACTAAGTGTGTGTTTAAAAGTTTTAGCAAAAGTTAATACTTTTGCTAAAACTTTTATATACACTGTTTTTCAAATCATTTACAAAATATTGATGAAATATGGTACCATCATTCCAGTTAGTGACATTTAGTACACACAACATGCATAGAATGATTTTATTGAATAACATTTTACTCCTACCTGCTCACTCCTGTTGCTGGGTGGTTTCATGACAGGTTTCACAGCATTTATAACTTCAAAGCATATATTCTCTCCTTCTTTGTCACAATCAAGCCAAAGAATCAAATAGTCGCAACCACGTGCCTAAGAAGCAGAACAATGATTATGCTATTTGTAAATTGACTGATGGCAACTTTCATACTTAACACCTCATATTTGCAACTTTATTTTAATTATAAACAATCAAATCATAAGAATCAATTAATTTTTTCAAAGATTTCACAATTCATAAATAATATGTAACATTGATGACAATCACAGCATTACCTGCAGACTTTTTGATGTTGAAAATCAATAAATATTTTACAGAAAAATTTTGCCGACATATGGGACTTGAACTCACATCTCTCCAGAAACATGCCAGAGTATTCTACCATTGAACAAATGTCAACTTTATTAGTGAGTAATGATGAGACAATATAAAAAGTAATAGTTGCCACCCGAGATCATAGAATGGAGCCAACAGTTGGCCCAAAAATCTCAATGAAGAGTTTAGTCTTAAAATTAGCAGAAAAAAGACAGAGTCAGCATTAGTTCAATGGTAGAATACTCTGGCAAGTTCCTGGAGAGATGTGGGTTCAAGTCCCGTATGTCGCCGAAACTTTTTCCGCAAAATATTTATTAATATGTAACACATTCAAAATTCTGATTACTTTTCTTCCTAGTTTAACACTGCTCTTAACCCTTGGAGTGACTTCTTCATTTTACAGGTTTCATTTACAAATTGTGAAATCACTAGACAAAAACCAAAGCAAATGTTCCCTGTCTAATATAAAAAATTTAATTCTTAAAAAATTACAATTTCTGGTTTAAAGATTTTATATATATATTACGTTTTTTTTTTAATTTAACCTTGGGTCATTTCATATCAAACTTTGTTAGAACTGTCTATAGTAGCCAGATGCAGCAGATGTAGCTCAGGACAAATGTGTTTGGAGAACTAAATTGCACAATCTGGTTGGACCTCTGTAGCCCATGGCAGCTTGAGGATGATAATGATGAGGACGACATTTAGCTATTTTAAGATATGTTTCTTTTTAATATCGAGATTTTGAAAGCAAAAGTAATTTTTTTGTAGCATTAATTCTTAGGCTTACTTTAGTATTGCTTAGACTGCAATTATAGACCAATTATTGGTGGCCAAATGATCAAAGGATGTGGTTCATGCCCCACATAATGTATGGGTATTTCTTGTAATTTTTTTTTTAGGTTTATTAAAGTTACACTCAAAAATACATTAAAATTCTGTCTTTATTTAAAAATAAGGTTAAAATTTTCTCTAACATTTCCTTCATTTAAGAATTTCTTTATTTTATTGTGCAAAACAACTGAGAATATTTTTACTGTAAATTGACAACACTGTTTAGAAGTTGCCCGAGCATACTCATCAGTTAATCATACTGTTTCATAACCATGACAACCATCGTTTAGTTTCTTACAGTATTCTATTATGCATAGAAATCATTTTAAGTGAATTATCTTCACAGCCACCTGTTAAATATATTTTGTAACTGTTTCTTTCAAGTTTTTAACACTATGGATATCAAAACTGAATGGCGTTGTGCACTCCAGATCTGTTGCCGTATGACTTCTGGTTATTTTCATTCAAAAAAATAAACTGAGAATGAAAATTCAGTATGGATTTGGAGGTGGCACACAGGCAATTTTTAAGGCCATTCAAAACAGCAAGATCCAAAAAAGCTTAACAAGCTGCAAGAATGCTGGGACAACAGTTGTGTGTTTAAAAGTTTTAGCAAAAGTATTAATAGCACACTGTTGTCAACTGCTGTAGCAAATCTTTCAATAATTGCAGTTTCCAAAAAACAAAACCAATTAGTTACAAAAATGCCTTTAACAGGTGGCTACGAAGAAACCATACTTCAAACAATATTTATGTGTAGTAGAACACCACAAGAAACTAAATGATAGCAGTCATGGTTACAAGACATTATGATTAACCAATGGGTTACACTCACGACTTTTAAATAGTGTTACCAATTTACAGTAAAAATATTCTCAAAGATGTGTAGCACAAAGATCTAGCAAGATAAGAACTAAGCAAGTGTAAACAGTTACAGAAAAAGCTGCAAGCTATCTACTATCTACAAAGCTCTATCAAGCTACACACACCAGTCACTGAATTAGAAACCTTTATGCAGATGCATATAAATATCACTTGCCTGCATATATGCAAAATACATGGTCATGTGCATCATCACCACATGATCTAGGCAACTATTTAAGACTGCTGCTCATCAGTAATCGTCAGTAGTGTTGATCACAATGGGAAAAACAAAGAATCTTTCAGGATTCGATAAAGGGTTTATTGTGAGTGCCGTCTGGCTGGAACGATCATTTTAAAAACAGCAGAGCTGATTGGTTTCCCAAAGATGAGATATCTCGGGTTTTTAATCAGTGGAAAAATAACCCACATTGCTTGTCTAAGAGGCATAAGTGTGGTGCGATGACAATCTGTCAGGAATGAGATCACCATTGTCTGAGAAGGTTTGTACAGAGAAATAGGACTTCCTGTGTGCAGCAATTGACCGAAGAATTCAATGAAGGTTGTTCCCGACCCATATCTCAGCAAACTATGCACAGGGAATTGAAGAGGATCGGTATTGCAGTTGCATGCCTATATGGAAACCACTAATTTCTGCGAAGAACCGGAAAGTTCATATACAGTGGTGTCAGGAACACAGTGACTGGACACTGGAAGACTGGAAAAAAGTCACATGGTCCAACAAGTCACAGTACACCTTGTCCTGTACCGATAGTAAGCAGAGAGTTTGGCAGTAGCCCCATGAAGCAATAGACCCAGCTTGCCTTGTAAACACAACTCAAGGTTCTGGAGGTGGTGTCATGGTGTGGGACACATTCTGTTGGAATGACAAGGCCTCCTGATAATGCTGGAAGGTTGGGTGTCCTTCAAGGATTATCTGAACATTGTTGCTGATCAAGTCCATCCTGCAATGTTGACTTTTTATCCAGCAGGTGACGGCTGTCACCTGCTGGATGATGGGCAACAATGCTACTGTCCATCGCACAAGATGTGTTCAGCAGTGATTCAGCGAGCATGACAGCGACTTCCACCATCTTCCCTGGCCATCACAAAGCCCGGATCTGAACCCCTTTGAGAATGTATTGGACATGTTCAGAAAAACAGATCTGGGAGCAAAGTCCTCTTCCGTCAAATCTGAGCCAATTAAAGGACTGTCTGGTGAACACCTGGTATGCTGGAGATGTAAAGGCACCCCAACACCTTGTGAAATCTATGCCAAATCGCATACGTGCTGTAATTCGGGCTAAAGGAGATCCAACTCCGTACTGAATAAAGGTTTCTAATTCAGTGGCCTGTGTGTGTATCTACTAAGCATCAGCTATCTACACTAAACATGAAAACTGCAACACAATGAAGTTAATGAGTAAATCACATGAAATTGTATACATATAAAAGAGGCATCATGGAAAGCAAGAAATAAAAGTTGGAGACAGAAATATGCAAAACAAATCTTTTCACACCTAGAGATAAGTAAACAAGAAACAGCATACTTATCTCTAGTGGTGATATAGGCATTTAGACACTCTCATTCAGACCATTAATTGTGTTCAGGATGATGTTCATCCATGCAGTATCCACCCATCTTGCAACTCCTGTAAGTTACCAGGCAGTCAATGCTGCAAGCAATAATATACCTACAGTGTTCTCATTCAATATGGCCTTAGACGTGCTGCATCATATTGCCTGGATTGTTTTGGAAGAATAATAGGGGTACAGCTTGCACAAGATCAGCATACCATCAGGAAGTTTCAGTCACCAGAATGAGTTCCAAGGATGAACATTTGCCACTGCAATATACTGGAGTTGTCCTAAGTTGTAAATGGATATGTATGCTTCTGCAAGTTTCTTATATGTGCAGCCCAGATCTTGTGTTCTGTCATCATTTCATCTTAGATAGAACAAGGCCCATCATCAAACTGCATGGATCCTCATTGTGCCTCCAAGCTCTGAACCATTACAACCAATTGGTCCTGAGCTGAGGCAATAATGGTGAGTATTGGAGGGTCTATGTGCCCAGAGATCAGTGCCATGTCCTTTGCTCATAAACATCAGATAATTTTGGGCAGACACAGCTCTAATACTGGTTCTCTGTAGATCACCCTTGTGCTGGCTCACCATAGCAAAGTGCTCCTGTAATGCCATTCACCAGAGTTAGTGATCCTCACAAGCTGTGGTCTTCTGCATAGTGGGTTGGGTTGTTTTACCTCCAATTGGAAAATTTTATTGCTCAACAACAGAGAATTTTAAGTTATTTTTAATTAATTTCTGAGCAAGAAGGTCCTTTTAATTGCGTACATAAACATTGCATAAGATTACTATGAAATGTTTTTCACTTAAATAGAGAGGGTATTCCAAAAAAAAATCTGGACAACTTTGGTTGCTAATAAAATGAAAACCAAAAGTAATAAAATAATTTATTTTATATATACAGAAACTAATAAAGTTGTATTTCGTTTTTGGTCTGGCCTTTAAAAAAATGGTGACTTCATAGCAGACATCTCAATGCATTGAATGATTTGTGAAGAATCATTTGAGATCCAACACTCAAGTTCAACATAATTTCTATACAAGGTATGGAAGAAATCTACCAATCATGAACAAAAAAAGGAATCCACCCTCATGGTGTGATGCCCCACCATTCACTTTTGCTTTACCTTAACCAGTTTTGTTTAATTTACGTTATATTTATCATTTTGGGGATTTTTATTTCCTTTTCAGCATCACAGCACTCGTTTTCAAGTTTCTAGGAGTTGCGTACGCGCAACTCCGAACTTCCGACCGTAACCGTTAAAGCGCGTGCCAAGGACACGCCCCCTCTTGCGTCATAGCTTGCGTCGTTCGTCATTGTATGCAAATGTCTTTCCCGGCATGCGCCAGCTCATTGTCAAAAACCGTGACCTGCGAGTCACAGAGAGAGAGAGAAGTAGAGAGAGAGAGAGAAGGAGAGAGATGTAGTAAGGTGCGTAGCACCAAGCACCGTGCGTGTAGCACAAGAGTTATGTTTTTTCATTGATGTCTTGGTGAGTTAATTATTTTGGAAATAAATCTATTTTGTTTTGTTATAAAACTTTTGAGTCTGTAGTTTTTTTATCTTGAGCAACGCTAATTAAGGATCTTTTTTACATTTATTCTTATTAGTTGACAATCATTTTTGATTCTTACTTATGAACGCTCGCTGGTATTTGAACCCTAACTCAATTTTTTATCAACTTATTCTACTTTTGGCAATTTGTTAATTATTGCCTGGCGCCCGTCTAAGCTATCCGGAGCATAAAACTTAAAGTATTTTGCATTTGTTTGGAGCGTTACAATGGACAAGTATCAGAGAGTATTACAAGACAGTCAAAGAGACTGGAACTGTCCTGAAAGAGAATAGTACAGATCGACCATAAAGAAGTGCAGCAGATATTAAACAAGCAAGTCAATCATTTATACAAAATCACATGAAATCAATACAGTGTGCTTCCAGAGAATTGGGAGTACCAACCACCACTCTGCACAGGATCCTGAATAAAAACTAAAGCTTTATGTCTATGATGCAGATACTGCAGGTACTCTAACCAGATGACAAACTCAAATGCAAGGTATTTGCCATGGTTCAGCTGTGTCAAGAATAACCAAGATTACTTGAAAATGGCAACATTGAGAGACAAGTTTCTTTTCATGTGTCAGGGAAGGTAAACTGGCACAATGCGAGGATCTAGTATTTAAAACCCCCACTATGTCAAAGAAACCATATGCAACAGTCAACACATGGTGTGGCATTTGCTCCATGACTACTTGGTGTCTTTTTTCTTTGTGGAGGACACAGTGAACTCTATAATTTTCTTGGAATGTTGGAAGAATCTGCAATCCCACAGATTGAAGACCTACAACCAATATCTTTCAGCAAGATGGCACTGTCCCTCACTAGGCCTTAATTATTAGAGCCATCCTAGAGAGAGAGAGAGTTACATGTCATTGGATTTGCTGAGGGAGACCAATTGTCTCATCATGATCACAGACATAACACACCCAATCTTTGATCTTTTCCTGTGCTGGCATGTCAAAGATGTGGTATATCAGACCAAGGTGGCAAACCTGCTTGATCTTTGTGCTCAGATCACTGTTGCCTCATGCATGTGGATGCTAACATGTTTGACCAAACATGGCAAGAAATCGATTACTGCCCCAATATCCTGTGTGCAAAAATGGAGTGTACATTGAAGTGTATTGATAGTGTGCTAACAATACAGATATATGTATTGATAGTGTGCAAATGATAAAATAAATGGTATTATTTTATCATTTGTGGTTCTCAGTTTATTAGCAATCAAAGTTATCCAGATCTTTTTGGAACACTTGTACGTTTGAAACGTATTTAATATAGACCTATTAGAATATATTGGATACATTGAAAGGAAATTTAAACAAAATGAAAAAAAAATGTAAAAGTAGTTACCTCTGTCTGTAAGAACTTTGGAATTTGCAATTTAGGATTTGCTTCCTTTTTCTCAGTTGGAGCATTAAACAGCTCTGCCTATAAAATCAACTCATATTACATACAACAAATTCAATTCAGATTACATTTTAATAACTTACCACTGTTATAAATTACAATTTGTCTTATTTACAAATACTCATATTTTGTCATTTTCTTCATTCATAATGCACAACATTGTTGGTGCTTTTTATGTGCAATTTTGTGTAGTGGATGAAAAGAGTTGAAATAGAAAATAATATAAGCAAGGCATTTTATTTCCTTAGCACAATATTGTAAATTCTATAATAAAATAAGAAGAGTTCTTCATCATTAAGCAATAAATAAATAAATGGTTTTGTGGGGGGGAAAAGGTTCATTGGCATGCAGGATTTGAACCCACATCTCTCCAGAAACATGCAAGCATTCTACGACCACTAAATTAACATCAGCTCTGTCTTTTCTCTACTAATATGACATCACTCTTCCCATGATTTCTGGCACCTCAACTTGGCATAATCTATGATCTGGGATGCTCTTCTAGGATATGAGTGCATTAATGATAGGTTTCTTACAGCAAAATTTTAGACAAGCATTAAAGACTTGAATGATATCTGCTGTTATGCCCCCACTGAGGATGCCGATGAGAATAATAGGTTTTACGGACAACTTCAGGATATTTTGAATTCTGTCAAGAAAGGAGATATTACCCTTGTTCTAGGTGACTTCAATGCCAAAGTTGCTACTGACTCTGACCTTTGGGGAGGGGTGATAGGTCCTTTTGGTATCGGTAGCTACAATGGCAATGGGCAACATCTCCTACAGGTAAGCAAACTTAATGGTTTCAGAATAACTAACACTTATTACAAACACTGTGACATACATAAGTACACATGGATTTCACCTGATGGGCTGCATAAGAATATGATTGATTATATATTAATTAACAGCAAATGGGCTGGTTCTGTTAGAAATACCAGGTCATATAGGGGAGCTGAAATTAGATCCCACCATTACCTTGTTAAAAGTGTCTTGCAACTTAAACTTAAAAACTGTTGTGCTAGGGTTAAAAAATTTACCTTTAATACTGAAGCTCATGAAAGACCCAGTTATAGCTAAAGCTTACCATGATAGGTTACTTAGTCATTATGACAGTCACGGTTTGCTTACTACTGAAGTTGAAGAAGAATGGGACCATTTTAAACAGGCTTTGTTGGAAACTAACAGTACTCTTTTAGGAAAAAATGAGCAGAGGAGGCAGAATTATCTGAGTGATAAGGCACTTGAGCTTATTTCAGAACGAAAGAACGGCAGGAATGCCCTTTATCAATACCCTACTAGTCCTAATAGAAAGCACTACAGAGAACTTAATAAACGTGTAAAGCAGTGTCTCACAAACTTTTTTACTCTGCAGCACACTGAATCTAATTTTTTTTCCGCGGCACACTAAATCTAATTTTTTTTTCTGCGGCACACCTAAAAAAGAATAAAAGCAAACTCTATATAATCGTCATTATATTTGCGCTTTGTTGAAGTCACCAGCCTGGTTTTACTTGAAGATTTGCTCTCGTTCTTTAATTCATAACTCGGTGTTTGTTTTAAATATTTGTCCATTCTATGGCTTGAAATAATCAAAAATTAGTACCAAAATTTGGAAAAAGCTTGATAAATACTTATAAGATTCCAGTTGATAAAATAAAAACGTTGATATTAAAGCACGTCGATAACACAAGTCAAGTCAAAATGAAATCTTTGGAATATCTAGTGTCAATTTGAAAATCTCTCACGGCACACTTGGAATCTCTCGCGGCACACAGTTTGCGAGACACTGGTGTAAAGGATCAGTTAGCTGCTAATAAGAATCTTTGGCTTGATGGCTTGGCTGACAAAGCTGAGGAAGCAGTTAGACAGCACAACAGCAGAGAGCTGTATCAGATAATTAATGTTTTGTGTGGTAGAAAACGAACAGGTGTACAGGGATTGAAGGATAAACAAGGTAAAGTTATGGAAAGTGAGGATTCTGTCATGGCAAGGTGGGCTGAGCATTTCAGTGATGTTCTAAACAATGTGGTTAGTTCTACTCCCATTATTTGCAATGATGATAGATGCATTGGTGGCTTTAATGTTGGCCCTATAACACAATCTGAAGTTATTTTGGCTATTTCTAAACTTAAACTTCATAAATCCCCAGGGGTAGATGAAATTACTACTGAAATGCTTAGAGCTGGGAATGTTTCAGTTACCATTTGGATGACTGAAATTTTGAATATCTTTTATGATAAAGGCATGGTTCCTAAGGATTTTACCAGAGCTAGTATTATCCCTATTTTCAAAAAAGGTGATCACAGTTCTTGTGATAACTATAGGGGTATCAGCCTACTCTCTGTTCCAGGGAAAGTTCTTTTCATGATTGTGGTTAATAGAATTAAGAATCTGGTTGACAGTCAATTGCATGATGAGCAATGTGGATTCAGAAGTAGTAGGGGATGTGTAGATCAGATATTTTCACTTACGCAGATTCTTGAGAAATGTTTAGAGTTTCAGAAACCTTCGGTTGCTAGCTTTGTTGATTTCAAAAAGGCTTTTAACTCTGTTGATCGTCATAACTTGTGGTTGATTGTGAGATCATATGGTATACCAGACAAGTTAGTTAACATAATGAAAGCTCTCTATAATAACACTGAGTCATGTGTGAGAGTTGGTAAGGCTTGTAGCAATTGGTTTAGCATTACTTCTGGTGTTCTACAAGGGTGCATTTTGTCTCCTTTTCTCTTTAGTTTGGTTATTGATTATGATATGCGAAATTCACTTCAAGGGAAAGATTTTGGCCTTAAATGGGCTGGAGATACAAAAATTTCTGATTTAGATTATGCTGATGATTTAGCCCTTTTGGCAAATGATGTTGATAAGATGAACTCTTTCATCCCAGCTGTTGATGAGACTGGTAATAGAGTAGGTTTGGTTATAAACAGAGAGAAAACTAAAGTGATGAAAATTGGTCAGGCAGGCTGTGATTCAGTTCATCTGAATGGTTGCAGTCTTGAGCAGGTTCACAGTTTAATTATCTTGGGAGCTATGTAACAGATGCTAGTGATGTGCGGCATGAGATTAACAGACGAATAGGGATTGCTGCTGGGACTTTAAGAATCTGGAGATTGTGGAGAAATAGGCGTATACACCTAAAGACTAAAATTAGACTGTATAATAGTTTGTTCTTTCTAGGGTTAGTTATGGTAGTGAAACTTGGATACTTTGTAAACAAGATAACAGGGAACTAGATGTTTATGCAGTATCTTGGGCATTAGGTGGTTTAACTTTGTAACTAATGATGAGATTAGTAGGCAAAGGAGTCTGCAACCTCCTTTAAGCAGCATATTGTGCAGAGAGAGACTCTGCTGGTTTGGCCATGTTGCCCGTATGGATAATTATAGATTGGCGAATAGGGTTATGAACAGTGTGCCTAAAGGTGTCAGAAAGAGGGGGAGACCTAAGATGCGGTGGACAGATAATGTCAAACAGAACCTTGTTAGAATTGGTGTGCAGTGGCTGGATGCAGCAGATGTAGCTCAGGTCAGATATGCTTGGAGAATTAAACTGCATGGTCTGGTTGGACCTCTGTAGCCCATGGCTGCTTGATGATGATGATGATGATGATACAAAGTTGTCAGAAAGGGAGTGGCAAACACTGGCACAGATTGTACAATGGAAGCACAAAACCATGGCTTCACAAATAGCAGCAGAGTTGAACACCAGTTGGAATGATCCTGTTTCCATCATAACCGTTCATAAGGAACTTCATCATGCCAGTATTTATGGCCATGCTGCAATCCACAAATCTCTGATTACCAATATCAAAGCAATAAAATGAGTAAGGTGGTGCAAAGCACATAAAAACTGTAATGCTAAATACCGGCAACTTGTTATCTGCTCTGATGAATTTGTGCTACACATTGTTTCTCACCACTGGTAGTGTGTCTGGAAAAAACCTGCAGAAGCCTACCACCCAGACTGTTTGGATCCAACTGTGAAGCATGGAAGTGGATCCCTGATGCTGTGGAGTGCCATATCATGACATTCCTTGGGGCCATTAGTTATTCTGCAGAGTCATGTCACATCCACAAAATACAAATCCATTCTCAGGGTCCACATGCACCCAATGTTGTGGGCATTGTTCCCTAATGACCATCCCTGGTTTCAAGCGGATAATGCACCAGTGCATTGGGCAAAACGTGTTAAGTTGTGGTTTGCAGAGCACGAGGATGTGGTACAGCAGTTACCCTGGACACCTCAATCTCCAGACCTCAGTATTATTGAAAATTTGTGGGAATGCCTGGAGGGCAAGGTCAGATCACACTTTCCACCTTGAGCATCACTGGCACAGTTGGGCCATAGTTTACAGGAAGAATGGTTCCACATTCCATTACTGTATGTGCATTACTTATACAAATCTATTCCACATTGAATTCCATCTATTCTGAATACCCAAAATACACCTACAGCTTATTAATGAAATGTCCTCCAGAAACAGTACATGTTTCCATTATTTTGATAAACCCCTGTACATATGGAGGTTATTTGTTTCTTTTACTGTCTGTTAACAGTAAAAGAAACAAATAACTTCCATATGTACATGGGTTTATCAAAATAATGGAAACAGTAAAGTAATTTAATTCTCTATGACACTGTTAAATGTTTTTAAGCACTTCGACACATGGACTATGATATCAAGTATCAATAATTATTAAAGAGAGATTTATGTACCATGCCGTAGAGGATGGGAACAGGAGCTTCTTGGAATGCTTTTGGTGAGAAATTTAAAAATTCGACATTCTTGCCAGCAAATGACATCTCAGTGGAGATTAAGATAATGATGACTGCTGCCAATGGTCTACCCACATTGGTGAATGAAATAATTATTTATACTTTTTGATAGCATAGGGTGCTTAAAAAGTTTAAGATCCACGACGCACATTTCGCACCGTTCCTATCGGCACTTCATCGGGTGGAAAGTGAGAAACTTACTGCAGGGGAAGCAGTGTGCGGCAGTGTTCAGCAGAAGTGTGGTGGCAATAATGTGATCTGCATGTAACGGAGGTTGGGAGAGGGAGTGGATTATGGGAAATTGCCAAGATATGCATATGTTGAGGGAAGCCTTATTATTTCTGGGTAGTAATTAATATTTATAATGAGTGGAGTACTTTTAGCAAATTAATAAATTTCATAAACTGGAAATTGCGGTTAAGATAATTATGCTATTTAGGGTCTGAATGATGGTTTTCTTATTGGTATTACTATAGGCACTTTTTGTGTGGGGTAGGGGTATATTAATCGACGATGAGAGAGGAGAGTGTTTAGGGGTGCGTGGAATTTCTGAGGTGTATGTTATATCCCCTAAGTATCAGACGCCATGCTGGGGGGAGGAGGACAATATCTGTGTTGCAGGGTTCAGTCAGTTTTATGTTAATGAGATTATTTTCTGTGATGGCTAGTTGGAATTTGGTAGTTGGGGATACTATAATTTTAGCGGAGTAAAGATCAGTGGGCAGATTGTTTTCGGTGATTGCTCGAGATTGTGCGGTTTTTTTGTAGTTTATTTAAGATGTCGTATTTGTGCTCATTAAGTCGGGTGTTAAATGGGCGTGAAGTTTTACCTATGTATTTGTCTTTGGGGAAGATTTTACCTGTGGGGTCATTGAGTTGAATGTAGTAAACTCCTTTAGAGCTGGGTATATGGTCGCAATCATTTCGAATGAGTTTTGATATAGTGTGAGACATTTTAATTGGGGCTTTATAATGGAAAAACTTTAGGTTATTTTTAACAGAGTATGTGAAATTATTATTTATGTATGGTAGGGCTATTGTGTATTTTTGCGTTTCTTTATTTACAGGTGTTGGAGGGTTTTGGGATTGTTTGCATTTGATTTGTTTGTGAATTTTGTTGATGGTGTGTGAGGTATATCCGCCCTGTTCAGCGAGTTGAAATTTAAGCACCCTATGCTATCAAAAAGTATAAATAATTATTTCATTCGCCAATGCAGGTAGACCATTGGCAGCAGTCATCATTATCTTAATCACCACTGAGACGTCACTTGCCAGCAAGAACGTCGAATTTTTTAATTTCTCACCAAAAGCATTCCAAGAAGCTCCTGTTACTTCCCATCCTCTATGGCATGGTATGTAAATCTCTCTTTAATAATTATTGATACTTGATAGCATAGTCCACGTGTCGAAGTGCTTAAAAACTTTTAAAAGTGTCATAGAGAATTAAATTACTTTAATTACTGCACTGTGTACCTCTACTGCAATTTTTGATAATGGAAACAGGCACTATTTCTCGTAACCTTAAAGAAAACACTCTTTGGTAGTTAACCCAGTCATCTCCCTACACAATATGTTGCACTTAAATGTATTAAATCTTAGTGCTCCAAAAAATTCCTAAATACTGAAAATGTGAAAAAAATTGAAAAAATGGCAATTTCAAAATCACTTACAAATTATATTCAAGAAATCTGAAATTTTTGAAAATAATATCCAATAACCTCAGTTACATAACTGTGGAAAGAACATTTGATGTATTATAGTTTAACAATATGTTTTTAGGCTGGAGTTCCATTGCTCTGTTGGCAGAAAGACCAATGTGCAAGGCACAAAACACCATTCCTTGATTTTAGCAATTTTTCTGAAAACATTAACTAATGATATTATGAGTGAATTTCTAATTCCACACTTTACTATTCATTTCCTCTGCAACTTTATTTTTTGGTGACTTTCTTATAATGCAGTAGGCAGATTCATATGAAACTAAAATTCATGGCTGCACAGCTAAATATTTACAACTTTTAATTTAAACTTAACATAAATGATGCATATTCAACATTACCATTATTCAAAATGACCGATAAAAATAGAGACCATTACTAAACCAGGGTGAGCAAGCACATTAATGAAATTTTTTTTAATATTTTTTGACAAATATTCAAAAGTACGTGAAAAGAGAATTTAAGATTATACAATTAAATATTAAAAAGGCACTAAAAATACAAGGTCACAGAGGAAATGAATTGGTAAAAAACTGGAATTTTTCAAAAAATTAACGACTTATAAAAATGACAGCCATTGCTATCAAGGCATAATCGCGTCACCAAATGCTTTTGGAAAATCAAAAGCACTCGTCCATTGGGGAACCGTAGCCTATTTCTGGTCTTTGAATATTTTAACAGCATCATATTTCCCTACTGCAGCATTATGAAGGAATGGTTGAATTTTAAAAAAATGTTCTGCTAAAAAAAAGTTACATTAAATTTCTGATTTGCTCTTTTTGAAGAAATAATGGTTTAACTAGATTTCACTGAATTTTAATTTTTTATAAAACTGGATTATTATAAAGATCAACTGTGGGAGAAGACAAAACATAGTAGGAAAAATACATTAGCTAAGATATTTTAAAATATTCAAAAATTAGAAAAGTTATATAAATACTATTGCATCATCATCATCTTTCTTTAAACAACCATGGGCTACGGAGGTCAAACCAAACTGTGCAATTTATTTCTCCAAGCATATATGTCCTGAACCACATCTGCTGCATCTAGCCACTGCACACCAATTCTAATAAGGTCCTGTCTGACATTGCCTGCCCACCTGCATCTTAGGTCTCCCCCTCCTTCTGAGGCCTTTAGGCACACTGTTCATAACCCTATTCGCCAATCTATAATTATCCATACGGGCAACATGGCCAAACCAGCGGAGTCTCTCTCTGCACAATATGCTGCTTAAAGGAGGTTGCTGACTCCTTTGTCTAACCTCATCATTAGTTACAAAGTTGAACCACCTAATGCCCAAGATACTGCATAAACATCTAGTTTCCTGTTATCATGTTTACAAAGTATCCAAGTTTCACTACCATAACTAACCTAGAAAGAACCAAACTATTATACAGTCTAATTTTAGTCTTTAGGTGTATATGCCTATTTCTCCACACTCTCCATAGATTCTTAAAAGTCCCGGCAGCAATCCCTATTCATCGGTTAATCTCATGCCGCACATCACCATTATCTGTTACATAGCTCCCAAGGTAATTAAACTGTGACACCTGCTCAAGACTGCAACCATTCAGATGAACTGAATCACAACCTGCCTGACCAATTTTCATCACTTTCGTTTTCTCTTTGTTTATAACCAAACCTACTCTACTACCAGTTTCATCAACAGCCCTAATGAAAGAGTTCATCTCATCAACATCATTTGCCAAAAGGGCTAAATCATCAGCATAATCTAAACCAGAAATATTTGTATCTCCAGTCCATTTAAGGCCAAAATCTTTCCCTTGAAGTGAATTTCGCATATCATAATCAATAACCAAACTAAAGAGAAAAGGAGACAAAATGCACCCTTGTAGAACACCAGAAGTAATGCTAAACCAATTGCTACAAGCCTTACCAACTCTCACACATGACTCAGTGTTATTATAGAGAGCTTTCATTATGTTAACTAACTTGTCTGGTATACCATATGATCTCACAATCAACCACAAATTATGACGATCAACAGAGTTAAAAGCCTTTTTAAAATCAACAAAGCTAGTAACCAAAGGTTTCTGAAACTCTAAACATTTCTCAAGAATCTGCTTAAGTGAAAATATATGATCTACACATCCCTTATTACTTCTGAATCCACATTGCTCATCACACAATTGCTCGTCTACCAGATTCTTAATTCTATTAAGCACAATCAGGCAAAGAATTTTACCTGGAACAGAAAATAAGCTGATACTCCTGTAGTTATAACAAGAACTGTGGTCACCTTTTTTAAAAATAGGGATAATAGCTCTGGTAAAATCCTTAGGAACCATGCCTTATCATAAAAGATATTCAAAATTTCAGTCGTCCATCTGGTAACCAAAACATTCCCAACTCTAAACATATAGTAATTTCATTTATACTTGGGGATTTATGTAGTTCTGAAATAGTCAAAATAACTTCAGACTGTGCTATAGGGTGAACATTAAAGCCAGTAATGCATCTATCATATGGTTACCAGATTCCAGTGTTGTAAAAGGAGGACAGGAAAGGTAGAAATGGAAGTCAAAGGAGGACATGCTTTCAATTTGTGAATTAAAATATTTTTTCCTACTAAGGTTTATTTCAAGTACCTATTAAACAGTTCAGTCAGAAAAAGAAATAATTCTAATCATTCAGTACAGTTCAAAATATATGATTTGCTGGTTTTTATCCATACTTGATAAGCAATCAAGAGCTACTTGTCCTTAAGTAGCATAGTGGTTAGAAAATATCTACTGTTCCAGAAAGCAAATTTTGTGCTTCTGTTAACTCTTACTGAGGTGGTGGTCAGCAGTGACTTGGGCATTGCTAGGCATGCTATTGTACGAGTAGGATTGTGCAAACTAGAAGTTCCTTATTCCCTTCGCTGTCCTTTTATGTTGCAAATAAAACTGCTGTCAACTTTCATACTCGAACTATTGGCGGGCGGAAGCAAAATTTTTGGCAATTTTGTAAAGCACATAATTTTTTCAATTTAGCATATATATACAGGGTGATTCAAAACTCTTGTGCCAAACTTTAAGGGGTGATAGAACACACCTAAACAAGCACTTTTTGTCATACAATGCATGGTCGGAACTCAAGCAGTGAAGAGCTAGAGGGCGCTTTCCAGTAAACACTTATAAGCGCTGGTTTTCGCCCTCGTCGTCATTTCTACCGTGGAGTGCAGAATGGATGGATTGTTTCACAAATCAGGAGAAGGTGGACGTGCATTTCGTGTATGTAGCTGCGGACAGGAATGCGAGGGAAGCCCAAAGACTGTACCGGGAGTGCTTTCCGACCAGATGTGTGCCAGATGCATGCAAACACGTTTTGCATTTACACAAAAAAAGAGGACATTTCATGTTTTTTCAAAATTCTGAGCCCCTTCTGGGTGAGTCTGGAAGCACATCAGGAACCTGACGGGGAAGCCGAAGCCTACCCTCCCTTTCCATAAACTTGCCTTGTCCTGTGGGAAGGATTTAGCCACTGCTGCTAATGCCTTCTTGCGGCACCTCACCTCTTCCCTTCCTGCTCCACCAATGACTGATCAGGATACAACTCAGCAGCCCTGCTATGGAACTGAGCCATGCTATCATGATTCTTTCACCCTTTAGAAACTCACCTCTGCAATTGGGGCTTCGAAGTGCTTGTCGGCCCCAGGCCCTGACGGTGTCACCTCAGTTGGCTAACCTGTCACCTGAGGCTCTGCTTGTGCTTCTTAAAGCCTTCAATCACTCCTGGACCACCTGCACAGTACCTGATTCATGGAAGACAACACACATCATGCCTATCTTGAAGCAGGGAAAACTTGCCATTGAGCTGTCCTCTTAAAGGTCCATTGCTCTACCATTTTGCCTCTGCAAGATCCTACAGAGACTGGTCCTTGGATGCCTAGAATGATATCTAGAGGGAGGAGGCCCTCCCTGAAAGCCTCTAGGGTTTCCGCAAAGGGAGGTGCATGTCCAATAATCCTATCTCCATTGCTGATCAGGCGTTGTCCAAGGGACAGACTACAGTCGCTACCTTCTTCGACATTCAGAAGGAATTGGACTCCCTGTCCCACTCAAATATTCTCTGCGGGCTCTTTGATCTCGGCCTCAAAGTCAATATCATCCACTGGATCTCGGCATACCTCTCCAACAGGACAGTTCGTGTGAAGCTGGGCAACACATTCAATACCTGCCATACTATCAATCATGGAGTACCTCAAAGGGGTGTCCTCAGCCCCATGTTACTGAACATCTTGCTTCAGACCTATCCTCTCGACTTGAAAATAGAGTGGGTATTTCCATCTATGCAGACGATATCTGCATCTGGTTCCCTAGCCAGGACCCATCCTATGCTCAGCTCAAGATGAAACGAGCTGTGACCATGGTTGTCAAGTTCTTCGACAATCTAAGCCTCACTCTTCTTTCCAGCGATAAGACTGTGGCCATGGTTCTCACAGACACCTACCACCCAGCTTCCCTGGCTCATGCTTGGGCCAGATCACATCAAAGTCATCAAACAGCATAAGTTCCTTGGTGTGTGGTGTTGGACAACAGGCTGACCTGGGGACCTCACATCCAGTATCTTAAGACAGTTGCCACAGCGCAGAGAAATATACTGTCTTTCCTTGCTGATACCCACTGGGGAAGTTCCTTCAAGATCCTTCTGGTCCTGTACCAACACTTGATCCTCTCTTGCATCAACTACAGTGGTCAGCTTCTGAGCAATGCCTCTGCTTCACTGCTTAGCAAGTTGGCCATTGTCCACACTATATCTCTACGCCTCTGTCTCGGACTCTGCCCTAACACACCTAAAGTCTGTCATTGCAGAGGCTGATGACATGCCTTTGCGCCTGCACCGAAAGAGAGCTATACTGTGTCATCTCTCAAGGCTCCATTCCCTCCACTTTAACCATGAGCTTCTCCGGAAGTTACAAGACAGGCCAGACTCTGCCATTGCCATCTCTGCCACTGACTTCTACGACAAAGTCATCCCTGACAGCTCCACTGCTGGCAATACGTTCTTCCCTGATCTTCCACCCTGGAGGAACAGTGATCCTATGATCAATGTCACCATCCCTTTTCTAGATCGAATTAGACACAGTGGTCATCAAGCTTCTCTCCACCTCCTATATCACTGCACAATATGAGAGATATGAGGTTTACACTGATGGATCTGATGACCGGAAGAGACTACATGCTGCTTCTGCCTTTGCCATCCCCATACAGGCATCACCAGAGGTTTCTGTCTCCCGCATCTCACTTTCTCCACCTGTGCAGAGCTTTATGCTATCCTTGAAGCTGTACTCTACATCCTCAGCCTCGAGAGTGGCAAATTTGTCATTCTCTGTGACTCCAAGTCAGCCTTGGAAGCTCTCCTAACAACGCTAAAGAGCAGCAAACTCTTCCTCAACCAGATCACGGAGACATGCTACTAAGTCACTTCTACTGGAATTAAAGTTCATTTCAAGTAGATCCCTTCTCAAGTAGGGATACCTGGCAATGAGTTTGCTGATCACACCATGAAGGAGGCACTTGAGAATCAGAGATATGCATCTAATTACCCTTTCTCTCTCAGCAACTGCAAGTTTTGTTTCACAACTGATGAGCCAGTACCGTCTTGCCCAGTGGCAGAGGAACTCCAGCTGTTCCTCATTCAGGTACCTGGCTGACCCCTCTCTCACTGCTCCTAACCCTAGTAACCTCCGCAGATCTGAGGAGACCCTCTTCATTGTCTCTGAGTTGGTGTCATCTACAGCAACTCTATGCTTCACACTCTCAACAGAGTGTAGTTCTACTGTGTCATCTGCAGCACATCCGAGACTGTATCTCATGTTCTGCTCAACTGCTCCCTCTACAATGCTGAAAGAAAAGCTTTGTTCTGGGAGCTTCATGCTATCAGAACCACTGACTACTCAATCACCTCCCTACTTGGTAACCACCTCAATGTGAAGCTGCAGCAAACACACATCTGACTTGTCACTAATTTCTTTCAGAACATTCACCTCTTCTGCAAGGTCTTTTTTTCTCTACATAGAGATTAGTATTCTTAATAGTCCAGGAGACAACTGAGAGACAGTCCCTTCTGTCGTGACTGGTGCAGGGAGCCCTTCATGGGAGGCTAATTTCACCATGAACTCACATCTTAAACCTTGAAAATTCTGAGGACACAAGATGAAACAGGAGGATATGTCCTTCTTTTGAAGGACATATGATAACCCTAATCTAACTTTATTAAAATCTCTATGAACTGTATATGGTAAGTTGTACCTGTTATGGTTAGTTGTACAAACAAAGTGGAACAAAGCAGTCAGATTCAACAGAAATGATAGCATTTAAGTATCATCTCTTAGGTAGACATTTCAATGCAACATGGATGCCTACGTACCATAAGGCTTACAATTCTTTCCTTCAAATACAATATTTTCTTAAAGAACTATATTATTAATTTTGGCAAATCTTTTAAAGTTGAGTATTTTGTAGGTGACAACTGAACAGCAATATTCTTAGTAGGTATTTACCGTGCAAGGCAGAGAATTACATATTCATATCTGTACCTCATACTATATTGCCCAAATATTTTATATTCAAATAAATAATAATGCTATTAAATAATTGTAGGTTAGAGGCAATTTCGCCATGCAAGGTGAATTGTGCTATGAATACAGTCACTTCACAGTTCAAAGCATTTAGCTAAGCTAAGAGTTCAATAGCACAACTATCCATATTTGTGCACTATTTAAAAGTGTTGTTCAATGTTACCTGACCAATTACCTTACCTAACCGAGGTTCATAAAGGCAAACAAATGTTGCAAAGGTCTATTTACGTGGTCTGTTACCTTACTGATATTCTTTTACGTGCCTTGTTAGTTGCACAATACTAACATGTGATTTGCATAACGACATCAGGTAATGCAACAGATAAAGCTGCTTTTCAATTTTAAGACAATTAAATTTGCTATAATTAATAGAATTTTCTATTTTCAAATTTATTTTTCTAAGATAATCTTATTTATAAGACTTAATTTAAAAAGATAATAAGCATTACTGTTCTCTTTGGATGTCTCTGCTTCGCTGTGGGCTGACCCATTTCATGACCCACGAGTTTGGTCACATACTAACCACACTGTTTAGAATATAGAATATCACTGAAATGCTCAGCCCACCTTAGCCATCACAGAATCCTCATCATCTATAACCTTACCTTGTTTATCCTTCAATCTCTGCATACCTGTCCATTTTCTACGATACAAAACATTAACTATCTGGTACAGCTCTCTGCTGTTGTGCTGTTTAAATGTTTACGCAGCTTTGTCAGCCAAGCTATTAAGCCCAATATACTTATCAGCTGTTTGGTACTTTACACATTTATTAAGCTGGTTGTAATGTTGTCTGTTAGGACTAGTAGGGTGTCGATTCATAAAAATCCTGCACTTCCTTCTTTCAGAAATAAGTTCCATAGCTTTATCACTCGATAATTCTGTTCCCTTTTACCCAAAAGAGTACTGTTGGTTTCAAGAAAAGTCTACTCAAACTGAAACCATGATTGTCATAATGACTAAGTAACTTATCATGGTAAGCTTTAGCTATAACTGGGTCTTCCAGAGCTTCAGAATTAAAGGTGAATTTTGTAACCTTAGCACACTTCTTAAGTTTAAGTTGCAAGACACTTTTAACAAGGTAATGGTCAAATCCAATTTCAGCTCCCCTGTCCTAACAGAACTATTGCATTTGCTGTTAATTAATATATAATCAATCATATTCTTATGCAACCCATCAGATGAAACCCATGTATACTTATATATGTTGCAGTGTTTGTTGGATTGTTTTACTTCTGGGCGGCACTTTTTTGCACAATGGACTAAATGGTCAGGTTGCAAAGATCCTGAGGGCTCAAAAAAGGTTGGGAGAAGGGACCCACTGGATCAACTGTTGGGAGAGATGGTAGTCTCCCATCAAAGCCATCCAGTATGTTCTGTAACATGCACAGGGTCTGGCTCTCTTGGACATGGGGCCACTGCTGAATGTCTTATCCAACGAATAGCAGTCTTTCCAAACCCATTGGTGTTCCCTACTGACTATGGGCAGGGCACAGACTTTTGCAGAGATAAATTTCAACACTGGCCTGGATGGGTTGTTTTACCTTTGAGTGGCACTTTTTTGCACACCATGGGCTAAATGGCCAGGTCACAAGGACCCCGAAGGCTCTGAGAAGGTTGGGGAAGGGGACCCACTGGAACAGCTGTTGGGAGACAGATGGTAGCCTCCCGTCAAGACCATTCAGCATAATCTTTAACATGCACAGGGAATGGCTCTCCCGCATACAGGACCACAGCTTTACGTCCCATCTGACGGACAGCAGTCTTTTCAAACCCATCGATGTCCCCTACTGACTGTGGGCAGGGCAGGGACTTTGGCGGAAATAAATTTCAACACTGACCCGGATGGGTTGGTTATTGGGTTGTTTTACCTCTAAGCGGCACTTTTTTGCATACCATGGGCTAAATGGCCTGGAAACTGCAGATTACGAGCCCGGCGCACTACTGACTTAGCCACCCCCACGGTGTTTGTAATAAGTGTGTTATTTTCAAACCATTAAGTTTACTTACCTGTAGGAGACATTGCAGCTACCAATATCAAAAGAGCCTATTACCCCTCCCCAAAGGTCAGAGTCAGTACCAACTTTGGCACTGAAGTCACTTAGAATATTCCCCTATTCTCCTTTCTTGACAGAATTCAAAATATCCTGAAGTTGTCCATAAAACTTATCCTTCTCATCCTTATCAGCATCCTTATTGAGGGCATAACAGCAGAATTCATTCAAATCTTTAATGTCAAGTCTTAATTTTGCTAACTACACTGTTGGCCATTAAAAGTGCAACACCAGGAAAGACAAGAGATATCAAAGCCATATTTAGTAAATACAAATATTACAGTGAATACAAATATCAAAGCCATATTTGGTGAATATATTATGTTACAAGGATCAAATTATTACAATACAACTCAGTTAGGCTTGTGGAATACAAAGAAATCAGTATCTTGTGTAGCTGATACAATCATTCACAGCCATGCGCACAAGATGTCGGTCCTCTCATGTTTGTGTGACAAGGCTGTTGAGATCCCTCACATCGGTGAGTTTGTTCCTCCTCTACCCAGAGATGCCATATTCTCATCACTGTGGCAGCATTCCATCCAACACGATCATTGATGTCTCAGTACAATATCTGCTTACCCATAATCCCACAATTCTCCCTGGATGAAAGTCGGAAACCTGGTTGTATGGATGCCACCGTGTTCTTTGATGGGGCATACTTGATCCTTTAGTGTGCAAGAACTGCGAACAAACACAATTCCAATGCTTTACACCGGCTCTTTGTAATCTCCTCTTTACCACTTCCAGGAGGTGTTACTGTCACACATGATTTACGTATATGCTGCACTTTGAATCACTTACATGTTCTCCCATGGGCTACGCATCTTGCATATTTCGGGACAATCTGATGAGTTCTTCCTGGTGTTGCACTTTTAATGGCCAACAGTGTATATCAAGATAACAGTTGTGACTCAATATCTGTCCAAATTGCTATTGTAGGGGTGATGAAAGTCCATTTATGTCTTTCAAGCATAGATAGTAGAGTTGATGTTTATGGATGTTGCATAATATCTGAACATGTTACTATCACTTCATCCAGTATGCAAATGCAATATAATTGGCACATGCTGTGATCAGTTTCACTTTAACTTAAAAGTATCATTAGACATGCATTTTTTTCTGCTCCTTGATAGTGAGAATATGATGGACACATTTTGACTTTTGATGGGGAACATTTACAGTATTAAATGTTTATATTGTTGCAAATATATGAGGGATGATTCAAAATTTATTAGACTATTGAGATAAAATAGAACTTAATTAGCTCATTACCTAATGTTTGAACCCTTTCATTCAATTAAAGATAATGCAACACAAGGACTTAAAATCCTCTGAAAAGCCTTTTTTTCAGGAGCTGTAAAGATAGAGAATGAGAGGAATTGAGTGGTCAATAAATTTTGTAAGATATTTATTACTTTTTTAATGTTATTAATATTATAGCAATTTAATTCTCTATGACACTGTTAAATGTTTTTAGCACTTCAACACATGGACTATGCTATCAAGTATAATTAATTATTAAGGAGAGATTTTTGTACCATGCCGTAGAGGATGGGTAGTAACAGGAGCTTCTTGGGATGCTTTCAATGAGAAATTTAAAATTTGACGTTCTTGACGGCAAGTGTCATCCTAGTGGAGATTAAAATAAGGATGACGGCTGCCAATGGTCTACCGCATTGGCAAATGAAATAACCATTTATACTTTTGATAGCATAGAGCGCTTAAAAACGTTTCTGATCCACAACGCACATTTCGCGCCCTTCCTATCAGCGCTTCATCAGGTGAGAAGTATCTCTTTGGCATGATATGTAAATCTCTCTTTAATAATTATTGATACTTGATAGCATAGTCATGTGTTGAAGTGCTTAAAAACATTTAACAGTGTCATAGAGAATTAAATTGCCTTCATTTTAATTACTGCACTGTGTACCTCTACTGTAATTTTTGTTATTAATATGATTTATTGGGAATATTTGGAAGCATTTGGCACTTTGGTCGGTGTACAGGTTACGGTCCTCAGCCAACAGATGGCATTGCTCAAGTGGCGTGTGACGGCGGAGTGTAAAGTATGATGTTGATGTGTAAAGCATGACGTAGAAACGTAACTGTTGGTTGTTGGTGGCCTATGGTTCTTTGTTTCTTTTGGATGAGTAATGTGGAGTCACGTGTTATGTGTGTGATTTGACGGGAGTGTGAAGTTATGTTTGTCTGTTTTTTCACCATTTTTGCTTGATGACTTCTTTGGATAACATGACTATATGGTTAGAGGTAAGTGCATATGTATCGTATATTTAACGAGGGTTTTTTAGTGATAGCTAGAATAATTAATATGTTATTTTTTGGAAAATTCATCAAGATATGGTAAATAATAAGTTATTAAATATTTTGGAATTGAAGATTTTTAATATTAGGAGGGTTGTTGTTAATAGTGTTAGTGAATTGTTTTGTAATGTTAAGGTCATGTTGTTTGGAAGTGGGAGTTCGGTAGCTTTTTACTGCTGTGTGTAGGGGGGAATGATTTTGTAAGTTGTTTAGAATGAGGGGCATTTGAAGGGGTAGAGAGAAGTGGTTAGCCAGATAGAATTATGTTAATTTTTTTTGTGTTTAGTATGATGCATTAGTATGTGTTTTGCTGTGAGTGGAAGAAAATGACAATACTTTATAATATGGAGTGATTAAGTTTAAAAAATGAGAGTTTTTATGGGGTGTTAGGAGAATAGTTTTTGGTGAAACATATAGAGTTTTCATAGGATTGCAATGTAGTGTGGGGGGGGGGGGGGAGTATGCATTGGGGAAAGAATGTTAGTTTTTTCTTATGGGACTGAACATGGCAGTAGTAATGAATATGTGTATTTCGTTATTGTAGTTTGGAATGAATTGAGTGTTTTTAGTAGTTACGTGTAGTATGGTAGTTTTTAATGCGTTATGGCGATTTATTAATTCTGTTATATATTTTGGAGTCTTTTAAAGTTAATTATATGATTTATTGTGTATATGTGGATGTGTTTGGCAGCTTTTCGATGCAGAAATTATGGGTTGGATTGTTTTACCTATGAGCGGCACTTTTTTGCACACCATGAGCGAAATGGCCAGGTCACAAGGACCCCGAAAGCTCCAAGAAGGTTGGGGGAAAGGACCCACTGGGACAGCTGTTGGCAGACAGATGGTAGCCTCCCATCAAGGCCATCCAGCATTTTCTTTAACGCGCACAGGGTATAGCTCTCCCACATACGGGCTATGGCTTAACGTCCCATCCGATGGACTTTCCAAGCCCATTGGTGTCACCTACTGACTGTGGGCAGGGCAGGGAATTTTGCAGAGATAAATCTCAACGCTGACCCAGCTAGGACTCGAACCTGGGAACTGCAGATTATGAGCCTGGTGCCATATCGACTGAGCCATCTCCGCCACAGAAATTATGGGTACTGTAGAATTGTCAGTGTGGAAAAACATGGTAATTTTTGATGGAGTCAGGAAGGTAATCAATAATTTAGGGGAAGGCTATTTGAGCTATAAGAATTTTGTTGCTGTTGTTGTAACTGATGAGATTATTCAGTTTCTGGGGCTTTTTTACAATTTTCATGTTTTTCAGTTTGTGTTGCCTGGGAGGGCATTATTTAGTTTTGGGAGCTTTTTTTATAATTCAGTCGGTGGTGCACTGTTCCAATTTTCGCGTTTTTCAGTTTGTGTTGCCTGGGAGGACATTATTTAGTTTCTGGGGATTTTTATAATTCGGTCGGCGTGCACAGTTTCCGATTTTCCTGTTTTTCAGATTGTGTTGCCTGGGAGGACATTATTCAGTTTCTGCGGCTTTTTTATAATTCGGTCAGCAATACACTGTTTCCAATTTTCATGTTTTTTGCTTTGTGTTGCCTGGGAGGACATTATTTACTTTTGAACACTTTTTTATAATTCATTCAGCGGTGCATTGTTTCCAATTTTTTTGCTTTTTGGTATGCGTTATGACCGATGAGATTGTTTTGGGGGCCTTTTTTATATTGTTGGTCGGCGATGCATTGTTGATGGTGTTTTTGGATTTGAGATTGGTGTTCGATTTCATTAATTCTAGTGATTTATTTTGACTAATTATTGTATGTGTGACTGGATTTATTAGTTTAGTTTGTAGAAATATATTTTTGGTGTTTTATTAGGAAAAGATGGGGGGGGGGATATTTCAGATATTTGTAGCATATGGGAAGACAACTTTAGTGTAGTTTCTTTGTTTACGTTTTTCTTTAATAATTTTTTTAAGAATTTGTGGTTGTGTGGGATGTTTTTAGTGGAATCGCGTTTTTTTTTTTTTTGTTACATTGTTTCTTTACCACGCAAATTACCATTACCATAGTAACGGTACTTTGCGTTTGACGTAAACGCGGGTTTTTCGTTACTATGGTTATGAAAAAAACAATCTTTTTTCTAGAAACCGCTGTTTGGGTTAGGGTCTCGGGGGTTGTGAGAATCGACCAAAAGGGCCATTTTGTTACGTTGCATCAAAAAAATGGTGGCTGGAGACAGTGATCTGTACTACTGCCAGCATTTTTTTTTTATACAGAAATAGAATTATCAGATGGGAAAAATTGTGGTTCCTAATGTAGACAGGATTATTAATGAGTAATTTGGGGGGGAAGGTTTGAGCAATATGTTCTTTAATTTGATGGAGAGTGGTCTGTAGTTTTCTCGATAGCTTATTGATGTGCTTATGCATGTTTTTATTAATATTTGTGGTTATGTATATTAAGAGTGATAGTTATTAATGTATTTAAATATGGAATTGAACATTTGTTTTTAATTTCGTTTATTAGTATTTGTGGTTAAGAAGTTTAATACAAATATTTAATTACTGAATATAATGGGTAATATATTAATGGGTGAAGAAATGTAATTAGTGTTGTGATAGATATTGCAGGTTAGAATGATGTTGGGTATATGGTTGTTTTTCTGTGTCTTTGAAGGTATTATTTAGTTTCAGGGGCTTTTTTAATAATTCATATCCGCAGTGCACTGTTTCAGATTTTTTGTTTCTGTGAGATGTATTATGTCTGATGAGATTATTTAGTTCCAGAGGCTTTTTTATAATTCGGATCAGTGGTGCTTTGTTTACGATTTTCCTGTTCTTTGACATGTTGCCTTCAATAAAATTATTTAGTTTTGTGGGCTTTTTATAATTCAAACTGGCGATGCCTTGTTCCCAATTTTCTTATATTTTGATATGTATTGTCTCTGATGAGACTATTTAGTTTCAGGGGCTTTTTTGTAAATTGGTCAGTATTCTTGCTTTTGTTGTCTTTGATACAATTTATTTTATAATTCACATCGTTGGTGCCTTGTTTCTGATTTTCTTGTTTTTTGATATGTGTCTCCAATAGGATTTAGTTATGGAGGTTTTCTTATAATTTGTCTGGCAATGCACTATTTCTGACTTTCTTGTTTTTGTGAGAAGTGTTTCTCTAAAATTATTTAGTTCTGGGGGGGGGGATTAATTTGGAGCAGTTGTGCATTGTATAAAATAGAATTTTAAAAAAAAATACCATTCCACATCATACCTAGTATGATCCATAATATCCTCTATACATCTCATGATCTTATCAGTGGTCTCCATGATCACACGAGGATTCTTCACGAGGACCTGATGGAGACTCGATCATTATATGCTTGGACTCGCCTCTCTGCTAATTCTCCAAAATGATGCCCAAGCACTTACCACAGAATAACTTTGCCTGAACTGAGATAGCACTCCCCCCTTGTTTTCCCCCTTTTCTCTCCCCCATTTTATTGCTTAATATCTAGCACAGCTGTGTGAAATCTTTACTTATTTCGCTATGGGTTGGTTAGCTCTATTCATATAAAGGCTAGATAGAAATCTGAGGAAGAATATAGAATGTCATCATCCTACACTGCACTTCAGCACTGATTTTCTTGTTTTTTGATGCGTGTTTGACTACTGATATAAGGGACCTGGGTTCGAGCCCCAGGTAAGGCATGGATGTATGTGTCATTTTTCTGCTGAGGCCCTGCCATCCTCTCAGGCCTTCTACTATGCATATAAACTGCAGGCTCCTGTCAGACCTCTGTGGCAAGCAGCTGCTTGAGGGGGTATTTTTTTTGTCTCGGATCTGTAATATATAAACTCATGCTATTTAATAATAAATTACTTTGTAACTGAAAATGCAACAATGTTTCTCCTTTAAAAGTTATATTTCATCCTGACAAAAACTAAAAATTAAACGGTTTAAACTTACAGGGTCAACTCTATCCCAGTTATTGTATTTTCCAACAAAGTCCATGCTCATCACATGACCACACACAGATGTCATTTTAAATTTCACAGGCAGAGAATTAAACGTGCCACTGTATTCGTGAACAGAACAGGCTCCATTAAAGCCTTTACGTGTCCTTGTAGTGCCATTAGATAAAATTTGAGCTAATGATTGCGCTAAAGAAGGCTTTTCAGCCACCATGAGAGCGGTTTTCATTATAGTTTACAAAATGGTAGCAGGAAGTTATAAAAAAATGGTTGGTTCTATTAAAAATTATTCAGACTGACAGATTAAATATATGGGAAAAAGAAAAATACATCAAAATACATTAGAAGAAATATCGATTACAACAGGAGCCATATTGAGACTTGAAGTACTTTTCTTCCTTCTCTTCAGAAGTAGACGACTGTCGACAATTCTTTCGTATTCTTTCACATAATGATTTCTTTCCCATTATGGGAAAGCCAAGCCTCCAACTAAATTTGTCGTACTGTATCCAATTTCAATCTCTACACGCCAAGGGCATTACGACATAGAGTGTATTTCTCACAACAATTTAGAAAGTTGCTGTCTTTTATTCGTTTCCAATTAACCAACTCAAGCTTTTCAGAAAAGTGAAATCAATGCATTTAACCATTCCATGTAATCTTTGGTACACACCACGGAAGTAAGAATGAGAGGAGACGCCCTAACGCGCTTTCCCTGTCGAAGGTCATGATGCTGACGCAGAAGGGCGGTAGCCATGTTGTTGCTTCCAAAACAATACGTCTGCCGCTGCAATCAAGCCTACATTTCACGTGCTATACTCAGTTTTACTGTGCGTTATATACGGGAAGATTATTTTTTTTACGACTAAGAGAAAGCCCATTTAAGCTATTTGGAATTCATATTGCTTTTTTTTAATGCAATGAATATTTCCATACAGAATTACTGTATAGTAGAACTATTTATGTATTTCGTTGAATACGACAATAACAAACAATTACAAGATTTTAAAAGTTTATTTATACTGCACTGATAACAGTAGGAAACATTTTATGGATAAAACATAACAAGTTATATGCAATAGCAGCATTTAAACCGCAAAAAATCACATTTGTAAGATTCAGAAAATAGCCATTTTATGTTAAAAAAAATTCTGATTCCACAAGAATAAAAAAATTTGCCTTACAAAACTAAATAAAGTCAATAGTGTAGGAGCCAAAATGGTAGATTTTAAAAACACTTTAAACTTTGGTGGAGAAATCATGTATAACACTCCTACATTGAAATGCTTTCCAGTGATTTTTCACAATAGTCAACTCCAAAAAATATGTTGATAAGTAATGAACCCCACTATTAAGGCAATTGTGAGTGTACTGTATTTTCATTTTGACTTCAAAATCAACAGGTAGCTCTGGATTTACTATTTATTGATTAATTAATTCTACTGTTTCATTTGGAGAATTTTTCGGTTAACTGTTTCCTTTTCTGACAACAAAGTGAAGAAAGTGATGCAAATTAGCTTAAAATTATGATTTATAACATTTAGTTATAACTTTTTAAATTTTAACCGCTGGAAGTCACTTGTAACCTAGTTTGTATTACATCATTATTAAAAACCTTACTTTGCAGTTATACTATTGATATTCACTGTTCTTATTGCAGCAATATGTGTGTTGTTTTGATATGAAGCCCCAAGATCTCAGGGCTTCATCTATACCACATAAGTAACCTTTAAGTATTGCTTATACATTTTTAAAACTTTGTACTGACTTTGTTGAAAATTTTCTAATATTTCAGATAATGGATAAATGTACAATCACATCTATCCAAGATATTTTTTGACAGAGGAGGAACTTAACATCTTCTACAGACAAAGTGTGTCATCATCAAAATTCTTTGTTTTGTGATATAGTCAAAAATTCATGAAACTAATCAGACACATTAGCAAAACTGTTATATATAATGTTTCTCATCTCTCTTTATCTAATGGAAAGCTGAAATAAAAGATAATTTATATGTATTGGCCATAAGCTAACAGTGCATTTTAGTTTACAATGCAAAAAATAAAGCATCTTTTCAAGAAATTTATTTAAATAAAACAGTACCGAGCAGTAAACCATAGAATTAAGTTTGAAATAAATATGTAAAATTTGTAGCACATTTCTAAACTCGTAACATGAAAAAAAATCTCTGGTGTGATGACACCCGTTTTTTTTTTTTTGAGGTAGCTACACCCCTGAATTTCTGCTTATTGAATATTGCTGTTGCTAATATAAGAAGCACCCCTGAATATTGCTGTTGCTAATATAAGAAGTAAAAAAAAACAAACAAACAAAATATATATAAAAACCTCCCCAGATGATGGCTCGAACCCACCAGCTCTGTGTCTGTACTCTTAGCTTAACATCTCTCCCCCTCTGCTCCTCCCTCAACCTAAGTTAACAATCAATACAAAATACACAATTATTACAATCTCTCAAAAAAAAAATCCCATAAGGATTGAAATGCATCTTTCCTCAGTCACAAAGGAAAAATTCAAAATAATATCTGAAAAAACTATATAAAAAAAAGCTACTAAAAATTATACTAAGCAAAAATAATAAAAATTAAAAAAATATAGAAAAAAAATATATATCCACAGGGTGAAGGGAATATAATATCCATTTAAAGAAAAAAGAAAAAAAGGCAACGTTACAGACAGTGTCTCGAACCCAACATCTCAGTGCCTGACCACCATTCCAAGCCCATCGGTGTCCCCTACTGACCGTGGGCAGGGCGGGGAAATTTGCGGAGATAAATCTCAACGCTGAACCAGCTGGGACTCGAACCTGGGAACTACAGATTACGAGCCTGACGCGCTACCGACTGAGCCACCCCCGCCCCACCGCGAACTCGTTGGAGTCAACCAAAATTCGGGTGGGCAGGTTTGAATTTCTCAAAATCACGACTTAAGATTAACGGCTGAAAATTATTAAACATAATTGTTACCATTAACAAATTTGAAAAAAGGAATGCAACAAACTAAACTAATATCTGTTTACGTGTGATTAAACATTAACAGTTGAGTTATTCAAAATAACAGATGCACCATTAAATTTAAAATAATCAATGAATCAAACTAATTTCTTTCTGATTTCGCGTGATCATTTGTTCAGTTTTGTTGGGTCAAGAGCGAGCGTCGGGAAATTAAAATCATTAACTTAATTTGAAAAATATGCAAAAGCTAATAAAAGTATATACAAATAATTAATAAATGTTTTAAATATTATATTGAGTAATAAATAACTTTGTTTAACAATATTTTTTTGTACACATTTTTTATGCACCTCAGAATACAGTTAATTTTCTTCTTCTATCAAGTGTTACATATACCTGGCAAATTGTATCCAAGGAACTCTGGTGGGTACGAAGCGATTTTACAAATTCGATTATTAGAGCGAGGGAATTCTGGTTTTTGGCTTAGAAACTTCCCACATAGGAGGATAATGGGCACCTCGAACTATGTCCATTTCTTTCCTCCCTCAAAAGAGAGGGAGAAAATTTTAACCAGAAGGGGAGGTTAAGTTGTTTTACCTCTGAGCAGCATATTGTTGCACAAAATGAGCTAAATGACCAGTCACAGGCACCCGAAGGCTCAGAGGTTAGGGAGGGGACCCACTGGAGCTGTTGTTAGGAGACAGATTGTGGAGATAAATCTCAACGCTGACCCAGCTGGGACTGGAACCTGGGAACTAGAGATTACGAGCCCAGCGCGCTACCGACTGAGCAAACCCCGCCCCCTTGAGGATGTGGAGATATGATGACAATACAGGAGCTACAAAGGGGGATGCAGAAATAATCCTAAGGATCACGGAAAACCCTACAGAAGAATGAATATAACAGTCTCAATAGGTTGAAAATTTTAGAACTTTCTTGGATTTAAAATCCCAAATTTGTTAGTTATTCCTCGGGAATCTTTTAAACATGTGGAGAACTGTTGGCTACGTGGAGAAATGATTCAGTAGATTATTTTATGAAGGAACACTGCTCGTTACCCGAAGGTATCCATAGCAAACTTTCTCGCTTGGTTGTCACAGCAGTTCCCTTTAATCTTCAATAAGGTGATATCATTAAATGATAGATTTCAGTTTCCAGAAGTTGGTTGTTTGATGGGGAACGTTTTTCCAACAGTTACGACAAATTAAATGACGAGACGTTTAATGACTTATGGTGAGCTGTTGGGTGGGAGTAATGCGTGGGACTGGTGCAAGGTTGCCATAAACAGATGACACACTGAAATAGGGTAGTAATCTTTCAGTTGTGGTAGCTTTGTTTTTACAAAACTGCTCGGTGACCATTCGTCCTATATTTCAGAGCGTTGCCCTACATAATTATAAAAATTAAGGCGTTTTCACCTATCTTCTAATTGCTTTTCGCTTGACGTTTTTTCTACCATATCTTTCGAACGCGATTTAAGTAAAAAATGAAAGCACGTTAAGCGAGGACTGTCATAGGCTATAAAAAATTCCCCCCCCCTGCTTTCTTCTGCCTAAAGAAGGGAAAATATTAACCCATTCTTCTACTGTATCTCCAGAACGTGAGTTCCGAAAGTAAAAGCTATACATCAAATGAAAGCCTCTGATGCTGAGAAGGTTACAGGATATGAAAAATTGACCACCCTAAAAAAGGAGGGAAATATGGAAATTTTTTTTTTCTGTAAAATTATGGCGAGTTGGCAAAACTTAGGGAATTGGTAAAATCTAGGTACAGTTGGCAAAATTCAGAGTGACTCTGTTAAGTTTTAGGGAGTTGGCAAAATTCAGGTGAGATGTAAAAATTATGGAGTTGGCAAAATTCAAGTGAGATGTGAAAATTTGGATTCTTTTCTGTAAACTTGTGGCGAGATGGCAAAATCGAGGGAACTTGGCAAAATTCGAATCCACTTGGTAAAATACGGGCGATTTGTGAAAATTATGGTTGTTTTTGTGAAATTAAGGACAGTTGACAAAATCTAGGTAAGTTGGCAAACTGAAAACCACTTGGTAAAGTACAGGCGAGTTTTAAAAATGTTGATTGGTTTTGTGAAATTGAGAGTTGGAAAAACCAAGAACTCTTGGCAGAATTCGAAGTCACTTGGTAAAATACAGGGGAGTTATGAAAATTGTGCCTTTCTTGTGCAATTAAGGAGAGTTGATAAAAATCGAAGAGGCGGCAAATTCAGAGATGTAAAAGTTTCGATTTTTTTCTGTAAAATTACGGCGAGTTGGCAAAATTCGAATCCAATTGGTAAAATATATGGGAATTGTGAAAATTGATATTTGTTTTGTGAAATTAAGGAGTGGTGGACAAATTGAGGGAACTTAACAAAATGTAGGGCAGTTGGTAAAATTCGAAACCACTTGGAAAATACGGGCGAGTTGTGGTAATTGGGATTGGGTTTGTGAAATTCCGGATAGTTGACTAAAATAGAGAAAACTTGGCAAAATCATAGGGAGTTTGAAAAGTTTGAAGTGATTTGGCAAATTTTGGAAAGATTGTGACCGACTTGCTACAAATCAGACGAGATGTAAATATTGCTATGAAATTATGGTTAGTTGGCAAAATTGGAAGTTAAATGGTAAATTACGGTTAGTAGGCAAAATTGTAAGTCAAATGGTAAAATGCGAAAATTTTTTATTATACTGGAATAAAAAAATATGTCCCTATATTTCTCCCTTCCCATTTATTTTATCCTCTCCTGTCCTAAAACGTTTCTTGCTGTATGTCCGTTTATATTTTTACCCCTTGATGTGCCAGGCAGCTAACAAACCCGAAGAATCAGTTATTTTTCACGAACTTGGTTCATCCACTGAATTTGATCTTGTTTTACCTAAATATTATGATTCAATTCTTTCGTCCCAAAGTTCGAAAAAAAAATAATCTGAAAATAGCTATTTACATAGTTCAATCTTGGTAAGAGGAATTAATGCAAAAATTTCTCGGCAAAATTTACTGCATTCTAAATTACCGTATTTGCCGGCGTATAGGACGCACCCCCTTTTTTAGACACATATTTAAGGGGGAAAAAATTTCCACATTGTTTCATGAATTTCCATAAAGATTTACTGTCTTTTATTTATGAACTCATTTTATAGTTATTTATGTATACAAAAAATGTAACTAGGGAACATTGTAGTTAGGTACCTTTTAATGTTCATCCTCAAAACCCAGAAATTCATTTCCAGAACTAAATGAAGAATCACTTGAAGCCTCTTTTTCAGAAACTGAGTCTTCGTATAACAAATCATCCTTTGTGACATCAAGTGAGTTACTAATACGTTTCTTAAATGACTTTACAACTGTCTCATGTTTCACAGCATTCCATGAAGTTTTGCCCCATTCACAAATCTGCAAAATGCTAGGCCTCTTCTTTCTTCCTGATGGTGTCACTTCAAAATCTGTAGACTGCATCCAAATGTTCCATTTCTCCTTCATGAATCCTTTAAATGGTTTATTAATGCAGATATCTAAAGGTTGAAGCTGGCTCGTTAGTCCGCCTGGAAATACAGCTGAGTTTTCAGTTGGTTGATTTTATTTTTTACAGCTTCTGTTCTATGACTCCGAAACTGATCCCATACTAGCAAGGCAGGTTTCTTTAACAGTCCACCAAGACCACACATTGTCTATCCACAACTTCATCCCCCCTTCATCCATCCAGCCCTTAGGATGAACGTGCACAAACACACCTTTAGGCAGTTTTTCCTTTTGAAAATCAAAAGAGGCGGCAATTTTGTTCCATTGGCACAATGGAACATGAGAAATTTTGGCACATGAGAAAATGCACTACACGACCGTGTAGTGCATTTTCTCATGTCCACAAGTTTTAACAATAACACTTCTTGCACCTGTGGAATCTACTGTTTTGTTTGAGGGTACATCGAACGTCAGTGGGACCTCATCCATGTTTGCTATTTGTGAAAGTTCAATATTTCCACTTTTTCTTGCATTAATGACAATTTTATGAAAATCGATAATCTTGTCTTCATATTCTGTTGGCATCTTTTGTGCTATTTTTGTTTTAGTCCGATACGTAAGTCATTTCTCTTCATGAATCTAGAACACCATGACGTTAAGCCTGTAAAATCAGCGATGCCTCTGTTAGTAGCTATCACTCTTGCTTGTTGAATAGTCATTTTTGTGGAAACTGAAAATCCCGAGCTTCGGTGGACAAATAACCAAGTTTTTAATTCTTCTTCTAGTTCCGGCCATTTTGCAATTCCATGTCGCAGATTATGTTTACTACGCATAGCTTTATTTAGGTCTTCTTCCTGTCTTCTCTCAGTACTTTTCTGTTGGCGGTGATCCGAAATTCCTCTCTGCTGCCCTCTTTCCGTGTTCTTTGGCATACTCAATCACTCGTAGCTTGAATGCAATATCATAGCAGAATCTGCGTTGTTTTTGAGCCATGTTTCGCAGCAAAAACATGAGAAAGCTTCTTCGGTACTAAAAGTTTACGTTTTGGTTGCCTTGAGGAACTGCAATAGGTAACAAAGCGCCATGCTCGCGCTTTTCGAAAAAATATGCCGGTGAAATGTGATCACACATGCGCACATTGGATGAATCGTAACCTTGAGATGTCAGTGGATCTGAACTCTATATTACTGGAATGCTGCCTCTGTCAGTAGTGAAGCATAAAATATACATCATGCAACTTATTTTTACAGAACATAAAAAAATATGGAAACGATTTATTTGAAACCACTCTTTCACAAAAGGGCAAAATGCAAAAGGATACTTATATATGTATATTGATATAAACCAAAAGTTTTAAGACTGAAATTTCAACTCATAATTTTGATTACCGGAGCATAAGACGCACCCCATATTTTAGGCGTATTTTGAGGGGGAAAAAGTGCGTCCTATACGCCGGCAAATACGGTATTTGCGTTTTAGCCTGTTTTAGAATTACAGAAAAAAAAACTAAGTACGTGCATATAATTTCAAAATTCCATAAGCAGGTATGAATTCACGATTTCTTCGCGTAACCTTCCATCGTTCTATTTCATCTGATGTTTGCTTCACATGGATTACTCGAAAAATGTGGCATTATTCTGCATTAAAATCGCTTTCCGGTATGCCTTATATTGAAACAAGCTAAAACACAAAACTATATTTGCAATAAGTACAGCAAAGCAAAGGAAAATTAGTTTTTTTTAATTAATTCAACCGATTTTACTGCAACTGTACAATACTGTGCAAATTAGTTGGGACAATAGGAAAATGCAGTAACAAAGACAACTAAAATATTTATTTAATAGTGTACATAGTTAATAGCGAATGTGACCCCCCTTAGCTTTAATTACTACTTTCACCCTCTCAACCATTGATGCCACTACCTTTCCACACATCTCCTTCACTTCAGGGTCGTGGTACCACACTTTCTATCATTCTGGTTTTCATCGTGCAATCCATATTAGATATGCGTGCTTTAATAACGGCCCACAAATTTTCAATGGAGTTTAGATCGGGCGAATTTCCTGGCCACTCCAATACCTTCAAATGTTGCTGGGTAAAGCTCTTAGCAAGCTTAGAATTGTGGCATGGAGCCAGATCGTGTTGAAATACCCCATCGCCGTTAGGAAACAGCTTCTGCAGTGTTGGGACATTTTCGCCTCCAGAACGCCTATGTACTTTTTGCTGTCTATCATTCCTTCAATGGGGGTGAAGCGTCTGTGGCCCGGAAGCTGTGAAACATCCCCAAAACATGACCTTGGATGGGTGTTTGGAGGATTGCTAGATGTGGCCGGATCGAAGAGGTTCTCCAGGCGAGTGGCAGACGAAATTTGACCTGTAGCCATGCACCTCAAAGTGGGTGTCGTCGGAAAATATCACATTTTCCCAATTCTCCACAGTCCAGTCTCGATGTTTCTTTGCCCAGAATAGCCATTTTTGCTTCATAGCGGGTGTCAAAAGCTGCTTTTTGGAGAGGCGTCGAGCCCGGTGGCCACACTACAGAAGGCGACGACGTACGGTGGAAGCATTTATATATACTGCTCACAAAAATTAGGGGGATATTTCTTCGCTTCATATTCATTTTGAAATATCGCCTAATTTTTGTGAGCAGTATATTAACACCATGAGACGCAATCTCCCTTTTGATGTCTCCACTGGTCTTCGGGTCTATGATACTAATTCTTTGAATTAGACTATCATCTCTAGGGGTGGTTTTTCTTCCACAATGTCCTTTACGGGACGTGTCCACGGACCGTCTCCTTAAGCAGCTTCATGATCCGTGAAACGCTGGATTTCCCGACGCCAACTGCTTTTGCTCTCTGCCTAGCAGTAAGTGAAGTGTTTTCGCCTAAAGCGATTATTTTAGCTCGTTTACGAGGCGTGATGTCCACGATGTATTTAATAAAGAAGTTTCCAATGAAAATTGTGAACTACTTACATAATCACATCCTCAGTCTATGAAATATCAATTCCGACTAAAGTGGAAGTGTAAATAATTGCAGAATAACACAACAGACAATTCTAGAGTTGCAGATATCGCTCTGCTGCAAGTTTAGACTTGCAGCAGAAGTTACGAACAAGTTTACACTCTGCAGTGGGACTGTTTCTTCGCTTGTCCCAACTAATTCGCACAGTACTGTAGTTTAAAAACATTTCCCAACAGAGCATTACACATATTTTTATATTTGAAAGCTAGACAGATTGCTTGGGTCCCTTCGATCAGTAAGTGAAGAGTGCCAGCCATTGGACCATCGAGAAGAATTATTCGCTTGAAATACGAGGTTTAACAATGGAATTTTATTGCTTTGAAATTTAATGGTTTAAAAGTGAAACTGGGGTCTGAAAATATGTAAGCTTTTTTGCTTAAAAGTTGTTTCTCTAAAGTGGCAGTAACATCTAAACTAGACCCGTCCATTCCGCCGCACCTCATAAAACAAATAATCAATATTTCAGTAGCAAAGAATCACGATTTGAATGAATAACCTGAAAAAAATTTGTTTTACCGTGAATCTCACTCACGGGGATGGGGGCATATCCCGAAGAACCGCCCCCGACCAATTTTTTCTGATTTCATAAATTATCAATATATTCGAATTTGGTTTTTTTTCCCCACTTTTCTGAGGAATATATTTTAGGTGCAGCTAAACAATTTTGCCGATTCATGTACTCATTAAGAATGTATATTTTTGATTTTTAATCACGATAGTTTCTTGATTCTTTAAGAATATATTTTTTTCCTGAATTCATTACATTACTCCTTAGAAATGTATATTTTCGCTTTTAAGAAGGTACATTTTCCTAAGGCTCCTTACGATTTCTTTCTTTTTCTTAGTGGCTCTTCACTACGTTGGCTTGGATGGGCATGATCTAAATAAACAATACTCTCGTTAAAGTAGGGCAAAGGGAGTATAAGTAAATAAATTTTCGCATTTGAAATTTAACTCTTTTACTGAAAATAAGTGTGAAAATTACTTTTTTTTAAATATATTTTTAACCAGTTCTAAATGAGATTTTCATCTAGAAGTTAACCTAAATTAAATAATACCGAAGTTTCCTAAAACAGATTTAACGGTTATGTTTCATTCCTGAGAAATTAAGGAACAAAAATTAAATCAAGTGCTAGTCAATATGAATGTCGACTCCTATTTGTAAACGTTTTTCTTTAAGCAGTGTCTCATCATAAATTATCGAGAACATTTTGAGCTTCGTAATGGTTTTTTGAATGCTCTTATTATTAAAAAGTTACGGATAATAGCGAAACGGTTTGCTATAAAAATAAGATGTATTACTTTTAATTAATTTCGCTAAGGCTAGAGGGTTGTCCATATATTGCGTTACATGAGTCTGAGATGGTCAAAGTCCGGCTCTACATACATCATACAACTAAAGATACCCAAAAATTAAAGCTATTTAATTCTCTATGACACTGTTAAATGTTTTTAAGCGCTTCAACACATGGACTATGCTATCAAGTATCAATAATTATTAAGGAGAGATTTACGTACCATGCCGTAGAGGATGGGTAGTAACAGGAACTTCTTGGGATGCTTTCGGTGAGAAATTTAAAATTCGACGTTCTTGCCAGCAAGTTTCTCATCGAAAGCATCCTAAGAAGTTCCTGTTACTACCCATCCTCTACAGCATGGTACGTAAATCTCTCCTTAATAAATATTGATACTTGATAGCATAGTTCATGTGTTGAAGTGCTTAAAAACATTTAACAGTGTCATAGAAAATTAAATAGCTTTAATTTTAAAGAAACCCAAAATAAAACGCAAAAATTGAACTTATTAAAAATAAAGGTAAAAACTGTTTTTTTATAATAAATTAAAATATTTCCGATAACAAAAGGAAATGTGACCCCCCAGTTTAAAAAATATTTTATTTTGGTACATCTAATATCTAATGTAAACTAATTTTTCCAGAGGGGAGTGGTTTTATGCTTTCCCCTACTGGAGTCCAAGACTTACGAGTCATTGACTCATAAGTCCCACATATTGCATATGATCTCCATTCCTAAAATTAGCGTTTCATTCCCTTTTTTATAATTAAACTTTAGTTTACATTTCTATAAATTAATTTTATTTTCATAAAAAACCTATCTTTTGGTTGATCGATTATTATAAATTTTTTGGAGTTATGCTACATTGGATGGCCAGCTTACAACTTGCTGTGGATATTTTAACACTGCATTAAGTTATTTGTTAATTTTTCCTTTATTTCTTCATTTTCCAGTACAACAACTTTGATCTTGTATTGTGTCCCGAAAATGAATTTGATTTGAAATAAATTTTTTGACTAAGCACTGTAGGCAAAAAAGCCTAGATTTTTCTCCAAGTACTGTACAGAGAAAAAAATTACAAAAAGAGAGTAATTTTCTTTTAATTCAGAAATAAATAGCTATTTATTCATGTGCATTATAACTTCTGCCTATTGGTGTTTTTTTAAAGAAATTTTTCATTTCCATTGCCAGATGCTATTTTTTTTACTACATGACTAAAAATTCCCCATTAAAATAAAACTAGTTGTCAGTTTTGGGTCAAATATTTTATTTTCAGAAAATCTAGAATTTAATGCTGATTATTTTGGCATAAAACATGTCATAATTCCTTTCATCAGTTATTTGGCAAAAAAGTTACAATTTTTTTTCCCCCAGGTTATAGTGAAAAAACAGCTGGCCCTCTGGATGTAAACCAGTTTTTCAGGCAAAACCCTGGAAGGGTTAAGAGTGGATATTTTATTTTAATTATTTTTATGGATTTTTTTCAAGTAATCTGCAAATTTATTGGATAGATTCCCGTAAGTATTTTTAATCAAACACAAAGTGCCTAAAAAACACACTTTAAACCAAGGTTCTGAAAAGTGAATGGATATTAAATCATGAAATACACTAAAACTTTCAACACTGAATATTGTGGAAGATATGGATATCTTGCATTCAAAAGAATTCCTTAGATATTTCATTTTCATAACTGTTTCCACATATACAAACACTGTAGCAATCTTTTCCCTCAATTTCATACAGTTGTGTTCAATATATATAAAAAAAGGAATTAATTTTTGTCAATATGTATACCAAAGAAAGGCTACAGAGGTCCAGGCAGTGTTGGCAGCATCTTCTAAGGTAAAAAACCTGACATGAAGTTCTTAAATAAAAATTTTTCTACCTATATTTATAGATTTAATAATGAAAGTAATAAACAAAATTCTAGATATTTAATGATGATTATTATGCATTCATTGAAATACCATGGAAAATGCTGCCAAAAAGAGAAAAACGTATCACTTTTCACAACAGGTTACCAGTTGCAGATCATAGTAAATGTATTATTTCTACTGTAAGATGGGAATGTCATCCACTAAAATCAACATTGTCAGTTTCAAGTTTTGCAAATATTTAGCTTCTCTAAAAGTTCATCAGCATCTTCACTAGTCTTTACTTTTATTAGAACTGGAATAGCTTCCTTTGAATCAGACTTTGCAACATCTAATGGAGGATTGGGTATACACATAATGAGCACATTATTTTTCCCTGCTCGTTCTATTGGTAAGGATGAACTCAACATGATGTTAAGAAGAATATTTCCTGCAAAGATATAATTTATACTTTAATAATTATAGGGGTTATTAAAAAATCAATTTAATGATAATATACTTATTAAATTTCTACAATTTACAATTATTTAGAATTAGCTATATTTTGTTTTTTAAATAAAGAAAAATCAGCTGGATTATATATTACTTATTTTAAAATGACATTCAGACATTAAATGTGCAATTATTTGAGTAAAAAAACAAAAAGCATTAGAGGGGGGGGGGAGACAGACAAAAGGATCAATTGGAACCAAGCCCTCAGAAAACCAACATATTTCATAGCGTAAATATTAAAATAAATTTCATACATCAAATAAAGCATATGCCTTGTGCAGGCCCAGATCTAAAATAAAATGTGTGTGTGGTGGTGGGTTGGGGTTAGGAAACTCAGTCGAGTTGAGAAAATGATAAAGGGTAGAGATGCCCCCAATGAATAAATTTCCCTAGAATTCGGTTTTAGATACTTTTTTAAATTGATTGTAAGACCTTTACTATAATAGAACAGTGGTGGTAAAACTGTTATAAAAAATTTCTGTCTCGATGAAGGTTACTGAAAAATTGAGGCTAGAATCATCATTATAATGATAGAAGTATACGTCCAGAGATTAGTAGAAAATGCATGTCTTCTACTTGTTGACATCATTGTGTGCCTTATGGTTGCTGGCAGCTTAATTATTATTCAAGTTGTTAAGTTTTATCTCTGTTTTAACAGATTTTGGCACTATGTAATTTCCTAGATACTAGACCAACAAACCCAAAATTTAGAATACTTGTTCCCCCTGTGTTGGGTTAAAAATTTAGTCCTAACCTGCAGTGGGACAAGGTTTAGAACCACAAATAGCTTTGCGAATGTGGGAGATCTGATAATGGTGCAGCATCTGGCATCACTATGCCATGACTTTCTCAGCTTGTGAATGAAGAAATCAGTAAAAGATGAATACTGCATAAGACTTTCCCTTTTCTTCCAAATTAAAAGAATTTAATATGGATGGATGAGAAGTCACACAGAAAAGAAGATACTGCGTCAGTTTTCCTGCAAGGGGCAAAAACAAATTTTCGTGTCTCTTGTGAAATCTTTTGTGCAAAACTTGCCAAAAATCAAAAATATTTTACAAAAAAAAACCCCATTTGTATGAAAAATACATACACACCTACATTATTCAAGTTTCATTTGCATTACTAGGTATTAAGGTTATTATTATGTGCAATGATGCATAAAATATATTCTAAATGAAAAAGTGTGTTGATTTTTAACACACTAATTTCATGAAAAGTTTATCCTTCACATTGAATTTTCATAATTCCACAGATCGTTTTCTTCAAATCTGGTCACCCTAATAAAAAGTCAATCTGTCAGATAGAATTTTCAAAAATCCCTAGATCTCTTTAAACTTGGCCACCCTCTCCATTTTAATATTATAGATGCTCCCAGTTGTGTGTGTATATGGGGGGGGGGGGATAATTTTGGTCATTTAATACAAATTGTTTTATTATTATAGAATTAACTGATATTGGTACTTTCTAATGATAATTTTGTAGTACAGGGTGGTTATAAGTTTCCATATTTGAGAGTCTCTGGAGCAGTCACAAACGGAGATATTGCTACAAAAATTGGTAGTTAGTTTAATGAGAACATGCAAAAGCGATTTGTGAAGAAAAAAAAAAATAGTTTCAACTGTAACCACCAGGGGGAAAACAGGCGCTCCATGTATGCTAATTGCATTTGTTTGCATAATAACGTTCGAATGCAAAACATGTTGTATAAAAGTGGGAATACCCACACTGTAAGCAAATGGCCATATGGCTCTCGTGAAAATAGAATGTACACTGTTAGTCAAGTTATTTTACCAGAATCAGAGCAATGCAAATGCCGTACTACATCTTAAAATTCTGCAGAGAGGACCTCTGACATCAGTGACAGGATGGTGAAAAAGTTTGAAGCAGCCAGTGGATTGGGAGTGGCACCAGGAAGAGGATGGCTGCCCATTGCAGAAGACTCGGTGGATGAAGTAAAGGTTGCCATGCAACCTGTGTTGGAAGTTGCATGCAGTCAGTCAGCAGAGCTACAACAGTTGAACCTTCCATGGGCAACAGTCCACAAATGTTATGGTGTGTTGTGCGATGCTACCCAGACAGAATCCATATGGAGCAGGAACTGTGACCGAGTAACTCACAAACCACTTCCATCTCCAATTTCTGGAGTGGATGGAGGTGGATAACACCTGGCTATGGACAGTCCTGTGGACTGACGAGGCACACTTCACTCTCATTAGTGCAGTCAGCACACAGAACTATCGCATATAGGGGAGGAGGGTGTCACTTCTGTCTGTTGTGCATGAACAGCCCCTGTAACAGGTGACCATTTGTGTGCTCTTCTCCAGCATCGTGATTCTCACCCCCCCCCCCCCCCCCAAGTTACACAGTAGGTAAAGCAGTTGCTGCATTAAATGTTTGGTGATGATCATTTTGTTTCTCAAGACTTTCCTCAAGCTTGTCCACTAAACTCGCAAGATATGAATCTTTGTGAGCTATTCCTCTAGAGCAGTGGTTCTCAACCTTTTATGTTTCACGTACCCCCTGGAAATGTGTATGTAACTGGCATACCCCTTGAATAGAAAGATAAAACTATGGCTATAGTGTAACAATGGGAAAAAAATAAAACATACATATATATACACATCATTTCTCTCACGGCGTACCCCCAAAAATTTTACCACGTACCCCACGATGAGAACTCCTGCTCTAGAGCTATTTCAAAGACTGGGTTTATGATGGCAGCATCAGACATGCTGATCTGAAGGACAGCAATACATGGGATGTGATTAATATTCACAGCAAATATGCTCCAAGCAACTGTGGACCATGCATCCTTCACTTCCAGCACATCTTCTGCACTGATGGAGATCATATTAAAGCAGTTTCTGTAAAAGACATGCACGAAACCAATAAGCATCATTTTCTCACCTGTGCTTTTTTTTTTTCACGTGCTTGCAGTACCCATTTTCCTCCTGGTGACAACAGTTGGAACTATTTTTTTTCTTTGTTAAATCACTTCAGCATGTCTTCATTAAGCTACCTACAAATTTCAATGGTGCTATCTCTGTTTGTCACAGCTCCAGAGACTCAGAATATGAAAACTTATTTTATATTTTACCCTGTATATGCTGCATTGCATATGTGAAATTCTCTATAAAAGGAAGGGGATATGGTATAATGGAAAGGGCAGAATACATTAGAAATCTGTGTTGGAACAGGTTATGAGAACCGATTTAATCTTTAATCTTTTTTGCTTTTCATATTCCATTTACTTGATATTGTGCCTTAAGTCCTATATCATAAATATGGTTTAATTCAGCTGTTAATAATTCTATAGTAAAACAATAACAATAAGTCAATGCTGATTAAGTTGGCATACAATATGTCATAATTCCTTCCATTACTTGACAAAAATAGTTCTAAATTTAATTTTCTTTTGGGTGTGGCCTACTGATCTGGACAACTATGGCTACTTTTCTTTTTTTTCTACCCTGCTGAGGAGTGGTCAACCACACAGGGTCCTGGTGCTGACCATATAAACCTACTGGACTGGACAGATATATGGCTCTGAGCTTGATTATGGATCCTGATTTTGCTGCACTGGTGGGCTTCTGTGGAGGGAAAATCTTCCGCTGTGTTTTCTTTTTGTTTGTGGGTTGACAGCCCCAAGTGAATAGATCCACAGGATATGTTTATCAGCTGGTGGATAATCCTGAGCAGAAGTCATCGCAGGCACCTGAACTCTTTGCTTCTATTGGCATCGTCAAATTCTACATTGGAGGAAGTCTTCCAGTGTAGATGGCTTCAGCCTTTAGTAGTGGGGGAACGGGTCTTTGCCCCATGTCTGCGATTAGGGGGCTGTTTGATATTGTCGGCATTCCCTCTCTCAATAAACATAGTTTCTTTAAACATCCCACTAACCATTTTCTCTCCATAGGTAGTTGGAATGTGAGGACTCTGCACAGAGCTTTTTCTCTTGATGTCCTCACACAAGAATTCCACCGTTATAATTTAGATATTCTCGGCTTGCAAGAGACCAGATGGACAGATAAAGGTCAGATTCTTAAAAATAATCTTAAATTTCTCTTTTCAGGGAGGGACGACAAAAAGCATCACCAAGGCGTGGGTCTGCTTCTCAGCAGACACGCTAGTGATGCTCTTCTAGGATATGAGTGCATTAATGAAAGGTTTCTTACAGCAAAATTTCAGACAAGCGTTAAAGACTTGAATGTTATCTGCTGTTATGCCCCCACTGAGGATGCCGATGAGGATGAGAAGGATAGGTTTTATGAACAACTTCAGGATATTTTGAATTCTGTCAAGAAAGGAGATATTACCCTTGTTCTTGGTGACTTCAATGCCAAAGTTGGTACTGACTCTGACCTTTGGGGAGGAGTAATAGGCCCTTTTGGTATTGGTAGCTGCAATAGCAATGGGCAACGTCTCCTACAGGTAAGTAAACTCAATGGATTCAGAATAACTAACACTTATTACAAACACCGCGACATACATAAGTACACATGGGTTTCACCTGATGGGCTGCATTAGAATATGATTGATTACATATTAATTAACAGCAAATGGACTAGTTCTGTTAGGAATACCAGGGCATATAGGGGAGCTGAAATTGGATCTGACCATTACCTTGTTAAAAGTGTGTTGCAACTTAAACTTAAAAAGTGTTGTGCTAGGGTTAAAAAATTTACTTTTAATACTGAAGCTCTGAAAGATCCAGTTATAGCCAAAGCTTACCATGATAGGTTACTTAGTCATTATGACAGTCATGGTTTGCTTACTACTGAAGTTGAGGAAGAATGGGATCATTTTAAACAGGCTTTTTTGGACACTAACAGTACTCTTTTAGGAAAAAAGGAGCAGAAGAGCCAAAATTATCTGAGTGATAAGGCACTTGAGCTTATTTCGGAAAGAAAGAACTGCAGGAATGCCCTTAATCAATACCCTACTAGTCCTAATAGAAAGCATTACAGAGACCTTAATAAACTTGTAAAGGATCAGTTAGCTGCTGATAAAAATTTTTGGCTTGATGGTTTGGCTGACAAAGCCGAGGAAGCAGTTAGACAGCACAACAGCAGAGAGCTGTACCAGATAGTTAATGTTTTGTGTGGTAGAAAACGGACAGGCATACAAGGATTGAAGGATAAACAAGGTAAGGTTATAGAAGGGGAGGATTCTGTCATGGCTAGGTGGGCTGAGCATTTCAGTGATGTTCTAAACAATGTAGTTAGTTCTACTCCCATTGTTTGCAATGATGATAGATGCATTGGTGGCTTTAATGTTGGCCCTATAACACAATCTGAAGTTAGTTTGGCTGTTTCTAAACTTAAACTTCATAAATCCCCAGGGGTAGATGAAATTACTACGGAAATGCTTAGAGCTGGGAATGTTTCGGTTACCACTTGGATGACTGAAATTCTGAATCTCTTTTATGATAAAGGCATGGTTCCTAAGGATTTTACCAGAGCTATTGTTATCCCTATTTTCAAAAAAGGTGATCGCAGTTCTTGTGATAACTATAGGGGTATCAGCCTACTCTCTGTTCCAGGTAAAGTTCTTTCCATGATTGTGCTTAATAGAATTAAGAATCTGGTTGACAGGCAATTGCGTGATGAGCAATGTGGATTCAGAAGTGGTAGGGGATGTGTAGATCAGATATTTTCACTTAGGCAGATTCTTGAGAAATGTTTAGAGTTTCAGAAACCTTTGGTTGCTAGCTTTGTTGATTTCAAAAAGGCTTTCGACTCTGTTGATCGTCATAATTTGTGGTTGATTGTGAGATCATATGGTATACCAGACAAGTTAGTTAACATTATGAAAGCTCTCTATAATAACACTGAGTCGTGTGTGAGAGTTGGTAAGGCTTGTAGCAATTGGTTTAGCATTACTTCTGGTGTTCGACAAGGGTGCATTTTGTCTCCTTTTCTCTTTAGCTTGGTTATTGATTATGTTATGCGAAATTCACTTCAAGGGAAAGATTTTGGCCTTAAATGGGCTGGAGATACGAAAATTTCTGATTTAGATTATGCTGATGATTTAGCCCTTTTGGCAAATGATGTTGATGAGATGAACTCTTTCATTCGAGCTGTTGATGAGACTGGTAGTAGAGTAGGTTTGGTTATAAACAGAGAGAAAACTAAAGTGATGAAAATTGGTCAGGCAGGCTGTGATTAAGTTAATCTGAATGGTTGTAGTCTTGAGCAGGTGTCACAGTTTAATTATCTTGGGAGCTATGTAACAGATAATGGTGATGTGCGGCATGAGATTAACAGACGAATAGGGATTGCTGCTGGGACTTTTAAGAATCTATGGAGAGTGTGGAGAAATAGGCGTATACACCTAAAGACTAAAATTAGACTGTATAATAGTTTGGTTCTTTCTAGGGTTAGTTATGGTAGTGAAACTTGGACACTTTGTAAACAAGATAACAGGAAACTAGATGCTTTTGATTCCAGATGCTTACGCAGTATCTTGGGCATTAGGTGGTTCAACTTTGTAACTAATGATGAGATTAGGAAAAGGAGTTTGCAACCTCCTTTAAGCAGCATATTGTGCAGAGAGAGACTCCGTTGGTTTGGCCATGTTGCCCGTATGAATAATTATAGATTGGCGAATAGGGTTATGAACAGTGTGCCTAAAGGCCTCAGAAAGAAGGGGAGACCTAGGATGCGGTGGGCAGACAATGTCAAACAGGACCTTGTTAGAATTGGTGTGCAGTGGCCAGATGCAGTAGATGTAGCTCAGGATAGACTTGCTTGGAGAACTAAATTGCACGGTCTGGTTGGACCTCCGTAGCCCATGGCTGCTTGAGGATGATGATGATAAGGATAGTGAAAAAACAGCTGGGCCTCTGGATGTAAACCAGTTTTTCAAGCTGACCCTGGAAGGGCTAATAGTTTGGAGCAGGGATGGTTTGTCCATTAGCCCACCTGGGGCACTACATCACCAAAAATAAGTCGCAATAATAAACAAATTATTTGCCACGTCTACATACATATATCTATATTCATTTTGCAATCATAATTTGGCATGTTATATAGACAATCACAGCATATACTTTGTGAATCAGTCCTATATTGTCTGCTTTAGTTTATATACTAGGAATTTTTCCATTATAGCCACCACCCAGAATCTTAATAATATCTATTATAGCAATGACACAAATGCACATATGCTGTAATACAACCAACAGTGATGAACTGCAGGAGGTAGGTAACAATTTGAAGTAGCCCATGACACTTGATTGGCTGATTCAACTGATAGTCAAAGATCTTATTACTTAGCAAAAATCTTCTTTAATATATGCAATAATATATATTAAATTAATTTTGTACATTAAATATAAGCAAAAAAAAAACTGTTCAAGTGATAGTTTATTAGAGTAATTCAGTTTTATATAAAAATACATATTTATAATCGGGATGGAGTAAAAAAAATAGTACACATATTAACATTAGAAATATTTTTCATAAAGTTCTTTAAAATACCACTAGAATACAGAGGGAAAAAAGGCAATTATTACAGGGGAGGAGCAAAATATTAAATTGAGGTAGAAAGGACAGGCTTTCAAAGTTTTTTTATTTCAATATTTTTTTGTTAAATAATGCGATTTTTGAGAATAGTTTGAAAAAAAAAAAAGAATATATGCATTACGGAACAACTTTTCAGTCTGATTGGGTTCAATTCAACACCAGGAATCTCCACATAAGTTTTTTTCTACATCCAGGCCCTGTTTGTACTAGACAAAGTGCCGCACCAAAAAATTTTAGCAATGAACTATCACTGTTTACGAGAAAAACTAACACTACAAACACGAGAACATTTATAAACACACATGGAGTTAATCTGATGGGCTGTATAGGAATATAATTGATTATATATTAATAGCAAATGAGCTAATTCGATTAGGAATTCGATTAGGAATTCGATTAGGAATACAAGATCATACAGGGGAACAGAAATTGTGTCTGACCCATTACCTGGTCAAAAATGTTTTGCAACTGAAGTTTAAGAAATGCGTGCTAAGGTTGTGAGAATTACTTTTAACAGTGAAGGTCTGAAAGATCCTGATATAACCAAAGCATACCACGAGAGGCTACTCAGTCATTATGACAATCATAATTTGCTTACTGTTGAAGTTGAGAAAGAATGTGATTAGTTTAAACAGACTTTTCTTCTAATAGTACTCATTTGGGTAAAAAAGGGATAGAGACAAAGTTATTTGAGCAATAAGCTATGAAACTTATTTCTGAAAGAAGGAAGTGCAGGAATAATATGAATCAACTAGTTTCCATAAATCTGTAAAGGATCAGTTAACAGCTGATAAGAATCTTTAGCTTGATAGCTTGGCTGACAAAGCAGAGGAAGCAGCTAGACAAGATAACAGCAGGGATTTGTAGCAGATTATTTCTTCCCATACAAAAGGTTAACCAACAGGTTTGAGGGATAAACATTTCAGAGATGTTCTAAACAATGTGCTTATTCCTACTTCCATTATTTGTAACAAGTAGTCCCAGTGGCTGAGTGGATAGCATTGCTTGTCTACTGATCAAAGGGACCTAGGTCCAAGCCCCAAGGTAAGGCAGGATGTTGGTGTTGTATTTCTGCTGAAGTTTTGCCTTCCTCACAGACCGTCTACTATGGTGTATAAACTAAAGACTCCTGTCAGACTTTTGTGGCAAGCAGCTGCTTAAGGAGGTATTTATTTCATTTGATATTTTTTGTTGTTACGTTTACATCAACATATTTTAATTTGTAATCATTATTTGGCATGTTATGTAGACAATCACAGCATATACTTTGTGAATCAGTCCTATGTTGTCTGCTTTAGCTTGTATACTAGGAATTTTTCCATTATAGTGTTGCTATTCAGATGCATTACTGGCTTTAATCTTGACCTTATATCACATTCTGAAGTCACTTTGGCAATCTCTAAATTAAAAATGCATAAATCTCTAGGAATGTATGAAACATCACTGAAATACTTAGAGCTGGGAACATTTGTGTTTGTCACATGGCTGACTGAAATTTTAAATATTTTTTATGATAAAGATGCTGTTTCTAAGGATTTTAATATTCTTACTTTAAAAATTTTTTTTTTATAGATCTCATGATAATTATAGGGGAATTAGTCTACTTTCTGAAAGTTTTTTGCATGGTTTTGCTTAATAGAATTAAGAATTTGATTGATGGGCAACTGCATGATGAAATATGTAAATCAGAAGTGGTAGGGGATGTATAATAAAAAAATCCCCTCAAGCAGCTGCTTACCAGAGGTCTGAAAGGAGCCTGTCAGTAATAGTCATAGTGTCTGCACATAGTAGAAGGTCTGAGAGGATGGTGGGACCTCAGCAGAAAAACAACACATACATCCATGCCTTACACAGGTCCCTTACATCAGTAAAATATTTTCATTTAGGCAGATTCTTGAGAAGTGTTCCAAGTTTAAGAAACCCAGGTAACTAGTTTATAGATTTCGAAAAGAATTTTGACTCTGTTGATCATCATAATTTGTGATTAATTGTTAAATCATATGGCAAAGCTGATAAGTTAGTTTTATTTTAGAGAACTTTCATTATGTACACTGAGTCGTGTGCAAGAGTTGGCAAAGCTTGTAGCAATTGGTTTAGCACTGCTAGTGGAGTTATACAAGGGTGCATTTTATCGCCTTTACTCTTTAGATTATTGATTATGTTACGTGGAATTCTTTGGCCACAAATGGTTTAGAGATTTAAAAATTCTGATTTAAATTATGCTGATGATTTGGCCCTGTTAGCTAATGATATTGATGAGATTTTTTTTTTCATTAGAGCTGTAGATGAGACTGGTAATAGAGTGGGTTTGGTGATAAGAGAGAAAACTACAATGATCAAAATTGGTCAGGCAAATGGTGCTACAGTTGTGCTCTTGAGTAAGAGTCCCAGTTTAATTTTCTCAGGAGCTGTTTAACAGCACTAGTGATGTACAGGATGAGATAAAGAGAAGAATAGGGATTGCTGCCACGACTTTTAAGAATCTATGGAGGGAGTGAAAAATTAGAATATACACCTAAAGACTAAAATTAGGCTGCATAATTGGTTCTTTCTAAGATTAGTTATGGTAGTGAAACATGGACCCTTTGTAAGCAAGGTAACAAGACACTTGATGCCTTTGATCCTAAATGTTTACGCAGTATCTTGGGCATTAGGTGGTTTTGTAAGTAATGATGAGGTTAGAAGGAGTCAGCAACCTCCTTTAAGCAGCATATTGTGCAAAGAGAGATGGCATTGGTTAGGCCATGTTGCTTGTATGCCTAGCTGCAGATTAATGAATAGGATTATGAATAGTGTGGCTAAAGGTCTCAGGAAAAGGAGGAGTCCTAGGATGCAACAGACAGACAATGTCAAACAGGACCCTGCTACAATTGGCATACAGTGGCCAAATGCATCAGCTGTAGTTCAGAACAGACATGTGGGAAAATAAAATTACATAGTCTGAAGGATACATGAGGGAGGGAGTCTGTCCATCTGTCCACCCATCTGTTTAATATTAGTGATATAAACACTTTTTTACTACTAGAATTCTTTATATTGCTTCTGAAATATATACTGCAATTATAAAGGATACTTATTTGAAACTTGACTGAAAATGAAATCATCAGGTATAAGTGACCTCAAATATACACTACCTTAGGAGGAGACATTTGATGAGAACTTTATAATGAAAAATTAAATTTTTAATCAAATTGAAGTAATTTCATAACTAGCATTCAGAAGATGCAATTATTAAGTGTTGTCAAGTTAAACTTTTCCATAGATGGAAAGCATTTAATTACAAGTATGCAATTATAAATAAATTAATAGACCCAACCAATCTTGGCTTCTACCTACAAATAATCACCCTCATAGTTGATTCAAATATTTAGAGGAAAAATTGTCTTGAGCCGGGTGGGATACGAACCCACAACCTCCTGATAACATGTCAGGTGCTCTGGACCGCTGAGCTACCGGCTGCCGATCAAGATCTCCTCTAACTGATGTTATGAACATTCTCAAACTTACATTCCTAATATGCAGGGAGTATTCAGGCAATCCAGCCCTAAGTGGCTTTTTAATGCCTTTTCTCAACTTTTCCACAGCAGTATCTAATGCAAACTGATCTCGAATGGTACGATCTCAATTTCAGTGGTTAAAATAAACATTATTTGCCTTGAAATATTTTATTTAAATTTTTCACAGCTCTTTATCCCTGTTTAGTTAAATAATTTTCAAATTTTATCTTGCTTTTTAAAAAAAGTGAGATAATAATTTCACTTTCATCTGCCCATCTGTAGACAAATTTTTTCGTTCTTTTTTTTAATTTGTGACACATAGGGAAAAATCCTAGACACTACTGCTAGCTTTTACAGGCCTTCTCATACAAAGCATATCCCACTAACACAGAAGTCATTGCTGACCACAGTCTCAGTTACAGCTAACACAACACACAAAGTTTGCCTCCACTATGCCAATTAAGGCTTGATAAATTAAAAATTCTTTTAATAAAAAAATTCTGAAGAGTTTTTGTGTTGGATATGTATTGCAGAAATATTACAATTTGCAATTTCCAAATCTCTCGAAACCTATAATTGTGCCCTCTAATGGTGGAAAAAAAGTTGAAAATTCCACAATTTCAAATGAATATTGCAAACGATGTATTTAAGCTATAAATTTTGGTGGTGGAATATGAAGATCACAAAGTTTCATTGACAACAAACAATGAGTTGACACCTTATCTCCAAGGGATGGGTGGGAAAACAACTTTTTTGTTTTAGGAGATAATTGGAAAACTTTTTTTAGTTGGATTGGCACCAATGAAATAAATACAATTCGCATTTTTTCAAATCCTTACATAGTTTCAGGTTATATTATCAGAGGTTACTAAATATGGAAGCAGCGAAACTTTTAACGAATATTGCAAGTGATCTGTTTATTGTAACAATTTTAAATTTCAGTGGTAGAATGTCAAGAGATATTACACTGAGAGCAATAATCTACCCACTTTTCTCAGAGGGATGTAAGAAACTTTTTATGTTGTATAATTACTAATAAAATACATTCGACCCTCCACATACACTAGAGTTCCATTTTCCAAAACTTTGCACACATTTAAATTCGTGCAAACTGAGCTTAAGAAACAATAGGAAATAAGGGGTTAGGTTCCAGGATTGCTTGCAATTACATCCATATACTATTTTTTAGTAAACTAATTATTTATGCAAATACGTGAAGTAATACAAATAAAAAGTGATAAAAAACAAAGGTTTAGGAGTAATGAGTTTACTACACTTTGGTAAAAGATGCATACAATAAATATTTAAAAATAAAAAAAAAAATACAAAACAATCACATAGACTTAATTTGCTGCATAGATGCTTTTATGGCCTCCTTCTTTGCAAATGGTGTACACGTGGATTCATTAATTCCAAATGCACACCCAATGGCTGATGCACCTTCACTAGCTTCAATCCTTGAGATAATCTCAAGCTTCTACAAGTTCATGATCCAGGCATAATTGCACTTTTTAAAGCTCACAAGATGCAAATAATTTTACCTACATCGTAATGCAAATGTGGCTAAAAAATGTAGATTGTGGACAAAACTTCCTAGAATGTCTATGTCTCAACCATCTTTTCTCATTATAAACAATGGCAGCAGTGGCTAACCATTTTTCATTATTATAATGACAGCAGTAGCTAAATGTTGGGCATAACTCAGTTATATTTGAATTATTGTTCACATACAATAAAAAGAAGGTATTAAAGATAATTCAAGTAGATTTGAATCTGTGCAAATGGAACTTTTGCTCATAGAGGGTTTAATGTACTACCATTTTCGTATTTCCCCATCATCTTTTAGATCCAATAAATTTCTTGCTTCAAGTAAAAATTTTTTTTGTTATTTAGAAATAAGAAGCCTTTCTATTTGTATACAGTATAGTAATTTTTGGCCATTAATTTTCTTTAAAATAAATTTTTACTTGCTTTGCCAGATGCCCCCTTTTTACATGCATATAAAAAAGCCCTACTAAAATAAAACTAGTTCCCTTTTTTGCTATACATTTTATTCAAAAAAAAAAAAAAAAATTCCAGAATTAAAAGTTTTTTCAGAGAGAAGAAGGAACTCCCCTACACAAAGAACAGAGATAACTTAGCTGCTCTATTGGGATTGCCCTTGTGTCTCATATAACATATACAGGGACAAGCTTATTAGTTTAGTTGTCAGGTATGCTAACCACTAGACCAGATAGGGTTAAACTGTACTATGTAAGTCATTATGAGCCCATACAAAACTGCTGATTAATTTGGCATATAACATGCCATAATTACTTTGATTAGTATTTGGCAAAAAAAGTTCATTTTTTTTTTTGATTGAGCACAGTTGGAAAAAAGCCTAGCCACTAGCTACAATTCAGGTTTTAATACTAGTTTTATATTTAGCTGTAAGAAACCTTTCATTAATGCAATCATATCCTAGAAGTGCATCCCTGGCATGTCTACAGAGAAGCAGACTGATCACTTGCAGATGCTTTCCATCTTCCCTCCCTGAAAAGAGAAATTAAAATTTTTTTTTAAGTTTTTGACCTTCACCCAGTGCCAGATCCAGGTTCACATAGTGCCTATGGAAAAATCAGAAATAAACTTTTTTTACAGTTAAATTATTGACTTTAAAAATGTGGGTTTTTTTTTTTATAGAAAAAGAAAAAAACTTAAATAAAAGTTTTTCTTTTTTTTTTTTCAAGTTAATTTCTTTTGCCTTAATGTAATTTTTCCTCAAGGTATTGTGCAGCTGTTCACTCACAAAACACACTGGTATATTTTCCCTAAATGGAAGCTCACCAGTGCAGCAAGTTCCAAATCTGTAATCATACTCAAAGCCATTGCACATTACAGCTAGCATAAGTAACCAGCACCAAGACCCTGTGAAGTTGACCACCCCTCAGCAGGGTATGAAAAAAAAAAAAAAACTAAGTGGTTATAATAGTCCATATGAATAAGCCACATTGATCTTGAACTGTTGCAAAATGAATTATTGGTTTAAAGAATTAGAGTTGATGTAAGTACTTACCTAAACTGGTATCTGCACGAATTAGAAGTTGTGTTTTCCCATCTAAAGGTTTTAGGTATAATGTGCCAACTCCTCTTTCTGCATACGATTCTCCTCTTTTTAAAAAAAGTTTACATCTGGGGAAAAAAAAGGTTCAAAATTAGAAGCATTACTTTTTTTTACCTGTATTTGTATTACTTTTCACTTATCATTTATTAGTTTGTGTGTTTGTCAAGACAAATGTTCCACATCTTTTGAATCCGAGAAGTATGCCTTATGCATCAAAGAAAACTTCTGATGCTGGAAGTGTCATAGGCTATAAAAAATTTACACCCATGCCTTCTTCCCCCCTACAAAAGGAAAAATATGAAAACAACTGAAAAAAAAAAAATAGACAGAAATGACTATAATGCCTATAAATAAAAAGGCTATTTCTGAAAATTACAAAAAAATTCACTTGATAGAAGAAAATTATTCTCAGTACTATACTTTGAGAAAAGTCCACTTTTTTTTTGCTAACTGTGCTGCGTCATATAAACAAGAAAATTTACAATTATTTTAAAAAGTAACCAATCAACAGAAATAGGCCATATTATATACCAAATTAAATAGAATTCCAATTTTATGAAATAAAAAAAAAATAAACAAATTTACAAACATATTAATTTTAATAGGACTTTTTTACTACGATAGTGAAAAAATGGATCTTACTATGCAATTAAGGCTTAATTTTGGAAAAGTTAATGAATAGAAACAGTTAAATTATATACTAATCGACAGTAAATTACTTCCCAAATAATATATTTACTTGAAACATGATTTTTATTTCTTTTTATAACACTTTCCAAAAAAAATAGTATATTTGAAACATGGGCGAGTGTTGCACAATGTGACTTGAACTTCTCACATTTAAAGTTTTTTTTTTTGTCCTGGTTATGGAACAGAAAAACTCTTTCTTGTTTGTTTGTTTTTAACTTAACATCATGCATTTTTCATTTGGTGTTGAATTTTATGGGATCTTGGCAAAGAGCTGAAAAGTTAGTGCACCAAGACAAAAACATCATCAATATCCATATCCTCAGAAAGGCATATCAAGACATTGGAGGGGGGGAGGGATCTTTTAAAACATTCAATATAAATAAAAAAATTTATAATTTAAAGAAAAAAATTATGTCAGGGGAAGGGGGGAAATAAAATTCCTTCAATGTAGCAGCAAGGCGGTGGGGATTAAAATCTTAGCCAAATTGCCCTCTCATAAGAAGACTGATTTCTGTGCCAAGGGAACCTTCTTACTTCTGTATCCAAAACTTCATTCATTTTCAGGAAATAATAAAATATAAGTCTTTTGACTGAAAAAAAAAAGACTTTTGACTGAGAAAAATTTTGGAAAAAAAAAAAAAGAAACAATAAAAGAAAAATTAACATGTAATTTAGCGTGATATGTTAAAGTAAAGGCTAAATAAAATATCTGCAGCAACAAGTTGTAAGTCAGTTGGCCATCATGACTAACTCTCATATTTTATCATTATGTGCAATTCATAATTCTCTAAATTGTTCATTAAATTGGTTCCAGCAATGTTAAAAGGATTTTTCAACTGTTTGTAGTTAAAAACAGAAAAGTTCAGATTTTAAAAAGATTTTAGTGCAATTACTCAAATTTTAAATTAATCAGTTCAACTGTAATATATTTTTCACAAAATTATGATAGTAGATGGATTAAGATGTAATGGTGGAGTAGAATTCACTTTCCCATTGAACAAAGTTTCATTTATGCCAGTTTCACTCTTTTCAGCACTTTCTAGGAAATCCTTCAGCACAAGTGCAGGAAACCTGTATCAATAGATGTTATACATTTTAAATGTCAAGCTCAGATGTGAACATTCTGGCAAAAGAAATTAATAATGTTTTTATTATTATCGTCATATTAACACTACCAAATGATTTGTTGTCTATAACAAGTTCAGATTTTTCAAATGGGTCCAAATTCCAGAAAGGTTCAATAATATAGTATCATTACAAATGCATTGAAGCAAGTCTCTCATTCATATATTCAAATATACCTTTTTGAATAAATAGCATCATTTTCGGACACAGCAGTAAATTCATTTTTAGGTGGTACATATTCTTCATCATCATTGGCACCTGTAACATAAGAGCGTATATTTTCTACATAATGAATCCAACAACATAAATGCTTTAATTCAATAAAATTTCCATTATTAAACAATATCAAATTTGCAGAATTTTCCTAGCTCCAATTAAAATACCACCTTTATAAGGAATTACAAAGATTTATATCCAATGTAAAATAGTTTTGTCAAAAATATAACACTAAAAAAAGGAGTAAACATTACATTGCTACTAGAATTATTAGATATCATATACACATTAGTAATATATTTATAGTTTTGCAACATCTAAAAGCATTTATGAATATGCTAAGATATTTGGAATCTATCCTTTACATACTCTTTCAAATTTTCTGAAAAGTTTTATAGATTTTTCCTCTCATGTTTTGGTTTCCTAATAACAAGCAAAAATTTTATATATTCTTACTTTTTATCATTTAAGTTTATACAGTCACACCCACTTAAAACTTGAAGGAATCTGTTGACAATTTAGTTATATCTATGACAATTCACTATAAAATATACTAATGGAATGTAGTAAAACAATAAATTTGGAATGTTCATTTATTATACAACCAAGAACACAACATTTATTGATGTTCAATAGTTTAACAATACATCACTGTATCGATTAAATCTTTAGTAAGCATCCAGTACATTCCTTGTACATAGACTATCCTGACTGTCCAAACTCATAACCAAAAGAATTACACTATGCTTTCTTAAATGTTTTAACAGCTCTTAAAGGAAAGCACTTATAGCTATGGCACTGGGTAGCTGCTGCTTCTGTCTGCCCCTGTCACTCCACAAACAACTGCCATATGTCATGGTAGTCACTCGGTATCTTCTGTGTTACCATAATTGGGAGATCTTTTCATAGATGCAAACCATTGTAGTCTGTACTACAAGTTCACTTACACATATAAACCACTATTAAAGAAAGTCAATGCTTCAAGAAACTGCATTCTTCTGGACATCAGCTGATTATAGCTAAGCTTTTGGAGGTAATATTGTAGTTGAGTGTCTTGTGCTATTTTGCTAGTTTAATAGTTGGAGCTAGGTGTCCCTTGGGTGGTAGTGTTGATTAAATTTACTTTTTGATGGGCTTCTTTTAGAGGTTGCAATTTTTTAATCGAGTAATAACTTTCAGGGAAGTTGATAGATTTCATGCCTTTTTCTTAATTGCTACATGACATTCACACTTTATAAACATAGGTTATATTCCCTGCGGATAAGCCTAAATAGGCTTTGTGATGATGTACAATTGTTATTATTCAATGATTCCATACAAAAATGGTATCTCGAGTTGGAGTAATATTAGTGCTTAGAATATTGTTTTTCTTTTAATTTTACTTCTAGATCTCAAAAATTTGATATGAAATGTAATAGTAAATGCAATATAAATGCAATCAGTCTTTTGTTGAATGTACTGCCTCTTTTGATAGTTCACCAGTTGTTCAGAAATGTCCAATTGAAACTTGGCTGGCAGTGAGTAAATAATTTTGATATGTTAAAATTGTGAGATCATTTCTCTGTATTAGACCACTCTTGTCAATGAAATGGTTTGTTTCTAAACATATATCTCTTTCATGTTCTTTTATGAGAGTTTGGCAAAGTTTCCTGAGAAATAGTAGATATTAAAAAATGCAGGTTACTCAGCAAAAATTGTAAAAATAGCAGAAAATATGTGTTAAATATTTTCACAACACAAACCAGTTAACAATATAAGAAAAAGTTCAGAGCCATTCCAAATATCCACTGACTATGCTCTTAAAAATACATTTTAACCTTAATAATTAAGGAGTATCAATAAAAACAAGCAACACTATTTTAAATATTATCAAAACCAATTGAGACAAAAAAGACATTTTGTTACATTATGAAATATAATATTAGTTTGTGTTTATCCAAGGATTTTCACACTCACTTAATTCTATATCATTAAATATAATATCATTACAAAATTAATTACAAACAAATTTGGTAAATTCACTAATAGACAAATGGATTAGCTCATGGCTAATTAGTAGCCGACCATCTTTTAATAACAAATGGAACAAAATAGAACATTCAAATTTTCCATTATGTGCATCTAATCAATGAGTTTTAAGTGTTAAAACACCTTATTTGAGGATCATTATTTCAATACTCAATAAAAGGAGTTTAACAGTTAATTCTTAAAAATAATTTACTTTATATCATTTCTAGGCCTACAAAATACCTTTTTCATTAGTATAACACCACTGTATGAGTTACCTATCTCGTCTGTCTTCTAATCTAATGTTACACGACTTATGTAAAGTGGTTTTACCTAACTCTGTTTACACACTGATAAAAACAGTATGCTTTCTGGAATAATGTCCTTTTCAACAAAACAAATACAAGAAGACACTATAATTCAATGGATTTATAAAATTCTTCACAAAGTAACACAAGTCCATTGTTTTGTGCACATACTAAAATCAATCTCTTGACAACTCTTCTCAACAACAGTCACTTCATTTTTAACCCTTCCAGTGTCCATGTCATCTGTATACATTCACAGAATCCAAAATGAGGGGTCAAGGACGTATGCATAGATTTTTAGTACAACAAAAAAAAATTTTTTTTTAAATAAAAACTGTCATTTTATAAATATATATATATCTTATAAAAATATATAATTCAGGCTAGAAATATAATATTTTATTTTTTAATTTGATTCATATTTTATTAAACTACAATATAAATAATTTGATAAAGCCATCTGATTGCCATTTCTTAGAAGCACTAAATGGTATTGCCGATTTGCTAGTTAACATTCCTATTTGCTGAAGTAACCTTCTGATTTAAGCTCACAAGTTTGATTTAAACTATTATCAGCAAATTCTTCTTTAAATTTTCGAAAATCTCCTAAAAATTAACAAAAACACTGCTATTTTTAAAAACAGTAGATTTTGGAACATGTTGTTGAGGATATTTTAGCATCGCATTAGGCTATGCTAATTTTTATTTTACTATTTATTACTTTTACAGTAAAACTTTGATCTGGTGTCATTTTCTGAAAATAAATGAGGTCTCGAATATGGAAGCAAATTCATTTCTGTAAATTTATATCTAAGTTAGTGATCTTTTGTTATGCTGATTTATCTATCTTTCCAAGTTATGCTACATCAGAGGCCAGCTTAAAAGTTGTTGTGGATATTGTAACATCCCATTAGGTTATATATAATTTTCCTTTTATTTCTTTTTTTTTAGAAAAAAAAAAAAACTTTTGAGCTTGTACCATTTTTTGAAAATGAATGCCTTGGATATGGAAGCAAAATAGACTTCCTTGCTACGGAAATCAGCTGTCATGAGGGAGGGCAATTTCAAGAAGGCTTCCTCTCCGTTCAAGTCACTGTGAATGTTTCACCCCCCCCCCCCCCTTCTAGAAGAATATATTTTTTAAAATATGAGTTTTTATATTTATATTGAATGATTTTAAAGTCAAACCCCCTTCCCCCTTCAGTACCTTACTATGTCACACAGATGATATAACACTTTTTTTTTGCTTTGGTGCACAAACCTTTCTGCACTTAGCCAAGATTGCCAAACTTCAACAACCAAAGAAAAAATTCATAATGTTTAGTAAAAGAAAAGCAGCCAAGTTTTTTTTTCCTATTTTATAACCAGTTCAGAAAATCCATGAATGTGATAAGTCCAAGTCACTTTGTATAACACTGGCCGTGTTTAAAATATACAATACTAAAAAGAATCATTAAAAGAAATAAAAATCATATTTCAGGTTGAATATTATATTATTTGGGAGGAAATTTTCTTTCAATTAATATATAATTAACTATTTTTATTCTTCAGGTTTTCCAAAATGAAGCATTAATTGTATAGTGCAATGTTTTTTTCACCACATCACATTGAAAAAGGCTTATTAAAATCATTATGTTTGTAAATTTGTTTATATTATTTATTTTCATAAAATTCGCAATTAAATTCTGTTTAATTTAGTATATAACATGACGTATTTCTGTTGATTGGTTATTTTTTTTTAATTTTAAAGTTGACTTATTTATCTGACTCAGCACAATTGGCTAAAAGCCTGGAATTTTCTCAGAGTATGGTCACCGAGAAAAAAAATTACAAAACAAGAGAAATATTTAATTGAAATAAAAAAATATATTTTTCATTATTCAGAAATAAATAGCCTTTTAGTTATTTGGCAAAAAAGTTTTTAAAGTTAACATTTTTTTGGCTGAGCATAGGGAGAAAATAGCTTGGCCTCTGGATGGAAACCAGTTTTTCAAGCTGGACACTGGAAAGGTTAATGATGTGATGTATCCTTCGCAGCAAGTATAACCACCTCGTGATACAGTACACATGCTTTCAGAAGCAATTGTTGTAAGCTATCACAAGGTTTCAATATGAATATATCGATATTCATAATGAATAATATAAAAACACTTGTTTCGAACAAATCCCACTCACTGAGAGAACTTATGTTATTCAGTTATATTACTCTCGAAATATACCAAACGGAAAAGATAAATATGTTGGAAGAACATAATGGTCAATAAGCGAAAGAATATCTAGCATAGAGAAATGTTTGGGAAAATCAGCCTAACTTATTTTTGAAAACCAATCAATAGTAACCTCATATGAATTTAATACAATTGCATCACCATCAACTAAGTTCCAATTAAACTGCTTAGGAAAATCTCTTAAATAAATTTAATCTGTAAGGACACAGGTGGGAAACTGTTACACAAGTGTAAGGATTGGGTCTGTAAAACCCACTTTTCTGAAATCAACTGTATCCCACACACTTTTAACTCATTCTTGTTTTTTTTTTACCAGTCTAGTAAAACATATAAGGTATTAAAAGCAAAATAATGGCATGTAATGTTTAAAATTTACATTTCAGGTGTTAATGAATTTGGACAGAGGTTGTTTATGTTCAATCTGAGTCACTGCATATGAAATTCACATACTGCAAGCATATACATAAATAATTGTAGAAATTTTTGCATCAATATTTATTTGTCTTGACAAATGCAAATCTTCCTCTTTTGTTAGGTTTAAGTAGCATTGGTGAATAATGTAGTATGCTAGTAAGTAGCATTAGGATGGAGAACTGCAGTTCACATAAAACCAGAAATAATACCGATGATTGTATTGAAAAAGTGCTGAGGTGCTCAGTCCCACATCTAATGCAGTTTCTTGGATATTTGTCCAATTAAAAATAGGTTCTTTAAAAACTGAAGTTTGCTCAAAGAAAGATATTTTATTCCATACCTGACAAGACACTTCTACTGGCTACAGGGAATCTCCCATTACAAAATTTTGGCATTACCTTATCAAAGCATTACAAAAGAGACAACCTTTTTGAATATTATCTCATATCTTCATTTAACCATCTGAAGAATTTAAATATAGAAAAATTAACCTGTGCAGTGGTAAAACAAATCAGTCTTTTAATTGCTTTTAACCATTTTTATGTTACCACCTTAAGTGAAATTAAGTTTCTTTACACATTAAAGATTAAATGCTTCTGGGAATTAAAAGTTAAATATTCTGGCACCTAATGTGAATGGGAAGATTCATTCCATTCAACTACAGGAACCATACCAGTGAGTAAGTTTCAGTTGTGTCAAGCTATCTTCAACTGCAATGTACAACCTGAGTAACATACAATTGCTACTTCAACCAATGTGCTTTCTATGAACTGGTATCTCTATATAAGCAACTTCCATACTTCAACTTTTTATACTAATCTAACCATAGTTGTTGTCATCCATTATAGTGAGCAATGAGATTAACTAAAGTGAACTTATGTAATTAAATTTCATCTAAATTAAAATACTGAGTTTCATCATATACTTCCACTATATTAACGGTACTTGTGATAGTAAAAAACGCTACTTCCAAAATCTTCTCTTTCTTCTTGAAACTGATAAGCCTTAACAGGGCTTCGCAGAGGTATAAAAATGTTTGTTACTCTTCGCTGCTCCCCCACATGCGAGTACTTTCTCAAGTGGGAGTTACGTAATATTAGTGCTCAGAATTTTTTTAAATGTATATCTATAGGTCCACAAAGCATGTCAAGTTAAAGCTGTTTTTTCAGGTCTCCCAGATTTATTATTAGACAAAAAGAAGTATCATCACCGACATCGATATTATTTTTTTTCCAGACCTGAAATATAAATTTTCCTTAAATTTTAGTATTAAATCCAAAAATGGTAACTGGTAACAATTTTTTTTTTCTTTTCCAATGTAAACTGCCTAGAAGGAAAACTTCCAACATCTAGTTTTCCACACCTCTACATGTTAAACACACCAGACAAAAAATCCGTCATCTCCACCATAGACAAGAGTTGACTTGATACATCAGTAGATATCCCACCTGTAGTAATGTAGCACTATATAGAGGCTTATGACCTTCCATGTGCTCTGTAGTGTCATCAGTCCCAGTGGAGTGCCAGTTACACATTGTTCCTGCTGTGAATCATGGCTCGGAAGATTTGACTGAGTGCTAAAAGAGTGCTACTACACTTGGTAGGGCTAAAAAACATGCTGTGAAGGAAGTAGCAAAATTTTCTGGTATTTTGAAACAGTCTGAGTTTATAAACAGTGGTGTACAATCAATTCAACCACTAATCATACACATTACTGTGGCCGAAGTCACTGCTCACAGACAGGGACGGTAGTATCATGATTAGAAACTGCAAACGGAGGAGTATCATGATTAGAAACTGCAAACAGATTTCAAATTAGACAGGAATTGCTACATAGTCAGTAAAGGACCACCTTAGTCTATTTCATAAAGAACATTGTGAAAGGAATTCCATTCCAGAACATCTCAGAAGAGACCTATGCTAACAGCTGCACATAAAGCAGCCCGCTTGCAATGGGCTAGATGCTATAACATTGAACTGCAGACAACTGGGAAACCATTATTTGGTCAGATGAGTTGCATTTCTATCTGTATTCCAATGATGTAAGCTATATCCATATTCCCTGATGTAAGCTATATATCTGGCAACTGGTGGAGTCCATACCTAACAGGACTGCTGCTGTTATTCTTGCAAAGGGATGTGTTACACAGTATTTGGTGAGAAATTACAGAGGTGATTAATTTTTTACCTGGTGAGTTTATAATTTTCCTTCAACCAACTAGTTTTATATGTGTTAGCTTTTCTTTATTCCATACAGTTAATTTCTATCTGGCACATAAAAATTTTAATTCAATTCATGAAAATAATTTTTTCAAAATTTAAAAGTGGCTCCAACATCAAGCTTTGCTTTCCTGATAAAACTGAATTATTAGTGGTTCTAAATAATCCTATGGCTAAAAGGTAAATGTTGCTTTATTTGAACTTAACTGTATTCCTGTTACAGGAATATTATTGTTTCAGGTCAATGACTCAAATTTGCCCCTTCTGAGAACATTTTCTCTCTGAAGCTTGTGGTGTTCCATGCTATCCCTAAATTTCACAAGAATCTGTGAAGATTAAGTTCCATACACAAAAATTTTCAGTGACAGTTTCAAAATGCAAGTTACTGCAATGCATGTTCCAACAAACACTCTTGAAATATTTATCACCTTTTACTCAATAGACAACTACTTTCACTATGGATATCTTAAATGAATCTAAATTCCTCTCCAACCCATTGCACCCAATTCATTTGATTTCATATCCTGTATCCAAGCATACACCTATATTTGGTGCAGAGATACTTCTCAGAGATAAGTAGTTGATGATAACCTGGCATCCCCAAATGTTTTACTGTACATCAAGTGCTTGGTATCCTGCATCAACAACAATATTTTTTGAAGTCACATCTATTATCAAACTGCAGGAACCTAAATGGGTTTCCCTTTCAATTTATTCTCGATGCTGTTCTTTATAAGTTAGAGTGAGGTTTGTGCCAAGCTATTAATATGCAGTTCCCAGGTTTGAGTCCTAGTTGTGTATCATTCGAGTATTTCCTTTGTTAAGGAAATACTCAATTATCTCTGTCCTAACATCTAATTAGCAGTCCCGTGGCTGAGTGGTTAGCAAGCTTGGCTACTGATCTAAGGGACCTGGGTTCGAGCCCCGGGTAAGGCATGGCTGTTTGTGTCATTTTTCTGCTGTCCTGCCATCCTCTCAGACCTTCTACTATGGCATATAAACTGACAGGCTCCTGTCAGACCTCTGTGGCAAGCAGCTGCTTGAGGGGGTATTTATTTATTATTTTTAACATCTAGTTATATCCTCTTTCTCTTAATAGCTGCCTAGCAGGTCTCCTTCCCCTAGCCTTCCCTGAGCCCTTGGAGCCTGGTGATTTGTCCATTTAGCCTGTTGTGCGCAAAAAAAGGTGCTGCTCAGACGTAAGCAGCCCAACTCATTTTAAGTCTAACCAACGTTTGCATAATTTGATAGCTGCTGATCCAAGGCAGTTGAATACATGCAATATACTGCCCATGCCACCTTAATACCTAGCATCTCTTACATTAAGTACATCTAAGAACAAAATCTAAACCATTCACCCCATTTGCCCCTCTCTGTGGATGCCCATGCACTGTGGTATTAAGTTATTGCTTTTGTTCATTCATCAAAGTATTCTTTTAAAACTAAATTTTTATCACACGTTTTTGGTGATTTTGATGCATTTTACCTGATTTTCAGGGTGTTTTTGCATTCTTTTTTTTTTAGTTATTTCCATTTTTTGCATTATCATCTATTTTTTGTGGTCCTTTCAAAAACGATAGATCAAGGTTTCATTGCATTAGATATAAAAGAATTATGAAAAAACAAAAACATTTTCACAATTTTCAGCAATTGGAGAGCATTTTTTTTTCATTAATAGAGAAAATCAAAATGTCTTTTCTTACCTTTGCTAGATTCAGCACATTCTGGTGCTGCTACAGCAAACCTTAAGGGCTTATCGTCTGAAGAATTGGATATCTGAGAAACCTTTACTTTTGAATCTGATTCAATATTAGATTTTTTTAAGCCAAAACTGAAAGCTGGAGCCTTGTTCTTTTCATCTGCACTATCTTCTTCATCATCACTCTTCCCTTTATCAGAACTACAAGATGATGTTGGCCCTACTGGTGATCCTGAAACTGTTGAAGTTGGAGTCATCTTAATACCAAAGCTAAATGTTGATGTATTAGTTGTATTTGATGCAAATCCTGAACCATAGTCCAATTTTGAATATGGTAAACCCAATGAGCTTCTTTTTGAAGTTGCAGTGGAATTGTCCCCAAATTTAAACAGTTTTGATGCTGAAAGTAAAATACATTATAAGAATAATACACTATTGATTTTGCAAAAAGAACCATTTTTCATTATTCATATATAAAGGTTGACTGTGAAAATAATAAATTGCTAAAAAAAATGTTCTTAAATTGTAACTATTACTTACCAAGACTATTCATTACAAGCATATATTTCCAATAAAAAAAAAGAACCCACAAAAAAAACTAATGTTAAAAACACGAACATTGAAACTCAATGTTCGTGTTTTTAACATTAGTATCAATGTTCATATTCAAAATGAATGGTCAGCCATGTGCATTAATTTTACTTTTTGTGATCAAACACTCTTTATAAGCAATATCTGAAATTTCAAGAATTCTTAAACTGAAATTTTTGTAGAAAAAATTATTTTGTCAATTTGTGGGGCATGAACCCACATCTCCCCAGTTTCATGCTAGAGTATTCTAACCACTAAACTAGAATTGATTCTGCCATCCCTCCACCAATGTGACTGATAGATCTCCCTGAACTTGTCACTCCCAGTGCCATCTATGATTGGGGAAGGCAACTTCCAATGCTGTCCTGAACAAGATGAAAATAAGGAAGTCACTCACACTCAAAGCTCTATTAATGAAACAATCAATAGCAATCGATGATGCCAGTAAATTAAAATCTCATTTTTTATGCAAAAAATATTTACTGATTTCATGATTTCTCTGTCAATAGGTGATCTATGTATTTCTTAAACTACTACACAAAACACTGCAAAATTTATACTGCATTAAAAATCATAAGTTTAATGGAAAAACACAAATATTTATTTATACTAATGTTATAAAATAGGGCAAAGCACAGGTTGGGTTGTTTTACCTCTGAGCGGCACTTTTTTGCACACCATGGGCTAAATGGCCAGGTCACATGGACCCCGAAGGCTCAGAGAAGGTTGGGGGAGGGGACCAACTGGAACAGCTGTTGGGAGACAGATGGTAGCCTCTCGTCAAGGCCATCCAGCATGTTCTTTAACGTGCACAGGGTATGGCTCTCCCGCACACGGGGCCATGGCTTAATGTCCCATCCGATGGACGGCGGACTTTCCAAGCCTATCGGTGTCCCCTACTGACCGTGGGCAGGGCGGGGAATTTTGCGGAGATAAATCTCAACACTGACCCAGCTGGGACTCGAACCTGGGAACTACAGATTACAAGCCTGGCGCGCTACCGACTGAGCCACCCCCGCCCCAGGCAAAGCACAGAATGAAACTGTATTAAATATTACAGAAAAAAAAAGCACACGAATTTTTATTTCTAAACAGAAATACCAGAATGATCAAGCCCCCCCTCCCCCGAACACATATTCTATAAGTAAAACAATATGCTAGCTCAACAGAATGGATCTGACTGGGCATGCTCTCAGCAGACACACTACTGATGCTCTTCTAGTTTATGAAGTTTGTTACATCTAAATTTCAACAAGCATTAAAGACTTGAATGTTATCTGTTGTTATGCCCCCACTGAGAATGCTGATGAGGATGCGAAAGATAGGTTTTTATGGACAACTTCAGGATATTTTGATTTCTGTCAAGAAAGGAGATATTACCCTTGTTCTAGGTGCCATCAATGCTACAGTTGGTACTGACTCTGACTTTCAGGAGGGGTGATAGGTCTCTTTGGTATTAGTAGCTGCAATGGACAACATCTCCTACAGGTAAGTAAACTGAATGGTTCGAGAATAACTAACACTTATTACAAACACCGCAACATACATGAGTACAAGTAGGTTTCACCAGATGGGCTGCATAAGAATATGATTGATTATATGTTAACAGCAAATGGGCTAGTTCAGTTAAGAATGCCAGGTAATATAAGAGTGTTGAAATTGAATCTGACTATAACCTTGTTAAAAGTGTGTTGCAACTGAAACTTAAGAACTGATGTGCTAAAGTTAAAAGAAGTAACATTGAAGCTCTGAAAGACATTATATCCAAAACTTACCATGATAAGTTACTTAATCATTATGACAGTCATGGTTTGCTTACTACTGAAGTTGAGGAAGAATGGGATCATTTTAAACAGGTTTTCTTGAAACTAACAGTATTCTTTTGCATGAAAAGGAACTGAGGTGGCAAAAATTATTTGAGTGATGAGGCACTGGAGCTTATTTTGGAAAGAAAGAACTGCACACTATCTTAGTCTAAACCTAAAATAAAGTGTTACAAAAAGCTTAATAAAAGTATAACGGATCAGTCAGCAGTTGATTAGAATCTTTTGCTCAGCTGACAAAGAGGAAGAGCTAGACAGCATAACAGCAGAGAGCTGTACCAAATAGTTATGTTTTGTGTAAGAAAAAAAGGACAGGTGTACAAGGATTGAAGGATAAACAAGGTAAGGTTATAGGTGAGGATTCTGTCATGGCTAGATGGGCTGAGCATTTCAGTGATATTCTAAACAATGTGGTTAATTCTACTCCCATTATTTACAATGATGATAGATGCATTACTGGCTTTAATGCTGCCCTATATAGCAGTCTGAAGTTATTTTGGCTATTTCTAAACTTAAACTACACAAATCTCCAGGGGTAGATGAAATTACTACTGAAATACTTATAGCTAGAAATGATTTTGTTATACCACATGGTGATTCCTAAGGATTTTACCAGAGCTATTATTATCCCATTTTTAAAAAAGGTAAGCACAATTTTCATGATAACTAGGAGTATCAGCCTACTTTCAGGCTGATTCTTGAGAAATGTTTAGTTTCAGAATCCTGTGGTTACTAGTTGGTAGTTTTCAAAAAGGTTTTTGACTCTGTTAACCATCATAATTTGTGGTTGATCGTGAGATCTTATGGCATACCAGACTATTGAGTTAACATAATGAAAGCTCTTTATAATAACACTAAGTCATGTGTGAGTTGGCAAAGCTTTTAGTAATGGGTCTAGCATTGCTTCTAGTGTTCGACAAGAGTGCATTTTGTCATCTTTCCTTTTTAGTTTGGTTATTGATTATGATATGCAAAATTCTCTGCAAAGGAAAGATTTTGGTCTTAATGGTCTAGAGATCAGAAAATTTCTGATTTAGATTATGCCGATGATTTGGAGCTTTTGGCAAATGATGCTGATGACATTAACTCTTTCATTTAGAGCTGTTGATGAGACTGGTAGAAAAGTAGGTTTGATTATAAACAAAGAGAAAACTAAAGTGATGAAAATTGGTCAGGCAGGCTGTGGTTCAGTTAATCTGAATGGTTCCACTCTTCAGCAGTTATCTCAGTTTAATTATCTTGGGAGCTATGTAACAGATACTGGTGATGTGTGGTATGAGATAAACAGATGAATAGAGATTAATGCTAAGACTTTTAAGAATCTATGGAGAGTGTGGAGAAGTAGACATATACACTTAAAGATTAAAATTAGATTATAATTTGGTTCTTTCTACAGTTAGTTATGGTAGTGAAATTTGGACCCTTGGTAAACAACATATAACAGTAAACAAAGATAATAGGAAACATGATGCCTTTGATTCTAGATGCTTACACATTATCTTGGGCATTGCTTACTTGGTAAATAATGATGAGGTTAGGCAAACGAGTCGGCAACCTCCTTTGAGCAGCACAATGTGCAAAGAGAGACTTCACTGGTTTGGCCATGTTGCCTGTATGCATAGTTGCAGATTGGTGAGTAGAATTATAAACAATGTGCCTAAAGGTCTCAGGAAAAGTGGAAGTCCTAGGATGCAATGGGCAGACAATATCAAACAGGACTTGGTTAGAATTCGCCTACAGTGGCTAGATGCAGCAGATGTAGCTCAGGACAGATGTGTTGGAGAACTAAATTGCACAACCTGGTTGGAACTCTGTAGCCCATGGCTGCTTGAGGATAATAAAGCACTCTGATCTTTAAAAATATCAACTTTTCAACAATTTAATATGTAAAGAAGTAGGAATACTATAACATTTTAACAACAGATGCTGCTGGTAATAACAATTTATCTGAAAAGCTAATTAAAACACAGATAACAACTGTCAAAAGTTTTTATTAAGATAAATGCAATTTTGATTCAAACTTGAGACCTCTTGGTTATGTACCAGTTGCTCTATCAGATCAACTAACACAATGGTTCTTTTACACTTGCTTACGTACAAGGGGCATTCAAAAAATTCTTGACAAAAACCCCTCCACAATCTATGCAAAGTTGCAGACATCTAAGCCAATTCTGGAATACTTGGTGGTACTCCTGTTTGGGAATACTCCACAACTCTGAATGAATGCATCTTGAAGAGCTCTTGCACCTTTGAAAAAGGCTTCCCAGCAAATTCCTTTTAATTTTTGGAAAAAGCAAAAATCACATTGTGCAAGATCAGTGAATATGCAGAATGGGGTAGCTGTTCGTTTTTTTCCTGCTACAGATAGGACTGGGTTTGTGTGAGCACTGTGATGTGTGTGTGACAGATAGGACTGGGGGTTGTGATAGGACCGGGTTGTGAAGGAGAATCCCGGACACACCTGTTGTTGAACCTGCTCCTTTGTTCCCTTAACCATTTTAGTCAAAACAATGTTGGTGCAGTATTGGTCATTTATAGTCATTTTTTGAGGTAAGGTGTCTACAGCTACCCCTCCTTGGGAATAAAAAAAAATATTGTCAACATCTTCTTTCTTGAGCAAACGTTTTGTCGGAGGATTTGGGGATACCATTCATCTTCTGCAACCCAAACTTAGTTAGCTATCTTTCTGGGAGTTGTATAACAATTAAACCACATCTCATCATCTGTGACAATGTCTGTTAATTATCTGGGTCAACTCTAGTCAGTTTTTGGTCTTCTGTCAGTTTGTGTGGTACCTATTTGGCACAGATCTTTGGGGACTTTTAAGTGTTGATGAAAAACCACACTGCCAATCAATACACTGACATTTAAATGTATTACCCGAAAGTGATGTGTGGGCCATCCTTAAGGAGTTCACAAACAGTAGTGATGGTTCTATCATTTATGGTCTCCTTCAGTCTTCCTGCATGAGGGAGATCTTCAAAGCTTTGCCATTTTCTTTGAATTTGCACATCTATCCCACACAGTGCCATATGAACAGGCACAATCTTCATATTTTTAAGATCAATCAGTATGAATTTTTTTCATATTGTCCCCAAGCACATCCTTGTGAAAATGCAAAATCTTTCCTCTGCATTTAGTAGGCTCCATAGCAACACACAGATTTCACAGACCAAACCTTATGTGCAGCCAGCGAAGAGACAAATGATGATAAGGCCTTTGTTTTTAACAAGTAATGATAAGTTTAGACAAGATTTCATACAAGTCATATCTTGTTTACTTCAGAGGAATAAGTGCAAATCTACAGACATGTTGGGGCAGGGGTGGCTCAGTCGGTAGCGCGCCAGGCTCGTAATCTGCAGTTCCCAGGTTCGAGTCCTAGCTGGGTTAGTGTTGAGATTTATCTCCGCAAAACTCTCCGCCCTGCCCACGGTCAGTAGGGGACATCGATGGGCTTGGAAAGGCCGCCATCCATCAGATGGGACGTTAAGCCGTGGCCCCGTGTGCGGGATAGCATATCCCTGTGCACATTAAACAACACGCTGAATGGCCTTGACGGGAGGCTACCATCTGTCTCCCAACAGCTGTTCCAGTGGGTCCCCTTCCCCAACCTTCTCTGAGCCTTCGGGGTCCTTGTGACCCGGCCATTTAGCCCATGGTGTGCAAAAAGTGTCGCTCAGAGGTAAAACAACCCAACCCAACTACAGACATGTCAAGAAATTTTTGAATGTCCTCCTTAAGGCTTATGAAGGAAGTTGGTGGTAGATTTTTTCTTCTAGATAGTTCATATGGTCAGAAAAGTACTATGCTCTTTTTAAAACAATAGGGAACTTAGTAATTTTTTTATACAACAAGCCATTTATACTTATATGATGTAACTCATAGCCAGACACTCTACACTACAAAAAAAAAACACAATTATGAAGCCGTGATACTAATTAAAGGTAGACGGTTGTCTACATCTGATTAATATTATGGCTTCATAACTGAGTTTCTTTTCTATGATATGTAGCATCTACTGTACTATGATATAAAGTGTCTGGTTATGAGTTACATCATATATATATATAATGGCTTGTTGCATAAAAAATTACCAAGTTCCCTACCAGTTTAAAGGCTGTTCGTATCACTGTTCTGACTATATGAACTATCTAGCAGAAAAAGTCTCGAACCTGGGAACTACAGATTATGACCCCCCCCCCCCCCTAAAAAAAATTGAGTGAGATCTAGTCTTATATCCAGTGGCAATTTGTCATAAGAAACTTATTTCCATGTTAGAAAGTTTTCAATGTGGCTTTTCATTCAAATAATATGGAAATGTCCAAATACTTCTGATAATAAGCTCATGGACAAAAAATTAGTTACACCCGTTTGACAGCAACAGAAGGTGCACCACCAGTAATAAATTCATCCTAGCTGTGTGCTACGGGGTTAATACAGTGACAAGAAATGGTTGTGTGCCACGTGTGTTAGTCACTCCACGAAACGTGGGTCGTGCCCAAGATGTGAATAAGTGGCAAAAAGTGTTATTGCGTTTGTCTGAGCCAAAGGGTGTAGGTACAAGAAGTTGCTGCCTTTGCAGGTGTGTCGGAATGTACTGTCCAAAGGGTCTTCCAGCAGTGGCGTACATCGCAGTCCACCACTAATTGTTGCCAGAACTGCGGCAGAAAGACTGTGCTCACCAATAGGGACCGCCGTAGTGTGTCACGCAGTGTTAGGGCAAACCGGTTTGCAATGAGGCAGGAATTGCTCCAGTCAATCAATGGAGGCCTACAACAAGCTGTTTCTGAATGAACACTCCAAAGGGAACTGCATGCCATGGATATCTGAAACAGAGTACCGTGGAAGAGAACCATGTTAACAACTCTGCACAAGGCTGCATGGCTACAGTGGGTCCGGTGCCACAAAGACTGGACTGTCGACTCTTGGAAGCATGTGATCCGGTCGGATGAGTTTGCTTGTACTCAAATGATGCAAGGCAATGGGTACATCGTAAGCAGCATGAAGCCTTCCATGAGGACAGTGTGCAAGGTTCTGTTCAAGCTGGAGGAGGCTCTGTGATATTCTGGGGGTGTTTCACATACGAGGAAATGGGTCCTTTGGTTGCAGTGACATCACACTTGAACCAGAAGGGTTATATGGAGCTACTGGAGACCACATGCTGCCTTTTGTACATCTCCACAGTGAACACCAGAAGAATACCACAGTTTTCCAAGACGACAACTGTCGCATGCACAGGGCTCAAAGTGTGTCGGATTGGTACGATGAGCATTCTGAAGCCTTCGAACATCTCAACTGGCCCGCCAAATCCCCAGATTTGAATCCCATAGAACACTTGGGGGACTATTTGGGGCAACAAATGAAGCACCGTCCCAGCCATCCGGCCAATCTGCGGCATTTGCTGCTGGAAGAGTGGATGAATATTGTGCACAACATCCACACACTGGTGGCATCCATGCCAGACAGGATTTCGGCTGTTCTTCGGTTGCAAGCGTGGCGTTATGTGCTATTAGGTGACATTCAGCCAGGGGTGACTAATTTTTTGTCCAGTGAGCTTATAATGTATATCTTCCTGCATTTGTATGCAATAAAATTTTAAATTTGCCAAAAAAAGAAAAAAAATTTGAGATTGCAGTTTTGTTGATGTGGCCTTTTTAAGGAACAGAAAGGGTACATCACTTTAGCCTATATCATTGTCGTTCAACTCCTTAAAAAATGAGCCCCTCTTTCAGGGTGTATCCTCAACCATTACCAGGTTGGCAAATTCTCTTTTGCATTAACACACTGAATGCAAAGTCATTCATTTATGAATGATGTTAATAGTTTGACCAGTGCTACGTCATACATATAGTGTGACACTGTGTTTTCATATGAATGTCATACATAATTGAATGACAAAAAATAAATATTTTATAGGGTTTAATATTACAAGTGATAAAATAATTAACATAAAATGACATTTAGAGGTAGAAATGATGACAACTGAAGAAAAAAGTTGCATGGCCCTAGGAAATATCTTTCAGCTGAGTGCAAGGACTGTGCAACTTCCAAACTAAAGGTGGTATGATATTAATTAAAGGTAGACAGTTGTCTACATCTGATTAATATTGATGAACCTTACATTATCTTTTAAAATACATTTTTGGATGCTATTTTCAAAATCTCGTACGAATTTTTTTTCATAATGAAATCGGAGATAACTAGGACACATACTGTCTCTAGTGCACATGAGAATCTCATTTTCAAAGAGAAAGAAGTTTTTCCTTTACCTACTATTTCATTCCTTAAAAATTTCAATTTGAATTAGCAGATGATGGAAAAAATGCAAATAGTATTTAGTAATTATACAACATAAAAGTATTCATCTTTTAATTCTTAAATCTAAATAGTTGCATTTCCCACAACTCTCTCAGAAAAGTAGATAGATTATTTTTGTCTGTGGAATATCTCTTAAAAACTACCACTAATTTTTCAAATATCTATTCTATACATATTATTTGTAAAACTTGATAATAGCTCTGCTATTTCATAATTTCAGTGATCTGTAAAGTATATATATATTAAAACTACTAAGTATTCAAAAAATGTAAATTATATTTCATCAAAACCAATCAAATTAAAAAAAGTTTTCTAATTATCATTTTCATTGTTTCCAATGGAAATTTCATGATGTTCACTTTCAACCACCAAAATTTCATATTTCTATCATTAATATATCATTACAATATTCACTTGAAATTTTGGAATATTCAGTCTTTTTCACATTAGAGGGCGCAATTATAGTTTTCGAAAGATTTCAATCATAATATTTTATCAATTCTTATCTAACCCTAAAAAGAATTTTTCATTTATCTCTAAATACAATTATCTGCTAAAACAAAAAAGTGTCCCCCCCCCCCCCCATGTCTAAGAGGTGAATTCATTGTTGCCAATGGAAACATCATGGCATTACATTCCACCACTAAAATTTCTATTAAATACGCATTAATTGCAATACTTGTTTCAAAAATTTCCACCGTTAGAGGGTGCAATTATAGCTTTAGAGAGATTCCGAAAGTACATTGCATAATATTTCTTCAATACCTATCCAACACAAAAAGAATTTTGGATTTATCTCTGTAAACAAAACAGTTCGATGTCTACAGACAGACAGAGAGATGACAAAGCGAAATTATTATCTCATTTTCTTTGAAAACGAGATAAAAACAAGGGCAACTTTAAAAACATTCCCCTCCAGTAATTACCAAATTCCTTACAAATGTCTTCTCTGCATGGTTGGATAGCCATGCTTTTCTACATATGTGTGTGTGTATAAACAAAAAGGTACAAAGACTCCTGAAATGATTTTTCTTTTGCATTGTTCATTAATCATGAGAGCAAAAAGACAAGTCTTCATAGGCAGCCAAATGGACCACATTGGTCTGTATTAGGGGCTGCAGCTCTTATTACTATTATAAAAATTCTTTTCTTTTTTGGGGTGTGTGTGAAGTATGCTGGAAAGTGTCCTGATTGTGATGGGAAAGTTCATAGCAGCAGTTAAAAAATCATCAAACATGAGTTAGAGTGGCTGTTTGGAATGCATTTATATACATCAAGAATCCCCCATTTCAGCCCCTTCTGAATGCCCTCAGGACCTGTTGGCTGAAGTATTGCAGTGCAAATGCATCATCTGACAACAGCAGTCCCCAGAGATTAATAACTTGGTACATCTAGGGACTCTCTCCCATTAAAACTCTTACACTCTATATAAGGGCATAATCATGACTGTGCATAAAAATTTTCAAATTACCAACTCACCATTTCCTGTACACGAACTCCACCATGTTTTGAACTCTCTACTTGCTTAAAGAGACTTCACAATAGTCAAAAAATCTTTAATTCTAACCTATTAAGACTTTTACTACTTCAAGACCTCTCTATTAACCAATATTTTACCATGATATGTTCCTTGTAAATTTGAGGTAATTATAACTTTTGGCACTAGGTAGCACAGATAGTTTAATTGAAGTGCTTTTAAATTATTTAACTATGACAATGAGAATTAAATATATTTAAATATAGCACTGAAAATCATGATTCTTTACTACTGATTTATGTAGTTATAGTTATTTATAAAGTAGCGAAAGAAATATATAAATTGTGATTAACTAGTTTTTTATTTTTATTTTTGCTTTTGCGATATTTAAGGATACCAAAATTGGTGCACTAATGAAATTTTTGATTATGCAGTCAATAATAAAATTTATGAAACATATTATGATTTAAAAATGTTTTTAATTTGATTTTTTAAAAATGTGGACATAAATTTAAAATTTTCAAATGCTGTACAATACACTTTAACTTTTGCACAAAATTTGAAATACGGTCATTTCCCAGATAACAAGGGTGAAAAAAAATGGACCTTTTATTTGTTATTAGTAAAAGATTCATTTTCTTTCTCGTTATCTGGATTAATTATTTCATTATTTATTCATTATTTCATATTATCTGGATCAGTAAGCATACCTTTAAAGAGACACAACATGGACTGATACATGTAAAACAATGACTGTCACATAATATCAATGTTTTGCTAGTTTTAAAAATTTTAAAACTTACAACTGAAGACCAGGATTCACTTATTTGTGAGTAACTTTCTTAATATTTCAACCCCTGACTAGGGTCGAAATATTAGGAAAGTTACTCACAAGTAAGTGAATCCTGGTCTTCAGTATTTAAATTATAATAAAATAAACTAATTATTCTAAGACAGCCATGATACAATTATTACTGAATATTAAAACTATAATGCAACTTCTGTAGTTGCCTCTGAAAAAAAAATTAATTCTTCAGATTACCCATGTTAAAAAAAAAATGAATTATCAAAAATGTTACTAAAAACAAATATTAGATAAAAAGGAAAAAAAGGATGACAGAAAATAATGGCATATTAATGATTTCCAGGTTCTTGATGCAAAATCAAAATACCCACCTATATCTAATCCTATTCCTTAGCTCATAGTAAGGTCCAAAAGTTTCCAGCTCAAGGGTATTAGAGGTAATAGAACCGAATAATAATTTTTATTTTTCAATATAATCACCCTTTATTTCAATACATTTTTAGAATGACTAATTAACTTTTCTATACCAATGAAAAAAATAATCTGAATTTTTGTCCTTAAAATGGTCTAAAACTGCAGAAATAACTTCTTCATCACTTGTAAACTTTTTCCCATGCAGATCCAACTTCAATTTTGAAAACAAAAAATTGTTGCTAGGAGCTAGGTCAGGGCACGGTGGGCGATTTAATTCCTAGTCCTTTAGCCTTTGCAGCTTGCAGTTATTGCACGACAGTGCAGCTTACAGTTAGCACGACCTTGCAGTTATTGCACGACAATGGATTGCACTGGAGCATTGTCGTGCAATAACCTCACTCCCCAGGACAGCTTTCCTCAGCGTTTCTCATTCATGGTATCCTTCAATTTGTACATTAATGACTCATAATATTCACCAGTAACTGTAGTATTTTGTTCCTTAAAGTCGACTAGCAAAATCGCATTTTAAAATAAAAAAATTTTAAATAATAAAAATTTTTAAAACATTTTTAAAATTAAAATATTTCAAAAATCTAAACATCGCATAATTTCTGCCAGGCTTTCGCCTTCTTTTGTCAAAAATTTAATGACTGCAAGATACTCAAGTTTAAACATTTTAAAATATTGGGCAACAGCACTTCTATCTGCGACGCTAGCTGGAGTGCTACTGATGCTAGAGCTGCAAAATTTTAACTGCAGTGCAACAAAACATAAGGTGGGGGAGTTAGACCTGTTAATTCTTGTTCTAACACGTTCAAGCTGGAAATTTTTGGACCTTACTACATAACAGCAAATATGGCAATGAAGAGGGGAAGGGGATTTCCGAGAATATAATGGATGAAGGTTTCAAGAACAGCATACTATTTCTTCTAAACAGTCGTGTTAGAAAGTTAAAGATGTAGATTAAGAAGTTGTAACAACATGAAAAGAACAGCTTAACAATGAAATTCAAAGATTAATCTTCTGTGAAGGAGATTTTTGCTGGTGATGATAAAATATTCTTCTTCAGAATACAGATTTTCAAACCATGTTCCATAGAAGCCTTTGGCTGCATAAGAGACTGAGAAAGATCGAGAAAAATACAATATTCAACATTTGTCCAACTGGCATACAACATTTAGAAAATATTTCTGCCTCTAATAGAAACAGATTTACTTCACAACCCTGTTGTACATCTAGAAATGTCTCAATTACCAGAAAAGAAAAAACTATTTGGAATATATCTAAAATAAAAAAAATAAAAATAATGTAATCACTGAGAAAATTACTAATTATACAATAAGCATAAATTTTGTTTCATTACCATTTTGTGTACCACCTAATAGTGACAATTTCAGGGAAGAAATTTAAATGTATGTCCAGGGCAAAAATTATATGCAAAAGTCCTCAGAGAAAACATATTATATTTAATAATACAATAGTTTCAGAAAATTTTAAAATCTTTGATTTACAACACTAGTCATAATTAAATCATTTAAAGGTAAAATATATACAGGTAATGTACAACATAAAAATGGAAAAACCAAGGTTTGAGGAAAGCAGTCAGTTTATATTAAAGGCTTTTGGAAGGGAACAGAAGAGGAGGGCTGCCAGTTCAGTATGGCCTACTGATCTGGTCATCTATGGCCACTTTTTTCATTTTTTTTTCAAGCCTGCTGAGGAGTGGTCAACTTCACAGGGTCCTGGTGCTGACCATTTATACCTACTAGACTGGACTTGTTTATGGATCCTGGACTTGATGCACTGGTGGGCCTCTTTGAGGGAGAATCTGCCACTGTGTTTTCTGTTTGCTTCTGGGTTGCCAGCCCTAAGTGAACAGAGGCATGGGATACCTTATATCAGCTGGTGGATAATCCTAATCAGAGGCCATTGCAGGTACCTGTACCTCACTTAGCTAGTTGGGCATCATCAAGCCTAAACTGGAGTAATGTGTCTCAGGAAGGCTCTTGAAAAAGTCCACTTGAAAAGGTGGTGCCTAAGTTCCTACCAGCATCGGAGACTTCAGCCTTTAGCGGAGGAGGAATAGGTCTTTGCCCCATGTCTGCGATCAGGGGGCTGTTTGATATTGTTGGCCCTACCTACCTCAATGAACCTAGTTTCTTAAAAAAACCTACTAATCATTTTCTCTCTTCAGGAACATGAGGACATTACATAGAGATTAGGCTCGATGTCCTCACGCAGGAATTCCAGCACTATAACCTACATATTCTAGGCTTGCAAGAGACCAGATGGACAGGTAAAGGTGAGATACTTAAAAAAAACTTTAAATTTCTCTTTACAGGGAGGGAGGATGGAAAGCATCACCAAGTCATGGTCTGCTTCTCAGCAGACATGCTAGTGATGTTCTTCTAGGATATGAGTGCATTAATGAAAGGTTTCTTACAGCAAAATTTCAGACAAGTATTAATACATTTTAGATATATTCCAAATAGCTTTTTTCTTGCTGTTATGCCCCCACTGAGGATGAGAAGGATAGGTTTTATGGACAACTTCAGGATATTTTTAATTCTGTCAAGGAGATATTACCCTTGTTCTAGGTGACTTCAATGCCAAAGTTGGTACTGACTCTGACCTTCGGGGAGGAGTGATAGGCCCTTTTGGTATTGGTAGCTGCAATAGCAATGGGCAATGTCTCCTACAGGTAAGTAAACTCAATGGTTTCAGAATAACTAACACTTATTACAAACACCGCGACATACATAAGTACACACAGGTTTCACCTGATGGGCTACATAAGAATATGATTGATTATATATTAATTAACAGCAAATGGGCTAGTTCTGTTAGGAATACCAGGTCATATAGGGGAGCTGAAATTAGATCTGACCATTACCTTGTTAAAAGTGTCTTGAACTTAAACTTAAAAAGTGTTGTGCTAGGGTTAAAAAATTTACCTTTGATACTGAAGCTCTGAAAGACCCAGTTATAGCTAAAGCTTACCATGATAGGTTACTTAGTCATTATGACAGTCATGGTTTGCTTACTACTGAATTTGAGGAAGAATGGGATCATTTTAAACAGGCTTTTTTGGAAACTAACAGTACTCTTTTAGGGAAAAAGGAGCAGAGGAAGCAGAATTATTTGAGTGATAAGGCACTTGAGATTATTTCAGAAAGAAAGAATTGCAGGAATACCCTTAATCAATACCCTACTAATCCTAATAGAAAGGATTACAGAGAGCTTAATAAACGTGTAAAGGATCAGTTAGCTGCTTCTAAGACTCTTTGGCTTGATGGCTTGGCTGACAAAGATAAGGAAGCAGTTAGGCAGCACAACAGCAGAGAGCTGTACCAGATAGTTAATGTTTTGTGTGCTAGAAAATGGACAGGTATACAGGGATTGAAGAATAAGGCTACAGAAAGTGAGGATTCTGTCATGGCTAGGTGGGCTGAGCATTTCAGTGATGTTCTAAACAATGTAGTTAGTTCTACTCCCATTGTTTGAAATGATAATAGATGCATTGGTGGCTTTAATGCTGGCCCTATAACACAATCTGAAGTTATTTTGGCTATTTCTAAACTTAAACTTCATAAATCTCCAGGGGTAGATGAAATTACTATGTAAATGCTTAGAGCTGTGAATGTTTTGGTAACCACTTGGATGACTGAAATTTTGAATATCTTTTATGATAAAGGCCTAAGGATTTTACCAGAGATATTATTATCCCTATTTTCAAAAAAGATGATTGCAGTTCTTGTGATAACTATAGGGGTATCAGCCTACTCTCTGTTCCAGGGAAAGTTCTTTGCATGATTGTGCTTAATAGAATTAAGAATCTGGTTGACAGTCAATTGTGTGATGAGCAATGTGGATTCAGAAGTGGTAAGGAATGGATGGATGAGATATTTTCACTTAGGCAGATTCTTGAGAAATGTTTAGAGTTTCAGAAACCTTTGATTTCTTGTTTTGTTGATTTCAAAAAGGCTTTCGACTCTGTTGATCGTCATAATTTGTGGTTGATTGTGAGATCATATGGTATACCTGACAAGTTAGTTAACATAATGAAAGCTCTCTATAATAACACTGAGTTGTGTGTGAGCGTTGGTAAGGCTTGTAGCAATTGATTTAGCATTACTTCTGGTGTTTGACAAGGGTGCATTTTGTCTCATTTTCTCCTTGGTTATTGATTATGTTATACGAAATTCACTGCAAGGGAAAGATTTTTTCCTTAAATGGTCTGGAGATACTAAACTTTCTGATTTAGATTATGCTGATGATTTAGCCCTTTTGGCAAATGATGTTGATGAGATGAACTCTTTCATTAGGGCTGTTGATGAAACTGATTGTAGAATAGGTTTGGTTATAAACAGAGAGAAAACTAAAGTGATGAAAATTGGTCAGGCAGGTTGTGATTCAGTTAATCTGAATGGTTGCAGTCTTCAGCAGGTGTCACAGTTTAATTATTTTGGGACAGATGCTAGTGATGTGCAGCATAAGATTATGTAACAGATGCTAGTGATGTGCAGCATAAGATTAACAGATGAATAGGGATTGCTGATGGGACTTTTAAGAACCTATGGAGAGAATGGAGAATAGGCGTATACACCTAAAAACTAAAATTAGACTGTATAATAGTTTAGTTCTTTCTAGGGTTAGTTATGATAGTGAAATTTAGACACTTTGTAAACAAGATAACAGGAAACTAGATGCTTTTGATTCTAGATGCTTACACAGTATCTTGGGCATTAGGTGGTTCAACTTCGTAACTAATGATGAGGTTAGGCAAAGGAGTCTGCAACCTTTTGTAAGCAGAATATTGTGCAGAGAGAGACTCCGCTGGTTTGGCCATGTTGCCTGTATGGATAATTATAGATTGGCGAATAGGGTTATGAACAGTGTGCCAAAAGGTGTCAGAAAGAGGGGGAGACCTAAGATGCGGTGGGCAGACAATGTCAAACAGGACCTTGTTAGAATTGGTGTGCAGTGGCCAGATGCAGCAGATGTAGCTCAGGACAGATATGCTTGGAGAATTAAACTGCACGGTCTGGTTGGACCTCCATAGCCCATGGCTGCTTGGTGATGAGGATGATGTTGCTGAGAGAAGACCTTAGCGATTTTGAAAGGGGCACGATTGTTGGATTGTCTTTGTAAAGAGTTTAAGTCACTAAGACAGCTAAACGTGCTAAGATCTCATGAGGAACAGTTTCCAAGGTCATGTTTGCATGGGAATCTAAAGGGAATCTATTATCTACATAAAGACAACAGTGGAAGAAAACAGATTCTCCAGAATCTGGATGTTTGAGTGTTAGTGCAATGTGCAAAGCGAAATTGGTGAGCTACAGCTGATCAGTTGTACACAGATTTAAAATGTAGGATGTGAAAGGCCAGTTTTGTCAAAAACAGTACATCGAGTACTGCATAGAGCTGAATATACAGGGTGAATCTGAAAAAGTGGGCAAAACTTTACGGGGTGGTAGTATGCAGCTATACGAGCAATATTCGTCATAGAATGTATGGTCGGAACGCAAGCGGTGAGAAGTTAAAAGGTAGTTTTCCACTGCCACATTTAAAGAATGAACACAAGAAGGAGATACTTCAGAAAACATTTTATTAACAGGAATGTAATTGAGGTACATGCTCAAAGAAATTGCTCAAAAGAGCTGCCGCCAGCTGTAATGCAGGCTTCAGACTCTAATGTTTTCCGATCTGGAGTGCATCTCATCGGAAACCGGTCGCGGTAACGTCTCTGTGCCTCACTTGCATTCCTGTCCGCCGCACCGTACACAAAGTGCATATCCGCCATTTCGTGGTTAGTATAACCAGCCATCCTCTCGGCAATCCACAGTAGAAATGCCGTTGGGTGCGAGGACCGACCCTTTTATACCATTTCCAACGCCACCTAGCGGCTCGCCGTTTGCATTCCGACCATACATTCTATGACGAATATTGCTCGTATAGCTGCGTTCTACCACCCCGTAAAGTTTTGCCCACTTTTTCAGATTCACCCTGTATATATACTGCATAGAGTTGAATTGAACTTCACAAGCCGTTAATCACACCTGTCAATGTATGCCATCATATCCAGTAGTGCAAAGAGAAGTGGAGGAATGCGATATGATTTCTGATGAATCATTCTACATTTTGTTTCTGACAAATGGGCAAGTGCATATGTGGTTCCAACTTGGAACTCTAATTGCTTGTTTCCTACTTTTTAGGGTTCTGGGGGTTCTGCAACGGTGTGGGTGCTTTCTTGTGGCATGTTTTGGGTACACTCACTCCATTAGAAGGAAAGATTAATGCCAATTGACAGTCCTGAGTAATCATCTTCATCAAATGGTACAGCATGTCTTTAACAAAGAGAGAGCTGTCTTTCAGGATGACAAAGCTCCCATCCACAGAGCACATGGGGTCATGAGACTGAACTTTTTCATATACCATGACAACTGCAGTCACCAGATATCAACCTGCTGAAAAACTTTGGGAACTTCCATAATGACATCTCAGGCAGTGTTTTCCCTCTCCATCAAACAAGCAGGAATTGATCATGTTTCTAGTGGAAGAATGGTCTTAATCCTCCTGCTGACTTTCAGACACTGGTAGATGCTATGTTACAATGCATACAGGCTGTACTGGACTCATGCGGTAGTCCAACACTGTATTAGAGATTTTACAGGTATTTTTTGTCCATTACCTGTGTATTATCAGTAACATTCTAAATGGGTTGGGTTGTTTTACCTCTGAGCAGCACTTTTTTTGCACACCATGGGCTAAATGGCCAGGTCACATGGACCCCGAAGGCTCAGAGAAGGTTGGGGGAGGGGACCCACTGGAACAGCTGTTGGGAGACAGATGGTAGCCTCCCGTCAAGGCCATCCAGCATGTTCTTTAACGTGCACAGGGTATGGCTCTCCCGCACAGGGGGCCACGGCTTAACGTCCCATCCAACGGACGGTGGCCTTTCCAAGCCCATCAGTGTCCCCTACTGACCGTGGGCATGGCGGGGAATTTTTGCAGAGATAAATCTCAACGCTGACCCAGCTGGAACTCGAACCTGGGAACTACAGATTACGAGCCTGGCACGCTACCGACTGAGCCATCCCCACCCCATATTCTAAATGGCAACACACTATTTTATTGAGTTGCAATAGTGCAGACGAGATGCAAAAGGCAATTGTGGCTGAAAGTGTAGCCAAATGTAGAAGATTTTAAACATTTATTTAACATTAGGCAAGCAACTGCAGTGGGAAATATAAGAAAAGATGGATTATAACTAATAGAGTGAAAACTAGTTTCGTGAGTTTAACAATTAGCTGAAATGTAAAAAATATTATTTTCAAGGATAATGACATCCCAGAGCTACCAACTACTCTGATTTTTAGTTTAAAATCCAAAAATCTAATTTTGTTTTTGAAAATCCAATTTTTGGGCATTTTTTTTACAGTTTCACACCATATAAAATCTGCCTCCAAATTATAATAGTATTTTTTTTCCCTTTTCCTAAAAGGAGAATGCTAATGAAAGGGAAGAATTGTTTCTGATTTAGCTCTTTTACTGTACTAAAGGTGCCCACTCCCTAATCTGTGCTTGCTTGTGGATACACCTGCACACTAATAATAGGGAATCTATAAGACTTCAGCTGACCATTTCCAGACAACACATGACAAAGTCTACACCTGAATTCTTTTACAGAGTTGAAGGCTGTTTCTACATGGGTGTTTATTATTAGTTTGGTATAGGTTCATATACCAAACTGTTCTGGCTCTGGCCAACTAAATATTAATTGGAGTGCATGTTTATTATTATCTGGGTTGTGCTATTAGGTTGATAAGGGATTAAAACTTTTCTTTCACTAGAGTTGAGGCCTTTTATAATCATTCATTTTAGGTTCTCTACTGTCATGTTATTTATCTTCCTATTGTATTTCACTTGTTGTTTGTTGGCTGATGTCACTTTTGTTTCACCATAACTTTGTAACCCTGCAGCTGATCAAAAGAGTTATATATGTTTGCTTTATGTCTGAGCTGCATGAAAATGTTGTTGGGTGGCTATTAGTCAATTATTAATCAATTAATGATATTTACATATTGATTGTTAGTTATTAATAATTAGCCATCAGGTTAACTTTCATTAACATCAAAAATATACTGATGCTGTGACTTGCCTACAGTAAGCCAATGCTTCTTGTGCTGCATGACAAGCTGCCCCTGCCCCTACCACTGCTTTCAAAAGCAAAAGTAACAATAGCATTTGCTGGTTCCTGTGCTGCATAAAAAGTCTGCTACTGCCGATGATCCAAGCACTGCACTAAAAAACAACATTGGAGAAAGGGGTACAATAATTGTTGCTATTCTCTTGTTATTGTAAATGTTAATTTTCGCAATACATCTTTTGTTAATTATTAGCAATTGCTAAATTTCATTAATATGAAGAAGTATGCATGCCAAAAATCTAACTAAACTGATGTAAGCTTTTTGTGTTATATTTCACATCTTATGAGATATATATCTTATAAGACAGGAAATTAAACTCATAATCAGCTAGTGGGTATGATAAAATTTGAATTGGAAGGTTTATTTGTATTCACTCTTAACTGATTGGGGCTCACAAGGTGCCGAGACTTTTTTTTTATGTTAGGCAAATATATTTTAATCACTAATAACTAGTAATGAATAATCAATAAGTAGATACATCTGCAGTTTACGGCACTCACTCAGTAGATCACGAGTGGTAACTGAACTTTCTTAAAGTGTGTAATGTAAGTGAATAGCATACAGTATAATAGCTTTTCATCTTATCGAAAAATTTATTGGATTGTCTGTTGATATGTTTCATGTTGCCTCTGGTTCTTGATTTTTCTTTCCAAGTCTCACCCTCTAATGTGAATAAAACTTACGAGTTTATTTAAAAGGAATGAGCTATTCATATAAATGTATTTTTAATGCAATTTGGATTTAATGCCCATATATAGCATAGCAGTGTAAATTCGGCCTCAGGTAAGTACTGAAAATTGCAGATGATTTATGATATTTAGTTAATGCACATTCCCTATTATTGGGTTAAGCAGGAAATGGGAGATTTTTTCTTTAGTGATATGCTCTGTTTAAAATGATTGTCTCCGATGAGATTATCTTGTTCTAGGTTTTTTTTTAAATAATGTGGATGGCAGTGCATTGTTTAAATTCATGATTCATTGATAATTCATGTTTTTTAAGCATGTTGTCTCTGATAGCATTATTTAGTTCTGTTTTTTTTTTTATATACTGTGGATCAGTGATAAATTGTTTATGAATAATTTGTGGTTTTTAGGCCTGCTTTTCCTGATGGGGTTATTTAGTTCCGGAGTTTTTTTTTATACTGAGGATTGATTTCGGCAGCAAGTTGTTTACAATAATTAATATTTTTTACACTTTCTGTCTCTGATTATTTAGTTCTGGGGGCTTTTTATACTGCAGATCACCAGTGAATTGTTTACAATTTTGTATTTTAGGCTTGTTATAAGATTAGTGTGTTCGGGGCAGTGGGTAATATAGGTGGAATGGCAGTTTGTTGTTCAGCAGTATGTTCAGATTGGTTGCCTCCAGTAAATTTATTCTGGGGTTTTCTTAAATTGTGGAACAGTAATTTGTTTTTAGTGGTATGTGCTTTTTAGAATCGCTGTCTCCAATGAGATTAATGATTTTTGTGAGTTTTTTTAAATTATGAAATGAACATTGTTAGTGACAATAGGATTTGAAATAAGTAGCCTCAGATAGTACTAACCAACATTTGCTGTATAACTATATGCAGAGTATAGTATATGCTATATGCAGAGTAAGAAAATATGTCTTAAGATACTATTACTTCTGGTGGTTTCCTTTTATTTGCGGAAACAAAATTGTTTCAGTTATTATTTGAAGAACTTTCCAAGAAGCTGAATGTTCTTTCTAATGTGATATTGAATGCATTTTTCATTAGTTTAAATTGCATATTTAGTGGGATTTTTTTCAGAAGTAAATTAAAAAAACTTCGTATAATTCTGGAAAAAATTAAAAGATTTTCATCACCATTAGGAGTCCAGAAGTCGAGCGTTCTGTCAAGACTTAACGCATTAAGTCTTGATTATTTCATTAAAAAAATTATGCCTGAGCACCGTACTGCAGAAGTGCCGGACTCTGATTTTTCAGTCTTCCAAATCATAATTTTCGCCGTGCAAGGTTGGTAGCTCTGACATTCCTACAATGAACCGTCAAATGTTCATGTTATCAGTATGCTTACCAACTAACACAAGATGCAAAAGTCCTTGATCATAAGTTACCTATGAAAAAGAAAATAATTATTAATAGTTACTTAAAGACTCATTAATAACCAATATGAATAGTAATCTGCATCTGAGCGTGCAAAACTTATACAATATGATGCTGTCAACTTGTTATCCACAGCCTGAAAAGAAATTATTGTAGATTATCACTGATTGTGGGGTTTGTTCCTGAAGATCAGAGTAACTCAGTAAAACTAAAATCATTTAAATATGGAAGAACAGTGTTAGGTATATGTTTTAAGTGCACTAGTAAAAAGGACACACAAAATATTTCTTGGTACGTTAACAAAATACATTAACTAGTGCATGGCATTTATTTCATCTCTCAAATTAGCATGATATTTTTAATAAGAATATTATGTTCAGTATTTCTTGCAAATATTTGTCAAGATTTAAAAAGGAGCTCAAATTTATGTGTTACATGTGAAAACTTCTAATCACAAGTGAACAGTAGCATACTAATTTAAATGTTTGTTTACTGTGAAACTAAAATTTGACTCCTCCACTTTCTCTCAGACAACAATACCATTTTTACAAATTAAAAAATGCAACACAATATTAAGAGCATACAACCCATATAAAATGCACTGGAAATAAGTATGCATTGTGGAAACAGAAAATTATCTAAGTATTGAATATAGTTTTACAAAATATTTATGCCACTATCTTTGTTGTTAAGTATCATGCTAATATTGGGCAACTAAGTTATAATACTTAACAGTTAAGATTGTACGTTAAATATTTGTTAAAACCAATGAATTGCTGTGAAAATGAAATGCACTCACATCCACCAATGAAATGCACCATATCCTAGAAGAGCATCACTAGCGTGTCTACTGAGAAGCAGACCCACGCCTTCGTGATGCTTATTGTTGTCCCTCCCTGAAAAGAGAAATTTAAGATTATGTTTAAGAATCTGACCTTTATCTGTCCATTTGGTCTCTTGCAAGCAGAGAATATCTAAATTATAATGGTGGAATTCTTGTGTGAGGACATCAAGAGAAAAAGCTCTGTGCAGAGTCCTCACATTCCAACTACCTATGGAAAGAAAACGGTTAGTGGGATGTTTAAAGAAACTATGTTTATTGAGAGAGGGAATGCCGACAATATCAAACAGCCCCCTAATCACAGACATGGGGCAAAGACCCGTTCCCCCACCACTAAAGGCTGAAGCCATCCACACTGGAAGACTTCCTCCAATGTAGAATTTGACGATGCCAATAGAAGCAAAGAGTTCAGGTGCCTGCGATGACCTCTGCTCAGGATTATCCACCAGCTGATAAACATATCCTGTGAATCTATTCACTTGGGGCTGTCAACCCACAAACAAACAAAAAACATAGCGGAAGATTTTCCCTCCACAGAAGCCCACCAGTGCAGCAAAATCAGGATCCATAATCAAGCTCAGAGCCATATATCTGTCCAGTCCAGTGGGTTTATATGGTCAGCACCAGGACCCTGTGTGGTTGACCACTCCTCAGCAGGGTAGAAAAAAAAGAAAAGTAGCCATAGTTGTCCAGATCAGTAGGCCACACTAATCTGGCAGCCCTCCCCTTCCGTTCACTTCCACAAGAGAGTATCTCTTTTGAAAAGTACTAACAGTCTGCACCTCGAGAAGGGGGGGTCGGACATTAGGTGCTAGGCCTGGTCGGTTCTATGCATCATCACAGGGGATTGCTGCATAGCTCTCCTTCCAATGGCTACCTAGCTTAGTTTTTTTTAAATAAATTTTTATTTGCATTGCAAGATGCAGTTTTCTGTTACATGCTTTTATAAAAGCCCTATTAAAATAAAACTAGTCATCATTTTTTTAAATATTTTATTTTCAGAAAATCAGGAAATGCTCAGCATATAACATGCAAAATTCCTTTCATTAGCTATTTGTCAAAAAATTGCTAAAGTTAACTTTTTTTGGCTGATTATGGTGTAAAAATAGCTGGGTATCTGAATGTAAATCTAGTTTTTTAGGTGGGACCCTGGAAGGGTTAATAAATTTTAATACTGTCTTAAATCATAAAAGTTAGAAGAAAGTGCAACATAATCACGACAAAAAAAAAATCATGTCTTAACCATTAAATATTATTTTGCTTAAACAGTAGAAGGTTGCATTCTGTTACTTTATTGTTAGAAGATGTATAAATCTTTTTCGAATTAGAAGTTGATTGAATACATTGAAATATGCTCCCCCCAAGTTTTTATACCGAGATAGAGATGAAATTAGTGTATAATATAATGTCCACATAAAAGAATGTGACACTATAGTTTTTACTGTATATACGCTACACTAAAATGAATTTTATTTCTAAGTTTATTAATATAAATCTTCCATGTCAAACCAAATACCTAAGTATTTTGAAGGAGATACAAAAGATGTGAACAGTTGAAGTCAGTGTTTAAATTGGATTTAAATTTACGATAACTGTTTATTTGCTGCAGTATCTAATATAGAATTATTTTAATTAATAAATAACAGCTTTTTTGCACTTGTAATTAATAAAAAATTTGCATACCATTATGAATAACTAATAACACATTACTAGCATAAGAGATCAAAAGTGAAATTTCATTATATGTATAAGTTAGACATGTATTGTTCTGAAATAAAGTCAATTTACCCTTTAACTCAATTAGACCCAAGTTATTAATATATATTGTTGCAAATTAAAATGGATGAGCACTGAGGCATGAGTTAAAGTGAAAATACACAGTCGTATCAGAATAATATGACCACCTACCTAATAATGGGAATAATCACATTTGGCCTGGATGACAGCAATGAGACGGCTTGGCATGGACACAATGAGGCCCTGGAAGGTTGCCAGAGGCACATGTGCCCATTCTGACTCCAGCAGAGCACGGAGGTTCCGGAGATGACGTGGGTGAAGCCGAACCTGTCAATCCAAATGGTCCCACAAGTGCTCTATGGGATTGGGGTCGGGCGATTTCGCCAGCCAAGAGAGAACAGAGACATCACTATCGTGTTCCTGGAACCAGTCGTGCACCACCTTAGCGACATGACAGGGCGCATTGTCCTGTTGGTAGACACCATCACCACCAGGGTAAGCGTCCAACATGAAGGGATGCATGTTGTCAGCGAAGATGGACAGAGAATAATAATTGAAGACAAAACCCAGATGCTCTGCTAAACGATAAGGTCTATTCTCCACTACCTACGTTGAGGGCAAGACAACATCATATAGATGCAGCTCGCCCCACGACTACCTATGGCGAACAATCCTATAGAAGGAAGGTTCATCCATCGGTCAAAACCTAAATTTAATCTGTTCCCCAGTTAGCCACAAAAATAGGATATACAATCCAGATTGCCTCAGCTCCAGGGCTTAGTTTGGCTTTTCCATTGATAAGCCTGTCAACTGAGCATTCTGTTACCAGTCGCAAGCCCTCAACTTCGTCCTCTCCATCAGAGACATGTACCGGCAGCCCCCAGAAGCAGTCTGTACCTCAACTTCACCGAGGCTGCACCGATGGGCCCACTAGACAGGGTTCCCCAAGCCCAGTCCGCAGAATCCTCAGCCACAGCCCCTCCATCGGAGCTGCAACCTAAAGCTTCCCTGAGTCAAGTCGGTAAGCCCACAAGTCTGGAGGCTCTTACCAGTTCACAGGCCCCCAACAAGCCCTGCCACCAAAGGTTACATCCCATCGTGCAAATGAGGAACCAATGAGCTGTGACCCTACTTCACAGAGGCACCACTAAGCCCCCCCCCCCCCCCCATGTCAAGGTGGTCCCGACAGGTAGCCATTGGTGTTCAGGGACCCATCCAGTGGCAACAGCAGTCCCAGGTCATACCAGGAAAACATCCCCCAGACATGCACACTGCCACCTTCAGCCTGTACTTGACCGACAAGTGTGTCTAGGTGTTGGTTCTAGTGTGTCTGAAGCCATATTCGCCACTGCCCATCACTTCTGTGGAGTAGAAACCTCAATTTGCTGGAGAAGGCAACCTTTTTCCACTCATCCACTGTCCAATGATGGTAGTCCTGTGCAAACTGCAGGCATTGTTACCGATGGATCTTGGTTAACATGGGCACCTTTACACAGCGTTGACTCTGGAGACCCAAGCATAAGAGAGTTCACTCTACTGTTATCGGGGACATGTACTTGGGTGCCCCAACATTCATTTGAGTGGTCAATTGCTGCACTGTTGCGTGTCGATTGCCCTTTACCAGTCAACGGAGGCAATGTTCTCCTTTGGGGTCGATGGCCTTTGGGGCTCCACAGTTATGATGTCTGGAGGTACTCTTGGTGTGCCAGCGGTCCATTCTTGGTACACCTTACTACAGCACCTCACGAACAGCCCACAAAGTCTGCTGTTTCTGAGATGCTTCCACCCTTGGTGCAGTAACCAATGATCATTTCTTTTTGAACGTCCGTCAAATCAATACCTCTGTTCATTGTGCTCATGTTACAGACTATGGCTCATCTGTCCTGGCTGGCTGCTTATAAATCTCTGTGTGGTCAACCCTGTCATGTGCACTCTGTGATGCGCCTGGGTGGATATGCTGTGATTCCATGGGTGGTCATATTTTTCTGATACGACTGTGTATGTCAATGAAAATTACAATACAATTTATTACAAAAGCTTGGGATGAAATTATTTAAAAATAAACTAAGCCAAATGGCACGAAACTCTATAATAATATAAAGATAAACTTTCAGAAGAATCATTACCTCAATTCTATTCACATCCAAATCACAAAACAAGGCTAACATCATTCAATGAACAATAAAATGTTGGTAAATAAATATTCAATCTAACGAGAATATTCTTACCAATTCCTAAACAAACTAAATAAATACATTAAATGACTTCCTTCTTAGGTTTTAGTCCTCAAGTACTGCAAAACTGTGGCTAAGTGTTCTGGTTTCTCAGAAACCAATTCTTTTCAGACATTGATCACCACGCACAAGACGACAAATTCTTTTTCTTTACCTGCTTACCAACATGATCCACACCAATACACTAATCAACCTTCCATGTACTCACCATATAAAATGCTTCTTCACTTTTTACACCCATCGCATACATACTGAAACTAATTATGCCTCCTTTCAGATATCCACTCCAACAACAATTCTATCCTTTCTATTTTTCAGATTGGTTCTGCATTCCAATTCATTGGTTACATAATTCTCATGCAGGAGCATACACGAGCATTCATGACACGTTTATCATAAATTCACTGTAGCATGTTCATCTGTCTTAACAATATTATAAATAGTAAGGACCCAAGGACAGATCCTTGAGGCACTCCGTATTCAATTTTTTACAAGTACTGCACATGTTATTTTGATTTGCCGTATTCTATTGTTTAAATAACTTTCAAACCAATTCAACACCATAACTCTAATTCCTGCAACTTCTAATTTTCCATGATCGATCGTATTAAAAGCTTCCTGTACATCTGAAAACACAATTAAAGCATATTTAGTGTGCTTGCCTACTGATCTAAGGGACCTGGGTTAGAGCCCCTGGTAAGGCATGGATGTTTGTGTTGTTTTTCTGCTGAAGTCCTGCCATCCTCACAGACCTTCTACTACGGCATATAAACTGGCAGGCTCCTGTCAGATCTCTGTATCAAGCAGCTGCTTGAGAGGGGATTTATTTATTTATCATTATTCATATAAGTGTAAATCACACTGGTGATGTTAAAAGCAAAGCATCATCTGTTTCCATTTTAGTTCTAAAATCAAACTGAAATTCAGTAAAAAAAATATATTTTTCTCTAAAAAATTGTAGTTTATATTTTATTAATTTTTTGAATAATTTAGCAATGACTCAAATTAAGGCTATGGGCCAAACATTTCCAATTCTGTTCTACATCAAATTTTAAAAACTTCAACAATTTCAGTTTGTTTCAAAATATTTTGAAAAATTTCTTTACACATAAACAATTTTACTAATACATCTAAAACGTTTTCTTCAAATAATTTAATTATTTCTACTGCGACACCATCCAAACCTGATGCACTATTTTTTGGTAACTCTTGTATACGAGATATAACCTCCAATTTTATTTTCCAAATTTTATTTTAGTACCGCAAAAAGAATTTCAGACAATAAAAGAAAATCTCTTATCTCAATTAGCATCAACCAGACATACTTTTTCTGGTACATTTATAAAGCACTTATTGAACAAATTTGTGAATTCTGTGGTTTAACATCAAATTTAATTACCTCATTGTTAATCTTAATTGATGTAAAAAACGCTATTTAATCCATTGGTCCACCACTAATTTCATTTACAACACACTCATTGCTTCCTGAGATCTCCAGCAGCATTTGCAAATTTCTTAGTATAATATTAGTCTTTAACTTCCTTGATCATACCAGTCATTAAAATTTTAATGCTAACAAATTGGAGTTTTAATGAAAAATTCATTTGATTTGCCTTCATTTCTTTATATAATTTTTGTTAGTTAATTAGCATCAATAATTCATTTGTGATCCAAGGTTTGATTTTTGTAATTTTTTAATAATCTCTGCAATGTATGATCCAAGTTTTCAAATGACTGGTTTATTTCCATGTCTAAATGTACAGAATCCCAATTCACATTTTTTACCCAAATTAACCAATTTAGAATAATCAAAAAATTGAATACATGTTTTTTTTCCCAACAATTATGCATTTCAAGATAATCTTTATCAAACAATGGTCACTTATACCAATATCATTACACAAACGTTTTACAATCAGTTACGTTCACTTTTAATGAAGCTGTGACAAATGCATGTTGCTATTGTGTTAGTTATTTTACCAGGCTGGTTCGTTTTTGGCTAAGATATAAATAATCATTAGTGATATTGCTATCATTTAACAAATTAATATTTGTCTCTGATATATAACACTTGTTTTATAATTCATTAATTGGAATACATTTTCCAATTTTGTAGTATAATCAGATATATATATATGATCAAGGTTCTGATTGATAGCAATGTATACGCTGAAAGCAAAATTTATTACACACAAAAAGCCCATCCACCACAATTATGCTGCCAGCTGAAACCCCTTGCAGGTTATAAATAGGTCAGATACCTACCTGCTGTACGTAGCACACCTGCAACTTTTATGATGGATTAGCACAGCAATCTTAGTTTGATTGTGGGCAGATGGCATGAGGAAGATGGGGGTGCTCCATATCCACAAGGCAATTGCTGCATGTGTGTACCAGGACTACATCAAAACTGGAAAAACCTCCAACCATTGTGAAAGAAAACATAACCAGGCCATTTATGTTAGAGGTGAGTGCCCACTCTCCTGTATTGTAACATCCGAATGGAGGGCCACAGTACAGATGATAACATCAGCATTCAATGACAGGGCAGTTATAAAGGTTTGTGCAAAGACCATTCAACATATGATGGCACTATTGGGCTATGGCAGCTGACATATACACATCAAGTACCCTTGTTAACAGAACGTTGCCAGACTATGAGGTGCAGTGGGCGAAGGAACGTCACCAATGGACATCACTATGGAAGACTGAAAATGGGTAGCTTTGTCTGATGAATCAAAGTTCCAACTAAAACACGGCCATGGACCCCAAATGTCAAGTCAGGGTGTTACAGGCCATTGGAGACAGTGTAATTTCTGAGGCATGTTTGCTTGGCCACCTCAGAGCCTTTTGTACATAATGAGACTATCATCACTGCAAAGCTATGTTGATTACTCATTGATCACCTACACCTGCTCATGGCTATCTATTTCCTGCAGCAGGATGCTTTCTTTCAACAATGCCCCATCTGATCATTCCCATTGACAAAGGATTAATTGAAGGAGAATTCTAGTGAGTTCACAACCCTCGAATGGCCCTCTCACTCTCTGGATTTGAAATCTATTGAGTATCTGTGGGAAGTGGAATGATTAATTTGAGCCCAAAACTGTCCACTGGCAATGCTAGTTGCTTTAAGGACAGCTGTTCTGGAATCATGGGCCGCAATATCACCCAAACATTTCGAACACCTGGAGAATCCATGCCATGAAGTGTTGCTGCTGTAGTGAAGGCAAAATGTAGATCCAAATGTCATTAGGTGGTTGTGTAAAAAAATTATCCTTTCAGTAAAGTTCTTAATTCATTGTGCATGTCTAAACATTGCTCTCCTCAGAGACATCATCACATGCTGGTGAATGAAGCATCACTGCTTTCTATTCCACCTTCAGCATGCACCGGCAGGAGCTCCATGTGAACTTACTTCCCCATGAAGCGTATCATCTGCAAAGGCACTAACATTTCCCTTACCCTTTGTTCTGCCTGATAAGCATCTCCATTTTTCCTTTCTTTTATGAGATATCTTCAGATATTTCAAAAATATATTTCTTCCAAGATTACCATCTAGTTCAACTTTTGAGTCACACGTTGCACAAACCAGTCAATAAGATTACTAATAAGTGATTGACAATACATTAATTCTTAGATTCAAAAATAATATTTTCTCATAGATTATGTATAATACTATTTTGTTATTAGAAAAAAGTAGATGTATATTTCTGGGGCTGATATGATAAGGGTTGCAATTTAATATCACATTCACATTAAATATACACAAATACCAGTACAGGTGTTCCTCTACTTACAAACAGGTTACGTTCCCGAGGTTTTGTCTTAAGTCGAAATGTTCGTAAGTCGAAAACTAACCTAAAAAGTACATTTGTACACAGAATAACCACTTATTGTTAGTGTTTGATCCTTCAATGTACTTACTAGAATGCATTACACTCGTTACTGCTTACTAGCAGGTGTTTCAAATGCAGTAAAAATCTGCTGTGGTATATGGTAACATAAGGTCGATAATATAAATAAAACAACTTATACTGTTAATGTATTGGGATAGCAGGAAGCCCATTGTTGAAGAGTTTCTAACCTTCCCATCACATTTTATCACATCACTGTTAATGTATATGTTTGTACATAAATAATATAATACATATTGTAAATAACAAAAAAAAAAAGAAAATTAGACCATGCTATCGACTTCAACACCATGAATCCGTACGAAATTTCAATTTTAGATGTACAGTCAAATTGTTCGTAAGTTGAATGTTCGTAAGTTGAATGTTCGCAAGTAGGGGAGCATCTGTACCATGTTATACATCAATAAAATTATAGTTTATCAGCGTTCACTTTTATTTCTAAAAGAAGAATATAATTTTTACATACCTGTTTTGGATGAGCTGCTAACGTTCCCTTCTGTGTTTGAAGATTCAACAGTTTTGGTGGAAGTTGGGGCTGAAGGAACTTTAAAGGGAAAAGAACTAGATGAAGTATTTGCAACAGAATGTTGAGGCATTTGTTCCTTTTTGAGAGGATATTTTTTATCAAGTTCTTTCATGTGCTTTTCATAGTCATTAAAGACTGGTGTAAAATCACAATATGGACTTTTTGACAAATGCAGTACTATCCACTGAGAAACACTTTCATTGAGAGCTTTAAGTTGCCTATAATATTCCAAGTCTCTTGAAGCACTGCCTTTATGTTCAACTGTTGAACCCAAATCCAGTGCACTAGTGGAAGCAACACTATCTTTTTCATTACTGTCAACTTTATCTTCAGTGTTTCCTGATGAACCATTTTGTTTTGTTTCCATGCTCATGCTACTGGCAGCTGATGATTTCGAAGAAGTTTGTTTTGTGAGGAAACTAAAACTAGGTGGATTTGAATGTGCAGCTGAAAATCCAGCAAACTTTGCAAAGGGATTAGGTGCATTAGAGTCTTCTACCTGAAAAAAAAAAGAATATAATAAATGGGCATAATAAATAAAAAAAATAAATACCCCCTCAAGCAGCTGCTTGCCACAGAGGTCTGACAGGAGCCTGTCACTTTATGTGCCATAGTAGAAGGTCTGAGAGGATGGCATGCATACTTTAAAATAAAAGCATTTCCATGTAGTTCTTTTGGTTTTAACATGTGCCCTAATTATCAGAGGAAAACACTATAAAAGTTCAATATAAAAACTTAATTTCCCCTCAAGCAGTTGCTTTCTCAAGAGGTCTGACAGGAGCCTGTCAGTATAATATATACCTGGAAAATCTGTGAGAAAGGTGAGATCTCTCAGCAGAAAGACAATGAATATTAAAATTAAACATAAACATACACAGTAGACTTTATATATAAATTTAAATCACACCTAGAATTCATTCAGAGCTAACAATGCATTTTTGTTTCAGTTACATGCAAATCATTTGTACATTTTTTGCATACTTGGGTTAATGTCCATTAATATGTTACACATTAAAAGTTAATATTTTTGTTAATTTTTAACTTAACTTGTTAGCTTTTTGTATATTTAACTTTTATATTTAGCATTTCGTTTTTTTTATAATTAACTTTAACAATTTTTTAGACATTAATTTTCCATTATTTGCCAATTTTCAAATGTGAAGTTGTGACATTTTCTTAACCATTGTCAACCTCAAGTCAAATGTCGCAGGACCAGTTAAAATGATTGAAATGAACCAATTAAAATAAGCAAGACTAGTTAAGATCAGATCTTATAGTTGCAGAAGAGGCTCTGTATGAAGAAGCTCAAGGTGTTGAACAGTGGGAGCCTCACACAAAAAAGGATTTCTTTCAATTTGAGGAGGAGGAGGAGATCTCAATTTCTGAAAAGTAATTGACTTCCTCAACTGGAGAGATGACAGGTGCTATTAAGAAACTTTTTGTCAGGTTTCTTTCACTACCATTCTCTTTTGAGGATGCTGAGAGGTTATTTTAGTAGTGATGGCCATTTCTCGGTGAGTGGAGGGGCTGAATCATAGATATCAATTTTGAGCGACAGTTGCTGTTTAACAGATCTTGTAAATAGTGCGTTTCTTTTACTCTGTTGCAGAATAAATCTTAAAATTTTGGACCTAACTTTTAACGAGTTAATTTTGGTAATTAACTTTGAACTTTATTAAAAAAAAACTTCTATTAACTTTACCCAAGTGTGATTTTTTTCCCCTCTTATATGCTACATTTCATAGAAAAAACAACACTACATTATGACAGATTTTTGTTTTGAGTCCATGAAAAAAATATTCTCTTTCAACTTTTAAAGGAATTTGCACTTTTATTAGTTTTTTTGGTTTAGTCAATATCAAACATTCACTGCAAGAACAACCACCACATATGACAATTGTAAAATAAAAAAACTGTTTGTTCCTGATAGTACAGAAACGATTTTCAGCTCCTGAACAATCACACAAATCTTTTTAAACTGAGATAATATCTCATGGTTTAACTTAACCTTGAATTTTTTCACCATGTATCATACAAAAAAGGTTTGCATTTTTCAGCATTACAGATGAACACTTTACTTTCTTTTTATCTGCTACATACAGCACAGATTTGTACAAGCTTTCTCATACAAGGACATGTATCAGACTTCACTAAGACTTAAGTTTGCTAACTCCTGCCTCAGAGCTAACATAACAAAATATAAGTACTGGAAGAGTAGCTCTAACTACAATGTCATTAAACCTAGGATTTAATTGGTTTTTGGAAAAATGTCAGAAATTGGTTTATGTATATAATTTAGAATTGGTATCAGTTCAGGATCTTTTCAATAAATGCTGTTGTATAAGTGGCACAGCAGGAATGGAAGTGAGACAGAAGAATTTGCATAATCACAAACTTATTTGTTTAAAAATTTGTTACTAAGAATTATTCCAGTGTTTTTAAATTATTATGTGATAGATAATAATTTTTTCATCCTTTCTCTTTGTGATACTGAGTATATCTTTTTCTTTATCAGGTTACCCTTTGTCACAAAATACATATGTCAATGAATGCAATCATGAGTGAAAACCAGATGAGATATAAAGTTTGCTAACATATGACAGAATAATGAGAAAGCATTTAACTATGAGTTAGGAAAGAAGCAAAATAGTCATAAGCCTGCTTGGTATTGGTGAAAAGCTTTTACCAGAGGGTGCCTCTAAGATGATAATACACACTTTGTAAACAAGATTACTTTCTGTCTTCAGCATGCTTAATTCTGATAATGGGTGAAGTTGAACTGTAATTAGAACAGTGGGAATAGAAGTTTTTCAGTGGAAAAATTGAGTCGCAAGTAACAGATTGAAGTTGTTCCAATACAGATGTTACATGTGTGGGCATACATTTCAACATCACTAATTATCATCAGAATAATGCATGCTGAAGACCGGTAACTTTGTAACTAAGTATATACTGTCATCTTTAAACACCCTATATGCATATTTAAAAAATGTAACTGTCCTAAAAATATAGTGACATGTAAATCAAATTTTAATTACAAATGCATTGTGACTATATAATTACTAAAAATTGCATATTTTGGGTAGTTACTAGAAATTAATGCATTTACATTGGGTTCTTTTACTGAACAGCACCTTTTTATCCATAAGAGGCAAAATTGTCAGGTCACAAGGACCCCAAGGGCTCAAAGAAGGTTGGAGGAAGGGGATCCACTGGACAGCTGTTAGGAGTTGGGTTGTTTTACCTCTGAGCGGCACTTTTTTGCACACCATAGGCTAAATGGCCAGGTCACATGGACCCCGAAGGCTCAGAGAAGGTTGGGGGTGGGGACCCACTGGAACAGCTGTTGGGAGACAGATGGTAGCCTCCTGTCAAGGCCATCCAGTGTGTTCTTTAACGTGCACAGGGTATGGCTCTCCCGTACACGGGGCCACGGCTTAACGTCCCATCCGACGGACTGCGGCCTTTCCAAGCCCATCGGTGTCCCCTACTGACCGTGGGCAGGACGGGGAATTTTGCGGAGATAAATCTCAACGCTGGCCCAGCTGGGACTCGAACCTGGGAACTACAGATTATGAGCCTGGCGCGCTACCGACTGAGCCACCCCACCTCCAGCTGTTAGGAGATAGATGGGAGTCTTCCATCAGGTCCATCCAACATGTTCTTTAACTTGCAGTGGTTACGGCTTTTCCATGCCATAGGTGTCCCGTTTCTAAGGGCAGGATGGGGGTTTAGGGAAATTAATCTCAATACTGACACAGATGGGATTGAACCTACCAACTGACCCCCCCCCCCCCAGTGCATTTACGTGATAAAATACTAAATAGTTGTGTTTTTCTACCATTTTAGAGCCCAGGTCAGTGGACAAAAGTGCTTTTCACAGATTAGTCCAGAATCAGTTTCAACACTGATTCTCAATATGCATTTATCTAGGGAGAACAAGGAACTTGCCACAATTAATGACATCAAGAGAAGTAACATCAGAGAAGTAGAACATTTTGGTGGTGGTAGTGAGATGACCAGGAATTACAATGACTAGCAGCACGAGCTTTACATCATTCAGGAAGATACTAACTGTTCAGTGATAAAGCGACAAAATTCTAGCACCATATGTTAGGCTTTTTAGACATGCTCTTGGACCCAATTTAATCTTTATGATAATACCCACCTCATAGACTCAGAGTGTCGGCATTTCCTTGAAAATGAAGACATTCATTGGAGGAAGTAACCAAATAGATTACAAGATCTGAAGAAACCGAATATGCATGAGTTTCCCTGATGATGTGAATTGCAGAAAATCCCCAGTTCAAAACCCTCCATGAGCTCAGATGTGCTCTTGGGGAGAAGTCAGCTTTATTACCATAAAACCTCATAAACAGTATGAGAATGAACTGCATAAGTTGTATGAGTATCAGAGGTGATCATAAGCCGTATTAACACTTCCTATCCCCCAATTCCATCACCTCCATTATAGGAACATCATGCTCTCATATGCAGCATGAATATTACACTATTTCTTCAATAATCCACTTGCTGTTAGTCATTTCACAATATTTTTCCAAAACATATTTACTTGTATTGCCTGAAAACTATTTTGAGTTATGTACACTTTTGTTCATTATCCTTTAAATTTGACCACCAGTGTGTACATATGTAAATACTGTTATTGGTATTATATACATGAAAATTTTAAATGCCAATTTAGAACTGAAGGGTTGAGTTGTTTTACCTAGAAGCAGCATTTTTTTTTTTCACATAATGAATAAATAAATAACCAGATTTCACACAATGAGCTAAATAATTGGGTCAAGATCACAAAGGCTAAGACGAGGTTGGCAAAGGAGATCCACTGGACAGCTGTTAGAAAGTAGATGGTAGCCTCTCATCACAGACATCTGAGCTTTTCTTTGATATGCACAAGGTATGGCTCTCCCACACACAGGACCATGACTTAATGTCCCATCTGATAGACGACAGCCTTTCCTATTCCACCAGTGCCCTCTTTCTCACCAAGGGCAGAATGGAAGTTAGAGAAAATTCTGAATACAGCACAGATGGGACAGAAACCTGGAAAGTTCAGATTACAAGCCTGGCACATTACCTGCTGAGCCAACCACCATCCCAGAACTAAAAGCATATTTAAACAAAAGTAAAACAAGCCACTGTTCAAGGTAGCATCAAGACCTCACTGCACATTTTTTTTCTAAATTACAGTATGGTCCCGTGGCTGGGTGGTTAGCATGTTTGACTGATCTAAGGGATCTGGGTTCGAATCCCGGGTAAGGCACGGATGTGTGTGTTGTTTTTCTGCTGAGGTCCCACCATCCTCACAGAGCTTCTACTATGGCATATTAAACTGACAGGCTCCTGTTAGACCTCTGCAGCAAGCAGCTGCTTAAGGGGGTATTTATTATTTATAGGATAAAAATTGTACACATGAAGCACTCAGAGAAAACACTGAAAACATCATCAAAAAGAAGAAAAATATGTGGATGAAAACATTTTGTATGTTAAACTCTGAACAATTATCATAAATTTCTTAAAGAACATTAATGAAATATTAACATAATTTATTTACTTGCAGATGGAATTTATTTAACTAATATGTAATCCTTCATGCATTAATGCACATATTTCCAAAGCAGTAGATGTCCTCATATTCAAGAAGGCAGCCTGCCATCTTTTACTGAAAAGCATTTTTTTTTACTTTTACATGTTCATAAAACACTACACACAAAAAAACCACCACAAAAAGAACGTTTTATGCCATTATTAAGTCTTGCATATCTCATCATGTAAACACAGATGTTTTAGCAATAAGACTTCAATTAAAAAGACTGGTCAAGTATTCATATACAAATGCAAAAATCAGTTAATTGTTGTATAAGAGTTATTTAGTTAAGGACATACAAAATGTTTTTGGCACGTCTGTAGATTTGCACTAATTCCTCCAAAGTTAAAGAGCTACAACTTGTTTAAATGTTTGTCTAAACTTGTCATTATGTGTTAAAAACAAAGGGCATTATAAGTTTTATGAACAACTTCAGGATATTTTGAATTCTGTCAAGAAAGGAGATATTACCCTTGTTCTTGGTGACTTCAATGCCAAAGTTGGTACTGACTCTGACCTTTGGGGAGGAGTAATAGGCCCTTTTGGTATTGGTAGCTGCAATGGCAATGGGCAACGTCTCCTACAGGTAAGTAAACTCAATGGATTCAGAATAACTAACACTTATTACAAACACCACGACATACATAAGTATACATGGGTTTCACCTGATGGGCTGCATAAGAATATGATTGATTACATATTAATTAACAGCAAATGGGCTAGTTCTGTTAGGAATACCAGGGCATATAGGGGAGCTGAAATTGGATCTGACCATTACCTTGTTAAAAGTGTGTTGCAACTTAAACTTAAAAAGTGTTGTGCTAGGGTTAAAAAATTTACTTTTAATACAGAAGCTCTGAAAGATTCAGTTATAGCCAAAGCTTACCATGATAGGTTACTTAGTCATTATGACAGTCATGGTTTGCTTACTACTGAAGTTGAGGAAGAATGGGATCATTTTAAACAGGCTTTTTTGGATACTAACAGTACTCTTTTAGGAAAAAGGGAGCAGAAGAGGCAAAATTATCTGAGTGATAAGGCACTTGAGCTTATTTCGGAAAGAAAGAACTGCAGGAATGCCCTTAATCAATACCCTACTAGTCCTAATAGAAAGCATTACAGAGACCTTAATAAACTTCTAAAGGATCAGTTAGCTGCTGATAAGAATCTTTGGCTTGATGGTTTGGTTGACAAAGCCGAGGAAGCAGTTAGACAGCACAACAGCAGAGAGCTGTACTAGATAATTAATGTTTTGTGTGGTAGAAAACGGACAGGCATACAAGGATTGAAGGATAAACAAGATAAGGTTATAGAAGAGGAGGATTCTGTCATGGCTAGGTGGGCTGAGCATTTCAGTGATGTTCTAAACAATGTAGTTAGTTCTACTCCCATTGTTTGCAATGATGATAGATGCATTGGTGGCTTTAATGTTGGCCCTATAACACAATCTGAAGTTATTTTGGCTGTTTCTAAACTTAAACTTCATAAATCCCCAGGGGTAGATGAAATTACTACGGAAATGCTTAGAGCTGGGAATGTTTCGGTTACCACTTGGATGACTGAAATTCTGAATATCTTTTATGATAAAGGCATGGTTCCTAAGGATTTTTTTACCAGAGCTATTGTTATCCCTATTTTCAAAAAAGGTGATCGTAGTTCTTGTGATAACTATAGGGGTATCAGCCTACTCTCTGTTCCAGGTAAAGTTCTTTCCATGATTGTGCTTAATAGAATTAAGAATCTGGTTGACAGTCAATTGCGTGATGAGCAATGTGGATTCAGAAGTGGTAGGGGATGTGTGGATCAGATATTTTCACTTAGGCAGATTCTTGAGAAATGTTTAGAGTTTCAGAAACCTTTGGTTTCTTGTTTTGTTGATTTCAAAAAGGCTTTCGACTCTGTTGATCGTCATAATTTGTGGTTGATTGTGAGATCATATGGTATACCACACAAGTTAGTTAACATTATGAAAGCTCTCTATAATAACACTGAGTCGTGTGTGAGAGTTGGTAAGGCTTGTAGCAATTGGTTTAGCATTACTTCTGGTGTTCGAAAAGGGTGCATTTTGTCTCCTTTTCTCTTTAGCTTGGTTATTGATTATGTTATGTGAAATTCACTTCAAGGGAAAGATTTTGGCCTTAAATGGGCTGGAGATACGAAAATTTCTGATTTAGATTATGCTGATGATTTAGCCCTTTTGGCAAATGATGTTGATGAGATGAACTCTTTCATTAGGGCTGTTGATGAGACTGGTAGTAGAGTAGGTTTGGTTATAAACAGAGAGAAAACTAATGTGATGAAAATTGGTCAGGCAGGCTGTGATTCAGTTAATCTGAATGGTTGCAGTCTTGAGCAGGTGTCACAGTTTAATTATCTTGGGAGCTATGTAACAGATAATGGTGATGTGCGGCATGAGATTAACAGACGAATAGGGATTGCTGCCGGGACTTTTAAGAACCTATGGAGAGTGTGGAGAAATAGGCGTATACACCTAAAGACTAAAATTAGACTGTATAATAGTTTGGTTCTTTCTAGGGTTAGTTATGGTAGTGAAACTTGGACACTTTGTAAACAAGATAACAGGAAACTAGATGCTTTTGATTCCAGATGCTTACGCAGTATCTTGGGCATTAGGTGGTTCAACTTTGTAACTAATGATGAGATTAGGGAAAGGAGTTTGCAACCTCCTTTAAGCAGCATATTGTGCAGAGAGAGACTCCTTTGGTTTGGCCATGTTGCCCGTATGAATAATTATAGATTGGCGAATAGGGTTATGAACAGTATGTGTAAAGGCCTCAGAAAGAGGGGGAGACCTAGGATGCGGTGGGCCGACAACGTCAAACAGGACCTTGTTAGAATTGGTGTGCAGTGGCCAGATGCAGTAGATGTAGCTCAGGATAGACTTGCTTGGAGAACTAAATTGCACGGTCTGGTTGGACCTCCGTAGCCCATGGCTGCTTGAGGATGATGATGATGATATCATAATTTCTCTTTTAGTTGGGGGGCATAAAGTTCAATCTATGCAATCTGTGCATTGTTGCTATGGAGCCCACTAAAGACTGGGAAAGATATTAAATTTTGACAAGGATGCAGCTTAGGGACAAGGTAAAAGCAATTTACACTGATATATCACAAGTATAAGGGGATAGTGTCTATTCATATGGCATGATACTCATATACTGATGATGGCTGCACAAATTCAGAGAACAGAAGAGCTTCAAAGACCTCCCTTGTTCAGGAAGACTGAAAGGGGCATTGAACAAGAGAATCATTACTGCTGTAAGTGAACTTATAAAAGAAAACTCATGCATCACCATTTAAGTAATAAGTTTAGATGTCAGTGTATCGATTGGCAGTGTAGAAACAATTATTCATCAACATTTAAAGTTATGAAAGATCTGTGCCAAATGGGTACCCCATAAACTGACAGAACAGCAAAAAAGGGCCATAGTCTACTTGTGCAAGAAGATGCTGGCAATGTTTGAACCTAGTGGCCCCAAATGGTTAACAGACATTGTAACAGGTGATGAGATGTGGTTTTATTACTATACAACACCAAGATAGATTGCCAACTATGTTTGGGTTGAAGAAGATGAACCGCATCTCCAAATCCTACAACAAGATTTTCGCTGAAGAGGATGTTCACAATTTGTTTCAATTCCCAAGGAGGGGGTAGCATGGACACCATACCTGAAAAAATGACAATAAATGCCTATACTCCAATATTGTTTTGCCCAAAATGTTTAAGGAGATAAAGCAGCAGCATCCAACAACAGATATGTCAAGGGTTCTCCAATGTAATGCCACTGCTCACGAAACCCAACAAGTTACGGCTATCTGGAGCAGGGAAAAAAAAAACAGCTACCATTCACCCAATCTTGCACCATGCAATTTTTGATTCTTTTCAAAAATTAAAAAGGAACTTGCTGGGAAGCCTTTTTCAAGAGTGCAAGGTCTTGAAAAATGAGTTCATTCAGAGTTGGTAGTACTCCTGTTAGGGAATACTCCACAAGTGTTTCAGAATTGGTGTAAATGTCTGCAATTTTGCATAGATACTGGAGGGAAGTACTTTGAAGGACAGTCAAGGTTTTGTTGAGAGAAGTGCAATGGTTTTTGTTCTGCTGATGCACATCAAGAACTTTTTAAACACTCCTAATATGGTATAAAGTTTCAAATATGGATATAAGGTTTTAAATAATTTGAAAGCCTTGACAAATCCAAAATTGAGCAAAGCTTTATACTAAATTGTGTTCAAAGAACTATATAGGTAATTGATTATATATGAAGAGAAAATAAGAAATTGTTCCTCCCCCCAACTTATTCATTTATAATGTATTATGTATAATGTTCCAAACAGACTTGTGATCCATTATATTTGTGGTAAAAATGTTCAAATACATGATTCTTCCATTCAGATCCATCATGATTTCTTCCATTTTGGAATAACACTTCTCAGATTGACACACTCTATACTTGGTTTGTCCTTAGTTGAGACATGATGTAAACAAACAGTTCTTTGCCTATTGGCTAAACACTTCACTACTTTTAACCCTTATAGGGCCCAGCCTAAAGAATTGGTTTACATCCAGAGGAAAAGCTATTATTTCATATGCTGTGCCAAAAAAATTAACTTTAGAAATTTTTGGCCAAATAACTAATGAAAGGATAATAATATGCCAAATTAATCGGCATTTAATTCTAGATTTTCTGAAAATATTTTGCTAAAAAGACGACAGGTTTCATTTTAATTGGGGTTTTTGGGTTGTTTTACCTCTGAGCAGCACTTTTTTGCACACCATGGGCTAAATGGCCAGGTCACATGGACCCCGAAGGCTCAGAGAAGGCTGGGGGGTGGGGACCCACTGGAACAGCTGTTGGGAGACAGATGGTAGCCTCCCGTCAAGGCCATCCAGCGTGTTCTTTAACGTGCACAGGGTATGGCTCTCCTGTACACGGGGCCACGGCTTAACGTCCCATCCGACGGACGGCGGCCTTTCCAAGCCCATCGGTGTCCCCTACTGACCGTGGGCAGGACGGGGAATTTTGCGGAGATAAATCTCAACACTGACCCAGCTGGGACTCGAACATGGGAACTACAGATTATGAGCCTGCATTTTAATTGGGGAGGGGGGGGTTGAGTTATGTAATAAAAAATGCATCTGTTAATGCAAAATAAAAAAAAAACTAATAAAAATCATTTTAATGCATTATGAAGAAGGCTATTTATTTCAGAATAACAGTTTTTTTTTAACCTGAAACAAGAAAATTACTCTTTTTTTGCAATTTTTTACTCAGTACTATACTTTGACAAAAGTCCATGCTTTTCACCAACTATGCTGAGTCACATTAACAAGTCAACTTTAGAACTGTTTATAAGTAACCAATGAGCAGAAATAAGTCATATACCCATCAATTTTCACAATATTAGATTTACATGGTCAAAAATTTGCAACCAGTTTCCATTTACATGGTGATAGACTTGGTTTTACATAGTACGGATTGAGTTTCTTTTTAATATGTATGTAGATATAATACATATTGTGAAGTAACAATAGTATAGTGTATAGCGGGAGTATAGTGTCATTTCATCTCGAAGTAAAAATAACAAAATGGTTTTGATATCATTTATTTTCAGAAATAAATAGAAAATAATAAATTCCTATATTAATAAAATTGTAATCTGTAACAAGTTACATTTATATCTTTTACTAAAATTTTATTCTTGCCATTGTAATCCAATCTGTCTCATGACATCTTGAAATGAAGCCTGTTTTGAATACAGTGATATCTGACTTTTTGTAGACTGAATTTTTCAGACTAGTAAAATCTGTGTTTTATCTTGTTCAACTTTCTAGACTTTCATATAGGCTAAATATAGCTGATTTGTAAGTACACTGTTTGATAAAATATCATATAAATACTAGTTTTGCAAATTAAAGCACTAAGTGTTGGTACAAATGCTTGATTTCTAATTTATATTTATTTCACAAATATCCTACTTTCAAATTTGACAGTGTAAGCCTATATTATCAACAATGAGTATTTTTCATGACCAAAATGAAATATATGAGAAATAAATCTTAGCTTATCTGAATTAGTGAAAATAAAATACAAATTAATGTTACATTAATGCTTATTATTACTGAACTGAAATTTCAGATAATATGTATAAATAAAATTTTAAATGCACACTTTATTCATACCAAGGATTTTTTCAGAACATATTCTGCTTTTGTCTATATGTTAGTTGGTGATCATTTATTTTCCAACTAACTTATGGAAAAAAACTATATACAGGGTCTTTCAAAACTCTCTGTACAAATTTCAATGGGAGAAAGGGAACACCAAGACAAACTTTTTTGTCTATGAATGTATGTCCGCTGATGTAACCCTTCGGTGCTAGAGGGTGCTGACAGAAATATTCGTGGAGCTGGTACATAAATGAATGGAAACAAGTATGAACAACATGTTTATTTAAAGAAGGTGCTCAAAGTTGTGACTGGCAACAGCACCGAAGCATTGATTGCCATACACTTTGAAAGATTCCTGGAATTGTGTGAACAATTGCAGTGGCGACAGTATTCTTGCCACAAGGTCTTCATCTGAGCCAATGGGAGTCTTTTACATGAGGATCTTCATGTGTCCCCAGAGGAAGAAATCAATACATGTTAAAATCGGCAATCTTGGTGGCCAGGCGACAGGTCCACCCTGGCCTATCCATCAGCCCCCAAAAGTGGCATTCAGATAATCCTGCACATCATTGCTGAAGTATGCTGGCACCCCGTCACGCTGAAACCACGTTCGGCTGCAAATAGCCACGGGAACATCTTCCAACAGTCCTGACAGCATTGCATCAAGAAATACTGATAAATCTGCCCGTTGAGTCAGGGAGGCAGCAGGTATGGACCAATCAAAATGTCATGGATGATACCTGCCCAAACATTGATGACCATGCACCATTGTGGATGTAGATTTTCGTGCGTCCAAACGTGAAAATTATGCACATTAAATACTCACAGGTGAAAGAGGTCTCATCTGAAAATAGCACGAGCTGGAAAATCAGGCTGCACCACGATCTGCTGCAGAAACCAGCGCACGAATTCCACATGAAGAGGGAAATCCTGAGGTTGCAACATCTGGACTCTCTGATGATGAAACTGCTGCTCATGCAACATTCTCCACATGAGGGCATGGTTCACACTGAGGCTATGTGCAACAGCTCATGTGCGTGTATCTGGATTGTCCTCAATCTGCCGTAGGATCTCTTCTTCCATGTCAGGAATGCACGATTCTCTCCCGACCAGTGTCATGCATGTTTATACACAAAATGTTCCAGTTTCTTGCAGTTGCCGTGCAAACCATGCAAATGTTTGGTGGTTTGTATAATCTGCCCTTCCCTGTCACAGAATTGCATATCCTTGTCACAGAAATCAGTTCTCATGTGGGAGGGGTTCCCCCCTGCTACACTGAGGACATTTTATTCCCCTGCCCCTTTGGCAAAATTTGATTTTTAATTGCAAGTTTTTAAGCTTATAAGAATGGCTTTAAAAATAATAATCCCCCCCCCCCCCCCAATATCTTGGCTGTGCTACTCTGACAATATAGATGTTCAGCTTTTTTTTTTCCTTGGTGCACTAACTTTCAGCACTTAACAAAGATCCCCAAAATTCAGCTGGCCAGTATTATACAAGGTGATTGGACTGCTCACATTAATGGGATTTTCTTATCTATATTGCTTCCACCTAATTGATTTTCAGGAAATGATACAAGATCAAAGCTTTTATATGGGAAAACAAAGAAATAATAAAAGAAAAATTAACATATAACCTAAGGGTGACTATGTCTCCCACCCTTTCTAAGGCCTTTAGGCACACTGTTCATAACCCTTTTCACAAATCTACAGTTAGGCATATGGGCAGACCAACAGTATCTTTCTCTGCAAAATATGGTGCTCAGAAGAGATTGCTGATTCCTTTGCCTAACCTCATCATTATGTACAAAGTGAAACCACATAATGTCCAAGATACTGTGTAAACATCTAAAATAAAAGACATCAAGTTTCCTGTTATCTTGCTTACAAAGGGCCCAAGTTTCACTACCATATCTAACCCTAGAAAGAACAAAACTATTATACAACCTAATTTTAATCTTTTATGAGGATTTTTCAAAAGTAATGGCTCCCCTGCTGCCAAATGCACAGAGTGCTCCCAACATGCTTGTTTGCATATCCAATGCCTTACAGAACCTGTTCCAGAGTTAAACCATCATTTGTGCAGTGCCATGATAGGAGAGTGAATGAAGTGAAGTCACAGAAATATCAGACTACTGCCAGAGTGCCCTGAGACACATTTACAGAGCTAGAACAAAATCAAGGTGGCATATTGCCACAATGCAAGGGATTGTTGGCATGGAATGAGGGAAGAGTGCGAAGATGCAGCTCTACCCTTCTGAACAGTTGTGTTATGGGTGCAGTTCTTTTGCCAGGGTCAGGACAATGTTGATTATGCTCACCATCCATGTAGGGTGTCCTTAAATCCCACAAGAGAAGGTTCAGCTTGTACAGTCAATGCTGGATGTTGACAATCATTGGATGACATATCAATTGGCAAATGAAGTTGGACTTGGTAACTTCACCTTTCATTCTGAATGACATTCTGAGCATGCAAAAAATGCAGCACAATGGGTCCCACCCATACCATCTCATGAAGGTGCAAAAGTGGAACAGGTACATCTTTGCAAGCCATCACCTGGAATAATATCACAACAATGGTGATGCATTTTTCCCTCCATGTCATTATCATTGAAGTGGGCATGGGCATATGAGCCAAAACTGAAATGCCAGTCCAACATATGGTACCATTCAAGGTCTCCACACCTGAAAAAATTGCCCCAAAATTCTGTAATGTGCAAGTGTTGCTGATTGTCATTTATGATATCAATGGTGTTCCCCTGTATCATGCAGTGTCTCAGGGACAAACTGTCAATGCAGAATACTATTGACAGTTTCTTGTGCATCACCTATGTCTGGCCATATGGCCAAAAAGGTAACACTTCATATCACAGGGGATCCACTTCTCATTCATAACAATGCCTATTGTCTTGTGGCCCCTACCTATGAAGGGGCATTTGGCAACTTGTGATGGTTCACCCATTCACTTTTATTTTCCTTAACTAGTTTTACTTCAATTATGTTATAATTATTTTGGGGCATTAATTTTCAGTTGGCTCTGCTAGAGGAGTTCCACATGCGCAACTCCAATTTTGACTGATAGCCACTAATGAGCTCAGAAGGACACACACCCTAGCTTGTGCGAGCATCAATTTATGCAAATGATTTTCCCAATGTGCAACACACGTCAGTTGCACACTACATATAGTTAAGTGACGTTAGATCAGGGTAGTTAGACAGTAGATGATGTTAGAATGTTAGAGGTAGAGAGCTCAGTTGGAGCAGAGTTGCTCAGATATTTTTGTACAAAGAAGTTTCACTTTGGTGAGTCTAGATTTTGGAAATAAACTTTTATTTGCTTTATGAAAAAGTTTTTGACTTTCTGAATTTTTCTCTTGAGCATAGTTTTGAGATTTTGGATAGAATTAACTTTAATGATTGACAATCTTTTGATTTAAATTCTTTTCTGCTAAATAATACAAATCATACTAAGAGAAGAACCCTTATTTAACTTTATTGGCAAGATTAATTACCTGGTGCCTGAGCTATCTGGAAACCATTTAACATACATTTTGGATAAGTTACACAAGGTCCATTGAAAAGAAAGTGGCATTTTGGAGCATTGCATATAGGATAGCGATGGGAAACCTTGGAACATCCATCATACTTCCCAGAGATGAGTCCTTGTGATTTTGACCTGTTACCTAAGGTGAAGGAAACATCCCAAGGGCAATAGTTTAGCAGTCTGAGGTGTTGAGAGCAAATGGCAGTCCATCACAGTGATCAACAGATACAGATCTACTGACAGCATTTCCTGGGTCCCACACATTTGGAATAAAGTTGTTAACTAGCTAGTGATTGCAATGAGGCTATGGATCATTAATTTCATGTAGAAATAAAGTGGTCAGCAACTACCACACATGTTGCCATTACTTTTCAAATAACCCTTGTATTAGCCACAATCAGTATGCTATGGAAAACAAAAGGAAGTTCCATTTGGATATAAAAACATTGAAGGAACATAGATTTGAAAGGGAGACTTCAGTCTTGAGAAATTTTCTGGTGAAAAAAGTGGCATATATTGTGTCAATGATTTACTATATTCAATAGTAAAGTCATTGTTATTAGTGTCAACAACTTTGTTACATAATATGCAGGGTGGTTATAATTAAACTGACAGTACTCAGAACAATGTAGAGAAGGACCTACTCGACAGATCACAGCGAAAAGTGGATGATACCATAATAAAAATGTGGGGTAGAGAATTTGTGGAAAAAAAATTAGTTAGTTTTAGTGCCACCAATTAGTTAGGTGGTGTGGGTGCACTAAAAACATGGTAGATCATGCTAATTTCTTGTGACATTGTAGCCAATCACACGTGAAATCGCATGAGGCACACTATAAAATGTAATGTCTTCCCTGTAATCGCTAGAAGAAGCCATGGTTATCTGCAAGAAGGACCGAGCTTTGCTAGTGAAACTTTGTTTACCAAAGTGACACTAATGCCACCACTGCATTATGCGAATATCATCGTCAGAAAGATATGAGGATCTTTGTCGCTAAATGGACTGAAGAATATGATACAGATATTCGAAGAAACAGGCGAGTTGGGTGTGGCTCTGGGTAGAGGCTGGCAGCCTGTTGCAGAAAGCAAAGCATCGCACTTACCATTGCAGATATCCAATCACAATCGGAGCTACCTATAGTTAGTGTGAGACAGGTATCTTGCAAACTGCAACTTCTGTGGTCAACTGTCCGTAAAATTATACGATCCACCCTGAAATGGTATCCTTATAAAATTCATAGGGTGCAGCAGCTGCAACCACATGACCCTGAACAGCACACTGACTTCACTTTGCGATTTCTGGTGATGATGCAGCTCAATGACATGTGGCCTTCAAAGTCTTATGGACTGATGAGGTGCATTTTTCCCTACATGGAGCAGTGAATATACACAACTGCATGCTGTGCCCCTACACTCTGACTATGTAATTGCATGGTGCGGGTTTACCGCATACTTTATAATCGGACCATTTTTCATTGAGGAAATCGCACCTCAAGGCCCCGTGCATTGATCAGTGAACGGACCACATTACACAGGTCTTCTCTGCCACAAGATTTTCCGGCTTTGCAAGAAAGAAATTGCTTAGACTCCATAACCTTCATGTAGGATGGGGCACCACCACATATTGCATGTATGGCAATGCAATTGTTGCATACCCCATTTGGTGAGAACTGAATAATTTCTCAAACGTTTTCCATTGCTTGGCCACCACATTCCCCCCCAACCTAAACCCATGCGATTTTTGGTTATGGGGTTATTTGAAAATCCAAGTTTACCAAGGCAATATTCAATCACTTGCTGAACTGAAGGCAAGAATAACACAGCATGTTGCAGCCATTGCATGAGACGTTTCAAGCAACTGGGGACCATGCCGTATTACATTTCCAGCACATTTTGCATACAAATGGTTCACATATTGAGAATCTTGATTTGTAAAATAAAGGTTATGTTTGTTCAACTTGGTATTTATTTTAGTGCACCCATGCCACAGGGTGGCACTAACACTATTTTTTTATTCGCAAATTCTCTACCCCATGTTCTTATTAAGGTATATACCACTTTTCGTTGTGATCTGTCGAGTACATCCTTTCAGATATTCATAAAAATTATAGTAACAAGCTAGCACTTCAGAAGCTCAATGCTACAAGAAATATTTTTGTTAAAAAAATTACTTCTGCCCTGAGTGGGATGCAATTTTTCAGCTAACCGCAACTATAAATCTTCCAAATTTTTTCACTCTTGGTGCCATTTATGATTGGGATGAGCAACCTTACCACAAACAAAAAAAGCGAAACATTTTTTTTTCAGCAAAAATATTTCTTGATTACGTTTACAGCTAATCTGTGCCTTTACTATTGATTGATTAATGCTACAAGTTTAGCAAGGTTCCTTCCTATAATAAAATCACAGTTGGCAAGATGTTTGAAAACTAGAAAAATGTTTTAAGCTAAATAGATTTTTCACTTGCTAGTGAATGAACTGTGAAAAATCTGGCATTATCACTGATCATGTCAGCATGAGTTTAGGATAGTCGAGGTGTTAAGCAAGTTGAAAGTATGACATCAGGGATCAAACAGTTACAATGACTGTAACAATTAATGTCATTGGAAATATCATTCCACCAATGTTGATTTTCCAAAATTGACTAGAAAGATTTTATTATTAAAAGTCCTCTGCCTGGTACAACTGGGGCTGCTGCTCCATCCAAATGGACAAATGAAGGGCTTTATATCACAGAAGAAATATTATATTGGCCAAGTTAAACCTTCACCCAAAAAAATGTTATACTATTTCTTGATAACTACAAAAGTCACATTTGAGACCTGTATTACAGCATGGCAGAGAAGTTGGTGCAATACTGATTACATTTATTCCATATATAAGTCATAAAATGAAGCAATTGGACAGAATTGTGCTTGGTCCTTTCAAACCATTTCAAAATGTTGCTGTGAACGATATGATTTTAAAATACCTCAGAGTGTTGTTAAAACTTTGAACACTTATGTGGTTGCAAAAACTCCCACAAAACTTGAGAGCCAGCAAAATAATTTGGGTTGTTTTACCTCTGAACAGCACTTTTTTTTTTTACACATCATCATCATCATCCTCAAGCAGCCATGAGCTACTGAGGTCCAACCAGACTGCGCAGTTTAATTCTCCATTCTGCATATCTGTCCTGAGCTACATCTGCTGCATCTGGCCACTGCACACAAATTCTAACAAGGTCCTGTTTGACATTGTCTGCCCACCGCATCCTAGGTCTCCCCCTCCTTCTGAGGCCTCTAGGCACACTGTTCATAACCCTATTCGCCAATCTATAATTATCTGTATGGGCAACATGGCCAAACCAGCGCAGTCTCTCTCTGCACAATATGCTGCTTAAAGGAGGTTGCAGACTCCTTTGCCTAACCTCATCATTAGTTACAAAGTTAAACCACCTAATACCCAATATACTGCGTAAGCATCTAGAATCAAAAGCATCTAGTTTCCTGTTATCTTGTTTACACAGCATCCAAGTTTCACTACCATAACTAACCCTAGAAAGAACCAAACTATTATACAGTCTAATTTTAGTCTTTAGGTATATACGCCTATTTCTCCACAATCTCCATAGATTCTTAAAAGTCCCGGCAGCAATCCCTATTCGTCTGTTAATCTCATGCCGCACATCACCATTATCTGTTACATAGCTCCAAAGATAATTAAATTGTGACACCTGCTCAAGACTGCAACCATTCAGATTAACTGAATCACAGCCTGCCTGACCAATTTTCGTCACTTTAGTTTTCTCTCTGTTTATAACCAAACCTACCATACTACCAATCTCATCAACATCATTTGCCAAAAGGGCTAAATCATCAGCATAATCTAAATCAGAAATTTTCGTATCTCCAGCCCACTTAAGGCCAAAATCTTTCCCTTTGAAGTGAATTTCGCATAACATAATCAATAACCAAACTAAAGAGAAAAGGAGACAAAATGCACCCTTGTCGAACACCAGAAGCAATGCTAAACCAATTGCTACAAGACTTACCAACTCTCACACACGACTCAGTGTTATTATAGAGCACTTTCATTATGTTAACTAACTTGTCTGGTATACCATATGATCTCACAATCAACCACAAATAATGACGATCGCCTTTTTGAATACCTTTCGATAGAGTCGAAACCTTTTTGAAATCACAAAGCTAGCAACCAAAGGTTTCTGAAACTCTAAACATTTCTCAAGAATCTGCCTAAGTGAAAATATCTCATCTACACATCCCCTACCACTTCTGAATCCACATTGCTCATCACGCAATTGCCTGTCAACCAGATTCTTAATTCTATTAAGCACAATCATGCAAAGAACTTTCCCTGGAACAGAGAGTAGGCTGATACCCCTATAGTTATCACAAGAACTGTGATCACCTTTTTTGAAAATAGGGATAATACTAGCTCTGGTAAAATCCTTAGGAACCATGCCTTTATCATAAAAGATATTCAAAATTTCAGTCATCCAAATGGTAACTGAAACATTCCCAGCTCTAAGCATTTCTGTAGTAATTTCATCTATCGCTGGGGATTTATGAAGTTTAAGTTTAGAAACAGCCAAAATAACTTCAGATTGTGTTATAGGGCCAACATTAAAGCCACCAATGCATCTATCATCATTGCAAACAATGGGAATAGAACTAACTGCATTGTTTAGAACATCACTGAAATACTCAGCCCACCTAGCCATGACAGAATCCTCACCTTCTATAACCTTACCTTGTTTATCCTGCAATCTTTGTATACCTGTCCGTTTTCTACTACATAAAACATTAACTATCTGGTACAGCTTTCTGCTGTTTGTTGTGCTGCCTAACTGCTTCCTCAGCTTTGTCAGCCAAAGATTCTTTTCAGTAGCTAACTGATCCTTTACACGTTTATTAAGCTCTCTGTAATCCTTTCTATTAGGACTAGTAGGATACTGATTAAGGACATTCCTGCAGTTCCTTCTTTCTGAAATAAGCTCAAGTGCCTTATCACTTAAATAATTCTGCCTCCTCTGCTCCTTTTTTCCTAAAAGAGTACTCTTAGTTTTCAAAAAAGCCTGTTTAAAATGGTCCCATTCTTCCTCAACTTCAGTATTAATCAAACCATGACTGTCATAATGACTAAGTAACCTATCATGGTAAGCTTTAGCTATAACTGGGTCTTTCAGAGCTTCAGTATTAAAGGTAAATTTTTTAAATTTAGCACAACACTTTTTAAGTTTAAGTTGCAAGACACTCTTAACAAGGTAATTGTCAGATCCAATTTCAGCTCCCCTATATGCCCTGGTATTTCTAACAGAACTAGCCCATTTGCTGTTAATTAATATATAATCAATCATATTCCTATGCAGCCCATCACGTGAAACCCATGTATACTATGTATGTCACGGTGTTCGTAAGAAGTATTAGTTATTCTGAAACCATTTAGTTTACTTACTGTAGGAGACGTTGCCCATTGCAGCTAACAATACCAAAAGGGCCAATCACCCCTCCCCAAAGGTCAGAGTCAGTACCAACTTTGGCATTGAAGTCACCTAGAACAAGGGTAATATCTCCTTTCTTGACAGAATTCAAAATATCCTGAAGTTGTCCATAAAACCTATCCTTCTCATTCTCATCGCCATCCTCGGTGGGGGCATAACAGCAGATAACATTCAAGTCTTTAACGCTTGTCTGAAATTTTGCTGTAAGAAACCTTTCATTAATGCACTAATATCCTAGAAGAGCATCACTAGTGTGTTTGCTGAGAAGTAGACCCACGCCTTTGTGATGCTTATTGTCGTCCCTCCCTGAAAAGAGAAATTTAAGATTATTTTTAAGAATCTGACCTTTATCTGTCCATCTGGTCTCTTGCAAGCCGAGAATATCTAAATTATAATGGTGGAATTCTTGTGTGAGGATATCAAGAGAAAAAGCTCTGTGCAGAGTTCTCACATTCCAACTACCTATGGAGAGAAAATGGTTAGTGGGATGTTTAAAGAAACTATGTTTATTGAGAGAGGGAATGCCGACAATATCAAACAGCTCCCTAATCGCAGACATGGGGCAAAGACCTGTTCCTCCTCCGCTAAAGGCTGAAGTCACCAATGCTTGTAGGAACTTCAGGCACCACCTTTTCAAGAGCCATATGGCCTGCCTGAGACACATTACTCCAGTTTAGGATTGATAATGCCCAACCAGCTAGGTGAGGTTCAGGTATCTGCGATGGCCTCTGATTAGGATTATCCACCAGCTGATATAAGGTATCCCATGCCTCTGTTCACTTAGGGCTGGCAACCCAGAATCAAACAGAAAACACAGTGGCAGATTCTCCTTCAACAGAGGCCCACCAGTGCAGCAAGTCCAGGATCCATAATCAAGCTCAAATCCATAAACAAGTCCAGTCTAGTAGGTATAAATGGTCAGCACCAGGACCCTGTGAAGTTGACCACTCCTCAGCAGGTTTGAAAAAAAAAAGAAAAAAGTGGCCATAGATGACCAGATCAGTAGGCCATAAATACTGAACGAATATTGTTGAAATTTAATAGACTAATATATTTCATTGAGATCTTTATCTATTACATTTTTTGAAACACAAAAACTTAATTTAGAATTTATAGAGCTTCAACATTAGCTTCCCATTTACGTAAGGTTGTTCTTTAACTTTTGGAAACCAGTATAGTTCACGGCAAACTGTAAACCCCCAACATGCCAGGGTACTCTAGTAGTCAGGTTAATTTTGAAATGTTCCAGTAGAAAAAAAGAACAACTTTAAAATCTTATACTGAAGTAACTAACAGACAAAAGTAAATCATGTCACATGCCAAAATAAAGAGAATTTAATTTTGAATTTTTAGAAAATGAAATAATTGGGAAAAACAACAGGCATATTAATTTTAGTAGTGCTTATTTAAAATAATACAGTTAAAAAGAAGTAATTTCATTGGATTCGACTTCATTCTGAAATACTATTGAACAGAATATAGCATGCTATATCGTAAAAGAAAGAGAATATAATATTATATGATAATACATAAACAGATTTACCTGAAACAGGATAATTAAATAATTCCATATATTTTTTCTTGTACAGCAGTGCTGGAAGTTTCATCATAGTTACTATATTGTGTACTATACACCGAAGAGCAAAAACATTACAACTAACTGCCTAATATGACGTTGGTCCTCCATGTACCACCAAAACAGCTCTTACCCAGTGAGGCATGGACACACAAGATTTCTAACGATATCTTGTGGTATCTGGTACCAAAACATTACCAGCAGATCCCTTAACTCTTGTTTAGTTACGTGTTTGAGTCGCTGCAGATCAGATAGGCTATTCCAATACAAACCACAGATGCTCGATTGGATTGATGTCCAGGGAATTTGGAGGCCAGGGCAATACCTGGAAGTCTTCCTCATGTTCTGCAAACCATTCTTGAAAAATCCGGGCAATGTGGCATAGCGCATTATCCTGCTAAAAGAAGGCATTACTAGAGTGGAATACTGTTGCCATGAAAGGATGTACCTGGTCTTCAGTGAAATTTAGGTAGGTGGTAGATGTCATACACTGAGGTGCCACTGAATTAGGGATAGGAGACGTTATCCAAATTCAGTATCACAAGTCCCACATTTGCATGCATGCGTGGCTGAAACTCTGGTCATATATAGCTGTCAGCTTTGGCTTCGCCAAGCATTCATCATGAGAAGCGTAATGGGAAAGGATGGGATTTAGATGCATTTGACAGAGGGCAGAGATCATAGGTGCCCAACAGATGGGACACTCTATCTCCGAAATTGTCAACAAACTTGGATTTTCTCATACCACAGTTCCACGAGTGTTCCGGGAATGTGAAAATTCCGGTAAAAATACAAGTACCCGGACAAACTGCAAAGGACAACCAGTCACGAATGATTGTGAGCTTTGCCATCTGAATGGTATCATATGGACCAATAGGGTTCAGACATTATCTGAAATCACCTCCCATCTGAAAGCAGGTTCCAACCAGGAAGTCAGTACATGGACCGTGCAATGCTCACTTCATTGTCTCGGCTTTGGGAGCAGCCAACCTACGAGAGTCCCATTTCTAAAGCACAACACTGGGCTCAATGCCTTGCCTTTGCTAAAGAACATCGAAACTGGACCATCAAAAATTGGCAACAGATAGCCTGGAGTGATGAATCCTGATTTAAACTTCATCACACTGATGGGAAACTGAGGGTATGTTCTAACCCCATGAAGCCGTGGATCTTGCATGTCAGGTTGGAACAGTACAAGCTGGTGGTGGCTCAATGATGGCTTGGGGTGTCTTCAGTTGGACGTATGTGGGACCTTTGGAATGTGTACCAATGACTCTCAATGCATCCCAGTACACAGAACTCACGGCTGACCATTTACACCCATTTATGGCCATCATGCATCCCAATGGAGATGGCATCTATCAGCAAGACAACTGTTCAATCTCATAGGTCCAAGTTGGCTACTGCATGGTTGCAGGAACATTCTGCTGACTCTGAAATAACGAATTGGCCACCTAGAAGCCCAGATTTAAATCCCATCAAAAAACTTTGGGATACTGTCGAGCAGAGTGTTCAGGCCTATGTCCCATCAGCAACAACCTTGAGAGAATTGTGGACAGCTCTGGAGGATGCATGGGTCACCATACCTGTGGAACATTTTACACAAGCTTGTGGAGTCCTTTACTCATCATGTGGCGGCCGTTATCAGGGCTAGAAGGGGGTCCAACACATTACTAGGTTGCTATCCCTAATTTAAGAGCACTTCAGTGTAGTTACCTGCACATGAATGACTGGATCCAAGGTTTCGCAGTAGAACACTGCCCAAAATATTACACTTCATCCACTGGCTTGTTTTCATCCCACGGTGCATCCTGGTGCCAACAAATCCCCAAGGTAAACAATGTACAAGTACCCGGCCATCCACATGGTGCAACTGGAGATTCATCGGATCAGACGAACTTCTTTCAATCATTCAAGGTTCAGTTTTGATGCTCCCTTGCCCATTGTAGGAACTTTCGACGGTGAACCAAGGTTAGCATGGGCACTCTGAGCGGCCTGTGGCTACACAGTCCCATTTTCAGCAGGGTTCGATGTACTGTGTATTGTGACACATTACTCCCATCACCAGCATTAAAATTATGGGCAAGTTGCACGTCTTCTGTTGGCTCATACCATACAGGATAGCCTTCACTCACTTCTAGCATCAATGAGGCCCACACCTTGATGGCAGTTCATGGTTTTTTCCCTCCTCGCACCACTTTTTAAGGTACTAACCATGGTTGACCATGAGAACCCCACAAGCCTTGCCATCTCAGAAATGCTCAGACCCAGCTGTCTGGTCATTACAATGTGGCCATTGTCAAATTCACTTAATTCTGCTGCCGTTCCCATCTGAAGAACGAGAATAACATTGATTAACAGAGCTCAGTATCAGGTGTTATTTACACCATTTCAAGATCATCACATGCACTGTCATTTACCTGCAATTGCTTCGATTTGCATAAAGATGCGCTGGTCATATGTTTTGGCTCTTCGGTGTACATTACTATGTGTGTACTAGAACTATTGTCATCAACATTTAACTACTAACGCATTAGACGAGTTATTTTGAGGGAATTTCAAAAGATAAAAAGTTTAATGACAGAATTTCACAGAACACTCTCCATGAAAGTTTAGTTTGGGAATACTAAAAGAAGGAAAAAAAAAAACCTACACTCAGGTGGAAAGAAAAGTCACAGTTACTGGTTACCACAGCAGTGCAATAGTTCCTTTTTCAGTTTTGGCAACTTTACTAAATATATAAATCATCAATTTATATTAATTATCAAATTTAGTTCATAAACTTCCAGGATTGATAAAAATAAATGTTATATTGGGAACTATAGTTCCCAATGGATATGAGACTTCATTTGCCTCTGGGAACTACAATGTTTTCTGGCACTTTAAACTTTTCTATATCACATTGGCCCAAAACGGTTCAAACTGCAGGTAGGAGGTAGTGAAGAGCAAGGAATAGCATTGATTGGAAAAGTCCATCTAAAAACTCCGCAGTTTCGGCTGATATGGCACTGAAAGTGTTAGGGGTTAACAATTTCTTAGTAGAATGCTGCAATTTTTTGTACACAAATATTAGTATTTTATAAATTTTTAAATAAATTTTAAAAACATTAACCTAATTTTTTACCTGCTATCTCTACTTAAAAAACTGATAGACACATGAAAATATATGACCATATGTACTTCAACCATCAAATTAGCATTAACTACAAAAGTATGCATTTATGCTTCAACTCAACATTCCATAAAAAATTTGAAGTTTATCCTTCAACCTACCTATTGTAAACTTACTTGTACCTGCAACTGTTATAATGGGTAAACATGGTGACCTGAGCAAGTTTGATCATGGGCAGATAGCTGGTGTGAGGAAGATGGGGTCTCCATATCTGCGACTGCAGAACTCTGGGATTTCTGCCTATGATTGTTTGCGCATGTGTACCAGGACTAAACAAAATCTGCAGTTGCTAGTAAAAATGCGGTCATAATCAGGTCGATGTTTCAGGTGAGCACTCTCTCTCCCATATCATAATGTTGGAACAGAAGGCCATAGTGCAGATGATAATGTCAGCATTCAATGACAGGGAGGCTTTATGCAAAGACCATTCAACATATAATAGCATGACTGGGCTATAAGCAGCTGATGCCCACATTGAGTATCCTTGTTAACAGCATGTCACAGGGCTATGAGGATGCAGTGGGCAAAGGAACATTGCCAACACACCATGGAAGACTGAAAATAGATAGCTTGGTTCAACGAATCGAGGTTCCAACTACAACATGGAGATGGGGTCGTTGCATGTGCATGAACCCCAACTGTCAAGTCAGGGTGTCAGGCTGGTGGAGGCAATGTAATATTCTGGGGTATGTTTGCATTGGCCACCTTGGAGTTCCTTGTACCTACTGAGACCACCATCACCACACAAGACAATGTTGACGTACTTGCCGACCACCTACATCCATTCATGGCTACCTTTTCCCACAGTAGGGTCCCTTCTTTCAACAAGACAATGAGGTGTCTCATCGCTCGTGTTTGGCAAAGGACTGATTAGAGGGGCATTCCAGCGAATTCACAACCCTCGAAATCCGGAGAGTTTTCACTCTCCAGATTTCAACCCTATTGAGCATCTGTGGGACAAAGTAGAGCAATGCATTCGAGCCCCAAAACCCACCACTGGTAACTCCCAGCATTTTATAGATGGTTGTCCTGTAATTATGGGCCATAATACCACCCGAATGTTTCCAACACCTGGTAGAGTCCATGACAATATGCATTGCTGCTGTTGTGAGGGCAAGAGGTGGATTTTATCTGCATATAATAATAAAAAAATCCACTCAAGCAGCTGCCTGCCACAGAGGTCTTACAAGAGTCCATCAGTTTATAGGCCATAGTAGAAGGTCTGTGAGGATGACAAGACCTCAGCAGAAAAACAACACAAACATCCATGCCTTACCTGGGGCTAGAACCCCCATTCTTTTAGATTGGTAATTAAGTGCGCTAACCACTTGGCTACAGGACAGCTACAATTAAGAAATCTAGACTAAATGAAAAATTTGATTAAAATATTATTAGAATAATAAAATGATGGAAAAAAAAAACTTTAACTGAAATAAAATTTGAAAATCTCTAAATTTTGCCTTTATTTGAAAAAAATATTTATAAAATCCACACTCTCTCTCTCCGAATTTTTACCATTTTGTCACTAATAATTTAATGCACGATCTTTTGATATGTAACACGACCTATCTTTGCTAGTTATTTCAGGATAAATTTTTTAAGTTATATTTTAAAAAAGCTACCAGAGTTCCATTTCCGAAGCCTGATTTTTTAAGGGTTAACAATATATTTCATGCAGAGAACACGAAGATGAATCTTTCTCTCACATGTTTATTGTTTACTCTCAAATGCTTGGAATGGAAACTAAGATTATTTTCTTTCAAATGTTATATCATGCAAAGAAATTATATATCTAAATATCAGATAAAAACAAATTTTAAGAAAATTAAAAAAATATATATATTAGTTTAATTCTGAAACTAATAATTAATAGAATTATGTTTTTGTTCTGAGTTCTGCTTTTAATAAAGCTCTGGAAGTCCTAAAGTGAGTATCACTGTTGTGGCTCCAAATTCGCAAAGTACCATGTACTTTAATAAAGCTCGTTTTAAAAACTGTTTTGCCAGTGACTTTTAAAACACTCCCATAATTTTGAAATAAAATGTTCTGTAACAATAGCATAAACATGACCCCAGAAGTGACTGTAATTTTAATTTGTGACTACCAGTTCGCTGATCTTCTCCCTAACACATGCACATTTTTGTATTACCAAAAATTAATTATTTGGCATCTACAACACATTTCCATTCATCTAGCTGGTACTGAATGTTCTTGATACATAGCCATAAAAAGATCCTACCATTTGAACAATGTATTGAACTATAGCAGCAGGTGGAAAAATCCCATGTGAATAAAGGGACATGGTATATTCATTAACATTAATTGTTTTTACTGCATTTTACTACACTTCTTTCCATTGCATCATACATTTCTTCAGATGAATATTCAAAGTACATTTTGGTATATTATGGATGCAAAAAAAGTATTTCAAATGTGTATTAAAGACAAAATAGTAAAAATATAAAATTAACTTTTATTCCCCCCCCCCCTAAAACATAGGCATTTATATAATCTTTCAAAAAATATAGAATTATGAAAAAATTTTAAAGTTAAAAAATATTGTTTAGAATCTTTTTTTTTTAAAGAGCATTAGTTTAATTCTATTGTGGAGAATGCAATAGATTCATATTTATTTCAATAAAGGTAAAACTACAAAAATGAAAGATTTAAGCAATAAAAATAAATAAAATAAAAAATCCTGAAGCAGCCGCTTGCCACAGAGGTTTGACAGGAGGGTAGGACCTCAGCAGAAAAACGACAAGGCTCGAACCCAGGTATCTTAGATCAGTAGCCAAGCATGCTAATCACTCGGCCAATAACAGAAATTAAAATAAATTAAAAATTCTCTGTCATTGAGCAATAAAAATTTTAAGTTATATTTCAAAATATTTGCACGTTAAAAGTTTTTAGGAGAAAACTTGAAAGCTTTTCGGAGCAAAGACAGTGATCCTTCTTCAGTGAAGTGACACTATGTATGTGTAGCAGAAACAAGCAATATTTATATTAGAATAATGAAATAAAATAAAAAAAGTTAAATTACAAAGCTTTTTATGAAGTTTCAAAAACAAAGTAAAATTTTACTCTATTACAAAAAAATTAAAAAATTTCAGATTTTTTTTGTTCTTTTTTGTTATTTCATTGCTCACAATTAAAATGCTCCTAATTTTTATCTATAACATGACCTACTTTTGTTGGTTACCTACTTCAGGACAAGTTCTAAAGTTCTTTTTATGCTCAATCACCTCAAAACTAATTCAGCCATTACAGTGAGTTCAGTTATAAAATTCTGACAATTTAGAGATTAATAATTGAATTCTCCATTTAAAAAGTCAAAATTCATCTAATATTACAAGGAAATTATCAAGTTGTTTTACTTTCACTATTCCAAGAATCTACTACATTATTCTATAGTTTTTAAATAATGAGAAGAGCATAATACATTTTTAGGGCAATGTATAGTCAGAATTTACAGTTTTTCATAAAACAACTGCCTTATTCATCAGTTTTCAAGTATATTGGTTGCACTAAGTATTTACCACTTTTGAGTCGATTCAAATTTTCAGAGGAAAAATTGTCCCAAGTCGGGTGGGACACGAACTCACGACCTCCTAACATGCCAGGCGCTGCTCTGGCCACTGAGAGCACCTGGAATGTTGTCAGGAGGTCGTGGGTTCATGTCCCAATCGGCTTGGGTCAAATTTTCCTCTAAAAATTTGACTCGACTCAAAAGTGGTAATTACTTAGTGCAGCATTTCCCAAATGGTTGTTCGCAACCCAGCACCGGGCCACGAAAGCAAAATGCCGGGTCGCCTAAAAAACCTCTCAAAAACCTAGCTGTTTCATTTTTGGGTTTTTGTTTTTTCACGAAACTCTAAAATACAAGTAAATAACGTTGAATCGGGACTATTGAATAAATAATTCAATTAATCGAGATGAACAACGCACTCCGTCTGCGCCATTCTGGAATCTTCTTTTTAAACATCCTCTTCCGTTAACTGGACCACTTTGTAATTGGGCCGAATGCCCCCTATCATCTGGTCCATGAGCAGTTGGTTCCAGTAGGTGCTGTATGTCAGTCAAGATCCAAAAATGTGCAATAATGATGCAAGTGGACCAAACAGGTTGCGAAAGAGCATAAAGGTCACAGGCCGCCCTATGGAGGCAAAGATGATTGCCTAAGGTTCTGTCTGAAGGTGCCAAGGTTGATGTCCATGTGTGAGTGAAGTGAGATAGTTGGTTGAGGTAGCTTGGCGAGGGGGGGGGGCATTACAATATGTGATTAGAAGAGGGGGGAGTGGCATGTATTGGCTAGTGGAGGAGGCAAAAAACAGTTTTGCTCTCCTGCCTCAGGAAGGGGGGCGAAAATTGGAGAGGGGGTAGGGGGTGTGAATGGAGAGGGTAGGAGTTGTCCTAGTCTTCCTTTCCTAGAGGGGGGACCAGAAGCAAATTAAACGTCTCCTCCCCAACCAGGGAAATTAAGATAGGGCTTAGAAAACTGGAGGTAGGGATGGTGGATGGTAGGAGCAGGTATGCTCCAAATTTGGGGATGAATGGGTGAGGAATGGGGGAGTTAGGCCAATATAGGTGAGTAGGTAGGATAGCATTAGCTGTGGGTAAGTGTTGCAGGGAAGTGTGGCATAGGGGCCATGTGTGCAGTGAGGCCTAGCAGGACCTGATTTGGAAAATTATGAAGGGTGGGAAAAATAAATTTTTGAAGGAGGAGGTACGGGTTATGTGGTGTGATTGTAAGGTTATATAACCAGAGTTGAGGTTGGTAATTCAGGCATTTTGAGTAATCTGAAGTGAATGTGTAGATCATGATGTAGGATGCAGAAATCAGCAACAAGTGGTTTGATTTTCACAAGATTAGGTGTGGGTTTGGGAGATAGAATTAAAATTTGTCTGCAAAGGGCTGTAGTTGCCCTTGGGTTATGTGGTGTGATTGTAAGGTTATATAACCAGAGTTGAGGTTGGTAATTCAGGCATTTTGAGTAATCTGAAGTGAATGTGTAGATCATGATGTAGGATGCAGAAATCAGTAACAAGTGGTTTGATTTTCACAAGATTAGGTGTGGGTTTGGGAGATAGAATTAAAATTTGTCTGCAAAGGGCTGTAGTTGCCCTTGAATTATGTTTGAGATGTGGTTGTATGCTTATTGAGTGGGAAGTAGTAGATAAGCAGGTGAGTTACATGGGAGTTCTGGAGTCTCCTTCCGTATCTTAATTTCCCTGGTTGGGGAGGAGACGTTTAATTTGCTTCTGGTCCCCCCTCTAGGAAAGGAAGACTAGGTTTTGTGCTCAGTTCTGAAGTGCTCATTCGCGGCAAAGCAGCAGGAGAGACAGCTGAGCACAAAAACTGAGCACAAAATGCCTGAATTACCAACCTCAACTCTGGTTATATAACCTTACAATCACACCACATAACCCGTACCTCCTCCTTCAAAAATTTATATTATTAACTGCACTTCGGCGCCACTGCCCAAATCGTTGGCTTTTGTTTTAACTGCCGGCACCCACTTCACTCGTTCAGTTTGAGGTAAGTGCCGAGAGAGAGCATATTTTTTCTTTTGTATTTACTGATTACACTTAATTTGATGACAGATAAATGGGTAATAAAACAACAAACAATGTGCCAGTTACGAACTCTTCAATTAGCACCGATAAACAATCGAGTGATGTGCAGCTGGGTACAAGTTCTGAGAGCGGCACCAACAGACAGTCAAGTGATGTGCAGCTGGGCATGAGTTCTGAGAGTGGCACTAACAAACGGCAGACGATGTGCAGTCTACTACTTTTACGAAAAAGAAGGAGTCCTGGACCCGACAGTATTCTGAGAATTATATACAATTCGGGCTCATCAAGGGTGCTGATGGCAAACCATTATGTGTTATTTGTTATGCGGCACTTTCAAACGAGTCCATGAAACCTTCAAAGGTGAAGTGGCATTTGGAATTGAAACATCCAGAATAATAAGCCAATAGATTTCTTCATAAATAAAAAGAGAGAATTAATAGCTATTAAAAAGACTGTCTTTAAATTTTTCTCAGGGCACTCCATCTGAAAATTTTGAAATGGCTTCTTATGAAATATCAAAATTAATTGCTCAAACTGGTTATCTTCACACAATTGCTGAGAAATTAATAGTTCCAGCAATGAAAATGTTAGCATCTCGAATGTGATAAAAAACAGAAGAACCAAGTAAATATGCTGGCGTTATCAAATAACACAGTGAAGCATAGAATCGTGGAAATGTTGAAATCGAAGAAACTGTTGCAAGTCCCTTAAAAGAGTGTAGTTTTTTTCCTTGCAAGTCAATGAAAGTACAGAAATATCGGACAATGCCAATCTAATGTGTTTTATGACATATGATTTTGACAATACAACTCATGAAGAATTTCTCTTTTGTAAACCTCTGACAACAAGAACAACAGCTGAAGAAATTTTTAATTTGATTGATAATTACATCAATCAAAATGACATTGAATGGAAGAAATGTGTGGGACTGAGTAGCGATGGAGCACGCGTAATGGCAGGTACTCATACTGTACTTTTTCTGAGGATCAAAGCCGTAGCACTGGACTGTGTATGGGTGTATTGTAGCATTCACAGAGAAGCATTGGCCGTCAAAAAATGCCATTGCTTTTAACTGTAACTATGCAAGAGTGTGTGAAATTTATAAACTTTATAAAATCTCATCCACTGAATTCAAGAATATTATCTGCATTGTGCAAAGAAATGGGGAATGAACATGAACATCTTTTACACTGCGAGGTGCAATGGCTAACAAGAGGGAATGTTTTAAAAAGACTTATTGAAATGAAGGAAGAAGTTTTAATGTTCTTAGACCAACATCCCCCAATGGCTAGGGATGTAATATTTGAATTCAAAGACAGTTTTCATGATGTCAATTGGTTAATCAAGTTAGCCTACCTTTGTGACATTTTTGATTTTTTGAATAATTTAAATCTGACATTACAAGGTAGCAATGTAACTGTATTTAAAGTGCAAGAGAAGGTGGAATCTGCAACGAAAAAACTCAATTTGTGGTCCCTTCGTGTGGAAGTAGGGAATTACAAAGCTTTTACAAAGCTAACAGAATTACAAAAAGAGTATAACATGAGTTCCATGCCAGATGAGATTTCGCTGCTATCAAGGAACATCTGCTAGGACTGGAGACAAGTCTGAAGGAATATTTCCCCCCAATCAACAGCAACAAAGCATGGATAAGGAACCCTTTTACAGTGAACGTAGAATCCAAGACAGAATTGCAGGATTCAGATATTGATTTTATAATCGAACTGTCGTGTGATGCGGCACTCAAAGACATCTTCGAAAGAATACCACTGATGGATTTTTGGCTGTCTTGTCGTCAGGAGTACCCAGTTTTAGCACACAAAAAAAAGCGATAAAATTTCTAATGCCTTTTGTCACGACCTATAAGTGTGAAGCAGATTTTTCAACATTGGTTTTCCTAAAAAAATAAATATAGAAGTCAAACCAGATCTAAAAATAAAGTTATCTTTTCTGTAAACCTGAAGTTTCTAGTTAACAAGAAACAGCATCACACAGCTCATTAATAATTTATTGGTTTCAGTTTGATTTCTTTACATTTTTGTAAGAGTAAATGCTTTTTTCTTATAATATCTAAGGGACCTGGGTTCAAGCCCCGGGTAAGGCATGGATGTTCGTGTTGTTTTCTGCTGAGGTCCTGCCATCCTCTCAGATTTTCTACTGTGGCATATAAACTGACATGCTCCTGTCAGACCACTGTGGCAAGCAGCTGCTTGAGGGGGTATTTTTTTTTATGAAAACTGTATTAACATTCATATCTGCTTTATTTTACCTATAGGTCAGTATAGGTGATAAAAATTTTAGTGGGTCACGAAGGAAAAGTATAAAAATAATGGGGCCACGAAAAAAAAAGTTTTGGAAATGCTGACTTAGTGTATACCAAAAAAGTAAAGTTTATTCAATATTTAAATCTATATTGGTTGCTAATATTTATTATTAAAATATTATAATTGAACAAGATTTAACCAGAAACTGTTTCCAGTTAGAAATTCTGAACTTGCAAGGTTTAAATATTTTGATCAAATCAGCAAAAGTAGTGTTGGCAATTTGTCTTTAACTTTGGTGATAACATGATGGCAATGAACCTGGTCAAGAATAACCTTGAATTACCTTAATTTTCCTTATGGCTTTCTTAATAATGCGTCCCTCTAGATTTTTTGCTGATACAGGCTGAAATGTGCCTGGAGTTTCATCTTCCTCTTCTTCATCCCAGTTATCAAGAGTTAACTGTTTGTCAGCTTGTCGTTTAGACATTCTTTAACTATAAAACTCTGTCAAAAAAAAACACACACTGGCTATTTAACCATATTCATGAACATTAAGAAATTTTGCATGTATATTCCTTCAATTTGCAAAAAAAATAATGGAAATTAAGGGCTTACTTTACACAGAATTTGTATTTTTTAGATTCTTAATAATAAAGTTCAAAGTTGTTGATCATACTTTCAGATTCTTAAAGGGCTTGAAAAAATGGCCAGTCATTTCTTTCATTAACAGCCATAAAAGAGAGTTGAACTATTAATTATGCTTGAAAGGCACCTAAATTGAATATTCAGACTACTGTTATCACTTTAAGAAGTAAAAAACAAAGACACTTGAACAACTGTTGCAACATGCTAATTTTAAAGTAGAAAAGATTATAGTTGGATTGCTTTACTTGAGTGGCACTTTTGTGCACACAATGGGTTAAATGGCTGAGTAAGGGGCTCACTGGACAGCTGTTAGGAAACAGATGGAAGAAAATATATGGGTAACTACAAATTATAGCTAATGCATATACAGTAAACCCTCATTAATCTGGATTAATTAGGGAAAGGAAGGGTATGGATTATTAAAGCAAAAGATGGTCCTAAAAGCCAAAGAGTCTAGAAGAAAAATAAATTAAATATTTAATGATATAGTACTAATCTTATAATTATAATGCATTATAGGTATGGAAAAAAATATATATATATACACGAAAGTCAATTTATCGTACCGAGTTTCTATCTCAAACATTGCAATTTGAGTGTTAAAAAAAATCAGATATTGCGCTTTTGAATCTTTATTAAAAAAAATGCACAGCATACACTGATGGGTCCCATCTGCATTGACACAAAGCAGTGCAGACAATTTCTCCTTGCTCTTTTTATATTATTATAGTTTCGCCCTGGTGTTTGTTGTGTGACAGCTTGTGTATTTTCTGGCAAAACATGCCAAAACAGCCTGTTTGATCAGCATTATATACCTGAGAATAACACAAAACTGATTGTTATTATTTCATTAAATGTTTTTTAAATGATTCAACACTTTCAACGCCACTTAGGGTCGCACCACAAATATTTCTATTAGTGATATTGATATTGTGCCCTTATCTAAACCATCAGAGCCACCCTGAATTGCACGTAAAATTCTGCAACATAATGTTTTGCAAATCTTTCTGCTGCTGCCTGGAGCCTAGCACCACTTGATCATTGCTGCACATACCACTCATACACATCTTCTTCAACCAACACTTCTTTTGGCTTCTTTAATGTCTGCATATTTGATATATTGCTTTTATCACCATCCACAAATTTTAAAACAAATGCCTTTATTACTTCTTCTAATGTTTTTAATGTACTACTGTTGTAGGCCTATACCAAATTCTTCAGTGATTTCTCTTCCAGAAACACATTTTTCTAGTTGTTCTATCATTTTCAACTTGTTAACAATAGTTAAAGTGGCATGTTTTCTTTTTATACCACTTTTCAACTTTTTAAGGCATATAATTAAAAAATAAAATAATTTAATTAAACAGCAATGCCCAAATGATTAGCAACAGCATCTATCTATCTTAGAGCCAAAAACATTGGCAACTCCAAAACAAAACACATTTGATGAGCACAGTGAGCAATAATGTTCAACTATTGATCCAGATTATTTATATCTGGATCAGAGAGGGTTAACTACATATATACACACCAAAGAGTCAAAACATTATGACCAGCACATCTTTATGCAAATCGAAGCAACTGCAGGTAAACAACAGCGCATGTGAAGGTCATGGAAATGGTATAAATAACACCTGATACTGATTCTGTTAATCAGTGTTATTCTTGTTCTTCACATGGGAAAGGCAGCAGACTTAAGTGAGTTTAATAAAGGTCAAATTGTAATGGTCAGACGACTGGGTTCGGACATTTCCAAGATAGTATGGTTTGTGGGGTGCTCATGGTCAGCCATGGTTAGTACCTTAAAAAAGTGGTCTGAGGAGGGAAAAACCACAAACAGCCAGCAAGGTATGGGCTGACTACGGCTCATCGTGCTAGAGGTGAGCGAAGAATATCCCACATGGTATGAGCCAACAGAAGGAATTATGTGGAACAACTTACCCGTAATTTTAATGCTGGTGATGGGAGTAATGTGTCCCAACACAGAGTGCATTGAACCCTGCTGAAAATGGGGCTGCATAGCACAGGCAGCTCAGAGTGCCCATGCTAACCTCGGCTCACCATCGAAAGCACTTACAATGGGCAAGTCAAAACTGGACCTTGAATGATTGGAAGAAGGTCATCTGGTCCGATGAATCTCATTTCCCGTTGCACCACGTGGATGGTCAGGTACATGTGAGCATTTACCTGGGGGAAGAGTTGGCACCAGGATGAACCAAGGGATGAAAACTAGCCAGTGGAGGAAGTGTAATGCTTTGGGCAATGTTCTGCTGGGGAACCCCGAGTCCAGTCGTGCATGTGCAGGAAACTATGATGTCTACTACCTACCTAAACATCTTTGCAGACCAGGTACATCCTTTCATGGTAACAGTATTCCACTCTAGTAGCACCATGCCACACTGCCTGGATTGTTTGAGAATGGTTCGCAGAACTTGAGGAAGACTTCCAGGTATTGCCCTGGCCTCCAAATTCTGCAGACATAAATCCAGTCGAGCATCGGTGGTTTGTGTTGGAACAATATATCTGATCTGCAGGTAATGTGTTGGTACCAGATACCACAAGACAGCTTTAAGAATCTTGTAGCATCCATGCCTTGCTGGGTAAGAGCTATTTTGGCAGCATGTGGAGGACCAACATCATATTAGGAAGGTGGTCTAAATGTTTTGTCTCTTTGGTGTATATACAGGGGGTGCTCGACATACACTCTAGTTATGTTCCTAAAAAGCACGACTTATAATGAAACGACGTATATAGGACGTTGATTTCCCATTGAACTAATGTATTACACTGGTGATATTTTCCAGACTTACTAAAAAAACTTGAATTTACGTAGAAGTGTATAGACATATGATTAGGAAATACTTAGTTTTACACTAAACTATAATTCAGTATAATTTATTGCAATTGCTAAATAATAATTAGAAAATACACTATGAAATTATTAATAAAACATTAAAATATTTAATTAGTCCTCCTATTCAACTGTTCTTCTTCAGCACTTGAAATTGCTGCAACTGTAGCACAAGCAAGATAATTCTCTATCATCATCATCCTCAAGCAGCCATGGGCTACTGAGGTCCAACCAGACCGTGCAATTTAGTTCTCCAAGCAAGTCTATCCTGAGCTACATCTACTGCATCTGGCCACTGCACACCAATTCTAACAAGGTCCTGTTTGACATTGTCTGCCCACCGCATCCTAGGTCTCCCCCTCCTTCTGAGGCCTCTAGGCACACTGTTCATAACCCTATTCGCCAATCTATAATTATCTGTACGGGCAACATGGCCAAACCAGCGCAGTCTCTCTCTGCACAATATGCTGCTTAAAGGAGGTTGCAGACTCCTTTGCCTAACCTCATCATTAGTTACAAAGTTAAACCACCTAATACCCAATATACTGCGTAAGCATCTAGAATCAAAAGCATCTAGTTTCCTGTTATCTTGTTTACACAGCATCCAAGTTTCACTACCATAACTAACCCTAGAAAGAACCAAACTATTATACAGTCTAATTTTAGTCTTTAGGTATATACGCCTATTTCTCCACAATCTCCATAGATTCTTAAAAGTCCCGGCAGCAATCCCTATTCGTCTGTTAATCTCATGCCGCACATCACCATTATCTGTTACATAGCTCCAAAGATAATTAAATTGTGACACCTGCTCAAGACTGCAACCATTCAGATTAACTGAATCACAGCCTGCCTGACCAATTTTCGTCACTTTAGTTTTCTCTCTGTTTATAACCAAACCTACCATACTACCAATCTCATCAACATCATTTGCCAAAAGGGCTAAATCATCAGCATAATCTAAATCAGAAATTTTCGTATCTCCAGCCCACTTAAGGCCAAAATCTTTCCCTTTGAAGTGAATTTCGCATAACATAATCAATAACCAAACTAAAGAGAAAAGGAGACAAAATGCACCCTTGTCGAACACCAGAAGCAATGCTAAACCAATTGCTACAAGACTTACCAACTCTCACACACGACTCAGTGTTATTATTGAGAGCTTTCATTATGTTAATTAACTTGTATGGTATACCATATGATTTCACAATCAACCACAAATTATGACGATCAACAGAGTCGAAAGCCTTTTCGAAATCAACAAAGCTAGCAACCAAAGGTTTCTGAAACTCTTAAACATTTCTCAAGAATCTGCCTAAGTGAAAATATCTGATCGACAGATCCCCTATCACTTCTGAAACCGCACTGCTCATCACACAACTGACTGTCAACCAGATTCTTAATTCTATTAAGCACAATCATGGAAAGAACTTTACCTGGAACAGAGAGTAGGCTGATACCCCTATAGTTATCACAAGAACTGCGATCACCTTTTTCGAAAATAGGGATAACAATAGCTCTGGTAAAATCCTTAGGAACCATGCCTTTATCATAAAAGATATTCAGAATTTCAGTCATCCAAGTGGTAACCGAAACATTCCCAGCTCTAAGCATTTCTGTAGTAATTTCATCTATCGCTGGGAATTTATGAAGTTTAAGTTTAGAAACAGCCAAAATAACTTCAGATTGTGTTATAGGGCCAACATTAAAGCCACCAATGCATCTATTGTCATTGCAAACAATGGGAATAGAACTAACCGCATTGTTTAGAATATCACTGAAATGCTCAGCCCACCTAGCCATGACAGAATCCTCACCTTCTATAACCTTACCTTGTTTATCCTTCAATCCCTATATACCTGTCCGTTTTCTACCACACAAAACATTAACTATCTGGTACAGCTCTCTGCTGTTGTGCTGTCTAACTGCTTCATCGGCTTTGTCAGCCAAGCCAAAGATTCTTATCAGCAACTAACTGATCCTTTACATGTTTATTAAGCTCTCTGTAATGCTTTCCATAAGGACTAGTAGGTATTGATTAAGGACATTCCTGCAGTACTTTCTTTCTGAAATAAGCTCAAGTGCCTATCACTCACATAATTCTGCCTCCTCTGCTCCTTTTTCCCTAAAAGAGTACTGTTAGTTTCCAAAACAAGCCTATATAAAATGGTCCCATTCTTCCTCAACTTCAGTAGTAAACAAACCATGACTGTCATAATGACTAAGTAATCTATCATGGTAAGCTTTGGCTATAACTGGGTCTTTCAGAGCTTCAGTATTAAAAGCAATTTTTTTAACCCTAGCACAACACTTTTTAAGTTTAAGTTGCAAGACGCATTTAACAAGATAATGGTCAGATCCAATTTCAGCTCCCCTATATGACCTGGTATTCCTAACAGAACTAGTCCATTTGCTGTTAATTAATATATAATCAATCATATTCTTATGCAGCCCATCGGGTGAAACCCATGTGTACTTATGTGTCGCGGTGTTTGTAATAAGTGTTTGTTATTCTGAATCCATTGAGTTTACTTACCTGCAGGAGACTTTGCCCATTGCCATTGCAGCTACCAATAACAAAAGGGCCTATTACTCCTCCCCATAGGTCAGAGTCAGTACCAACTTTGGCACTGAAGTCACCAAAAACAAGGGTAACATCTCCTTTCTTGACAGAATTCAAAATATCCTGAAGTTGTCCATAAAACCTATCCTTCTCATCCTCATCGGCATCCTCAGTGGGGGCATAACAGCAGATAACATTCAAGTCTTTAATGCTTGTCTGAAATTTTGCTGTAAGATACCTTTCATTAATGCACTCATATCCTAGAAGAGCATCACTAGCGTGTCTGCTGAGAAGCAGACCCATGCCTTGCCGATGTTTGTTATCGTTCCTCCCTGAAAAGAGAAATTTAAGATTATTTTTAAGAATCTGACCTTTATCTGTCCATCTGGTCTCTTGCAAGCCGAGAATATCTTAATTATAATGGTGGAATTCTTGTGTGACATCAAGAATTCTTGTGTGACTCTGCACAGAGCTTTTCCTCTTGATAAGGACATCAAGAGAAAAAGCTCTGTGCAGAGTCCTCACATTCCAACTACCTATGTAGAGAAAATGGTTAGTGGGATGTTTAAAGAAACTAGGTTTATTGAGAGAGAGAATGCTGACAATATCAACAGCCCACTAATCGCAGACATGGGGCAAAGACCCGTTCCCCCACCACTAAAGGCTGAAGCCATCTACACTACACATCTACTTTGACGATGCCAGTAGAAGCAAAGAGTTCAGGTGCCTGCGATGACCTCTGCTCAGGATTATCCACCAGCTGATAAACATATCCTGTGAATCTATTCACTTGGGGCTGTCAACCCACAAACAGAAAACACAGCGGAAGATTTTCCCTCCACAGAAGCCCACCAGTGCAGCAAAATCAGGATCCATAATCAAGCTCAGAGCCATATATCTGTCCAGTCCAGTGGGTTTTATGGTCAGCACCAGGACCCTGTGTGGTTGACCACTCCTCAGAAGGGTAGAAAAAAAAAGAAAAGTAGCCATAGTTGTCCAGATCAGTAGGCCACACTAATCTGGCAGCCCTCCCCTTCCGTTCACTTCCACAAGAGAGTATCACTTCCACAAGAGAGTATCTCTTTTGAAAGGTACTAACGGTCTGCACCACGAGAAGGCGGGGTCGGACATATGACACTGCTAAATGTTTTTAAGCAATTCGACACATGGACTATGCTATCAAGTATCAATAATTATTAAAGAGAGATTTATGTACCATGCCGTAGAGGATGGGAAGTAACAGGAGCTCTTAGAAGGTTTTTGGTGAGAAATTTAAAATTCGGCGTTCTTGCCGGCAAGTGATGTTTCAGTGGAGATTAAAAATAATGATGACGGCTGCCAATGGTCTACCCGCATTGGCGAATGAAATAACCATTTATACTTTTGATAGCATAGAGTGCTTAAAAAGTTTAAATCCATGACGATCTAAAACTTTTTAAGTACTCTATGTGGATAGATCATTGTCAGCCGTCATCATTATTTTTAATCTCCACTGAGATGTCACTTGCTGGCAAGAATGTCGAATTTTAAATTTCTCACAAAAAGCATTCCAAGAGCTCCTGTTACTTCCCATCCTCTACGGCCTGGTATGTAAATCTCTCTTTAATAATTATTGATACTTGATAGCATAGTCCATGTGTCGAAGTGTTTAAAAACATTTAACTATGTCATAAAGAATTAAATCACTTTAATTACTGCACTGTGTACCTCTACTGTAATTGTTGTTGTAGCACAAGCAGCACCGTATGATGTCACAGACCTACTGCACATTGTTCTAGAAAGTTCTACTGTTAATTTTTTTCTAGAATTTACTGTTTATTTTTTACCTTTTTATTTCATTATATACATTTTATATACAGTATGAAATTATGAATTTAAATACAGAAGGAGAAAGAGAAGATTTGAGGGAAATATACATTCCTGTTCAAACGACGTAGATGCGAATATATCAGATGCATATCGAGTTTACCTCCCCTAATTAATCAATGACGTATATCGAGGACCCTCTGTATAGGAAAATATTAAATTGTATGTTTATTAGGTATTATATATGTATTTTGATTTATAAATAAACTAAATTAGTTGATTTTTTATTTTGATCCATCGGCAAAAACTAGCACCTACTAGTGGGTGCTAGTTGCATTTCATTGTATATATATATAGCAACAACTTTAATAAGCATCTTGTCATATCTTAAAATATGTGTTAGTCAATCTCAAATATCCAAATATTAAATTAATATGTTTAATTTTCTATGACACTTTATTTTAAAAGCACTTTCACAAAATATCTATGGTACCTAGTGTCAACTGCAATGACCAGTTGCGAGATACTGAGAGAAGAAAGTTGATAACAGTAAGTTCATATTGCAGAGTGATCCATGATGGTTAGTATGGAAAATATAGAACAATCATAATGGAGAAAGTGGTGAAAGATGCTTGATAAGGTGAGTTTTTCTTCTCCTGCTGACATCTTAGTGGTTTGAGTCTGCAGTGGGGTCAGTGATGACTGATTATAGCAACTATATGTGTTATATCTACTATGTGTTTCACATCCTTTAGGTTTTGTGCTAGTGTGTTATTTTTGAGTGTGCGAAATAAACTAAATTGTTACCAACTCACTCCAAGTTTCAGATTAGTCAGCAGATGTGCTGGTAGATGCAAGTTGATCCATGTGTGGCAGAGCTGCATTGCATGAATAAATTATAATATTTAAGTTATTTTATGTTGCATGGAATTTATAATAAATGCGTTAAAATATATGAATAACTTAATATATACATATGTTATTTCTGTTGTGTGACATTTACAATAAATGTATTAATTAAAAATTGTATTTATATTGGATGTTATGTGTTAATTAATAATTATATTTATATTGGGTCTGTAAATAGTAGCTAGGTAGTCACTGGAAGGAGAGCTATGCACCAATCCCCTGTGATGCTGCACAGAACCAGGCAAGCATAGCACTAAAGTCTGACCCAACTTTCTCGAAGTGCAGATCATTAGCACCTTTAAAAAGAGATACTCTCTTGTGGAAGGAAATGGAAGGGGAGGACTGCCAGATCAGCATGGCCTACTGATGTGGACTACTATGGTTACTTTTCTTTTTTTCTACCCTGCTGAAGAGTGGTTAACCACACAGTGTCCTGCTGCTGACCATATACACACACCAACTGGAATGAAATAATGGCTCAGCTTTACTATGAATCCTGAATTTGATGTACTGGTGGATTTCTGTTGAGGGAAAATCTTCCATTGTGTTTTCTGTTTGTGGGTTAACAGCCTCAAGTGAATAGATTCACAGGATATGTTTCATCACCTGGTGGATAATACTTAGCAGAGGTCATCGTAGGTACCTGAACTCTTGCTTCTATTGGTATCATCAAATCTTATACGGGAAGAAATCTTCCAGTGTAGATAGCTTCAGCCTTTAGTAGTGGGGGGAACAGATCTTTGTCCCATACCTGAGATTAGGGGCTGTTTGATATTGTCCACATTCCTTCTCTCAATAAACATCCCACTAACCATTTTCTCTCCATAGGTAGTTGGAATGTGAAGACTCTGCACAGAGGTTATTCTCTGGATGTCCTCATACAAAAATTCTACCATTATGATTCAAATATTCGTGACTTGAAAGAAACCAGATAGACAGATAAAAGCCAGATTCTTAAAAATAATCTTAAATTTTTCTTTTCAGAAAGGGAAGATAATAAGCATCTCCAAGATGTAGGTCTGCTTCTCAGCAGACACACTAGTGATGCTCTTCTATGATATGAATGCATTAATGAAAGGTTTCTTACGGCAAAATTTCAGACACGCATTAAACACTTTAATGTTATTTGTTGTTATGCCTCCACTGAGGATGCCAATAAGGAGGATTGCATTTATGGACAATTTCAGGATATTTTGAATTCTGTCAAGAAAGGAGATATTACCCTTGTTCTAGGTGACTTCAATTCCAAAGTTGGTACTGACTCTGACTTTTGGGGAGGGGTGATAGGCCCTTTTGGTATTGGCAGCTGTAATGGCAATGAGCAATGTCTCCTACAGGTAAATAAACTTAATAGTTTGAGAATAACTAACACTTATTACAAACACCACTACACACACATAAGTACACATGGGTTTCACCTTATGGGTTGCATAAGAATATGATTAATTATATATTAAGAGAAAATGGGTTGTTCTGTTAGGAATGCAAGATCATATAGGGGTGCTAAAATTGGATTTGACCATTACCTTGTTGTCTTGCAACTGAAACTTAAGAACTGTTGTGCTAAAGTTAAAAGAAGCAACACTGAAGGCTTTGAAAGACCCTGTTCTAGCCAAAGCCTATCATGATAGTTTACTTAGTCATGATGACATTCATGGTTTGCTTACTACTGAAGTTGAGGAAGAATGGGACCATTTTAAACAGGCTTTTCTTGAAACTAACAACACTCTTTTAGGTAAAGGGGAGCAGAGGAGGCAAAATTATTTGATTAATAAGGCACTAAAGCTGTTTTGGAAAGAAAGAATTGCAGAAATGTTCTTAATCAATACCCTACCAGTCCTAAGAGAAAGCATTATAAAGAGCTTAATAAATGTGTAAAGGGTCCTTTTGCAGCAAATGAGAATCTTTGTCTACATGGCTTGGTTGACAAAGCCGAGGAAGCAGTCAGATAGCACAATAGCAGAGAGCGGTACCAGATAGTTAATGTTTTTTGTGGTAGAAAATGGACAGGTACAGGGATTGAACGATAAACAAGGTAACATTATAGAAAGCAAGGATTCTATCATAGCTAATGGGCTGAGCATTAAAGAGATATACTAAACAATGTGGTTAGTTCTACTCCCATTGTTTGTAATGAGGACAGATGCATTACTGGCTTTAATGTTGGCTTTATATCAGTCTGAAGTTATTGTGGCTATTTCTAAACTTTAAACTACATAAATCCCCAGGGGTAGATGAAATTACTAGTGAAATGCTTAGAGCTGGGTATGTTTCTGTTACCACATGACTGACTGAAATTTTGAATATCTTTTATGATAAAGGCATTGTTCCTAATGATTTTACCACAGCTATTATTATCCCTATTTTTAAAAAAGCTGATTGCAGTTCTTGTGATAACTATAGGGGCAGCCTACTTTCTGTTCCAGGTAAAGTTCTTTGCATGATTGTGCTTAACAGAATTAAGAATCTGGTTGAGGGACAATTGCATAATGAGCAGTATGGATTCAGAAGTTGTAGAGAATGTGTAGATCAGATTTTTTTAAAGTTAGGCAGATTCTTGAGAAATCTTTACAGTTCCACAGTTCCTGTGGTTACTAGCTTCGTAGATTTCAAAAAGGCTTTTGACTCTGTTGATCACCATAATTTGTGATTGATTGTGATTTCATATGGCATACCAGACAAATTAGTTAACATAATGAAAGCTCTTTAGAGTAATACTGAGTCATGTGTGAGAGTTAGTAAAGCTTGTAGCAATTGTTTAGCATCACTTCTGTTGTTCATCAAGGGTGCATTTTGTCTCCTTTTCTCTTCAGTGTGGTTATTGATCATGTTATGCGGAAATCGCTGCAAGGGAAAGAGTTTGGCCTTAAATGGTCTACAGACCTGAAAATTTCTTATTTAGATTATGCTGATGATTTAGCCCTTTTGGCACATGATGCTGATGAATGTCTGTAAATGGTAGCTAGGCATAAACTGGAAGGAGAGCTGTGTACCAATCCCTAGTGATGACGCACAGAACTGGCCAGGTCTAGCACCTAATGTCACACCCCGCCTTCTCGTGGTGCAGGCCGTTAGTACCTTTCAAAAGAGATATTCTCTTTTGGAAGGGAACGGAAGGGGAGGGCTGCCAGTTCAGTATGGCCTACTGATCTGGTCATCTATGGCCACTTTTTTTTTCTTTTCAACCCTGCTGAGGAGTGGTCACCTTCACAGGGTCCTGGTGCTGATCATTTATACATACTAAACTGGACTTGTTTATGGATCCTGGACTTGCTGCACTGGTGGGCCTCTGTTGAGGGAGAATCTGCCACTGTGTTTTCTGTTTGCTTCTGGGTTGTCAGCCCTAAGTGAACAGAGGCATGGGATACTTTATATCACCTGGTGGATAATCCTAATCAGAGGCCATCGCAGGTACCTGTACCTCACTTAGCTAGTTGGGCATCGTCAAGCCTAAACTGGAGTAATGTGTCTCAGGTAGGCTCTTGAAAAAGTCCACTTGAAAAGGTGGTGCCTGAAGTTCCTTACAGCATTGGTGCCTTTAGCAGAGAAGGAACAGGTCTTTGCCCCATGCCTGCGATCAGGGGGCTGTTTGATATTGTTGGCCCTACCTATCTCAATAAACCTAGTTTCTTTAAAAATCCTACTAATCATTTTCTCTCTGCAGAAACGGAACATGAGGACATTATATAAAGATTATTCTCTTGATATCCTTACACAGGAATTCCAGCACAATAACCTAGATATTCTAGGCTTGCAAGAGACCAGATGGAAAGTTAAAAGTGAGATACCTAAAAATAACTTTAAATTTCTCTTTACAGGGAGGGAGGTTGGAAAGCATCACCAAGGTATGGGTCTGCTGCTCAGCAGACATGCTAGTGATGCTCTTCTAGGATATGAGTGCATTAATGAAAGGTTTCTTACAGCAAAATTTCAGACAAGCATTAAAGACTTGAATGTTATCTGGTGTTATGCTCCCACTGAGGATGCCAATGAGAAGGATAGGTTTTACGGACAATTTCAGAATATTTTGAATTCTGTCAAGAAAGGAGATATTACCCTTGTCCTAAGGTGACTTCAATGAAAAAGTTGGTACTGACTGACCTTTGGGGATGGGTGATAGGCCCTTTTGATATTGGTAGCTACAATGGGCAACATCTCCTACAGGTAAGTAAACTCAATGGTTTCAGAATAACTAACACTTATTACAAACACAGCGACATACATATATACACACGGGTTTCACCTGATGGGCTGCATAAGAATATGATTGAATATATATTAATTAACAGCAAATGGGCTAGTTCTGTTAGGAATACCAGGTCATATAGGGGAGCTGAAATTGGATCTGACCATTACCTTGTGAAAAGTGTCTTGCAACTTAAACTTAAAAAGTGTTTTGCTAAAGTTAAAAAATTTACCTTTAATACTGAAGCTCTGAAAGACCCATTTATAGCTAAAGCTTACCATGATAGGTTACTTAGTCATTATGACAGTCATGGTTTGCTTAATACTGAAGTTGAGGAAGAATGGGACCATTTTAAACAGGCTTTTTTGGAAACTAACAGTACTCTTTTAGGAAAAAAGGTGCAGAGGAGGCAGAATTATTTAAGTGATAGGGCACTTGAGCTTATTTCAGAAAGAAGGAACTGCAGGAATGTCCTTAATCAGTACCCCACTAGTCCTAATAGAAAGGATTACAGAGAGTTTAATAAACATGTAAAGGATCACTTAGCTACTGATAAGAATCTTTGGCTTGATGGTTTGGCTGACAAAGCCGAGGAAGCAGTTAGGCAGCACAACAAACAGCAGAGAGCTGTACCAGATAGTTAATGTTTTATGTGGTAGAAAACGGACAGGTATACAAAGATTGCAGGATAAACAAGGTAAGGTTATAGAAGGTGAGGATTCTGTCATGGCTAGGTGGGATGAGTATTTCAGTGATATTCTAAACAATGCGGTTAGTTCTATTCCCATTGTTTGCAATGATGATAGATGCATTAGTGGCTTTAATGTTGGCCCTATAACACAATCTGAAGTTATTTTGGCTATTTCTAAACTTACACTTCATAAATCCCCAGGGGTAGATGAAATTACTACAGAAATGCTTAGAGCTGGGAATGTTTCACTTACCACTTGGATGACTGAAATTTTGAATATCTTTTATGACAAAGGCATGGTTCTTAAAGATTTTACCAGAGCTATTATTATCCCTATTTTCAAAAAAGGTGGTCGCAGTTCTTGTCGTAACTATAGGGGTATCAGCCTACTCTCTGTTCCAGGTAAAGTTCTTTCCATGATTGTGCTTAATAGAATTAAGAATCTGGTTGACAGTCAATTGCGTGATGAGCAATGTGGATTCAGAAGTGGTAGGGGATGTGTGGATCAGATATTTTCACCTAGGCAGATTCTTGAGAAATGTTTAGAGTTTCAGAAACCTTTGGTTGCTAGCTTTGTTGATTTCAAAAAGGCTTTCGACTCTGTTGATCGTCATAATTTGTGGTTGATTGTGAGATGATATGGTATACCTGACAAGTTAGTTAACATAATGAAAGTTCTCTATAATAACACTGAGTTGTGTGTGAGAGTTGGTAAGTCTTGTAGCAATTGGTTTAGCATTACTTCTGGTGTTCGACAAGGCTTCATTTTGTCTCCTTTTCTCTTTAGTTTGGTTATTGATTATGTTATGCGAAATTCACTTCAAGGGAAAGATTTTGGCCTTAAATGGGCTGGAGATACGAAAATTTCTGATTTAGATTATGCTGATGATTTAGCCCTTTTGGCAGATGATGTTGATGAGATGAACACTTTCATTCCAGCTGTTGAAACTGGTACTAGAGTAGGTTTGGTTATAAACAGAGAGAAAACTAAAGTGATGAAAATTGGTCAGGCAGGCTGTGATTCAGTTAATCTGAAGGGTTGCAATCTTGAACAGGTGTCACAGTTTAATTATTTTGGGAGCTATGTAACTGATACTGGTGATGTGTGGCATGAGATTAACAGACGGATAGGGATTGCTGCCGGGACTTTTAAGAATCTATGGAGAGTGTGGAGAAATAGGCGTATACACCTAAAGACTAAAATTAGACTATAATAGTTTGGTTCTTTCTACGGTTAGTTATGGCAGTGAAACTTGGACACTTTGTAAACATGATAACATGAAACTAGATGCTTTTGATTCTAGATGCTTACACAGTATCTTGGGCATTAGGTGGTTCAACTTTGTAACTAATGATGAGGTTAGGCAAAGGAGTCTGCAACCTCCTTTAAGCAGCATATTGTGTATAGAGAGACTCCGCTGGTTTGGCCATGTTGCCTGTATGGATAATTATAGATTGGCGAATAGGGTTATGAACAGTATGCCTAGAGGTCTCGGAAGGAGGGGGGATACAGGATGGGGTGGGCAGACAATGTCAAACAGGACCTTGTTAGAATTGGTGTGCAGTGGCCGGATGCAACAGATGTAACTCAGGACAGATATGCTTGGAGAATTAAACTGCACGGTCTGGTTGGAACTCCATAGCCCATGGCTGCTTGAGGATGATAAAGATGATGAAATGAACTCATTGTTTAGAGCTGTTGGTGAGACTGGATTATAAGATCATTATATAAAAAATAAATACTCCCTCAAGCACACACCACAGGTCTGACAGGAGCCTGTCAGTTTAATATGCTATAAAGAAGTGTGAGGAAAGAGAGACCTCAGCACAAAAATCACAACATCCATGCCTAACCAGGGCTCAAACCCAGATTCCTTAGATCAGTAGCCAAGCACACAAACCACTTGGATACAGTATATAAGGGCGAGTATTAATGCCAATCATTCTTATTCATCTTTATTGCAAACAGTAGTAGAAATAATCACAATGTTTAGAACATCTCTGAAATGCTCAATCCACATTCCCATGATAGATCTTCACCTCCTATAACCTTGTATCTTTCCTCAATCACTGCATACCATTCTTTTCCCTCACATAAAATATTTAGCTATCTGCTACAACTCTCTGTTGTTGAGCTGTCTAGCTCCTTTGTCAGCCAGGATATCTAACCAAAGATTCTTCTTAGCTTCCAACTGATATCAGAGATCAGGGGGTTAAGGCAAGTGGAAAAGTGGTATGTGATTATTTTTAACTTGTTGGTGAGGAGCAAATCCTTGCAGGCCAAGGTGTTGATCTATTGATGCATTGCAGCACTATACAGGGTGATTCAAAACTTATCGTTCAAATTTCGTGGGGAGGTAGGGAATACGTCAGGAAACCGATTTCACATAGGAAAGTATGTCCGCAAACGTCATCTACATGAACAAAATGGACAAGTAAAGTGAACACACGGAAACAGTACAGTTAAGTGGTAATGAATGTGACTTTCATTCCAACAAGGTAAAGTACGGTTCACAGTAGGTGCTCAAAATTGCGACCATTTATACGGACACAGGATTCACAGCACCGTTGCATTGACCGCCGAACATTTTCAAAAACGCCTGGCATATCACGGAAAATGCCTGCGGCAGCCACTATTCGTGCAACAAGGTCCATTTCACTGTTGACGGGGGTCTCATACACATGGTATTTCATGGCCCCCCACAAAAAGAAATCCATGGGCGATAAATCAGGTGACCTGGGTGGCCAAGCGATCAGTCCACCTCTACCGATCCATCGAGCTCCGAATGTTCGGTTCAGGTAATCACGATAATCACGATAATCAGGTAATCACGATGTTGTTTGAGGGACAATGATCGTTGCCCAAAGGTGTCCACAGCAGAATTGCTCGCTTGGTTGTTGATAGTGGTTCCCTTTATTCTTGAATGACAAGGTGATTTCACTAAATGGTAGACTTCAATTTCTAGAAATTGGTTTCCTCTATGGGAGACATTTCCTCAACAACTAGAACAAATATAATGACAAGACTTTCAGAGACCTCACAGCACATGGGAGGTTGTGGGGTGAGTTGGGAGTGTTGCATGGGACTGGGGGGGAGGGGGTTATTAACCCTTAAGACAAATGGACACATGTGAAAAAGGGTAGCAAGTTTCCAGTTGTGGTAGCTCTATTCCCCATATCTTGAAGTTAAACAGTCAAAGTTATATAAGAGAAATAATCCTGCAACCAAACAACAACTATAATAAGAAACAAATACTCAGACTTTTCCAACTGTTTTCAATAGATTTATTTTTATAATCTTTTACACAAAAAATAAGATGAACATTTTCACAAAACTGTTGTTGGAATTTATGCCATGATTACGGTGAACATTCATCCTATATTTTAAATAATAATCCTATATTTAGAGTGTTGTCCTATATATTTATAATAAAATCGAGAATTTTTTTTGTTCTGTTCTTTAAAAGTCCTACGCTTTAGAAACAAAATAAAAATCATTTTGCCTTACCACTAAGTTTTATAATTTTGTCTTATTATTGTTGATATGATTTCGTAATTAAAAACTATATAATTAAATAATTAAATTAAACATTTATTCAAACATTAAATAATTTTTGAAATAGTGTAAATCTTTGACAAATTAAAAATTATTCTATTAGAATGTATGTTTCTTTTTTATAATTTTAAATATTTTTTGCATTTTAAATAAAATTAATGTGCATATTATTTGTTTTATTTTAGAGCTTTTTAGGATATTTACCATCTTTTCGAAAATGATTTACTAAACATAAAATAATATTAAGAGTGATATCACAAGAATTGACAAAAAACTAGTTTTCAATGAAAGAAATAGCTAGAAAATATGTTTGTCAACAAATGTCATATTTTTCTCGGAAAAAATGATCCCTATAGCTATTGCAAAAGATATATTTGATCCTTATTTATAGTTGTCTGTTGAAGAACCACATCAATTAGAAACTGAATTTTTTTTATATATTGGGTCATTTACTGATATATCACGTGATTTTAGATAAATGACCTTTTATACTGTTTTTTTCCCTTAGTAGTCTTACATAAATCAACATTAGAAAAATGTAATATTTTTATGAAGAATTTTCCTTGCATTCACATGGTTGAAAGTATTCAGAATGGCAGAAAAAGTCCATAGACCTCGGAACATTTCAGTTACCACATGGATGACTGAAATTTTAAATATCTTTTATGATAATGGTATTGTTCCTAAGGATTTTACCAGAGCAATTATTATCCCTACTTTTAAAAAAGGTGATTGCAGTTCTTGTGATAACTATAGGGGTATCAGCCTACATTCTGTCCCAGGTAAAGTTCCTTGCATGGTTGTGCTTAATAGAATTAAAAATCTGGTTGAAGGGGCAATTCCGTGATGAGCAATGTGGATTCAGAAGTGGTAGGGGATGTGTAGATCACCTTTAGATAATATGTTTAGATAATAAATCTTCAATACTGTTTATTTTTTTTCCCTTAGTAGTCTTACATAAATCAACATTAGAAAAACGTAATATTTTTATGAAGAATTTTCCTTGCCTTCACACATGGTTGAAAGTATTCAGAATGGCAGAAAAAGTCCATAGACCTCGGAACATTTCAGTTACCACATGGATGACTGAAATTTTAAATATCTTTTATGATAATGGTATTGTTCCCAAGGATTTTACCAGAGCAATTATTATCCCTACTTTTAAAAAAGGTGATTGCAGTTCTTGTGATAACTATAGGGGTATCAGCCTACTTTCTGTCCCAGGTAAAGTTCCTTGCATGGTTGTGCTTAATAGAATTAAAAATCTGGTTGAAGGGGCAATTCCGTGATGAGCAATGTGGATTCAGAAGTGGTAGGGGATGTGTAGATCAGATATTTTCACTCAAATTCTTGAGAAATGTTCAGAGTTTCAGAAACCTTTGGTTACTAGCTTTGTTGGTTTCAAAAAGACTTTTGATTCTGTTGATTGCCATAATTTGTGGTTTGTGAGATTGTATGGCATATCAGACAAGTTTGTTAACATACTGAAGGCTCTCTATAATAATACTGGGTCGTGTGTGAGAGTTGGTATGTCTTGTAGCAAATGGTGAATAAGAACACTGCAAAGAAGAAAATAAGTGAAACAAAAATTAAATCTTGTTTTTTAACATTTTGTGCCAAGATGTTTAAAACTGATGCAGGCTACAAAATCCACTTCTGCCAGAAACTGAGCACCAAATTAGAACTAGGTATGTGCTTCTGGTGTTCGTCAAGGGACATTTTCTCTCCTTTTCTCTTTAGTTTGGTTATTGATTATGTTATGCGAAATTCTCTGCAAGGGAAAAAATGTGGCCTTATGGTCTAGAGTAGGGGTTCTCAATGTGCGGTACGCGACAAAATTTTTTTGGGGTACACCGTGAGAGCTCAAAAGTCACTAGATCTAGTAACAAGTCCATTTCACTGATTACCCAGTAAAATGTTTATAATTTTACAAGATTTTGTTAAATTGTTTATGTCCTTTTTTTGTGTTTATCGATATATGTAATTTATGAATACAAAATTTATAAATATACATATATATGTTTTATCTATCTGTACAAGGGGTACACCAGTTACATACACATTCCCAGGGGGTACATGAAGAATAAAAGGTTGAGAACCACTGATCTAGAGATTTCAAAATTTCTGATTTAGATTATGCAGATGATTTGGCACTGTTGGCTAATGATGTTGATGAGATGAATTCTTTCATTAGGGCTGTTGATGAGACTGGTAATAGTGTTGGTTTGGTGATAAACAAAGATAAAACTAAAGTGATGAAAATTGGTCAGGCAGTTGGTGCTTCAGTCACTCTGAATGGTAGTGCTCGTGAGCAAGTGTCTCAGTTTATTTATCTTGGGAGTTATGTAAGAGATACTGGTGATGTGCAGCATGAGATTAACAGGTGAATAGGGATTGCCTCTGGGACTTTTAGGAATCTATGGAGAGTGGAGAAATAGGTGTATACACCTAAAGGCTAAAATTAGATTGTATAATAGTTTGGTTCTTTCTAGGTTTAGTTATGGTAGTGAAACTTGGACACTTTGTAAACTAGATAACATAAACTTGATGCTTTTGATTATAGATGCTTATGTAGTATCTTGGGTATTAGGTGGTTCAACTTTGTAAGTAATGAAGACATTAGGCAAAGGAGTCAACAACCTCCTCTGCGCAATATATTGTGCAGAGAGAGAATCTATTGGTTTGGTTATGTTGCCCTTATGGATAATTATAGATTAGCGAAGAGTTACGAACAGTGTGCTTAAAGGCCTCAGAAAGAGAGGGAGACCTAGGATGCTGTGGGCAGACAATGTCAAACAGGACCTTGTTATAATTGGTGTGCAGTGGTGAGATGCAGCAGATGTAGCTCAGGACAGATATGCTTAGAGAACTAAATTGCACAGTCTGGCTGGACCTCCATAGTCCATGGCTGCTTGAAGATTATGATGATGAGATGCATTACAATCACCCAGGTAATTCTAATAAATATTTCTGAAATATTATCACATTTTATTGGCTATTTTGTTGCATTAATTTCACATTTTGGAATGGCAGGAAAACTGATTTATGATTTAAATCATTTAATCTAAACCATGTTTAAAAAAACACAAAGTATCTCCATACATTGCAACTAATGGTGTATCATTTCATATGGCAACTAACGAAAGAGTTAAAGGAATAAGGACTAAAACATTTGTATTAGGATAATGTCTATCAAATGTAAAATAAAAATAGAATATCAAGAGAATTTAAAAGATATAAAAGATTAAAGCAGGGATGTTTATAATTAGTTTTAAAATCTATACTGAAAGGCCAGTCAGAATCTTCTCTATGGCATATCACACTGACAGGCTACTGTCAGACCTGTGGCAAGCAGCTGACTGAATGATAATTTATGTTATATAAACGAAACACAAATCTTATATTTCGATCTCAAGAGGTGATGTGTTCTTTGTTCATTTTCCTCTCAAGAGGGATATATAGCTTTTCTTTTTCTCTCCCCATCTAATTTTAGAATATGTCCCTAGTAAAGGCTTTTAAATTACATTTTCATAAAAAAACTTATCAAAAATAAAACATGTTCAATCTAAGAGCTACTAGTAGCAAATTTTTTTCAAATCATACTTACAAAAATTTATTGTATATATCCCATTCACTGTATTTATTTGGCTGTAAGTCTCGTTATCTCCTTTATTTTCAAAACATAATTTACTTTCAACAGCTCTCATAGAGCTCTAGGTTTCTGAGTCATACATTTTACTGGGCATAGAAGTGTCTTTTGTATATTGTCTTCTGCTCTATGTGATAAAAATTTTGAAGATAGTAGCAGTTTGAAGATATGTAAGGTTTGTTTTCCTGCTTTTAGCTTTTATTCCAGTAAATATTTCTGTTTGTAAAAAAATTTCATTGATGATCTGAATTCTGAGGCACTTGAAACGTGTTACTTGATTACAACAGAGGTTATCAACTTGAAAAGTAGTTGGGTTATAATCATTGTCATTTCTTTCCATTTTAAGGTATTCAGATTGATTTATTTTCAGTCCCACCTTTTTTTGCAAATACATCAATATTTAATTTTCTGATAATGTCTTTAATATCAAAGCAGTCAATTTGAAGGTATTGAAAAGGCCAAATTCCTATGGCACAAATTCAGTGGCATAGATCACTAGTCGGAGAGGCAATATCATGAGTTTATGACCTTTAGATCAAGAATGCACAATTCAAACATAGATGCTGGCCAGAATAGACTTCTAATGGAATGAAGTGAGTCAAGTATAATTTAATTGGGAATGGGGGTCATAAAATGTTTGTTTTCTTTCATGAACTATAGTTTTTCTTCTCTATTCTAGTGGTGTTTTAGTTATTTCTACTGGTATCCTGCATAATTTTTATAAATTTAATTTTTTCTTCACATCCATTATGATTATTAAAATTCAACAGGGAGGTATTTCCCTTTCCACTTTAATATCAGTTATTTCATCCATCACAAAACATTCATCTTCTAATTACATAACAAAAATAATAAATTCACCTTAACTGGTCTCTTTTACTCAGCAGAATTAAAGTCTATAACAACAGTGCTATATGATGGAAATCTCTCTCTCAGACAACCCACTGAAAATGGATCTTCAATGAGGTGGAATAAAACTCCTTTTGGTTAAGAATTTTATGCAACACAAATGGCACAGATATTTATTACAATTTTTAATAAATAATATTCTCTCTCTACTCTACATCGAACATTATTCATTCTGAAACTATTTTAAATTTGTTAGCACAGTTCATAATTCCCCTCCTGTGGCAAACTATCTGAGCCAGACAACAAACGTCTAACACCGATAGCCTGAAGATGCCACAGGAAAGAGAGTGGCAAAACAGGTAGCACCAGTAATGAGGCATGTTGTTTTAAATGTTTTTATGGTTGGCTATTGCTATACCATGTGAGTTCTTTTAATGTGATTCCTTTGAAGTTTAAATGTTCAAATATTGAGGATAGTCCAATTATGAACTTTGTACCAGTGTAAGCCAAAACATCCTATTCCTATGAGAGATTACCAACTGTGAGAGAAGAAACAATTTTAAACAGAACTGCATATGGTTAACTAATGCAACTTTATAAAGACTGATAGCATAAGATATAACAGCTTCAGCTAACCTCATTGAGTTATGCTAATAAATGCGCGTGTACCAGCCCAAAAAGGAACTGTTTTTATAATGGAACTGTCACTCAAAAAGAATGTAGAAGTCAACTACAAGTGCTGACTGCAATTATAACTATAAGATAGGAGGATGCATCCACTAACAGCTGCCGTATACAACATGTGCTAAAGATAATGTGCTCAATCTTAAGGACCGGTAGCATTCAACTAAACGTCGGCAACAAATCCAACTGGTTGTGCCAAATAATGCAACTGTACCAGCCTTAAGAATACTGGTAAATACCCTTATATGGTTTTATTTCACTCTAATTTGCCTTTGTAAAAAGCATTATGTAGAGTAAAATAGTAACATAGGGTGTTAATTGAACAGCAAAAGTTCAGAACTGCTATGCCAATAGGCCGGATTTTTTATAGCTAAGTATTAATGCTAAGCACTCCTCTAGATTTGGAAATATTTTAGTTTAAGGATCTCATATGATTTATGTATAACAGCAATATCGTGTAAATATTAAATTGTTTAACTATCTGTGCATGTAATAAAACTAGATAAAAATGCATCACGTACAAAAATAAGGGTTATACTTGAGTTGGATTGTTTTTCCTCTGAGTGGCATTTTTGCACACAACGGGCTAAATGGCCAAGTCACAAGGAACCTGAGGGCTCAGAGAAAGTTTGGGGGAGGGGACCCACTGGACAGCTGTTAGGAAACAGATGGTAACCTCCAGTCAAGGCCATTTTGCATGTTCTTTAACATGCACTGAATATGGTTCTACCACACACAAGGTTACTGCTTAACGTTCCATCTGAAGGATGTCAGCCATTCCAAGCCCATGGATGCCCCCCTACTGACCAAGGGAAGGGTGCAGAGTTTTCATCATCATCATCATCCTCAAGCAGCCATGGGCTACGGAGGTCCAACTAGACCACGCAGTTTAATTCTCCAGGCATACCTGTCCTGAGCTACATCTGCTGCATCTGGCCACTGCACACCAATTCTAACAAAGTCCTGTTTGACATTGTCTGCCCACCGCATCCTAGGTCTCCCCCTCCTTCTGAGGCCTCTAGGCACACTGTTCATAACCCTATTCGCCAATCTATAATTATCCATACGGGCAACATGGCCAAACCAGCGGATCTCTCTCTGCACAATATGCTGCTTAAAGGAGGTTGCAGACTCCTTTGCCTAACCTCATCATTAGTTACAAAGTTAAACCACCTAATACCCAAGATACTGCGTAAGCATCTAGAATCAAAAGCATCTAGTTTCCTGTTATCTTGTTTACAAAGTGTCCACGTTTCACTACCATAACTAACCCTAGAAAGAACCAAACTATTATACAGTCTAATTTTAGTCTTTAGGTGTATACGCCTATTTCTCCACAATCTCCATAGATTCTTAAAAGTCCCGGCAGCAATACCTATTCGTCTGTTAATCTCATGCCGCACATCACCAGTATCAGTTACATAGCTCCCAAGGTAATTAAACTGTGACACCTGCTCAAGACTGCAACCATTCAGATTAACAGAATCACAACCTGCCTGACCAATTTTCATCACTTTAGTTTTCTCTCTGTTTATAACCAAACCTACTCTACTACCAGTCTCATCAACAGCTCGAATGAAAGAGTTCATCTCATCAACATCATTTGCCAAAAGGGCTAAATCATCAGCATAATCTAAATCAGAAATTTTCGTATCTCCAGCCATTTAAGGCCAAAATCTTTCCCTTGAAGTGAATTTCGCATAACATAATCAACAACCAAACTAAAGAGAAAAGGAGACAAAATACACCCTTGTCGAACACCAGACGTAATGCTAAACCAATTGCTACAAGACTTACCAACTCTCACACATGACTCAGTGTTATTATAGAGAGCTTTCATTATGTTAACTAACTTGTCTGGTATACCATATGATTTCACAATCAACCACAAATTATGACGATCAACAGAGTCAAAAGCCTTTTTGAAATCAACAAAGCTAGCAACCAAAGGTTTCTGAAACTCTAAACATTTCTCAAGAATCTGCCTAAGTGAAAATATCTGATCTACACATCCCCTACCACTTCTGAATCCACATTGCTCATCACGCAATTGACTGTCAACCAGATTCTTAATTCTATTAAGCACAATCATGGAAAGAACTTTACCTGGAACAGAGAGTAGGCTGATACCCCTATAGTTATCACAAGAACTGCGATCACCTTTTTTGAAGATAGGGATAATAATAGCTCTGGTAAAATCTTTAGGAACCATGCCTTTATCATAAAAGTTATTCAAAATTTCAGTCATGCAAGTGGTAACCAAAACATTCCCAGCTCTGAGCATTTCTGTAATAATTTCATCTACCCCTGGGGATTTATGAAGTTTAAGTTTAGAAACAGCCAAAATAACTTCAGATTGTGTTATAGGGCCAACATTAAAGCCGCCAATGCATCTATCGTCATTACAAACAATGGGAGTAGAACTAACCACATTGTTTAGAACATCACTGAAATGCTCAGCCCACCTAGCCATGACAGAATCCTCACCTTCTATAACCTTACCTCGTTTATCCTTCAATCCCTGTATGCCTGTCCGTTTTCTACCACATAAAACATTAACTATCTGGTACAGCTCTCTGCTGTTGTGCTGCCTAACTGCTTCCTCAGCCAAGCTATCAAGCCAAAGATTTTTATCTGTAGCTAACTGATCCTTTACACGTTTATTAAGCTCTCTGTAATCTTTTCTATTAGGACTAGTAGGGTACTGATTAAGGACATTCCTGCAGTGCCTTCTTTCTGAAATAAGCTCAAGTGCCTTATCACTCAAATAATTCTGTCTCCTCTGCTCCTTTTTTCCTAAAAGAGTACTGTTAGTTTCCAAAAAAGCCTGTTTAAAATGGCCCCATTCTTCCTCAACATCAGTATTAAGCAAACCATGACTGTCATAATGACTAAGTAACCTATCATGGTAAGCTTTAGCTATAACTGGGTCTTTCAGAGCTTCAGTATTAAAGGTAAATTTTTTAACCCTAGCACAACACTTTTTAAATTTAAGTTGCAAGACACTTTTAACAAGGTAATGGTCAGATCCAATTTCAGCTCCCCTATATGCCCTGGTATTTCTAACAGAACTAGCCCATTTGCTGTTAATTAATATATAATCAATCATATTCCTATGCAGCCCATCAGGTGAGACCCAAGTGTACTTATATATGTCGCGGTGTTTGTAATATGTGTTAGTTATTCTGAAACCATTGAGTTTACTTACCTGTAGGAGACGTTGCCCATTGCCATTGCAGCTACCAATACCAAAAGGGCCTATCACCCCTCCCCAAAGATCAGAGTCAGTACCAACTTTGGCATTGAAGTCACCAAGAACAAGGGTAATATCTCCTTTCTTGACAGAATTCAAAATATCCTGAAGTTGTCCGTAAAACCTATCCTTCTCATCCTCATCAGCATCCTCAGTGGGGGCATAACAGCAGATAACATTCAAGTCTTTACGGAGATAAATATCAAAGCTGCAGATTACGAGCCTGGCACTCTACCAACTGAGCCACCCCTGTCCCTTTAATAGTACTCTTTTAGGAAAAAAAGTGCAGAGAAGGCAAAATCATTTGAGTGATAAGGTATGTAGCTTATTTCGGAAAAAAGAACTGCAGGAATGTCCTTAATCAATACCCTACTAATCCTAATAGAAAGCATTACAAAGAAATTAATAACCGTATAAAGGATCGGCTGACAAAGCCAAGGAAGCAGACAGCATAACAGCAGAGAGCTGTACCAGAGAATTAATGTTTTGTGTGGTGGAAAACAGACAGGTATACAGGGATTGAAGGATAAACAAGGAAGGTTATAGAAGGTGAGGATTCTGTCATGGTTAGTTGGGCTGAGCATTTCAGTGATGTTCTAAACAATATGGTAGTTATACTCCCATTGTTTGTAATGATAGATGCATTATTGGCTTTCATGTTGGCCCTATAACACAATCTGAAGTTATTTTGGCTATTTTTAACCCTTTCATGTCCAGGTCATCTGTATACATTCGGAGAATCTGAATTGAGAGGCCAAGGACATATGTATCTGTTTGTAGTACAACAACAACAACAACAAAAAAAAAACGATTTTTTAAAACTAAAAATTGCGATGTAATTTTTATACATATATATATATAATTCAGGCTTCAAAAATAATATTTTGTTTTTTAATTTGAAGCATATTTTATTAAACTACAATATGAATAATTTAATCAAGATTGCCATTTCTTAGAAGCACTAAAAGGTATTGCCGATTTGCTTGTTAACGTTTCTATTTTGCTAACGCAACCTTCTGATTTAAGCTCACAAGTTTGATTTGAATTATTATCAACAAATTTTTCCTTAAATTTTCAAAATTCTCCTAAAAATTGACAAAAAAATTGCAATTTTTAAAAACGATAGATTTTGGAAGTAATTACAAATTATGTACTGCCATTTTTTTCACTCTTTTCCATTGTAAACATATTTCAGTATTCCCGAGTTATTTTTATCATTTTTCCCAGCATTCTATACATCTTTCCCACCTTAAAATCGAAACTGGAAGTAAACACATCCTTCTTAGAAATTCTGGGTGTAGCTGCATTTAATTAGTTATGCTTCACTGAGGCAAACAAGAGGCAGATGGCTGACATATGTTACCTCTGTTCCATGTATTTCATAAGTGTTTTTTACAGTTTTTGATACCCTTTGTAAAGTTAGTATTTTTTTTATATATATATTAAAAAACTTAGTTTTCATTTCACTAGTTTATTTTCGAAAATTAGTGATCTTTTGGCCGATCAATAAGTATTGATTTTTTCATAAGTTAGGCTACATTGTATGGCCGACCTACAACTTGTTGCTGTGGATATTTTAACATCGCATTGCTATGTGGTAATTTTTATTTTATTATTTATTACTTTTCCAGTAAAATTTGATCTAGAATCATTTTCTGAAAATAAATGAGGTCTTGGATATGAAGCAAATTAATTTCTGTAGGTAATTTCCATTAGTTAACGATCTTTCGATGGGCTGATTTATCAATCTTTCCAAGTTATGCTAGATCGAAAGCCGGCTTAAAAGTTGTTACAGATATTTTATTTAACATCTCATTAGGTTATATGTAATTTTTCTTTTATTTCTTGTTTTTTTAGCAAAAAAAACTTTGAGCTCATACCATTTTCTGAAATGAATGTCTTGAATACGGAAGCAAAATAGACTTCCTTGCTACGGAAATCAGCCGTCATGTGGGAGGGCAATTTCATGAAGGTGTCCTCTCTGCTAAACTCATGTAGAAAGTTTCACCCCCCCCCTCCCTCTAAAAAATTATAATTTTTTTAAAATTACGAGTTTTTATGTTTATTTTAATAATTTTAAAGGTCCCCCCCCCACTTCAGTACACCTTGGCTGTGTCAGACAGATGATATAACACTGAGTTTTTTTTTTGCTTTGGCACACAAACCTTTCTGCACTTGAAAGCACCTTCAACACTGGCCGTTAACTAATGGAAATTAACTACAGAAATTAATTTGCTTCATATCCAAGACCTCATTTATTTTCAGAAAATGATTCTAGATCAAAGTTTTACTGGAAAAGCAATAAATAATAAAATAAAAATTACCACATAGCAATGCGATGTTAAAATATCCACAGCAACAAGTTGTAGGTCGGCCATACACTGTAGCCTAACTTATGAAAAAATCATTATGAAAAAATCAATACTTATTGATCGGCCACTTTCTGCACTTTCTGCACCTTCAACACCCATAGAAACAATTCATGTTTAGTAAAAAAAGCAATCAAGAAAGTTTTTACTGTTTCATAACCAATTCAGAAAATCCCGTGAATGTGAGAAGTCCAAGTCACGTTGTATAACTCTGGCCGTGTTTAAAATATATGATATTGAAAAGAATCATTAAAAGAAATAAAAATCATATTTTAGGTTGAATATTTTATTATTTGGGAGGAAATTTCCTTCCGATATATATGTAATTTAACTATTTTTATTCATCAGGATATCCAAAATGAAGCCTTAATTGTATAGTGCGATCTTTTTTTTTCACCATATCACACTGAAAAAATCTTATTAAAATCAATATGCCTACAAATTTGTTTACATTATTTTCAAAAAATTCATAATTAAATTCTGTTTAATTTGGTATTATCATCACCTATTTCCGTTGATTGTTTTTTTTTTAATTCTAAATTTGACTTGTTTATGTGACTCAGCACATTTGGCTAAAAGTCTGGAATTTTCTCAAAGTATGGTACCGACAAAAAATTACGAAATGAGAAAAATATTTACTTAAAACCCAAAAAATACTTTTTTTAGCTATTCAGAAACATATAGCCATTCCATTCATGTGCATTGTAATCATTTGTCTATTAGTTTTTTTAAATACATTTTTATTTGTTGCCAGATACATTTTTTTACTACATGACTCTAAAAAAGTCCTATTAAAATAAAACTTATCATCCTTTTTGTTAAATACTTTATTTTCAGAAAATCCAGAATTAAATGATGATTAATTTGGCAAAAAAATGTTCTAAAGTTAGTTTTTTTTTGGCTGAGCATAGGGAGAAAATAGCTTGACCTCTGGATGGAAACCTGTTTTTCAGGCTGGACACTGAAAGGGTTAATATTCAGTATGTATGCTTCCACAAGTTACATTAGAGAGCTTTGCATATTATCAGGAGGGGGGGGGGGATCTGACCAACCAGAAGTTTTTAACACAAGACAGCACAGACATATACCATCATGGGAGGAGAGGAAAAAAGTGTTTTCCTGCTTTTACATGCACTAAAAAAAAACTAACGATATGCATTCAAGGGTGAAAGTTGATATTCTTTCCCATGGAAATATTTTACTCTTGTTTATCCCTAGTTTTGAAAGTAATAAGCTATGCCAGATATTTCACTTGTCATTGTCAAGTGGTTTTTTCCAGTCATGTACATTATGACTTATCACCTAATTTAATGTTAAAGCTTGATGCAAAATTGCTGCTAGTGAAGTATGTATGCATGAATTTTAATAATAACAATGGAAGGTTGATTACATCTTGATCTCAAAATTCACAGTGTTGTTCCCTGGAAACCATATTTCAGTCATTTGCCTCTTTTGGTGTCAATCTTATTTTGCTGAACTCACTTCGTGTCAGGACATACAAGCTATTTTTTTTTGTACTATTAGTTTCTTCACCTGTATTACCACTTATGCAATGAACCTCACTGCTACGCAAAATACAATCATCTGTAAGCTCAGTTCAGAGAAAACAGAAATGCATTCTTACAAGGCTTGATCTTGGGGCAGATAGGCTATTTCATCTGTATAGATTTCAATCTTATGTATTTTGACATTTATAACAGAGGTTCACTACACATCTCCCTCAATTTAAGAATCTATAATCCATACAAATATCTCACCCTAGAGATTTATCTTGTTAACATGCAATATTACATAAAGTGTCCAACACACCCATGTTAGTTGAATAGAAAACTCCATTTAAAAATAAGATTTTTATAGAAAAATATTATTAAAGGTATATTGTAGAACTCACTCAAATCTTTCTAAATCTGTTTTCAGCAATAGTAATTTAACATTTAAGGAGTTATTGGAACTGAGTATGTAACTTAGTATTGTTAAATACTAAAGACAGACATTAAATCACGAAATAAGAAGCTGAAAAAAATTGGTTTTGCCATGAGTGGGATTCAAACCCACATCTCCCACTCATGGCCAAACCAATTTATTTTTAATCGTTTATTATTGATTTAATGCCATGAGCGTGAATGACAAACATTAAATACCATCTCTAAAGTGACAACACAGTTGTTCACTTTCCCAAATAGATGGCACCACTGTTACGAATCAAATAAATGAAATCTGGAAAGTTTATCAGGTCACACAAGCTGAAAAAAGGTTAGCCACTGATAGTGTAATGGTTGGCATAACTGGCATGTTCTCAGGAGAAGTGGGTTCGAATCCCACTCATTGTAAAACTAATTTTTTTCAGCTTATTATTTCATGAGTTCCATGTCTACAGGACATATCCTGTGATTCTTTACTACTGAAACATTAAATCACTTTAATACAAAGGTGCCAGAAAATGTAAAAGTTCTGCTAAGTTCAGAATCCTTCTTGCAAAACAGATAAAACTCCACATATTGTGCTGTTCTATTTGAAACAAAGTATATTCACAGAAGAATTATTTTAAAATTTTTGTTCTAGAATATTTACAATGTAAGAATCCCACTTATATTTGGCTTTAAGCACAAACAAAAATCATACTTAGATACTAGACTACAATGTCTTGAAGTCCATAGCAAAATTCCAAAGAGAATCATGATTTCAGACTTAAAAATTTGACTTTCAAGCTATTAGGTTGGGTTGTTTTACCTCTGAGAGGCACTTTTTTGCACACCATGGGCTAAATGGCCAGGTCACATGGACCCCGAAGCCTCAGAGAAGGTTGGGGGAGGGGATCCACTGGAATAGCTGTTGGGAGACAGATGGTAGCCTCCCGTCAAGGCCATCTAGCGTTTTCTTTAATGTGCACAGGGTATGGCTCTCCCGCATATGGGCTATGGCTTAATCCCATCCGACGGACTTTCCAAGCCCATTGGTGTCCCCTACTGACCGTGGGCAGGGCAGGGAATTTTGCGGAGATAAATCTCAATGCTGACCCAGCTGGGACTCAAACCTGGGAACTACAGATTACGAGCCTGGCGCGCTACCGACTGAGCCACCTCCGCCCCCAAACTATTAGGTAACGAGATCAATGATGAATGCTATTATGAAAGGTAGCACGCCAGGCTCATAATCTATAGTTCCCAGGTTCGAGTCCCAGCTGGATCAGCAGAGATTTATCTTCGCAAAATTCCCCCACCCTGCTCACAGTCAGTAGGGGACACTGATGGGCTTGGAAAGGCTGCCGTCCACCGGATGGGATGTTAAGACGTGGCCCAGTGTGTAGGAGAGCCATACTCTGTGCACGTTCAAGAACACGCTGGATGGCCTTGACGGGAGGCTACCATCTGTCTTCCAACAGCTGTTCCAGTGGGTCCCATTCCCCAACCTTCTCTGAGCCTTCGGGGTCCATGTGACCTGGCCATTTTGCCCATGATGTGCAAAAAAGTGCCACTCAGAGATAAAACAACCCAACCCAAGCTATTATGAAAAAACATGTTTGAATATGGCATATGATCAGAACATAAGTAGATCAGAGCTGATAGTAAATGTTATTCAGGAAGAGACATGCTTGAAAAAAACCATCAGACAGGAAGGACTGCTGAGACTACTTGAAGCCTATGAATGGCAAGCAGCACCTAGAATACAATTCTACAACTCACACATATATGCAGTGAACATGCTAATGGGGTGCACTTTCACACTTGCTTAATTACAGTTATGGAAGGTAGTCAATATTAAGATATAGCTTCCATTTAATTGAAGTCTTGGAAGTGCATGGAGTAGTCTTGTTTTTTTTTTCATACCTGCCTATTCTTGAATGGTGTTGTAACACTTGACAGCAGAAGCTGCTGTTACCCTTGTCCTACCCTTTTCTTCATAATTGATAAAAACTAAATTATTACACTTATTATAATAAACAACTTGTAAATGTTATTAGTTGTACTTTAATTAGCATTTAAGATAAAGACTTACTATTAGCACTGTCTGATCTTACATGTTCCAGCATCAACAGTTCTGTCTTTTTCTGCCAATTTAAGACTAAACTCTTCACCGAGGGCCAACTGTTGGCGCCATCTATGATCTCAGGTGACAACTATCACTTTTTATATTGCACTGAGTAAGATGAAAATAAATAATAAAAAACGTAGATGACAATCACAGCGTTACCTGCTTACTTTTTGACATTGATAAATCAATAAATATTTTGCAGAAAAAATTTCGCTGCCATATGGGACTTGAACCCACATCTCTCCAGAAACATGCCAGAGTATTCTAAAATTGAACTAATGCCAGCTCTATCTTTTTTCCGCTAATTTAAGACTAAACTCTTCACCGAGATTTTTGGGCCAACTGTTGGCACCATCTATGATCTCGGGTGGCAACTGAGATGTGGGTTCAAATCCCATATGTCTGTGAAATTTTTTCTGCATATTTATTGATTTATCAATGTCAAAAAGTCAGTAGATAACGCTGTGATTGTCATCTATGTTTAAATCAACAGTTCTTTAAATATTGTTGAAAACTTTTCGATTTTAAAAGATCATCTACAATGACATTTTTCCAAAAAAAAGCTCAAATTAGGGATCTTTGAAAATCACATTCCATTCATATTGCATGGAAGTAGGGTTGTTTTATCTCTGAGCAGCACTTTTTTTTTGCACACAATGGACAAAATGGCCAGGTCACAATAGCCTCAAAGGCTCAGAAAAGGTTGGGTGGAGGGGATCCACTTGACAGCTGTTGGGAGTCAAGTGTAACTTCCCATCAAGTACAGACATGTTCTTTAATGTGCACAGGATATGGCTCTCCCACACACAAGGCATTGGCTTAAAATCCCATCTGGTGAACGACAGCCTTTCCAAGCCCATCAGTGTCCCATACTAACAATGTGCAGGGCAGGGAGTTTTGTGGAGATAAATCTTACCACTGGTCCAGCTAGGACTCAAACCTGGGAACTGCATATTACGAGCCTGGCATGCTACTAACTGAGCCACCCCATAGTATGGAAGTGGCCAAGCATTTTTGGTAATATAGTGTATGTCTGCAGAGATTTACACATTTGTTTTCTTTAATTTTTCATTATATAAAATTTGCATTACAAATACTAAAGTGCATGATCCAAACTCTTGTTAGGCTCCTCACAATTTCCAAGATTGCCCTCGAGTCAAAAAGCTTCTTTAACAGTAACTTTACTCCACATAGTCCCTATCTTTTTCTAGTTTCTTTATATGTAGATTCCTTAAATATCCTGATATATGCTGTCATTTTGGGAGCCAACAACTACTATTCTGTGGGAAGAAGCAATCATCTGAATGCAGTATTTTTAATATTAAGTTTCCATAACAGCTGATGCTTCTTGTTTGACACTATGACTGGCATCTACAGCTAGGGAAAATATATTTCCCAGTAACCATATTTATCATTAGTTATCAAATAAATCAAAAGAAATAACTACTGAAGCAATCAAATTTATCACTATACAATATGATGTCATCTGCGAGTTCTCTTCAAAGTATAATGCATTTGCTATAAAGCTTAAGTATCAAGTTAGTAGACATCAGTGGTCAAATATATAATCACTGCATTATAAAACCAGCCATTTAAAACAAGCTAGTCGGATTTTATGCATTCTGCAGCAAACTATAGAAAGGTCTTTATACTTCCTTACAAAATACCAGAATGATGGATACTGCTCTGATGTTAAGAAATTTAGTATTGACACCATTGGCTTAGTTAGTGTTTTGCAAATTATGAACTTATGATTAAAAAAGGTAGAAATAACATCATGCACACAATAAAAAATTCTGAAGAATTAGTGGCTAATTGTAGATTTGTTTGGATAACAACATATTGATCCTTCTATAGCACAAAGGTTTAATTAGGTTTAGTGTTAAGCAGAACAGCTATATTGAGTAAAATACCCTGGTCATATGAATTCCAAGGCAAGCTTCAATTTAAATATAAAAAAACTGCTTTTCAAGCTTCTGATCTTAACTACATTTAAAACAAAAATTGCCTTTAACCAAATTAAGCCAACTGTTATAATACGTGGTAAAGTATTCAGCAGGAATGAAAACTACGTTTTTACTTTAAACCGTTTTAGCTTTCCTTTCAATAAAAAGGCAACTGAATTATTCATGGGCAATAAAAATTCAATATTTCTTCTCGTCATCTCCATAAAACAGAACTTTTCAAGTAAATGTTTTCTGCCTTTTCAGAGTCAACTGAAAGATTCGATCCAGCTAATTGTTCGAAATGCGCGAACTGTCATGTCTAGTACGTTGAATAGTGCGTAGCTTTAAATTGGTTGAAACAAGAACGAAAATATAATCAGCATTAATAAGATAACGTTAATCGCATTTGTTGAAATAACCGAACCGGAAAATAAAATATCGAACAACACAAAAACTAATATACTTCAACACAAATATTCAATGGCAAATTCATTAGGCTTACCGAGCTTTTACATCTCATCTATGCAGAAGTAAACTATACAAATACAATTATATGATCATATTAATTAAATAAAATGTATCGTTTTAATTAAAAATTGTAAGAAAAATAATATAAGAACCTTACTCTCATCAACCAAGTACTAGACCCGCCAAACTCGAAACCACCTGTCCACCCTCGTGTAGGACGCAGCCATAATGCCGAACTATTTCGCTGCTCCTAATGATACAATGTTGGAATCGGTAAACAAAACAAACAGAAAAAGCGAAATAAAAATACTTTATGTCACCTAAAATTTAAATAAATTATTATTTTATTTATATTAGTTTTCTTTTGTTAAGCATAAAGTGAAGTGAATAATTTATTGTTGGAACTCACTCTTTAGCGAAGTTTGCGTAGGAAAACTATACACTCTCGGAGCCGTGGGTAGTCTTTAGAGTACTTTTGCTGTAACGGGAACGACGCGAAGTCGCACTAGTCATCCGGGATGAGGCGAAGTTGTCGTGATAGTGTGATGATTACGCCATAAAATGTAGTTCACAAATTCCTTTTTGCAGTATACAGTATTTCTTTGCTACCATGAACCGATGAATAAAACGCGAAAATTCATGTTGTTTATATCATTATTAATTATTAGAGACGACTAAAGCTGAAACTACTTGCACCACTTACCGATGATCCTGTGTGTTGCCGTCTTGCTTCGGACTGTTGAGTGTTTGTACTTTCTTGCAGAGTTCGACCGCTAACTCCGATATCACCATCGGATTAATCTGTGCCATCCGTGGTTGTTGATCGGTAGATACCCAAAACTGGATTATATTTCTCGCATTAGAATGGATTTACAGGCGTTACAAGCACAGCTAAAAATAGTGATTCAGAACCACCAGGTGAGTGATAAGAAGAAATTTCGATTTCACAAAGGGCTACCGGAGTGAGCTTGCTCCGTAAGTTCACCATCACAACAAAAACGAATGCCTGAACTGGCTGCTCCGTGTAGTTAGACATTTAGTTTTTTTAACTCTATTATATTTATATATACTTTCCAGCTGATACTGATTGATTTTTTAGATAACATTTTCATAGAGAATTCAATCGAAGCTAGTTCCCTGCGCTTTAATTAATTTAATTTACTATGTGTAACTTGTAGAAAAGGTTTAGAAGTAACTCGCTCGTCTCTTGCAACAGCGCTGCACCAATATCGTCCATCCACTTTCAGTACTTGTATAACTGTTGTAAACTGTATTTTGCTCTTTGAAGTTAATCTTTCATTCTGTAACTTATATGCGTTAACAACTTTTATGCAGAATGTATTAAGTAAAGTTTTTTGTTCTTTTACAGATCGTTGTTTCCAAAATGCGGAACGATCCTCAGGTAGGCCTCTCAGAATACTTTATTGATCGTTCATTGTTGTAGCTGGACAAGTTTCCAGCTATTCAGTAAAAGCTGTTAACCGGTCTTTTATAATAGTTCGTAATTGATAGAAAAATTATTTTGTTTCGTTTGTTAAAGTTTATCATACATCTGTTTTGTAACTTGTATAATTTTAAATAGTTATATTTTTACATTGTTTATAACGTTTAAAAATATTTTTGAATGCAGAATCCAGCTCTTCAGAAACAACTACATGATCTGCAGGCAGAAATAATGAATTTAAGCGAAAAACAAGTAAGATTTAGTAGCTACCTAATTTGAAATGTTCATAGCATGCTTAATATTGTAGCTTATTAATCACAAAAAAATATGCATATTGAGATATTTTCATTTTGTATTTTTATAGCATATTTAACCGGTTCCTTTTGTGTGATTAGAAATTTTGTTAATTTAAAACGAAAGCTTATGAGATTACATTCTAAACAGTGAGTTCCAGGCTATCAAAAAAGTTGAATTCAAAATCCATCAGCTATAATATTGTTACCTTTTAGAAAAAACAAAACTTGAGTAAAAACTTGGTCACATTATGTTTCAGTTGCTTTCTGCTTCCAAATGGTTTATGCTGATTATGTCTTTGAGAGTAAAGGTATTCTAAATATCAAGTTTACCTAGAAATGTACCTGTTTCAGCAAAGTTTTGGCAGTAAAGTGAGCTAGAAAAAGTTGCCAATATGATTAATCTTTCAGCTATGAAAATAAATCGACATCCAAATACAGCCCTGAATATGAAATGGAAAGCAAAATGGCAATAGCTTAAGTTTTAATGCTTTTAGAGTATAGGTTGAACTTAAAACATTTTTATTGACTCATGATTATTCTTAACTAAAATATTCATAAGTAAGTGAAAAGTCCAAAATTTTACCTTTATCCTAAGAACAGTAATAATCTGGGACAACCATAAATACAATTGTTTATTGATGTTTTAGCTTCTCTTTCTATTAATTTTTTCACAAGTATATTTTTCTTTTCCCACCTATAGTTTTTTTTTTTCTTTAGGTGGTTAGGTTGTCATGCCTGACTACCACCCTGATTTAACCAGGAGACTCCCAGTTTTTTGGCTCGTTCTTCCAGTTATAACTGTTTTTCTCCTGGTGCTCAAGTTAGTATTGTTCCAACCATCTTTTTTTGACATTTTCCCCCCAGAAAATTAAGTACTAATTTTGATGCTAGTGAGCTTGGCTATTGATCTAAGAGACCTGGGTTCAAGCCCCAGGTAAGACATGGATGTATATGTCAGTTTTTTGCTGAGGTTGTGCTATCCTCTTATACTACGGCATATAAACTGACAGACTCCTGTCAGACCTCTGTGGCAAGCAGCTGCTTGAGGGGGTATAATATTAACATTAGTAATGAAAACAATGTTAATGAATTAGAGTAATGAATTAGAGTTTAATGAATTAGAGTAATGAAAACAAAAGGCAGAAAGTTAGAATAAAAGGTCTTATATATAGAAATACATCTTTAATTACATAGAGTAAAAGGTCTTTATAATTGTGGATATCTAATTTTTTTTAATATAGGATAAGGCTTTGATTTTAGTTTTATGTGAATGAAAGCAAAAAAAAATTCTCTATTAGAAACTGAATAAACCATGAAATATCACCATAGTTTTATTAAATGAGATATTGCAAAACAAAATGCACCAAAAAGTAACATCTGATTACATAGCAGTGAGTGGTATATACTGGTTGCATTTATACCAACCTGCTTGCTGTGAAATAAGAACATCTGCCAGATTGGTCTCAAATGCTGTTGGTCCAATGTGAACAACAGCAAAGGTTGTGCCTATGTTGCCGAGCTGATTTATATTTCTTGAAAAAGAGAAAATTTATAATTCGATAGTAGAGAATCACAGGATGTGAGTCCTGTGATTCTCTACTATCGAATTATAAATTTTCTACATGAATACAGGATGTGTGTCCTGTAGACATGGAACTCATGAAATAATAAGCTGGAAAAAATTGCTTTTGCCGTGAGTGGGATTCGAAGCCACGTCTCCTGAAAACGTGCCACTTATGCTAACCAGTACACCATATGTTTCTCAGAAGAAATAAAAGTAAAAATCCTTTGTGGTATTTTTAAAATTCAGTCTGAAAGTGAGCAAAATTTTTGAAACAAAAAATTACTATTTGGTTTGTTTATCCTACAGAGAAAATCAATTAAATAATCCCATATTGAGACTCTTGGGGAAATTTCAGCAAACTGACTATTCTGGATATTATTTACATAATGCGAATTTTTGAGAATAAAATGACCTATGAATTATTGCCTTGACAAGATGTTTTTGTTTATTAGTTGATTGGAAAAAGTTTCAATTTATGACTAAAAGAAATGTACGTAGTTTGTCAAATAAATGGTTTGATTTTACCTCTATATTTTATTATATTTTAAACTTTTTTTTGTTTCTATGCAAATAATTTTTTTATACATTAGTTATATATTGTGAGTTTGCAAAACAACATTCTTTCAATCAGAAAGCCACAAAAGAGGCTGCAGTTTAATTAGAAACAGGTGCTCTATAAACTGAAATCCCCAGGTAAAACCACTGCTGTAGCCTTAGTGTGCAGAAGCTTCCATATTAATATAGTGGTAAACCACATCCTTTGCTCAACATGATTATATTTTTATAAATCTGTTATGATTTTTTTTTATAGTTATAGCTGTATCTTTGCCAAATATATCTGCTAAGGAAAATTTACAAATTGTTGCTCCTAAAAATCAGGTTTTTTAATTCCTACCTCTGGACAAGCAGCTGCTGATGGGTAATTTATTTGTTTTTATTAAGGAATGGACAGTTGGAATTTCTTGTTTCATCTTTAGTGAGAAATGCCAATCTTGTATCATCACTTGAGTTGAATGAAGTTTTGGAAATGTAAATTTTTTACTGTACAGAAAACTGAGGAAGGACTGCTTCCAAAATTCTTAATTTTTATGTGTTTTTGTGAAGTCAAATAATCTAGAGCCAAATAGTCTGTCTCTCCTTCATTTTTTAAAGTAACAAAACAAGCTTATATGTATGCTATAATGCTTAAAGTACAAAGATTTAAAATGTAACTTCTTGCTGGTTGTGCTGTTTTCATAAAGGTTAAAGCTTAATTTTTTTTTTTAATTTAGAGAGAGGGCTCCAAATTTTGCCATTTCACAAAGAAGATGCTCAATTAATTACCTAATTGCCCCCCTTTAATTAGCAGATTATTAATAGCCTTTAATTAGCTTAAGAATTTAAAAGTTTTAAATTCTTAAGGCCACTAATTATTATTGGTGTTTTAAAGAGTAAAAGCATAAATTTTATTTGTTATATAATTTTGATTAGTATAAAAATGATGTAAATTAAATATTATATAATGCCCTTTAATCTTTCATAGTTCTTAACCCTTCCAGGGTCCTGCTTAAAAAACTAATTTACAAATTGCCCCATTTCCCCCATTCAAAATGATATCCCGATGAATGCTGAGGTTTGCACATATCACATCACTTCAAAATGCATCATTTTCACATGTTGCATTTTTCGCCAATAAATTCCCATGTTGCAGATATAGAGAAAAGAAGATGAATGAAATTTAGCAAAAAATTAGCACTACATAGCCTTATGCTCAGCCAAAAAAAATTTACTTTAGAACTTTTTCCCCAAAAAATTAATGAAAGGAATTGTGTTATGTTATATGCTAAATTAATCAACATTCAATTTTGGATTTTTTAAAATAAAATATTTAAAAAAAAGACAATTTTTTATAGGGCTTTTATTGAGGCATGTAGTAAAAAATGCATCTGGCAATGCAATTCAAAATTTATTTAAAAAAAAAAACTAATAGACAGAAATAATTATAATGCACATGAATAGAAAACCTATTTATTTCTGAATAACAAAAAAAATTACTCCTGTTTTGTTATTTTTTTCTCGATACCATACTTTGAGAGAAGTCCAGTCTTTTTGCTAACTGTGGTGAGTCATGTCAAATTTGGAATTTTTTGTTTTAAATAACCATTCAACTGAACTAGGTAATGTTACATACCATATTAAACAGAATTTAAGTGTGAATTTTATAAAAATAAAAATATATTAATTTTATTAAGAATTTTTTTATAGTGGTATGCTGAAAAATAGATCAAACTGCAATTTAGGCTTAATTTTGAAACACGATGCATAAAAATAGTTAAATTATATATTAATTGAAAGTAAATTTCTTTCTGAATAATATATTTACCTGAAACGTGATTTTTATTTCTTTTAATGATTCTTTTCAGTATGGTATATTTTAAAACATGGCCCAGCATTACTAGATGACTTGGATTACTTGTATCAATGGGATTTTCTGCCCTGTTTATGAAATGGAAATGGAAAAACACTTCCTCATCTGCCTTTTTTACTAAACATTATGCTTTTTTTTTCTTTGGGTGTTGAATTTTGGAGCTCTTGGTTAAGTGCAGAAAGGTTTGTGCACCCAGGGTAAAAAAAAAATGTATAAATCATCAGAGTGGCACAGTGAATATATATTGGGGGGGGGGGGGGGGATATTAAAAAAAATTGTTTAATATAAACTTAAAATGTGATATTTAAAAAGAACATTTCTGCTGGAAAATGATAAAAACCCTTGCAAAAATTACCCTCCCACACGAGGACTGATTTCTGTGTCAAGGAAGTCCTTTTGCTTCCATGTCCAATACCTCATTCATTTTCAGAAAATGATACAAATCATTTCAAAGTTTAAAGAAAAAACAAGATCAGAGTTTTTTTTACTAGAAAATGAAGGAATCATCATCATCATCAAGCAGCCATGGGCTATGGAGGTCCAACCAGACCGTGCAGTTTAATTCTCCAAGCATATCTGTCCTGAGCTACATCTGCTGCATCCGGCCACTGCACACCAATTCTAACAAGGTCCTGTTTGACATTGTCTGCCAACCGCATCCTAGGTCTCCCCCTCCTTCTGAGACCTCTAGTCATACTCTAGGCATTACTCTACGTTCATAACACTATCCACCAATCTATAATTATCCATATGGGCAACATGAACAAACCAGCGGAGTCTCTCTCTGCACAATATGCTGCTTAAAGGAGGTTGCAAACTTCTTTGCCTAACCTCATCATTAGTTACAAAGTTAAACCACCTAATACCCAAGATACTACATGAGCTTCTAGAATCAAATGCATCTAGTTTCCTGTTATCTTCTTTACACAGTGTCCAAGTTTCAATACCATAACTAACCCTAGAAAGAACCAAACTATTATAGTCTAATTTTAGTCTTTAGGTGTATATGCCTATTTCTCCACACTCTCCATAGATTCTTAAAAGTCCCAGCAGCAATCCCTATTAGTCTGTTAATCTCATGCCGCATATCACCAGTATCTATTACATAGCTCCCTAGGTAATTAAACTGTGACACCTGCTCAAGACTGCAACCATTCAGATTAATTGAATCACAACCTGCCTGACCAATTTTCATCACTTTAGTTTTCTCTCTGTTTATAACCAAACCTACTCTACTACAAGTCTCATCAACAGCTCGAATGAAAGAGTTCATCTCATCAACATCATTTGCCAAAAGGGCTAAATCATCAGCATAATCTAAATCAGAAATTTTAGTATCTCCAGACCATTTAAGGCCAAAATCTTTCCCTTGCAATGAATTTCGCATAACGTAATCAATAACCAAACTAAAGAGAAAAGGAGACAAAATGCACCCTTGTTGAACACCAGAAGTAATGCTAAACCAATTGCTATAAGCCTTACCAACTCTCACACATGACTCAGTGTTATAGAGAGCTTTCATTAGGTTAACTAACTTGTCTGGTATACCATATGATCTCACAATCAACCACAAATTATGACGATCAACAGAGTTGAAAAAAATAAAAAATAAATAAATACCCCCTCAAGCAGCTGCTTGCCACAGAGGTCTGACAGGAGCCTATCAGAGCCTTTTTGAAATCAATAAAGCTAGCAACCAAATGTTTCTGAAACTCTAAACATTTCTTAAGAATCTGTCTAAGGGAAAATATCCACACATCCCCTACCACTTCTGAATCCACACTGCTCATCACACAATTGACGGTCAACCAGATTCTTAATTCTATTAAGCACAATCATGGAAAGAACTTTACCTGGAACAGATAGTAGACTGATACCCCTATAGTTATCACAGGAACTGCGATTACCTTTGAAAATAAGGATACTAATAGCTGTGGTAAAATCCTTAGGGACCATGCCTTTATCATAAAAGATATTCAAAATTTCAGTCATCCAAGTGGTAACCAAAACATTCCCAGCTCTAAGCATTTCCGTAGTAATTTCATCTACCCCTGGGGATTTATGAAGTTTAAGTTTAGAAACAGCCAAAATAACTTCAGATTGTGTTAGAGGGCCAACATTAAAGCCACCAATGCATCTATCATCATTGCAAACGATGGGAGTAGAACTAACTACATTGTTTAGAACATCACTGAAATGCTCAGCCCACCTAGCCATGACAGAATCCTCCCCTTCTATAACCTTACCTTGTTTATCCTTCAATCCTTGTATGCCTGTCCGTTTTCTACCACACAAAACATTAACTATCTGGTACAGCTCTCTGCTGTTGTGCTGTCTAATTGCTTCCTTGGCTTTGTCAGCCAAACAATAAAGCCAAAGACTCTTATCAGCATCTAACTGATCCTTTACATGTTTATTATGCTCTCTGTAATGCTTTCTATTAGGGCTAGTAGGGTATTGATTAAGGACATTCCTGCAGTTCTTTCTTTCTGAAATAAGCTCAAGACCCTTATCACTCAAATAATTCTGCCTCCTCTGCTCCTTTTTTCCTAAAAGAGTACTCTTAGTTTCCAAAAAAGCCTGTTTAAAATGATCCCATTCTTCCTCAACTTCAGTAGTAAGCAAACCATGACTGTCATAATGACTAAGTAACCTATCATGGTAAGCTTAGCTATAACTGGGTCTTTCAGAGCTTCAGTATTAAAGTTAGATTTTTTTAACTTTAGCAAAACACTTTTTAAGTTTAAGTTGCAAGACACTTTTAACAAGGTAATGGTCAAATCCAATTTCAGCTCCCCTATATGCCCTGGTATTCCTAACAGAAGTAGCCCATTTGCTGTTAATTAATATATAATCAATCATACTCTTATGCAACCCATCAGGTGAAACCCGTGTGTATATATGTATGTCGCGGTGTTTGTAATAAGTGTTAGTTATTCTGAAACCATTCAGTTTACTTACCTGTAGGAGATGTTGCCCATTTCAGCTACCAATATCAAAAGGGCCTATCACCCCTCCCCAAAGGTCAGAGTCAGTACCAACTTTGGCATTGAAATCACCTAGGACAAGGGTAATATCTCCTTTCTTGACAGAATTCAAAATATCCTAAAGTTGTCCGTAAAACCTATTCTCATCCTCATCCTCGGTGAGGCATCCTATGCGGTGAGGGCATAACAGCAGATAACATTCAAGTGTTTAATGCTTGTCTGAAATTTTGCTATAAGAAACCTTTCATTAATGCACTCATATCCTAGATGTGCATCACTAGCATGTCAGCTGAGGAGCAGACCCATGCCTTGGTGATGCTTTCCATCCTCCCTCCCTGTAAAGAGAATTTTAAAGTTATTTTTAAGTATCACCTTTACCTGTCCATCTGGTATCTTGCAAGCCTAGAATATCTAGGTTATAGCGCTGGAATTCCCGTGTGAGGACATCCAGAGAATAATCTTTATATAATGTCCTCACGTTCCACGTTGATGCAGAGAGAAAATGATTAGTAGGATTTTTAAAGAAACTAGGTATATTGAGATAGGTAGGGCCAACAATATCAAACAGCCCCCTGATCGCAGGCATGGGACAAAGACCTGTTCCTTCTCTGCTAAAGGCTGAAGTCGCCAATGCTGGTAGGAACTTCAGGCACCACCTTTTCAACTGGACTTTTTCAAGAGCCTACCTGAGACACATTACTCCAGTTTAGGCTTGACGATGCCCAACTAGCTAAGTGAGGTTCAGGTACCTGCGATGGCCTCTGATTAGGATTATCCACCAGGTGATATAAGGTATCCCATGCCTCTGTTCACTTAGGGCTGGCAACCCAGAAGCAAACAGAAAACACAGTGGCAGATTCTCCCTCAACAGAGGCCCACCAGTGCAGCAAGTCCAGGATCCATAAACAAGTCCAGTTTAGTATGTATAAATGATCAGCACCAGAACCCTGTGAAGGTGACCACTCCTCAGCAGGGTTGAAAAGAAAAAAAAAGTGGCCATAGATGACCAGATCAGTAGGCCATACTGAACTGGCAACCCTCCCCTTCCATTCCCTTCCAAAAGAGAATATCTCTTTTGAAAGATACTAACGGCCTGCACCACGAGAAGGCGGGGTCGGACATTAGGTGTTAGACCTGGCCAGTTCTGTCCATCATCTCTAGGTATTGGTACACAGCTCTCCTTCCAGTTTATGCCTAGCTACCATTTACAGACTGAAGGAATAATAGAAGAAATATTAACATATAACCTAATGTGATGTTAAGTAAAATATCTGCAATAAGTTGTAACTGGGCATTCAATGTAGCATAGCTCCAAAAGTTTCTAAAGATCAATTTACGTAAATAAAATAAATCTAGAGAAATTAAAATGAAGGTTTAATTATAAAAGTGTAAATACTGACTAGATATATGGTCACATTATCCTATGTGTGAGAATGTTAGCTGTAAACATCCACTATGTAACCACTTGACTGCTCGTGTGAGTAAGTAACTGCACCTGCTCTGGTGTGATGTACTTTATGCTGTAGGCAACTTCATAATAATTCTGGCTTTGCTTGCTCTGGCTAAAAGGGCTCTTGTTACAGATTTCATTTTAAGACTTGGAAATATGCATAGAATGCTAGAATAAATGATATACATGATAAAAATAATTCTGGGAATATTGAAATTGGTTTATGACAGAAAAGAATGTAAAACTGGGGGAAAATAGCAGTACATACTTAATAATTGCAAAACTTCCATTTTTAAAAATAGCAGTTTTGTTTATTAATTTTCAGATCTTTGAAACTTAAGGAAAATTTTGTTGATAATAGTTCAAATCAAACTTGTCAGCTTAAATCAGTAGGTTGCTTCAGCAAAGAGAAATGTTAACAAATAAATTGACAGTACCATATAATACTTCTGAGAAATGGCAATTAGGTGGCTTTAACAAATTATTTATATTTTAGTTTAATAAAATATGCATCAAATGAAAAAAATTAAATATTTTACAAACTTGAATTTTACCAATTTTTATAAGATACCTGTAAGAAAATTTTCAAATGGTAATTTCTATTTTAAAATAGTCAGAGTTTCATGTGTTGTACAAAAGAAGTCTATGTTTTGGGCCTCTATTTCAGATTCTGTCAATGTCTATGATCATCATGGACCTTGGAATGTTTAAATGTTTCAACCCTTTAACACAATGGGGCTGGTGTTACTCAGTTTGTAGTGTTTCAAACTCATAATCTAGTTTCCAAGTTCAGTCCCAACCATTCTTGCCTTCAGGCATTCTGTACTAATCTTCACTTTGCCTTGGTGAAAAAGGAACATCACTGGGCTTGGAAAGGCCAGTGTCCATTGTTGAAAACATGTCTCTGGGTCAAGGTCCACTACAATGTATGACATTGGTCACTGGCTGGTTTACTGTGATCAATATTGGATATAGCTCACTTATATTTTTAATGGAGATGTAACTTTTGTTTCTTTAGATTTATTTATTTTTTTTGATCTTTTACAGTTAGGCTACAACTTTACTAGTTGTTTTCATACAAAAAAGACTTGTTGCTGCAGATATTTTCTTCAAAGTTATGTTTTAATTTCATTATTATTTCTTGGTTTTCCAATAAAAACTTCTGATTGTTCATCATTTCTTAAAATTGAATGTGGTCACAAAAACAAGGAAGATTCCCTTGGCTGTAGGAGAGGGGATGACAATGCAATTTTATAAGGGCTATACTAAAATCAAGGGGAGGCTATTCTGCTACTATGCTGAAAGGGGGTTTAAATCCCCACCCTAATGAAATTTTATTTAAAAAAGATATTAGTTCACGAGTTTATATTGAATGGTTAAAAAAAAAATTCCACTTGATGCTCATGTACATTGTGTCTTGTGTACTAAGTCAGTGATTCTTAAGAGATATTTTCTCATGGCTGCATTACAAACCACAAAGCAGTTCATTGTGGCTGCATTACTGGCCACATGCTATTCACTGTCGCCACATTAAGAAAAATGAAAATGTTATTCTAAGCATATATGTAGACTTGTAAACTTATAATCTAAAAAAAATCATTTTTCTATAAAAGCTTTTTTTAGACATAATTAATCAGTCATTAAATATGCGGAGTCTGTATGGCCATCATTCTTTATATGGCTTTGATTCAAGGAAAGGCTATTATAATAAATACTATAAATTTTAATATTTATATATATATACTAATGATTCTTTGAAAATATTCTTTTTACAGAAAATCTGTTAGATAATAATTTTCTGACAGCTGCATTTAAATTGTGTGGTGGTTGCACTTGAGAACCACTATTCTAGGTGATTCTAGGGGAGGTCATCGTATGATGCATAAGCGCATTATACAGTCTTGGCAGTCCTGCACATCCAAACCAGTTAGCATTAGGCATGTTCTCCCTCATCCCAGTTGACATATAGACTGAAGTTAAAGTTATCTGTATGCAAGGATATGCTTTGTCATAGTGACCTTCTACATGTGGGTATCAAGGCAGGGAACAAACATGTTAACCTTTTAAAGTCTTGCAAGTTGAAAATGCCCATTATATTGTTTTCTATGCTTGTAACCTGGTAGGACTACTGTTTCCGAATTCAAAAATTAAAATGCTATTACTATCTTTCAAAGTAGCTGAATAATGAGTAAACCTGTTGAGACTTTTAAGTCCCATTAATAAAAAAAATTATTTATAACAATATTTTTTTATTCACTTATCTATTAAAAGAGACATATTTTTATAATTCAACAGATATTATTTCTCTCCTTAAAGGGTTTAAAACACTGGCCAGAATTGCACAAAGTGACTTTGCACTGTTCATTCTCATGGAAGCTTTCTGTTCTGTTTGTGGTAAGGGAATAGCACTTTCTTCTTGGCTTTTGTTTTTGCAATGCACACCACATATCTTCTGTGTGGCTGTTACACTTTGGGGATCTTGGCAAAGTGCCTTAACTGGCCTAGTGGTTAGGGAGCTACTGTTCCAGTAGGACAAATTCTGTGTGTTTGCTCTAACTGAGGCAGTGGTCAGCAGTGACTTCAGTCTTAGTTGGGAATGGCCTTGTATGAAAAGACTTATAAAAGCTTCTAGAATTCTTCTCTGTTGTATGTGTTACAAATGAAAAAAAAAAGGTTAGGTGCACTATTGCTATAAAATTTTAATAACCTCAGAGTGGCTTAGCCAACATTTTTTGAGGATCCTGGGTTTAAACAATTTTTAACCATTCAATCTAAATTCATGACCTAATAATTTCTTAAAAAATTTACCAGTGGTGTTTTAAACTCCCTCAGCATATTGGCAGAGATGGGAAGTTACAACCTTCTTGATAAAATTGCATCATCAACCTCTTCTTCCCAATTATATGACTGATTTCCAAGCCAAGGAAATCCTCTTTGCCTCCATATCAGAGATCTCATTCATTCTTAGAAAATTATATAAAAAAAAATGTTTTCAGAAGACAGAAATATTTATTTAAAAAAAAAAGGAATAGCCAGAATCAAATTTATAGAAAAAATTTTAAGACTTCCTTATCAGAAAAAAAACATTTAAGATGTATCTATAACTCTAAAGATCAATGATGATAAATAAATCTATGAAAATAAAATCAAATAAGTAAATCTATGAAAATAAAAATGAAAGCTTAATAAGAAAAATATAAAATACTAACAGAGTGGATCCAGTGTTTATAAAAAGCAGACAAGCACTGCAAAGGCCCAGGCATCCACATATCTATTCACTTATTCATAACTGCATTTTGTGCAGTTCTCGAAATGAACACTGTGCATTCCCAGAAGAAAAGAACTCTAAAGTTTTGGTTACACTTTCAGAAAATAATGTGATGAATGATAAAAATAATTATAGAAATACTGAAATAGATTAAGATTAGAAGAGAGTAAAAAGAAAGAAAAAGTATTTTCCAAGTAATTACATCTGAAATCCTCCATTTTTTTTTTAAGTTTCAAGTTAATTGAACTTTCAAAAAAGTTCAAGTTAATTTAATGGGTCATTTGAAAACTTGACAGAAAATTGTGTTGACAGAAGTTCAGATCAAACTCATGAGCTGAAACCAAAGGATTTCTTGCAAGTTTTGCAAATTTGGCTGCTAAGGAATGGTGATCCAAATACTGGATGAGATTATTTTATAGTGTATCAGAATTTCCACCAAATCGAAAAAGTAAAACATATTTAATCAGCTTAAACTGTATATTTGTGTAATATATATATAAAGTTCTAATTAGAATTTCTATTTTTATAAATATTGAAGTTTTGTAAATTGTGTAAATTGTGCTAGTGATGCTTACTAATGGCTATGCAACATCTATTCTGAATTTTAAAATACTGTTACAGCATCAGTGCTGCTTGAAGATTTAAATACTAGATGAATATTGTGGAAACATAGTATCATTATAGACTGGTGTGTGGATCTTAACCATTCCCAGATCAATGTCACCTGAGAGCATTTTCATTTACTGCTCTGGAATTTCTCTTATTTTTTGTGCAAAATAAAATACTTTTAAATTTGGTATATAACATGATAAATACATGTGTTGCTAGTAACCTGAGGATAAAGTTCTAAGGTCCACTTTTCTTTATTTTGCTGAACATAGTTTGGAATGACACAAGGCTCAATTTTTAAAAAATTTTCTCCAGGCATGGGAAGGGTAGCAAATATTTAATCTGAAATTTTAATAGTATAACATGCAAGACACTGAAAAGGCCCACTCATCCATTTAAGTGCATTTAAAGTGCTGAATGTAACTTTAAAGTCCAAGTATCTATTTTAACTTTTTCATATCGTTTTTATTTCTAAATTCTAAAAGTATAAAGTGAAAACCTTGATTGATCAAAGGGTTGCTAAAAATTAATACTTGTAGGAGTTTCTCACATAAGAATATTCCCACTGCTGGTTATACAATTTTCAAAATATTTCTTTCTCTGATATAAGTGTTTGCTATAATGTGTATCCTTATTTTCTGCTTAATTGAAAAAAGTTAAATGTTGTTATACAGGGTGATTGTAAACTCTTTCAACAAAAAAAAGAGGGGTGATAGTACACATCAAGACGAACAATTTTTGCAATGAAACATTAGGTCGCATTCCACTCCTTCCGCCAGAAAAGAGTACTTTTGAAAAACGCCACGCATGCACAAGTATTTACAACCGGTGCATGAAAAGCATAAGATGCAAATCAGGTGCGCTGAGCAAGTGCATAGACGATTAAGAACAAACATTTAAAAACGCAGTCGAACCCGTTCATCGACATTACCGTGATAACGTCACATGATAAATGACGTATTCGTGAAGGACATGGAGGAATTGGCAGATATGCATCTGATGTACAGTCAAGCAGGTGGTAATGGATGTGAAGCACAAAGATTGTACCGTGAGAGATTTCCGAATCATCGTATTGTGATTTTCATGCACCTGTTGTAAATACTTGTGCAAGCATGGCGTTTTTCGAAAGTACTCTTTTCTGGCGGAAGGAATGGAATGCGACCCTAGGTTCCATTGCAAAAATTTTTCGTCATGATGTCTACTATCACCCCTCTTTTTTTTTTGTTGAAAGAGTTTACAACACCCTGTGTATAACAACCATATTATCTGGGATCAGCTATTTCATGGGAAGCATACTCATTATACCCGCACACAAATTTACAGAATATTTTTTTACAACTACCTATTGATTTGCTGGTTTCAAATATGTCTGGGAGTTTTCTTGTTTTTGCTAAAATTTGTGTAGAGTGGTTCTTCAATTTAAATAAATTTGGATATCTTGACCCTTAACATGCTCCTAAGAGATGTTTCTTTGTGTAGTATTATTTTAAGAAATAATTTTTTTTTTCAAATGAAATTGCCCTTTTTGGTATTTTTTAATTGAACTTGAAAGTTAAAAAAATTGCTTGTTCATTAGTTTACCAGTTGATGAAATAAATAATTGTGTGTGGCAATTTCGATGAGCATAGAAATACTGCACAGTTTCTACAGAAGGCAAAAGTTTCATAATGAATTTTTACTTAAAAATTGTTTATATTACTTTTTATTCAGAAAGAGAAATTTGTTCATTAATCAATTGAATAAAAAAATTTTTGTATTTTTATTTTCAAAAAATGCTCATCATTTTAGAACTGATAGTTGCTTGCATTTTACCTTACATTTTTTTTTTTGCCTTAAACCATTTTTTCTATTCTGTAATTATTTTTATCAGTTTCTGATTACAGAATAATCAAAGACTGATATTCTTTATAAATATAATTGGCACAAAAAGAAAACTACAGCTGGAAATGCTTTAGCTTCAAAAATGTGCCATGTTCAACACAACAATGTATGTTTTTGTGCTGTGGTAAACAATATTGTTCTTGTATTATTGGAGCGGGGGTGGCTCAGTTGGTAGCACGTCAGGATTGTAATCTGTAGTTCCCAGGTTTGAGTTCCAGCTAGGTCAGTGTTGAGATTTATCTATGCAAAACTCCCTGCCCTGCCCAGTCAGTAGGGGACACCAATCGGCTTGGAAAGGCCACCATCCATAGGATGGGGCATTAAGCCGTGGCCCCATGTGCGGGAGAACCATACCCTCTGCACGTTAAAGAACATTTCTGGATGGCCCTGATGGGAGGCTACCATCTGTCTCCCAACAGCTGTTCCATTGGGTCCTTCCCCGATCCTTCTCTGAGCCTTCAGGGTCCTTGTGACCTGACCATTTAACCCATTGTGTGCAAAAAAGTGCTGCTCAGAGGTAAAAAAACAACCCTATATTATTGTTTATGCTTTCATATGCATTTTCTGAGTTTCTACTTTATGTCTTCATTAAACTTTTGTGTCTTTTATTTTCACAGAAATGTATTTTAAATAAGATTTACTGTTATATCTATATTGTCACTAATTATTTCTAATGAGGAAATTTTTGCACCTCGTTGTTGATGAAAACTGGATATTTTTATTTAACTGAATTTAGGTTTATTATTATTTCTTAGTTTTTCCAATCAACATAATGTTGATCCTTTATTGTTTTCTTAATGAGATCTCAGAAATGAAGATTTGTATGGTCCAGAAATCAGTAGCAACATAGTATCATAAAGAGTAGGAGGAAGCAATTTTGTCAGTGGGAGTAATAATCTCCTCCACTACATAAGAGTTTAACCCTTCACCCTAATACACTAGGGGTAGAGTTTAAACCTCCCTTGGAAAAAATGCAATGCAATCATTATTCATAAATTGTTGAAAGATTTATTTTCCTTCCTGCCCTCCATCCAGAATTATAGATCTAGCTATGCCTCTCTGAGGATATTAATTATCTTTTATCCATAATATATTTTATCCCAACTTATATTTCACTTTGTCATGAAGATTTCCAAACTGCAATGATCAAGCAGAAAATATATGTTTTGCATTAGGAAAACAATCCACCCCTGTCATGGTAGCCAATGATCATTACTTTTTGAATGTCTGTCAAATCAATACCTCTGCCCATTGTGCTCACGTTATGCACTATGGCTCATCTGTCCTGGCTGGCTGTGTGTTCGACTTGTCATGTGCACTCTGTGATGCACCTGGGCAGGTACACTGTGATTCCGTGGGTTGTCATATTATTCTGATATAACTGAGTATATACCTGTAACATGATTTTTATTCGTTTTAATGATTCTTTTCATTGTGGTATGGTTAGCGCGCTTGGCTACTGATCTAAGGGACCTGGGTTCGAACCCCGGATAAGGCATGGATGTATGTATCGTTTTTCTGCTGAGGTCCTGCCATCCTCTCATACCTTCTACTATGGCATATAAACTGACAGGCTCCTATCAGACCTCTGTGGCAAGTAGCTGCTTGAGGGGGTATTTATTTTTTATATATATATATTTTACAACATGGCCAGTATTATGCAAGGTGACTTGGATTGCTCTCATTAATGGAATTATCTGTCCAATTTATAAAATGCAGGAACACTTTCTTGGCTGCTTGTTTTTACTAAACAGTATGATTTTTTTTTTCTTTGGGTGTTGAATTATGGGGATCTTGGCTAAGTGCCAAAAAATTAGTGATCAAGACAAAATAACAAACATCTATATTATCAGATTGGCACAGCCAATATACTGAAGTGAGGGGAGGTATAAATTCATAAAGCCATTCAATATAAACTTAAAAACTCGTAATTTTTTTAAAATAAAAATTTGCCCATGGGGGAGTAAAATGCCCTCAGTGTAGTAGAGAGGGGGGGGGGGGGTAAAAACACTTGACGAAATTGCCCTCCTGCATGAGGACTGATTTCTGTTCCAAGGAGGTCCTTTTCGTTTCCATTTCCAAAATACCATTCATTTTTGAAAAACGATAAAAGATCAGTTTTTTTACTTGAAAATGAAGAAATAAAAGAAAAATTAACATATAACCTAATGTGATGTTAACAAAAATATCCAAAGCAACAGTTGTAAGCCACCATTGCTATAACCACCAATATATCATAATTCCAAAATATCAATAATTACCTGTAAATCTACTGAAATAAAAACAAAATATCACTACAGAAATAAAAATTAAGATTTAATTATAAAAGTATAAATGGAATATTAATTGAATTAATGTATATCTAATGCTGTAAACAATCCACCATGCACCAAGAGCATATGGAACACATGACACTGTAAATAATTACTAGCATCTGCTCTTGCTAGGTTGTGACCTACTTTTACGGCGCACTTCTAGAAACTTCAACAATAAGATTCTAGTTATAGAGTACAAAGATTCTACATTCTAGTTCACAAAGATCTAGTTTAGTTTCGATTAGTGGAGTGGGAATTCGTGTAGAATGCTGGGATAAATTGTAAAAATAATTCTAGGTGTATTGAAATAGGTTTAAGTCAGAATAGAGAGAGTAAAAATGAAAAATAAATAGAGGTATGTACATCATAATTACTTCCAAAATCTTTTTAAAAATAGCAGTTTTTTTATTTAATTTTTAGGAGAATTTCAAACTTTAAGACAAAAAAATTAGTTTGCAATAGTTCAAATCAAACTTATGTACTTGTATCAGAGGATTGTTGTAATGTGGTAAATCATTGTTGTAATGTAGTAATGTAGTAACAAGCAAATCAGCTTTACCATATATCAGGGGGGAAAAATGGTTTAACAAATTATTTATATGACAACATAATAAAATATTCATCAAATGAAAAGTGTAAGTATTATTTTTCAAGCTTGAATAATGTATTTTTATAAGATATATGTAAGAAAATTTTCAAATGGGAAATTTTTATGTGTTCTATTAAAAAACAGATGTGATGGTATCTTAGCTGAACAGCTGAATAGAAAACTGATAATGGAAGGACGGGCCTCCAAGGAAATATATAATCGATAACCAGTGCAAAAAAAATGAAACATAAACAATATAATTTTATTAAAATTAATTATTTTAATGAGAATTTGCTTACCTGAAGTTGGGCTTCTGTCATATATACGTACATTTTTCTCTTTCACAAATTTAATTGTCATCAATAGCTCAGGGGCTGTGCAAAAAGAGCTGGTTTTCTGTAGTTTGCCCAAGTCTGGTCTAGGGCATCCCACATATTCTAAACGTGCACAGGTTGTGACTCTCCTACATGCAGTGCCAGTGCTTTATGCCCATATAATAGACACCAGAGAATTAAATGATCTTTCTTTTGACATAAAAAAAAAATAAAATAAATACCCCTCAAGCAGCTGCTTGCCACAGAGGTCTGACAGGAGCCTGTCAGTTTATATGCCATAGTAGAAGGTCTGAGAGGATGGCAGGCCCTCAGCAGAGAACGACACAAACAGCCATGTGGGAAATAAAATATTTCTGTTCACTATTTCAGAATAAAATTCCAATATTGAAAAATTGCCTCTTTTTACTTCGTTATTCTAAAAAAAAACTTAATATTAATACACTTCCAATTATGATTAAACATTTTACTTTGTTACTATTAATATTGAATGTTCTTTCTTTCATATATAACCTGACCTACTTCTGTTCAATAGTTGCTTCAGAATAAGGTTCCAAAGAATTGTTTCCTGCTTAAACCAATTGAAAATAAATTCAGTTAACAGACAGAATTCAATGTTAGAAACTTGGCAATTTCAGGTTTATGGAACATGGTTATTAAACTGATGTCACAATCAAAAAGTAATAATGTAAATCAAATGAGTTTTAAAAAAGGTTTATTATTAAAGTCTGTAATTTTTATCTTTTTCTTTTTAAGATAAAAAGTAGGAAATGCTTATGAATCAACTTTAAACTGACCATAAAGTGCCAAATTTCTGATAATGAACTCTGCCTGTTGGCTGAATTAATTTTTAAATGGTTTCAACAGAGAAAAATATGACTTCTACTAACATTATTCTAAAGCAGCTGTTGAAAAGAAGTACATACACTGAGTGATCATTGAATTATGACCACCCCATCCCATGTGATGTCATTGAAAGCTAAATTCAAAGATCTATAACTTAAAATAAGAGCTTTATGAGGGAAAATGGAACTGATGGTAAATTAAATATCTCAATCAGTTCAATCTAAATGTTGAATTTTTTCAACCACATTTCATTATTTAAAGAATTAAGGAAGTGTAAACATTTAACAATAACAATGCTTGACAAAAGAATGTACCTTTGAATTTAATTAAAATTTAAATAATATTTTCAAATGATTTCATAAATACTACATATTTTAGAAGGTGTCTGGAAACAATTCCTTCAACATTCATTTAATATTTTGATAAATTTCTTAGAACACACTGCTGCTCTTAAATGTTTAGACTTCCTAACTTTTTTAAATACTGAGAAAATTGTTAAAAATGCAGATTTAGATAGATTTGATTGAGATCTTTAAATTATTCTCACCAAACACTTAATTTTAGTAGTTATGGATCTTTGAAATTAACTTCATTGACAAAATGTGATGGAGAGGTCATAATTCACTGACCACTGAGTGTATGTAATATATCACAAGAAAGAACATTTAATACACTGCTCACAAAAATTAGGGGATATTTCAAAATGAATATGAAGCGATAAAAAAAGAAGCATTTGAATTTTTTTTATTAAACAAGAACATTAGAAAAGCAAACGACAAGTCAAAGAAAGTTGTTCGATTATGCAAATGAGATGCAAACTCAATTGTCGTTGATTGAGTAGCAAGTGACATATTGGTGGGGGTGAACAGAAGCATGTCAAACTAGACGAGAGTGCCACACATTGACTGTTCAGTAGGGTGTATGGTCACCCAAACTGCCAAAACACACTGACAGCGATGGAGTATGGACAGGATCAGAATGTCCAGCAGTTCTTATGGGATCCTGTGCCACTCTTGCTTCAGGGCAACTTCGAGCTCAAGAAGTGTTGTGGGAGGCATTGGACGGTTTGCCAGACGTCTTCTCAGTGCATCCCAAGCATGTTCAATGGGATTCAGATTTGGAGAAAGTGAAGGCCAGTCCATGCGTTCGATTCCTGCCTCCTGAAGCATGTTGTTGACGAGATGCGCATGGTGGGGCCTTGCATTATCGTCCATGAAAAGAAAGTTGTTTCCAACTGCTCCAGCATAGGGTACCACTATAGGGTGTAGGACCTCATCTCGATATCTGACAGCAGTCAGCGATCTGTTTCTGATGACATGGAGGTCAGTACGACCACCAATGCCGCCAGCCCACACCATGATTCCACCACTACCACCGAAGGAGTCCCTTTCTTGCATGAAACGTGGATTCTCCTGTGTTCCTCGTTCATGCCATATCAGGACACAATGATTGTCAGGCTGCAGACTGAACCATGACTCATCAGAGAAGAGGACAGTTGACCACTCATCACGGGTCCAATGACGATGCTCATCAGCCCACCTTCTACGGTGTTCAGCAGATAACGGAATGCATACCATTGGTCGCCGGGCATGGAGTCCAACACGATAGAGCCGATTTCGTATGGTCTGGGTGCCTATCCGTCATCTAGTGGCAGCAAGAAACTGTCCCCGCAGCTCTGTTGCATTGCTGCACCTGTTCCTTCTTGTCAATAAGGTCAAGTACCACCATTGCTGATGCCAGCCCACACCATGATTCCACCACCACCGAAGGAATCCCTTTCTCGCATGAAACGTGGATTCTCCCATGTTCCTCGTTCATGCCAGATCAGGACACGATGATTGTCAGGCTGCAGACAACCGTGACTCATCAGAGAAGAGGACAGTTGACCACTCATCACAGGTCCAATGACAATGTTCATCAGCCCATCTTCTATGGTGTTCAGCAGATAACGGAATGAATACTATTGGTCGCCGGGCATGCAGTTCAACACGATGGAGCCGTTTTTGTATGGTCTGGGTGCATATCCATCGTCTAGTGGCAGCAAGAAACTGTCCCCACAGCTCTGTTGCATTGCTGCACCTGTTCCTTCTTGTCAATAAGGTCAAGTAGCAGTCATCTCTTGCTGTTGTGGCAGATGGGTGACCCTGCCCTCATCTTTTTCGTACTGTGCCAGTCTCTTGAAAGCAATTCCACAGTCTGCTAATCACGCTTTGGGATGTTCCAAGTGCTGTTGCCACTGTCGTCTGTGTTTGACCAGCTTCAAGACGTCTTATGGCTCTCCAGGCTTTGCATTCAGGCAAATTGTATTGCAGGGGCATTGCAAGGGCTGGGAAATTGCAGGATGTGCACTTTCAAGATCAGGGATTAATTAAATCAAGAGATAAGGGTACACTTATCTCTTGATTTATGAATGTAATTTCTCTAAAAACTCTGTTAATCAAACAACTTTCCCATTAACTTCATTGTAAAAAATTATGACTGGTTCTTGGGATCCAGAAACTCAATATTTATCCCCCATATGTGCTATAATATTAAAGAATCATTCAAATGAACAAAAATACTACAACAGTAGTAACCCTCCTGTTTAGATAATTATAGCTGAATTTTTAGATGAAAAAATTCGAAATGCATTAGTGCATAACAATGAAAAAATAGTTCTTTTGATTTCTGATTGTCATTGAATAAATACTATGTTGTGATGGTCCACACATTCACTTTTACTTTTCCTTAACCAGTTTTAATTTATTTATGTTATATTTATCATTTTGGAGATCATCACTTTTCTCTGCCCAAAACCGTAAAAGAGTTGCGCATGCACAACTCTAATTTTTGATTGACGGCCACTTAAGCACGTGGAAGGACATGCCCTCTCTTGCGTCATAGCTAGCGTGAGATTGTTGTTTTATGCAAATGCACTTTCCCAGCATGCAACACATATGTGTCAGTTGCATGCCATGTGTATAGTAAGGTAATGTTAAGGTCACACAGTGAGTTTGGAAGACAGTTTGGAGTTGTGAGTGGAGATTTTGTTCGAATGAGCTGTTAGTTGCTCAAAGAATTTTGTGTTGAAGGACTTTGTTGAGTCTAGTTTTTTTGGAAATAAACTTTATTTTGTTTTATGAAATAGTTTTGACTTGCTCATTTTTTCTCTTGAGCAGGAATTTAATATTTGACTAGATTTGTCTTTAACAATTGACAATATTTTTGATCTGAATTCCTTTTGACTAAGTAACATCTATTATACTTAGAACCCTTATTTAATTTTATTTGGCAAGATTAATTGGCTGACACCTGAGCTATTCGGTAAATTAGCATTTTTTGGATCATTTTCAAGGTCCAAAATAAAGAATTTAACATACATTTGGAGCATTACAGTGTGTCTAGAGAAAATGCAAAATAAAAAAAAAACAATCTTGCAAAGCTCAACAAAAGAAGTCTATATTGTTTGCATGAGTGTTGAGGTGATAAAATTGGTTAAAGTGTCAATATTGGACCACAGTTTAGGTAGGTATACAATGTTGGCTCTCATAGGCTTCTATGTTAACTTAGAATCATTGAAGATTCCTATAGAGCAGTTCAATTTGAAACTCTTTTTCATTTGACATTTCAAAATAATGTAAGCTCACTTATAGTTTTGTTTTGGAAACTCCAATGGAATGTATTAATGTTAACAGTTTCATTCATGAAACATCACATGAATTTTACTCTTGACTGTATTCAGACATTAAAATTTATTTTTATTCCAAAAAATCTTGCACTGCTCAAAAATGATGAGTTGACCCTTTGTATCTCTGTATTACACACACTCTCGTCATTATTGTAAAAAGTTATTTCAGAAACTGAAAAATAATAATTTGTTTGGTTCATTATTGCAAAAATTCATGAATCGAGTGAAGAGCTCATATTAATTTGAATAGCCTTTTTTAGAATAATGCAGGGAAAAAAGGCAGTTTTTTTTATTAGAATCCTGTTTTCTAAATATATATAATATATAATGGAATCAGTGTGTAACTAATTTTGTGACTAAGGCAAAAATATAAAATCCTCTCCCCCCATCCCAATTTTTTTAGCCAAAGTATGGAATAAAAATTTTAGTCTTGCCACTTAAAAATATTGCTGTAGAAAATAAAAATAAATAAATACCCCCTCAAGCAGCTGCTTGCCACAGTGGTCTGACAGGAGCCTGTCTGTTTATGTGCCATAATAGAAGGTCTGAGAGGATGGCGGTACCTCAGCAGAAAAACTACACATACATCCATGCCTTACCCGGGGCTCGAACCCAGATCCCTTAGATCAGTAGCCATGCACGCTAACCACTTGGCTATGGGATGGCTTGCTGTAGACTTTAGATTAATAAGTTATCAGCAGACAGCAGACAGCAGAGTTGGAATGAGCATTCTCATGCCAGGGAAAAAAATTCTGAATTGCCCCTCTTCTAACAAACAATCAATGATTATGAATTTTATGGACTGATAAAATTATACAATGGTGCATATATTTTACCACAAAAATAACCTAACAGCAGAGCATATAATATGCACAAGAAATTGCAAATGTAATGAAATAGAAATTGCAAAATGGAAACTCATGAATGATTATTATGTGTATATTTTTATATAGAATTCTATATATATATAATTAGGAATGTATTTGTAATATTACAGATATCTTGAAAAGTTTAAAAGGCAAAATTTTTGAGTAATTTAATTTTTTGTAAAAACAGTGCTCATGCACCTCTTCCAGCTTTGCACTTAAGGTAGGTGCCTTGGTTGCTTCACTGTTGTTATGGTGCTGGAAGCAGGAAGCATCCCTTCAGTGTCATAATGATAGTCTATCATATCAAAAGAAAGTGTGTTTCTACTGTAGTGTCATTGCCTAAATTATTCTTTTGCTGAAGCTTTAAAAAATGGGTTTTTAATTCAAATTGTATATTAAAGTTTTCCATGGGGGCATTTGTTGATAAGATTTACATGAAAGGTCAACATAAGTAATTCTTATATCATATTAATTCGTGACTATTGCTTCATGCTTGTTTTTGTACAAGTTAGTATTTGATATGTGTAAGTCATACCTGTGCAGATTACTGCAATCAAAAGTTGGGACCATCTTATTTCTTGACCTGCCTTTTGAGCATGCTTTACGGTATTAACCATTTAACTTCAAAAGTAAAATTCACACCTTGTTACATTTGCCAAGGAGAAATACTGATGTGCAGAATATATTCTGTTCTTATTATTAATATCTAAAGCAAATTCATTTCATTGCCTCATAAGTATCACTATTGGAGTAATAGAAGATGCATATTGGTTTTTAGTAATATTAAGAAAGCTGTCTTGAAATCTCTACATCGTTTGTTTGCAATCACAATATCCTCAATGTAATTAACTTTTCTCACCTTTTATTTGGTCCAATCTAAACTTTCAAACTATATAGGGATTGAAAAAGCAACATGTCTTAAACATATTTGGTCATTTAAATAGGTTATGTCTCTCCCATTACGTTAAGGAATGCATAAAATATGAACCTTTAAGAGACAATTTTTAAGTAAAATATATTAAAATTCATATATTTATTCTTTTGGAATGTGTTGATATAAAGAAAATGTATGAATGTTTTCCCAAAAAAATTTATAAAATTTAAAATGAAAAATTATATGTGTGAAAAGTGAAGTTAGAAATAGAAGTTTTGACAAGCTAATAAAATTCATATGGATAATAAATAACATATTATACAATAAAAACAACTTGTCAAAAATATTAAAAAAAACACGTGAAATGAAAGGTTGAGAATAATAATAATAATAATCATATATAATTTTCTACTCAATTCCTGAGTAGAGAAGATGTGATGTGTCAAATGTGATACTTGCATTCCCTCTTGAACAAAGCTGCTGATGTTCAGATTCTGTTCTGTGATGATGCCAGGTGCTTTAGCTAAGATTCTCAGAAGTAATGAACTTAGAAGGCTTTATAAGAAATAATTATCCTGCATTCTACCTAAATCGCTAACACTATTAGGTACAAGGCAAGTTAACTAGATATATGTGTTTGTGGCTTAACAAGATTAGGTTAAACTACATATATTTGTAGCAGAACTAGATGATAAGATCACCGGACAAAAAATTAGTCACCCATGGCTGAATGTCACCTAATAGCGCGTAACACCTCCATGCGACCGAAGAACAGCCAAAATCCTGTCTGGCATGGATGCCACCAGTGTGTGGATGTAGTGCACATCAATATTCTTCCACTCTTCCAGCAGCAAATGTCGCAGATTGGCCAGATGGCTGGGACGGTGCTTCATTCATTGCCCCAAATAGTCCCACAAGTTTTCTATGGGATTCAAATCCGGGGATTTGGCGGGCCAGTTGAGATGTTTGAAGGCTTCAGAATGCTCATCGTGCCAATCCGACACACTTCGAGCCCCCTGCATGTGATATTGTTGTCTTGGAAAACTGTGGTATTCTTCTGGTGTTCACTGTGGAGATGTACAAAAGGCAGCATGTGGTTGTCCATTAGCTCCATATAGCCCTTCTGGTTCAAGTGTGATGTCACTGCAACCAAAGGGCTCATTTCCTCGTATGTGAAACACCCTCAGAACATCACAGAGCCTCCTCCAACTTAAACAGAACCTTGCACACTATCCACATGGAATGCTTCATGCAGCTTACGATGTACCCATTGCCTTGCATTATTTGAGTACAAGGACTCATCCAACCAGATCACATGCTTCCAAGAGTCAACAGTCCAGTCTTTGTGGCACCGTGCCCACTGTAGCCCTGCAGCCTTGTGCAGAGCTGTTAACATGGATCTCTTCCAAGGTACTCTGTTTCAGATATCCATGGCATGCAGTTCCCTTTGGAGTGTTCATTCAGAAACAGCTTGTTGTAGGCCTTCATTGATTGACTGGAGCAATTCCTGCCTCGTTGCAAAGTGGTTTGCCCTAACACTGCGGGACACACTATGGCGGTCCCTATTGGTGAGCACAGTCTTTCTGCCGCAGTTCTGGTGACGATTAGCTGTTGACTGCAATTGTACGCCATTGCTGGAAGACCCTTTGGACAGTACGTTTCGACACACCTGCAAAGGCAGCAACTTCTTGTACACTATGCCCTTTGGCTCAGCCAAATGCAATAACACCTTTTTGCCACTCATTCACATCTGGGGCACGACCCACATTTCACGGAGCGACTAACACACACGTGGCACACAACCACTTCTTGTCACTGTATGAACCCCGTAGTTCATGGCACAGCTATTTGTAGGACACATTTATTATTGGTGCCCCCTTTGTTGCTGTTGGACGGACGTAATCCTCTTACGGCTAGAAATGACTAATTTTTTGTCCGGTGTGCTTATTTGGTATTTCAAATATTCAGGCATATCCCATTTAGTGCAGGGAGAGGAATTGTTCCTGGAAATGGGAGTGCTATACGGGGTCATTATCATATAGCCACTTATACATATGCATTCCTGAAATCATAATATCTTTAATCAGTAAATAATATCCACAGAGTGACCATCAATAAATAGTTTTGTGGAAATTTTTTTTTGCCAATGTGTGCGACGATCAACATATTAGGGGTTTATTGGGTTACTTAATAATACAGATGATAAACGTGATTTTATAAATGCATTCTATAAATAGATGATAATGAAAGAAAACTTTAATAAACTAAGTTAAAGTGTTCTCTACTCGCCATGCATGATGAAACCCTGAACATTGCAAACTTAGCAATGTTGGGGGACAAGATGGGAGTTATTGGTGGGAAGAAGGACCAGGTTGTGGTACATCTTTAGGAGAGTTATAACGTATCTTGAGAGCTAGAATAGCACCATACAGTCTAGCTCTCGTTGACTGAGAGCATACAATAGATAGTGCTCACTCTTCTGTACTGGCTGACCTGCCATGAGAAAAATATATGTTAACTTCATCATCATCATCATCCTCAAGCAGCCATGGGCTACGGAGGTCCAACCAGACCGTGCAATTTAGTTCTCCAAGCAAGTCTATCCTGAGCTACATCTACTGCATCTGGCCACTGCACACCAATTCTAACAAGGTCTTGTTTGACATTGTCTGCCCACCGCATCCTAGGTCTCCCCTTCTTTCTGAGGCCTTTAGGCACACTGTTCATAACCCTATTCGCCAATCTATAATTATTCATACGGGCAACATGGCCAAACCAACGGAGTCTCTCTCTGCACAATATGCTGCTTAAAGGAGGTTGCAAACTCCTTTGCCTAACCTCATCATTAGTTACAAAGTTGAACCACCTAATGCCCAAGATACTGCGTAAGCATCTGGAATCAAAAGCATCTAGTTTCCTGTTATCTTGTTTACAAAGTGTCCAAGTTTCACTACCATAACTAACCCTAGAAAGAACCAAACTATTATACAGTCTAATTTTAGTCTTTAGGTGTATACGCCTATTTCTCCACACTCTCCATAGATTCTTAAAAGTCCCGGCAGCAAAATCATCAACGTAACTGATCTTTTACACGTTTATTAAGTTCTCTTCTATTCGTCTGTTAATCTCATGCTGCACATCACCATTATCTGTTACATAGCTCCCAAGATAATTAAACTGTGACACATACTCAAGACTGCAACCATTCAGATTAACTGAACCAGAGCCTGCCTGACCAATTTTCATCACTTTAGTTTTCTCTCTGTTTATAACCAAACCTACTCTACTACCAGTCTCATCAACAGCCCGAATGAAAGAGTTCATCTCATCAACATCATTTGCCAAAAGGGCTAAATCATCAGCATAATCTAAATCAGAAATTTTCGTATCTCCAGCCCATTTAAGGCCAAAATCTTTCCCTTGAAGTGAATTTCGCATAACATAATCAATAACCAAACTAAAGAAAAAAGGAGACAAAATTCACCCTTGTCGTACACCAGAAGTAATGCTAAACCAATTGCTACAAGCCTTACCAACGCTCACACACAACTCAGTGTTATTATAGAGAGCTTTCATTATGTTAACTAACTTGTCAGGTATACCATATGATCTCACAATCAACCACAAATTATGACGATCAACAGAGTCGAAAGCCTTTTTGAAATCAACAAAGCTAGCAACGAAAGGTTTCTGAAACTCTAAACATTTCTCAAGAATTTGCCTAAGTGAAAATATCTGATCCACACATCCCCTACCACTTCTGAATCCACATTGCTCACCACGCAATTGACTGTCAACCAGATTCTTAATTCTATTAAGCACAATCATTGAAAGAACTTTCCCTGGAACAGAGAGTAGGCTGATACCCCTATAGTTATCACAAGAACTGCGATCACCTTTTTTGAAAATAGGGATAACAATAGCCCTGGTAAAATCCTTAGGAACCATGCCTTTATCATAAAAGATATTCAGAATTTCAGTCATCCAAGTGGTAACTGAAACATTCCCAGCTCTAAGCATTTCGGTAGTAATTTCATCTACCCCTGGGGATTTATGTAGTTTAAGTTTAGAAACAGCCAAAATAACTTCAGATTGTGTTATAGGGCCAACATTAAAGCCACCAATGCATCTATCATCATTGCAAACAATGGGAGTAGAACTAACTACATTGTTTAGAACATCACTGAAATGCTCAGCCCACCTAGCCATGACAGAATCCTCCCCTTCTATAACCTTACCTTGTTTATCCTTCAATCCCTGTATATCTGTCCGTTTTCTACCACACAAAACATTAACTAACTGGTACAGCTCTCTGCTGTTGTGCTGTCTAACTGCTTCCTCAGCTTTGTCAGCCAAACCATCAAGCCAAAGATTCTTATCAACAACTAACTGATCTTTTACACGTTATTAAGTTCTCTGTAATGCTTTCTATTAGGACTAGTAGGGTATTGATTAAAGACATTCCTGCAGTTCTTTCTTTCTGAAATAAGCTCAAGTGCCTTATCACTCAGATAATTCTGTCTCTTCTGCTCCTTTTTTCCTAAAAGAGTACTGTTAGTGTCCAAAAAAGCCTGTTTAAAATGATCCCATTCTTCCTCAACTTCAGTAGTAAGCATACCATGACTGTCATAATGACTAAGTAACCTATCATGGTAAGCTTTGGCTATAACTGCGTCTTTCAGAGCTTCAGTATTAAAAGCAAATTTTTTAACCCTAGCACAACACTTTTTAAGTTTAAGTTGTAAGACACTTTTAACAAGGTAATGGTCAGATCCAATTTCAGCTCCCCTATATGCCCTGGTATTTCTAACAGAACTAGTCCATTTGCTGTTAATTAAAATGTAATCAATCATGTTCTTATGCAGCCCATCAGGTGAAACCCATGTGTACTTATGTATGTCGCGGTGTTTGTAATAAGTGTTAGTTATTCTGAATCCATTGAGTTTACTTACCTGTAGGAGACGTCGCCCATTGCCATTGTAGCTACCAATACCAAAAGGGCCTATTACTCCTCCCCAAAGATCAGAGTCAGTACCAACTTTGGCATTGAAGTCACCAAGAACAAGGGTAATATCTCCTTTCTTGACAGAATTCAAAATATCCTGAAGTTGTCCATAAAACCTATCCTTCTCATCCTCATCGGCATCCTCAGTGGGGGCATAACAGCAGATAACATTCAAGTCTTTAACGCTTGTCTGAAATTTTCCTGTAAGAAACCTTTCATTAATGCACTCATATCCTAGAAGAGCATCACTAGCATGTCTGCTGAGAAACAGACCCACGCCTTGGTGATGCTTGTTGTCGTCCCTCCCTGAAAAGAGAAATTTAAGATTATTTTTAAGAATCTGTCCTTTATCTGTCTATCTGGTCTCTTGCAAGCCGAGAATATCTAAATTATAATGGTGGAATTCTTGTGTGAGGACATCAAGAGAAAAATCTCTGTGCTGAGTCCCCACATTCCAACTACCTATGGAGAGAAAATTGTTAGTGGGATGTTTAAATAAACTATGTTTATTGAGAGAGGGATGCCAACAATATCAAACAGCCCCCTAATCGCAGGCATGGGGCAAAGACCCGTTCCCCCACCACTAAAGGTTGAAGACATCTACACTGGAAGACTTCCTCCAATGTAGAATTTGACGATGCCAATAGAAGCAAAGAGTTCAGGTGCCTGCGATGACTTCTGCTCAGGATTATCCACCAGCTGATAAACATAGCCTGTGAATCTATTCACTTGGGGCTGTCAACCCACAAACAAACAGAAAACACAGTGGAAGATTTTCCCTCCACAGAAGCCCACTAGTGCAGCAAAATCAGGATCCATAATCAAGCTCAGAGCCATAATTCCATTCAGGTTGGTATATATGGTCAGCTCCAGGACCCTTTGTGGTTGACCACTCCTCAGCAGGGTAGAAAAAAAGAAAAGTAGCCATAGTTGTCCAGATCAGTAGGCCACACTAATCTGGCAGCCCTCCCCTTCCGTTCACTTCCACAAGAGAGTATCTCTTTTGAAAGGTACTAACGGTGTGCACCACGAGAAGGCGGGGTCAGACATTAGGTGCTAGGCCTGGCCGGTTCTATGCGTCATCACAGGGGATTGGTGCAGAGCTCTCCTTCCAGTGACTACCTGATATTTATTTGGTTAAATCTATTATTGTATAGAATTGTACTTTTGTTTCTGTTGAATGCAGAAAATAAAGTTTATATATAAAAGTATAGGCATTTGCTTTTGAATGTTTTACCAAATTTTTATTAAATTGCGAAACGTTTCACCACCTAAAAATGGTTGAAAATTGCTTTTATGTTAACATCCAAGGTAATTAATTTCATTCAGCTCCAAACACAGTGAGTTAATGTATAATTTTTCCCAATTGCCAGATTTTGGAGGTTACATTGTATTTACAATGCAAGGGACAAATAAAATGAAAAATATCAATACCAAGGGACAAAGAAAATCTATTTGTGTTGAAGTTCAAACAAGATTATTTGCATTCCCCCTGATAAATCACATGTAGGTGCCAGCATAAGTGTAATATTAAGGCAATTAATGTGTTAATAAAAGCCAAATTCAAAAGTTTGTAGTAGTATATACTAAAAGAAACATTGGATAACTAGGTATGAATATAGTAGATCTCTGTTGTACTAAGCTAAAGATCTAAACTGTGAGATGGATTTTGAATCATTTGGTAATATGCCAGACTTGTAATCTGATATTCCAGGTTTGAGTCCCCACAATATTGAGATTTTCTTCACTTACTCCCACAATGCCCTTGATTAGAAAGGGGGCATTGATGGGCTTAGAAAGGTTGCCCATCATCAGAATATTAAATGTTCTAGCTTCCATAATTTTTAAATTGTGAGAAAATATTGTAGAAAATCAAAATTTAGATTTGATTTAGATCAGGCGTGTCCAACCTTTTGACTTCCCTGGGCCACAGTGAGTAAAGATGAATTGTTTTGGGCCACACATAAAATATATAATATAGTTAATGTGTATGAATAATAAAACTTCATTTATTTTCTAATGTTTTTTATTATAAAATTTAAAGAAAGCAACATAAAACAAGTGGGATATCAAAAACTCGCTGAAAATCACATAATCATGTTGAAAGCTTATGCCGTAAACACAAACTGTACAATTTTGTGGGCCGCATTACTAATAATTTTCATATTATTACAAAAACTTATAAGAGAAGACTAATAAAGCTTCTAGGTTATCTCTGTCTTTTTTTAAAGGAAAATTGTTAATTAAAATTTAAGTTTAGAAGTTATAGAACTTAAATTTTTGATCTCCATGACATTACACTATACATATGTATATCTGATGTACACACACTATATCATATGTATATCTGAAAAATAATAGCATCCCTTGCAGAGCCAGTACTGGTTGTTTTTGTGTGGCAAACAAAGTTTAAAAAGTGTCCAACCCCACTTTATAAATTAAAAATAGTTACAATTTCAAAAATATTTATTAATGCATTAAAATAAGAATATTATAATGAAAATGGTGTATAATGTTACTTTTCTTGCCTAAATGCAATTTAATCAAATGTCTTGTCATATTCAGTGTTCTTAGCAATTGTACTTTTAGGGGAATTAAAAACAAGGTTGGATAATCTATTCACACCCTGTTTAGAACAGTGGTTATTAAGCATTTCCAAGTCTTGAACAATTTTCCGTAATTTACCTTCAATGAAAAACCATTTTTAAGTTAAATTATGTATTCACACCCTGTATAGAACAGGGGTTATTAAGCATTTCCAAGCCTTGAACAATTTTCCGTAATTTACCTGCAATGAAAAACCACCTTGAAGTTAAATGATGTACTTCAGTAATAAAGTACCACAGTGAATAAAAAGGGTTAGTCTCTGATGGTCTAGTGGTTATGACACTTGGCATGCTTCTGGGAGATGTAGATTCGAATTCCACTCAGGAAAAAGTTTTTCAGAAAATTTCTTCAAGTGTTAAATGATGTACTTGGTATAGCATTGGCAGTGACTTTCCCAGATTTTTCTATACCCATTGGAAAGTGTTTTTCTCTAGACTAGGGGTTCTCAATATGGGGTACTCAGTAAAATGTTTTGGGGTATGCCGTGAGAGCTCAAAAGTCGCTAAATATATGTTACATATATATATGTTTTATTTTATTCCCATTGTTATACTATAACTATAGTTTTATCTATCTATACAAGGGGTATGCCAGTTACATACACATTTCCAGGGTGTACGTGAAGCATAAAAGGTTGAGAACCACTGCTCTAGACTCTCCATTAGTTTTTTTGCCAAACTTGTCTACAAGTCTTATAGATCTTGTACTTCTTTAAATCCAGATACTATCACGGTTGCCCCAACCCAGTAGCTGATCATAGCCTGTTATGTACCAAAAGAAAGCTTGTGATGTGTATAGTGTCAAAAGCTATAATAAAAATTTAACCCTTCATCCCTAAAAAGGGGCAATATATAATTATTTGAATATATTCTTCCCAACACAAGGGCCAATATGATGAGTCATGATGTCAAATATAATAATATGATATATGATGTCAAATGAAAGCTTGTGATATGGGAAGTGTCATAGGCTACCTCAAGTTATGCTCCCTTTTTGTTTTACTCCCAAATAGGAAGGGAATTTTAAGGAAGGTTGATCGTAAGAAGTTACTTGTGTACTGAAAGCTTCTAACAATGAAGTGTCATCTGCTATTTCAGATTACACTCCACACATTTTGCTCTCTAAAACCTGAAGAAAATTCCACAGACAACGAATTTTAAAGAATTATGTTATAGTTTGTATAGAGTAACATTTGAACATTCCAATTTTCTCCTCCAAAGTAAAGGAAAATAACTGTTTTTAATGACAAAATCCTTTGAAAAATTGCCTCTAAAAACAAGAAATAGAATGCAGAAATTAAAAAAGCCTGTGCTATGTGAACTCTAAAAAGTGAAACATGCTAATGATGAACTCACTTACTGATTATGTATTAACTTCAATGGAAAATTGGGTGAAAAGCTGGTTTCTCTTACTGGTTGTTGTCAAAAATTTGTTTTTTTTTTAACTGTTGAGCAAAGATTACCAGTGCCCTATTTTCTGAAATTAATATGAATTCAATAAGTGGTTTTTGTCATTGGCATGTTTTCCTTTCATTTCTTTTTAGGTGCATTTAGTAAGATATTTTTTCGTTTTTTTTTTACTTAAATCATGATTATTTGCTTTTAAGTTATAAAGTTATTACAATACTATATTATTTGTTGCTAAAAAATCTAATTTGTGGTTATTATCATCATCAGTGAAAAGGCTAGTTATTTTAACTAAGGTGACCAACTTTTAGGATTTCAAAAGGAACACAGTGTCCAGAAAGGAATGCAAAAATTATGTCTGTTGCATATCAGTTTTTTTCTAGAAAATTCAAAACCTTAAATTAGTATTCAACAATGTTTCCCTAAAAATTATGTTAAAACATTAGGTAAATATATTTGCACAGAGCCAGATTAAGATCCTCATGGGCCTCACATATATGAAATACATAGGTCATATGCTTAAGACATTGAAATTCCAACCATATGTAAAATGTAAATAGAAATGACAGTAGTATAAGTACTTTAAATAATATTGCATTTTTATTCAATACAAGATCATTATCATCATACTCAAGCAACCAAGGGCTACAGAGATCCAATCAGATAATGCAATTTAGTTATCCAAACACATCTGTCCGGAGCTACATCTGTCATTATAGATTAATTCTAACAAGGTCCTGTTTGACTTTGTCTGCCCACTGCAACTTAGGTCTCTCCATAGTTGTGCCATCTAAAAGTTGCAATCCAAGATACAATTCATGAAACATATTCAATGACTAAATAATATTTGTTGAGCATGCAACTCATTTTCTTGCAACTGTGTAAGCAGCATTCAATTTCTAAAGTGATATTGTGTAAACAGCAAAAGGGACATAGTTGTGCCATCTAAAATAAATTTAATGGTGTAAAAGAGTTCCTGCTGTGAGCCCCTTCTGGGCCTCAAGCATTTGCATGTTTTGCATACAACTTAATCCAGCCCTGTACTTGCAAGAGTTGATTGAATATTACACTTTCTGTGCTGTATATACAGGGGGTCCTCGGTATATGTTGTAATTCCCAAGAAGCATGACTTATAATGAAATAGTGTATATGGAACATTGATTGTCCATTGAGCTAATATATTATGTGGGAGATACATTCCAGACCAACTAGAAAATTCGAATTTATATGGAAGTGTATAGGCATTTGATTAGGAAATACTTATTTTATTGTACATTAAACTGTAATATAGTGTAATTCATTGTAATTGATAAATAATAATTAGGAAATACTCTATGAAATTGTTAGTAAAACATAAAAATTAAAATTTTTAATTATTCTTCTATTACAATTGTTCCTCCTCAGCACTTGAAGTTGCTGCAACTGTAGCTGTAGTTCCAACTTCTGTGGCTAGTGTTAAGGTTGAGGTTCTCTGACTTTTTTCTTGAAAGAGTCTAACTTCATCTGCTTGCCACCATGAATCTTTGTCATAAATCTCATGATAACAAGGCAATTTTTCATTTATGAATCGTGTTATCTTAGCAGAATTATCAGGCAGGTGTCTGTTAATTTATCAGCAATGTTAAAAACATGTCTAAGATTCTTTGTTGTTAAGCTGTTTTCTTCTATTGGACCTGTGTCTTCATCTTCCATGGTCTCTTCATCAAATGCCTGCCTATTCATTTAAGCCAATTCTTCATTAGTTAGGGCCATGAGTGTGACTCAATCAGCTCTTTAACATCCTCCTCCTCAACATTATCAAAAACTTGCCTTGCCAAAGACAGCTCCCCAGAACTTCTTCAGAAGTTTCAAAACGAGTGAAGTCATGCGCAGCTTCAAGATAATTATTCTTCCAAACACTGTTCATACTCTTAACTGTCACTTCATTCCATGCCTCATCCCTGATGTTAAAGCTCTTCCAAAACTCTTGAACAATTGGTTTGCCTTCACCATCAGTCTCATGGATTAGCTTTCTAAAGGGTCTTCTCAAATAGCAAGCTTTAAAATATGCTATGACACCTTGGTCCATCGGCTGAATGAGTGAAGTAGTTCATGGTGCAGAAACACAACTTTTATGTTTGGACACAAAGCTTCAAAGTTGATGTCATGGGCTGGGGCATTATCCAACAACAGAAGAATCTTAAACAGCAAATTTTCATGTTGGCAATAAAGTTTTAGTTCAGGAACAAGACTTTCTACAAACCAGTCGTGAAAATTTGTCTTGTAATCCAAGCCTTTCACTGGGATTTCCAGGTCACAGGGAGGTGAGATTTCATATAATTTTCCATGGCCCTAGGATTCTCATTGTAATACACGAATAGTAGCTTAAGCTTCTTTCCTCTATTTGCATTCCCTCCAAGAAAAGTGTTAAGTAGTCTTTGGAGGCCTTAAACCCTGGAGCACTTTTTTTCATGGATTGAAATGTACATTTTGGATGGCATTCTCTTCCAGTAGAGGCCAGTTTCATCCACATTAAAAACTTATCTAGAGTTGTAGCCTTCTTCCTCTACAATCGCAGATAAAGTCTGTGTAAATGCAGATGCCCCTTCAGTGTTTGCACTTGCTGCCTCATCTTGTAGTCTCATATTTTTTCATCCATAGCGATATTGAAACCTGTGAAACCAGCCACAACTCGCACAAAAGTTTCACTTGCTGAAGCTGAACACTCCCTCACTTTTAACAAAATCATAAAGGCTGAGGTCCTCCTAAATAAGAGCAAAACTTATTGGAGTATTTTGCTTGTGCAAATCTTCAAGCCATGTTGAAAGCAACTTCTCAATTTTTCCCATAATGCTACTCCTCTGCCTGGTAACTTTAATTGTAGAATGTTGAATTGTATACTGTGCTTTGCTCATTAACACCCATGCATTTTGATAATCTTATGTACTGTTGTTGGTGATAAGTCAAGATGCCGAGCAATATCAACAGCTCTTTCACCACTTCTACTTTGTTTAATCTCCTCTATTTTGACATCTAAAGTCATATTATGATACCTTAACACTGTACCAGAAAACTTTCCTGGTATATATTCACAGTGCCTCTTCACTCACAAAAACAAAGCAGAACTGGACGTTATGGGTACACAAGCTGCGCCGTGTGAGGTGACGGACCTACTGCACATTGTTCTAGAAAATTTTGTTATTTATTTTCTAGAATTTACTATTTACATTTTTATTTCATTATATACCTTTTATATACAGTGATGCTTTTTATTCTATATGCTTATGCAGTATCTTGGGTATTAGGTGGTTCAACTATGTAAATAATGAAGAGGTTATTACAGGAAGTTGGCAACCTACTCTGAGCAGTATATTGTGCAGAGAGAGACTCAGTTGGTTTTGCCATGTTGCCCGTGTGGATAATTATAGATTAGCAAATAGGGTTATGAACAGTGTGCCTAAAGGCCTCAGAAAGAGGGGGAGACCTAGGATGCAGTGGGCAGACAGTGTCAAACAGGACCTTGTTATAATTGGTGTTCAGTGGCCTAATGCAGCAGATGTAGCTCAGGACAGACTTGCTTCGAGAACTAAATTGCACCATCTGGTTGGACCTCCGTAGTCCATGGCTGCTTGATGATGATGATGATGATAAATGCAAAAGGAGAAAGAGATGATTCGAGGGAAATGTTCATGTATGTTCCTGTTCAAACAATGTAAGTGCATATATATTCGATGTATATCGAATTTACCATCCCTAATTAATTAACAACGTTTATTCAAAATGACATATGTTGGCATGATGTATATCGAGAACCCTCTGTATATAGAATAACACACATTTATATATGTACAGTGACCTGAAAAAATCTTAAGATTGACACTAGAGATATGCACAATTATAGTTCATTTTGATGTGAATTATGTTTAGACTTTAATAAGATCAAGATAATATTTGTTGCTCAAATTACCATGTGCCTACAATCAAGTTTATAATTGCTTTAGTAATAACTTCAGTGCTTGTTGAATGTTTTTCCTAAATTTTTAAATGTTGAATTGGAGTAAAAGGGAAGACTGTAGGAGTACAAAAATAGGGAATACTATTCTTTAAAAAAGTGTATGGCTGATTGCCTTATTTTAAATCCTTTCAATCCATTGTTTGATATATTTATTGTAATGTTTCTTATGATTTTTACTTTCAAATAATTTGTTGATGCTTATTATCTAATGGCATATCTTTTATCATGATGAGTTTCCTGTTATCTCTTAATGTAGTATTCGACTTAGTGATGTTTCATTACAGTTATGGAATTTTAAACTTATTGAAAATAAAACTTGTTTTTTTTTTGTATTCAGTATGGTAGCTAGGCATAAACTGAAAGGACTCTCCTTCCAGTTTATGCCTAGTTGTGCACCAATCCCCAGTGATGATGCATAAAACCAGCCAAGTGTAGCACCTAATGCCCGATCCCGCCTTCTTGTGGTGCAGGCCGTTAATACCTTTCAAAAGAGATATTCTCTTTTGGAAGGGAACAGAAGGAGAGGTTTGCCAGCTCAGTGTGGCCTACTGATCTGGTAATCTATGGACAGATGTAGTCAACTTCACAGGGTCCTGGTGCTGACCATTTATACCCACTAGACTGAACAGGTTTATGAATTTGAGCTTGATTATGGATCCTGGACTTGCTGCACTGGTGGACCTCTGTTGAGGGAGAATCTGCTGCTATGTTTTCTATTTGCTTGTGAGTTGTCAGCCCTAAGTGAACAGAGACACGGAATACCTTATATCAGCTGGTGGATAATCCTGATCAGAGGCCATCGCAGGTGCCTGAACCCTCACTTAGCTAGTTAGGCATCATCAGTTCTAAACTGGAGTAATGTGCCTCAAGTAGGTCTATGGCTCTTGAAAAGGTGGTGCCTGAAGTTCCTACCAGCATAGAGGACTTCAGCCTTTAGCGGAGGAGGAACAGGTCTTTACCCCATGCCTGCAATCAGGGGACTGTTTGATATTGTTGGCCCTACCTCTCTCTATAAACCTAGTTTCTTTAAAAATCATACTAATCATTTTCTCTCTGCAATTTATGTGGAACATGAGGATGTTACATAGAGATTATTCTCTTGATGTTCTCACACAGGAATTCCAGTGTTATAACCTAGTTATTCTAGGCTTGCAAGAAACCAGATGAACAGGTAGCAGTCAGATACATGAAAATATCTTTTAAAAATCTCTTTTCAGGGAGGGAAGATGGAAAACGTCTCCAAGGTCTAGATAAGCTTTTTAGCATATCTACACCTTGTGCCAGTGATGCTCTTCTAAGATATGACTGCATTTAATGAAAGATTTATCACGGCAAAATTTAAAACAAAAGTTAAAGATTTGAAGTCATCTGTTGTTATGCCCCCACAGAGTACTCTGACGAGAACGAGAAGGATATGTTTTACAGCCAGCTTCAGGATATTTTTAATTCTGTGAAAAAAGGAGATATTTCTCGTGTGCTAGATGACTTCAGTGCTAAAGTTGGTACTGACTCTAATCTTTGGGCAGGAGTTTTAGGTCCCTTTGGCATTGGTAGTTCCAATGGTAACCAATGCTTTAATGATGGCCCTATAGCACATTCCTAAGTCACTTTGGCTATCCCTAAATTAAAACTGCATAAATCCCCAGATTGAGAGGCTATAGATAACATCCAAATTCCCAATAAAATGATAAAAAAAACTTGAGCTTAGAAACCTTTATTGATTACATTGTTATTTTATCATTACATTGTCATAAAAAAATTAAGAGATATGTACAGTATATATTCACTGTTATAAAATATTCTTTTTTTTAATAACATTGATGAAGAGAGGATATTTTGTGGAAAATCGTTTGACTATTTAAATTTAAAGATTGTCAAATGAATCAGGGAAATAAGATTAATAATTAGTCAATTGTCAGCATTACTGAATCAAGTTTAGTTAAATGAGTAGAAATTAGAAATAACGTTTTGGTTAAAATTTATACTGCTAAAAACATACTTCAGGCATAAGGCTTGGGACAACTTGGCTCCCAAATAGGGCACCTCTACTGTTAATAAACGTGTAACTATTTTATCAAGTATGCATTTAATTAATAATATTATAATTGCACTGTAGGATTATAATACTTTTTTAATCAAATGTAATAAAATGTACAATAGTAAATATAATCTAAATCTACTCTGGTTTTCATAAATTAAGGAACAACCTGAAAACCCATTGGATCTGCTGCCTGTGAATCGGAAGACACTTTAAATTCCCAAAAATATATGTGAATACAGACACGTGGTAAAAAAAAGTAAAGGCCAACTTGAGATAGCCCATGGTTCAGTGTGGGTCACCTTACCACTATGCAGGCTACACAACAGTGTCTCATGCTGTTAATAAGACTGTCCATCAGCACTGTACATAGTATAATCTCCATTGCTCCTCCAAAGCAAGTTGAAATTCCAGGAGCTTGCAGGAGCAGTATTCAGGATAGTAACTTGTCTCCCGAAAGCAACACATGCATATTGGATTTAGTTCAGGAGACCAGGCTATCCACTCCATATGGTTATTTTTTTTTAATTTCAGTTTTTTCAAAAATGAAGGAAGGTCTCTCTTACACAAACAACAGATAACATAGAAGCTATATTGGGTTTGTCTGGGCTATTCTAATGCTATTCTCCATATAGCAATTGATAAGGCAATAACTTTGCAAGTGGGCATTATTATCTTGTGGTAGGAAAGCATCTATTGCACCCATATATGGTTGCATGAAGAGTCTAAAATTATGTCCATGTATCTGTGACTGATGACAGAGCCTATTTCAAGCACATACAAATCTGTGCAGCTACCGAAAGACATCCCTCCTCAAATCATGACACTATGTGGATATTGTCACATTATAACATGTTCCTGGTTCCTCCACATCAACTAATGTGCTGCAAATCACTGTGAAGGACAAATCTCAATTCATCCATGAAGAGCATGGACCACCATTGTTCCTGGATCCAGTTGACACAATGTCTACACCAGTTCAAATGGTCCCATCCCTGAGGTGTCAGGTTAGGGACAAGCATACCACTGACAGCCTACCGTACAAGCATAATCCATGAAGTCATTGGCATACATTGTTAGCAGATATCACTTTTCCGCTTGCTACTGTTAGGTCAGATTGCAGGTGATATGGTGTTGATAGCCTGCTTCTCTGGGTGCATTATGTCAGATTGTTTCCCTTCCTTGGGGTTGTTGTTCATCATTATCCACTCCTGAATCATCTGGATGCACTCTGCACCTGTTGGAATCATTGCCACAGTTTATGCACCACTGAACGACTCACATTAAGCCATCTTGCAGCACCTGCTTGATGTCTCGAGCTTGACCTATAGCTTCAATTTCACTTCTTACAAATGATGACTGGCCTATACCTAAATCTTGTGTCATATGTTATATATATATCATGCATAACTTTTATGCATCTCTATCATCAGTGTTTTATGATATTGTGTTTTTCCATTTGTTCTTAATTCCTTCATGCCTACCTACCTCCCCTGTATCCTATGTTTCAGGAAGTTATTTACTCATGCCTTTTGGCACACTTTCCCTAAACCCTATTTGGTGATCTCAGCTATGCATACGGGCATCATGGCCAAACCAATGCAGTCTCTCTTTGCACAATACGCTGTTCAAAGGAGGCTGCCGACTCCTTCTAACATCATAATTACTTGCAAAGTCAAACCACCTAATGCCCAAGATACTGTGTAAGCATCAAATTTCCTATTATCTTGCTTATCAAAGTCCAAGTTTCACTACCATAACTAACCCTAGAAAGAACTAAACTATTATATACCCTAATTTTAGTCTTAAGGTGCATATGCCTCTTTTTCCACCCACCACAGATTCTTAGAAGTCACATCAGCAATCTCTGTTTTTCTGATTTTCTCATTCCACACATCACCAGTATTTTTTAAACAGTTCTGAAGAAAAATAGCTGCCAAAGAGCATAACTATTCAAGCAACTGAAGCACCATCAACTTGGCCATTTTTTATCACATTCGTTTTCTCTCTGTATATCACAAAACCTATGCTATTACCTGTCACATCAACAGCCCTAGTGAAAGAATTCATCTTTTCAACATCATTAGCCAACAGGGCCCAAACATCCCCATAATCAAAATCGAAAATTATTAAATATTTAGACCATTTAATGCATAATCATTGAATTTTGCATAACATAATGGTAGGCCTTACGTGATCTACCTTTAGCATACCTGTCTACTAAGATCAGCAGGCATGTCGTTGTCTAAGTGTTTGTATGTTGTATGAGAAACCAGGACAAGCTTAATAGATCTTCTAGGTTAGTTCTGTCCTTTGTGTAGAGGAGTACCTTCTTCCCTTTTTTTAAAAAAAGAGACAAAATGCTATTGGAGCTAGACAGGAGTGCAATGCTAAACCAATCACAAGTCAACCAACTCTCACACACAACTCAGTGTTATTATAGAGAATTGTCATTATACTGACTTCCTTGTTCCCCATACGATCTAACCATTAACCACAAATTATGACAATCACCAGAGCCAAAAGCCTTTTAGAAATCTATAAATAATATATAAATAAATATTTTAAATGTGGTTTCAAGCTAATTCTGTTGAGCCACAATTATGCTAAGAATTTTACCTGAAACAGAAAGTAGCTGATACCCTTATAGTTATCACAAAAACTGCGGTCGCCTTTTTTAAAAATAAAAATAATAATAGCCCTGCTAAAAACCCTTAGAAACAACACTTTTATTATAAAAAATATTGGAGATAGGCAAAATAACTTCAGATTGTGATATAGGGCCAGTATTAAAACCAGTAATGCATCTATCCTCATTGCAAACAATGGGAATAGAACTAACATTGTTTAGAATATCTCCTAAATGCTCAGCCGCCTAGCCATATAACCTATATAGATGTAGGTATGTAAAATCGTTTGCTTCCATATATATTTTGCGAAGTACATGCATATTAGTAGGTTGCATAGCTAAAAAAGTAATACTATGTATTTATTTAGAAATCGGACTCAGCATCTTATTGGAGCGGGTGTGGCTCAGTCGATAGCGCGCCAGGCTCGTAATCTGTAGTTCCAAGGTTCGAGTCCCAGCTGAATTAGCGTTGAGATTTATCTCCGCAAAATTCCCCGCCCTGCCCACGGTCAGTAGGGGACACCGATGGGCTTGGAAAGGCCGCCGTCCGTCGGATGGGACGTTAAGCCATGGCTCCGTGTGCTGGAGAGCCATACCCTGTGCACGTTAAAGAACACGCTGGATGGCCTTGACGGGAGGCTACCATCTGTCTCCCAACAGCTGTTCCAGTGGGTCCCCTCCCCCAACCTTCTCTGAGCCTTCGGGATCCATGTGACCTGGCCATTTAGCCCATTGTGTGCAAAAAAGTGCCGCTCAGAGGTAAAACAACCCAACCCAGCATCTTATTTGTAGTTATTAGCAGACAAATGATCATGTCTCATATCCCGGTAGTTGGATCCAGAGCCAGTGGGATAAGTAGGCCGGTAAATTTTTATTTTTATAATCGATAAGGAGAGCTCACATTTGCAAACTCATAAAGTATTTTTGAAAAATTGCATTCATCGCCTTTTTTGAAAAACTTAGTAAAACAAGCTTAAACTCCTATAAAAGATTGAGAAACACCTTTAGTGATTTAACAACTGCCCAAGCTCGTGATTTAAAATGTTGACCTCAGTAGAAAGATAGCATCCATCAGGGAAAAAAAATGCGTTTTCCAGGATTCGAAACCCTTACTTTTCGCAGGCAGTTACACTAACCAATAGAAGACTGAAAATCAAATATCCATGATGCTCGGCAGTAAGGGCATAAGTCAAAAACTACCTTTTGAATTAAAATTATTAGCATTTTGCAAAAAAGAAAAAGGGCAGGCCACCAGCAGATATATCATATTTGTAATTATTAACTAGTAAATTTACCGGGCGTTACACGGGTCTGAAACTCTCTAAAATATATAGTGGATTGAACTCCCCACATCGCAAGTTTTCATTTGGCTTAAAACTCGTAGTTCATGAAATTTTTCTCGCAATTTTTTTTGGGGGGTGCCAAACAATGGGGTGACAGGAATGGTCGAATGAAAAACTATTTGAGGTCTAACAGAAATCCTCTTTGGATTAAAAATTCCAGATTTACCAAAGTAAACTGCCAAAAAAGGTTTACTTTTTGAGAGAAAAAAAAAATTACTATTCCGTTATTCAATCTACAATTGAATTATTTCTCCACGCATTTTAATATTTTTTTAATTGATGTCATGAGTTTAAAAAACAACATATGTTACAAAAACAAAATTGACAGTTAACTGAAAGAGCCAAAACTAATATTTCAAGAATAATTTATTTCCTTCGAAATACGTAGTTTGGAAAGAAAAACGCCATTTTTACACATATTTTTATCCTCCAGAATCTTCACGAAGTTCACCTCACAATTAACCTCATCAGCCGCTTCAAATCTTCACACACAAAAAAAATGAAGGGATTAAAACATTTTCCTTCGCTATCTACATGCAGAAATCATTTACATAACAAACACATTTCCTGTGATATGCATTGAATCACACAACGCTTGTTTCAAGTTCCTTTGCAATTTTGCACTAAAAGTTATTCGGATGCCGGCATTGGAGTCAGTCAAATGGCTTAGTACAAGGAATCTATCAGATCGTCGCCTTCGGAATGTAGTTGGGATAATACAATGAAGACCAAACTTTAAACTTCTCGCTGGTATCAAAACTTTTACTCTCTCATCCACTCATTACATTAGCATGGAATAGCATGGACCCTGATGGCGATTTTGCAAACTGCGATGGCACAACTATTATTATACGCTTTTTTCTTGGACGCAAAAAAAGTTTGTATTGCGAACGCATTTTCTTGGATTCTGTCCAATAACTACCATTGGTGAAGGTTTAATTGAATTTAATTTAGAAAAATTGTCAAAACTAAAACATTTTTATTTAAACTAAAATGTTAGGACAGGGTATGAAAATGCCGCAAATATGCAAGAAAAGCAGAACAGTTTGCAAACGAAAGGTTTAAACTAAATCCGCTGGCATTCTTTGTGCCGTGTTCAACACAAAGTCTGAATCTTAATGATTTTGCAAGTATTTCACACGAAACAGTAAAATTTTTCGGCTTAGTACAAGAATTATATGTATTTTTTTTCTTCTTTGACGCAAAGATAGTTTATAGTTGTAAAATATTCATTAGGATTAAATTTAAAACTTATCAGTGATACAAGGTGGTCAGGTAGAGTAGATGCTATAAAACTTTTACGATATCATATTGCACAAATTTATGACGCTTTCCTAGAAATATCAAATGATAACAAGAATTAGTTAGAAGGACGCATATGAGAATCTCGTTTTCAAAAACAAAAGTTTTTCCTTTACCCATTGTTTCATTCCTTAAAAGTTTCAATTTGAGTTAGCGGTTGATAGGGAAAATGCAAATACTATTTCATTAATAATTATACAACATAAAAGTATTTGTCTCTTAATTCTTAAATCTAAAAAGTTGCATTTCCCATATTTCTATCAGAAAAGAGGGTTCCATCTGTCAGTGGAATATTTCTTAAAACTACCACTAATTTTCAAATCTGTTCTGTACATATTATTTGTAACACTCGATAACATCTCTACTGTTTCATCATTTCATTGATCTGTAAATATATATGTATATTAAAACTACTTAGTATTTTAAAAATGCGTATTATAATATTTCGTTAGTACTAATCAAATTAAAAAAGTTTTCTAATTTTCATTTTCATTGCTTCCAATGGAAACTTCATGATGTTCGCATTCCACCACGAAATTTCATATTTCTATCATTAATACCTCGTTACAATATTCGTTTTAAATTTTGGAATTTTCAATCTTTTTCACCATTAGAGGGCGCAAATTATAGTGTTCGAAAGATTCGAAACTACAAAAAAAAAGGTTCGAAAGTACGAATCATGATATTTTATCAATTCTTATCTAACTCTAAAAAGATTTTTTTCATTTATCTCTAAATACAAACAGTTATCTGCTAAAACAAATATTTGTCTTTTACCCTCCCCCCCCCTGGTCTAAGAGGCAATTCATTGTTGCCAATGGAAGCATCATGGTGTTCACGCTCTACCACCAAAATTTAAAATTTTTAGCTTAAATCGTCGTTTGAAATTTTGGAATTTGCAAATTTTTCCACCGTTAGGGAGCGCAATTTTAGTTTACAGAAGATTTAAAAAGTGTGAAGCATAATATTTTATCAATTCTTATCTAACCCAAAAAATTTTTTCATTTATCTCTAAAAACAAACAATTATCTGCTAAAACTAAAAAGGTGTTTTCCCACACCCTCTGGGTCTAAGACAGGCATGGCCAACATACGGCCCGCGTAATGAATTTATGTGGCCCGCGAACAATTTTTCAATATTAACATTTAACTTCTAGTAATTAATCGAATGAATTCTCGATTCTTCTATATTTTTTAAAAAAGATTCCGTTATAAAGAATTAAAACTTTTATACTCATCTGCACTCGATGTTCAAGCGACGTTGCCAGCAGGCGAGTAAAATATTTTTGCATAGTGCAAAAATATTTTAAAAATCGATCATGTTACAAATGTAGTTGTGAAATTAGTGAATTTCCTACGATCAAAAGGATTAAATCACAGGCAATTTATTGATCTCCTTGAAGAACTAAATACCAGTCATTTAGATGTACTATATCACAATAAAATCCGTTGGTTAAGTTTGGGAAAAGTTTTAAGACGTGTGTGGGACCTTCAAGCGGAAATAAAAATATTTTTAATGCTTAAAGAAAATGAGGATTTTCCTGAATTATTAGATCCAAATTGGATTTGTGATTTAGCATTTTCTTTGGATATTCTCACACATTTGAACGAATTTAACACATGTATACAAGGAAAAAATTTATTTGCTCATGATTTAATACAGAAATTAAGAGCTTTTAAAATGAAGCTTTGCCTTTTTTCTACAATTCTGGCTGAATGTAAATTTGATCATTTTCCAACGTTACAGACCATATCTTTAAATATTTTAAAAGAAAAGGTTAAAACATTTAATAAAAACATCCTTGCACTAATGACAGATTTCGAACAGAGATTCGATTGCTTCAAAAAAATTGATAAAATTTTATCTATTATCCGAAATCCATTTTCTGTACAAGTTGATGACGTTCCTGTTGATATACAATTAGAAATAATTAATTTACAATGTGATGAATTATTACATGAGAAATATCGAGAAGAGCAAGAAAATTTGTGTAATTTTTATAAGCAATTGAATAATGAAAAATATGGAAATTTAAAAAAACTTGCCAAGACGTATTTAGTAACCTTTAGCTCAACTTATATTTGTGAACAAACCTTTTCTTTAATGAATCTAAATAAAAGTACAACAAGATCAAGATTGAATGATTTACATTTGGAGGCTGTGTTAAGAATAGCTACTACAAGTATAGAACCAGATATTAAAAAAATAATAAGCGATGCAAACCGCCTCAACACGTCGCATTAGTTATTATGTTAATTTGTTGTATTGATTTACTTACAATTATTCATAAACAAATTTCATAATAAAATTTTGTTTACTTAAAGAAATAAGTGTTTTGCTTAACATTTTTCAATTTTAATATTTCGTCCGGCCCGTGAAAATATTTTTTTTTCCAATCCGGCCCGGGGGCAAAAACTGTTGGCCATGCCTGGTCTAAGAGGTCACTCATTGTTTGCAATGGAAACGTCATGACCTTCAAATTCCACCACCAAAATTTCAAATTTCTAGTATAAATACATCGTTTGGAATATTCGTTTGGAATTTTCAACTTTTTCCACCTGTAGAGGGTGGGAAAGTGCATATCGTGAATATTTCATCAATACCTATCCAACACAAAAATAATTTTTAATTTATCTCTGTAAACGAAAAAGTTCCATGTCTACAGACTGGCAGACAGACGACAAATATAATATCTCGTTTTCAAAGAAAACGAGATAAAAACCAACCGCACATTAGCTGACGTTAGAAAAATCAAGTTAAATTTTTTATGCTGTATTATTAATTTGGTACAATGTTTATTTAAAATTAATATTGTAAGTTGGGCTGTTTTACCTCTGAGCGGAACTTTTTGCACACAGTGGACTAAATGGCCAAATGATAAGGACTCCGAGGTTTAGAGAAGGTTGAGGGGAGAGGACCTTCTGAACAATTTTTGGGAGACAGATGCTAACCTCCAGGCAAGGCCGCCCAGTGTTTTCGTTAACATGCACAAGGTATGGCCAAAGCCATCTGAAGTATGTCCCTCCCGCACACGTCCCATCGAACCGATAGCGGCCTTTCCTAACCCATCGGTGTAGAGCAGGGTGGGGGTTGTGCGGAGATTAAAATATTGTAAGTGAAATGTTACTAAATCCAAAAATAAAAATACGCCTTCCTTCTTTGAACGATTTTACAAAGTTTTTAACCGATAATCGAACCAATAAATATTTTGAAGATGTATTTTCTTTTGTTAATGATCTAGCTAAGGATTTAGAAGTGAAACCTAATTTCCCTTCAATTGAAAATGTTAAGATCTAGAAGACGAAACATTTTTATTACGAAATCACTGGTGATACTATATTAGATCCCAAAATGCATTTTAAAATTGATTTTATTGTTATATTCAGGATCAAACATTATCGTTCATTGAAGACAGATTTTAAGCGCTTAGAGAATACAATGATATATTTGTATGTAACACGTCATCTTGCATGTCAATGTACCACGTCATCGATGCAGCCGAATAATCATTGATTGATGTGAAGATTTTGAATTAAAATCTGATGAACTGCGAAATGGATCAGATATCGATAGGATTGTTTATTTGAACATTTTAAATCTTTAAAGCTGTATTTTGAAACCAGAAGATTAAATGGAACTTCAAGATATTCTTCAGTATATATTGGGTAAAAGATCTTCAAGTCATCAAGAAGATGCTAGTGGCTATTCATCTCATAATGCTAGTTTGTTTTTTTAAATTGGTATGTTATAATTTTTTTTTAATATCAATTAAGCCAAACCTTTTCTTTTACCTGCGGAAATTATTACTGTATTAAAACTGCACTATAACCCATTCCTCCTAACTCTTTTATATTTGACAAAGTTTAAAATCCGTGTATGTATTAATTTTTATATTAAGCATTTTATGTGAAAACTTCTATATTATGTTCGAGTGTGAGTTTGTTTCAATGTGCGGACTCCCTTTACGTGAAAACGGAATTGTAGTTACTTTAGGAAAGTGTTTGATTTGACATGAAAAGATTTCGAAAATGTTTATACCAAAAACTTCAACAGTTCTTATAATTTTTTTATGTAATCATATGTTTATAAATTAATTGAAAAAAACTCCGCAATTATTGTACAGGTCTTAGCTAGTTTTAATTTAATTTGAGACCTATCTTTTGTAAGTAGCCTAGACTCAAATTATACTGGATACAAACAAGAAATCATAAACTGTAGCCCGGACTACTATTCGAACATTTACGATATTATTACCATCGTATTAATACCTGGAGATCTGGATTCTGCATCAATGCTATAAACTATCGTCTGCCAACCGTCTCTTTAATTAAGTCTTCATTTTAATGAAAAAAGAATTAAAAGATTTTCAGAGTTTGACTTTGAACCAAAAAGCGCCAAAAGCCATTTTTTAAAGTGCTCAGAGCCGCCGGTCCGACCCCTGGACTAAAGAGTATCTTCCCAAAATTTTCTCTTTCTTACCACGACCCGCTTCATACTTGAAAACGCCTTCGACACAATGTACATAACATCGTTATTTTCTTCTTTGTATTAGTCATAAGTTCTGATATTTTACCTTGCCACCTACTAAATGGATGATAAACCGCTAAATATAATTTGATAAATCTTGTAATCAATCATGCCTGTTCTACTGAATTTTTTTTTATTTGTAAAAAGTCCTTTATACAAGCACTTGTCCATGAAGCGTAATTGCTAGCTGAACGTTTCCCATTATCGGCACTTCCATTCCGACGAGTGAATAAACAAACTTCAAAAATGAAAAGAGAAGCTCCGAGAACAGAATTTACATTATTCCTTGGTTTCCAGAACAACATTCGTAAATGTTATTCTCTGATTCGAGTTCTAGTTGCAATGTGTTGTTAATATGCGATTAATCTATAACCTACGATAAAAAAAAAATGCTATTTTAATACACTTCCTCAGTGCCCACCTGTATTAGGACAAGATCTCGGGAAGTGCGCGCTGTTGACCAAGACTGAGAAGAACAAAGCTTTGGTATCGATTTGCTACTAGTATACGGATACATGAATGCACAGTGAGTGTGGCAGCTAGAGGCCGGGTAAAGCAGCAATCTTTAGTCGCTGCTAGAATGATGCACCCGCACTTGACATTAAAGATAGTACGTGAAATTTCTATTGACTGTCAGCCATCTGTATATATTCATTGTATCCTTTGTCGTGGATATATTGCATTAGCCTTTGCATTTCATAGTTTTTTAAGCACCACAATGCTATTGAAGTTTATAGCTATGTTTCTATTGATTAATACATACGTAAAAATTTCTCTTTTCAAATGCCAGGGAGTAAAGACCCTCTTCCCTTCGAGAAGTTCGAACTTCCGGGTTTACAAATACAATAGTTACAGCTTTTCGAACTCCAGCATCAGGTTTTTTTTATTCTTCAGTTCCCAGGTTCTCAACTGTGTTAGCGTTAAGATTTATCACCGCCACCCACCCGCCCCTTCTGCTCTCGGTCAGAAAGGAGACACCGATGGGCTTGGAAAGGCCACTCTCCATTGGATGGGACGTTAAGTCATGGCCCCCGTGTACAGGAAAGCCTTACTCCCTGCACGTTAGAGAACACGCTGGATAGCCTTAACTGGAGGCTTCCATCTGTCTCCTAATATCTGTTCAGTGAATCCCCTTCCCCAACCTTCTCTGGGTCCTTGCGATATAGTCCATTGTGTGCACAAAGTGCTGTTTAGAAGTGAAACAACCAAACATTTTAAGCATTTTTCTTTCAATTGTTAAGGCACATACTTGACGAAAAATATGTAGTAATTAAAAAAAAATTCCAATATGTTTATTTTCGTATTAGTGTATATTTTTGCTTAAAATAAAACATCTACGTTTGAATAATGTTGTTTATTGCATAAGATTCTTGGTTTCTTTGTTAACCAACATTTCGATTATCCGACCCAATCGCTGTCGGTGTCAATCGAGAGTGCAGTGTTTGCTATCTGTTTGCACCTTGTACATAAAAGAATGTATTGCAAGAATCTCACAGTTACGGCTGAAGCTGCTGCTTTTTATAATATGTGGAGAATGTAATGTTTATGGTCAGAGGGATTGTAATGTAAAAGTAACTAATGCTGGGCAATGTAGTAAAATTTGGATTCTATGGACTATATAAGGAAATAGGCTGTCGGGAATAGGCGATAGTCCATAAGATCGAGATATTATTTCTCTATCAACAGCACTGTGCTGTTTAGTTTTGTTATTCTTACAATGAAATAATATAGTAGCAATATAATGCAAAATAATAATGTAATGAGAGTTTTAGCCGTCCCGTGGCGAGTGGTTAGCGCGCTTGGCTCTGATCAAAGGGACCTGGGTTCGAGCACCGGTTATAGAAAAAGACGTTTCTGTTGTTTTTCTGCTGAGTTTCCGCCATCCTCACAGACTTTCTACTGTGGCGTATAAGCTGACAGGCTCTTGTCAAACCTCTTTGGCAAGCAACTGCTTGATGGGGTATTTATTTTTATTATTTATGAGAGTTTGAAGCTATATTTCACCCATATACAGCGTTTAATATAAAAAAAGCGATAAAAAATTATGTTGACGGATGCTGCAAATACAGTCATTCTGAATCGTTCTGAAATACCTACTATGGTGATTTAGTTGCTGACTTTGTGCTTTGAGAGATTTGCTCATGTAGGATAAATTTCTGGTATGGCCGAGTGGTTAGCGCGCTTGGCTACTGATCTAAGGGACCTGGGTTCGAGCCCCGGGTAAGGCATGGATGTATGTGTCGTTCTTCTGCTGAGGTCCTGCCATCCTCTCAGACCTTCTACTGTGGCATATAAACTGACAGGCTCCTGTCAGACCTCTGTGGCAAGCAGCTGCTTGAGGAGGTATTTATTTTTATTTATTTATTGTGTATGAATTGAAATCTTTCTTTGTCTCTCAAATGCTGATAGTAGGGCTGCATACCACTTTTCTGCCACATTCATGAAATTCAAATGCTTATCCCGGACATCTTTCACTTCAGAAAATTTAGATTTGTCTATCGTTTTCACTTCGTCATTGTCTTGTTCTTCCTCTGAAACATCTCTTCAGTCAAGAATCTGGTATCCACGATTCCCCTCATCTGCATCTAGCCACTTTGCAACATCTTCTGAAAAGCACCGAATTGTCCTGTAATGAATTAGTTTTGTGATAATATATAGGCGATAGTCCATAAGATCGAGATATTATTTCTCTATCAACAGCACTGTGCTGTTTAGTTTTGTTATTCTTACAATGAAATAATATAGTAGCAATATAATGCAAAATAATAATGTAATGAGAGTTTTAGCCGTCCCGTGGCGAATGGTTAGCGCGCTTGGCTCTGATCAAAGGGACCTGGGTTCGAGCACCGGTTATAGAAAAAGACGTTTCTGTTGTTTTTCTGCTGAGTTTCCGCCATCCTCACAGACTTTCTACTGTGGCGTATAAGCTGACAGGCTCTTGTCAAACCTCTTTGGCAAGCAGCTGCTTGATGGGGTATTTATTTTTATTATTTATGAGAGTTTGAAGCTATATTTCACCCATATACAGCGGTTTAATATAAAAAAAGCGATAAAAAATTATGTTGACGGATGCTGCAAATACAGTCATTCTGAATCGTTCTGAAATACCTACTATGGTGATTTAGTTGCTGACTTAGTGCTTTGAGAGATTTGCTCATGTAGGATAAATTTCTGGTATGGCCGAGTGGTTAGCGCGCTTCCATATCGCCTCCAACTTCTCAAAATCAAATATCCACATTTTTCAAAGAGGAGCTTCTTCCATCCATTAGCAAAAGTTGTCATCTTTGTTTCCTGCCAAGCACTGGCCCATTGAAAAATGGCTGATTTAATGATATATACTGATGTTCAAAGCCCTCTACCTTGTGGTATCCTCCAGTTCATCGTCGAACTTCTCAAAAACCATTTTATCCAGGAACTTTCTTCTATACAACCTTTTGCATGTCACTATGATGATGGTTCAACGGAAGTTGTGTTGTTTGGGAGGTAATATAAATTTTGAAAAAATTCCCCACCCCCTCCAGCAGCTGCTTGCCGCAAAGTTCTGACAGGAGCCTGTCAGACATCCGTAGTCTAGTAGCTCCAAACGGTTAACAGACATTGTCAGTTATTGAAATGTGTTATGAATGCCAGAAGTAATATAACATGGATTTATTACTGTTCAACTCCCAGAAAGATCGACAACTACGTTTGGGTTGCGGAAGAAGAACCGTGTCTTCAAATCCTCCCGCAAGACTTTCGCTCAAAGAAGAGGATGTTCTACATTTTTTTATTTCCCAAAGACGAATAGCCTTGGACACCTTACCTGAAAGAATGACTATAAATGGCTAATAGGTTGGGTTGTTTTACCTCTGAGCGGCACTTTTTGTACACAATGGGCTAAATGGCCAAGTCACAAGACCCCGTAGGCTCAGAGAAGGTTAGGGAAAGGGAACAGACTGGAACAGCTATTGGGAGACAGGTGGTAGCTCCCTTCAAGGGCATCCAGTATGTCCTTTAATGTGTACAGGGCTTAACGTCCCATCCGACGGAAGACGGCCTTTCCAAGCCCATCGATGTCTCCTACTGACTGTGGGCAAGGTGGGGAGTTTTGCAGAGATAAATCTCAACACTGACCTAGCTGGGACTCAAACCTAGGAACTGCAGATTACGAACCTGGCGCACTCCAACTGAGACCCCTGCCCCAAATGGCTAATACTACATACCAACATTGTTTATCCCAAAATGGTTAAGGAGATGAAGGAGCAGCTTCCAACAACAGGCGTACCAACAACGGCCTATCTGGAGCAGGAAAAAATCAAACAGCTACCCCATCCTGCATATTCACCCGATCTTGCATGCACCATGCGATTCTTGGTTGCTTCCAAAAATTAAAAAAAAATTTGCTGGGAATTCATTTTCAAGGGTGCAAGACTTTGCAAAATGCGTTCTTTCAGAGTTACGGAGTATTCCCCAACAGGAATACTATCAAGCTTTCCAGAATTGGCGTAGACGTCTGCAACTTTACATTGATGCTGGAAGCACTTTGAAGTACAGTAGAAGTTTTTTTGAGATAAATGCAATGGTGTTTGTTCCGCAGATGCATCTCAAGAACTTGAACGTCCCTCGTAACACAAACAGCTTTGGAACACAAACAAGCAGTTTATCTGCACGATGTCACAAAGCCAATATCTAATATAGCAATCAAGAGCAAATTGAAAAAGCAGTCTGGTTTGTGCAAGACTCAGTGACTCACTGAACAAAAGCCGGTAAAAACACATTGTTGCGGGAGGGGGATTCACAGTTAGAGGTCGTAATTATAGTTTTCGAAAGATTCCGAAAGTGCGAATCATAATATTTTATCAATTCCTATCTAACCCTAAAAAGATTTTTTCATTTATCTCTAAATAGACATAATTATCTGCTAAAACAAAAAATTGTCTTTTCCCCCCACTCCGGGTCTAAGAGGTCAATTCAATTCATTGTTGCCAATGGAAACATCATGGCGTTTACATTCCACCACCGAAATTTTGGAATTGAAAATTTTTTCCACCGTTAGAGGGCGCAATTATAGTTTTCGGAAGATTTCAAAAATGTTAATCATAATATTTTATCAATTCTTATATAACCCAAAAAGTATTTTTCGTTTATCTCTAAATAACACAATTATCTGTTAAAACTAAAAAGGTGTGTTTTCCTACCGTCTCTGGATCTAAGGGGTCAAATCATTGTTGGCAATGGAAACTTCGTGACCTTCATATTCTACCATCAAAATTTCTGGCATAAATAAATCATTTGCAATATTCATTAAAATTTGGAATTCCCCCCCCTCCTCTATTAGAGGACTCAATTAAAGCGTTTGGGAAATTCGGAAAGTGCAAATTGTAGTATTTTATCAATGCCTATCCAACCAAACAGAATTTTTAATTCATCTTAAAAAGCGATCAGGTATCTCTTAAAACATAAAAGTTACATTTTACCACCATCCCTGAGTCTAAGAGGTCAACTAATTGTTGCCAGTGGAAACTTCATGATCTTCACATTTGATCACCAAAATTTCAAAATTCTTGTCTTTCGTTAAAAATTCTTTCATTAAAAATTTTGGTATTTCAGTTTTTTTGCTACTGCTAGAAGGCGCATCTATAGAGCTTTTGGGAGATTCGGAAAATGCGAGGCGTAATCTTTCATCAATGCCTATCCAACATAAAAATATTTTATATCTATAAAGAAAAAAAAGTTCGATGTCTATAGACGGACAGACGACAAAGTGAACACATTATTTCATTTTTTTACAACGAGATAATAAATAGAAATAGTGTAAAATATCAAGCACCAGTGTTTCAGAACAATTTTACTACAGTCCTCAACAGTCTTTGTGTTCCTTAGCATATTTAAGACTTTTTGGTAATGGCATGCTCATTTCTAAATAGCGTTTTTCAACAATGTTGGTTTGATGTTTAAAGTTTCGGAAGCTTTGATTAACAGGGGTATTGCTAGATATAATAATTACCTAAAGGTATAAGTTTAATATTTTTTTCTTGGCAAGCTTTCAAGACTTCGTCAAAGAGTGTGCACCTAACCTTTCAGCTGTAACATCTACTCCAGTGGTTCCCAACCTTTTTACACCAGAGGACCACATTCCCAAATCACAGTTGAGTTGCGGTCACACCACTCGGCCTGGTTTCACATCTTTCATTTGTCATCAACATGTTTTCTTTTTTTAAATATCCAACAGTTTAATTTGCATATTCATTTTCAATGGAAGGGATAAAAAATAACATGTAAAAAAGAGTCCCTACTAAAACCATCCACAATAACTAAAGTCTGCTCATTTGCAAGACGGACTAGATGTTAACAAACATTATCACGTGATGTGTGTTGTGTTGCGATTGGTCTCTCCACTCTCACACATGCAGCAGTTCGCCTTTCGGTCCCAACTTTATTTTCTCCATGCTCAGTAGTCGGCAGCAGTGATTAAGAATTAGATTAAAGATGAAAAATTTTACATTATTGGCACCACAGTCACGGACCACAGGTTGGGAAACACTGATCTACTCCATAAGCTTTCTTCAGGTGTGCTGAAGTTGATTTTCTATTCTGTAGACCTAAAATTTTAAGGGTTTTTTTCCCCAGTCTTCGTGTTATTTTCCTCTTTCTACCACATTTCCCTGCTCCAGACGAGCGATAGTTTTTTTTTTGGCTACCAAAAATATGTCAGATACAGTTTCTTCTTCAAAAAGCTTTGCACAAAAGTAATTTTACGGTGTGACGTCTTTTTTTTCCCGAGTTGCAGACTCCAAATATAAACTTTTACTAACGAATTTTTTCAAAATAATATAAAATTAGTCATATCTGTCACTAGTGAGATTTTTTATATATCCAAGTTTACTACTTTGAGTCTAATAAATTGTCCATCACTAGGGATCTTTGTACTTTTGGCACTGATTACCAAAAGTATTCGGACACTTTCTGTCTGTTACGTGAATGAAAAGCATCTTCAGAGTTCCCAAACGTTAAAAATAAGGTTTTTATGGAAAAATAGAACTGAAAATATACTGTATATCTCACTCGTATCTTTTTATACCAAATCATTTACGAAAATATTATTGTGGAATGTATAATTATTCAGTTTGAAGAAAAGATTAGGACGAGCGAGCATAATAGCATCTGCAACGACATTTTTCTGGAAAAAGTTTATTTTCAAAATTAGGAAACTTTGAGTGTGAGTTGGGTTGTTTTACCTCTGAGCAGCACTTTATTATTATTTTTCGCATACAATGGGCTAAACGGCAAGTCTCGAGGGCTCAGAGAAGTTTGGGGGGAGAGGACCCACTGGACAGCTGCTAGGAAAGATGGTAGCCTCCTGTCAGGGTTGCCATCGCGTTCTTTAACATGCACAGGGTATGGCTCTCCCGCACAGGCGGCTACGGTTTAACGTCCCATCCGACAGATGGTGACCTTCCCAAGACCATCGGTGCCACCTACTGACCGAGAGGCAGGGTTGATGCATTAGCGGAGATAAGCTCGAGCGCATGTGGGACTCGAACCTGGTAACTACTGATTACTAGCGTTACGCTAGTAATCAGTAGTTACCAGGTTCGTTAGTAAAAGTTTATATTTGGAGTCTGCGACTGAGCCAACTCCCACTCCAGGCATAACTGTGGAAATTGTACTAAATAACTTTCACCCCAATGTCAAAGAATGATAGTAATTCGATTGTGGCAGATGAAAGGAAGAAACCTCGTACTTAAATCTGGAAATAATGTGATATCAGCTTTTTATGAATTTGAAAAGAAACGCACTGTTATTGATTAAAGATGTGTCACAGCATCAGATATGTTCGACCCATTGTAGAATGTGCTCTTCAGCATTGTTCCCTCATCCAATGTCCATTCACAAAAAAATTATTGGCTTTCGTTACAGATCCAGCTAACTTAGAAATAAAGAACTCTCCGTGTGCTCTATGAAGACTTATATTTTGACTTAAATCTGTGCTACAAAATTATCTATGGCATCTCGTATTACAATCCCAAATAACCTTTTTTTTTTGCATAATAACAGAACTAGACATCACCCGCTATGTATTGATATTCCATTTGCAAGAAGAGATTCCAATCTTAGTATAGAATATCTCCCTGAACCGTTATTACAGCTCCACATGGCTATTTTTAAAAAGACGTTTACGTTGTATTGATTTATCAAAATACCTTCGATGCTTTGAATTTTTACATCGTCTTCACAACATTTCGTTTGCATTTATCTGCCACCGGTTTATTACCGCAGATGTTTTATAAAGTTTTATATCTCTATTCTTACACTTTTGTGATGCAACTATTTATCCTGTATTTCCCACTTAATTCTCCTAAATGGAGTCTAAATTTTATATACTTTTTATTTATTACAGTTAATGTAAAAATATAGATGCAATTTATCGGGCATCATATTTGAACCCCAGATTTATTGCCAGTACGGTTATGCCGGTTCGTATGAAATGTCATGGTATATCAGATAACGTTTTCGATCTCTCACAAATTTTCCAGTTTGGTTTCGCAGCTCTAATGAAACATAATCATGCTTTTGACGCCTCTTTCTATTTGTCATTTGTTTTCCTTACCATGGGATAATGACGGGAATCGAAAAGAATTATGTTATTAGACTCCAGAATAAAGTTGTAGCCAGTTAGGAAGAAAGAATTTTATTTTTATAGTTCAGGGCTACTCAAAAGGCGACCTAAGAAGAACGTGTGGGGAAAACAATCTCTTTTTGCGAACGTAATATAGAAATGAAACCAAAGACCGGGAAAAAAAATGAAACTTGCTGTATAAATGTAATTTTACGGATTCCTTATCATTTACCTTTCGAATCTAGATATGTTTAATGTAAACCGCAGTTTGGAACCGGATGTTTAACAGGTTTACTTTTTGTATTAAATAAGTTAAGTTGGAAAGTTAAAACTATCCACTAGTGTTTCTAACAATATAAAATTAAGTAACGACAATAAATTGTTTTATAACGAAAAAATTAATTTAACGTTCTCATCTCTGTGTTAATCTCTCGTACAAAGAATTATACACGAAATGGTTTTAGACATTGTCCACAATACACCTCGTTTCTCATTTTTCTCTTTTAAGGTAGTGTTAGAACGCACGCCCCATATATACAGCATGTCATTTAAATCGCAAGAATGGAAATAAAAAATCTTTCACTGACTAACAAGGGGCGGGGGGTGACTCAGTCGATAGGGTGCCAGACTCGTAATCTGTAATTACCCGGTTCGAATTCCAGCTGGACCAGCATCGAGATTTATCTCCACAAAACTCCCGCCCTGCCCACAGTTAGTAGGGGACACTGATGGGTTTGGGAAGGCAATTGTCCGTCAGATGGGACGTTAAGCCGTCACCCCGTGTGCGGGAGAGCCATATCCCTGTGCACGTTAAAGAACATGCTGGATGGCCTTGACGGGAGACTACCATCTGTCTCCCAACAGCTGTCCAGTGGGTCTTCTCCCCCAACCTTCTCTTAGCCTCGGGACCTTGTGACCTGGCCGTTTAGCACATTGTGTGCAAAAAAAAGTGCCGCTCAGAGGTAAAACAACACATCATCATCATCATCCTCAAGCAGCCATGGGCTACGGAGGTCCAACCAGACCGTGCAATTTAATAATAAATCCGATAGTAATTCCAACTGAGAATTAAATCAAATTGATCACTTTCTTCCGTGGACTGGAAAGGATTAATTTATCACTGATCGCGTAAAAGTTGAAATAGTACCCGTAATACTTATTACTAAAGGAACGGCGGTTGGCTCCTAAAACGCGCAAGGTTCGTAATCTTCATTTCCCAGGTTCGAGTCCCACCTTTGCCAACGTTGAGATTTATCTCCACTAAACTCTCACCCTGCCCTCGGTCAATAGGGGGACGCCGATGGGCTTGGAAAGACCGCCTTTCGTCGAAGGGAGCATAAAGCCGTGGCTCCATGTGTAGGACAGTCATTACCCTGTGCAGTTTAAAGGACACACTGGATGGCGTTGACGGGAGGCTTCCATCTGTCTCTTAACAGCAGCCTAGTGGACTCCCTTCTAACCTTCTCTGATACCTTGAGATCGTTGTGAGCTGCCATTTAGCCCATTGTGTTCCAAAAGGTTCTACTCAGAGGTAAAACGACTCAATCCAAATTATTACTAAAACCTTCTTGAAAAGAGTTTTACGCTTTTCAGTATGTGACGATGCTGTCTCCAGTGGCATTGTCAGCAATGCGAAATTTTCTAACTCGTACAGTGTTACATTTAGCACTCTTTACTATTGTTGGTATATTTAGTAATAAGTTTTATTTTACCCAGCATTAAACTGAGAAAGTAACAGAGAGACCAGGGGAGGATACAAGGGAGAAGCCGTAGCCTACCCTGTGAGAGCTTAATTAAATTTTTTTATATATTTGTGTAATCTTTATCATTCAGTATCATATATTCAAGTCAAGTGAACATAAGCTTTCTAAGTTTATTTTTTGCCTCTCAACGTCACCTGGTTTTTTTGTTTCCGCTCTATTTGTGATTGAAAATAGTCCTTGGTAACTCCTGATTGGCTGAAGCTGATAAAGTAATGTATAGTTGAATCGTCACATTTTTTCGTATCTTGTAAGGTTCATTTTTAATGAAAGGGGAAGGAAGAAGTTTTTACTAAAAAATATTTAAGATGTTGTTTAAAAAACGTAATAAACAATTTCATTTTTTGTAAATTTTCCAAATCTTCTCTGCGAGAGATCTGCACGAATTGTTGAAACTCTCATTTTGTTAATTTTATTCTTGCAAGCAAAAGAGTCTTCTACCGATTTTTTGTTACTTTCTAAAGACTGGTGTAATCGTTGGCATATGCAGATATTGCAAACTAAGAAAGGAGATTCTGATTCGCCGTCGTTTCGGCTCCTTTTGCTGTCGCAGTACTTTAAGGTAGAACCGCGAGCATTGGTCTGTGGTTGCCATGACAACGAGATCTCTGTACATCGTCTGTCGTTCGCACGGGGAGCAACAGGCAGTGTGTGTGTATACCTGGAGTTTCGTTGTGTTAAGACTTTTATGTAGCGGAGCTAATCGCGATTAATTTAACCTTTGCGGAAGAGAGTAGAATTTGATACCAAAAGTAATGCTCTCAGCTAGATACTTTAAACTGGGATATTGTACACAATAATAAGTTTTATTTGTTCTAGTGCTGTTTTGCAATTTTATGCCATTTGATTTGCTTACTTGATTTTAAAAGATTAAGATATGGCTCTTAATAAATGATTAAATAGCACTGACATAATGATATTTTAGATTTTAGGGGCGGGAGTTGGTTCAGTCGATAGTTGGAAGGCTTCTAATGTTTTTTGCTCAGGTTCGAGTCTCAACTGTGTCTGCTTTGAAATTTATTCGACCGACTGCCGCCGAAGAAAGAGAATACGGATAAGATTAAAAAGGCAGTCTTATAGAATGTTAGTCGTGACCCTTGCGGCTATGGAGCCAATACTCTGCACCTTTAAAACCATGCCGGATTGCTTTGATGGTAGTCTTCTATTCTACTTATTAATCTCTGTCTGTCCAGGGACTCTTTTCTGCACCAGAGACGTAGCGAAGGGACTATGGTTGAGGGGGGGAAGAAAATTTTCCAACTCGGAATACAAATTTTGCCACCTGAGAAAATGATACTTTACAAGATTTTAATTATTTGTCTTTGTTACGGACGTTCCCACATTTCCTTTCCGTGTGTGTGGGGGAGGGGGTCGGGCGTCTGCCCAAGATTTTGCAATTTGCCTAGATTTTCCCAACTCTCCACTATATCTCGCAAAGTAACCTCGACAACAACAAATTGTGCCAACTCGCTATAATTTCATAGAAAATAACTCCAATCACACCTAAATTTTACAAAATCACTTCGAATTTTGCCATCTCCCCAATATTTTGCCAAGTTGCCTCGATATCGTCAACTGTCCTTAACTTTATCAAAAAAAAAAAACAATTTTCACAACTCACCTGCATTTAACCAAGTGGCTTCGAATTTGAGCAACTTCCATAGATTTGCCAACTCGCTATATTTTTACAGAAGAAATCCCAATATTTACATCTCACCTGAATTTTACCAAGTCACTTCAAATTTTGCCAACTTCACATGATTTTGCCAATTCTCCTTAATGTGCAAAAGCAATCCCAATTTTCATAACTCGATTTTGTCAAGTTGTCCCGATTTTTCCAACTTCCCAAGATTTTGCCAACTCTCCTCAATTTCACAAAAAAATCCTAATTTCGACAACTCGCCCGTATTTTACCAAGTGGCTTCGAATTTTGCCAGCTGCTCTAGATTTTGTCAAGTTGCCTTGATTTTGCCAACTCGCCATAATTTTATACAAAAAAATCCCGATTTTTGCATCTCACCTGAATTTTGCCAATTCTCCAAGATTTTTCAACTCTCAAGATGTTGCCAGGTTGTCCAATTTTGCCAACTCTCCTTAATTTTAGAAAAACAATCCCAATTTTCACAACTCACCCCTATTTAACCAAGTAGTTCGGCATTTTCTCAACTGCCCTAGATTTTGCAAGTTGCCTCGATTTTGCCAACTTCCCTTAATTTTACAAAATAAAGTCTCAATTTTTACAACTCACCTTGATTTTACCAAGTCACTTCGAATTTTGCAACTCCGATTTACTTTGGAGAGGGAGTCTGCGCCCTTAGGATCCTTGTGGCTTGGCCATCTAGCCCTTTGTATGAAATAAAAGGTGCGGTTCAAAGATAAAACAACTCAATTTTTAGGACTTTCGAGTAATGTTACAAAAGTTGTCGATTTTCTAATAGTTAATGTGTAAAATCTGAGCAAACAGTGTCCAAAAAAGGAGGTAGGAGCTGGAGCAAATTCAAAAAGCTTGTAAGGTATTTTTAAGAAATAAAAATTTCTTGAAAATATTTTCTCTTCTCACAGAAAAATGTAGTCGATGTTTCCTAGTTTTTGAAGGTAGTCGTGACGCGTAATATTTTTCTCAAAATCTAAGGTTAGGTTCTTTCTGTTGATACCCCCGTTAATTTTTCGTATGACTACTTTGCCTGTATTTTTCAAAATAATTTTTTGATTATCATTTAAACTTTTATCCATCTGTCGTAAGCCATTTTAGTTCTAAAGATTCACAAGTGAAATGACCAATTTACTTACTTAGCTTGTATGATTTGGGATGGTATTAATCTTTTAATCGTGCACAGATATGTAAAATACTGGGAATATGCTGTATTTGTCTTTAAATTACATTAAACAGACAAATGTAAACTAGATTCACATTATCAATGCTGCGCTAAGCGGGCGGCCGAATAATCGACAAAAAAATTCTTTAAACTCTAAAAAAATGCATTTTTGTCTTAAAACTTCGAAATTTAAAAATTGCATTTTTATATTAGATGTATCATTTTTCCGGCTTATAAAGACTTCTTGTAAATTTTGTTGTTCATTAATGTCTGTTCCTAAACATAATTCACACACATTTTAAATTTTCTTTCAACAATAAACAATGCAGCCCAGTGTTGTCCTTGAGTAGCAAACAGAAAAAAAAACACTCTTTAAAATTCGAAAATGTGGAGACATGATGACCATAAAGTAGCTACAAAGAGGGGAAGGGGACAAAGATAAACCCTGCAGAACAATGCAAGTCTCAATCAGGGGCGTGGGGATGGGGTGAGGCCCCTCCCCAAAAGTAACTCGGAGTTAGCAAAATTCGAAGCGACTTCGTAAAATCTAGGTGAGTTGCGAAAATTTGTTAGCTTTTCTTTTTTGTAAAATTAAGGGGAGTTGTCAAAATGGAGGCAACTTGGCAAATCTAGGGCAGTTTGGAAAATGGAGAGACGGCAAAAACTAGAGCAGTTGGCAAAATTCGAAGCCACTTAATGAAATTCAGGTGAGATATAAAAATGGGAATTTTTTATGTAAAATTATGGCGTGTTTGCAAAATCTAGGAGAGTTGGCAAAACTTTGGGAGTTGGAAAAATTCAGGTGAGATGTAAAAATTGCAATCTTTTTTCTGTGAAATTGGCAAAATTGTGGCAACTTCGCAATATTTAGGAGAGTTTGCAAATCTTGAAGGAGTTGACAGAATTCAGAGTGACTTTGCAAAAATCAGGTGAGATGTAAAAATTAGGATTTTTTCTGTAAAATTATGGCGGATTAGCAAAATTCGAATCCACTTGGTAAAATAGGAGCGAGTTATGAAAATTGGGATTGTTTTTGCAAAATTAAGGAGAGTTGACAAAATCGAGAAAACTTGGCAAAATTTTGGGGAGTTTGAAAAATTTGAAATGACATAACATTGTTCAGGAGAGATTTAAAAATTGGGATTGTTTTTGCGAAATTAAGTTGAGGTGTAAAATCGAGGCAACTTGGCAAAATCTAGGGGAGTTTGCAAAACTGGAAACCAGTTGGTAAAGTACAGGTAAGTTGTGAAAATTGGGATTGGTTTGTGAAATTAAGGAGAGTTGAAAAAATCGAGAACTCTTGGCAAAATCCAGGGGAGTTGTAAAAATTGTGCCTTTCTTGTGCAATTAAGGAGAGTTGATATAATTCGAAGTGACTTGGCAAATTCAGGGAAGACGTAAATATTGCGATTTTTTTCTTTAAAATTACGGCGAATTGGCAAAATCTAGGGTAGTTGGCAAAATTCGATTCCACTTGGAAAATACGGGCGAGTTATGATAATTGGGATTGAGTTTGTGAAATTAGGGAGAGTTGACAAAATCGAGAAAACTTGGTAAAATCTTTTGGAGTTTGAAAATTTTGAAGCGACTTCGGAAATTTAGGAGAGATGCAATGATTGGGATTGGTTTCGTGAAATTAAGGAGAGTTGGCCAAATCAAGGGGAGTTGGGAAAATTCACACTAACTTGCTTCAATTCAGGCGAGAAATTCTGTGAAATTATGGCTAGTTTGCACAATTGGAAGTCGAATGGCAAAATGCAGGAGAGTTGTGAAATTTGCCTCGCCCCCCTCCCCCACATACACACGGAGCAAAAATCTAGGTACGAACCTGATAGAGACATTATTTTCTGTTTGCAAAATTTGATTTTCGAATCCCCCCCCCCAACCACCATAGTCCTTCGCTACGCCCCTGGTCTCAATAGGTTGAAAATGTGATAACAGAGCGGTCAGCTTTCATGAATTTAAAATCTTAAATTTCTTACAATTACTCCTCGGGAAGCCGTCCCGTGGCCGAGTGGTTAGCACGCTTGGCTACTGATTTAAGGGACCTGAGTTCGAGCCCCGGTGATCTAACGGACCTGGGTTCGAGCCCCGGGTAAGGCATAGATGTGTGTGTCCTTTTTCTTCTGAGGTCCTGCCATCCTGTCAGACCTCTGTGGCAAGCAGCTGCTTGATGGGGTATTTATTTTTTATATACTCCTCGGGAATCATTTCAACATGCAAAGAACTGTTGGCTGTGAAACTTTCTCGCTTCGTTGTCGATAGCGGTTACCTTTAATCTTCAGTGACAAGGTGATTTCACTAAATGGTAGACTTCAGCTTCCAGAAATTGCTTTCCTTGATGGGGAATATTTTCCCAACAAATGGGACAAATGTTATGACGAGACTTTCAGTTAACTCATGGGAGGCTGTGACGTGAGTTGGGAGTACTGGGTGGGACTGGGTTATCGTTAGACAAACGTGAAATAGTGTAGCAACCTTTCAGTGTGGTGGCTCTATTCCCCCCATATCTTGAAGTTAAAGAGTCGACGTTATACAGGAGAGGTCATCCTGCAACCAGACAACGAGAACTATAAAGGCAGCATAAAGGTAAATACTTGGACTTTTCCAGTTTTTTTCCATATATTATTTTTGAACCCTTTTCCATTTGCAAAAAGATAGTGAATGATTTTACAAAGCTGTTGTTGGAATTTATGCTATCGTTACGGTAACCATTCATCCTATATTTTAGGGAGTTGTCCTATATAATTATAAAAATTGAGAAAGACATATTTATTATTCTTCCTATTGCTTTTCGCTTGATATTTGCCAGTTTGTCGGTTTGTGGATTTGTCGAAACAGTTGTTCCCCCATATCTTTCGAATGCGATGGAGAAAATGATTCATGTGACAAATGAAAGCTTGTGACGCGGGGAGTGTCGTAGACTATAAAAATTTGACTCCCCATGCTTTCTTTCCTCCTAAAAAAGGGGAAATATGAAAAATATTCTGTTATATATCCAGAACGCGAATGCCGAAAGTAACTAGCTATGAAATGAAAGCTTCTGACGCGAGGAGTGTCATAGGCTATTCCACTGTTCTTCTCCACCGATAAAAAAAAAAAGCGGGGGGGGGGGGGGGTCCTTGGGGTTAGATTTTTACTGGTCATATTTCAAATTAAAGCTTGTGACTCCAATATCATGGGCTACTTCAAATACGACTCCAAAAGAGAGGAAAAATGTGGTCTATGTTTTTGAGTCGTATATCAAATGAAAGTTTTTGAAGGTAGGTGTTTTTAGTGACAAATAAAAAATATAAATAAGAAATTTAAAAAATACTAATCTTCCAATAATTGCCCCAAAAAGTAGAAAATAAACATAAGTGCAATTCACTGAGTTCGTATTCACTTCAAAGGAAGATAGGGTGCCGATTTACCTACACAAGATTGCCACAGCCTTATCTTCCTTCAAATTGAATACGAACTCAGTAACTGATTGCATCCTCGATATACTCTGGATTTATTTTTCTACTTTTTAGGGCCCATATAAAAAGATATGTAATTTTTTTTATTTTTAATTTCTTTATTTTTTGTTCTGTCCTTTAAAAATCCTATGTTTTGATACGAAATAAAAATAATTTTGTCTTCCTCTAATTTCCATAAATTCATATATGTAAATTGTGGTACTATAACCTATAATATTTACAATTCGGAATTTTTTAATTGTACTAAATTATTAAACATTCTTGAAACAGTGTGAACCTTTGACAAATTAAAGGTTATTTTCTTGATTTGTTATTTTTTACGTGTTTGAATATTTTTTGCATTTTAAATAAAATTAATGTATGCATATTATTTGTTTTATTTTAGAGCTTTTTTTAGGATATTTGCCAATTTTCGAAGATGCCATTGTTAGACATATCATAAAATGTAGAGTATCATAACAAAAATTGACGAACAAATATTTTTAAATAAATAATTACCAGAAATATGCCTTTCAATAAGTGTCATACATTTTCCCCCAAAAAAATGATCATCGTAGCTGTCATAAAGAATATTTTTTTATCTTTATTTGTGGTTGTCCGACATATTTGGATTGGAGAGAGTTTTTTTTATATATATATTGGGCCATTTACTGAGATTTCACGAATTCTTTTTTATCAAAGCCACACCATTTTATATTCTCTTAATTCCTCCCCCCCCCCCCTCAGTAGTCTTACGTAAATCAACGTTTAGAAATATTAACAATTCATAATCAACGTTTAAACGTAAATCAACGTTTAAACGTAAATCAACGTTTAGAAATATTAACAATTTTTTGCGAAGAACTTGCATTCACATAGCCAAAAATAATCCTGAATGGACAAAAATAAATCCATTGGATGTAAATCTTGAAATATACCAGATCAAAACTTCCCTTAGTGAATACGTTTTTCTAACTCGGGGACAGTAGGAGATGGGGGCAAGTTTCCCACCTACGAAATTGTAGAATGGCTAAAAACTAGGATTAAAATTCATTGACTTTTTGTGTGTAATGACTTATTTTCATCTTTGTTGTTCTATTGCATGTGGTTTTAAATTATACTGGAACTGAATTTAAAAACCTGCCCCTATATTTTTCACTTCCATTCTCATTTATTTTATCCTCTCCTCCCCTAAAACGTTTCTTGCGGTATGCCTGTTCTGATTTTTACCTTTGATGTGCCAGGCAAGGAACAAACCAGAGGCACCAGGTTTTTTTTTTTGCTCACTTGGTTCGTGAAGTGATCTTGTTTTATTTAAATCATCATCCTCCTCCTCAAACAGCTATGGGCTACGGAGGTCCAACCAGACCGTGCAATTTAGTTCTCCAAGCATATCTGTCCTGAGCTGCATCTAGCCACTGCACACCAATTCTAACAAAGTCCTGTTTGATGTTGTCTGCCCACTACATTCTAGATCTCCCCCTCTTTCTGAGGCTTTTAGGGCACACTGTTCATAACCCTATTCGCTAATCTGTAATTAGCCATACGGGCAACATGGCCAAACCAACGGAGTCCCTCTGCATAATATGCTGCTCAAAGGGACTGCGACTCCGTTGCCTAACATCATAATTATTTGCAAAGATGAACCACTTTATGCCCAAAATACTGTGCATAAGCATGGAATCAAAAACATCAAGTTTCCTGTTAACTTCTTTACAAAGCGTCCAGATTTCATTACTATAATTAACCCTAGAAAAATCAATCTATTATACAGTCTAATTTTAGTCTTTAGTTGTATACGCCTGTTTCTCCACACTCTCCATAGATTCTTAAAATCCCGGCAGCAATCCCTATTCGTCTCTGTTAATCTCATGCCGCGCACATCACCAGTATCTGTTACATAGCTCCCAAGATAATTAAACTGTGACCCAGATGATTTTGTATCTTGATTTTTTTTTAAACGCCGCTAGCTAGGACCCATTCCTTCTCAGTACCTTTCACCTCACTCCTTTTTTTTAATCTACTATGAAGGAAAATTGTATACCGAATTCGGTAATTTTAGCTCTTACCGTTTTAGAGATCTCTCTACCAGGCCCGGATCTAGAAGAAAAAAATCGAGGGGAGGGGGGCAAGAATCACAATTGAGGCAGAAAATTGTAAAAGGGCGGGGGCAAGAGACTATATTTCCAATGCAGTATAACATTTCCCCCCTCCGTTTTACAGGTCTTTAAGAAATTTTTTGAAAAATGCATGAAATACAAATAAGTTTAATTTTTTTGCCTTTATTACCCTTACTAGTATTCTGAATGGGGGAGGGCTTCGTGACTTAACGTCCGTCACATGAGATGTTAAACCGTGGCTCCGTGCGCGGGAGCACACGTGGCCTGTGCTTGTTAAAGAACACTCTGGTTGGCCTTGGCGGAAGGCTATCATCTGTTGTCTCCTAACAGCTGTCATGTGAATCCCCTTCTCCCAAACTTCTGAACTCTCGGGGTCCTTGTGATCTGGCCATTTAGCCCGTTGTATGCAATAAAGTGCGGCTCAGAGGTAAAACAATACAACATGACTTGAAAGTAATAGATGAGAAATTAATATAGGCTTATCTGAATTAGTAGGCATAAAATACAAATAATGTTACATTAATGTTTATTGACTAAAAAAAATCCCCTTAGTAGCTGCTTGCTGCAGAGGTCTGACAGGAGCCTGTCAGTTGATACGCCCTAGTAGAAAGTCTGTGAGGAAGGCGAGACCTCAACAGAAAGAACACAAACATCCATGCTGAACCCGGGCTCGAACCTGGGTCCCTTTGATCAGTAGCCAAGCTTGCTACCACTCGGCCACGAGACGGTTCATTGTTTATTATTACTGCTAATTAAAATTTGAGATAAATATGAACAAATAAATTTACTAAGTATTTAATCACTTATTATGCTGTTTAAATAACAGATGAAGATAAGTGTAGGGATCGTTGGTTCAGATTCCACCAGGCATAAGACAAATTTTCCTCTACACACGTCTTCATCCTGTTACTTAAGCGCTTAATAGTGATTAAATACTTAGTAAGCTGCTTGAGGGGGTATTTTTTTTTATTTTAAATCAATTATGATGTCGACGAACAAATAAAACTTTCAATGCATGTTTTATTAATAGCGGGGATTTTTTAATCTATCCCCCTCTTTCCAAAAGTTGTTGGTTTCGATTTACACTAGTTTTCCGGAACTTAATCTACCGTGTAAATCGCGGAATTGGTGTATATGAAAAAGCAGGTTTTCATTAGATTCCTTACACAAAAGTACATTTCAAGTTCATAAACGAACTACATCCATCGGCTGAAAAAATATGTCAGCATGAGTAATTGGCGTACAACAAACATAATTAAATTCATTTATTCTCCATTCCACTTAACTTAAACCATATTACACAAACAAGCTTTCCCTAGTATCAATGCGCAAAGAAGCAACTGCAATTGGTTATATTTTGAGGCCTATTTTTAAACACTGTCAACAATGTATGCATAAAATATAGTACCAGAGATGAACGGCCCTTTATCTCCAATGCTAAGTAAATGCATGTGTAAATGTTTGTGAAAAAATAAGAAATAATATAAATATTATTGATAGAAACATTTGAACAAATTTAATTTTAAAATTTATTTCATCCGTGATTGGCTGGAAATCGCTGTTCTCTAATACAGTGTTTTTCAAACTTTTTTGACCGCGACCCACGATAAGAAATGCATTTTACATCGCGACCTAGACTGACGCCCTGCCTACGGTCAGTAGGGGACACCGATGGACTTGGAAAATCCGCCATCCGTCGGATGGGACGTTAAGCCGTGGCCCCATGTGCGGGAGAACCATACGCTGTGCACGTTAAAAGAACACTGGATGGCCTTGACGGGAGGCTACCATCTGTCTCCCAACAGCTATTCCAGTGCCATCCGACGGATGGCGGACCTCTTTCCCACAGCTTCCATGGTGTCCCCCCCTACCTTGACCGTAGGACGGCAGGGCGTCCAGTTACTAGGTCGCCAGATGTAACAACCACTTGATTTTCTTATCGTAGGGTCGCGGTCCCCAAGTTTGAAAAACGCTGCTCTAATATACGGCCCGCCACCTATTGCGTAAAAGATGCCATACTGATCGTATAAATGTGTATTTATACTATACGTACGAGTCCCTGTTTGACATGTGATTTTTGTAAATGATGATACTAGCACATCGGCGCAGAATCCACCTCTTCATTATCTGTGCTCATCAATTATATGTTCTGTGTATTTTTACGAAGAAACCCGAGAAAATTCCGATGCAGGAAGGGCCATGAAAACGTCTATTAAACTGTTACTACTATGCACTAATCATTAACAGTAGGTTAGGATGCGGTGGGCAGACAATGACAGACAATGTCAAACAGGACCTTGTTAGAATTGGTGTGCAGTGGCCAGATGCAGTAGATGTAGCTCAGGATAGACTTGCTTGGAGAACTAAATTGCACGGTCTGGTTGGACCTCCGTAGCCCATGGCTGCTTGAGGATGATGATGATGATGAATTCAGTTAAGCGAATAGATAATTTGTAATGAATGTAGTCAGGTAGCACGAAAGCTTTTATAAAGAAGAGGTTATGGGAGAGCAATATGTTTCTCAAATTCCATATTTCTTTCAACTGTTCCACTATTTTTGCAATATAAAAAGGTACTATTAGAGAACATGCCACTAATCTACTTCGTGATTTCAAGACAGCTGTTGAAGAATATCCCCATTATGTTTCTATAGTATGGGAAAAAAATACGATATATGACTTTATAATCCCCAAAACCTTTCAAAATTTGAAGGTAATCCTCTGTTATGTCCAAATGAATGTTCTTTCTATAATTACATCTGATATACTTGTTTTTCAAAATGTATCCCGTGACCGAGTGGTTAGCGCGCTTGGCTACTGATCCAACAGGGACGTGGTTCGAGGTTCGGATAAGGCATGGATGTTCGTGTCGTTTTTCTGCCGAGGTCCCGTCATCTTCACAGACCTTCTAGTATGGCATATAACCTGACAGTCTTCTGTCAGACCTCTGTGGCAAGCAGCTGCTTGAGAGAATATTTATTTTATTACCGGGCTGGTCGTATTGGTCCGTAGTCTAAAATATACATTGAACTCCTTCCATCCGAATTTAACGCAAGCCTGGTCAAACTACGGCCCTCCACCTTTTCTTTGTGCGGCCCGCGTGGTATTGATGGCAAATAAACTAAAATTTTTAAAAGAGAAAAAACAAACTATAGAGGACAAGAAGTTTAACTTCGTTGAAACTAATTCTCATTAAAATAATTAATATTAATAATATTGTTATGTTACACTTTAGATTTTCTTTTTTGCGTTGCTATACATACGTTATTGATTATATATTACTTTAGCGTTTCCATTTCAGTTTACCATGCGACCCTTCAGCAAAAACATTTTTCCACGCTTGGTGTAACGAAACCGTTTATGAATGTCTTTCACGATTGGGGGCGGGGGTGGCTCAGTCGGTAGCGCGCCAGGCTCGTAATCTGTAGTTCCCAGGTTCGAGTCCCAGCTGGGTCAGCGTTGAGATTTATCTCCGCAAAATTCCCCGCCCTGCCCACGGTCAGTAGGGGACACCGATGGGCTTGGAAAGGCCGCCGTCCGTCGGATGGGACGTTAAGCCGTGGCCCCGTGTGTGGGAGAGCCATACCCTGTGCACGTTAAAGAACACGCTGGATGGCCTTGACGGGAGGCTACCATCTGTCTCCCAACAGCTGTTCCAGTGGGTCCCCTCCCCCAACCTTCTCTGAGCCTTCGGGGTCCTTGTGACCTGGCCATTTAGCCCATGGTGTGCAAAAAAGTGCCGCTCAGAGGTAAAACAACCCAACCCAACTTTCACGATTGTTGTAGGTAGTTGCTGAATGGTTGGTGTATTTAATTGCGGAACAAAGAAATGAGTTGCAACCTTTGATAGGGTATGAATGTTCTGCTGAGGCCCGCTCTCTCACTGTTTTTTTTTTCTATGGATTATTAAACTGACAGACTTCTGTCAGATCCGTGTGGCAAGTGAGATACCTGGAGAGATTATTTTTTTTAACATTGGAAACCTTAACCTTCAATTCAAAAACTATTTCACGAAACCACCAGTGCTACCGGCAGAAAATTTAGATTTTTTTTTTCTTTGTTTTGATATGCTATCGTGAATTTTTATAAAAACCAATTTATTGTGACGTAAATTATATCCAACGTTGGATTTAGTATTTTAGAGCTTGTAGGCAGTTTGATTTATTATTTCAGAAAGAAGGAATTGCAGGAATGTCCTTAATCAATACCCTACTAGTCCTAATAGAAAGTATTAGAGAGCTTAATAAACGTGTAAAGGATCAGTTAGCTGCTGATAAGAATCTTTGGCTTGATGGTTTGGCTGACAAAGCCGAGGAAGCAGTTAGACAAGCACAACAGCAGAGAGCTATACCAGATAGTTAATGTTTTGTGTGGTAGAAAACAGACAGGCATACAGGGATTGAAGGATAAACAAGGTAAGGTTATAGAAGGTGAGGATTCTGTCATGGCTAGGTGGGCTGAGCATTTCAGTGATATTCTAAACAATGTGGTTAGTTCTACTCCCATTGTTTGCAATGATGACAATTGCATTGGTGACTTTAATGTTGGCCCTATAACACAATCTGAAGTTATTTTGGCTATTTCTAAACTTAAACTTCATAAATCCCCAGAGGTAGATGAAATTACTACAGAAATGCTTAGAGCTGGGAATATTTCGGTTACCACTTGGATGACTGAAATTCTGAATATCTTTTATGATAAAGGCATGGTTCCTAAGGATTCTACCAGAGCTATTATTATCCCTATTTTCAAAAAAGGCGATCGCAGTTCTTGTGATAACAATAGGGGTATCAGCCTATTCTCTGTTCCAGGTAAAGTTCTTTGCATGATTGTGCTTAATAGAATTAAGAATCTGGTTGACAGTCAATTGCGTGATGAGAAATGTGGATTCAGAAGTGGTAGGGGATGTGTAGATCAGGTATTTTCACTCAGATAGATTCTTGAGAAATGATTGCTAGTTTTATTGATTTCAAAAAGGCCTTCGACTCTGTTGATCGTCAGAATTTGTGGTGGATTGTGAGATCGTATGGCATATCAGACAAGTTAGTTAACATAATGAAAGCTCTATATCATAACACTGAGTCATGATAGTTTCAAGACACCCGAGTGTTCCCCCACACACAGTGCTTTCCCCCTATGATGGGGTGTGCCTAAAGGCCTCAGAAAGAGGGGGAGACCTAGGATGCATTGGGCTGACAATGTCAAACAGGAACTTGTTGGAATTGGTGTGCAGAGGCCAGATGTAGCAGATGTAGCTCAGGACAGACTTGCTTGGAGAACTAAATTGCATGGTCTGGTTGGACCTCAGTAGCCCATGGCTGCCTGAGGATGATGATGATGATTAGAGTTTATCTCAAATAGAAAATTTGCCATTCTTCAAAACAGTATTAAACATCACAATTCTTGAAGGACACAGACGCTTATCTTCGTTTTCCATTATTGACTCTGTTCACGATGTCAAAATATTCAGTGCATCAACATAAGTTAGTTGCTTGTTAGGGGTTCTATGGCACAGTTACAAATAAGAATATATTATAGTACGTTAAGCAAAATAAATGGGAAAAAAATTAATTGTCATGAAACCAACAACCAAGCTCAAATGACAAAAGCCATAGAGAGGGAATAAAGCAATATAAAAATGATGTAGAATTTTGAATTCCATACCTACAATTTTTAAAATTAACAATGAGAATAAAGTTTTTAATCGTAAAATATTCTTTAAACAATTATAGATTTTCTTTCCATTTTGTCTTTTTTCGGACTAGTAATGTAATTATGGTCTAAATTTTAGAGACCTAAAGATAGTTACGATGACCCTAGCTACCATATATAAAAGCATCCAGACATGATACTAGAAGTATCTATAAATAAAAAAAAATAAATTCCCCCTCAAGCAGCTGCTTGCCACAGAGGTCTGACAGGAGCCTGTCAGTTTATATGCCATAGTGGAAGGTCTGAGAGGATGGCAGGCCCTCAGCAGAAAAACGACACAAACATCCATGCCTTACCCGGGGCTCGAACCCAGGTCCCTTAGATCAGTAGCCAAACTGTATTTAAAATAGAAATTTGATCTTGATAACCTCCTATTTAATATTTTTCTCCCTTTCTGTACTCAGTAAAATAGACCGCTGATGACAGGTGCAGAGTGTATAAATTTACCAGTTTATAATAATGAATAATGAATAATTGAATTGTTTTGTGTAAAAAAAATGAGGTTTGCCCAAAGCGCATCTTTAAACCCATAACTGTGTATGTAATAATACGAGAATTTTTCACTGAATAATACTATTTTTTCCCAAATACTACCATATCTAGACATTTGGCTATTGATATGGAATTTTGCTGGGTATTTACTGTTACTGCAAAAACAGCTTTTGTTTAATATCGGAAATTTTAATAACGATAAAAGAATATTTTGATTACTTTGGAATGACGGTAAAACAGTTTGATGAAATATAAGTACTTGGAATAGAGAAATAAACCTGATGACTTTAAAAATTGTAAAATGATACTGTATTACGACAGAGTAAATGAAAACTAAAATAGAAGAAATTAATTTATCAGTTGCCAAATGGCACATTATGTACCCTATATTATTTTTGGCTTTTGCGTGCGTTTTATTTCTCGCAATACTTTGCAAGAGAACAAAGCACGCTGTCCTACTATTTGGTTTTGCTGTTACCTTTGTCCTTTCGATCAGTGTGTGACGAGACACACCTAAAGCCTGCGATTTGTTCAGTGAAACCTATGCAGGGAAGTACACTCTGTTTACGGTGATATAACTAGCATCATGGTTCTCCTCTTATTGCCCGAGTAAGCTCGTTGTCATGGGCGAAAACATCATGGCAGTCTAGAATCTTTATATAGCGAACGTTTTCTCCTTTATTGAAAAGTTGTTTCTGTTTTTTGCTGGAATGGATTTTATATAGATTTCACTTTAGTTTTCTATAATACGGCTAAGAAAGCTGCCATCTAAATTACCTAAAAATCAGTTTATCTCATAACACTGGCAGCTTGTGGAGTGTTACATGTAGACTGCGCAAGTTGAAAGAGTATGGTTGCAGTAAGTTTGTGTGAGGTCCCGCGCTGGAGGCCGCGTCACAGATCGATACGTATGCATGCGCGCTGCTAGAACGGGATGCTAGTGGATCATGGAGAAGACGCCGCTGCACTTTACCTCGCCTTGGTTCACGTTGCACTGGAGGCGTTGTTCGCCTTTGCAGAAACTTATGGAGGATTCTCGCAACTTTTCTGGTTGACTACAGAGAAGAGCAGAACTTCGAGTTCTCTGAATAGAAACTTGCTGAATATAACATGAGAATTTCAGATGTTTCATTTCAGTGTAGGTTTTGTCAAAAGAATTTATCTTGTTGCAAATGCAAATACCCTTGTATGTACAGCATATTTGAATAAGATAGATAAATACATAGAGTGGTAACAGAAATAATTAAACGTGTACTTCGTTTTATAATAATGTAAGGGATTAATGTATAATAATAAAAGTAAAATATTATTCGTGTGCAAATATGATTTTGAAAAAAAATATGAACAAAGGAACCTTTATATAAACAACCATACAAAAAAAAGTAGAAAACATAACGCAATATAAGAATCTCAAGTGGCTGTGAAAAGGAAAAAATATTTCAAATAGAGTACTAGAATATATCAACGAAGGGTAAAGTGAACGTAAAAGTTGAAAAGCAAACTAAAATTTTAAAGACATTGACCTTAGCAATATTTATGATCTTTCTAACACACAAACATTATTAATTATATATATATAAATTATAATATTTAATAACGTTTATATTTTACTCAGCATTGTTACAATACAAAATACAATAATAGCAACCATTACCGCAATACTACAAATTTGGGATGACCAATTTCTATGAGCTATTGAGACCCAAATATTGGGTCCTTAAAGCATCAATTAATAATGCATATTTGATTATTATTAAAATAGGAAATGACAATGAAAAACCAAAAAATTAGTTCCCAAAAGGGCCAAAAAAAATTCATAAGACTTAATGAAAGACCTCATGATATTACAAATAAAATTATTGTGGTCAAACAATTTCTTTGCAAGAATTTAACATTTTTAGTGCAGAAAATACATAGTAAACCAAGAACTGCTGTTTTTGTTTTAAATGAAGTGTGCTCATCAAAAATTAGATTGAAAAAAAAATAGCTTTTAGCAGTTATCTATTTAATGAGCATGTATTTTTGTCATTTGCTTGTCTTTAAAAAAGGGGGGGGGGGGCTACACTGAAAAAATAATGCTCCCCCCCCCCCCCCCCCCCAGAATATCCAGTCTGCACAAAAAGATGTCAAGGGCATACTGCCCATGGGCAACCAGTTTCCTCTCACTGATATAAATGAAGATGACAAAATGTAATATTCTTAAGCATTCATATCTAATTACCTTTTAAGGCCAGATTAAGGTGTATATATTGTTTATTCTTCAGTAGTTGTGTTCCATTTTGAAATAAGGTTTGACATTTATTTGGAAATATTTTACAACAGAAATCGGAACTAAATGACATTCTGAATTAGGAACAAAACTTTCGAGCTAATGTTATATATGTTAGTGTAGGAGCTCAGCAGTCGGTAGCTCAACAGTCAGAGCACTTAACATGCCATCAGGCATCATGGGTTCAGATCCTACCCTGCTCAAGGCAATTTTTTTCTCTATACCCATCTTCATTCTGTTACTTAAACAGTTTAATAGTGATTAAATGCTTAGTAAAGCTTTCAAATTTCGCACAATTTATTTGTGACCATTCAAGAATGTACATAGAGCAGCAAAATAAAATTAAAAAACAATGTATGCTTATCCCCTGGATAAGTATATCGATAAATTATCGGGCGTCAAGAGTTTTTAATGTGTTTATTGCTTTAGAACTGAAAAACTGAATTAAGTATATCTAAATAAAAAAAAAAAAGCCGTCCCATGGCTGAGTGGTTAGTGTGCTTGTCTACTGATCTAAGGGACCTGGTTTCGAACCCAGGTAAGGCATGGATGTTTGTGTTGTTTTTTTAATGAGGTCCTGCCATCCTCACAGACCTTCTACTATGGCAAATAAACTGTCAGGCTCCTGTCAGACCTCTCTGGCAAGCAGCTGCTTGAGAGGGTATTTTTTTTTTATAAATTAAAAAGAAATATCAAAGAAGGATTTCAGTTTCTTAAAAGTTTGGTTATTACATACCTGATTAACACAAACTGTCAAGTTCTACATGTAATTAAATTTTTATTCAGTTATTTTTTGTAATAACTGAATTTTATCAGTTTATATATTGTAAAGAATAATATTTATTGTATTTTTTCACTCTTGGTATAGAATATATATTGGAATAGAAATAAGTAGAATGCAGTTTAATTTTAATATTATAAAATTATATAATTAAAAGTCCTTATTGCTATTTTTACATTAGTATGGCATTTGTATTCTAATTCATCAATAATTACTTAAATTTAGAAGCAAGTGGTACAGCAATTAAGAAAAGAAATAGAGAAAAAGAAACAACAATTTCCTTTTGCATCAAGTCCAGGCCAAGCCACTACTACACATTCACACAGCCATCAGTTGCAGCCACAAGAATTGAGAGTGGTGTATTCTACACAGAGACCTCACATAAATCATAGACTTACTACACCTGTAAGTCATTATTTGATTTGTTAATAAGTTTCATTTTTATGTACTGCACTGTGTGTAATTAACAATATTGCATCGCATTTTGCGATCCAATATTGTTATATATATATATTGATCCTGAGTTGTGATGGATTTTTGTGATTTATGTAGCATTGTTTTGCAATGCAAGTTTTAGAGCTACACATAATGAGTGATTAAATATTTCGTGAAACATAAAGTGTTTCGTTTGTTCCATTCTTTTTTATTTTCATAAATTCCTCTTTACTACCAATAAAAACAATATAAGTATAAAATTTGAAAAAAATAAAAGAGTGCTATGCAAAAAGTAACAAATTGCTATAAAAATAATTGATCACAGCAGATTTGCTATTCAAAATTTTCTGAACAAATCTCTCCCTGATACTGCATATCAGTTCTTACTAAGAAAATCCAGTTCAGTCCATTCATAAAATTTTTTGCTGAATCTTTACAGAATGATGGTGATAGAGCTTACACCCTCTTAATTATGTATGTAATATTTCCTAGAGCTCATCTTTAAATGCCGAATAAGGCAGAGTTTGTTTTTGCCTCATGCAAAAACATGCTCAACACCAATCATGTATCAATGATTGTGATGTTTTTCTCTGTGAGTTCAACTTGTACATAAGATGGCTATTTGCACTGTTTTTTTAGAATAACTATTCATTAATCAAGCTAAAAGGTGGTGGATTGACTAATGCTTGCATAGTATTAATTTTTTCACTACAATATGATGAGTTAACTTTCTATATATCTCATCATCATCATCCTCAAGCAGCCATGGGCTACGGAGATCCAACCAGACCATACAATTTACTTCTCCAAGCATATCTGTCCTGAGCTATATCTGCTGCATCTGGCCACTGCATACCAACCAACCAACCAACCAACCAACCAACCAACCTGTTTGACATTGTCTGCCCACTGCATCTTAGGACTCCCCTCTTTCTGAGGCCTTTAGGCACACTGTTCGTAACCCTATTCTCTAATCTATAATTATCCATACGGGCCACGTGACCAAACCAACAGTCTCTCTCTCTGCACAATATGCTGCTTAAAGAAGGTTGCCGACTCCTTTGCCTAACCTCATCATTACTTACAAAGTTGAACCACCTAATGCCCATAAGCATTTAGAATCAAAAGCATCTAGTTTCCTGTTATCTTGTTTACAAAGTATCCAGGTTTCACTACCATAACTAACTCTAGAAAGAACCAAACTATTATATAGTCTAATTTTAGTCTTTTGGTGTATACGCCTATTTCTCCACACTCTTCATAGATTCTTAAAACTCCTGGCAGCAATCCCTATTCGTCTGATATATAACTCCCAAGATAATTAAACTGTGACACTTTGTCAAGACTGCAACCATTCAGATTAACTGAATCACAGTCTGCCTGACCAATTTTCATGACTTTAGTTTTCTTTCTGTTTATAACCAAACCTACTCTATTACCAGTTTCATCAACAGCTCGAATGAAAGAGTTCATCTCATCAACATCATTTGCCAAAGGGGCCAAATCATCAGCATAATCTAAATCAGAAATTTTCATATCTCCAGCCCATTTAAGGCCAAAATCTTTCCCTTGAAGTGAATTTTGCATAACATAATCAATAATCAAACTAAAGAGAAAAGGAGACAAAATGCACTCTTGTCGAACATCAGAAGTAATGCTAAACCAATTGCTAAAAGCCTTACCAACTCTCACACATGACTCGGTGTTATTATAGAGAGCTTTCATTAAGTTAACTAACTTGTCTGGTATACCATATGATCTCACAATCAACCATAAATTATGACGATCAACAGAGTCGAAAGCCTTTTTGAAATCCACAAAGCTAAGCAACCAAAGGTTTCTGAAACTCTAAACATTTCTCAAGAATCTGCCTAAGTGAAAATATCTAATCTATACATCCCCTACCACTTCTGAACCACATTGCTTATTATGCAATTGTCTGTCAATCGTATTCTTAATTCTATTAAGTACAATCATGCAAAGAACTTTACCTGGAACAGATAGTAGGCTGATACCCCTATAGTTATCACAAGAACTGCGATTACCTTTGAAAATAAGGATACTAATAGCTGTGGTAAAATCCTTCGGAACCATGCCTTTATCATAAAAGATATTCAAAATTTCAGTCATCCAAGTGGTAACCAAAACATTCCAGCTCTAAACATTTCCATAGTAATTTCATCTACCCCTTGGGATTTATGAAGTTTAAGTTTAGAAACAGCCAAAATAACTTCAGATTGTGTTATAGTGCCAACATTAAAGCCAATAATGCTTCTGTCATCATTACAAACAATTAGAGTAGAATTAACCACATTGTTTAGAACATCACTGAAATGCTCAGCCCACCTAGCCATGACAGAATCCTCCCCTTCTATAACCTTACCTTGTTTATCCTTCAATCCATGTATGCCTGTCTGTTTTCTACCACATAAAACATTAACTATCTGGTACAGCTCTCTGCTGTTGTGCTGTCTAACTGCTTCTTCGGCTTTGTCAGCCAAACCATCAAGCCAAAGATTCTTATCAGCAGCTAACTGATCTTTTACATGTTTATTAAGTTCTCTGTAATGCTTTCTATTAGGACTAGTAGGGTATTGATTAAGGACATTCCTGCAGTTCTTTCTTTCTGAAATAAGCTCAAGTGCCTTATCACTCAGATAATTCTGCTTCTTCTGCTCCTTTTTTCCTAAAAGAGTACTGTTAGTGTCCAAAAAAACCTGTTTAAAATGACCCCATTCTTCCTCAACTTCAGTAGTAAGCATACCTTTACTGTCATAATGACTAAGTAACCTATCATGGTAAGCTTTGGCTATAACTGGATCTTTCAGAGCTTCAGTATTAAAAGTAAATTTTTTAACACTAGCACAACACTTTTTAAGTTTAAATTGCAACACACTTTTAACAAGGTAATGGTCAGATCCAATTTCAGCTCCCCTATATGACCTGGTATTCCTAACAGAACTAGCCCATTTGCTGTTAATTAATATGTAATCAATCATATTCTTATGCAGCCCATCAGGTGAAACCCATGTGTACTTATGTATGTCGCGGTGTTTGTAATAAGTGTTAGTTATTCTGAATCCATTGAGTTTACTTACCTGTAGGAGACGTTGCCCATTGCCATTGCAGCTACCAATATCAAAATGGCCTATCACCCCTCCCCAAAGGTCAGAGTCAGTACCAACTTTGGCATTGAACAAGGGGAATATCTCCTTCTTGACAGAATTCAAAATATCCTGAAGGTGTTCATAAAACATATCCTTCTCATCCTCATCGGTATCCTCAGTGGGGACATAACAGCAGATAACATTCAAGTCTTTAATGCTTGTCTGAAATTTTGCTGTAAGAAACCTTTCATTAATGCACTCGTATCCTAGAAGAGCATCACTAGCTTGTCTGCTGAGAAGCATTTCTCTTTATATCAGCAGTGTGAAAGATCTTGACTTATATATAATATTAGCAAAAACAGAATATTTATTTACAAAATGGGAATGAGAGGAATGCTCAGATTAAAATATTGGCATTTTCATGTGTATAATTTTTTTGCTGCTAGTAGACCAGAACAGTTTACTTATTTGTTTTTATATGTAATTATTGTTTCTCAATTTCTTTCATAAAACACTTTATTCACAGTTGATGTAGTTTCTTATTCATTGCAATTTCTAAGTAACTCATGAAATAATGACAAGGCGTGAGTAAAAGTATGAAATTCTGAAACTGGTTCTGTAATTTCACATAGATATTTTTCCTCCAGTTTAAGTAACACACTTGTATTGCTAGCTATGTGCTGACCATGGGGGGAGAGGGGTGTACTCTCCTCTCTGGCTTCAACTCAGGAAGCAGGTCAATCCAGTTTCCAAGGCAGAACAAAAAACATTAGAAGAAAAGAATTGTATTTTAAGGATTGTTATTAAAGATAACTTTTTTTTTTAATGTAAGCTCTTACATTTCGAAGACAATTTAGCAGTTTCAAACAGATTTTATGTGCATTTTGAGTGTATTATTCAGTGTTGCCTATATCTTACTTTGAAGTGAATTTTTTGAAAAGAGTTATTGTATTCATTAAAAAAACTAGCGTTAAGATATTTTATAAGTGAAATCCATATGGAAGGAGAAAGATTATATACATGAAATGAGGTAAATCAATCTTGCAACCCTCTAAGACTAAATCCAAAAACAAAATGCCTGTGTTCACTAGTATTGCATTATGAAAAAGAAAATAAGTAGGTGATTTATAGAGTTTATTGGTAGTTCTAAGAATATTTTCATTTTTCATTGTTCTTTCATAATATCATTGTTGAAGATAAATAATATGCAGTATCAAGTTTAACAATTTTTGAATGGATTAACTTGTTACATGTGTTGTTTAGAGTTAATCTGAATTTATAATTTAGCATTCTATAGCAAAGCTTTACACTGAAGAATTTCGTCCCAAGCTTATGTGCTCAATCAATTAAAATGCTAAGCATCCATTTTCTTAAATGTGCTTACATGTGTGCATTTTGTGTGCAAAACTGTATAGGTTTGAATATTGTGAACAGTTTCTTAGCTCATGCAGGATATGTTCTCTTTTCAGTATTCCACTTCATGTACACACTCCATATGAGAGACATAATGTTTTGTATTTTGAAGAGTTTATGAGAATATTATGCAAAAATCTCAGCTCTTGCAACAGACATTAACATTAATATTGCTGGAAGAAAAATTCACCTAAATTTACTGATCATTGGATTTACTTGACAATCTCACTGTTATAACAGTACAGTTTTTTTAATAGTATAGCATAATTGCTACACTATTTAAATCTAAACTGTGATGAAGTTGAAAAACTGCATAATCACTAGGTAATGAATGACTGCAGCCATTTTTAGCTTGTTTTAAAAAAACGAACTAATGTTTTCACTTTTTTGTCTGTCTGTCCATCTTTAGACATTCAACTTTTGCTTTTAGAGATAATTTAAAAATTCTTTTCAGGTTGGATAAGTATTGATGTAATATTATAATTCACACTTTCAGAATCTCCCAATAACTACAGTTGTGCCCTCTAATGGTGGAAAAATGCGAAAATTGCAAAATTTTAAACAAGCATTTGAAAGTGACGTAATTATTAATTTAATAAAGTCATGATAAGTGCTGTTACATTTAGTTCTGTTTATAAGTTTCTTATCTCAAGTTATGAGAAGTGCAATAGTTATTACAGTGCTTGAGGACACTGTAAACAGGAAAGACGCTGAAATGCGTTGCTCCTATGCCATCGAAAATTTAAGAAAGTGGATTCAACATGATTATGTACCAATGACTGTCTGAAACGTACGCTGTTTAGTGATTATAACATCAAAATAAGCCAACTACTCAACTCATTGTATTGGTTATCATCAATATCAAGTGTACTAGATGACGAAGGTACTACTCCAATGGACTATTGCTAATATTACCTGATATCTGAAGTGGTAATTAGTATCTACTTAATAATAGACAACAACAAACATATTGTTAATATCAAAGGAATGTTGAAGTCATCGCAACTAAGCAATATTTCCAATCTTATGTTGAGCAAGTACTCACGGCATACAACTAAGTATATGATAGCATCTACATCAGCTTTATGTTTCATAAGGACTGGTTGCAGAGAAATGTAAACATCAATGTGATATCAACTACCATCAGTGGATTACACGATGAACATTCTTAATGCAGATGTACCAGCCACCAAGCAGTGGTAACTGATTTTGCTTTACTCATAGGTCTGTTATATTTTGATAACTTGTTTAAGATTACATTTATGACTTACCTGTAAGCTTAGTAATTAGTTAATACATCATAACTAATGATCAATCTAACTATCTGTAATAACTATTGCACTTCTCATAACTTGAGATAAGAAACTTATAAACAGAACTAAATGTAACAGCACTTATCATGACTTTATTAAACTATTTATTATGTTAGCTATGTTAATATGACTTAAAAAAAGTGATGTAATTATGTTAGAAATTTCAAATTATGGTAGGGAAAGATCACACATTGGCAATGATGATTTTCACCTTTTTCCCTGAAGGGGGAGGGAAGGAGCCTTTTTTTGTCTTTTAGATATAAAATTTCTTTTTGGGTTAGATAGGCATTGATAAACTCCTACAATTTACACTTTTTAAATTCCTCAAAAGTTTTAATTACATCCTCTGAAGGTGGAAAAAAATTGAAATTTTTAAAATTTTAAACAAATATGGCAAATAATCTTTTTGAGCTAGAAATTTGATATTAAGTATAGAATTTTGGCTTAATTTGCTCAGGTAGTTTAGAGGCTTAAATACTAACAGACAGATAGCATTGGAAAACCTTACTGTTATTGGTAAATTATTCTCAATAATTCTATCAGTTAATGTTTTCTCACATTATTTTAATCGTTCTTGTATATATTGGTAGGTTTGTCCAACATAATAGTGGTTGTCTTCTAATTTTTTTTAAAAAGATCATGAATTTTTATGGCATAAACCCTTCCTGAAGGTTTAGATTTGTCTAAGTCATTAAGAAGGGTTTTAATATTGTCCATAGTAGTTGCAGGAAAATTAGTTATATAAAAAAAAGGGAAAATTAGTTTAGCATGTTATATTTCTCAATAACATATTTAAGAAATGGGAAAAGCCTGGTATATGTGAGTTCCTAATAGTGTATTTAATATTCTTTTTGTTAGTACATTGAGCTGGACTAGGTCGAGAGTTTCAGGTTTGTTTATATTCTATTAAGGTAAACCTGTTTATAGCCTGATTTAAAAGTTCCCGTGTTACCTATACACCTAGAGGAAATAAGTATTGAAAGCAATTTTTTTATGTGCTGTGGCATGAATGAAGGTTGTGGGGATCAAATTCAGAATATAGATAGGTTTTTGATAGACCGAAGTCTCATACTTTGTTTTCAAGTAATAAGTATATCCAGATGTGGTAAAGATCTGTTTTTTGCTTTGTAAGTAAACTTCATATAGTAAAATTAAAAATGTGTAGTAACATTTGGAGTTCTTGTATATCATAAAAAGCAGAACCATGATATTTATTACTCCAAAACAAAGTGTAAAACTTTGGCCTACTAAATTCCTATTGAGGTTCCAAAGTCTTTCCTTGTTTCGGACTGGTTTCTTCGCTGCTGATGCCTCATACTTACTAATGCATCTCTACCTAATATCAACATCTACAATTGACAAAACCACAATGAGTGTGCCAGCCGACTGCATGGCATCAGACATTGTGATAATCTCTTATCCTCATACTTTATTACATTTTAAGGCAAAAGAGAATTTGCATAGTCAGAGTTGTTCTGTTTCTAAAATTATGCAATTTTTTACTTAAAAATTGTTGCTATCATCCATTACCTAGTCCAGTAACTGTGATTATGCAGTTTTTAAGCTTTGCTGTGGTTTAGCTTTAAATATTGTAGCCATTAATGGTAATGCTGAGAATGTGTTAATAAATGCTTTTAAAAATTCACCTTGAGTAGTGATTTCAATAATGATAATATATTCTTGAGATGTTATAAGATGACTTATTAATAGACTAAATCATAAATATGTGAGAGAATTTTGCAGAAAATTCTCAGTTAATATATCAATATAATTCAAAACCAGAGGAGGACACAACAATTGTATCATAAATATTAGTTCATAAATATTTTCCTATTTAGACTTGCAAAATATCTCTGATAACTCCAACTCATCTATTAACACTTGTGCCAAGTTGTAAAATGAACTCTGACTGGAACCAAATTGATCTTGAGGTGTTTACAGAAGGAAAACTAAAAAGTGAAGCATACACCGAAGAGCAAAAACTTTACGATCAATGTGTCTTTATGCAAATTGAACCAACTGCAGGTAAACGATGGTGCATGTGAAGGTCATGAAATGGTATAAATGGCACTTGATACTGAACTCTGTTAATCAGTATTATACTTGTTCTTCAGATAGGAAAGGCAGTGGACTTAAGTGAGTTTGACAAAGGCCAAATTTTAATGGTCAGACGACTGGGTCAGGGCATTTCCAAGACAGCAAGGCTTGTGGGGTGCTCACAGTTAGCCATGGTTAGTACCGTCAAAAGTGGTCCGAGGAGGGAAAAACCATAAACTGCTGGCAAGGTGTGGACCGACCATAACCCATCAATGCTAGAGGTGAGTGAAGGCTATCCCATATGTACAAGCCAACAGAAGGGATGCTATGGCACAATTCGCCCGTAATTTGAATGCTGGTGAAGGGAGTAATGCATCACGATACACCGTTTATTGAACTCTCCTGAAAATGGGGCTACATAGCCTCAGGCTACTCCGAGTGCCCATGCTAACCTTGGTTCACCGTCGAAAATGCCTACAATGGGCACGCAAGCATCAAAACTGAACTTTGAATGATTTGAAGAAGGTCATCTGGTCGATGAATTTCGTTTCCTCTTGCACCATGTGGACAACTGGGTACATGTGCATTGTTTACCTGGGGAAGTGTTGGCACCAGGATACAACGTGGGACAAAAAGAAGTTGGTGGAGGAAATCTAATGCTTTGGGCAAAGTTCTGCTGGTTAATCCTGGATCCAGTTATTCATGTATAGGAAACTTACATCTACCACCTACCTAAACATCATTGCAGACCAGGTACATCTTTTCATGGCAATGGTATACCCCTCTAGTAGTGCCTTCTTTCAGCAGGATAATGCACCATGCCACACTGCCCAAATTGTTCGAGAATGGTTTGCAGAATATGAGGAAGACTTCCAGTATTGCCCTGGCCTCTAAATACCCCAGACATCAATCTAATCGAACATCTGTGGTTTGTGTTGGAACAGCATATCCAATCTGCGGCGGCTCAACCACGTAAGAGTTAAAGGATCTGCTGGTAACATGTTGGTACCAGCAGTGCCTATGTAATGGGAATGCCTGCCGATTTCATGATGTGAAACAACAGCAGTACTAGTTACATTTTCATCCACTGTGGCACTGGCGATCTGCTGTTTTACTTGCTACTTGCTTCGTAACAGTGTAGGTTATTACATTGTTTACTGCTAGCTTCAAAATTGGATTCTGATACGGATTTGTTCATATTTGATTTATTTACTTATTCTGTCTACTTTCTGCTATTTTTAACTAGAAATCTGAACGATGATGAAGTGTTGTGTAACGTTTTGCTGAAGCAAAACTTATGAAACAAAATTCAATTTCTATCAAATATCTTCAAAACTGGATCCGCGAGACAGGTGGCTACAGTAATATGTCTTCAACCCAACATTGACATGAGTAATTTGAAAAAATTTCAGAGATCACTTTTGAATAAAGAATCCCAGGTATTATAAGCAAGGGAAAGTTATTCCCATTAGGTCAATACGATGAATAGCTTTACAATATATATGGAACTGAGTTACAGTGCCCTAACAAAAATATTAGAGAAATTCTGTTATGTGAATGAGAAACTAACCACGAAGTTTTATAACTTCTAAAATAGCATTTAGTAGAAAACTGTTATTGAAAATAAGTTAAAGATCATAATCTTATGTATTTAAATCTCGATTTTCAACAGCATTCGTCTAGTATTTAAGGAATTATGGAACCTAGTATATTTCACAACAGTAATGGGTCATAGGAATTTACCCAAGATATTAACTGAAACCTAAATAATAAGTATTGTTTCAAATCATTTAATAAAATATAAATTTTAAAGTTGCACAATGATTATTTTGATGTTAGATAATTATGAATGCTTTTTTATAAAGCATGATAATTTAATATGAAATTTTACAACTTCCATAACTCTTTCACTACTGAATGAATAAAAAATTTTGTTTTAACTGAACGAATATTGATGATGAATTAATTAAATTTGATTATCTTTAACTTCAATCATAGTTTTTCATTAAATGCATCAAGTGTGTATTTGCAAAATCTGAGTTTGTGTTTATCAGCCACCTAGATAGCAGCAGCATCCTAACAAGGTAAAGAGACAAGTACCTCTTCTGCACACACTCACACACGAGCTGCTCGAAAAGAACGTAGCCCTGACAGGTCTACAAGTACCAGTCTACAATCTTTATCTTCATCACATTTTTCCATTAAATGCATCTTTTAGGTGTTATAGAGCTTCGAAGTTCAATTTCCGTTGACATAACATGGAAAATAATGCTATAGGTTACTTTGAGAATAATAGTGTTGTTACCAATTAAAATTTTTTTTCACTAATTCAAATAATATGTTACTTTAAAAAATTAAAAAAAAATAGTGCTAGGTATAGTAGTAAAAATGTTGCTCATTTTCTTGGACCCCAGGCACTCTTGTCCCCCCCCCCCCTCCTCTCTTCTTAAACCAGTCTTATATGTGACTAATGGAATGTTGAAGTTTACAGCAGTTTGCCAGCATTTTGAACTGCACAAATACATGTATGAACCAGGTCAGATTAAGCAACTGGGAGACCTGGAGCTATATTCTAAATGGAGCCCCTTTATCCTTCTAAACTGAAAAATAGTAAAAATTGAACTACTTTATGTAAAATCGTAGATTGACTAATAAAAAAAAAACATTATTTTAAAACAAGCAAAAACAGGGCTGGGCCCTGTAGGTCAGAAGAAGTAATTGAAATAAAAAGGATAACGTATAAAGAAAACTCTATGCTGCAGCTAAACTTTGTGCCTATTGTGTTAAAACTATTACTTTTAATCATTATTTTTTTAGGAAATTTTTTACTTCATGCTTAATTAAATAAATTTGGTATTATTATCAAAATGAGCTTACTTAAATCTATTGCTTATGCATTTCCCTTAACAATAAGCTATATTCCAATAGTAAATAAAATTATTAAATTTATTAAATTAGGTAAAGCATTGTTTTGGAAAAAAAATTAAATTTTGTTCTTTAAAGATTTACTGTTATTTAATATTATTGGATAAACACCTGAAAATTTCGGATTTTAATGGGTAATAATTTTCAATCATAACAAGATTATTTAGGAATCACTGAAATGGAGCTTATTTGGTATTAAATTTCCTAACAAGTTTTTTGTTATGGAGAGTTTAAATCATTATTCCCATTGTAACTTCAAGAAAGATTCTAGTTTATTGTATCTGATTAACTATCTGTCTGATTCTTTACCATATGACTTCAATCAGATTGTAACTGTACAAAACCTACAGTACTTTTTTAGCATTCACAAGTTTTTATTTTATAATTTTTTTTTAAATGCTTGACAGGCTAAATAGAATTTTCAAACCAGCTGGACTATGGCACTCTGATATAGGACTTAATCCCAAAAAACTATAATAACTATATACTTATCATTAGTGGTGGTTAGCTTACTGTGGAACTGTGCTGCTCTCATGTGGCAAGTTCTGAAGCTTTCAATGCACACTTGTTAACATGAAGATTCACGGAAATCGGCAGGCATTCCCATTACATAGGCACCAGTACCAGATACCACAAGACACCTTTAGAAATCTTATAGTGTCCATGCCTCACCATGTAAGAACTGTTTTGGCAGCACATGGAGGACCAACATCATATTAGGCAGGTGGTCATAATGTTTTGGCTCTTTGGTGTATAATTAAACTTATCATGCATTTAAATCATTAAATAACAGAAATTATTCCATAATTCAAAATTTCATGAAACCTTATAACTGTGGTATCTGTAAAGGTTGAAAGTAACTTACAATGCCTAACGTTAACATTACCAAAAAGTAAACTTTATTTTAATATATAAACATATTTTTTGGGATTAAGTCCTATATCAGGGTGCCATAGTCCAGCTGGTTTGAAAATTCTATTTAGCCTGTCAAGCATTTTAAAAAAAATTATAAAATAAAAACTTGCGAATGCTAAAAAAGTACTGTAGGTTTTGTACAGTTACAACTAGTGTTTCCAGCCATCTGGTTTCCACCAAAATGTCCAGTATCTAGTTTATACCTTTGACTGGATGCACTTTGTCCAGTTTTTATTCCTTTGGCTTTAAATTGACTCACATTTTTGCCTCAGTCAGGAAGTAGGAGTATATTACATCTAGTCAAATGAGGTGTGCAGAAGATAAAATAAAGATACGATTATTAAGAAAGATGCCCACAAAAATCCATAGCTGCAAGAAATAGTGATCAAAATGTAGTTTAGAAGTTAATGCTCAAATTATAAGAACTTATTTATATGGTGTATTCTTTTAAACTTGTGAAAAATTCTCACCTCCAAACAAAATGTCCAGTTCTCCTGTAAAGTTGGCAATACTAGTTACAAGTGATATGACTTCAACATTTGCTTTCTGTCACTTACCTATGGAATATCATAATACTGTAATATTGTAATTAACTTGAGTTATATGAACTTAAAATTATTTTAATTTTGTCTTTTTAACAATATGTGCATAAAATTAAACATTATGAATAAAATTAAACATAACTTCAAACTTTGGCCTGTTAATGTGGATAATTAACCCACTAATGAGAGAGAAGGGTTAAACATTTAGTCCCTGATCAGAAAAACTTGTGCACTTTTGTCATATTCAGTAATAGTTGGAACACCCTGCCTTATAAACAGGTTAAGATTTCAGGAGAATTATTAGACCGTTTTTACCTATCTTCCTATTGCTTTTCATTGGTCATTTGTGTGTTTGTGAAAACAGTTGTTCCACCATATTATTTGAACGCAATGTAGAAACCTAATGATTTATGAAAGCTTGTAATGCGGGGAGTGTCATAGGATATAAAAAATTTATCCTCATGCTATTTCCTCTCCTAAAAAAGGGGAAATATGAAAATTATTCACTGTATCTCCAGAATGTGAGTGTTGAAAGTAATAAGCTATACATCAAATGAAAGCTTGTGACACAGGGAGTGTCATAAACTAGACAAAATTGACTCCATTGCTTTCTTCCTCCCTAAAAAAGGGGAAATATAAAAATGATTGTTCTACTATATCTTCAGAATGTGTGGTCTGAAAGTATCAAGCTATGCGTCAAATAAAAGTTTATGACATGGGAAATGTTTCAGGTTAAAATAATTCCTCCCTCCTAAAAAAGAGAAATGTGAAAGCCCTTCTACTTTATCTTCCGAATGTGAGAGTCTACAGTTACAAGTTAGGTGTCAAATGAAAGTTAATATGAGAACTGTTGTAGACTGTTTCAAATTTTGCACCACCATTCTCCCCCCACCCTCCCCCACCTCAAAAAAAATTAGGTGGGAGAGTGGTGTAAACAAAATTATTGTGTAAATAACCCAGTAAACTTCTAATATGTTGATCATAGGTAATAAATTATGATTTTGGGAATACATATCCATAGGAACTATGCTATAACAACACCAGCTAGAGCATAGTCCCTGTGGTATAACTGGTAGTATGTTGATCATAGGCAATAAATTACAATTTTGGGAATACATATCCATAGGGACTATGCTAATAACAATGCCATACAGTGCTGATTTGGTTAGCACTCCCATTTCCAGGGCGGGTGGGAGGGCTCGGTTGGTAGCACACCAGGCTCGTAATCTGCAATTCCCAGTTTTAAGTACCAGCTGGGGCAGCTTTGAGATTTATCTCCACACAACTCCCCACTCTGCTCACAGTCAATAGGGAACACTGATGGGCTTGGAAAGTCTGTCGTCCATCGGATGGGACATTAAGCTGTAGCCCTGTGTGTAGGAGAACCATATCCTATGTGTGTTAAACATGTTGGATGGCCTTGATGGGAGGCTACCATCTGTTTTCCAACAGCTGTTCCAGTGGGTCCCTTCCCCCACTTTCTCTGAGCCTTCGGGTCCTTGTGAGCTAGTCATTTAGCCCATTGTGGGCAAAAAAAATGTCACTCAGAGATAAAACATCCCAAACCATTTCCAGGAACACATCCTTTAAAAGTAGAATATACTAATAATGAAATCACTTACATAATTGTATTAACTTCAAAGGAAGATACTTACATAATTTGTATCAACTTTAAATGAAGATGGAGTGATAAAGCTGACTTCTCTTTCTCTTGCCAATTGAACAAAAATTGTCATTGCTCTATCTTCCTTTGAGGTTAATATGAATTGAGTAAGTAATGTAATCAGCATGTTTCCCTTTTTTTATGAAATGTGTAGCAAAATAGGTATTAATTTTTTTTAATTAATATACACTGGTAAAAATTGAAAAATGAACACCCAGAAAGAATTCCTTTAGGAACGTCATTATAATATGTTAATAGTTAAAGGCAGCAGAAACGTTATCCAAGATTAAAAGCCATTGGATGAAATAATGATGTCACTGAGGATGACAACATACAAATGTACGCAACGCATATTTAAGGATTAGGGCAGGAAGAATGCAGTTGTTCATCTTGTGTCATGTTGTTCAGTGCTCTTTGAAGAAGTTACCGTGCCTGGACAATGCAGGCTAGCAACATTTATTCAATTAACAGAGTTTGAGCGAGATTGTATAGTGAGTCTTCGGGAAGCAGGTTGTTTTTTTCTTCAAATTGCACACCACGTTGGACAAGAGGTATCAGCTGTGGTATGATGGTGGCGTTTTGATGGTCATAAGAGCATTTGCACATTCGAAGACGTGGTTCCGGGCAACACAGAGTTACAGACACACAGGAGGATCAGTGTATCAGGAGGGCGGTGGTGGCAGAGAAACAGCTACGATATCACAAATTCAATCCTCTGTCATACCAAGGGTGTCTACAAGAATGATACACAATCGTCTTTTGTCACTGTCGAGCATGTTTGCAGTGGTGTCAAGAATGAGTTCATTGGAGGGAAGAATGGCAGTCTGTGGTCTTCAGTGATGAAAGCTGATTCTGCTTAGGAGCATTTGATGGTCGTTTACGCATCCAAAGGCAACAAAGTGAATGGCTTCTTCCATCATGCATCCACCAGCATCATACAGGGCCCATGTTGGGCATCATGATGTGGGGAGCGATTAGCTATCACTCTCGTATGTGTCTGGTGTTTGTACAGGGTACACTTTGCATGTGTGATCACTGTCCTTTCTCAATAAGTTTCTACTAAATAAATCTCATAGATTATGCTTCAATTGTTAATGGTCTTTTTTCAATTTCCGCCAGTGTATTTTCTTTTTTTTACCAATAGTAATTTCCACAAGTTAAGATAAACTAATTGTCTCTATACAGCCAGGCTTGTAATCTGATGTTCTCAGCTTAAAGTTCCAATGATGCTGTATTAAAATTTTTCCCTGCTAACCCCCATATCACCCTTGTGAGAAAGGAGACATCAATAGGCTTGAAAAAGGCATCATATATTGAATGGTGCATTAAGCCATAGCCCTGTGTATAGGAGAACTATACCCATTGCACATTCTTCTTTTGACAACTGCTCAGTTTCTTCTAGATCTCTCTGCTGTAACAGTGCATTTCCTGCCAAACCCCTGCAAAGGGGGTTGGAAGAGGAGAGCCACCACTTTCAGTTTCCAGTGACCTCTATACGTGAGTTAATCCTTTCAAATGCTCCCACCCTAGTTGTTTGTGGGCATAACTGTCATTGCTCCTTCTGGTAAAGGGTTCCTTGATAATAAAAGCTAGTTTCATTTCACAGAATATGTATATAGATCATATTTTTTTTATGCTATCTGTATTAATACGAGCTTTTTGAAACATTTTGTTAATAAAAGACTGGAAATTTAAAAAAAATATGAACTAAAAATGATGCACTGCGAAAGGAATAATAGATGCTCAAAATTTTAAAATTTAGGATTTCTGTATTAAATTTTACAATACAAATGGGGAGATAATTTTGATCCATAACCTATTTTTAGGCATTTGCAATAGTAAGAGAAAAATAAAGATGCTTCCTAAAATTATGTATATTTCTCATTTTTATAATGTTTGGTGAACATAATATATTTCATCACACATTTATTCATACTTCTGTTCTGAGTCATTTTAACCCCATTCTTACCCCCAATGTTCTGGCTCATTTTAACTCAATTTGCTCCCATATTCTAAAAAAAAAACATAAACTCGGATAAAATGGGTTTTTTTTCTTCTTAAAATTATTTCCTCTCCTGTGTACATGACAAATTACCGAATTGTTAAATTTTTCATAATTGTAAATATAAATTTTTTATCAGACTTGTCCTCGTATTGCATTTTGGACTAGGCTTATGTGAAAATACCACGAAGACAAAAAATTCTCTGATCTCAGTTTTTCTTAAAATAAATATTAAACTTACTCTCTCATTACTAGAGAGGAGTAAAACAATAGGCAGAAACTTCACATGCCACATTTTATATAAAATAATTGTCACTCAAACAACTGCTTGACACTGCAGTCAGACAGTCTGTCAGTATAACGTGCTGCAGAAGAGGTCTGTGAGGAATGCAAGATCTACACAGAAAAACAATATGAGAAACATAACACCTTATCCAGGACTCGAACCACAATTAGTTCATCCTATTTTTAAGCAAAATGGGGTATAAAAATAAATTGACAGATTTAGCTATAAAAATAAATTGGCATAATAGATTTTTATTGGGTCTAACAAGGATTCATTACTTTTATACTTTTTTATTTCTGCTATTAAGTATTCAAATTAGCATTTTAAGAAAAATAAAATAACTTTTATTTAAGTTAATACTAATTTTAACAGTGGGCTCACAGGAGTCCAATCAAACCACTTGCAGCACACACCAAAATAGTGATATATCAAGCCGTTTTGAAACTGCATGATTGTAAGTCTGATAATAAGAAATCTTGTCCATTTCCTTACCAATAATCTCTAGTTATCTGTATTTCCAGATGTCTCTGCCACTTTATCTGAATTGCCAGATGTCTTTCATGATGTCTGAATGGATATTCTTCAAATCATTATAACATTTTCCTTATGTACATTATGCATTATTATGCTAAATATTACTAAAATAAGATCTAATACAAATGAATTGCATTTTATATTTCTCTTACAGGAAATAAATCAAACCATTTTGTATTTCTTGGTTTAATTTTTTTTTAAATTATAGCAAAATTATTTGTTCCCTAATGTTTTATTAGGAAACTTTAAATATCTGTGGCATAAATAACAAGTTGTAATAACAGAGTTGCAGTATTGCAGATATTGAAATTGCATAGGTAACATTTTTTTGATGAAATTTTCCAAGACTATTTCTGTTTCTGTATTTTGATACACTTGTAATAATCTAATATATTTTAGATCTGTATCAGCCATTTTGGTTCTCTTAAACCATGGTACACTGGTATTCATTATGCAACATCTTCTGATCATAAAACAATATAAATATTTGCTCTCCCCCCCCCCCCCCAATATTTTTTCCATCTCCAAGAAAACATCCCTCTAATACTTGAAATAATGTTGGAAATGCATGAACATTTGCAGATCACAAGGAATATTGCAAATGAAAGCTTCTGATATGAAAGGGGCGGGGTGGCTCAGTCGGTAGTGTGCCAGGCTCGTAATCTGTAGTTTCCAGGTTCGAGTCCCAGCTGGGTCAGTGTTCAGATTTATCTCCTCAAAATTCCCAACCCTTCTCACGGTCAGTAGGGGACATCGACGTGCTTGGAAAAGCCACAGATCGTCATAGGGGACATTAAGCCATGGCCCCTTGTACAGGAGAGCCATACCCTGTGCACGTTAAAGAACATGCTGGATGGCCTTGAAGGGAGGCTACCATCTGTCTCCTAACAGCTGTTTCAGTGGGTCCCCTTCCCCAACCTTCTCTGAGCCTTTGGGGTCCTTGTGACTTGGCTATTTTGCTCATGGTGTGCAGAAAAGTGCCGCTCAGAGGTAAAACAACCCAACTCTGACATGAAGAGTATCATGGGCTACTACAAATTATTCTCCCTTCTTTCTACCTCCACAAAAAAAGGATAATCCGTCTGCCTCCTAATAGCTGCCCAAGTTGATCCCTTCCCAGCATACTTAACTCTGTGTTCTTGTGACTTGGCCATTTAGCCCTTTGTGTACACAAAGGTACTGTTCAGAGGAAAAAAACCCAACTCCATATATTTATATAAATAAATGGAAATGATATATATTTCTTTTTCAAAATGTTAATGACATTTTTTCCACATTTCATGTAATATTGGACTCTACTTCTACTGCACATAAGGTTTGGTTTCTGACAGACTTCTGTGGCAAGTGAACTATACAAGGAGTAATTTCATTTGATCAGTTATAAATTGCATTTAAGTGGTATTAATGAATAGAAGAGGAATTTTGGGATTTTGCTGTGATCAATAATACGATTGCTTGAAAATAAATTCTCCATAGAATAAATCCCAAATAAATCTCCCAAAATAAAATCTTCTATAGGCAGTCTGCTTGCCATGAAGTTTGACAACAGTCTATCAGTTTAAAAAGAAAAGAGCAGCATTTGAGGGTAGCAAGATAAAAGCAACAATTAAATCAAAATGTTAAAAATTAACAATCTGACAAATGAGTCAAATCATTTTAGGCACTGCTAAAAAGTACTTTCTGCAAATAATATAATTTATACAATTTTCAGATTAAATATTTGTCAAATAATATTATTTTCTATATAATCTGTGCATGATAACCAATTATTCTCTTCCCCAGTTGATGTATCTTGCTTTGAGTATTTCATATAGAAAAGTTATTGCATACAGATGTCATTAAATGCTAATGGAGAAGATGATTTCTTCTGTGTGCTGTATTTACACTTTGTTCCTTGTCTCTACAGGTTCAAGCTGTTACATTGGCCACAAAACAGATACCCCTTGTCAATTCTTTACGCCAACCAGTGCCTCCTACTGTTAACAGTCTTGCCTCCTCAACAACCACTCTTACATTCAAAGCCCCAGTGGGGACTGTAGTCCTGCCAAACTGCACCACTACTACTGCCTTGCTCACCTCTAAGGCTGTGGAACACCAGAAGCTACAGCCAGTACTTGTGGTACCTTCACCCACCAGCCGCAGTGTTGATGGACCACAAACTGGGGTGCTTCTCAATCTAGTACCACCAATCAGAGTGCCTCAGTATCCACCTCCATCTGCCCGATCACCTGGCCATGGAGTAAGTCAGTCAAAGGCATGGGTTCAATTTGTAAACAAGTGATTTTGTTTGAATTGATGTCTTTTTGTTGTTGATGTTCAATAACATGGATGCATAGTTAATTACTTGCTTCCTAATGTGAAAAAGAATTCAGCTCTTTTCATATTTTAAACATCTTTAGATTCACTAGTTCATCTGTAGAAGCACAAAAAATTATATATACAAATGTATCATAATGTGTATTGCACAAATGCTTGTGGGTATATTCAGAAAATTCATATTCAATATTGCAGTATGCATTATGGGTCTTGTTTTCCCAAGTAAAACTTATATTTTACAAACTGTAAATATAGAAATGTGCAAGAACTTTTAGAATTTTTTTTGTCTGAACCTTCCCACTGCTGAAACCATCAGTGTCACCTGGTGTTGGCTTTAGAGCCTAACATAAACCTCCAATCAGTAATCACCAAAAGAACACAGCCATAAAATGGAGAATACCTCTAACCAGCAGACAACACTAGTGTTTATTCATTCACCTGAAATTTATACTCAGTACACCAGCAGAGCAATTGTTCAAGAATTTTAAAATTTGTGTTAAAAAATAATTCTGTAATTATTAAATTGTAACTTGAACTTTTTATCTACATATTGGCTGTTTTACTATTTTTAGTTTCTAATAAAATCATGTCAAGAATATTGGTAATAGGCTCAAAATCTTGCATAACTTAATCTTAAACCATCTGCTAACATATGTAAGTTATGAATATGACTTTGAGAACAATTAGAATTAAGTAAAATTTTAGATTAAAATCTAGTTATTAAGGTTTCACTGGGTAGCAGGATCTTATCCAGGCACATTAATAATTGGTTTCAAAAAGTAGTATGTGTTACAGTTAAAACTCTATTTCAATTAATTCTAGTTTTACCTAGTCAATACTGCAAATTGCAAAAGCTATTTGGGGACACCCAAATTCTCTTTAGGAATTCTAGTATTCACCAAAATTTCAATTAAAAGTAGTTTTCTCACAAGAATTAATGGCAAATACTAGTTCAGACAAGTTCTAACCCACATAACTGCCATGTATGTTTATCAGTTCAGTTCCAGATACTGTGCTATAGAGGGTGTGAGTCCATTAAATGTAGAATCTATTAAGTTTGAATCTTTGTTTCCTATAAATCCATCAGCTGCATTATAAAAAAAAGCCTCAAAGAACTGAGTCACAGAGGCAATGAGTCAATAACGTGTGTAATCCTAGAAAATTGCATTACTGTAATTTGAGTCTCCTTACTTATGTAGTCTTTGTGGTTCTTTTGAAATGCCATCTTTGTTGTCAATTTGAAGTCAATTCAATAGAATTTGCTTCCAGTTGTCAAATAAGTCATACTATGCAATTCAAGATGTCATAGTGGTTTATTTGAAGCCACTGTCTCTGCTGTTGTATTCTGCTAATACTGGGTATAGAGGAAAAATTGTCTCATACCGGATGGGATCCGAACCCATGACCTCCTGATAACATATCAAGTGCTCTGACTGCTGAGCTCCAGCTGCTGGTCAAGATTTGCCCTGTTGTTGTTAGGTCTCATACTCTAATCTCATGTAGATGTTTTGATTGCAGATAAAGTCTCCATTCATTGGAGCTACTTCAGGCTCGTGCACAACACCAGAAGCACACCAAGGTGATCCAACCGGTATTTTTTTTTAGCATATTTTAACATCTCTTCATGCTTTATGCACTTCGGGATACATATTAGTAACCCATAGTCATGACTATGGGTCACTAACATATTGTATTTTTGTTTTTGTTCTGTGTAATGATCATTGGCCTAATGTTATTATTCTTGTAATTTCATGCCCTTTTTTGTAGTTTAATAAAATTACAATTTATTTCTAAATCTAATTTTATTGTTTGTGATTCCTTAAACTAGTATTGACTAATAATGACTGTGATAAAACTAATTTTTACTGAAATTTCAGTGATTACTAGCAAAAGAGAATTTTGTTTTTTTCCATATAGCTTTTGCTATTTGCATTATTGACTAGGTAAAACTAGAATTAACTGAAATTGGGATTTAACTGTAACGTATATACTTAGGGTTGCATTGCCACCAGGTGCCAATTGGTGCATCATATTATATTGTTTTATAACAGTTACTTCCTCTCTTTTGATTCTGCCATCTATATTTTTAGATATCAATATTTAGTTTTGTTAAGCTCTATTGGCAATATATTTAGCAGAGCTACCTGAAGTAAGAAATGTTTATAATTGCTGTTACCTGTTCTCATATATTGCTCAACTTCTTTGCTTATATGTCTGATTGCAAACTAGTAAAGAATTTGTTTATGCAAGATTTATTGACAAACATAACAAGTGACCCTTGAAATACCAGATTTCTATTTAGAAATTCATTTGTTGCCTAGTTAACTTTTATCTTTTTCAGCATAAAAAAAAAAACCTTGGAACCATATCTTGAACTGACTAAAACAAAAATAGCCCATGTTATACACCAGAGCCAAAACATTATGACCTGCCTAATATGATGATGGTCCTCTATGTGCTGCCAAAACAGCTCTTATCTGGCAAGGCATGGAGCTACAAGATTTCTAAAGGTGTCTTTTGGTATCTAGTACCAACACATTACTAACAGATCCTTTAACTCTTGTAAAAGTGTGTGGTTAAGCCACCACAGATCAGATATGCTGTTCCAACACAAACCACAGATGCTTGATTTGATTGATGTCTGGAGAATTTGGATGCTAGGGCAATACCAGGAAGTATTCCTCATGTTCTGCAAACCATTCTCAAGCAATCCAGGCAGTGTAGCATGGTGCATTATCCAGCTAAAGAAGGCACTACTAGAGGGGTATACCATTGCCATGAAAGGATGTACCTGGTCTGCAATGATATTTAGGTAGGTAGTAGACATCATAGTTTCCTGCACATTAATGACTGGACCCAGGATTAACCAGCAGAACATTGCTCAAAGCATTAAATTTCTTCCACCAGCTTCTTTTCATCTCACGGTGCATCCTAGTGCCAACACTTCCTCAGGTAAACGAAGCACACGTATCCAGCCATCCACATGGAGCAACAGGAAATGAAATTCATTGAACCAGACAAACTTCTTCCAATCATTCAAGGTCCAGTTTTTATACTTGCGTGCCCATTGTAAGCACTTTTGTCGGTGAATCGAGGTTAGCATAGGCACTCGGAGTGGCCTATAACTATGTAGCCCCATTTTCGGCAGGGTTCGATTCACTCTGTGTTGTGACACATTACTCCCATCACCAGCATTCAAATTACATGCGAGTTGTGCCACAGCATTCCTTCTGTTGGCTTGTACCATATGGGATAGCCTTCACTCATTTCTAGCATTGATAAGCCGTAGTCAGCCCACACCTTGCTGGCGGTTTGTGGTTTTTCCCTCCTCAGACCACTTTTTGAAGGTACTAACCACGGCTGACCATGAGCACCCCACAAGCCATACCATGCCATCTTGGAAATGCCCTGACCCAATCGTCTGGCCATTACAATTTGGCCTTTGTCAAACTCACTTAAGTCTGCTGCCTTTCCCATCTGAAGAACAAGAATAACACTGATTAACAGAGCTCAGTATCAGATGTTATTTATACCATTTCATGACCTTCACACGTGCCATCGTTTACCTGCAGTTGCTTCGATTTGCATAAAGATGTGCTGGTCATAATGTTTTGGCTCTTCGATGTATACTAGACAAGAGACCATATAATTTTGAATGATAAAATAGCAAATTTAAAATGATATGTTTTCTGAGCCCTAATTTCAAAATACCATTTTTGGTTTCTGTCTCTGCAAGGGTTAATGTTCCCTGTTATAAACAAGAGAGTGATAGATAACATAGCTTCTATAGAGCATGACAGGTACCTAAAACTTTTTTTTCTACTCATGATGATTTATTAGTTTGCTTGGCTACTTGATAAAACTGACCTGGCTTCGAACACCGATAAGACATGGATGTCTCTTGAATCTTTCTGTTGAGGTCTTTCTATTGAGGTCTTTCCTCACAGACCTCTATGTTGTATTTGCACTACCAAAGGACCTCTGTGGTAAGCAGTAATACGAGGGGTAATATATCTGTGTTATGTGAAAGAAATTGTTGATGAAGCTGAATTTTATTTCCTACCACCCATGAAATGGGGATACTTTGGAATACAGAACAGGCCTTTAGGTACCTATTCAATTATTTTTTTCTTGCTCTGGGCTTTGTGATAAGCCATAATCTTCACAAAAAGAAATCCCTGCTTTAGTGACAGAAACATTTGGGTGATCTAGTGAACTGCAAGTCTTTTTACTGCTCTCTCTCTCTTTCTCTATCCTTCTTTAAGTCTTCTATAGAAGGTCTTTTACTCTTTGATAAGGTGAATCTTTAATGGCTTTGTGTTTATGTCTAGAATCTAGTACAGATGTAATTGCTTGTGTTTCTGAAATTTTAGGTTTACTGAGCTGGAACCAATCTAGAATTGGGAAATGAACTTTTTAAAAAGTTTAATGAATTGGTGAAAATTTCTTTAAGAGCTTGTCTATCATTAAAATCAGGTACAGTGTTGAAATGAATGTACTTTCTGCCCCTAACAGCTGACGCACTCTTTGAATGCTTCATTGGAGATAAAAGTGATTCCATCAGGATCCATTGTTCCATTTTATAGTAGAAGTGTGCAATTGTCACTAAATTTTGTGTTAATATTGTGCCATTGTTGTGCTTTTTTTTTTGTGTGTGTGATTATGTTGTGCCATTATTCTATAAATAGAACATCCAAATTTATGCAACTAATTCTCTCAGGAAAACTTTTACATCTAGTTGGTGACTAAATTATTCCTCTACTAAATAAAATAGATGATTTTGTTTGAGTATTTTATGTTTTTTTTTTTTTGCATTGTCTTAATGCGTCTTAGGTTCAGACTAAAAAATAAATCACTCTAGATTTAGCACTTTTCTAAATGTTATAATTTGTAAATATGGATTTAGTCGTGTTTTGTTTAATCATTGCTTAGATTATTGTGTACAAATTCTGCTAGTTGTTAACCTGGGTGTTACATAACCTATATGTTGGTATTTTTGCCACCCGAAGTGCATTTCTGTTGATCACAAGTTAATCAACACCTTGCTTGTTTCCACTAGTCTAGGTGGTCTTGAATGTTCATGCTAGGCATAAAAGGATTTTTCCATATGGAAGACACATTTCACTAGCATTGAAGGGCCAGAGACTTTGGAATTTGACTCAGTTTCCAAGTACACATAGTTCTCAATTTTACAATGTGTTCTTGAAAACTACCATGTAAATCAAATTCACAAAGCACAAAAACAGTTTTCCCGTGTAAAAAAATTAGTTAGTTAGGCTACTGTATTAGACTACCCACCTACACAGAAATTTTGAATTGTAATATATTACAATAAGTGTTAATGCAGTAATTTAAATACATTACAATAAGTGTTAATACAGTAATTTAAAGTAGAAAATAAATATTTCAGATTTGGTTCACATTCTCTAAAATTTTCTTACCATTGTCAGTTGAATTCTAGGATAACTAAGGTATAGGTACTTCTTACTCCAGAAATCCCAATGTTTTTCATTCAGATATACATAAGTCCAAATTGAAAAAAATACTATCTTGGATTAAAAAAAAAATCATTGCTGAAAAATTAAAAGTTTTAATTACTTCTTGGTCTGTGTGTGTTTGTCTTTAGAATCAATGCAGGACTTGAATATTTCTATTCAAAATGGTACAGTCCCCCACAAATCAGGATGTTTGTTAACCAATGGCTGGTCCCAGTAGAAAGTGACTTATGCGTGTTCTGGGGGTTCAATTCAAACCACGTTAATTTGAATCCACATAAATCGAAACTGCATAAAATCAAGAACTATCTGTAATTTCTTGGCTCTAGTTCCAGCTCTAACTCCAGCCCAATTTTGAAGTTTCATTTAATCATTTTTTATTTTAACATAACTTTATAATTTTTAACAGTTTTAAGTTTTATTCAAAATAAAATATTAAATATAGTCCAGGTTTTTAAAATCAATTCTCAGCATTATTGCTTTATATGCTTTTCGTTTGTCATTTTCAGCAAAGTACATAACAGAAATTTCAAATCAGATCAAAACTTACCCTGAATAAAAATTATCAAAATATCATCAGTAGTAAGATAAAACAGAAATATTTTGCATAAGATCAAATCATTTGGTTATACCTTGCAAGAGCTAAAAAATTCAAACACTATGCATAAAAAGGGGATAACCTTTAGAAGGGAATTTTTTATGAAGATCTGAGGTCACTACAAATTAATACAAAGCTGAAAACAATTGCTTTATACTGGCTTGTGAGGAGCTCAGTCAGTAGTGTGCCAGGCTTTCATAATGTGCAGTTCCCAGGTTTGAGTCCTACCTGTTCCAGCATTGAGATTTATCTTTACTAAACTCCCACTCTGCTCTCAGTTGAAAAAGGGACACTGATGACTTGAAAAGGCTACCTGTCATCCATTAGATACAACATTAAACTTGTAACCCTGTGTGCAGCAAAACCATATCCTGAGCATATTAAAGAACATGCCAGATGGTCTTGTGACTTTACCATTTAGCACTAAATAAGTGCTGCTCGGAGATAAAACAACCCAACTGGCTTCTGAAATGAGCAAGCTTGATAAAACTAATTACAGTCAAACTTGATTATAATGAGCACCAAGGGACCAACAAAATTTTTTCATTATAACCATTACTCGCTATATCAGCCAGTAATGAGTTAAATCTATATCCAATTTTTTAATTCTCAATATCTTAATAAAAAGATGGATTCAAAAAACAAAAGAAATATTTGAGAGAGAAAAATAATATAATTACAAACCTACATAATATTTGTATTAATATGCTTGTATAAACTACATCATCATCCTCAAGCAGCCATGGGCTACAGAGGGCCTACCAGCCCATGAAATTCAGTTCTCCAAGCATATCTGTCCTGAGCTACATCTCCTGCATCTGACCTCTGCACACCAATTCTAACAAGGTCGTGTTTGATATTGTCTGCCCACCACATTCTAGGTCTCCCCCTCTTTCTGAGGCTTTAGGCATACTGTTCATAACCCTATTTGCTAATCTATGATTATCCATATGGGCAACATGGCCAAACCAACAAAATCTCTCTCTGTACAGTATGCTGCACAAAGGTAAGTCTTAGTAAAATCTTTGGAGCCATGCCTTTATCATAAAAGATATTAAAAATTTCAGTCATCCATGTGGTAACCAAAACATTCCCAGCTCTAAGCTTATCAGTAGTAATTTTATCTACCCCTGGGGATTTATGTACTTTAAGTTTAAAAATAGCTAAAATAACTAAAGACTATGATATAGGACCAACATTAAAGCTGGTAATGCATCTAGCATTATTACAAACAATGGGAGTAGAACTAACCACATTGTTTAGAACATCACCGAAATGCTCAGCCCACCTAGCCATGACAGAATCCTCCCCTTCTATAACCTTACCTTGTTTATCCTTCAATCCTATCCTGCCTGTCCGTTTTCTACCACATAAAACAATAACTATCTGGTACAGCTCTTTGCTGTTGTGCTGCCTAACTGCTTCCTCAGCTTTGTCAGCCAAGCCATCAAGCCAAAGATTCTTATCAGTAGCTAACTGATCCTTCAAACGTTTATTAAGCTCTCTGTAATCCTTCCTGCAGTTCCTTCTTTCTGAAATAAGCTCAAGTGCCTTATCACTCAAATAATTCTGTTTTCTGTATCACTCAAAATCTCCTGTTTTCCTAAAAGAGTACTGTTAGTTTCCAAAATAGTCTGTTTAAAATGGTCCCATTCTTCCTCAACTTCAGTAGTAAGCAAATCATGATTGTCATAATGACTAAGTAACCTATCATGGTAAGCTTTAGCTATAACTGGGTCTTTCAGAGTTTCAGTATAAAAGATAAATTTTTAACCTTAGCACAACACTTTTTAAGTTTAAGTTGCAAGACCCTTTTAGCAAGGTAATGGTCAGATCCAATTTCAGCTCCCCTATATGCCCTGGTATTCCTAAAGTAGCCCATTTGCTGTTAATTAATATATAGTCAATCATATTATGCAGCCCATCAGGTGAAACCTATGTGTACTTATATATGTCGCGGTGTTTGTAATAAGTGTTAGTTATTCTGAAACCATTGAGTTTACTTACCTGCCCATGGATAGATGGATAGATGGATAGATGTTGCCCATTGCAGCTACCAATACCAAAAGGGCCTATCATCCCTCCCCAAAGGTCAGAGTCAGTACCAACTTTGGCATTGAAGTCACCTAGAACAGGGTAATATCTCCTTTCTTGACAGAATTCAAAATAGGCTGAAGTCCAAAAAGCCTATCCTTCTCATCCTCAGTGGAAAAATAACAGTAGATAACGTTCAAGTCATTAATGCTTGCTGAAATTTAGCTGTAAGAAACCTTTCATATCATAGAAGAGCATTACTAGCATGGCATGTCTGCTGCAAACAAATCTATGTCTTGGAGATACTTCTTATCTGCCCTTCCTGAAAAGAGAAATTTAAAATTATTTTAAATATCTGAACTTTGTCTATCTGGTCTCTTGCAAGCCAAAAATATCTATGTTGTAACAGTGGAATTCTTGTGTGAGGACATTAAGAGAATAATCTCTGTGCAGAGTCTCACATTCCAACTAGCTATGGAGAGAAAATGGTTAGTGGAATATTTAAAGAAACTATATTTATTGAGAGAGGAAATGCCAACAATATCAAACAGCCCCCTAATGCAGGCATGAGGCAAAGACCTTTTCCTCCCACTACTAAAGGCTGGAAGACTTCCATCAATGTAGGATTTAACAATACCCATAGAAGCAAGAGTTCGGGTATCTACAATGATCTCTTCTCAGAATTTTCCACCAGCTGATAAAACACATCCTGTGAATCTATTCACTTTGGGGCTTTCAACCCACAAACAAAGAGAAAACAAAGTGGAAGATTTTCCTCCACAAAAGCCCACCAGTGCAGTAAATTCGGGATCCATAATCAAGCTCAGAACCATTATTCCATTCAGGTTGGTGTATATTGTCAGCACCATGACTCTGTGTGGTTGACCACTCCTGAGCAGTAGGACACTAATCTGGCAACCTTCCCCTTTATTCCTTTCTATAAGAGAGTATCTCTTTTGAAAAGTGGTAACAACCTGCACCATGAGAAGGTTTTCACCATAATTTAAAGCAATACTAATTAATAATAAACACGATTTCAATTAGTCTTTTTATTTATGAATCTTAAAATTGATGTTTGTTTCAAAAATTTTACTTTGATATTTCTCATATTTCCCCTTAAAACACTCATTGTATTAAATGTCTCATTATTTGCCTCAGTTCCTTCAAAAAAATTGTCATATGTCTATTGCACCTTGAGCTTGGGAGACTGCCGGCAGTGATTTTGATTCACTTGTCATCGTATTGTCATCATCTTTATCATTGTCTTTGTTGAGTACAGCATCTATGATGTCACTCTCTGTAGAAGACCACTAGTTAACAAGTTGTCATGAACTCATACAAATTCGTCGATGCCATTACTAAAACCTACAATGTTGTTATGTGGCAACCATTCAGATAATGGTAAGTTGTTTTCTTCATGTTCATGATCTTCATCTACAATTGAAATTTCATTGGAATTTAATTTCAATTTCTTAAAGCAATTCAATGTGATTGTCAAAGTAACATTGTTTCACACGTCATTCAATAAATTTGTAGCATCGAATATCGATACAGACTTGTTAAATTTCTGTTCTCTTTGACTGATTAGTTGTAGCAGTTTTATAAGTCTTTAGACTAAATCTTTTATTAAAAAAATCCTTTCAAACTCTTTATTACACCCATGTCCATTGGTTGTAAAATTGATGTTGCATTGGGAGACCTTAATATTGGTCAAATTTTGAATCTGGGGATGTGCAAGACAGTTATCAACTAACAATAAAATATTTTTTTTCTTTTTGAATAGCTCCTTATTCCAATCATTTATGTACTGCTCAAAAATATCCAAAGTCATCCAACCTTTCTTGTTCGCAGTGTAATCCACAAGAAGTTTCCTTATGTTTTTGAAACACTGAGGTTTTAAAATGATTTTCTGATAACAAACAGTTTTTTTTATCAGTTCCTGTCTTATTTGCACATACAAGCACTGTCAAGGAAGTCTTTGATTTTTTTCCACCAACACATTTTGCCCCTTTGAATTAAAATGTATTTGTCAGGTGTCAAATTATAATAAAGTCCTGTTTCATTGACATTGTAGATGTCTTCATCACTGAAATCTTTCCTGATTTCTGCCCAAACACAGTCAATCCATTCATTTGCCATTATTGTATCTGCAGATCAAGATCCTCCACTAATTTTTGCATAAATGTTACTATATCAGTTTTGAAATCAATTCAGCCAACTGTTGTTACATACAAAAATCATTGCATCCAAATTGTTTAGCAAATTTTTCTGCTTGAGCCTTAAAGATAAGACTGTTTATTGAAAATCCAGCTCTTCTTTGTGTAGTGAACCATAGAAGCGATGCTTTATCGACATTTGTAAGCTCACACTTTCTAAATTTTTTTGTTTTGGTTATGTTGTTTTTCAGTGCTGATATGTAAACATCTTTATTCTTCCACAATGTTAGTACTGTTGAAGAGGACAAAGAAAACTTTTTATGCACTTCAACATTTTTCATACCACGTTTTAACTTACGAATAATTTCAACTTTTTCACGAATTGAGAGACACTTGTCTATTCATTTCTTCTATTAACATGTCTATTCATTTCTAATTGATTTTATAGTCATGGCAGTGTTTGGGTAAAGTGGGGGAGCAGGGCCAGAGGCTAGACACTGGAGAGGTAAGTAGAGTGGGGACGGTCTCTCAAGGACTAGGTTACGTCATAAACTGGCCCGTAATCTGATGTGGTCATAAAAGCTGTCTCCCATTTCATTTTTGTCTATTCCAAGAATTGGGTACTATTTCGGACTACCCTATCAATTCAGAATGTTTCCATGTTTTCATAGTTGCCAAAATTTGTATGGTATATCCATGTGGTATGCTCATTATAAATGTGAGTAATTGTATGGTACATTTAAATTAAATTATTATGGCACTTTGCTCATTACAGCCATGATCTCATTATTTCCAGCCCTTACAACCAAGTTCGACTGTATTATATTTACCTGGTTAAAAAAAAGGCTTATGAGAAACAATTTAGGAAATTATTTAAAAAAATTATGTAAACATTGAAAATTGAGAATGCAACATTTGTATGTCAATTCAGTTATACTATGTTTCACAAAATAATATCTATTTTGAAAGGTATTAACAATCTGCACATGAAGGCAGGATCAGACTTTAGATGCTGGCCTGGCCAGTTCTCTGCATCATCACAGAGGATTGGTACACATTTCTCCTTCCAGTGTATGCATGGCTAATGTTATTAACTGACTAAATTGTTTGGAAAGTATTATTGACTACCAAATTAATTCAGGTGGAGTGTAACATAACTGTGTTGATATATAATCATGATTTCTAATGTAAATAGTTCATTTGATAATATTACAATAAACTTTGTGAAATATTGAAATTCTATATTCAAAGACACTAGTGTAAAAATGTGCATTTTTGAGGTTATTTAGCTTGCAATTTAGTAAATAAATATCAAAATTCACAATTTTTTTTATGGTCATGCCACAAGAATCATTTTATGAATTTCTTACATTATCTCAATTTTATTCAGAAAGTGATTAATCAAGTAAGCTTTGGTGTAAAAATGTGCATTTTTGAGGTTATTTTTTGGCTTGCAATTTAGTAAATAAATATCAAAATTCACAATTTTTTTTATCATGGTCATGTCACATAGGAATCGTTTTGTGAATTTCTTACATTATCTCAATTTTATTCAGAAAGTGATTCACAATGACCATTACTCTAAAACAGCATTTCCCATTTAATTTGGCCATGAAACCCTTTAATACTTGAAAACCTTTTGTAGAACCCTTCAAATTCTTACATATGAAGCTAAGAAACTGGACCAGATATTATATTATCTAAAAAAAACTAGTTAGAGATAATATGTAAATAAGATACACAGCATACATTTTCCAACCTGGTCTGAATTCAATATTTTATTTCTATAAGTACTAAGGGTAGGAAAGTAAAGAAGCATTGCAATTTTTTTTTCCAGATATAAGAAAGAGATTTTTTATTATTATTATGGTGTATTGTCACTCATTTGAAGAAAAATAATGTGAAGAACTAAGTTTAAGATATGAATTTAACTTTAAAATTTGATTAGTATTATTTATCTGCTTGTTGTTTAAGTCCTGGGTAAGGCATGGTTGTGTGTGTGTTGTTTTTCTGCTGAGGTCCTGCCATCCTCTCAGATCTTCTACTATTGCATATAAACTGACAGGCATTCTCTGTGGCAAGCAGCTGCTTGAGGGGGTATTTATTTATTTTGTTTTTTTATTTACAGTCTTTGAATTGAGTTAAAAACATTTTCTAAGGTCTTCATGTCACATTTACAAACAGACAAATATTGTCACCTGTTTCTTGACCCAATTATGGTAAAAGCTCTAAGTGTTAAAATAAAAGTATATCTGGATTCAGCATTGCAAAATTTCTGCCATTTATATCAAAGTACTCTCATGTATGACAGTTTTAGGACTGCAAACATTCCTAAAATTGTTGTTCTTAATTTATTCAAATGAAATGATCACTGCAATAATGATCCATAGATTCAGTTATGCTTTTTCACTAGGTCCTAAATTTTATCATTTCTATCGATACACTTTACTGCCATTGAATGCATACTCCTGTTTGTCCAGCTATATATAAGTTAGTACTTATGTAAAACAAGAACTAGACAAAATATATATGGTCTTTTCAATGATTAGAAGACACTGCTCCAGCACAAAAATTATTCTACATAAAAATAATGTAAAGCAAATAAGGATAAAGTTTCAATATTCAACATCAAGCAGTTAAGTGTTGATCATATCAAATATGATGAGGATTATCTCAACTGTTATGGAATATTTTCTTTTACATGCTGCCATAATCCATCCTGCAGGTGAAAACTAACTAGTGGTTTGCAATGTTTTCTCTTTTTAGACACCCCAGAAAGTTCACAGCTCTAACAATAGTGTTCCTATCAATGTTACCTCTTCAGCAACAACAATATCTATGTCTTCACCTAAATCAGTCAGCCATCCTGAGAGACAGTTCACTCCCACAGTTTCAGCTCGTCCTGGTAGTGCCTGTGGCAAACATCAACCATCCCATATGCCAGAAAAAATTACAAATAAAGTAGATCAAAAGGTAAATTTACAATTACTTTTGCTTTTTATTGAATACTTAATGTGTCATCTAACCTTGCTCTTTTATATGTTTGGAAACTATTTTACTCATATACTTTGCATTCGTAAAAAAATTAAACACTTCAAAGTTACTTTATCAGTGGAAGGCCTAATTTGAAGCTCCATAACTTCTAAATAAACTTACTATTGAACATGAAGAATCCCATATTGCCACTGGTAAATATAGGAATCTTGCTTTCAAAGAAATTCAAATAAGTCTTGCTTTTCTTTTTTTCATTTCTACTATTTTCTAACTTTTGCACTCTTTAAAAGTTTTAATTAAAACTAATGGGTGATTGGGAAAATACAACTAGAAATATTTTTTAGTACTTATGCAACAGAAAAAGCATTTGTCTTTTAGTATAATTCATTTGTAATATTCATTAAAAGTTCCCCTTTTCCATATTTATTGCCCTCTAACAAACCTTGGGACAGCAGGAGGCCCAAAGTTGGGGGGGGTCTGATTTTCCCACCACATTTTTATCTAATCTGACTTCTTTTGTAAAAATGTTATATGCTAATAATAAAAACTTGAATAAAATTAGTTCTTATTAATTTTTTTCTTTCAACATAGATGAAGTTCCTTTCATTGTCAGCATTTATTTGGTGATAGCATTTTTGTTGATGTAATTTATTTAATGTTGACCTTTTTGGTTGCTTCTGTTTTTGTTGGTGGCATTTTTGTTTACAGCATAATGTTGTGAAGATATTAGGTCATGACAACAACTTTTCCATCAGCATTATGTTCTGTTAATGGTATTTTTGCTGACAGCCAATTGCACACTCAGCATTTTTGCAATGTCAATGTTGCATTGCTGTTTTTGTTTTGTCAGCATTGCAGTGTGATACTGTTGATCACTCTTCAACAGGGTAGGGAAAAATAATAAAAGCAACCATGGGTATGGAAGGTTACAATTTGACTGTCCATTCACATAATGTGCAAGTGTCTTAAATACTTTTGGGGATAGACAAATTAAAATTCTAATAAATTAAAAAGGAAAATATTTTCATTATAATGAGTCAGTCCAGAGTAAAATAACAAACAATATTGATAATCATTATTGTTTAATATGTTATATAACTGTTGATAATATCAAATTTTATTTCAAAACCATCTTTCTCCATTTCACCTTACTTTTCTTGGTTCATTTCCTTGGTCTTATTTAAATGTGTATCTTACAGAATCTACTTACTGTCTGCATTTTGTCATACAGTATGTAGTACGATTACCCAGTTACATTGCTATTTGTTCTTCTGAGCGTTTTCTGGAATTAAGTATGCTTCCACCAAGGTTAAACTGTTGCTCTCCTTTCTTTTTACGTGGTACAATATGGCACATCACACTAACAACACAATATTCCCAATGCACTAACACTTACACTCATCGTCACAAACCAGTTTAGGCAATAAATCAACTAACTGTTCACAACAATAAAACAAACCACTGCATAGATGACAAAATGTTAAAATATATAAATGAACAAAATCAACAATATTGATAACAGTGGCCCTAAATAACAATAACCAGTATGTGAATATTAAAATTTAAACTAATTTAAGTTTTATTAGCAAGATGTAATGAAACTATAAGAATTTATAATAAAAATTAGTACAGTGGCAGGAGAACATTATAATGTAACCAAGCACAACAACCTGGAAAATATAGTATGATATGAAGGAGTATTAGTATATAACTTGAAACCTAAGCAAGTTGTGATCACTGCCATCTTAAATTTCTAAATTTTAGAACTGAAATATAACTAGGATATCTTGTCTTGGAATTGCAGAAATGATAACAGATATAACTATATAATGTATATAAATTTTTGGAAATAAATTTGTATAGAAATTTTTCTTAATCACTAATATATTTGCAGAAAATAGATTTAGGAAAAAATTGTAATTTCATAATAGATTGTATGATTACTTCAGATAAGTAATCATCAATTATACTTCAGATAACTCAAGACAGTTCTAAAAAATCATTCAGCTTCAAAATAAAGGTATATATTCTCTGAATATTGTCACAAAAATTCATTAATTTATTAATTTTTATACACATGCCACTATCACCATATCTCAGCTTATGTGGAATTCCTGGTGTAATATTTATCCTACTAAGCATTTTAATGATTATTAAACCATAATTTTTTTTGCTTCAAAATTAATATCAGAGCAATACAAGTATCAAGTATAACTCATTTTCTTCAGCTATAACTGATATTCATATTTTACAAGTAATTATAAATTACACTACAGAGTATCCATAATATAATATCGTTATTCTCAAGCATTGCTAAAACCAATGAAGCATGTGATCAGGTATATGCAAAAGTAGCCTGTCACCCACCATCAAGAACCAAGGCAAAAGTAGCCTGTCACTCACCATTCTGACCTTGTGACTTTTCATTGACTTTATATCTTTCTTTAGCCTGAAGAATGCATGTATTTCAAGAACCGTGTGTTTTTTAAATATTACAATCATTATGTTAAACTTCTATTTGATTAGCATCTGCTTCCTGTATTTTATGTGCAATTACTTCCTAAAAGTAAAATAATTATTCTTATTTATTATTTATTCAAAGTAACATTTTTGCAAATATGTGAATTGGTGTATGTACTATTGCTTCTTTATAGAAGAAAGATTTTATGGTTGCATTGGGGTTAGTAACAAAGGACTCTCTCACTGAATTCAAAACCAAAAGACTAGAACGCAAGCGTCGAACAACAGCAAATCCTCAATTTTCAAATGCCGCACTTGAAGAAAAATGGAAAAATGCTGCTGCTGCTCAGGCATTAGCTCCACCTTTAAAACGGCCTCGAGGTATGCATAATGTAACAATTTTATAAAATTACCATTATATCAAAATGCTTTTGAATTGCACTTCCAATTGTATTTTAAACTTTGTCATTATCATATGGACTTGATTTTTCCTCGAGGATCATAACACATAAATATGAACAATAACATTGATATGACCTCGAGGTCACTATTTTAAAACGACCTCGAGGTATGACCTCGAGGCCGTTTTAAAATAGTGAGAAATTTTCTCACTATTTTAATACGTGTTGAACTGTAATCGTCATAATATAGCTTGAGCTTTACGTTTATAATTCTCGTATATTTCACTCTATGTATTGTGTTTTTCGTTAATATGTATAGAGATAAAAATATATTCCAACCCTGTGGCCAAGTGATTAGTGTGCTTGTCTACTGATTATGAAGGTACCTGGGTTTGAGCCCCAGGTAAAGCATGGCTGTTTGTGTTGTCTCTCTACTGAGGTCCTGCCACCCCCACAGATCTTCTTACTGTGGCATATTAAACTTATGGGATCTTGTCAGACCTCTGTGACAAGCAGCTGCTTGAAGAGGAAATTATTATTATTATTAAAAATATATTACTATTTGCATTTTCCAACCAACCTTAGAACAAATTATTACTGTTAAAGGGTGCAAAATTCAGAAAACAAAAAATTTCATTTTCTTTGAATACAGGCATTTTATATTTGTCAGAAGCAATATGTTATTCTTTGTTAATATTGTTTTTAATAGTGGTGTACTTGGCTTTTTTTTACATATTTATTTATTTGTTTATTTTTTTGAAATGATGTTTTGGTGTTCTATACAATCTTTAAGAATTGCTTCTGCTCTTTGCATCATTTCATATATTATCATGACAGGAAAGGCATTGCACTACTTTAGCTGATTGTTTTTGTGCTTGTAATCTAAGCATTTTTTAAGGACATACACCGAAGTGCTAAAATATTATGACCAGCGCATTTATGCAAATCGAAGCAACTGCAGGTTAAAAACGGCACATGTGAAGGTCATAAAATGGTATAAATAACACCTGATACTGAGCTCTGTTAGTCAGTGTTATTCTTGTTCTTCAGATGGGAAAGGCAGCAGAGTTAAGTGAGTTTGACAAAGGCCAAATTGTAATGGCCAGTCAACTGGGTCAGAGCATTTCCAAGATGGCAAGGCTTGTGGGGTGCTCAGTCAGCCATGGTTAGTACCTTCAAAAGTGGTCCAAGGAGGGAAAAACCACGAACTGCTGGCAAGGTGCAGGCCAACCACAGCTCATCAATGCTAGAGGTGAGTGAAGGCTATCCCATATGGTATGAGCCAACAGAAGGGATACTGTGGCACAACTCACCTGTAATTTGAAAGTTGGTGATGGGAGTAATGTGGCACAACTCACCTGTAATTTGAAAGTTGGTGATGGGAGTAATGTGTCACAACACAGAGTATATCGAACCATTCTGAAAATGGGGCTGCAGGCCGTTCTGAGTGCCTGTGCTAACCTTGGTTTACTGTCAAAAATGCCTACAATGGGTACACGAGCGTCAAAACTGGACCTTGAATGATTGGAAGAAGGTCATCTGGTCAATGAATCTCATTTCCTGTTGCCATACCATCTGGACGGCCGGGTAGGTGTTTGTCGTTTACCTGGGGAAGTGTTGGCACCAGGATGCACCGTGGGACAAAAACAAGCCAATGGAGAAAGTGTAATGCTTTGGGCAAAGTTCTGCTGGGAAAACCTGGGTCCAGTCATTCATGTGCAGGAATCTACCACCTACCTAACCACTACTTAAACATCATTTTATGGCAACAGTATGTTCTTCTAGTTGTGCCTTCTACTTCAGCAGGATAATGCACCATGCCACACTGCCCAGATTGTTTGAGAATGGTTCAGAGAACATGAGGATGACTTCCAGGTATTGCGTTAGCCTCCAAATTCCCCAGACATCAATCCAATCAAGCATCTGTGATTTCTGTTGGAACAGCATATCCGATATGCAGTGGCTCAACCATGTAACTTACATGGGTTAAAGGATCTGCTGGTAATGTGTTGGTACCAGATACCACAAGACACCTTTAGAAATCTTGTAGCATCCATGCTTCACTGGGTAAGAGCTGTTTTGGTAGCATGTGGTGGACCAACATCATATTTGACAAGTGGTCATAATGTTTTGGCTCTTCATTGTATAGTCATCTATTAGTATACTATGAAACCATCTTGAACTGCAGGCTACTGTAAGAATATATTTTGTATTCTTTTGCATGCCTCTATGTAACAATATGGCTTGCTTTACATAAGAGCTCATCTCTTTTGCATCTTTTATATGTGAACATGTCTGATGGTCCAAAATGTGTGTGTGGGGAGGGGGCGGCTCAGTCGGTAGCGCGCCAGGCTCGTAATCTGTAGTTTTCAGGTTCGAGTCCCAGCTGGGTCAGCATTGAGATTTATCTCCACAAAATTCCCCACCCTGCCCATGGTCAGTAGGGGACACCGATAGGCTTGGAAAGGCCGCCGTCCGTTGGATGGGACGTTAAGCCGTGGCCCCGTGTGCGGGAGAGCCATACCCTGTGCACATTAAAGAACACGCTGGATGGCCTTGACGGGAGGCTACCATCTGTCTCCCAACAGCTGTTCCAGTGGGTCCCCTCCCCCAACCTTCTCTGAGCCTTCGGGGTCCATGTGACCTGGCCATTTAGTCCATGGTGTGCAAAAAAGTGCTGCTCAGAGGTAAAACAACCCAACCAAAATGTGTGCTATGTATATATAGAACTGAATTTTAACATGGACCATACTGGTTAGATAACCAGCATGGTTCCTTCAGTATTGTGTGATTTTCAGAAGAATTGGCATACTCATCCAAATCATGTTATTGAGGTTGGTAATAGATAGTTTCAACTCTGGTCTGTCTAATTTTGTCATCTCATAATTATAAAGAAATTGCATACAAAATGCAAAGGATCGATCCTGGCAATGATCTAATCCAGCATTTCCCAAACTTTTCATATGACGGAACACTTAACAAATCCTGAAATTTTAATGGAAACCTTGGTTATTTTGTAGGGTAGGTAGATATAAATAATAAATAAAATAAATGAGTAAATCTAAGCATTAAAAAAAACATTTATTCTCCAATGGTAATTAAAAAAAAACACATAAAAATAGTAAAATGAAGTAGCATATATATATTGTAAAGTTGCATTCTTAATGACTACAATGTTTTTGGATCTTTGAATTACAAATTCTTTTGATATCAGGCACAATATTAGAAAGTTGAATTCTCATATCTGGTGTAACGTTGAGTTCACAAAGAGAGGAGCATCTTATTTTCAAACATGTTTGAACTTGTCGCAGCATTTAAAACCATTCCAGGCTCATATTTAATTTTGATAATTTTTCACAGAACATTTATTCACTTTCCATGGAACACCAGTGTTCCACTGAACATAATTTGGGAAATGCTGATTGCTAAATTATTTAGCTAATTGATGTATTTGCTGAGAACAATAGAAAATTTTTAATATTTACTACATTATCTGTGCCTAAATTGTTTATTTTTTAAGTAAAATGGCTGCTGCTGAAAATATGCAATACATATTTTTCTATTCCATCATTAGTTATCATTATCATCAAGCAGCCATGGACTACAGAGGTCCAACCAGATTGTGCAATTTAGTTCTCCAAGCATATCTGTCTTGAGCTACATCTGCTGCATCTGGCCACTGTGCACAAATTCTAACAATGTCCTGTTTGACATTGTCTGCCACCTCATTCTCCCCCTCATTCTGAGGCCTTTAGGCACACTGTTCATAACCTTATTTGCTAATATGCAATTATCCATACGGGCAACATGGCCAAATTAACAAAGTCTCTTCTGCACAATATGCTGCTCAAAGGAGGTTGCAGACTCCTTTGCCTAACCTCATCATTACTTACAAAGTTGAACCACGTAATGCCCAAGATACTGTGTAAGCATCTAGAATCAAAAGAAAATCTAATCTAGGAAAAAAATCCTCATTTATAACTCTGATATTTTATTGGCATATCATTGATAAACATATTAGTGAGATGATGGGGGGGGGGGGGGGGCTCCACGATTTGCACCTTCATCAATGTGCCTAACTAGCATTCTACAAAACAGTAGTTGATTTCCTTTTGATCCTGTAACTTTTGAACAAACAATATGAAATGAATAATAATGGTGTGAATAATGTTAATTAGCACTTCCTTCAATTCTGCCAGTGCTACTTTAAAACGTTTTTTGGGGAAATGATGATACATGTAACTGTATGAAATTATTATATGCAACTGAAAGAATTTTTCTGTAGTTTACTACAGTATTAATTTAATGTTGTGTTGTTGTTTTTAAATCCTCAGAAATAAAAGTGAGTTTTACTAATATTAAAATATTTAAAATATATGGAAGCTGTAAATTCCAAGTTTTGAGCTTAAAAGGTTCAAAAACACATTTTTATTAGTTATCACCTTTTTTCTTCAGACAATTCAAATAAATAACATTTTTTACAGTGTAATATAAAATGCATTTTACACTTCAACTTTTTTTTTAACTATTTGTACAGGTCGTCCTCGTTTAGATTCAAAACTCAGCACAGTATGTTCTTCAAATTGTTCTAACACAAGCAGTGAATGTGTTGTTACATCAACTAGTATTTGTCCTACTACAACTGTTACTACTCTAACCACAGTTATTTCCAGTGCTGTCACAACTACTACAACAGTAGTGAATGGTATGCACAGACAACTTAGTCCCCCATTAGAGGAAAAGGTAGGTAATGTTTTGGCATATTTGTTATGTAACTTTTACTTAATGTATGTAAAACAATGGGATATATACAGGGTGATCCAAAACTTATCGTTCAAATTTCGTGGGGGAGGTAGGGAATACGTCAGGAAACCGATTTCACATAGGAAAGTATGTCCGCAAACGTCATCTACATGAACAAAATGGACAAGTAAAGTGAACACAAGGAAACAGTACAGTTAAGTGGTAACGAATGTGACTTTTATTCCAACAAGGTAAAGTACAGGTTCACAGTAGGTGCTCAAAATTGCGACCATTTATACGGACACAGGATTCACAGCGCCATTGCATTGACCGCCGAACATTTTCAAAAACGCCTGGCATATCACTGACAATGCCTGCGGCGGCCACTATTCGTGCAACAAGGTCCATTTCACTGTCAACGGGGGTCTCGTACACATGGTATTCCATGGGCGATAAATTAGGTGACCTGGGTGGCCAAGCGATCGCTGATGACAGCGGGAGTGGTCAGGCGAGCTGTACACTGGTTGGGTACACACAGCGCCCTCTACATGCGCATGCGTACATTTGCAGACATACTTTCCTGTGTGAAATCAGTTTCCTGATGTATTCCCTACCTCCCCACGAAATTTGAATGATAAGTTTTGGATCACCCTGTATATATATGTGTGAAATTTTTTGAAAAAAATAAGTTTCAAATTTTGCATTTAAAATTATGTATTAAATAGCATCCAGAACATAATGGTGGGATTTCAAGGAACAATAAGTAGGAAAATAGTACATATTCAAGAAAATAATGTTTTAATTGAAAGTGTACCTCAAATAGTTTTGAACATAATGGAATTTCCACATGAACCATTCATGACCCTGCATATGTCCAATTAGTATTTCATTTCTTACCATACATACTGCAGTATATTTCTTGTTACTTGTTCAGTTTTTTCTCTTATTCTGGCTTTTAAATCATTCAGGTTTCGAATTTTGTCCATGTAAATATAATTCTTTTCAAAGTCTCACAAAAAAAAAATAAAGGAGTGTAAAATCAGGGCTCCTTGGTGGCTATAGAATTGGGCCACATTCCTGCTGATTCATTTGTCAGGAAATATTGCATAAGAACTTCTGTAACATCACTTGAGAAATGTGATTGTCAGCCACCTTGCTGGAAAATTAAGGTGTTTTTGAGGTTGTTTTATTCTAAATACAGGAAGAGAAATATTTCTAGCATGTTCAGGTAAACTTGTCCATTAATGTTTGTTTTTTGTAAAGAAAAATTGTCCAAAGATACAATTATGCATTAAACCACATCAATCCATTTGCTTTGGGACCCTCATGCATGTGCTCTTGAACCACATGTGGATTTTTTGCTCCCCATATTCAACAATTATAATGGTTTACTTTCCAGTGATTAGAAATGTGGCTCCATGACTAAGCAGAATGGTGTTTAACACGTTGACTGCTACAATGTTAAGAATTTTAGGGTCCCCCCTAGGTCACACTATTTGTTTTCTAGTATTTTTTTCAAAATACCATGACTGTGATGAATTTATGTAAAAAAAAATTTTACACCCTCTTTTTAAGTGTGAACGTGTGCACCACACAGCCTTTAGGACAAAAATTTTCATGCTGAGCCACACAGTGAATACACGATTCAGGGTTTGCAAGTTTCATATTTAGGAATCCCGCAGCAATTTATCATAATATAATTTAATATCATGATTATGATGTAATTAAAAGCACTACAGTACATGAATGCACCATTATGTCCTTACTGGACATACATAAATCTGCTTACAATAAATTTAAAAGTGCTAGGCTCTGATATCATGTAAGTGCTATGCCCATTTTCACACAGGTCAACTTAATTCTGTACCTTTCATAATCATGAAAGTTCACAATACACAGTAGTTGTAGAGTTGTTAATTACTTGCTGGCTCACTCATTGCTGTATCTATTAGTTTTCCGACAGATGCCAGTGTTGGTTCAATGCACATAACAGAGATGTTATTCCTTGGTTGCTGTACTGTCCTTGAATTTCAACTCGAATTAGCTGAAGGTTGTTTTTGCTGTTCCTCAGGCTCAAGGCTTCAATCAGCACTCAAATTCCAACTAAACCAAGATAACATCACCTTCACTTAGTTGTATGGACTCACAAGTGCTAAATTTAATGCATTCTGGACACTTTTGTAGTTATTCTCATACATTTAATTTTTAATGCATTTTATTTAACACATTTCAATTTATTTTCGAGTGGTTCAGTAGTATGTGTGAACCCAGTTTTCTAGATGCAATCTCCCTTCACAAGCAAGCATTATTGACAACAGTATGTCAATTAAAGTCAAACTTTGCAGTAATTAATGAACTGGCAAATGAGGCAACAATAGCATCAAACTTCCAGAAATGCAAAGTTCAGTACCAGTGCAAGATATGATATCATCACCCATAGCTGAGAATGTAATGTCTGAACCAGCTATCATCATTACAAAGAATGGTAATATCAATTTTATTTTGGACTTTGTACTTTTTCATATATAGAAAGTTTTTAATACTATAAATTTAAAATTGCTAAGCATATTGCTTTGTAGCAATGAAAAGAATGTAGTGAATATGCTAACTTAGGCCCTACTCGTGTTTAAGCCATAATTTGTAAATGCAGCAAAAATCGGGATAATTAATTGTATTCCATATTGCTGTGATTGAATATAATTTTAACTGTTACGATTATTCTCATAATGGGGCATCCAGGCTTACATTTAACTTATAACTTTAATCTTTAAAAAAGGTTTTTAACACAACATAAAAGCTAAAAGTGGTGCATTTCACCCCAACACTGTGGGGCTTCTACAGGGATATTTTTAATTGCAGCATAATCATGATATTAACTTATATTATGTTTGCAAGTTTATACAGGATTTTTCACAAGTTCCTACACAGTTTTCTAGTGTGTAAAATATGGGAACATGTCTATTCATTTTTCATGGGGCCTTACTTTCCTATCGCTCATAAGCAATTTATTACAGCATGAATCATGGGTGAATTATGCATCCTAAATTAAAAACCCAGATGTGAAGCAAATATGATTTGCATGGTGTAGTACTCTAGAACAAGTGCGAATTAAAAATACAATTTATATGGAGTCAAGTGTTAAAAAAAGTTTCTTCATGATCAATGTGATTTAAAATGAAATTCGAAAATTCTGCACATTTTGGTTTGTCATCCAACTTAATATGTTTACAAGCTGGATTTTATATTCAGCATGCAAGTGCTTACCCTGTCATGGAGTGTTGATTTTGGAACTGGCAATTACAAACTGCAGCAACGAATGGACTTCGTGGGGACTGCTACAATGTTAAGAATTTTTCAAGATTGTCTAATGTTTCTGCAGCTTCCATATGTTAATGTCTAATGTTTTCTACAACTTCCATATGATGCTGTTGGGTATCCCTTCTTGTCTGCTTTAAAATGATACTAAATAACTAAGCTAAATGCACATTAAATAATAATGACCAATTTCATTGGCTAACAACAAAACAATGCATCTTTCCCTTTGGAGTAAACTACACATTGAATGATCACACAATATTACACAAGGGATGTGTGGGAATGTAATAACAGTCCATTGTGCCTTCTAGTGGTTTTCTGTGAAACTGTTTGAGTGGAGGAATGTACAGGTACAACATTCAATGTGCTGTCTTTTGTGTATTTGGGGAAACCACTTTCTGAAAACTCCCATCATTATTCATCAGACACCCTATATAAGATGATCATTGAGTAATGTTTTCTCTAAACTTACAATTAAGGAAAAAATGAAGTATAGCCAAATAATTTTAACTCATAAATTGCTTCATATTGTTAAATGTTATAGACTGAATTGCTTTAAAGTTATTTTTATGAAGTAGAAGTATAAAAAGAGAAATTTAAAAAAAATTGCTTACTCAACAGTCCTCATTATTAAGCATGCAAAATACTGTTCCTCTGTATTTCCACCTTTGACATACTCATACAGCAGCCTTTTATTTCTATGTGCAACTTCCTGTCCATAGATGGCAGCAATTCAATTAATTTCTCTATTCTCTTATTTTTGCTGTTTTGGGTATTTTATGAAACGATAACTGTGAACACAAATATTCTACTATTATTAAGAATGTGATGTATTGTAGACTACCTGTTTCAAGAAACACCACATAAAAGTTAATTTTTAGCAGTGAAATGAATAGTAATGTGAAGAAATGTGTGCATCATGATTTTACTTTTAAAACATAGATATCTTAAAACTAGATGTTCTTCAGGTGGTCTGTCTTGGATGTTCTTATGTGAGCATATAATTAACAACAATCGTCTTTTCTCTTATCAGATGAGATAGACAGCATGAAACATGTTCCAAGAATTGTTGAGTGGGACTAATTACCTAGTATAAGAATATGTATGAATAAAGCTTTATTTAATATATAAAGCTTGCTTTTTATTATTGCAAAATCAAATGTATCAAAAAAATGCTTTATATCTTCTAACATTGCTCCATGGTTTATCTGGAAGATTTACCATCATTTTGTGCAATGTCTGGAAAGCCATACTCCATCTTCAAAAGCTGTATATTACCAACAAAGACTATGTAGCAAACAATATAGTGTATGTACCCAATTTTTCCTAACATTGGACTGCCTTCCTCAAATAGTGCTGTGAATATGTAGATAGTCTATGTAAATATATTTAAGTTAATAGTTCAATAGTTCAACAATCTCATTCTGTAAATTTAAGAATATAATATTAAAATCATCTTTAAACACTGATATAAAGTTATGTATGATCTGGAAAAATTTTCTGTTTAATAGAAATACGACACAATAGCCAAGATGAAGATAATTCAGCAAAGTCCAATTTAATGTTGTTGTTGATACACTTATAGTTAAAGTAGTAGGAAATGAATGGTAATTCCTGGACGAACAAACTTGATGATACTATTCTGTAGCAATGAAGAATAACTTTGTAGCAACATCGCACACAATATTAAAAAACAAGAAACTATATAAATCACACTATAAAACATAGCATAAATACACGGTAGAATTAAAATAATATGACCACCTATCTAATAATACGAATGGTAGGTGGTCATATTTTTCTGATACGACTGTGTATATTGATGACAAAAACAAAACACCTAGATTTTGAAATGTACAATACATTCTTGTTCAGCAAATTGATGTTGAATTTATATTACATTCTGTTGTCAGAAGGTATATTTGAAAAACAATGATGTAATATATGTGATATCATTACTGAGATGCATGTGTATGAAGTGCCATTATAGTAAGAGATGACTTATATGATGGCACATTTTTATTGTTGTAGTACACAGTTGTATCGGAATAATATGACCACCCACCTAATAATGGGAATGGGGGGGGGGGGTCATATTATTCTGATACGACTGTGTATGTTACTAGAAAATTGGCAGTATTTCTTGAATATGTAGATAGGATATTAAATATAGGATATTATATATATAGATATATTAAATATTTGGATTGAGGTATTCTTTTAATAACAGTTTCCAGGCTGTAAATAAAATCAGTAATTCATTTCTGCTGCAGAAGTCTTTGTTGATATGGATTATTATTTTTTCACTGTATGAAAGTTTAAATTGAGTATCTGGACTGACAATGATTCTGGCTTCTTCAAAGATTGGAATTGCATTATGGTTGATAACGATATTAGGTAAAGCTGGTATTTTTGTCTTAATATCATATTTATGTTCTTTAATGAAGAATTCTTTCTTTAAGCTTCTTGAAGTCATGATGATGTATCCAAGTGATGATTTAACATTATTATTGGGATTGGTTTCTTCTTTTAAAGGAATTAGGTAGACACCTCCTGTAGGAATATAACAGTCTCTGTCTTTCAAGACAGAGACTGTTATATTCCTACAGGAGCAGAGGTACGTACTTCATAATTACTCCCAAAATCTTCCATTTTTAAAAACAGCAGTTTTTTTTTTTTTTCATGAAATTTTCAAAACTTTAAGGAAAAATTTGTTGATAATAGGGAAAATTAAACTTTGCTTCAATACAGGGTAATGTTAGCAAACAAATCAGCAATACCATATAGCGCTTCTAAAATATGGCAATCTGATGGCCTTATCAAATTCTTTATATTGTAGTTTAATAAAATATGCATCAAATGAAAAAAGAAAATATTATTTTTCAAGCTTGAATTGTATATTTTGAAAGGTATATATAAGAAATTTTTTAAACAGCAATTTAAAAAAAAAAAGCAAAGTTTCATGCATTGTACAAAAGACATCTATTGATGTCTTTGAACTCTCATTGCGGATTCTGTCGACTTCTATGTTAGACAATGACCCTGGAAGGGTTAGAGGATTATGTATGCATATATTTTTTTCTATTGAAAGCTCTGTTCAGCCTATATTTATTTAAGTATCCTAGTGAATGTCGCATCATTTAGTGCTACACATCATCAGTCCACTTCATAATGTTAATATATACATAGCATACTACATTCTAGCAACCAATATTCATAACGCCATTATTGTCTGACAGTAGCACCTTGGATCTCCTCAGACAAGTAGCTAACTGCAGTTTTCTTCTAATAACAACCTGTATATTCCCAACAGCCATTCCCAAGTTCCTATATGCTGCATTGTAATTTTCCCTATTATCCCTACTCTTCTTTCAGTGAAAAAGTGGTCATTTATAGGCTAGGAAAAGTTATCTGTCATACCATTGGCCTCATGTATATGAATGCCTCACCCAATGCATGCTAAAGAACATCCTGAATAATTTTGACACGAGGCTTCCATCTGACTAACAGCTGTCCAGTGGATGCTCTTTCCCTACCGAACTCTAAGCTCTTGGGGTCATTGTGACCTGACTATATAGCCCATTGTTTGCACGAATTTGCCACTCAGGGGTAATGCAAATCAACAACCTGACAGATACTTTTGTCACAGGAAAATATGCAGTTGTTTGCATATGTCTTTGGCTTTATCAAATTAACTGCCTTGTTCAGTCACCTCAGTGAACACCTAAGAACTTTCTTCTAGTTCAGTTTATCCATATGTATATCACTGATCTGCAAAAAAAAATTCCCTCCCTTCCAAAATTTTGACTGATATTTATGTTTTCGAAGGTGCTGAATCCAAATCTGACAGCCGATTTGTTCTATCACCTACAGTTTTCTAGAGATATGGATTTAATTTGAAAACACACCATTTTTTTCAGAAAAGATAAATATATTTTTCCAAATATTTATTTACATTATAAAAAGTTAAAGCTGACACTAATAAATCTTGATACATGTAAATATTTTCGCAAAAAAATTACTTTGTTGTGTTCTGTCACTTATATTTTATCTCTTGGAACCTCTCATTGCATTTGCTGCTGTATCATTTTTCCATTTTGGATATGTCTTGATGCAACCTTTCTCCATGCTCATCCAAGACCGCTCCCACCAATTGTGGAAAAAAAATCGGGTGTAAATGTAAGAAATGCAGCTTTAGTGACATATTACATCTTAATACTCTATAAGAAGAAAGTAGTTCTTCGACGATTTCTTCTTAGTTATCTGCCCTTACATTGCCTAAAAGTTGTGGCAAATATTTCTGAATGCTTCCCGAGCTCACTTTTCATTGTAGTTTAATTTATTTTGGAACTCAGGATCTTGAAACAACTGTCTAATCTGAGGACCAGTGAAAAATTCCCTCTTTTGTTTTTGCGTCGCTAATCTTTGAAAATTTTTGCCTTAAGTGTCTATTCATTGCTTTCACGAAAATTTTTCAGTAATCCTAATTTGATATGTAAAGGTGGCAACAAGATTTTTGTCTTATCCACTAATGCCATATGTGCTATGTTCTTCTCATCAGGGATAGTTTTGGTTCGATCAGGCCATGATTTCACCATATAGTGGCAGCCATTCGCTCAGCTGTCTCAGCAACACAAACAATAACAGTATTTTGTATATCCAGTAGTTTGAAAGCGAATAAAATCATATATATATATTCATGAAAAACATCATTTTCTCAAAACACGCCCTCCCATAAAAATAGTGGCTGATAGATATAAACATTTGTATGCAGATTCGGATTCGGCATCCTCAAATCTATAAAGTACACCCATTTTTTTTTTTGAGGGATGATTTTCGTGCAGACCAGTGTATTGTACAATTATGTGTTATTATATGACATGGTTGACTATTTTCCAATGTTTACATTGTAGATTAGTGTATACTTTAATGCATACAATACAGAGAAATTTTATTGAAAATAACTGATAGATTGATTTAGAGTTTCAAATTGGTCTTTGTAATGATATAACTTACATGTGCCATAATAAATCAAGGAAATAAATATGCATTTTCATAGTGTCAGTGAAAAAATATGTTAAGTAGAAAGATGTTCATTTTATGTTTATTCATATGTCTTTAAGAATCCTAATTTTAAAACCATAAAATTTAAGGATACATTAGACATCAACATTGCGCATTTCTAATCTTTGTGTAAACCAAATTTGTACATATGCATATTGTTTTCCAGAAAGTAGAGCAACTTCTTTCTGGATTATGTATTGTATGCACACAACCTGGTGATCTGATAAAGTGTGATACATGTGCCAAGCAACAACATCCAGGCTGCATGCAACCTCCTCTTCTGTCAAGGCCACAAGATCACTGGCAATGTAGTGACTGTCAAGCCAGGACAGATTCTCTCACAGCAGTTCCCAGTTATGTAATTCTAAAGGCAGGTAAGTGGCAGCTGTTGCTTTTGATAAATTTGTCACTATTTACTATATCTTACTGCTTGTATAATAAATAGAATAAATTAGAATATAATTTTCTTAAGGGAAAATAAAATCTGGCAAATTATTTTTAAAGAGTAGAAATTTGGCTACTGGAAGTAGAGCTATGCACCAATCCCCTGTAATGATGCATAGAACCGGCCAGGCCTAGCACCTAATGTCCAACCCTGCCTTCTTGTGGTGCAGACCATTAGGACTTTTCAAAAGAGATACTCTCTTGTGGAAGTGAACGGAAGAGGGCTGCCAGATTAGTGTGGCCTACTAATCTGGACAACTATGGCAACTTTTCTTTTTTTTATACCCTGCTGAGGAGTGGTCAACCACACAGGGTCCTTGTGCTGACCATATATACAAACCTAAATGGAATTATGGCTCTGAGCTTGATTATGGATCCTGATTTTGCTGCGCTGGTGGGCTTCTGTGGAGGGAAAATCTTCCACTGTGTTTTCTGTTTGTTCGTGGGTTGACAGCCCCAAGTGAATAGATTCACAGGATATGTTCATCAGCTGGTGGATAATCTTGAGCAGAGGTCATCGCAGGCACCTGAACTCTTTGCTTCTATTGGCATCGTCAAATTCTACATTGGGGGAAGTCTTTCAATGTAGATGGCTTCAGCCTTTAGTGGTGGGGGAACGGGTCTCTGCCCCATGTCTGCGATTAGGGGGCTGTTTGATATTGTCAGCGTTCCCTCTCTCAATAAACATAGTTTCTTTAAACATCCCACTAACCATTTTCTCTCCATAGGTAGTTGGAATGTGAGGACTCTGCACAGAGCTTTTTCCCTTGATGTCCTCACACAAGAATTCCACCATTATAATTTAGATATTCTCTGCTTGCAAGAGACCAAATGGACAGATAAAGGTCAGATTCTTAAAAATAATCTTAAATTTCTCTTTTCAGCGAGGGAAGAAAATAAACATCACCAAGGTGTGGGTCTGCTTCTCAGCAGACACGCTAGTGATGCTCTTGTAGGATATGAGTGCATTAATGAAAGGTTTCTTACAGAAAATTTTACAGCAAAATTAAAGACTTGAATGTTATTTGCTGTTATGCCCCCACTGAGGATGAGAAGGATATGTTTTACAGACAACTTCAGGATATTTTGAATTCTGTCAAGAAAGTAGATATTGCCCTTGTTCTAGGGACTTCAATGCCAAAGTTGGTACTAACTCTGACCATTGGGGGGGAGTGATAGGCCATTTTGGTATTGGTAGCTGCAATGGCAATGGGCAATGTCTCCTACAGGTAAGTAAACTCAATGGTTTCAGAATAACTAACACATATTACAAACACCGCGACATACATAAGTACACATGGTTTCACCTGATGGGCTGCATAAGAATATGATTGATTATATATTAATTAACAGCAAATGGGCTAGTTCCGTTAGGAATACCAGGTCATATAGGGGAGCTGAAATTGGATCTGACCATTATCTTGTTAAAAGTGTCTTGCAACTTAAACTTAAAAAGTGTTGTGCTGGGGTTAAAAATTTTACTTTTAATACTGACGCTCTGAAAGATCCAGTTATAGCCAAAGCTTACCGTGATAGATTACTTAGTCATTATGACAGTCATGGTATGCTTACTACTGAAGTTGAGGAAGAATGGGATCATTTTAAACAGGCTTTTTCGGACACTAACAGTACTCTTTTAGGAAAAAAGGAGCAGAAGAGGCAGAATTATCTGAGTGATAAGGCACTTGAGCTTATTTTGGAAAGAAAGAACTGCAGGAATGTCCTTAATCAATACCCTACTAGTCCTAATAGAAAGCATTACAGAGAACTTAATAAACATGTAAAAGATCAGTTAGCTGCTGATAAGAATCTTTGGCTTGATGGCTTGGCTGAGGAAGCAGTTAGACAGCACAACAGCAGAGAGCTGTACCAGACAGTTAATGTTTTGTGTGGTAGAAAACGGACAGGCATACAAGGATTGAAGGATAAACAAGGTAAGGTTATAGAAGGTGAGGATTCTGTCATGGCTAGGTGGGCTGAGCATTTCAGTGATGTTCTAAACAATGTGGTTAGTTCTCCTCCCATTGTTTGTAATGATGATAGATGCATTGGTGGCTTTAATGTTGGCCCTATAACACAATCTGAAGTTATTTTTGCTATTTCTAAACTTAAACTTCATAAATCCCCAGGGGTAGATGAAATTACTACAGAAATGCTTAGAGCTGGGAATGTTTCGGGTACCACTTGGATAACTGAAATTTTGAATGTTTTTTATGATAAAGGCATGGTTCCTAATGATTATACCAGAGCTATTGTTAACCATATTTTCAAAAAAGGTGATAGCAGTTCTTGTGATAACTATAGGGGTATCAGCCTACTCTCTGTTCCAGGTAAAGTTCTTTGCATGATTGTGCTTAATAGAATTAAGAATCTGGTTGACAGGCAATTTGCGTGATGAGCAATGTGGATTAAGAAGTGGTAGGGGATGTGTAGATCAGATATTTTCTCTTAGGCAGATTCTTGAGAAATGTTTAGAGTTTCAGAAACCTTTGGTTGCTAGCTTTGTTGATTTCAAAAAGGCTTTTGACTCTGTTGATCGTCATAATTTGTAATTGATTGCGAAATCATATGGTATACCAGACAAGTTAGTTAACATAATGAAAGCTTTATATAATAACACTGAGTCGTGTGTGAGAGTTGGTAAGGCTTGTAGCAATTGGTTTAGCATTACTTCTGGTGTTCGACAAGGGTGCATTTTGTCTCCTTTTCCCTTTAACTTGGTTATTGATTATGTTATGCGAAATTCACTTCTAGGGAAAGATTTTGCCCTTAAATGGACTGGAGATATGAAAATTTCTGATTAAATTATGCTGATGATTTAGCCCTTTTGACAAATGATGTTGATGAGATGAACTCGAATGAAAGAGTTCATCTCATCAACATCATTTGTCAAAAGGGCTAAATCATCAGCATAACTTAATCAGAAATTTTAATATCGCATGCCCATTGTAGACTGTTGATGAAAATGGTAGTAGAGTAGGTTTGGTTATAAACAGCGAGAAAACTAAAGTGATGAAAATTGGTCAGGCAGGCTGTGATTCAGTTAATCTGAATGGTCGCAATCTTGATCAGGTGTCAAAGTTTAATTATCTTGGGAGCTATGTAACAGATACTGGTGATGTGCGGCATTAGATTAACAGATGAATAGGGATTGCTGCCGGGACTTTTAAGAATCTATGGAGAGTGTGGAGAAATAGACGTATATACCTAAGGACTAAAATTAGACTGCATAATAGTTTGGTTCTTTCTAGGATTAGCTATGGTAATGAAACTTGGACACTTTGTAAACAAGATAACAGGGAACTAGATGCTTACGCAGTATCTTGGGCATTAGGTGATCCAACTTTGTAAGTAATGATGAGGTTAGGTAAAGGAGTCGGCGATCTCCTTTAAGCAGCATATTGTGCTGCTTAAAGGCCTTTGGTTTTACCATGTTGCCTGTATGGATAATTATAGATTGGCGAATACGGTTATGAACAGTGTGCCCAAGGGCCTCATAAAGATGGGGAAACCTAGGATGTGATGGGCTGACAATGATAAACAGGGCTGTATTAGAATTGGTGTGCAGTGGCCGGATGCAGTTAATGTAGCTCAGGACAGATTTGCTTGGAGAACTAAATTACACTTTGGTTGGACCTCCGTAGCCCATGGCTGCTTGAGAATGATGATGATCATGATAACTACTCTTGTTGGATTGTGGCCACTGTATTTCCATCATTAGAATTTCAAAGAGTAATATGTTATCTGAACTGTTAGTAATAACTAAGTTAGGTATTCTTTTATATTATGTGTATGGGGCAAATGAAAAGTCTTGTTCAGCAGATATGAACTATATATTTTAACAGGTGTGAGGAAAACACTAAATAGGAGAGCTATTAGCAAAAACCACCTAAAAAGATCATTTATTTAAGTTGAAATATTATCTGTAATTATTCAAAATTATTCAAAAAGAAATATAAATTTTAAAAACTTTATTTTACAATTATTATTGAAAATGTGTTGAAGTGCAATATAGAATGAAGGTAAAGTTAAAATAAATTTTAATTTGCACAAAATCACTGTTTTAAAACTAAAGTTATAATGCTCTCATATGTCCTTCATCTTATTAGGTTTTATACCAGTACTACTAATCTAATTTCAAATTTTGTCACAACAAAATAACTAACATTTAGTAACTATTTTCAGCATTGCAGTACTGCATAGATTATCTAAAGGCTCTAATGCTTTCAATGGAAGTTCAAGGTTACGCTATACTGTCTATTATTGTTCTGGTAAATCTTCTAAGATGGTTGCTACACTCGTTACAGGATAGATGTTGAGTTTTGGAGCTCCTGGAATTTTTTCTGATTGATTTTTCTCAGCTGTTGTTGACTGTTCAGCTCTCTTTCATGTGTTTGCTTCTCCTTAAATGAGTTAAATAGTCCTTCTTTATGTTATTAATTGTCAAGTTGGTTGACTGCCACAATGATTAGCAAGATGGTACACTGCATTCCATTTTTAAGGTGATAAACTGCATTCCATCATTAAGATGATATTAATATATTGGGTTGATGCAAAAATTAATGGAAAAACATGAGACTGAAAGAATAATTGTTCCCATGAGTAACCAAAGTATTACCATGGCAGGCCTGAAAAACATTTGTACTCTGTGGTTAGGCTTTTTTTTAGCTATATTCGGTTAAAAAAAAAGTGAACTTTAGAACTTTTTTTGCCAAATAACCAATGAAAGGAATTGTGGCATGTTGTATGCCAAAGTAATCAGCATTTAATTCTGGATTTTCTAAAAAATAAAATAACAAAAACGACAACTAGTTTTATTTTAATATGGCTTTTTTAGTCCTGTAGTAAAAAAAAATGCATCCGGCAATGCAAATGAAAATTTATTTAAAAAAAAAACTTAATCACAGAAATTATAATAATGTATATGAATAGTAAAGCTACTTCTTTCTGAATAACAGAAAAATAATTTTTTACTTAAATCTAGGAAATTTCTCTCTTTGTCGAATTTTGTTCTTCATCATGGGCTTTGAGAAAAGTCTAAGGCTATTCACCATTTGTGACCAGCAAATAGACAAGTCAGCTTTAGATTTTTCTTAAATAACTAATCAACAGGTATAGGTCATGTTATATATCAAAAGAAAAAAAATACTTAATTGGGATTAAGAAAATTTTTAAAAAATTTAAAAAGAGAGAAGTAAAATTTTAAAAGCATTGTTTAAGAAAATTTCACTGTTTTTTTTTTGCATTTTAAATTCAGTACAAAATATTCTTTTAAATAATTTTGCCATATTTTCTGAATTATTTCATATTATTATTATTATACACTGAAGTGCTATTGAATTAGGAATAGGAGACATTATCCAAATTCATTACTGCAAGTCCCACATTTGCACGCATGTGTGAAACTCTAGTCATATATAACTGTCAGCTTTGGCTTCACCAAGCATTCGTAGTGTAAAATTTGATGGGAAAGGCGCAGGATTTAGATGCGTTTGACAGAGGGCAGATCGTAGGTACCCAGAGGATAGGACATTTGTTCTCCGAAATTGTCAATGAACTTGGATTTTCTCGTACAACAATTTCAAGAATGTTCCGGAAATATGAAAATTCTGGCAAAAAAACAAGCACCCGGACAAACTGCAAAGGACAACCAGTCTTGAATGATCGTGGGCTTCTCCATCTGACCTGCATTGTATGGACCAATGGCGGCCAGACATTACCTGAAATCACCTCCCATCTGAACGCAGGTTCCAGCCGGGAAGTCAGTGCACGGACCATGCAATGCTCACTTCATCATCTCGACTTCGGGGACCGCCGACCTACAAGATGTAACGGGCCAAAGAAAATGCAAAATACTTTTAAGTTTGGACCCTTTTTCTGATCCAAATATTTTATGCTCCGGATAGCTGAGACGGGCGCCAGGCAATGATTAACAAATTGCCAAAAAAATAGAATAAGTTAAATTAGAGTTTAAAATACCAGCGAGCATTAATGAGTAAGAATCTCAAAAATGATTGCCAAGTTAAATATCTAAATATAATCAAAACTTAATTCACGTTGCTCAAGAGAAAAAATTAGTAAAGACTCAAAAGGTTTAAATAACAAATTTATTTCCAAAAATCACTCGCCAAAACTTCAATGAAGATACACACTGCACTAACTGTGCTCTCAACTGAGCTCTAACTTTTTCATGCTTTCACTTCTCTCTATGTGCTACTACTACTATACGCTATGCTGTGCTTACTGTGACTAGCATGTCACCAGTTTTAACAAGAGCCAAACGTGTCATTTTGCACACCTGGAAAGACATTTACATAAAATGACGAACGACGCAAGCTACGACTCAAGAGGGGGCGTGTCCTTGTGCACACTCTTTAGCAGGTGACAGTCGGAAGATCGGAGTTGCTCATGCGCAACTCCTAACTCTTGGAAACGAGTGCTGTGATGCCAAAAAGGAAATAAAAATCCCCAAAATGATGAATATAATGTAAATTAAGCAAAACTGGTTAAGGTAAAGTAAAAGTGAATGATGGGGCATCACAAAGAGTCCCACTTCTAATGGCACGACACAGGGCTCATCACCTTGCCTGAGCTAAAGAACATCAAAAATGGCAACGGATAACCTGGAGTGATGAATCATGATTTAAAACTTCATCCCATTGATGAGAGACTGAGAGTATAGCGCCAACCCCATGAAGCCATGGATCCTGCATGTCAGGTTGGAACAGTACAAACTGGTGGTGGCTCAGCAATGGCCTGGGGTTTCTTCAGTTAGACTTATGTGGGACCTTTCGTGCTTTGTACTGAAAACTCTCAATACATCCCGGTATATAGAATTCATGGCTGACCATTTACACCCACTTATGGCCATCATGCATCCCAATGGAGATGACATCTACCAGCAAGACAACTGTTCATGTCACAGCTCCAGGTTGGCTAATGCATGGTTGCAGGAGCATTCTGTCGACTTTAAAATAATGAATTGGCCACCTAGAAGCCCAGATTTAAATCCAATTGAAAATCTTTGGGATACCGTCGAGCAGAGTGTTTGGGCCTGTGTCCCATCAGCGACGACCTCAAGGGAATTGTGGACATCTCTGGAGGATGCATGGGTCGCCATACCTGTGGAACATTTACGCAAGCTTGTAGAGGCCTTGCCTCGTCATGTGGCAGCCGTTATCAATGTATATATATATTTATATACAGGGTGATTCAAAAGGTATTAGACAAACTGTAAAGGTAGGTCAGGAATACAAAAACAAATCATTTTTACATAGGAACATATAGCCACAAATGCCACCCGAGTGTGCTAAAGGTACAGAAAGAATCAAAAATGAAGGAATACAAGTAAGGTATAACAACATGTTTATTAGACATCATGTTTACAATTTCAGAGGAAGTGCTCAAAGTTCTTTCCATCCACAGCAATACATGCCTCGCAACATCAACAATGGATCGTCTAACATGGTCAATAATGCCAGGCCTCTCACAGACACGTGCTGCTGTCTCAACAACTCTTGCAATGAGGTCAGCTTCAGAGGCTACAAGGGTTTTGTACACAAGACCTTTGAGGTAACCCCAGAGGAAGAAATCAATGGGGGACAAGTAGGGTAATCTTGGTCCCGACAATCTGTCGGTCTCTTTCACGCAGGAAAGGTGCTGTTGAGATACTGACGCACAACCAAGGTGAAATGTGTGGGTGCCCCATTGTGCTGAAACCACATGTGCCAGCACACAGATACAGGAACACCATGCAGTAGTTATGGCGAGACTTCCAGGAATATCCGATAACTACACCCCTCTAGTCGTGATGGAAGAAGGTATGGCCCAAGCAAACAGTCTCCAACAATGCCCACCCAAACATTTATGGTGAACCGGTGTTGTGTAGCATGGGGGCGCATAGCTCATGGGTTGTCATGTGCCCACACATGCAAATTACGAACATTAACTACACCCTCACGTGAGAAGGTAGCTTCATTGGTGAAGAGAACCAGCACTGAATATTCTGGCTGTGCAACACACTTTTGCAAAAACCAACATGTGAATTCCAGATGCAGGTGGTCATCTCTTTCTTCCAATGACTGGACCCATTGCATGTGAAAAGGGGTAACAACTCCTAGTATAATACTCGCCACACTCTGGGTTGAGGTACACAAATGTGATGCGAAATAGCTCATATACTTATACTTGGATTGCATTCAGTTTCATGTAAGACCGCTTCTTCCATAACAGGTGTGTGTGCGTCGTTCAGTCCCAACCATAATGGCTGTTTACTTTAAAGATCCAGTTTTACGCAATCTGTGGTGCAAACGTTTGATGATGGGATGTTAGTCTGTTTGAGAACTGTTCATGATACAATCACACCGCGGCTCGCTCGTTTCCATTCGCTGCCCCGTAAGCTAAGTGCATATCTGCCATCTCAGTATTACTGTAACAATGCATCCTACTCCCGCAACGTCAATGACTCAAATGATGATGACACGCTGCCCAACTCAATTTCTGGCAAGTAATGCCCTCTAGCACCCTCCGGTGGCATTTGTGGCTATATGTTCCTATGTAAAAATGGTTTGTTTTTGTATTCCTGACATACCTTTACAGTTTGTCTAAGACCTTTTGAATTACCCTGTGTAATTCATATTGATTAAATCTTTATTTATTTAATTTTTTTCAAAATTATTTGGTCATTTATGCAAACAACATGCAATCCCAATTTTTTTCCAATTAGTAAAGGTGTTGTGTAGTGTTACAAAAATTTATTTTGCTTTAAAAATGAGATAATTTAAATGAAAACTGAAAATTATATAACTTAAAAGGGATAAAGAAATGTAAAAAATTAAAAATTTTCAGAGCAAATAAAGTTTATTTTAACCACTGAAATTTAGATCAAACCCTTCCAGATCAATTTACATTAGATAATGACTCTACAGAAAAGTTTAACTTTATGACAATGGCAAAACTTGACTTAAAAGTTACAAATTGTTAATGGTAGTTATGAAATCACTTCAATTTAATTAAATATAGTGATATGTTTAAAATATGAAGTCCTATCATTTAAATTTTTGTTTTGATGTTTTAATCAGATGTCCCCTAAAGTAGCTACCATTTTAAGTCACATATACTAAAGGATTTCATTTTTGGTCAAGTTTCAAATAATTATTCTTCTTGATTGTAGTATATATTTGAGAAGCAATGTAAATAATTCTAGAAGTAATGGAACCAATATCTGCCTTCTGAATCTGAGAAAAGTTGCAATTGATGTGAATCACTATGAGAGTCAATGAAATGATTTGTGAAAAAGTTCACTATTTTCCAGCTCAACTTGATAATATCCATTGAACTCTTTGTCGAACAATTATTTATTCAGTAATACCCCACTTTATGACGATTTGCTCATATGACAATTTTCAATTATGGCCAATGCCTATTTATATGACGCCGCATTTGTCATACAGTGGTTTTAGTGACATGATGTTCCTGTGAATCAACCAAAGCTTCTGGAAGTGGGCCAAATAGAATTAAAGATTTTTTAAAGGCCTAACAATCTTGGGTGGCATCAAGACTATCACAGATGCATGGAATGAAGTAAAAAAGTCTATACTTAAAGGTGTGTGGAAACAGTTGTGTCTCCAATTTAGTGATGATTTTGGAGGATTTGAAAATCTTGTTGAGGAAGTTAATGCAAATATTGTAGACATGGCAAAGCAGTTAGAACTAGAGCCTGAAGATGTTACTGGCCTGCTTGAATCTCATTCCCAGCCCTAACTAGTGAAGATCTTTTTGAATTTGAAGAGCATAGGAAGATGAAGAGGAGTTTCATTCTGAAGATATATTTAGCCCTGTGCCTACAGAAATAACTGGTAAAGAACTTTCAGTCATTTATAAATTGCCATGTCCATTTCTGAAAAGGTGGATCCCAATTTTGAAAGAAGTTCCAAAGGAAATTCTTGCATTTTAAATCTATATTATATTATAGAGAAATATACAGAGAAAAGAAAAGACAATCTACCATTCAATATCAACCTTCAACATCCACTCAAAGCCTACTCAATCATGACCTAATACAAGAAGTTCATCCAAATCTCCAGCAAGAAACTGTGTAGCATTTGATGAAGACCCAGATGATTCAGAAGTAGGGCCATACCCTTCATCCCTCCTTCAATAATTATTCGTTTCTTAATTTTACATTCGTCAGTCCATATAAGCAAAAGAACAATAGATTGAGGGTAAGTAAAGTATTTTATTTGAATTGTAAATGCTTTATTCAAGTTTAAAAAAAAAGCAATAATTCGCTATACGACGATGGTCTGAACCTAATGTGTCATATGACCGGGGTACGCCTGTACTTCAAAAACTGTATTTCATCAACAATTTCTAAACACGGTATAAAAGCCTAACAAGTGAGACTAACTAAAAGTTTTAGAATGAAACCAGATGTTTGCTGATTGATATCACACTCCTATGACATTGCCAATCACATGATCAAAGAAATATATGATTTTTCTCTTCTTATTCCTTTCATATAAAAAAATCTGATAATAGATAAAAAAATAATTTCGAACACTAAAAAGTAGTTTTTAATTGCAAAATATATTACAATGAAGCAAAAATATGCAAGGTTGTATTTTGTTGCAAATCACTGAAATCATTCAATGAAAAAAGTTCATTTGGCATCCGACTTCATTTTATTGAGAACACATGGATATATTTTTAGTAAAAACTCATTTAACTCACTGGAACTTTTTGTCAGCTAGTGGGGGAGTGTAAACTTAGCCAGCAGGAATCCCATCTCCTTCAGTGTGCTAATGACAGTTTGAACAAGAGAAAAGGCTTTTTTTTTTTTGATACATCAAGTTGAGGAATAAATTGAAAAAAATTAACTTTATTTAGGAGCTCCAAAATGTCCATTTTACATATTATATATTTATGAAAATAAAAAAGTTAGTGCAAACTTTAATATACACAGCTCACAAAAATTAGGGGATATTTCAAAATGAATATGAAGTGATGAAATATTCCCTAATTTTTGTGAGCAGTATATATATATTTTTTTTTAATTTATGCTGTGTCTGTAATGCAATATTGGATTTTGCAATGTTCTAGTGGAACAAGACATCTTTGCTGATTGATTACCAATGCCAAACATTTGGCCTTCAGTGCTGCTGCACTTAAACAGTCCAATTGCTCACAGTAGACATTCAAGTTGATGGTTTGGGATTGGTTTAAATGCTCATAGTGATGATACCCCTGCAACCCCACCAACAACAGGGCATCAGCTTATAAAAATGCAGTTCTTGTTTTGCCATTGCTTGGAATGATTCTCTTGCTTGAGACAATGATCTTTTATGGACAACATTATCATAAACGATCTACTTTTCATTTCCTATAATCATTCTGTCAAGAAAACCATCAGCCTTTTACCGAGCAAGTAATGAAGCAAATGCATTACAGCATGCCACATGTTCTACTGTTACAACTGGTGTGGGATCCAGGTATCCAGTTTTGACACATAACTCAGATTTTGCAGATGTCAAAAGAACTGATTAGTGTTCAGTAGCTGTGCCAATTCCCAGGATGTCTGATGTGGATTTTCATTCAATAGTGCCTTTAAACAATCATTATTCAATTCCACTGGCCAGCTACTTTGAGGTTCATTTCCAAGCTGAAAGTCATCTGACTTTAATTCTTCATCCATAGGTAACAAATGTTTTTAGAGATGACCTTGTCTCTACAAGCTTTGCACAATTTATGCAAACACTCTTGGACACCAATGTCATTTCTGAATTTGTACAGCGTAATGGAACAAACGCACACATCTTGCTTCATCATTGTGAAATGCCTTTTGCCACATGTACCAAATAAATGTAGGCACAGAACATCATTAGATACCAGAGCTGCGCATGCACTGTCTTTTATGTTGTTTACAAGACCGCTGCTTATTTCCTGACAGCACATGGTTTGTGTTTTTTTTCCCCCATTTCTTTTGCATCAACCCAATAGATGTCTTTGGCTGGCATCTTTGAAGTGATATCCACCCAACTCATGAAAAAGACACACATTAAGAACATTATTTCCATTAAAAAAAGAAAAATTCATATGACTTCACATATAAAAGTTTAAAAAAGTTTAAAATATCCTACTTCCATTTTTGCATTCCTTTGTTCTTTTTACTTTTTAAAACACTTGTTTTTTAAGTTTATTTTTACTTTATAGGAAACATATACATTTAGCTTTTTTTAATGTGTAAGTCGTATCTGGGATCTACTTGTTTCTTCACTTCAGTAAACTGTAAGGGAGGGGGAATCCACAGTATTTACAAGAGCAAAAGAGAAGCAGACAAAGTAAAAACTTGAATGTAAATAAGCAACTCATGCAATTTAAAAAAGTAAATGCTTAGAATGGAAATAAATGCTGATGAATTAATCTGATCTAAACATGATTTTGCTGAAATAACTGAATCATTAATAATTTATTGTCAATAGATAAATCTGTAAAAATTAAAAGAAAAAAAGATTGTTAAAAAAATTGACATTTTATTCAAACAGGATATAAATGCAAATTGTCTATTTGTTAAAGAGATGGTTGAGCAAATAAAGCTAATTGTGTGAAACCTGTTAATATTATGATGAAAATGTGATTCTGTTAAGATACCAATAATATGAATCCTATATTATATAAACTTAATAGTACTAAAAGATTTATGAAAATTTATTCTCATTTTGGTAATTTTTAAATTTCTTAATTGATAAAACTTTCTTTTAGCTAAAGAAGATGAAAAAAGAAAACTACTAAAAAGAAGTTTAGAACTGAGGCTGAAACGGTCCCAGTTAGAAGGGAGAATACATCAGCTAAAAGATCTTAGCAGTGTAGGTTTTTAAATTAGTCTTAACTCTAGAAGGATATAGCAGGGTCTGTGAGACCATGTAGAAATTGTGATGAGTTTACATTTTTGTATTTATGCTCAGTGTATACACTAAGCAATTACCACTTTTGAGTCAATTCAAATTTTAGAGGAAAAATTGTCTTGAGCCGAGTGGAATATGAATCCACGACTTCCTGATAACATGTCAGGTGTTCTGGACCACTGAGCTACATGCTGCTGATCAAGATCTCCTCTAATTGATGATATGAACATTTTCTACCTACAGTACATATTCCATTATGTAACGTGTAGGTGCTGTTCAGGCAATCTAGCCACAAGTGGCATTTATCTGTCGCTGGTTGTGGGTTCATATCCCATCTGGCTCAAGACAATTTTGCCTGTAAAATTTGAATCAATTCAAAAGTGGTAATTACTTAGTGTATACTAAAAAAGTCAAGTTTATTCAATATTTAATGCTCAGTGTACTGTTAAGTAAATTAAAGATAATATTTCACTGAAATTTTAATATTTTATTTGTCTGTCACAAAGTTTACCCAAATGCACTATATTAACTGAAAATGTGAATAAAATAGTTTTCTACCTTACTGCACTTTTTTCTAGCTTTGTAAGTTTTTATTAAATTTTTGGCATATATTAGGTGGGTTATATATGTATGTGAGCTATATCATATATTACATATTAAATGCTGGGACCGAAATAGTAACCTATGCTTGAATTGCAGCTTTGTAATAGTGCTCAAGTCTCAAACATTTGTTTGGATGTATGAGTTCCCTTTTCATGAAAATGGAATTGTACAATTGTTTTATTTGTGCCAATTTAACATGGAAAGAGTTATAATTTTTATATAAAAAGCAGAATAGTTTGTATACTTTATTTATTTTAATCACATGTTCATTTCACATGTGAAATTGTGTTTTTTTTTTATTGAAAAAACTCCATGCATTAATTTTGCAGGTTTAGCTAATTTTAGTATAATTTATAGCCTGGATTTTGATAGTAGCTTGGGCTCAAATTGTAGCTGGATACAAGCAAGAATATGTAAATTCATAACCCAGGCTACTATTTAAACATTTATGGTATAGCCTATTAGTATTTGCAATGTCTATAATTAATAGTATTTATGCAGTTTATTGTTAATGTGTCGATGATGATCAACTAAGTTTATTCAACCTTATAGGTTGGGTGTAAAGCAGTGGGATTTTTCGTTAAAGAACATACCTGATGGCCTTCATGAAAGATTACTATCTCCTAACAGCTGTCCAGTGGGGTCCCCTTTCCCTTCAACCTTTTCTGAGCCCTCAGGGTCCTTGTGACCTGGCTGTTTAGCCCATTGTGTGCAAAAAAGTTCTGCTCAGAGGTAAAAACAACCCAACTCAAGTGGATTTTTCATGCTTTTTTTTTAGCTCATTTAAAAAAATAGCTGTCATTTTTCCTTTTGTCATCTGTAGATATTCACTTTTTTTTTTGATTGGTGAGGGGAAAATTTAAGAGATGATGAAAAATAAAAGTTTTTTTTTTTTTTTTTTGGGGGGGGGGGGGTTAGATAGGCATTAATAATATACTATTAACATTTTTGGAATCTTCATTTAGTGTGAATTTTCACCTTTAGTTCTTTATCTTTTTTTTTAGATCTATTTTATAATTTAAAGAAAGTTGCATTTGGAAATCAAAATATTTTTTGTAGCCTAAATTAGGGCTTCTCAACGTGGGGTATGCATACCTCCAAGGGGTACGCGGTAAAATTTTTTGGGGTATGCTGTGAGTGCTCAAAAATTTCTAGATCTAGTAACAATAAAAATAACCATTGTTATACTATAATTATAGTTTTATATATCTATATAAGGGGTACACATTTCCAGGGGGTACGTGAAGCATAAAAGGTTGAGAACCACTGGCCTAAATCGTTAGGCCTACTTGAGCATTCACAATGTTATGGGGAGTAATTTTTTTTCAAACCAGCAATTATTTGTTTATCAAAATAATTACAGTTTATACTTATCCCAACCTTCAATAAAATATTATTACCAATTGGGAAAGCTTTTTAACTGCTACTCGCACCATTGTTATATATCCTCCTCCTTCACATCATCAGACTTAAATTGTTACCTTGTTAGATCATATTTAAGTATCCCAAAAACCTGGAAGTTACAAGACAGTCCATGGCCACATCAACTATATCACACTTGTTAACATTCACTGCCATGATGGCATAGATAACAGTCACCTTCTAAATTCACTGCCATTCTAATTAAAAATAGGCTGCCATGATGGCATAATTATAAATTCACTGCCATGATGGCATAGATAACAGTCACCTTCTAACATATTCACTACATTGTGCATGTTCTTATTCCATTTAATGGTGAAAATTTCTGGTGAATATATTTAATGGTGAAATATTTTCACTTCTATTTCTAGTTGTATTTCCATAGTAAGAAACTGGATTGGAGAACTTTCATTAATAACACTGCACTGAGATATCTTAAATGCTCTGTCACTGTGAATTCCCTATTGCCATTGATTCTGTACCTCACTCTTCATGCATAGTAGTGGCAAGCCAGCTTCATTCTTCCTTATTCTGAACCAGGGGCAGTCACCACCTCCCACCCCTACACCCAATTTGAGTTAATTTTGGTATTTTGAGAACTTCATACATGCTAGATTGAGCCTATACTCCAATATAAAGATGATGTTGGAAGTATAGCACAGAAGAAACATATCAGTGTACCAGTCTAAACATACGGACAGTGATATAAGTTGTTGAAAGGTCAACATTGGGAGTGCTTTGAGACTACTAGACATCAACAGTAGTTAGAAGTCTGCTAAGCATGTGCATTTCTGTGATTTGCAACCCAATTTCATTGTTGTGTAGGTATAGGACAGTGGTATGCCTAGAAAGTTCTAATAGAGGAAGTTACATATTGTAAATATTGGGGAGGGGGATTCTGTATGCTTAAGTTTGATTTTCTGAGATTGCCATAGAAAATACATTGTTCAAGCCCTTAATGGGCTGTTGATTTCAGATGTTCATGTCACTTCTAGTCTTTATATTTAGTAGACAGCTTTTCTTGGAAGGTGCATATTTTATTTTGCTTTTTGGTTATGTGTTTGTACACAACCTAGCCATTAACAGTGTTATTCCAAATAGGAATTCAACACCAAGTTTCTGACACTATTTTACTCTTAGAGAGTAGTGTCACATGAAGCCATTTGATCAGACAAATCTATACCTGCTTTACCTTTATTACATGCCAGTACCACTAAGGGTTTCAATATAGCCTTTCAAGAGTGTAGAATTTTCACAGCACTAACAATACTGGTATTAAATTCACTATATGGCTGTTTAGCATAGAGATACCAAATTTCTTTTTCTTTTTTTATTCTCCGCAAATTATGGCAAAAACTAAATCATTTACTACTGAGGCTGAAGTTCCTGATTAATTGCAAAGAAATGGATATTATACCTGACTTTATATGAATCGAAAAATGGAAATATGACAATACACTTAGCAAAATCTTAAAAACTGCCAAAATAAAAATGCTTAGATGAGTCATTAGAACCACTAGACATGTTATAAGAACTTTAGAACAGGATACCTACCACTTAAATCTTGAAATCGCCAAAACTTTGAATGCCTATAAATATGATGTGAACTTCTGCAATCTGTTCATAGGATCATTGATAATGACACAGCCAAAATGCAAACTACTCATGAAAACAAAATTAAGAAATTATTAAAGAGACAAAAAGGAATTATTGCATAACTGCAGAACCTCGGTTCCCTATACTCAACCTATCAGACTATCAATGCACTAACTCGACATTCTGGGAAGAGGTTCTAAATATACATTCTCTGAAAGCACACCACCACTACCTGTATAGTTAGAATCGAGAATGTTATTTGAAACATATTGAACCAATATAAAGACAGAATACGATATCAAATATATAGGGCCTACAACACCAATAAACACAAAAAGATGCAAAGTGAAAAGAAAAACAAGAATTGCATATAATCCAAGGCATAAAAACAAACCAAGACATACCTGTAATATCATCAGATAAATCTAATCAACTGGTTGTATTTGACAAAAAAAGAGCTGGACAACAAAATTGATTCAATGTTGGCAGAGATGCAATTAAATCCAGTAAAGAAAGATCCTACTAATACAATTATAAGAAAATTGGCATACATCAAAAACCACAAAGTAAACCAGAGTGCTTGCAAAAAACATGCATCCCATCTTTATATCCAACTATACCCAAACTTTTCATAAAAGCAAAAACCCACAAAGAATTCCCATTAAGACCACTTGTAGCTAAACCAATGGTGTCTATCATTAGAATTGAGAGAGCTCATACCACTTACAAAATTCTTTCCACCTGTAGATTTAATGGTAGACTCAGCTATGCAGTGTATTGAGAAGCTAAGAAAAATCCAAATGCAACCTGATATCTGCATGCTATCATTTGACATAACCTCACTTTACCCCAACATGCCTCTTAAAGATGTGCTCCACATTATTGAAGTGGTGCTTCAGAATAGTGGTGAGCTGACTACTATGGAAGTTTGTGGTACCCTAGTTGCATTCAAGTTCGTCACACAGAATATGTATTTTTAGAGCAACGGAGCTATCTACCATCAAACATTTGGAGTACCGATGGGATCACCACTTTCTGGACTACTCAGTGACATAGCAGTTCAGCATATTAAAGATAAGGTTAATAAATATAGTGCTCCACCTCTACTTATTAAAGATAAGGTGCTTTATAAATATAGCGCTCCACCTCTACTTTTGATGAAATATGCTGATGACATACTTGTCATAATGAAACAAACAGGAACATATAAAGGGCCTGCAAAATGAGCTCAACTGCATCCTTCCTACTCTGCAATTCACAATTGAAATTGAACACCAGCTACCATTCTTGGACTTTTTAATCACTAGAACAGATAAAAAGTTCCTATTCTCAGTATATACTAAACCTACTGCACCAACAATGATGATCCCCTTCAACTCTAAACAACCCCATGAAACATAAGGAAGCTGCTATACATACCACATTTTTGCAGAATCACAGATATGCAACAACACTTACCTTTGAAACAGAAAGAAAAGGGTTGTATGATGTCGCCACCAAAGCAGGTTACCCCAAAAAATGGATCAGAGCTGTCGAGAGGAGGTGTGACTTCAAAGTCCAACAAGTCACCCAAATACCTCAGGCACAGAATAAAGCATGTAGATATACATCCCCTATACCAAATATTCCATGGCTATCTGAAGCACTGAATAATGCAGTACTTCCATACAACATAAAAATACCATTCGCTACTAAATGCTCAATCCTATCGAAAGTATAAAATGATCGTGACTATATTTTGCAATGCAATCCAGGTATTTTGTAGATGCCCCACTGGTGGCATCTATAAAATACCTGTCAAAGACACCATCAACCAACATGCAGAAGTACTTTACTATGGAAAGACCAAGTGGACTTTTGAAATAACACTGAAGGAACATCAAAATGATATAAGAAAAGGCAACATTAATATGACTTTGGCCCCTTTGCTGGGACCAAAATTTTATGTGTCCCCCCCCCCCCCCCCCAACATATTCGGAACTAGACATCCTTGAGCAAATTCTTATATACCGCAACAGAGACAAATGTATCAGTGAAGAAATTTACCACCCACTGCTACCACTGTACTTACTGCTGGATGAAAACATAACACAGCATGAAAAGGATGATAGCTCCACAGCCCATGGAGTGAACCCCTTCTCCTTGTAGTGAACGATCCCATAGTGCACTTGGGATGAAGTAAACATTGCTGTGTGCCTGGCACACTGTGACATGCCCTTGAAAAAGTGACGACCGAGGTCACGAAACTCGAGTCGGGCCATTAAAAGTTTTTAACTTTTGGTGCCTTTTAGAATTTTTTGAATCTTTTAAATTTTTAATGTCATTTATCTTGTTGACAAAATAGAGCTTCTATGTGTGTTCCTAGACCAAAAAAGCCAAGACATCCAAAGAACTTTCCCTGATCATATCCCTGATGATAGGGTTTTCCTGATGTAAGTACTTAACCACGACCAATGTGGAATAGACAAGATTTGTTGGCCTGCTACTAAATGTAGTAAGTCCATTCCATTGACTCTTAGTTCTACTGTACAACTCTATTTCATTATGGCACAGCAAGTTCTTGTGTAGCAAGACGTGATATAAAAAAGAATAAAAAAGAAAAATTCGATGTCTTTATGCTAAACAGCCATATAGTGAATTTAATACTAGTATAGCCTTTCAAGATATGCATTTGGCTGTGGGTGAAGGTTGGTTTTGTGCAGTGTTGGTTGAAGGCTGATCAATACTAGAGGTAGCTTAAGGCTGGTTCTGACTGGTAGAGGGTTGTGCTTGCATTTGCTATGTTCTTCCACTTTAGAACAATGATCCCATTTCCATCTTCTCATGAAATAATTTCACCTCATTGAGTCTTGTAAGAACATTCTTGAGAATATTTTTTATTTGGCCTTAGCGTTCCAGCAACATGGGTTTGATTTCCCAATGTTGGCCAATCCAATTTCATGTTCACCTGATGCTATCTCCCCAAATAAATTTTCAGGGTCCTTGTATTTCCATTGATAGAACTAGTTTAAATAACTTTATACCATAATTATGAGCTTTTTTTTTTTGGTATATATTTCCTAAAAACTAGCTGCCCTCTCCATGACACTAGTTTCTTAATGATGGCTTCACCAGGGTAAAATAATTCTTTAATTTTTTTTCCCCATCATTTGGAATAAAGGTTGAATTTTTGTAAGTCTTGCTGACTTGTTTTATTATTATTGAAATGTATCATATTTAGCAATGTTTGAAAGAGATTCCAAGACATAACAGCATGTGAGATGTCCAATCTGTGAATCCCTTAACCATAGGCAGAATACCAAGTCTAACTAGATCTATATTCGTATCATCAACCCAAAAGTATTTTTCGTTTCTTCAGTTTCTTTTTTATGCATTGGTTTGGTTGGCATATCTGATAGATTTGGAAACAATATAGTTTATGATTTCATCATGTACAAGAAGAATAAATATTTCTAATGGAGTGCTGTTAAGTGAAAACATTTTGTGCAATCCATGTCAGCTGATGAATGGAAAAGATTTGAGCCTCCCCATATATTCTGTCCAATCATCGCTTCCTGTTCTCATTTTTATTTTCCAACTAGTCATTGTCAAGGGACAATTGAAACAGTTTATTCAAGTCTTCATCTTCTTCCAAGACTTGAAGAACTTTGTTAATATTTTCTGCTCCATAACGAGACAATTTTCTTCATATTTCCTCAGGAATTCAAGCAGGATCCACTTCGAAATCATCTGAATCAAAATCGCCTTCATTTTCATCAGAATATAATTTCATTATAATCTTTTCATTGTTTAGTCATAATTGCTTACTCATTTTTATTTTTGTTCAAAACTTAAAACTATAATAGAAAACAAGGTGAAAAAATAAAAAATGTCATATGTATTTATATGACATGACCCCAAACATTAGAATTGTCCAAAAATTACATATTGAGCCAGGATGACATCAAAAAAGATTTAATAACTGCACTTCCAAAATACCTTAATTAAAATTGTAAAATATGGGCTGAAATGTTGTTTTATGATAAAAATTATTTTTTTTTTAAACTTGAGTTGGCCCATGTGGGAGTTTTTATGAAATTTGCTTGGGCACACAATGTGTTAAGGTGGATTGAAATGATTGGAGAGGAGGAGCTTGGGCATCTTTCATTCCTCTCTGCTGCCCATGTAAACTACATTCCATGTCACAAGCTTTGATATATAACTCATTACCATTTATTGCTCCTTGTATTTCTCTCCCCCTTTTTGGAACATCATGAGGAAATAACCATTTTGAGGTAACATTGCGTTACCATGTCTCAAGCTTTCATTTGAGACATAGTTATGATCATTATTCCTTCCTCCTTTTGGGGATCAAAATGAGAGGGACATATTTTGAAATAGTGTGCAATAGTGTCCACATTAGAAGCTTTCATTGAACATATAACTTGTTATGCTTGACCTCTTTTTTGAAAAAAAAGATGAAACAATTGTGTACGTATTTCCCCCATTTGGAGAGGAGGAAGTATGAAGGTGAATGTTTTCTATCTTATGATAGCTTTCAATTGGTATGTCATTACAATCAACCACTGGGATGGGAGGATATGGTGGAACAAGTGTTTTGCCATAGCCAACAGAAGATTTGTTCTGCAACATTATGTAGAATCATTATTTTTGTTGATGGCATAATACACAGGTGATGTTTTATTCAGCAGCATTTTGTTGGTGTCAGTTTTACTAATCAGTGTTTTCTAATGGTGTTTTATAATGGAACTGAACAATGCATAATCTTCTAGTGTGGTGGTGGACTGAGGTTTTGGTTTATTTTTAGTAGACATATAGAATAGTGGAGAGAGGCCTTTTTAAGTATTTCAACAATTTTTATTATCTACATAAAAAATTAAAGGCATGGAAAGAGTTTTAGTGTAATTTTTCAAGTTGTGTTCTAAAAGAGAAAGCGTTTGAGCAGTGGCAAGGTAGTAGTGGCATTTTGAGTAGGGGAAGCAATTAACAAAAGCACACTGCAACTAAATTGAACACGGTTCCACTATTCTATTCTTCCAAATCATTGAACCAAAATGCCTTTCCGCTAATTGATATTTCCAAATCACTGAAATGGAATGCCATTCTGCTCCTCTCTTTTTTTTTTTAATTATTGAATGGGAACACCATTCCAGTACTTGATGTTTCCAAATCATTCAGTGAAAATATTTTTATACTTTTTAAATGAAATGGTAGCAGTATATACACAGTCGTATCAGAATAATATGACCACCCTCGGAAGCACAGTGTACCCACCCAGGCACATCACAGAGTGCACATGACAAGGTCGACCACATGGAGATATAAGCACACGACCAGGACAAATGAGCCATAGTGTGTAACATGAGCACAATGGGCAGAGGTAGTGATTTGAGGGACATTCAAAAAGGAATGATCACCAGCTACCGTGGCAAGAGTGGAAGCATCTCAGAAACAGCAGACTTCGTGGGCTGTTCGTGAGGTGCTGTAGTAAGGGTGTACCAAAAAATGGACCACTGGCACACCAAGTACCTCCAGATGTCATAACTGTGGAGCCCCAAAGACCATTGACCCGAGAGGAGAACGTCGCCTCCTTTGACTAGTAAAGGACAATTGATGTGCAACAGTGCAGCAATTGACCACTCAAATGAACACTGGGGCACCCAGGTAAGTGTCCAGTAGAGCAAACTGTGTTATGCATGGGTCTCCAGAGTCAACGCTGCGTAAAGGAACCCATGTTAACCAAGGTCCATCAGCAACTACACCTGCAATTCGCACAGGACTACCGTCATTGGACAGTGGAAGAGTGGAAAAAGGTTGCCTTCTCCGATGAATCGAGGTTTCTACTCCACAGAAGTGATGGGCGGTGGCGGTTTTGGCATCAGACACGACAACCAACACTCAGACACGCTTGTTGGTCAAGTACAGGCTGGTGGTGGCAGTTGCATGTCTGGGGGATGTTTTCCTGGTATGACCTGGGACCACTGGATGAGTCCTTAACACCAATGTCCATCCTCGCTGACCACATGCATCCCTTCATGTTGGACATTTACCCTGGTGGTGATAGTGTCTACCAACAGAATAATGCACCCTGCCATGTTGCTAAGGTGGTGCATGACTGGTTCCAGGAACATGATGACAGCTGTCTCCATTCTCCCTTAGCCGGCAAAATTGCCCGACCTCAATCCCATAGAGCACTTGTGGAACCATTTGAATTGACAAGTTTGGCATGTGGACCCACAACCATGTCATCTCCAAAACCTCCATGCTCTGCTGGGGTCCAAATGGGCACATGTGCCTCTGGCAACCTTCCACGGCCTCATTGCGTCCATGCCACGCCGTCTCGCTGCTGTCATCCAGGCCTGTAATGCTCCAAAAGATGATGAAATACTTTTAAAGTTTGGACCCTTTATCTGATCCAATTATTTTCATGCTCTGGATAGCTGAGTCGGGCGCCAGGCAATAATTAACAAATTGCCAAAAAATAAAGTTTAATTAGGGTTTGAAATAC